>CM060431.1:46562395-47937658 GCA_030545235.1 Helianthus tuberosus | reverse complement strand
TATGAATTAAAGCATTAAAATGTTTTCAGAAAATCAAAAATCCATCCTTAAAAATAGCTAAAAATGAATTTTTCATTAAATCCTTAAAAGTCTGCCATAACCACTATTTTGGTTCAAACATCTGTTTGTTATTGCTTTCCACTGCTGAAAGTCAACCTCTGTTTTCATCATCTTCATGGTTAACTACTGTTGTTCAAAATCAGTATTTTAAGCCACTGACACAGGCTATCCACTGATAGTTAAAGTCATCCACTGTTTTCATGTGTCTTTCTATCATCCACTGATACGTGTTCCATCAGTGGTTTCCTAAACAACTGTTTTCCATTATTCATCTTTCCATCAGAGGTTGGCACTTGGTAAGTATTTAGCCGTCTGATCCTTTGTAACCGCTACCACGTCAGCATTCACTTTTTCGTTTATAAAACCCTGATCAAAAACCCCAAACAGGGTTTTTACTGTCGAATCGAATTCAAAATTCCTTTCTAAAACAGTTTTCCCCAAATATTGTCACAACCCTCATCATCTTCATTTCATCTTCATCATCTCCGATTCAATCATGGTGAAAAAATCCGGTAAAACTACACAAAAGGATGCAACCACGTTTGAGATTCCATTCAAATTTTCACACAATTACTTGGGTATTTTTGACAAACCTAGTGAAACCACAACTTTCGATTCCATCATCGTCACACTTTCATCCACAAAGTACAAAACTTTGCTCACCTACGATGCAACTGTCTGCCTTACTACTCAAAGGGAGTTCTGGAAAAATGCAACCCTCGAAAAAGTGGACAAAGAGGTCGTAGCAATAAATTCTTCGATAAATGATGTAAAATTTTACATTACACCTCAAAGTATCTCTGAAGTTTTTAAACTCAACGATCATGAAGGTAAAAATTCTTTTCCAAAAACAGAGTATCAAAATGATTTTCGGGAAAGAGGTTATGATGAACAAATGAAGAAAGATACTCTACAAAAAGGCAGCTTTCCACCTGCCATGAGATTTTTCTTTCATACTCTTCTTATGTGTGTTTCTAATAAGGCCACAGGGTTCAATGAAATTCCATTAAAAATCCAATACTTGGGGTATGCTATTTTGCAAAAAGAAAATTTTAATTTCTCCCAAGAGATTTTTAATGATTTGGTCAAAAATGTTGATAAAAAGGCTTTCTTATTATTCCCAAGGTTTTTGAGTTATTATTTTGAGAAAAAGTTTTCAAAAGATAATGCCCATGTGCTTATATAGGGTGCTCCTCTTCAAATAAACAGTTTAACTGCAGAAACATTCACAAGAATGTTAAAACCTTCCAAAACACAAGCAGAGGTACCTGAGCAGATTTTAGTAGCTATCACTGCTCCTCAGGTATCTGCTGTTGAGCCCACTGCTCCAGGTGATCATAGTAGCACAACCACTGCTATGAAACCCACACCTGCCATTACCAAAATGCCTAAAAAGAAATCATCCAAAAGGCCCCCCTAAACCCGCAAAAAAGGTAACTCTGGAAGATTAGATCCCAGAGCAAATACCTGTGACAACACCAATGTCACCAATAACCACTGATGATACTTCCTCACAGCAGATGGAAAAGAGATCTCCACCTTTGCCTAAAACTCCTCCTGCTTCTTCTCAAAAAGAATAGGTTGTACACATTAGGACACCACAATATGATGCTCTAGAATCACTTGATTCTATCATCCACAGCCCACTTCCCGGGGCAAATTCGCTTTCTACCCCAACCTCACAGCTCAAATTCCACCCCAAATATTACCCTTGTTGGATGCAGTTGCTATTGCGCAGACACAAATCAGTTCTTCTCACTCACCTGTAAATGAGAACATACCTCAACAAGTGACCGAGTCTGGAGTCTTTATCTCTGTTAACCCACCAACATCTGAGGAGGTTACACTGCTGGAATTACCGGTAATTCTTGTCAGTAATTCAAGTGGAGCAGCAACTACAAGTGTTGGATCAACACATCTACATTTGGCTAGTGGTTTCATCAATCAGACTCCCTTGAAGGCAATTCCTTCTATAGCACCTCTGATATCCACTAGTGAGTTTATTTTGACCACTGGTACCATCAAAAGGTTATCAAGTGCTGAAGGAAGAAGACCCTAGTACCAAGAACAAGGGGCATCGATGGATGACTTTTGGAATTCGTTCCCTAAGTCAAACATTGATACAACCACTGCAGGTGGGAAATCAGATGATCCCATTAACTTGGGTGATGGTTTGAAATATCAGGAATTGACGGAGATGGTAGACAGAATTGACTCAACTGTTACAGACATCAAGACAATGCTGCAACAGTTGATTAATTCACAAAAGTCCACACCCACTGCTGCACCACCACATGTTCCATCAGTATCCACTGCTCCATTCTCTGATGCTCTTTGGGAGCTGTTTCAACCACTGCTCCACAAACAAAGAGAGTATGCTGATTTACAACATGAACTCTACATCCAACAAATCAGAAATGACATGGATGCAAGATACAAAGACACTCAGACAGACATCAAGGCAATTAAGGCCCATTTGTTACAAACCACTGGCTTAGCTCCTCCAACTGTGATCTTCCTTGATACTCCTCCTCCAGCTGATGCCAAAAAGGGGGAGAAAATGAAACAGTTGAAAAGAAAGGGTATGAAGATGGTCTATACATTGAGCCACAAAAAGATAGTATGCTCAAAGATATTCCTTTGTCAGATGGGTCCAAAAAGATTGATGTTACCACCAATGCCATTGCTTATGCATTAGCAGAGGTAAAAAGGGACAGAAAGGCTAAGGATAAAGCCAGGTGGAAGCAGGAGAAAAGAGTTTTTATGGAAATGAATGAACAGGGTGTTTCAGAGCCAAAGGATGAAGAAAATCCTTAGCCAAAAAGAAATCAGCCCACAAGAAATGTGAGGCAACCCAAAACCACACCTTCCAGAAAAACAAAACATGCTTCTAAACCTACAAAAGGCTCCAAACATCAATCTCTTAAACCAGCAGTTGTTTTAACTTCTGCTGTATCAACAACTATTGATACTTCAGTGGTTTCAACAACTGCTAGCCAAACAACTGCCACCACTTCAACACACACCACTCAAACACCTGATCTCACCAAATCAATCACCACCACTTCAACTATATCACCACCCACTCAATCACCACCTGCTGAAAAGCAGAAGACTTCTACTAACACATCAGTAGTTGTAATGACAACAGTGGATGAAACACCTGTTGTTTCAGCAGCTGTTAGTCAAAACATCACCACTACACTTCAAACCATATTCACTCCAATTAAAAAGCCACCAACAAATACTCCTTCACCAAATAAAACCTACATCAGAAAAAGAAAAATTCAGGACAATGATGAAGAAATACCAGCACCTATTCCACTTTCATCTGTATCCTACAATGAGATTCCACCACAGCCATTCATTCCACCAATTCTAGCCAGACCAAAAAAAGATCCAAAATTTCTTGAAGGCTTTGATCCTGCTGATATTACTCCAATAGCTGCAAATTATCCACTGGAATTGGAAGCTGTAAAGAATGAAATGAGACAATTCTACACAGAGGATGATCCTTCAAAAAGAAAATTTCCTTCTTTAATTGGTTACAGAGATCCAGCCAACATCGATGAATATTTAAAACTCAAAGCCAGGCAAGCTAATACCAGAGCCAGACTTGAATGTGAAGGAAAACGTGACAATGAAATTTCAAGTTATACGCAGTTTTTGCTCACTAAGGTCAAAATATTGGAAGATTATGCTAGAGACCTGAGCAAAGAAATGTCTAATCTGCCACCTGAAGCTGACCTACAAAAGGAAATGAGAAAGGATTATCTTGCATTCATTATGAAAGAAAAATTCTATCCAGCTAAAGAAGAACAGTTCAGTGAATGGCCACTCATTGCTTTACACTCTGTTCCCGAGTCTCATTTAACAAGGGGAGGGGAGGGAAAATGAATTAAGAGAGAAAAGGAGGGAAAAGATGTGATTTTTTTTGGTGTTCCTGAGTTTAATGAATTAATAGGGGGAGGGGAAGGAAAATGAATTAAGAGAGAACAATTTTACCATTATACCCTTTATCAACTACTTTTTCTTCCCGATTGCATTCAGAACTAGTTATAACACATCTACACTTTATTTTGGAAGCTTTGATGTAAATAACTCATAATAAAAATTTTTTGGAGGTCAAGTTATATAAATATTCATGAAAATCATCAAAAGTCAATTTTTTTTTCTTAAGAACACTGGCGGTTTGGATTTAATCCTCTTCACCTGTTGGTTCAAATGATCATTGTTAAGCTTTACACAAATTATTTGAATCATAAATATACTGAAGTCAAAAGAAGGTAAGGCTTTAGCATAAACACGTATTTCGACCTATAACTTGAACTTTAAAAACTTACACATGTTTTGAAGGTTATTTTTTCCTTATTTTACACTTTTACTCACTTTATCAAATCAATAATATTTCCCAAATTCATGATTCATCTTGTTTTAAAATATTCAAGATTTGCTACATTAGTTATTTACCCCCCTTAAACATCATTCAACCATACTAAGATGATTTCATGTTGTTTTTGTTGCAGCATGGTGAATGGGAATGTGTGCTAAATAATGTAGAGGCCTGTGCAATCCATGCTTGGCTAGTCGTGGTAAGATTCGACAAAGTGTTTGACTATAGTCAAACATCTCAAGTGTTCTTTAGTAATAACAAAGGGCAATGACTAAAATTTCCAACACAAAATCTTAATGCAGAGTGACCACTTCCCTTTTATCTATTGTGTGGAAAGTTTAACTACATACGAAATAACGCAAGAACCACTATACGAAACAATAAATTAAAAGAGGAAATACAGAAACCAAGTTATCAAACAAGAAAAACTTTACTAGATAAGGTCAAACAAACAAGAAACAAATAAAAGGTCAAATAAACAAGGAATAAATAAAAAGGTCATAAACATACTAAGTTATCAAACAAGAAAAACTTTACTAGATAAATGCATCCTTGAGTCCTTAATTACCTAAACCCAACATACCTCTCAGCAAAGTCAACCGCATATTAGGTGAACAACTAAATAATGATCTCGCTTTAGCTTGATTCTCCTCCAAATAATTGAAAGCAAATGGTATTTCTTGAGGTTCCAAACCCATCGGTTCCAATTCTTTAATAATTTCATCACCTGTGTACTCGCGATGATTAACTCTTTCAAGTATTTTATTGCTTTCCTAAATAATTTTGTTACCTTCAGCAATAGCATTAGCTATGCTGCCAACACTATTCATAATCCTTGAGGTTAAATCATCATCTACTTGTTCGACTTTTCTTTTTCTACTCTTATATTTCTTTGCACAAGAAGACTGATCAGGTAGAGAAGACGTAAGATCAACCACATGTACATCATCATCAAGATTGTATTGGCTCTCTAGAGTTACATCATTGGCAACTAAGAATTCATCCAGTTCTGGAGGTGTTTCTGTGTTAATGCCATCATCCTTCTGCAACCGGGCATTTCTTTCTTTAGCAGTTTCAGCTTGTTCACCTGATGCCCTATCCTTTGCGAATAGTTGTAGCATTTCATCATAGTTTGCGACTTTCTTCGTCTTCAACGCCGCAGCTTTTGGCTTTGACTATTTAACAAAATCAAAATAATTAGTATTACAGACGATAATCTGAATATTCTAGTAAATAGTTAAAGCACTTACGTCTATTAATTTTTGCCAGACTTCATCCTCCGCTTCAATTAGTTGAGTTTTAGGATTCCATGAGAACCCACTTAATGACGTTCCCTGAAACATATCATACCAGGCAGAAAAACGGTTTTTCAACGTCTTTAAACGATTCTTCAAATGAGCTTTGGTAAAAGTCATTTCAAGATTTGTGCTAAGCTTCGCAACCATATTTTTGTATGCTTGTGGAGTAAAATTTCCACCAATCCTATAACCATTGATCTCTTGCGTTATCATGGATTGTATGAATGCATTATCCATAGCTTTCGTCCACATCATGTTTTATTTTTCACTAGTATTTTCACTAACGTCTTGTTTGGTCATGATGAATTGCGATCTGCAAATGTAATAATAGTTAATAATACAACTTCAACAAGAATATATTGTTAGAACAATTAAAAACTTGCAATTGGTAAATGTAATAATGTTTAATAATTAAAAAAAAACAAATAACATAAATAGTTTCAAACACCAATCATCAATACAATGTCAAACCGAACTACGATAATGTACTATTCTAAAACTAATTTGACATATCTATTTCATTATCTTGTAACATCAAATAGTTGGTCCACATTTGATTTGCAATTGAGTTCCTTAATTGGTCTGCTTCAGTACTACCCTCACGCATGCCACCAGTACTTTGACGTTCTTCCTCTACCGGTTCATTTAACACCTCATTTAAGACTTCATCTTCAAGATCTTTGTCACGATCTTCCTCTAGTAAAAAGTTGTGTAAAATGCAACATACCAAAAAGATGGTTGACTGTGTTTGACAAGATTAAAATGGTTCAGCTGTACTTCTAATGATAGGAAACCTCTTTTTAGGACACCAAATGCTCGTTCAATTGTGTTACGTAATGACGCATGACGAAGGTTGAACAACTCCTTTGAGTTCTCAGGGGCACGGGTTGAGTACTCTTTCAAGTGATACCTAACGCCTCTATATGGTGTCATTAGTGAGCTTGTATGAGGCAAACCCGCATCTACTAAACAATATTTTCCTATAATTAAATTGTAATTAGTAATATTCTAAAATAATATAACAATTAATTAAAACTGGTTTGAAAAATTACCCGTTGGAATTACTAGTTTATCACTTCTACTAAATGCATCCTTTATTATTCTCGAGTCTGATGCAGTCCCCTCCCAACCAGTTAGAACATATGTAAACTTCAAGTCAAATGTACAAGCAGCCAATACATTTATTGTCGGGTATCCTTTACGACCACGATATCTAGCGGCATCTTTGTTTGGTACTTTGACACGAACATGTGTTCCATCAATTGCCCCTACGCAATCCTTGAAAAAAGGATAAAATCTCTTTTTCTCTTTAATTTCTTTCGGGACAATATCACCTTTAGGTTGTTGTAGATAATGACTTTCTAACGATAAAATCGCTTGCAAAACTCTATGGAAGCACCGACTTGTTGTTGATCTAGAACGACGGTATATCCAAGAGGCTAACCTATTTCTCATGTCATTACCTACAATATGCAAAAATCTTGCAACTTGCTCTTCAACGGACATTCGTTGAGTAGCTTGAAGACCACCATCATGCTTTAAGATATTGCACAATGTCATATAAGCTCTCTCACTCATACGAATAAGTTGATGACATTTACCACTATTTGAAAGGTCACGTAACATCTCTTCTCGTACATATCATCGTTGTAAAATTACATCTCTAGTAGGTACATTGGCATGTTTTTTTTAAACAATCTATGTTGTGTAATGAAAGCTAGCAATAAGCAAATTAGTCCAGCGGCTTGCAATTGTCTAGCTCGCACAACACGAATTATATGGAGTATTTAATCTCGAAGTATTTGATCATCCATAGAAAAGTCCCAAAGTTCAATAGTGAACCTTCAAACAATAATTTATATTTATGTTTGAATCAAATAAAATTAAATAAAAAAACCAATACAACTCGCAATTTAAGAAAAAAAATAAATCAACAAACATAAGCATTTAACTTGACAAGATGGATACACCCATTTAGACTTTACTATATCAAGCACATGTCTTAGTTGCAGGAAAATACTTGCCTTGCATTTCCATTTCCATTTAATAGCTTATAAAAGACAGTAAACTTATGTTAAATTACTAACTCAACCCACCAAGAAAACTCAAAGAATGAGGAATATGATGAATACAAAAGGTTAAATTGGTAATTTTGGAAAAAGATAAGTTTACAAAAGACCTTTAGAACTTGAAGTTTAGACTATGGGGTATGGGGCGTGGGTTGGAGAGAAACGCCCAAGTCACCACCACGGGTGGGCTTGGGTTTGGGCGTGGCCCCTTGGGCGGGAGTTTAAGGCCGGGCGTGGGGCATGCTAGCGATCCTATGTGGCCGGCTCTTATTGGCTTGTTGGCTAGGGCATAGCTGACACACCCCGACCACGTAAAACAACGAAACGTGGCGGAAATGTCAGGGAGTGTTGTAACAGAATTAATGTTTCACAACCATGGAAATTAAAGTTTCGTTTTATTCATCAAACAAGCGAGTTACTTTGTCTTTAAACAAGAAATAAAGAGTACATAACATAAATTAACTAATTCTTGTCTCGTTTTAAGTCACTAAGGCACAGGTCCGCCTAAGTATGTCTCGATAAGTCCTATGCATCATCTCCTGAAAACACATGTGAAAATAGGTACGTCAGCATAAAAATGCCTGTGAGATACATAGGTTTTGTGAAAATAGGTTTCATGACTTGTAAGTTTAGAAAGAGTTGTTTAATAAAGTTTAGCCATGAACCTTGTAAATTGATTTGTTTTGTAAATCATTTGAAAAAATAATAAGTTCAGATGATATGTATAAATAAGAGAATAATGTATGGTTAAATGAATAACCAAGTAAAATGAGTTTGTATAAGATAAGTTGTTTTGTAAAACAATGTCTTGTGAAAAGTATGTTATTTGTATAAAATGTTATATGTCTTAAATCGAAATGATTCAAATAACGCTACGATATGTAATACCATACAAACACTTATATATAGGAAGTACCAGCGGCGTATCCACCATGCTTGTATCATATTACACACACCTCGTTACTTAAATCACTTACTCAAACCAAACCACCAACGTAAAATGTTTATGTATAATCAAATGTCAAAATGTTTGTGTGAAAATTATGTCTAATGTCTATGTCTAATGTAAATCATGAATTGTGTATATAAATGTCAAAATGTAAGCATGTGATGAATAACAAATGTACTAAGTATGCACACAATGGGCATACATAGCATAAAATGTAATGTAAGACAATGTACTAAGTACGCACACAATGGGCATACATAGCATAAAATGTAATGTAAGACAATGTACTAAGTACGCACACAATGGGCATACATAGCATAAAATGTAATGTAAAATAATGTACTAAGTACGCACACAATGGGCATACATAGCATAAAATGTAATGTAAAATAATGTACTAAGTACGCACACAATGGGCATACATAGCATAAAATGTAATGTAAAATAATGTACTAAATACTCACACAATGGGCATACATAGCATAAAACACAATGAAATCATGTACTATAAATGTACTAATGAACATAGCAAGTATATGATGTGAAAACAGGAAAGCATGAAAGTAACAAGTAGGCACATGTGTTTCACCCCAAAACGTTTGGAAAACAGTAAAAGAGGGGTCTATGTACTCACTTGAGATTGCTCAGAAGTCCTAAGATAACCACCAAGCAATGCTAGAGATCACGGAATCAAACGGCACATAATATAGGTAACTATGTTAATATACTGGACCTAGAATCGGAAGATCGGATAGAATGAGGGTTTGTAAACCAAATGAGTATGAGAACTCATGTAATATGGTTTAACAAAGCCTACATACTAAATGAAACCTAACCTAAGTACTTACGACCTTTTACGACCCGTTTAGGTAGCTTACGCTACTTTAACGCGTTGTTCGCGTAAAACGCGTTCGGAACGCCTAACTAGTCCTATGATAAGTAAAATATGCCTTAACATGTCTAATATTGTTACCAAATCAGTTTAGATACCAAAAATTATGTTACATATGCTTAAAATGAATTTTGGCGTAAAAAGGGCATTTTGGTAATTTACCTAAGGCATATAAACTACCTAGCATACAACTACTTAAACGAAGCGACCATAAGGTATAACCTCGGAAGGTTATTCCCTATACACTATGGTCACCTAATGTGTTTGGTCGGATCCTATTGATCGACCAAACGGGTCGGGTTCGAAAGTATAAGCGATTGTTTAGATCGCTTACCTTACGACCCTATATAAGCACTAAACTAAAAGTGACGAGCTAAGCATGTTAAAACATGCTTAACTAAGTTTAGAAAACAGGTTTGGTATAAAAAAAATGGTTTTGATACCTATAAGTAGTTTGGTTACAAAATACGCATTAACACGCATTTTGGCCGAAACTACGACTCGTCACTGAGCCTAGATAACGTGGTAATCAGTAGGCATAGTCACTAGGGACTATAACCATCGTGATCACGCTCACGTTATGAAGTTCAAACAAACTTCGTGTTGACCATAAACTGGGCAACGCAGAAAGTCAAACATAGTTTGACTTTCGGGCTAGAAAAGCGATAAAAGAGCGAAGGAACACTTACAAAGGGTCCCCGCTAGTAAATCTTGATCGAATAGCTCAGGTATGAAGTGATTGTCTTCAACTTAGAGCACTTTTGATCAGATTTGTGAGGAATGAGTGAAGTTGAGGAGGGTATTTATAGTAAATGGACAACCGTTAGGATCGTTTATCGAATAACGTGCCTTGATCTCACCCGTACACTTGTCGGAATGTTATGGTAACTCATTTTGCCCCCACCACCAGTTATTGACAAGTGGCATTGGCCTTTGGGGTGTTTAAGGGCTGGAAACAGGCTGTTAAAAACAAGTTTCTGAATCTGACTCCTGCTTGCGCACCGTAACACTCAGAGTGTTAAGGTGCGCAAGGACCTACTTTCACAAAATTACACTTTTGGTCCCTTTAGTGTTTTGAGCCATTTCCAACATGTTTAAGGCCCGTTAACCCCATTTCAAAGCTCTAAAATGAAGTTAAAGTATAGGGAACTTAAAATGTGTTCAAAAATATCTCGGGTGTCGGTTCGTTTGGCCGTACGATCGCGATGTTCGCTTAATTACGACGGAATGCGCATAAGCGCGAAAAACGATCCAAATGACGCGACGAATAGATTTTTCTTATGCCAAACACTAAAATAAAATATTTTAGTGCTTACATAAATTTTTGGATGTTCGGATGTATTCAGAACGTAAGTTATGCGCGAAAGAGCAAACTTATGCACTTTTTGACGCTTTTAGTCCCTGAATGACCCAAAAGTTTATTTTAGCACACCGAACCCCTCAAAGCCTATTTCTAAGCTATGTAGAGGATATTTATGGTATGTTTAACTTATGGGCATATTCCGGAATGTCTGTTCCAGTACGAATCGTCATACTTTCGTAGTTAGTCAAGTTTAGTCCATGTAGACGATTAAACTTGATTTTACCATACCAAAGCCTTCAAAACTGATTTCTAAGTTATGTAAAGGTTATTTAAGGTATGTGAAGCCTATTTCACTATTCTGGAGTGTTCGTTGCATTAAACTGGTTATATTTACGCATCTGTGCGCGTATAACCTTCTAGAAAGTGATTTAAAGCTTCAAATCGAACAAAATTTGATATGTGCAAATGATACACATATTTTTACAAATCCCAAGTATGAAACACAATATCTCATTGATTTGGTATTTGTTTGATGGTCATGGAGGCACAGTTGTTACAGTCTCCCCTACTTTAGGAAATTTCGTCTCGAAATTTATTTGTAGGAGCATGTCTGTGACTTTGTGTTAAATAACCATCAAGGATAAGGCATATCCTGATATTCCTCTTTAACGGACATTTTCAGAAATGGAAATGAAGGAAGAATCAGGGATATTCATTTCCCTTCGATGGAAAATTTTCAGAAACGACAATGAATGGAATGAGTCATTTTCCACAATTCCTTCAGAAACGAAAATGATCGGAATGAGTCATTTTCCACAATTTCTTCAGAAACGAAAATGAACGGAATGAGTCATTTTCCACAATTTCTTCAGGAACGAAAATGAAATGAATGAGTCATTTTCCACAATTTCTTCAGGAACGAAAATGAACGGAATGAGTCGTTTTCCACAATTTCTTCAGAAACGAAAATGATCGGAATGAGTCATTTTCCACAATTTCTTCAGAAACAAAAATGAACGGAATGAGTCATTTTCCACAATTTCTTCAGGAACGAAAATGAACGGAATGAGTCGTTTTCCACAATTTCTTCAGAAACGAAAATGAACGAAATGAGTCATTTTCCACAATTTCTTCAGAAACGAAAATGAACGGAACGAGTCATTTTCCACAATTTCTTCAGAAACGAAAAATGAACGGAACGAGTCATTTTCCACAATTTCCTCAGAAACGAAAATGAACGGAATGAGTCATTTTCCATAATTTCTTCAGAAACGAAAATGAACGGAATGAGTCATTTTCCACAATTTCTTCAGAAACGAAAATGAACGGAATGAGTCATTTTCCACAATTTCTTCAGGAATGAAAATGAACGGAACGAGTCATTTTCCACAATTTCTTCAGAAACGAAAATGAACGGAACGAGTCATTTTCCACAATTTCTTCGGAAACGAAAATGAAAGTGTGACAACTGCCACTTTCTGGTAATTTACGTACATTTAAAGCAATGATTTACATTATACAAATATGTGTTTGAATATCCGAATTGCTTGATTACATGATATACATCTTAGAACACTTATGGAATACTCATTTATGATGCACATTATTCATTTTTATTGGTTACATTTGAAATAGTGTAAACAATGCATCGAAACAACTAGAGTAGTACCTAGTAAACTAGTGTGCTGACGAAAACTCAGGATCCGCATAAACCATCTAAATGACATCTTTAGGACTCAGACGAAAGTCCAACATCAAATATACATTAAACCTTAATTGTAAATGCAAGGGTTTGGTCTAATACTTTCCCAATGTCCGGTAGCACTAGAAATTGCCTAAAAAGCGCTAAAAGTTACCATTTCAATAATTTTTCCGCAAAATTCAGCATTGGTGCTTTTATTACAAGATGCAAAAGTGTTGTTTAAACACATATTTCATATAAAAATACATAGGGAATATCATTTATATACATAACCGAATTTTTCCCTACAACTTTCATATGTTAACCTTTCGACTATCTACTTGCGGAACGAGCACTAAACGACTATCCGAACTATATTTTGACATAGATTGCAAATTAGTGAATATTATTTTTAGCCAAATAAAGCTTATTTATGACCATTATTGATCATGAATCATCTCGAAAAATTGCAAAAACTTAAACACCTAAACACTTAACCATTTTACCTCATTTTGAACCATGAGAATTTACTAACACTTTGAAAAAAAAATACAAGACCCACCCCTCCCTCATATTCACGTTTTTAAGGGGTCCCACACTCTAATTTTGATGTTAAATATCTAGATATTTTGATTAAATTGCAAGTGGATAAGTTAGTGGATGATTATAACATTAAATCTCATAAGTTACTAGCATTTTATCCTCACATTTCACCTTATTCTACACACACTTAAGAATACTCTTTCAACCTTCATCTTTTTCACCAAGAACACCATAAAAACCCATTTAAATTTTATCACATCTTGATGATCAACATGGAGTTTCATGGAGCTTAAGGTGATCTAAAGCATTTGCAAGTTAAAGGAAGTGTATTCATCCATTCAAGAGCCTTAAATCATCAAGATCTTCATCTTTGTATTTCTTAATCATCCTCCAAGATCATCCCTAGCCAAGTGCTAGAAGTAAGCTTCAAGATCTATTTTTTTTTATATATACTTATATTATGTTTATGATTGTTATTATAACTAATAAATAACTAAATAATCATACATAATAAACATGAAAAATACAAAGAAGCAAAACTAATAATCATGATATATTTATGTTGGTTTATATTGTGATCTAAGACTTGTTATATGCATATTCGATCTTTTTATGATGATTATGTTATAAATAAATTGTTAGAGGATGTTTTAAAAATATGATCTAACAATTATACATGTTTATGTTAAAAGGGTTTTTAACATAAAGGTTTAAAGGGATGATCATAACATTTGATCTTGTGAAAGTATTTGAGGTTTTTCACTAAAAACAATACTTTTACAAGATTATAAAAAGTAACATACAACTTGAGATTTTTTATAAAAGTTGTTAAAACTAGAATTAAACTTGGTTTTTGAACTAGTTAGCATATGTTATGATCATGTATAAAATCCTACATGATTTTGAGATCATCTTAATGAGGTTATGTTATAAATCACATGTGTTTTTTTTTTAGAAATGATATGAGAAATTGTTGATGATTTGAAAAGAAAATGATATGTAAATAAACATGGCAAAGTTCATATTACAAAGGAACTATGGACAACTTTTCTTAGAAATCATATGTTAGAAAAACTATCATTTTTTTTACAAAGTCTTTACAAGATTACAAAGTTGGTCTTTCTAAACATAAAAATTGACATAAATATATATTTTGGTAAAATACATATTTATTGAACATATCAAGTATGTGCTATGTGTTATTATTTGTATTAGTTATATATAAAAGTTAGAGACTTGATAACAATGACACAAATAAATACAAGACATACTTACAACTAAAGACTTACAAGAATACATATAGACACACTTGAAAACAACTTACGGACATTCCGAGCTTTCGGACACAACTTATGGTCAAAACGGACGACAAGCGAATCTATAAAGATATCGCCAATCCGAGGACTTACTACGACGTTTAGGCGATCTTTCGACGCGTACACCAAAATTACGTTACCATTAACAAAATTCGGACATTTTGAAACTTATAAAAACTATCATGTTTTTATTTACTAAAAAGTATACTTAGTTATTTTTATAAAAATGTTTTATAGAAACGATAGACTTATACTTTCTTAATGGGCTATTTTATACAAATGGCCTTACATTTCTTAATGGGCTATTTTATACAAATGGGCTTACATTTCTTAATGGGCTACTTTATACAAATAGGCTTACATTTTATAATGGGCTTAACATAAATACATGGGCTAAGCCCAATATCAACAACTCATGGGCTAAGCCCAATACCAAACATATGGGCCAAGGCCCAACACTATTTAAGCCCAACACTATTTAAGCCCAACACTATTTAGGCCCAACACTATTTAGGCCCAACACTATTTGGGACCCAATAACATGAAAACATGGGCTCGGCCCAATGACACCATTATTGGAAATTCAACTATACAATTTACTTACACAACGACACGAAATCAAGAAGACAAGATCCGATGATACAACTCACAAGATACAAGATGACATATATATATATTTGGTGAAATATATATATATATATATAGCAGTTTAACAAATCATTCATCTAAATACACAGTTCAACGAACAGTAAAGACATACAAGTCTTACATATATTTAAGACACAAGACTTGTACTCAAGTTATTACAAAGACCGAAGTGTCTAACAAATATAAGAACATTTGTAGGTCGCAACACTATTCAGGACGACCGCACGTGAGATCATAGTTACTTCTATTCACATGACGCGATACTGTGAGTTCATGTCCCCTATTCATTTAAATGTTTTACAACTTTACAACTATCGGGGAAGATACATGTTCAATCGTATGTTAAAGTTAGGGAATGAAACACCTTAGATCATGTGCGAATTAGGGTTATACATCTAAGCACCATTAATCTAGTTTGGACCTAGGTACAAGTGGTTAGATCTAATGGGTATTGGTGAGCCCCACTCTTGGTCGTGGACCCATACAGAAGAGTGCATTTGTGTCCCAGTCGATAGTAGTCGACATAAAATCGTCTAGGTTTGGATTGCTTCCTATTTCGTCACACATATTAATGTCCTCGCGAAACATTAATGATCAACGATTTCATTGACGCTTTACATACTACATCTTTACATACAGATACATTTTATACAACTCACATTTTATGGATACATTTTATACAACTCACATTTTATGGATACATTTTATACAACTCACATTTTACGGATACATTTTATACAACTCACATTTTACAGATACATCTCATACAGCTAAACTGCATGAACTCGCTCAACTTTTGTTGATGTTTTCAAACTTAACATGTATTTCAGGAAATTAGTGGACCTGGCAGACATTTCAGTCAAGGAAAGCAAGTATCAAGACTCCATGCCACCATTTGAAGGGTTTGCCCGTTATATACCGCCTCTTTGCGGTGATATAGTGGTCAAAGCCTTGACATTTTAAGACTTACATTTTGATGTATAGAACGATGAAAACATATTTTCATTTTATGGTTTGTAACAAATACATTTAACTTATGTTGTGTTCTTTCGAAACAATTATGACAATGGCATTGGAGCTTGTTTTTATTCAGTTAGTATTGTTCACTTATATTGTTATGCAATGAGAACCGATCAGATCACACCTCGCGCTTCCGCTACGAGCGGGTGTGACAGATTGGTATCAGAGCTTCGATTGTAGTGAACCAGGATTCTTTCTCGAGTCTAGTCTACAATCACTAGGGAACCTCTCACGAAACAATTTACACAAGAACAAGAGTTTTCATTGCATAAACATTTTTCAAAGTCCACTACAAACAAATATTCACTTCACATAAATCAAGCGAGGACATTTCCATGGGTGAAGTCTATGAGAGATAGGCGCATTACATTAACAGACTATGTGCCTACAATACATTACATTATCAGTGCTTATACAAGATAGACACATTACATTATCAGTTTACACATCATAAACAGTTTACAAGTTCAACATATACAAATTCAACTTATGCAAGATAGAAATCCTTGTTAGATAGGATTTCATGTGATTATATATATATATGATTTATTTATATATGTTTTGTACAAAATATTTTGCCAAGGACAAAATACCTTCGACTTCAAACTCTATTATTATTCTTTACTCACACGATGAAAATATCGACCTCAAGTCTACTGTGGAGCTTATGGCGAACATGATTCCTAAGTGAAATCTTAAACTTAATTCCGTAAAATATGGTTGCTTCTCGCGAATGCTGAGATGCCTGACCATGATAAATGACGACGAGGCGGAGGTGGTAACCTTGGACAACAACTCCATTAGTGGGACGAGATCCCTGTGACTCATACTAATCAAGGTTGATATACTCTTGTCCCTACAAGGAAGATGAAGTACTCATCTTGAAGGTGCCCCTTCAGTTGTTATTGTTACAGATTCTTTCCATTTCTATTCCATCTAACGCTGTGCTGTTTTGTGAGTAATGAAAACGGCCGTTGACACGTGATCTATCATGAAGGTCCCTCCTATGTTGAAGGTATATAGACAATAGTGTCCCCCCCTCTGACTGATCGGCTGTTTTGTACGAGAGAACGCTAGGGTGACCATGCAAGGCAATTTATTATTACGGAGGCCTACGTAATAACAACTTGTAGTGCATGAGAATTCTGGTGGACTCTGCGGGCCAAGCTAATGATCACTATTTGTTCAAAATTCTTAAGTTATTACTTGAGATTCAAATTTTCTTATATATTAGGACACGAACTGAGGTGGTTAGTATAACACCATACAATACAATACAATACAATACAATACAATACAATACAATACAGGAAGACGACACGTATTTGTTCACACCTAACATTCGATCTATATCACGATTCAGTTGAGACTAGTCATTTAAACAAACAAAACTTGTTATCCACTCATGGAGGATTTTCCTCAACATTCTCGAAACTATTGAACATGGGTTAGTTCCATGGTGTCTATGACACTTTACCCTACTTTACCTTACCTTACGTTATCATATTCCACCTTATCATATTTATTGGAAATGATACAATAAATTCTGTCGCTTGACATTTGTCTTTTCCCAATGAATGGTATGGCATGAGCCATGCTGCAACTCCCTCATTGCATACTATTCGACATTTTTGGAGATTCTAACAATCTTGCTAGATCTCGTGAAACTCAAGCACTATTACCATAATTGTCACATAGACAAGTAAGACAAAGGATTTTCTCTACTTAGGACGATCGAGGTCCATAGAGTAGGGAATACATATTATATGGACGAAGACCACCGGTTGGTTTCCCCTCCTCAACGAATTATTTTTTTTCTTTTTCTCCATTTAGACATATGACCAATACACACAAGAGGTATTACACCTTTTGGTTTTGGTTATCCACATTATCATTTATTCAAACATGTATGAACAATGCGGTCTTGAGGTTTCCATGACCGATTGATTGCATTCTTCATTCTTGGGCACCTGATAGACTTTATTTATCCAAATACATGTCTAGATTCTTTTAATAGTGTGTATTAAAAAGATCATGGCGCCAAAAGAATCAAATGTTTAAGTCAAAAGTTATGTGTTGAAAATCATTGCTTTTACACAAGACATGGTTTATACAGGACACTGTTACGCAAGACATTGTTATATATGACATTTGATGTTGGTATACACAAGACATTTTTATAAATAACGAGACGTGTGTAATATGATAAAAGCATGGTGGATACGCCGCTGGTACTTCCTATATATAAGTGCTTATATTATATTGCATATCGTGGTGTTATCCATACCACTTCGACAAAGACAAGACACGACATCTTCGACACAAGACATGATATTCAATTTCAAGGCATGATATATTTATACACTACATTTCTATTGGTTATTTATTTAACCATACATCATTCTTTTATATCATCTGATTTTCATATCTATTTTCATATGATTTTATAAAAGAACTCGATCATAACTGGAGCCAATGTTGATGGTTACACTTGATGCTTCCACGGCCTCTCAAGGGTTGTTCCATACTGGGTAACACCCGAATTCAAACACACTGAGTGTTACATTTTGTGTTTAGCCTCGGAGATCCGAAGCATGATCGCATCATCCCTCCCTACCTCGATCACTCAAACAATAACTCTCGCCATGAGAGAAATGAAGGCAATTGTTGCCATAAATGATTTTGGCACCAGGATGTATGCTGGTAACTTGCCGAAATCCTAAATGTGACAAGTGAGACGTTCATCATGAGGGCAATTGCAAAAGCACCAAGAGTAGCAGTGTGCTGATACCGGGCGCAAAACAAAGGCTAGTAAGATGATAATACATAAGAACGGATCAAGCTAGTGAATAAGTGTGTGTGTAGCTAGAACTATGAATACTCCACAAAATCCCAATGAAGTCATGAGTACGTACACTCTACGATCATTATGTACCAATTCTTTTAATACCAACACCGAGCTTAGCTATTGTCTTTAAATGTTAAGCATATACTCGAATTAGAGTCATGTTGGACACACATTACTATACCAACTTAGCTAATGGGAAATTAGCTGACTCTTGTCAAATCATAAAGGGTTACCGTTACGTATCCTATCAATCAACACTTCACATCCATATTATTTGATACCATTGCCGATTTTTAGCTTTATCGCAACATTTCACATGCATAGTTTCATGGCTAGTGACGGGATTGTCCTAGCTACAAATAGGGATTGGGTTATCCTACATCTAAACACAGGGATTGGATTGTTCTCTACATTTGTACAGTGAAGTCCTTACTACATAGAATTCAAAATGTACTTGGCCTAGAGTCACGTAAGCTAGACGTCTCCTCATTCTATAGAATTGGCAAACGGTAAACTAGTCGAGTCTGGAGTTGAAATTCAATATCGATCTCTTATCCATTCAGTCGGGTAGTTTCGAAGTAGGGGTTGGCATGGATTGGTTATCCGATAACCTAGCCGAAGTCTTCTGTCATGTGAAGGTCAATCGCCTACCACTACCGAATAAAGAGACACTTGTTATTCATGGAGAGAAGCATGACACACCATTGCAGATCATCAATTGCATGAAGGCACAGAAGCGCTTACAGAAAGGTTGTGCTGCCTTTCTGGCACTTGTTGTCGACAAGAAGGCCGATGGGCCTCAGATGACAGATATTCTTGTGGTAAAAGAATTCCCTGAAGTCTTTCCTGAAGACTTGCCAGGACTACCACCATATCGACAAGTCGAGTTTCACATCGACTTGGTAACGGGAGCCACACCCATAGCCAGATCTTCATATCGATTAGCACCTTCTGAACCTTGTAGTAGACCGAATAAGGAGGTTGTGAGTCCATAACCCCCACTCTTTACCATTATACATCTTTATAAAGGTTTTGGGAGTGGAAAGACATGTAAGTTTTGCAAAAGTGCATAACATTTCGATGAACGAAAATTCATATTTCTAAACCATGTTACAAATGAATTTCCAACTAACTCAGATGGTTTAAGAAAGATTCTAGCTTCTACTCCAAGATAGACTTACGATCGGAGTATCATCAATTATGAATTCAAGAGGAAAGCATACCGAAAACGGCTTTTCGGACTCGTTACGGTCATTACGAGTTTCTCGTTATACCTTTTGGTTTAACGAACGCACCAGCGATCCTTATGGATTTAATGAATCGCGTGTGCAAGCCGTATCTCGACAAATTCGTCATGATATTCATTGATGACATATTAATATACTCAAAATCAACGGATGAGCACGAGCAATAGTTGAGAACCATTTTAGATCTACTAAAGAAGGAGAAACTATTCGCGAAATTTTCCATGTGCGAATTTGGATTCGCGAGGTACAATTTCTCGGGCATGTAGTGAAGGAGAAAGGCATTTATGTAGACCCATCAAAGTTTGAAGCAATCAAGAGTTGGGAAGCGCCCAAGACTCCAACTGGAGTCCGACAATTTTTTTTTGGGATTATCGGGATATCATCGGAGATCTATTGAGAATTTTTTTTTAAAATTACTCAATTGCTAACCTCCCTCACCAATAAAGACAATAAATTTGCCCCAATCGAAAAACAAGAAATAGCATTACAACTTATTCTTAAGATTGGTGCATAGCATTTTACAACCTTATCATTATCCGACGATACCGATGACTTTGTTGTAAACTATGATGCTTCGCATCAAGGATTGGGTTGCGTACTCGTGCAACGTGAAAAAGTTATCATGTACACGTCGCGCCAATTAAAAAGTTCATGAGAAGAACTATACCACTCTCGACCTTGAGTTAGGCGCGGTGGTATTCGCTTTAAAAATTATGGCGACATTATTTATATGGTACTCAATGCATTATTTTCACGGATCATAAAAGTCTTCAACACATATTCAACCAAAAAGAATTAAATATGCGTCAACGATGTTGGGTTGAATTATTGAACGACTATGATTGTGAAATAAAGTACCATCCGGGCAAGGCGAACGTTGTAGCTGACGCCATGAGCCGCAAGGAGCGAGTTAGAACATTGAGAACGCAAGCATTAGAGAAGATGATTCACAAGCGCTCAAGGAAGAGCATATTCAAGTAGAAACACTTCGAGGCATGAAGGAACAATTAGTGCCGAAAGAAGATGGAACTTTATACATTAAGGGTCGAAATTGGGTTCCATTATTTGGCGGCCTTCGAGATGATATTTTGAGGAAGCACATAGGTCTAAGTATTGAAAGAATACTATTGGTGGCCTAACCTCAAAAGTGATATCGCGACTTATGTCGGAGAATGCTTGACTTGCGCGAAAGTCAAAGTCGAGTAGCAAAATCCCTCGGACTTGTTACAACAACCCGAGATTCCCGTTTGGTAATGGGAACAAATATCCATGGACTTCATTACGAAGTTATCCAGGACCTCATGCGGTCATGACATGATTGGGTAATCATCGATAGACTAACAAAGTCCGTACACTTCTTACCGATTCGAGAGGAGGATAGTACAGAGAAACTAGCGGAACCCTATCTCAAGGAAATAGTGGCTCGTCATGGAGTACCTATTTCAATCATCTCTAACCAAGATGGTCGTTTTGTTTCAAGAATTTGGAAATCATTTCAACAGGCCTTTGGATCTCATTTGAATCTAAGTACGACCTTTCACCCACAAACTGACGGCCAGAGCGAACGGACAATCCAAACACTCGAAGATATGCTTCGTGCATGTGTTATGGATTTAGGCGGCAATTGGGATACTCATCTACCTTTAGTTGAGTTTTCCTACAATAACAACTACCACACTAGTATACAAGCTGCACCGTTCGAAGCTCTTTACGGTCGAAAGTGTCGCTCTCCGCTATGTTGGGCGGTAGCGAGCGATAAACAACTAATCGGTCCGGAATTAGTCCAAGAGACTACAAATAAAATCTTTCAGATCCGAGACCGTATCAAGGCGGCTCGCGATCGACAAAAGAGCTACGCAGACAAGAGACGGAAGCCATTATCTTTCGAGGTCGGAGACAAGGTCTTGTTGAAAGTCTCACCTTGGAAGGGCGTAGCGAGATTCGGTAAGCGTGGAAAGCTTAACCCTCGATATGTAGGACCATTTGAAATCTTAGAGAAGATTGGCACTGTTGCCTACAAGCTAAAGTTACCAGAAGAACTTAGTAGTGTACACGACACATTTCATGTGTCGAATCTTAAGAGGAGTCCAACGCAAGAAACGGTTATCATCCCGGCGGATGAGGTTCACATCGATAAAAAACTCCAATTCGCCAAAGCACCCGTTGAGGTCATGGACCGGAAGGTCCAGGAAACATGAAGGAGTCGTACCATATTAACAAAAATTCATTGGAACTCTCGACATGGACCCGAATATACTTGGGAACTTGAAAATCAAATCAAAACCAAAATCCCCCCACCTGTTCGAGAATACTCCTGCAAAGGATGACTCAGCTTGAATTTCGGGACGAAATTCTCAATAACAGGGGGAGAATGTGACAACTGCCACTTTCTGGTAATTTACGTACATTTAAAGCAATGATTTACATTATACAAATATGTGTTTGAATATCCGAATTGCTTGATTACATGATATACATCTTAGAACACTTATGGAATACTCATTTATGATGCACATTATTCATTTTTATTGGTTACATTTGAAATAGTGTAAACAATGCATCGAAACAACTAGAGTAGTACCTAGTAAACTAGTGTGCTGACGAAAACTCAGGATCCGCATAAACCATCTAAATGACATCTTTAGGACTCAGACGAAAGTCCAACATCAAATATACATTAAACCTTAATTGGAAATGCAAGGGTTTGGTCTAATACTTTCCCAAAGTCCGGTAGCACTAGAAACCGCCTAAAAAGCACTAAAAGTTACCATTTCAATAATTTTTCCGCAAAATTCAGCATTGGTGCTTTTATTACAAGATGCAAAAGTGTTGTTTAAACACATATTTCATATAAAAATACATAGGGAATATCATTTATATACATAACCGAATTTTTCCCTACAACTTTCATATGTTAACCTTTCGACTATCTACTTGCGGAACGAGCGCTAAACGACTATCCGAACTATATTTTGACATTGATTGCAAATTAGTGAATATTATTTTTGGCCAAATAAAGCTTATTTATGACCATTATTGATCATGAATCATCTCGAAAAATTGCAAAAACTTAAACACCTAAACACTTAACCATTTTACCTCATTTTGAACCATGAGAATTTACTAACACTTTGAAAAAAAAAATACAAGACCCACCCCTCCCTCATATTCACGTTTTTAAGGGGTCCCACACTCTAATTTTGATGTTAAATATCTAGATATTTTGATTAAATTGCAAGTGGATAAGTTAGTGGATGATTATAACATTAAATCTCATAAGTTACTAGCATTTTATCCTCACATTTCACCTTATTCTACACACACTTAAGAATACTCTTTCAACCTTCATCTTTTTCACCAAGAACACCATAAAAACCCATTTAAATTTTATCACATCTTGATGATCAACATGGAGTTTCATGGAGCTTAAGGTGATCTAAAGCATTTGCAAGTTAAAGGAAGTGTATTCATCCATTCAAGAGCCTTAAATCATCAAGATCTTCATCTTTGTATTTCTTAATCATCCTCCAAGATCATCCCTAGCCAAGTGCTAGAAGTAAGCTTCAAGATCTATTTTTTTTTATATATACTTATATTATGTTTATGATTGTTATTATAACTAATAAATAACTAAATAATCATACATAATAAACATGAAAAATACAAAGAAGCAAAACTAATAATCATGATATATTTATGTTGGTTTATATTGTGATCTAAGACTTGTTATATGCATATTCGATCTTTTTATGATGATTATGTTATAAATAAATTGTTAGAGGATGTTTTAAAAATATGATCTAACAATTATACATGTTTATGTTAAAAGGGTTTTTAACATAAAGGTTTACAGGGATGATCATAACATTTGATCTTGTGAAAGTATTTGAGGTTTTTCACTAAAAACAATACTTTTACAAGATTATAAAAAGTAACATACAACTTGAGATTTTTTATAAAAGTTGTTAAAACTAGAATTAAACTTGGTTTTTGAACTAGTTAGCATATGTTATGATCATGTATAAAATCCTACATGATTTTGAGATCATCTTAATGAGGTTATGTTATAAATCTCATGTGTTTTTTTTTTTAGAAATGATATGAGAAATTGTTGATGATTTGAAAAGAAAATGATATGTAAATAAACATGGCAAAGTTGATATTACAAAGGAACTATGGACAACTTTTCTTAGAAATCATATGTTAGAAAAACTATCATTTTTTTTACAAAGTCTTTACAAGATTAGAAAGTTGGTCTTTCTAAACATAAAAATTGACATAAATATATATTTTGGTAAAATACATATTTATTGAACATATCAAGTATGTGCTATGTGTTATTATTTGTATTAGTTATATATAAAAGTTAGAGACTTGATAACAATGACACAAATAAATACAAGACATACTTACAACTAAAGACTTACAAGAATACATATAGACACACTTGAAAACAACTTACGGACATTCCGAGCTTTCGGACACAACTTATGGTCAAAACGGACGACAAGCGAATCTATAAAGATATCGCCAATCCGAGGACTTACTACGACGTTTAGGCGATCTTTCGACGCGTACACCAAAATTACGTTACCATTAACAAAATTCGGACATTTTGAAACTTATAAAAACTATCATGTTTTTCTTTACTAAAAAGTATACTTAGTTATTTTTATAAAAATGTTTTATAGAAATGAAAGACTTATACTTTCTTAATGGGCTATTTTATACAAATGGCCTTACATTTCTTAATGGGCTATTTTATACAAATGGGCTTACATTTCTTAATGGGCTACTTTATACAAATAGGCTTACATTTTATAATGGGCTTAACATAAATACATGGGCTAAGCCCAATATCAACAACTCATGGGCTAAGCCCAATACCAAACATATGGGCCAAGGCCCAACACTATTTAAGCCCAACACTATTTAAGCCCAACACTATTTAAGCCCAACACTATTTAAGCCCAACACTATTTAGGCCCAACACTATTTAGGCCCAACACTATTTGGGGCCCAATAACATGAAAACATGGGCTCGGCCCAATGACACCATTATTGGAAATTCAACTATACAATTTACTTACACAACGACACGAAATCAAGAAGACAAGATCCGATGATACAACTCACAAGATACAAGATGACATATATATATATTTGGTGAAATATATATATATATATATATATATAGCAGTTTAACAAATCATTCATCTAAATACACAGTTCAACGAACAGTAAAGACATACAAGTCTTACATATATTTAAGACACAAGACTTGTACTCAAGTTATTACAAAGACCGAAGTGTCTAACAAATATAAGAACATTTGTAGGTCGCAACACTATTCAGGACGACCGCACGTGAGATCATAGTTACTTCTATTCACATGACGCGATACTGTGAGTTCATGTCCCCTATTCATTTAAATGTTTTACAACTTTACAACTATCGGGGAAGATACATGTTCAATCGTATGTTAAAGTTAGGGAATGAAACACCTTAGATCATGTGCGAATTAGGGTTATACATCTAAGCACCATTAATCCAGTTTGGACCTAGGTACAAGTGGTTAGATCTAATGGGTATTGGCGAGCCCCACTCTTGGTCGTGGACCCATACAGAAGAGTGCGTTTGTGTCCCAGTCAATAGTCGTTGACATAAAATCGTCTAGGTTTGGATTGCTTCCTATTTCGTCACACATATTAATGTCCTCGTGAAACATTAATGATCAACGATTTCATTGATGCTTTACATACTACATCTTTACATACAGATACATTTTATACAACTCACATTTTATGGATACATTTTATACAACTCACATTTTATGGATACATTTTATACAACTCACATTTTACGGATACATTTTATACAACTCACATTTTACAGATACATCTCATACAGCTAAACTGCATGAACTCGCTCAACTTTTGTTGATGTTTTCAAACTTAACATGTATTTCAGGAAATTAGTGGACCTGGCAGACATTTCAGTCAAGGAAAGCAAGTATCAAGACTCCATGCCACCATTTGAAGGGTTTGCCCGTTATATACCGCCTCTTTGCGGTGATATAGTGGTCAAAGCCTTGACATTTTAAGACTTACATTTTGATGTATAGAACGATGAAAACATATTTTCATTTTATGGTTTGTAACAAATACATTTAACTTATGTTGCGTTCTTTCGAAACAATTATGACAATGGCATTGGAGCTTGTTTTTATTCAGTTAGTATTGTTCACTTATATTGTTATGTAATGAGAACCGATCAGATCACACCTCGCGCTTCCGCTACGAGCGGGTGTGACAGAAAGGAATGAGTCATTTTCCACAATTTCTTCAGAAACGAAAATGAACGGAATGAGTCATTTTCCACAATTTCTTCAGGAATGAAAATGAACGGAAGGAGTCATTTTCCACAATTTCTTCAGAAACGAAAATGAACGGAACGAGTCATTTTCCACAATTTCTTTAGAAACGAAAATGAATGGAATGAGTCATTTTCCACAATTTCTTCAGAAACGAAAATGAACGAAATGAGTCATTTTCCACAATTTCTTCAGAAACGAAAATGAACGGAATGAGTCATTTTCCACAATTTCTTCAGGAATGAAAATGAACGGAATGAACTCTAGACACATGACAAAACTCCCTGTGGTTTCTGTGCACTGAATTCCATAATTATGTATGCATCCATAATTACGTAATTCCTTGCATAGTCCGCACAGTTTGTCTTGTAATGTTTAGGGGAGGAAAATCAAACCTGTGATGAGTGTGACTAGACTACCATAGGGTCCTTTTAATTAGATCGACTAATGATCCTTTTCATTAGGCCACCAAGGAGTCCTTTCAGCTATATCATCACATGATATTCCTAACCAGATTTTTGGATCAATCTGTTTAACTAGACAACTCAAGGGGTCTAATTATGGAATAGTACAATATAATCCAAGGGTCTTTACTATCACGTAAAAGCCCATTGAGGATTTAATATAGTACCTTTGGATATCATACTATGAATCCCTTATACGAATGATATGGAAGATTCTACGAGGATTTGGATAACCAAAAACTTGGATTACACCAAAAACATAAAAGGGAACACATAAGCACATAATCACATAGTTGTTTAACTTGGTTATTAATTTGTTATTAACTTGCTATTGATTGAATATGGATATTCAAGGTACACCAGGAAACCAGTCGATGGACTTCAATGTCCTCTGGGATCTATCTGAAAAGATACAAAGATCTCCCAAAATTTCGATTTTGTTTTCAAAGAAACGTAATATTCGAATTAAGGAACACAACAATTTTTGGATTTACGGAAATACCCTTAGGTACCCTATTAAGGATTTATAGTGGTACTTTGGGTATTCGTCCAGTGTTGTAACTTGCGCCTTGTACTTCGTTTTCCTTAGAAGAAACGGGTACTTAGGAATTTCGTGGAAACGCAAGATATCATAAAATGGAAAAAATTTGGGTGGTAGTTTGCTTTTCAAAGAATACGATTCCTTAATTGTCGGTATTGTAAGGGATATGTTGTTTATACATACAACCTCATAAATACATTACAATGTAAATAAAAGATTTATTTATAAACAATGATAACAACTGTTTCATGGACCTTGACAACAAAAGAAAATAATACATAAGACATGATTATTTCTAAAGGGTGTTGTCTTCTAGTCGGTCAGATGCTCATCCCTGCGCTGGATTAGCATTAGCAAGCTTTGGGCAATTTCTTTGGAAATGACCCATCTCGCCACAATTGTAGCAAGAACCTGGTGGAAAGCGAGCTTGAGCAGGATTGTTGTCAGCTTGATTTGGTGCAACTACAGCTCGGCAAACTTTTGCTGTATGACCTTTACGTCCACAAATTTGGCATTCGCGGCACTTCACACTAGCATGATGATGAAGGTTACATTGGTTGCACAAGGGTGAAGTTCCATTGTATGGCTTCCTAGCAGGGGGTTGAGCTAGTTGGTTGGGGACGGCTTGACCATTGTGAGTAACCATGGCGAAGTTCTGAGAAGCCTTTCGCTTCTTTGACCTCTTAGGGGATTCAGTCTGTTCATCCATGGTCTTTGATTCCTCAATTGGTTTCTTGTCACTTTTTCGAAAAAGTTTACATTTCCTGATTTGAGATTTAGTCAAGGTTGCAGATAGCTCAATGGCCTGCCTAACCGTAGTGGGGTTACTACCAGTAACAATGTCCTGAACTGAGTCAGGGAGACCATCAATGTATTTTTCGATCGCCTTATCCAAAGGCGTAACCATGGTAGGACACAATAGGCTCAGCTCCTCATATCGATCAGTGTATACTCGATGTTCACCGCTGTCTTGCTTAAGATCTTCGAATTCCCTTTCCAAGGCCCTGATCTCGTGACGAGGACAGAATTCCTTCATCATCAGTGCTCGAAGTTCTTGCCACGTTTGAGCCAGTGCCACTTCGGCACCCCTATCTCTCATCACACCGTTCCACCAAGTCAAAGCTCGTTTCTCAAAGACACTAGATGCAAAACCTACCTTTCGCTCGTTTGGACATTGAACATGTCTGAAGGTGCTCTCTAAACTCTCGAACCATTGCAGAAGTGCAGTCGCTCCTTGAGACCCAGAAAACTTTGATGGCTTATCTGAGTTGAACGTCTTGAAATTGCAGGGGGCATTATTGTTGTTGAGAGCTTGGTGACATTGAGCAACGATGTTCGGGATTGCAGCAGTCATTTGCTGTGTAATGACAGATGCCAGCTCTTCAATAGATACCGGATTTTCGCGTCGAGGAGGCATTCTAAAAAAAAGGGAAACAAGATAGAAAACAAATGAAATGGCATTGGGTAAGAATATGATGTTACAAATACCGACCAAAATCATGGTTGATGGTCATTTGTTTGAACCACGAAGCAAACAAACAACACAAAGGCTGAATCAAAGCAAATAGATCCTCATAGTGTATCGCGAAGACATGCTCGCCTATAAGTGGACACTCACCCCAAGAGTTCCCAGGTAAGAGTGACTGGTCCGATTATGTGGATTTGTACGAACACTCTAGCCTTAGACAGAAAACTCAGGGTACAGGCATTCACTCTTCCAGTTTGCACCTGTTCACACTATTTAGGACCCAAAACTTTGACGAGATTTTGAAAACTCAAAGGGGTTCAAAACCTTATAACAGAGGGCTCAAAACCTTACAATAGAGGGTTCAAAACCTAGTAATCAATCATCCTAGAACAGATGATTAGTTTTCAAAGCGGTTTTGAAATTTATGTTCTTGTTGTGGTTATCACCTAAGGATAGGCGAAGGTATCGTTTTATGACTAAACGCAAGTAAACTCGCGTTAGGGTCCTAGGAAGGTTATAGACTAGGTCAAAGCATTACTTAATAACCTAATTCCCTATAACCATGAGCTATGATACCATCTTTTATGTCACACCCCGACCACGTAAAACAACGAAACGTGGCGGAAATGTCGGGGAGTGTTGTAACAGAATTAATGTTTCACAACCATGGAAATTAAAGTTTCGTTTTATTCATCAAACAAGCGAGTTACATTGTCTTTAAACAAGAAATAAAGAGTACATAACATAAATTAACTAATTCTTGTCTCGTTTTAAGTCACTAAGGCACATGTCCGCCTAAGTATGTCTCGATAAGTCCTATGCATCATCTCCTGAAAACACATGTGAAAATAGGTACGTCAGCATAAAAATTCCTGTGAGATACATAGGTTTTGTGAAAATAGGTTTCATGACTTGTAAGTTTAGAAAGAGTTGTTTAATAAAGTTTAGTCATGAACCTTGTAAATTGATTTGTTTTGTAAATCATTTGAAAAAACAATAAGTTCAGATGATATGTATAAATAAGAGAATAATGTATGGTTAAATGAATAACCAAGTAAAATGAGTTTGTATAAGATTAGTTGTTTTGTAAAACAATGTCTTGTGAAAAGTATGTTATTTGTATAAAATGTTATATGTCTTAAATCGAAATGATTCAAATAACGCTACGATATGTAATACCATACAAACACTTATATATAGGAAGTACCAGAGGTGTATCCACCATGCTTGTATCATATTACACACACCTCGTTACTTAAATCACTTACCCAAACCAAACCACCAACGTAAAATGTTTACGTATAATCAAATGTCAAAATGTTTGTGTGAAAATCATGTCTAATGTCTATGTCTAATGTAAATCATGAATTGTTTATATAAATGTCAAAATGTAAGCATGTGATGAATAACAAATGTACTAAGTATGCACACAATGGGCATACATAGCAGAAAATGTAATGTAAGACAATGTACTAAGTACGCACACAATGGGCATACATAGCATAAAATGTAATGTAAAATAATGTACTAAGTACGCACACAATAGGCATACATAGCATAAAATGTAATGTAAAATAATGTACTAAGTACACACACAATGGGCATACATAGCATAAAATGTAATGTAATGTAAAATAATGTACTAAGTACGCACACAATGGGCATACATAGCATAAAATGTAATGTAAAATAATGTACTAAGTACGCACATAATGGGCATACATAGCATAAAATGTAATGTAAAATAATGTACTAAGTACGCACACAATGGGCATACATAGCATAAAATGTAATGTAAAATAATGTACTAAGTACGCACACAATGGGCATACATAGCATAAAATGTAATGTAAAATAATGTACTAAGTACGCACACAATGGGCATACATAGCATAAAACACAATGAAATCATGTACTATAAATGTACTAATGAACATAGCAAGTATATGATGTGAAAACAGGAAAGCATGAAAGTAACAAGTAGGCACATGTGTTTCACCCCAAAACGTTTGGAAAACAGTAAAAAAGGGGTCTATGTACTCACTTGAGATTGCTCAGAAGTCCTAAGATAACCACCAAGCAATGCTAGAGATCACGGAATCAAACAGCACCTAATATAGGTAACTATGTTAATATACCGGACCTAGAATTGGAAGATCGGATAGAATGAGGGTTTGTAAACCAAATGAGTATGAGAACTCATGTAATATGGTTTAACAAAGCCTACATACTAAATGAAACCTAACCTAAGTGCTTACGACCTTTTACGACCCGTTTAGGTAGCTTATGCTACTTTAACGCGTCGTTCGCGTAAAACGCGTTCGGAACGCCTAACTAGTCCTATGATAAGTAAAATATGCCTTAACATGTCTAATATACGCATTAACACGCATTTTGGCCGAAACTACGACTCGTCACTAAGCCTAGATAACGTGGTAATCAGTACGCATAGTCACTAGGGACTATAACCATCGTGATCACGCTCACGTTATGAAGTTCAAACGAACTTCGTGTTGACCATAAACTGGTCAACGCAGAAAGTCAAACATAGTTTGACTTTCGGGCTAGAAAAGCGATAAAAGAACGAAGGAACACTTACAAAGGGTCCCCGCTAGTAAATCTTGATCGAATAGCTCAGGTATGAAGTGATTGGCTTCAACTTAGAGCACTTTTGATCAGATTTGTGAGGAATGAGTGAAGTTGAGGTGGGTATTTATAGTAAATGGAAAACCGTTAGGATCGTTTATCGAATAACGTGCCTTGATCTCACCCGTACACTTGTCGGAATGTTATGGTAACTCATTTTGCCCCCACCACCAGTTATTGACAAGTGGCATTGGCCTTTGGGGTGTTTAAGGGCTGGAAACAGGTTGTTAAAAACAAGTTTCTGCATTTGAACCCTGCTTGCGCACCGTAACACTCAGAGTGTTGAGGTGCGCAAGGACCTACTTTCACATAATTACACTTTTGGTCCCTGTTAGTGTTTTGAGCCATTTCCGACATGTTTAAGGCCCGTTAACCCAATTTCAAAGCTCTAAAATGAAGTTAAAGTACAGGGAACTTAAAATGTGTTCAAAAATATCTCGGGTGTCGGTTCGTTTGGCCGTACGATAGCGATGTTCGCTTAATTACGACGGAATGCGCATAAGCGCGAAAAACGATCCAAATGACGCGACGAATAGATTTTTCTTATGCCTAACACTAAAATAAAATATTTTAGTGCTTACATAAATTTTTGGATGTCCGGATGTATTCAGAACGTAAGTTATGCGCGAAAGAGCAAACTTATGCACTTTTTAACGCTTTTAGTCCCTGAATGACCCAAAAGTTTATTTTAGCACACCGAACCCCTCAAAGCCTATTTCTAAGCTATGTAGAGGATATTTATGGTATGTTTAACTTATGGGCATATTCCGGAATGTCTGTTCCAGTACGAATCGTCATACTTTCGCAGTTTGTCAAGTTTAGTCCCTGTAGACGATTAAACTTGATTTTACCATACCAAAGCCTTCAAAACTTATTTCTAAGCTATGTAAAGGTTATTTAAGGTATGTGAAGCCTATTTCACTATTCCGGAGTGTTCGTTGCATTAAACTGGTTATATTTACGCATTTGTGCGTGTATAACCTTCCAGAAAGTGATTTAAAGCTTGAAATCGAACAAAATTTGATATGTGCAAATGATACACATATTTTTACAAATCCCAAGTATGAAACACAATATCTCATTGATTTGGTATTTGTTTAATGGTCATGGAGGCACAGTTGTTACAATAACGATCCTATGTGGCTTGGCCACGCCAGCCCTGCCACGCCCACCATACCCCTATGAACTTGGGTTTGTGTATTGAGTGACCCATAATCCACGTGTCAACCCATGCCCCAAACCCCCGCCCCACCATACCCCACGGTCTTACTAAAACTCCTATCACCTGACAAAGTGACAAACACCACATGAAGTGGCCAGACCCACAAACATTATTTTGTCCACATGGATGTCCAGTGCACATCTCACCCACTAATTCCCCTCTCTCATTCTTAAAAATTGACACCTAATTCACTTCTGTAACCACAAACATTATTTTGTCCACATGGATGTCCAGTGCACATCTCACCCACTAATTCCCCTCTCTCATTCTTAAAACTTGACACCTAATTCACAAACATTATTTTCCCTCTCATTCTTAAAAATTGACACCTAATTCACTTCCCACTAAAAAAATCAACAATGCCTACATATATATCCTATTCTCTGTAACCAGCTTTTTGTTCAAGAACCAAAAAAGCTACAATCTTGTTTAACTTTTTAGGTTCCACCCAACAAAAGAAAGCATCTTTATGATATTAATTCAATAGGATTCTATTTCTCAACTACTAACCTTTCTTCGGCAGAACTTATCCGATTTTAGTTTAATGTGCTACCAATATGATATATGAATTTTAAAGTTTTGTTTTATTTTGTTGATATTGATGGTTATACATGAATTACTAATGCCTCTATATATCTTGGTGTAGGTAATTTACAATTGCCAGTTCTTAGATCTTTTATGTAGTTCAATCAGCTGTTTTTCATATCCACGTTGGGTGATTTGTTTTAAAAGCGAACCAACCAACCCAAATAAACCAAGGTGAAAAATGATATGAAAGATGCATACCTGATTGATGCAGAGCAGGAAGATGCAGAGCAGGAACTTGCGCCAAATTTTGTAGGTTATATATGTAAAATAACTGAACGTGAGCTTTAGGTGTTTATTTAAACAAGGATTAGATATGAGGGCAATTTAGTAATTCATACAATTTTCTCTCCTAATCTTCCCAATTTGGGAGGATAAAGATACGTACAAAAATTGATCCTTTTTTCCTCCTTTCCCCTCCCCTCCCATCCTTAAAAAATATCGAGAACATGGTTTTCTCCTATTTTCATCTCCTTTCTTTCCCCTCCCCTTGTTAAATGAGACTCGGGAACAGAGTGTTAAAGCATGAGGTGAACAGAATTGAGAAGATAAAAAATGATCCAGGTATGAAAAGGTCAGCACCAAACTGGAGTAAATACAAAAAGGCCATTGATGATCTTACCTTGGAGTATAAACAAAAGAAGCAAGAATTGGTGGATGCAAAGGTTGGAACTGCCAAAGCCATATCAAAATGGACAAAGCAATATACAGATGAGGCTTATGAAAGACTAAGGAAAAAAAGGATGACAGGTTCTAACATCCCAAAGAAGCTTGACTACAAAAAGCCAAAACAACATATCAATACTTCTGAACCACTGTTCACATTAGCAGATATCTCAGTCATTGAGTTAAATCAAAGAAAGAGACAAGATCAGATTGAAAAAGAAACTGCAGAAGATATAGCTACAGCAAATGACATCATAAAAATGGCTTTCAAACAAATGACAGCTGAAAATTCTGAACTAGCAAAAGCTCAGGGTACTGCTCAACAAATTTTCACAAGGCCACAATCTCCAAACTCATCAGCAAATAAATCTCTCCCCAGAAACCCATTGAATTCAAAAAATACTAAAGTGGATGTCTAATCAAAAGACTCACGTATTGACATTGCTCAGATCCAATGGGGAGGTAAAGCACATATCAAGAGATCAAGCATTAGGCCTGGATGTTAAAGACTTACAAGACCTTCTTGAGCTTAAGTTGTGCAGGGATGTGGATGACACAAGTTCCATGGATTTTGATTTGCAATTTAAAGGACAAGTTAGGGAACTTCTGATGAGACAATAAAGATCCAGAATAATGAAGGGTTTTGGCATCATCTGTTCCAGGGGGAGATTGTTGGGATTGAACCCTACCAGAGGAATAGATTATGTAAAGCCAAAACTGGTTCACAACAGTGGATTCATCATAAACAGTAGTTTGCACTAGGCTTTCCCCTGGAAAGTGGTTATAACATCTGATGACCTCTATCCACTGTCCGTATACAACAGCCACTGTTCTTCAAACTACTGATGAAGCCCTAAAGACTGTTAAAGATTAAACACTGCTTTTTCAATCTACTGATGCTATCTAAGTACTGCTGATGATTAAAGAACTGCCCACTCAAGGACTAATCAACTTTGAGGAAAGCACTAATGGTCAACATATGTGCTTAGCATGCAACAATAGAAGAAGAAAGCAGTAGTTTAGTTTATCACTTATATTATATAGAATCAGTGTTTAGGTTAATAGTGTTTGTATAAGAACAGTGGTTAAAGGTTGTTAGGTTGTTAGATGTCACTTTCATGGTGACATCAGCTTTGATGCCTCAGTGGTTTGTTTCGCCTATAAATGGAACAGTACCATGTACTGTTTCATTTGGTTGACTGAGTGAGTTTATCTCCTCCAATCCTTTCATCTTGAGCGATCAACCAGTGAGCATCATGCTGAGGGGGAGTTTTAGTATGTGAGCATATCTGTAATCATTTCTGTATTGTAATCATTCGACTTAATGAGAAGCATGTGTTTACTGAATACTATGTTCCTTTTGATTGTATTTACAAAGTTTGTTTCTATTTCCGCTGCATAAATATTATCATATATACAAGTTATAACAAACACACACAATCATGAGAGCCGCTGATCCTAACAAAAATGTCGGCGACTACATAGGTTTTGTTGGCCAAATAAATGGCAAAAAGTTTGGTATTGCAATTCTTTGACAACTACAAGAGTTGTCGATTGAAAATGTAGGATCGTATACGGACCTGAATGAGTCTTTCAGAGGAGTGTTAATCAGTTTCAGGTGCGGAAAACAAGAAACTGACTTCGAAACAGCAAGCAATTCACTTTAAACAACTTTTGTATTGATTTATAACAGATTACATGCAAATGGAAAACCGGCAGCACCTCGGTATCCGATTACACAACTGAGACAACTGATTTCGCTCTAACCATACACCACCTATATATAGTATATCTGATTCCGCCTGAAATATACAAGAAACAGTTGGAGCGGAATCTCAATAATGTGATTACGAGCGAAACTATCAATTTACTATTTTGTCTTCTTGTTAAAGTATCATTCTGTCACATGTGAGCTGTAACGATGATGCAAGATGATGTCACTTGGATGATGTCATCATCAAGAATGATGACATCATTCTTGTTCCAAACCGCAACGAACCTGAGACTCGATATAAGACGAAGACGACAGATCTATGCACTAACAGAAAATAAATCTTGAAGCCGAAAAATGGCAAAAGTTTAGTATTGCAATACATAATCTTGATTGTGAAAACTTGTGGCAAACAGTTTTGTATATGGCAATATGATTATTACTAAGTAATTTTAATGCCATTGAAATTGTACTTTGAAATCTCATTGAAATCATCGTGAAACTTATTAATGTGTTATTAGAAATCCAATCAAGGATTAATAATTACAATACTTAAATTCTGTCAGAACTTGTGTGAGTATTATATAAATCAATTTAATGATTTATAACAATACTTTGGATATCCTTCTAAGAATCTAACATATGAAGATATGGAAGATTCTACAAGGATTTGGATACTTGAACATTGAATCAATTGAACACATAAACCCTAATGTGATTCGGATAATGCTACAAGAGTAATAAAATAAGAACACTTATATATAGGAAGTACCAGCGGCGTATCCACCTTGTTCTTATTTTATTACACCTGTTTCGTTATCTAAATGACAACTACCACATAAACACATAAATCGTCAACTTGTCACCAACTTGTAAACATGCATTAAAGTACACAATGAATCCAAACAAGGACTCCAATATTAGTACTTTAAACATTCTTTGAGTGTCTAGCTATTAAGATAGATAGATACTATAGGAATCTGGTTTTTGTCACATTGTCTTGTCACATACGCATTAAAGTACACAATGAATCCAATCAAGGACTCCAATATTAGTACTTTAAACATCCTACGAGAATCAATCTATGAAGATATATAGATGCTACAAGGATTTGGTTTCTGTCACATTGAATCATTGAATCATAACATTTTAAATCCTAATGGTGATTCGGGATAACGCCACGAAGGGTAATACAATAAGCACACTTATATATAGGAAGTACCATCGGTGTATCCACCATGTCCTTATTGTATTACTCTAGTTTCGTTATCTAAATCACCCACAATCTACACATAAACCATAACCATCGTCTTGTAAAGTCCTTCTTAAAAATCTCACTATGAAGATAGGAAGATCTAAGACTGTACTTCAAATATCCTATAAGAATCTAACTATGAAGATAGATAGATCTTTTAAGGATTTGGATAATCATCATGTTTGCATAATCGGAATAATACACATAAAATCACTTAGTAAACACATATATGCCATACATTGGAAAACAAATTGGTTACATATATGAATCACCCCAAAACATATGAACACGGTAAAAGAGGGGAACTATGTACTCACTTGGGATTGTGTATAGGTCTTGTTCAAATGGTACAACAAAGCTCAAAGGATCAAGAGTTCAAGTGTTGAAGTGGTTCCTAGTGTATCAGATACTATGTTAGTGTAACGGGACATAAATCAAAAAATCGGATAGAATGAGGTATTGTAAACCAAATGAGTGTTGGAACTCATATGAAATGTTTTAACAAAGCCTACATTTTGATTTGGAACCTATCCTAAGTGCTTTTGACCCGTTATGACCCGTTAAGGTAGTTTACGCTACTTTAACGCGTCATTTGCGCGAAAGCGCATTCGGATGGTCTAACTAGCCCTATGATAAGTATTATATGACCTAACATGTTTAATTATGTTGCATAATCAGTTTAGGTGTCAAAACTTTGGTTACATATGCCTAAAATGAAATTATGCGCAAAAAGGGCATTTTGGTCATTTTCCTAAGGCATATAAACTACCTATCATACAACTAACTAAATGAAGTGACCATAAGGTATAACCTCGGAAGGTTATTCCCTATACAATTATGGTCACCTAATGTGTTTGGTCGGATCCTAATGATCGACCAAACGGGTCGGGTTCGAAAGTCTAAGCGGTTGTCGAGACTGCTTGACTTACGACCCTAAATAAGCACTAAACTAAAAGTGACGAGTTAAACATGTTAAAACATGTTTAACTAAATTAGAAAACAGATTTGGTACCAAAACAAAGTGTTTTGATACCCGAAAATAGTTTCGTCGTAAAATGCACATAATCGTGCATTTTGACCGAAACTTTGACTCGTCACTTCGACTAGTCAACGTGGTAATCAGTAGGTATAATTGCAAGGATTATAACCATCGTGATTATGATCACATTGCAAAGTTCGATTGAACTTTGACTTGACCAATTCATGGTCAAAACCGAAAGTCAAATGGTAGTCAAATTGTTTGACTTTCAGCTTGTTATTGCTGAAATGAATGAACTAGACATGAAAGAACACTTACAAAATGCTCTAAGGCTGGAAAAAGAAGACTAGAAACTCATGTAAGAGGCATCCAAGAGATGGTAGCCTCTACTTAGAGTGATGAGAGAAGAAGAAAAAAACAAATGAGTAATGAATGAGGAAAAATGTCTTGCTATTTATAGTTGTTGGATTGCCATAAGATCATGCCATGTGGTATGTGTGTTCTCCAAGGAATTACAAGATTAAAACAAGTGTAAAAATCTGATTGGAGTGCTTGGAAATCACTTAACTTGGTGACCAAGGATGAAAAGCAATCAAAAAAATCAACAAAACCAGCTACTGTTGCTGAAATGAAGTTTCTGCCCAGATGCCATGCTCGCGTCACACGACAGCAGAGGGCCTGGGCTGTCGCGAAGCGCGACCACTCATAACAGAAGTTTCAATATTGACAGAAATGGCCCCTACACGTTTTAGAACATGTTTTTGACGCTTTTAACGCCTGTTAAGCCAAGATTCAGACTTTATAAGGACGTTAAAGCTTCGGGGACTTGAAATATGTCTGGAGATGTCATGGTTGTCGGTTCGTTCGGTCGTACGGTCACGTTTTGCGGTTAATTACGACGGAAACTCGAACAAACGCGAAAACGAACCAAATTGCGAAACGAATGGCATTTTTGTATTCCTTTCATTAAAATGAAATATTTTAATGATCACAAAAATATTTGGATGTCTAGATATGGTCAGAACGCAAGATATGCACGTAAATACAAACTTTCACAATTTTGATGCTTTTAGTCCCTTTGATCAAATAAGCGCATTTTCGCATACCGAACCCCTCAAAACTTATTTCTAAGCTATGTTAAGGGTATTTGGGGTATGTTTGGCTGATGATCTTGTTTCAGAGTGTACGTTGCTATACGAATCAGCAGACTTTTGTAGTTTGTCGCAAATAGTCCCTGTGATCGAATAAACTTGTTTTTGTCACCCCTAACCCTTCGAAGCTTATTTCTAAGTTATGTAAAGGGTATTTAGGGTACGTATAGCTCATGTCCTCGTCCTGGTGTGTATGTTGCGTTAAATGGATAACGTTTAAGCATCGGTTATCGAATTGCTTTCAAAGAAAAAGTTTTTGAAAGCCCGAAATTTTGCACAAGGGTTACATTGGAAGGCATGATTGATGATGGAATGATGATTAGGTGGTGTGAAATGATGGAAAACCCCAAGAAGAACCCCCAAAAATTGCCCCATGGGTCGTGCCTCTCTATTGGAATGAATAAGATCCCCTAACCCTATTTTTTCACATGTTTTTAATCAATTTTCATAACCCAGCACCGTAGGCTACGCTAGAATAGGCTGAAACCGTAGCCTACTGTAGGATCGTTGTTGGACCCGACTGAGTCGTTCAGAAGAGCTTTATATCCGGTTCAAAGGCGGAATCAGTGAACTGGACTTGAAAACAGCTTTATACTCTTTAATCTGTTACTTATATTGATTTTAACATCAATTACAACCTGGACAGATTTTGGCAGCACTTCGTTACAGATCCTGAAGTCGTACCAAATGAAACTACAAGTGCACTATATATACTAGTCTGATTCCGCTCTAAATGACATTGAGCACTTTCGGGGGGAATCGGATGTTTCTGATTTCGCTCGAAATGACTCTTTTACATTTGGAGCGGAATCAACATCTTAAATCTGAAAATCTGTTTCTTAAACCTCGGGCACTGATAATCCTATTCTATCCTATTACATGATACAAGACGAAGTCAATAAACGTAATGCACTAACAGACTCCCCCTCGGATATTGACGAAGTCTTCAGTGTCTAGTCTTCAGTATGACACATCTTCAGTCTTGATCATTCTGCCTTCTCATTCAAGTTGTAACATTATAAGCATCCTTCAATCTTTATCTTCATCAGCTTCAGGCTCCCCCTTTCATCAAGCTTCCGTGCTTTGGGATCGACACCTAGCTTTCCATTTACAGGCTCCTCTTGCTTCAAGCTTGTCTTCAGACTCCCCCTTAGACTCTGCTTTCGGGATCGTAATCTGGACTATCTGCAATCACTCAAACATCTATAAATACAATGCTTTCAAATTCAATTACCCAGAAATCGTAAACTGGCTCTTTTTTTTTAATTCTTTAACTGCTCCCCCTATCAACAAACTAAAATGATTTAGCAGCATTGAAGAATCCAACTCCCTCACAGTTAATCATCCAAGTCCAAACTAATGACCTTGGAGATATCACAAACTGTTTTTGAAATTTTTTTTATTAATTCAAGTTTCAAATTAATGAACTTGTTTTTATTTTCAGAAACACAATCAGCTTACTTAGATTTTGAAACTCAGCATCTCAGACATCAGTTGTCGAAAATAATACAGAATCAAAAATCTTTTTGAAATTTTCTGAAATGTAAAGCAATAAAGAAATATGTACAAACATATTTACAGACAATATTTTTGTTTGAGTATGCGTCAGAGGATCATATCAGATTTTGACAAGTCACAAGTACCGTTGAGCTTATTTACACATTAAGAATTAAACAATTCACTTAGATTGTCGATATACTTGTCCACTTAAATTTTCACACAAACTTAAGTGATCCAGGATACGAATTAGGTGTTTTAAAAACTTAAACTCATTCATGTGTCCCACCTCTTGAATATACTCCTGTATCCAGATCCCAATATTCAGTCTTACAGGTGAATATACCTAGATGATATTTGTAAGGGGTTAGATGCGAGGGCCGTGAGAGCTCAGGTCGATACTTCCGTATACGCAGAGAGATGACGGCTTCGACTTTTCGGTGTGTCCCCTTTAGAGGATCTTTTGTTTCAACAGCAATGACTATCAATTTTATTGTTTCATCAATTTGCTGAGGGCGGCGCTATATTTCAAGCAATGCAGAAAGTATTCTCCGGGGACTAGGCCATTGCTTCCGCAAAATCAGAAGTCCCGGAATAATACTCCAGATATCACTGAGTATAAAGACCTAGTATCTCAGAAAGAGGGACCTTTCAAACGAGATTTCAGGGGTTACCTATATATCCAAGTAGTGTTCCCTACGAAATAAGCAAGTTTGAATTTAGGTTTATATCCCGAAAAAGTTTACTAAATGTATAAAAATCTACCGACACATCCACGGTGAGATCGTTTAACACATTTTAAACTTTCCAATTCTTTAGCATACTGTAACTGTCTACTGATGTACTATCATTTCCTCTTTTTACACAAAACTCAATTTTGAATTTTTATCATGTTTTTTGTCATTTTCAAATTTTCAAATGTTTTTTGTATTTTCTAGCAACAATACTCCCCCTAAAATGCAAAACCATTTAAAGAAAATTTGACAACCAACACTGATAGCTTTATCTCGCCATCCATTTTCTGTTTCTCATGCACTGATTTGCATAAAATAACATACCCCCATGATTTACAACACATTGATATTTACAGTTTGAAAACCGTTTTTCAATCTTGTGAAATTAATCATGTTTGTTCAGCCGTGAGGGTTTCGGCGTATTCAATCAACACATATTTTTGTAATTTTTGATTTTTAACAAAAATTAAAAACAAACATATTTTTTTGTTTTTCAATTTTTTTTAAATTTTTAGGATTTTTGAAAATATTGTTTATTTCTTTACAGAAAAACAAGTAAACTCCCTGTTTCAACCAACACAGGGTCCAGCAGCAGCCTCCTCCTCTTGTTGTGCCAGGCTGCTCTGAGTTCCAAACTCACAATCTTCAAATTCCATGAGCACCTGCACAAACAAACTACTCAATTACTTGAACAATTTAGCCCAGGTCTGTTGAACCTTAGGCATTTCAACACAATAATTTTCATTCAATGCAGGAAACTCTTTATCATCTTTCACAAAGACCTTATCAACTTTGACTTCAACTTTCTCATCTTTTACCGAAGTCACTTGTTTCTTAACACTCCATGTTTGACCTTTAGGAGTACCACGTTTGTAAAAATGTGACTCCTTTTGAACATTTTGTTTTTGATCAACAACTTTTGGTTTCCAAAACTCTTGAGGTTTTCTCATATCAATAGATGTTTTCCAACTTTGTGTTGTTCTAAATCTGGGTGTGTGAGAATTTCAGGTCTGTCTAGAATCGAACCTGTTCGGATTTGATTTCCAATTTTGATTCAAAGCAAACTTGTTTGTGTTATACCTCCAAGTTTGTTTTGAGTCAAATCTGGTTGACCTTTGTCTCTCATTCTCAGATTGTTGTTTCAAAGCATCAATCTTCTTTATGCCCACATCCACAGGTTTCAGATTTGGACACTTTCTTGCAAGATGTCCTTTTTGATCACATTTGAAACATGTTCTCATGGACACATCTTTGACCTGTGGTTGTTGCTTTTTCTTTTTAGCAAAGAACTCATCATTAGACTGTCTCAATTTGAGTTCTTTTTCTTCTGCTAAACTGTTTCCTTGAACAAAACTCATTTTTGCCTGAAAATTTTGAGTTTCATTTTTGTTTCGATTTTGTTTCTTCTTATAACCCAACTCAGCCATCATATTTTTCTTCTTGTAACCAGGTTTGTTATACGAACCACTATGACTCTTACCAACAAACTTTGAAATCTCAGATTTCTCAATCTCAACCATTTTGAAAACTTTATCAACCTTTTCTGAAATCACATTCTGAATCGGGAATACAACATCTAAGAACAATTTGTCCGATCCAATCATGGTATAAACCAATCCTTTTGAATCATCATTCAAACTTTTCTCGGATTTTGTGTTTTTCAGATAACTATCATGAAGATTTCCTTCATCTTCATCCTGTGATTCAGATTTACATGTATCAATCGACTCTTCTTTCAACACACTTTCAACGACTTTACTTACCACCTCTGAATCATGAGAATCATCAGATTTGGAATAGGTTATGTCAATGTTGTCTGGTAATTGATCTACCATGTTGAAAGCTTTTTCGACCTTTTCCTCATCATAAAATGCAAATTTTCCCGGTGGTGGAACTTGATGAAACTCTGAGCCAATGCCTTTCTTGTTTTGCTCAGACTCACCATCTCCCGGTTTTATATTAAAAATTCGTTCAAGCACATATAACGACACGTGATAACTCTTCAACTTGTTATTATCCTGTTCTAAATCAGCAATCTGTCGCTTTAGTTTAGCAACATCCTCAATATAAGAATTAACAACATCTTGTTTTATCGAATACATTCGTTTAAGTTCTTTAGTTGTTTCAGAAAGATAATTCATTCTTGATTGAGCATATTTCATTTCATCTTTCACTTTTTCGTATGATTCTTTCGTAATATGATATGCTAATTTCATTGAGTCATATTCTTTCTTCATTTCTTGACTAGCAATTTCTTTTTGTGAACATTCTTCTATCATTTTACAAACATTTTCTTTCAAAACTTCATTTTCTGTTTCTAACTTTTTACATTTTTCAGAAAATTTTTCATCATTTTCTTTTAAAACTTTTTCTTTTTCTAGCATTTCTTTGCATTTTTCTTTAAAAATGTTTTCAATTCTAGTGAATTCAAGATCTCTTGTTCTGAATTGCTCATCTTTTTCAGTACAAGCTCTGCACGTTTCCATGCATTTCTTTCACTGATCAATTGTTTTTAAGATTTCAGAATCAGAATGTACCTCAGTGATTGGCACTTCGGTGTTTGATGCAGTTGCCTCAGTTTGCTTCTGATCAGCATCATCTTGCTTTTTTTTCAACACTGACTTCATCACCAACATTACCAACTTCCAAATTCTCATTCTTTACTTCTTCTTCTTCTTTCCTCACCTCTTCTCCAATCTGCTGTTCTTCAGTAACAACTTTCTTAACCTCTTCATTCATAACAACTTCTTCACTTTTAATTTCCTTCACAACCTCAACTTCAACAGCTTCTGCTTTAACCTCTTCAGCAACTTTCTTCAGATTGTTCACCAACTCTTCAACACTCTTCTTCATTCTCTCTTCATCCCTTTTTCTCAGACAAGATGTCATAGCATATCTGATCTCCTTTTCGTGCCTTTTAGCATATGTGTCATCTTTCAATACATTTCTATAGTATTCAGCTCTCAAAGGGATTATATGAAGAACATCATCAAAGATTATGTCTTTCTTTGGAACAACTGGTTCACCTTCTCTGTTGAAGTAACACTCTCTCTTTTTATCCCATCTTCTGTTTCTCACTGCACTCTCATACTCTTCTTGCATTTCATCCATTTTGTTCAACACAATGTTTCTTTCTCTGTAGGTCTTTTCTTCCAGAATCTCTTCTCTGGTTTTCTCCTTCATTTTAGCTTTATCTTTGTCTTCATTGTTCTCTTTACGGATTTCAGCAACAAAAACAAACTTTTTTTCTTCTGTTATAGCTTTCCCATGAGCTGTTTTTCGAACATTCTCCAAACGATCTTCTTCTGGACATATCTCTGACCAATCAAAACCTTCATCATCTTGAATTACAAAACAAGCTCTCGATTTAGGTTTATCTTCAATCATCTTAGGTTCTTCTCTGCTTCGATGGTAGATTGCCTTTCGGTAGTAATCATCATTGAACGGATGTTCATTTCCACCAACTGCTGAATTAGTGCATTCTCTCTTGAAATGACCTTTCTGCTTACATTTGAAGCATGTCACTTTGGATTTGTCGAATCCAAGCTTTGTTGATGCACCTCCAAGAGATTGTTTCCCAGTAATCTCCATATATCTCTGAGCTCTGCGAATGCAGCTTGCCAAACACCAACGGATGTCAATGAGTTCCATCTCTTCCGGATCAATATGGTCGTAGTCTTCTTTGGTTAACTCTGAGTTTCCAATTTTACCAGCTACAAGACCTTCATACAATTCCAGAACAGAAGCAAGAAAACTCATTTGTTGTTTAGCTACATTAACGCTCATTGCCGGAGAATTTTTCAGTTTGAGAGCGATGTTGCATAGAATCTCCTCAGTTTCATCAGAATTTGATTTTGAAGATGAATGATATCCAGAATGATGACTTGTTGAAGTTGTTTGAGGTTCTTTCATCTTCTCACCACTGAATGCTGTCTTTGGTGAACCAACACCTTTCTCCGAAGGTACACTGCCTTTGTAATACAATCCAACATTCTGTTGATGTGAAGAACTAGTCATTTTGCTTTGCTTTTGTAGCTCCAGATCATGACTCTCTATCTTTTCAAACAATGCATCAAGAGAAATTCTATCATATAAAGCATCATTTTTCAAAATAAACACAAACGTTTGCCACTGATCAGCTCGTGGTAACGCTTCAATCACTTTATCTATAAGTTCCTCTCTTGTTTTCACTATCTCAAATCTCTCAAGTTCAATTTTAAGATGATAAAATCTCTCAATCATTTGTCTCACTGTCTCTCCTTTTAGCCTATCAAACAGATCAAATTCTTTTTTAAGTAAAGCAATTTTGTTCTTTTTTATCTGTTTACCCCCCTCAGCTTTAACACGTAAAGCTTCCCAAACTGATTTAGATGACCCAACATGATTCAACAACGCAAAAATATCATTTCTGATTGCAGACTGGATCAAAGCAATCATTCTTTGTTCGGCAGCAAACTCAGATTTATCTTCTCTTGATAACTTCTTGAATGAAAGTTCTTCGCCTTTATCATCTTTTGGCCTTTCGTATCCAAACTCTAAGCAAAACCAGCTTTCGTGAGCATACGCTTTCGCCCAATTGAGAAAACGTTCTTTCCACCATGTATAATCTTCAATGCTCTCCAGAGTTGGTGGCTTTGAGTGTGTTCCATAGAAGTTATCATGCTTGATGTTCTCATTGATAGCTTTTGTGATGGTTTTTGGTGTAACACTTGCATTCTCGGACGATTCGGATGTGAATGCATTGAAAAATGTGTTGTAGAATTCTTCAGCCATGATGTAAACCTGGACAGACAATCAAACAAACACTATCAGTACAAACAATATCAAATATTTTGAAAACAGACTGACACTCGATTGTCGTGAAATAATCTTGACACGAAATTTCACTTTTCAAGCGAAATAAGGATTTTGTCTTTGGAGCGGAATCAGGAGACTATTCAGGCGGAATCACTTGAATAATATTTCGAGCGGAATCTGATCAAATCTTGGAGCGAAATCAGCTATTAAGTAACTTTGAGCGGAATCACCAAGTTTGTATCTTGGAGCGAAATAAGAATGTAATCAGGAGCGAAATCACAAACAATCTTTCTGGAGCGGAATCATCAGAAAACAATTGGAGTGAAATCTGAGATTAGAGGTATCCCTGGAGCGAAATCAGCAAGTCTTTGGAGCGAAATCAGACTTTTGAAGCTGAATCAGACAATTTAGAGCGAAATCAGAAACTATCCAGTTCGAGCGGAATCAGTTCGGGGATCAATTTTGTCCATTTTTAGTCAGTATTATAACATGAAACTTTCAAGGGTTTGTCTATGTCCAATATTAAACAGTCTGTGAAAATTTGAAAGAGTTTTGACCGGTAAATCTCGTTCGATTAAAGAAAGAAGATGTAGAAACGAGAAATTTCAATGAAATTCAGCTGTAAACTGCAAAACTCCTCTAACTGGCTCTGATACCACTTGTAGGATCGTTGTTGGACCCGACTGAGTCGTTCAGAAGAGCTTTATATCCGGTTAAAGGCGGAATCAGTGAACTGGACTTGAAAACAACTTTATACTCTTTAATTTGTTACTTATATTGATTTTAACATCAATTACAACCTGAACAGATTTTGGCAGCACTTCGTTACAGATCCTGAAGTCGTACCAAATGAAACTACAAGTGCACTATATATACTAGTCTGATTCCGCTCTAAATGACATTGAGCACTTTCGGGCGGAATCAGAATTTTCTGATTTCGCTCGAAATGACTCTTTTACATTTGGAGCAGAATCAACATCTTAAATCTGAAAACCTGTTTCTTAAACCTCGGGCACTGATAATCCTATTCTATCCTATTACATGATACAAGACGAAGTCAATAAACGTAATGCACTAACACCTACTGCTGACAGGTTCTTCACAACATTGTTTTCTTCATAACTTCTTCGTTTTAACTCTGATTTTTCTCTCCATTTTCGCCCACGCCTTCATAATTCAGCCCTCTATCATTCCATATCTTAAGATCTTCAATTCCACTCCATTTGTTTTCCCCGAAACACGTCCAATCTTCGTGTTTAACCTACAAAACGTTAACTTCTCGTAGTTATTCAATTCCACACATTTAAATACATAAAAACTTATAAAGTTAATCATTTGAACATGTTAAACACCATTCCAAACCCATTCCATCACAGGGTATTTTATCTCGCGTTTTAAGGTGTTTAAATTTATTTTTATCATTCTATAAAAATTAACTCGCCATAATATTGCTAAATAATATTTTATTTTTCTTGACTGACTGCGTTGTTTGTATTTTGCAATATACGCACGTAATTGTACAATATGCGCTTAAATTCACTAAATGGAGATTTTAAGCGTTTTAATTAATTTTTGAGTTAAATGCTTGGTTGGTCCCTGTGGTTTTCAAAAATTGCAGACTTGGTCCCAATGGTTTACTAATTACACGCGTGGTCCCTGTGGTTTTCAAAAATGCACTCGGTTGGTCCCTAGCCCTAACATCAGTTAAATTTCTCAGTTAAGTCCATGTTAAATGACCCAAATACCCTTGCTTATTAACAAAACCCACCAGATCTTCTTCAACCTCCATACCCTGTTCTTCCCCCTCTCTTTAAAACCCACCAGCCAATTCATCATAGTTTTTATCAACAAATCTCCATCAAATTGGCATAACCTAATTTCACATTACGGATTTCGAAATGCTTTGGAAATTGATTCGCTAAATAATAAATCAACACTGATCGAGCAAAGGATGATGAGAACAAAGTATGAATCAACAGATATTATAAGGTAAAAACAATCGATATGAAAGAGATGATGAGTTCAGACATGCCTTGAGTTTGAGCGAGAGGGGAGGCAGAATGACGGTCACCTTCTTCTGGAGAACTTTGCCGATGTTGTTACCGGCGGTGGCTGCAACCGTCAGGAAGATCGCTTCCCACATCTCACTTTGATTTCTCTCTCTCCTCTGCAATTGCCCAGAAACGGATGTCGGGTTCAATCCTCTGCTAACTAATTTTAGGGTTCGTGAGTTTATCGATGTGTGTTATTGTGGTCGGCGCTGATGGTGGTTCGTTGGTGGCAGGTGCGATGGTGGCCTGTTCTATTGGTGGATGGTGCGGTGGTGGCAGGTGCTGTGGTGGCAGGTGCGGTGGTGGTCGGCCCTATTGGTGGCAGGTGTGTTGGTGATGTCTTTAGGGTTTAAGGATGCAGATGATGATGGGTTGAAGGTGACGGCGGAGGTGGTGGGTTGAAGGTGACGGCGGTGGTGGTGGGTTTATGGTGGAGATGGAGGCGGTGGGTTGAAGGTGTCGATGGAGGTGGCTGGTGGGTTTTAAAGAGAGGGGGAAGAACAGGGTATGGGGTATGGAGGTTGAAGAAGATCTGGTGGGTTTTGTTAATAAGCAAGGGTATTTAGGTCATTTAACATGGACTTAACTGAGAAATTTAACTGATGTTAGGGCTAGGGACCAACCGAGTGCATTTTTAAAAACCACAGGGACCACGCGTGTAATTAGTAAACCATTGGGACCAAGTCTGCAATTTTTGAAAACCACAGGGACCAACCAAGCATTTAACTCTTAATTTTTTCTTCACGGATATGATTAAAAATAGCATTTTAATTATAACGGAATATTTTTAGGATTTTAACATTAATCGGGCGGTCACTGACGGTCATTTCGCATTTTGTTCGTTAACCCAATAATCGTTTATCTTTTATTATTGCCAACATAATTTTTAACGATGTTGAAATTTACCAACACATCAAATACTATATATTAACACCAAATTCAATAAGATATTATCTTTATTTATTCATAACACGTGTCACACTAGTACGGTACAGACTCAAAATAGCCGGGTATCACATGAATTGCATGTTTGTTTTCAAAATAAATTATTCTTATTGAATTTAGATTTACTCACCAGCTCTTTGTAGTTGAACCGAAATATTTTACACGTGGTACATGGAACAAAACTTGATAATGCATGGAATGAAGTCACATAGCATTGCCTTAGAAGTTTGATAAAGAAATTTCTTATGTTATTTCTTTTTTGAATATTGTTGAATATTTGAACTTATATGTTTGGTGTGACAATTTAATAAGTGACATGGTTAATTATCAAACTTTAAATAGTGCCATAAGCTTTGGACAATCATCTCGTCCCGACCAATAGTTTATCTTCACTTTAAACCCATCTACTAGAGCATTCACATTCGATCCTCCATATGTGAGTGAGTTCTTTATATTATATAGAGTGGTTGTGAGTGGGGAAGAAAAAAATGTTAGTGTTCATTAGTAAATTTAGAGAAAACACTGTTCACTCTCTATAATTTTTTAATATTTTTGAAAGTGGTTGTGAGTGAGAAAAGATAATGATAAAAGTATAAAAAAATATTATTTAATTGAAATGTGAGAGAAAATGTAGTGATTTTTTGTATAATTATATAGAAGAAGATGAAGAATCAATTATGAATTAGCAAAGTTTGTCATAAGTAAGATACATGATATTTTTTACCTTTTCAACTTTTTTAACAATAATAACCCTTAATATAATCTTGTATTTGCAAGATTTTGAACTCACATCATTTTTACAAACATTATATTATTAGGTCACTGAATCATGGATGTTTGATCTTTTTAGATAAGTTCTTCTTATTGCTTTTCTTACAAATTTCCTATTATGTAATTTGTTTACTATTAGTGATCTTGTTGTCTAGAGTTTGTCCCTCACAAGAATGATACTAGTTTAAATATTTAGTGTAAGGTTATCTAATATTTTAGAAGTGAAAAGTAGCTTGTGAAATCTTGAAATATGTCTCTACTATATCTTCAATTTAAATGTCAAACTTACAAATTCTGTTAATATTTTCTAATAATGGACATGTTAATATCTTCAATTTGTATGTCTATAATATGTTTTATTGTAGTGACATGGTAAGACTACACATGAGGACTGGTCTTATACAATATATCAAAGTGGGCTTGGACTTACTTGGTTGTTGATGGGTTGCTAGAGTTGCGGTATATCATATGGGCTTTTAGCAGAGATAAAGGATTGTAGCTGGGCTAAATAAATAAGTCAAGTGGGCTTGGAATGATGTTGGGCTTAGGAAAGATTGTTGCGGGTCCGTGGAGCATTACAAATGAGCTTCTCTCTTAGGGGGCGTTTGGTTCGCGGAATGATTTGGAATTGGAATTTGTATAGGAATTAGAATTTAAAGGAATTGGATTTGGAATCTAAACATTCCAATTGGAATTGAAAATTGTTGGAATTGGAATCTCAATTCCATTTTTGTCGTGTTTGGTTGTCAAATGAATTGGAATTCACTATCCCGGCACCCACAACCACTAGTATGTGTCGAAACGATTCACGTGGAAACGGTTCGGGTCGAAGCGGTTCGATTCGAGACGGTACTAGTCGAAACGGTATGAGTCGAAACAGTTCGCGTCGAAACGGTTCGATTCGGTTATAAACCTGATTAACCCACAACCGGAAAAAATGAACCAATTTCTTATTCGGTAAGGGTTTTGGAGGCCTGAATTATGTCGTTTACAGCTTTACAGTGATTAAATATTTTTGTTGCAACTTCTTTTCACAAGATAATGAAAGGGTGTGTTGAATCTGGTTTATTGTTTATAAATATTATATATCATGTGATTGTTGACGGGTCGACAAGTTTTGATTGGGTCAGGCAGAAAGTTACGGGTCGAAACCGTTCGCGTCGAAACGAAACGGTACGAGTTGAAACCGTTCGCATCGAAACGGTACGAGTCGAAACGGTACGGGTTGAAATGGCGCGGGTCGAAACGATCAAAGATTCCAATGAATTTACTTTAATTCCTTCACATATATGAAGGATTTTGAATTCCTTTAGTTAAAGGAATTTGAATGAATTCATGGCTAATTCCAATTCCAATTACATTGTCAATCAAACACACGAAGATTGGAATTGGGATTCCAATTCCATCAAATTCTGTGAACCAAACATCTTAAGAGATGGAATTCAAATTCCAATTCCCTTAAATTCCATTGAATTCCTGCGAACCAAACGCCCCCTTAGGGTTTCTTATTGTAAACTGGATTTAGGGCTTTGTGATCTTGTTTGTTAGATCAGTCCGTTAAGTCATTTCAAGAGTAACAGATCCTCGTGTTGATGTTCTGTTGGTAAGGTTGAGCGTTCTTTATCTATTTCAGTTTGTTTTTTGTACAATTTTTGAAAGTTTCAGTAAATTTTGAATCCCTGATTACCAAAAATTGACATGAAAAATGTAATTTTGTTTTTTAATAGATCGAGTTCGCTCGCTATTAAGTACGCTGACTTTTTTAGGTTATGGAGCTTGTATAAAACGTGTTTATTTCGTTGTTGAATAGCCTTCCTTGTACAATTACAATCGGGGGGGGGGGGGGGGGGCTTGAAAAAAAAATTTAGTGGTATTTTTCGCGGAAAATAAAGACCGCACCCCTTGGAAATTTTCGTCCGCACCCCTTGAAAAATTCCGACCGCACCCCTTAGAAAAAAATGTTAGGAATTTATTTAAAAAAATTGTGAACACGTATTGAAACCCGATCAAATTATGTAAACAAGTTAGCCTACTAACCCCTTTAATAAAACTTAAATTCAATCCATCAAGCCCAATAACTTAATACCCATTCAAGCCCAACCCAACTACTAGTTTTGTTAAACAAACCAGTCCACGTAATTAAAAAAACCCAAATTGCTGCCACTTGCCAGCGACTCCCGCCCTCCCTCTGCATCACTTGGCAAACATGTTTGTTGATTATATGATTGTTGGTTGGCAAATAATAATTAATAGGGCTTGAAATTCAAAATTTTAAATTGAAAATTACGGAACATGGGCTATGGTTGAACACTTGAAGATCCTTGTTTATTTTGTATGTGATAGGATTAGGAATGAACAATGAGTAGGGAAGTTATGGGCGATTTCTCAAGAGAAAAGGGGTTGAACCACTTTTTTTCGCCGGATTATTCTTATTAAAGACCAATGTATGTTATAGATAAGTTTTTTTGTTCTTTTATTGAATGATTAAGAGAAATAAAAGTAGGGATGGTTTGAACTTTGATTTTTTTGTTTGTTAATGTGATAGGAAGTTAGGAACTAGGGTTTGATTGTTTGAGAATTGAAATGGACCCGACCCGATCTGATTCGACCCGCCATTAAACTTTGTTTGTTTGTTTTTACTTGTTTTACATGACCCGACCCGATCTGACCCGCTTTGAACCGATTTTTTATATAGCTAGGGGTCTAAAATCTTTAAAAAATTTCCGCACCCCCAGGAAAAAAATCCTGGGTCCGCCACTGATTACAATGTGATAGGATATAAAAATGTTAAACTTATTTCCCATTCATTATACTAGTTTTTTACTATCGCCGCGTTGTGGCGTACGTCTTTTGTTGTTTAGTCTGTGTTTATATGTGTTTTGAAATCACTACAAGCGCGATGCGTACGGAAACCGCTGAATAAAAAAGAAATATAGAAAAAAACACTAAAAGATAACCAAAAGAAAGTCAACCAAAAAAGTTGTATGGTAATAATGTTGTTCGTATGAAACCTGTGGTCAGAGATGAACAAATGATATTGGGTACCGGTACCAAATTTCCCGAACCGAAAGATCTTAAGTACCAATTCGGTACGACTTTTGGTGTTCCCGGTTCCGGTTCGCTACCTTTTTTACCTTCATATACCGGTACTGTAACTGGTATTTTCGGTAACAGTACCGATTCGGTATTGGTTGGCACCGAGCTCATCCCTACCCCTGAAACTAAAAAAAAGAAATCATTAAAAGTTGAAGAAAATCAACAAAAAAGTTGCACGATGCCGTTGTTGTTCGTAAGACACCCGTGATCAGGGATGATCAAATGGTACCAGGTAGCAGTATCGAATTTCTCGAACTAAAAGATTTTCAAAATCAATTCGATACCGACTTTTGTTCTAGTACTAGGTTGGTGTCGGTTTTTACCTTCATGTACCGATAACCGTACTGGTATTTTCGATACCAATACCGGTTGACACAAGCTTATCTAACTTAAGAAGTAAAGAAGATAATCAAAATTATTAAAAAAACTATATTCATTATTATAACTTGAACATTGTTCAAAACTTTACTTTTTTAATATATAGGAGAATTAGATATCAGTTAATAAAACAAGTAAAAAACAAAATAGAATTTAGAGTAAACTGTCATTTTGGTCCCTGTGGTTTGGGCACTTTTGTCATTTTAGTCCAAATCTCAAACTTTTTAAATCTGGGTCCCTGTGGTTTCACTTTTATTGCCATTTTAGTCCAAAATTAAGAGTAACCTGCCATTTTGGTCCCTGTGGTTTCACTTTTATTGTCATTTTAGTCCAAATCTCAAACTTTTTGGAACAGTCATAAAAAGAGGGTTTTTGAATTTTGGACTAAAATGGCAATAAAGATGAAACCACAGGGACCCAGATTTAAAAAGTTTGAGATTTAGACTAAAATGGCAAAAATGCCCAAACCATAAGGACCAAAATGGCAGTTTACTCTAGAATTTACTAAAAAGAATAGGAAAGAGCCGTAATAAGTGATAACCATTGGAGGTGGTGTGGCATGTGACCTTTAAAGGAAAGAAAAAGATGATGGGCATGATATTAAACTCTTCTTTCTGACTTTGCCACCCAATTGACTTGTGAGTTTAATAAATTGTCACCAACTGCCCTTTATACACAAAAAAAAATCATCTAATATTTACTTACACCCTTTAAGATTTCAGACGATCACCTTTAGTTCCTCAATTTTAACTTGCAGGCATCTTGACACAAGCATAAAAACTAGGGCTGTGAACGAACTGAACGAACACAAACAAGGCCTCGTTCGTGTTCGTTCGTTAAGGAAAAATATGTGTTCACGAACGGTTCATGAACGCTTACCGAACGAGATTTTATGTTCGTGTTCGTTCATTAAGGAAATGTGCGTGTTCGCGAACGGTTCACGAACACAAATAAATTTGGCGAACGCGACGAAGGATAAAGATAGATGGCCCAGAGAATAGCACTCGAACTTGAATCCCTTTTTGTGGAACGGAGATCGATTGTATTCGTGGATGTAAATAATGAGAAATGAAAGGGAAATTATGCATAAACAAGGTGAAAGTGGGTTTCCTAGTTTAATTGTTAGGGAAATAAAATAAATTAAAGTTTAATAATATAAAAAGTACAAATAAAATATAAGAAAGTACAGAGATCTTCAACTAAAACACAAACATACGAACATAAACGAACGAAAATCAACGAATGTTCACGAACACGTTCACGAACACCTTACCGAACGTTCACGAACACAATCGAACGATCGAGATCTCTGTTCATGTTCGTTCATTTAACTAATCGAACGAAATTTCTTGTTCATGTTCGTTCATTTATTAAACGAACGAACATAAACGAACTTCCCGCCGAACAATTCACGAACTGTTCACGGAACGTTCGGTTCGTTTACAGCCCTAATAAAAACTATCATAAGATTTATTGTTTCAATATAAGATACTGCCTCTGAAAAATATAAAAGAACTACTGGGAATCTCCGCGCTTCCGAAGATGGTTTTTGGTTGGTATGAACTTGGTTTGTTAAAGTATTAGTATGATACTTGCACTTGGTATAGTAACCGGAAGAAATATTGTCAAGAAGATATCTACACGTGTTTTACATTGATAAAAAACATAAAACAGATAGTGGTACATGTACCGATATTGTTCGGTAGTTGTTAATTTGGCTACCAGTACTCGCTATAGCCTACAGTACCAAGTCTTATTTGTGATTGTGAGTGAATAAAAGATGAATTCAATAAAACATCCAAGTATTAAAATTAAAATTTTATTGCGATACAACTCTGTTTTCAATGAAGTTTATACCGCCATCTCAAGAAAACCATAATATGAATACGGTGCCGATATTGTTCGGATGATATTGATTCAGTTCATCAAGGTAAAGTAAAAGAACAACTATATTTAACCCGTCCGAGTAAAACTTTTATCGAACCGTGGATAAAAAAGCACGTTGCAACAATAGATGCGAAATTCTATAAAACACTATATTATGTTACACAAATAATGAAAATGGTAAATGAAGTTACTTTATATTAAAAATCTACAAATTTTATGCCACCACATCAAGAAAACCAACCAAACGAATACGACACTAGTATTGATATTGTTCGGACAACATCAGTTCAATTTGTCACGGTAAAAACAAAAAAAATGAACTACGTTTGACTCGTTTGTGTAAAAGTTTATTCAATCGTAGTACGTTGTAACATAATATATTCAAAATTTTATAAAATATTATACTATGTTTCTCAAGTAACGATATAGTTAAATTAACATCACTTTAAATATATAACGTCACTTAAATTGTTTGCTAAGTTTAAAAATGATAAAAAAGTTTAATATTTTTATAATAGGAAAATATCATAAAAACCTAACATACTTTCTCATTTTTCTCATAAAAGTCCCTTAACAATTTTACCATCTATCTCAATATAGATTCATAACATTAAATATACTGGGCTTGATTTATTACATATACTTTAAAACTGAATCGTAAAACACATTCGAATTTGATTATGTTTTCGGTTTCAACTGAATACATCGAATTCATATAACTGGGTTTATTCGACTAAATATAAAGTATAGTTTACTTTGATTACTCGGTTTATTGGGTTACATATAAACCAAATTCTTTTTATTCAGTTCGGGTTTAATCCTTTTTTTATTTTTGTATTTAACTGTTTTCAGTTCTGTAGCAATGACCTATGAATTTTCAAACATATCTTAGATTGAAATATAACTTCATGTAGCAAGGTTTAAAAAAGTTTTATCATAATTTTGTTCAAATTTAACATGTGAAGGGACTTTAATATTTAAGAAAATTGTTGAGTGACTTTTACCAGACAAAACATAAATTATGTGGGTGGTGGTGGTGGTGGGCGGTGGTGGTAGACGATGGTGGTGGACGGACGGACGGTGGTGGGTGGTGGGTGGTGGACGGTGGTGGTGTTTAACCTTCTGCAGACCTTAGAAGATCTTAGAAGTGGCTGAGCCACGTCTACACCAAAAAGAGCTCGCATAGACGTTTTTAATGAAACTTTGAAAAAACAAACGGTCTGCAAATAACAAATGACAATGTTTGTGTGTAGTCTGTGCATCGCCAGGGGCGGATATATATTAGACCAAGGGGTAGCCTCCGCTACCGCTTGGTCGGAAAATTTTTGACGTTTTTAGTGTAAATTTTGGAAAAATTTGACGTTTTTTCGATTTCGTTACCGCTTATTTATAAAACGTTCCCGCTTGGTCGGAATTCTAGATCCGCCACTGTGCATCGCATACAGAAGAGCCTGAAAAATGATACTAAAGCCTAACCATTTTACTAAAAGTAGCGGCTTTTCAAGTTAGCAGAATGTTTGAATAGTGTAAACCTTGTATGATTTCAAGTTAGCAGAATATATGACGACACCCGAGGCGGATTTAGCATGGTTCTACGGGTTCCCAGGAACCCATTCGATTCGAAGAAAATGGAAAAAAATAGTGTAAACCTTGTATGATTTAGGAAAAAATAATGAAAATTAGTGAAAAACTACCAAAAGGAACCCAGTGGAATCCGACCCTGGATCCGCCACTGGACGACACAATGAAGTAATAAGATGTATTTCTATTTTTATTATGAAATAAAGTAACAAACAACTACCGAGTCCACCTTACTCATCCTTGTCCGATCAGAATCGAAAACATTAATGGAAGAGTTAAATGCTTGGTTGGTCCCTGTGGTTTGCAAAAATTGCACACTTGGTCCCAAAACTTTACTAATTACACTCGTGATCCCTGAACTTGTCAAAAGTGCACTCGGTTGGTCCCTAGCCCTAACATCAGTTAAATTTCTCAGTTAAGTCCATGTTAAATGACCAAAATACCCTTGCCTTTTAGCTATAAAAGGGTAGTGAACCCTGTCTCATTCATCAGACCTTGAACCCCAAACCCTGTCTCATCACCACCGCCACCACTTCACCACCGCCATCATCACCACCACCGTCACCACCTCCGCCTTCATCTCTTCCAAGCTGACTGCTTCGACTTGCTGTTGACTACGTTTGACCGGACTGAAAGCTGACCCGAACAGAACCAAGCTGACTTTGTTGACCGATCTTGACCCAAAACTAAAACGAAAACAACCCGGACCAAGATTCTGAACCAAAGCTCATCAAACATGAACCGAACCGAAACCCGCGACTGATGTTGAGCTGAACCTGAGTCGAAACTGACTGTGAACGCGAAACGGGAGAGGATCCGAAACAAACCCGAATCGAACATAGCTGAAACCCGAATTAAGACTGAAGTAAGACCCGAATCAAACTCGAACTGAACATAAAATCTGATACTCGTAACTGAACCGATGTGCGGTGCTTGACAGCCGCCGCCGCTGCCCTCATTCTCCGATCTCTCTCTCTCCGTCTCTCTCTCTCTCTCTCTCCGTTCTCGCTGTGTCCGCCGCCGCAAGCCACCACCAAGATGGTGGTGGCCGGTCGTCCCTTCGAACAGAGGTGAGTGATTGGGTGAGGAAGGAGAAGGATAGGGGTACCAGAACTCGAACCGAGAAGAAGAGAGAGGAGCAGGGGGTCTCGCTTGTCGAAGAGACCAGAACCGTCATCACCGCCGGAGTTGATGGTGGTTGAACAGATCGGAGTTGATGGTGGTTGAACAGATCGGAGATGATTGCGGAGATCGAAGATGATGGTGGTTGAACAGATCAGAGAGATTGGAGACCGATCGGTGGTGGTTGAACAGATCGGAGATGATGGCGGAGATCGGTGATGATGGCGGAGATGATGGCGGTGGTGTGAAGGCGGAGGTGGTGCGGCGGTGGTGGTCTGCATATTGTAGAGAGAGAGTAGAGAGAGAGAGTTGAGGCAGAGATTGAGGCAGAGATGGTTTTTATAAAGAGGGTAAATAAGGCAAGGGTATTTTGGTCATTTAACATGGACTTAACTGAGAAATTTAACTGATGTTAGGGCTAGGGACCAACCGAGTGCACTTTTGACAAGTTCAGGGACCACGAGTGTAATTAGTAAAGTTTTGGGACCAAGTGTGCAATTTTTGCAAACCACAGGGACCAACCAAGCATTTAACTCTTAATGGAAACAGTAAAAAACATAACGGGTACAAAGTGTAGATAGTCCCAAACATTAGGGGTCTAAGAACAAAATACAAAGAAAAGAAAAGAGCATTAATCCTTCCTAAGTGTATAAATATATATAACAGCAAAAAGAGTGAGTGCTTTGGAGGGAGCTTAGCTATAGCCATGGGGAGACCACCATGCTGTGATAAGGTTGGCATCAAGAAAGGTCCATGGACCCCTGAAGAAGACATCATTTTGGTTACTTACATCCAAGAACATGGTCCTGGAAACTGGAGATCAGTTCCTACAAACACAGGTAAATCATCAAATCTTTGATCTATCTATCACCCTTAATTCTCCTTTGTGCACATCCATGCATCTTTCACATTCAATTTTTTTTTTAATTTCAAGCCAAATCTGTTCAGAACTCATGAAAATACATTTTAGTTATGATATACTACTCAAACCAGCTTTTATTTTGTCATATTATAGAAGGTTTCCGTTTCAACACCATTGTTCTTCAAAGTCGGTTTGAAGATCTAAGTATACTATTTTCTATTATTATTATTAACACCAATATAGTATGAAGAAACTGGAAAGATTCAAATGTGCTTGATAAATGACGAGCACGTACACTTAATTTGGACTTCTTCTTTATAAACGGTTGCAATGCAAGTCTCATAAACTATTTGGTCAAGAGACTTGATACATGCTACAGTTAGACGATTGTTCGAACCAACAGTTTATGTTGCTTTTCTCTATTAAACATAACATTATGATGACCAAGTGTTTATAGTTATAAGAAGTCAGATGTTATTCATTGTTGGTTTCTTAGATATGTTCAGACTGTGAAATTTGGTAAAGTGTTGGAACTCAAAGTCTGATTCTTGATTCAATATTTAAGGTCTGTTAAGGTGCAGCAAGAGTTGCAGACTGAGATGGACTAATTATTTAAGGCCTGGTATCAAAAGAGGCAACTTCACTCCACATGAAGAAGGGATGATAGTTCACCTCCAAGCATTGTGGGGTAACAAGTAAGTTTATTCATCTTGGGTGAGATTTCTTGACTAGCAAGTTTTTAAAAGTGTCAGTTGGTCTATCGAGTCGAATGAGTGTGGGGCACCGGAGGCTCAGTCTTGACATCAACATGTGTTTTTCTTTGTTTGGGACTTCTTGCCAATGGCTTTTCTAAATAAATTGTTTTGAATAATTAATTAGCAGTTTAAAATTTGCAGATGGGCTGCAATCGCATCATATCTTCCACAAAGAACAGATAACGATATCAAGAATTACTGGAACACACATTTGAAGAAGAAGATCAAGAAGTTGCAATCAGCATTCGATTCACAGATGGCGCCAAGTGATTCAACTACATACCCTCCTTTGTCAATATCAACAGCAGGCAAAAGCCACCAGAACATGCCAAGCGCAAAAAACGCTCACCATTATCCCAACATTTACGCTTCAAGCACTCAAAATATTTCAAGACTGTTAGAAGGATGGATGATATCATCAACTCCACAGAAGAAACTTGCTGATCAAGAAGCAAACAAAGAGTGTCTCAACGGTCTTGTGGAAGGTGTTGACTTTGAATTCGAGTCTGTCCTTGCTTTTGATAGCGGATGCTGGGACAAGATGATGAGTGGGGATTATTATCCAAAAGGTGGGTATGGCAACAATGATAAGGCTGCATGCATTTTGCATGAAAGAAAGCTTCAGAAACAAGAAAGCCTGAACAATCCCCCTTTGACTTTCTTTGATAGATGGCTACTGGATGAATCTGCAAGTCAACTAGATGGAGCCATAGAACAGCAAGTAAACTAACCATTCTAGCTATGGATTTGTTTCTTTCCTTTTTCCAATTCTTCTATCCAACTGTAACTCTATTTTAAGTGGTAGAATAACATTCTACCTTAATAAAATCCTTAACTTGAATTCTTAGTAAGTTGCGAGCAATGGCGGACCCAGGAATTTTTTGTTGGGGGTGCGAAATATTTCAGAACTGTACATGATGCATAAAATATAATCTGGATTAGCGTGAGAGGGACACATAGGCGATTACAATATGATAATATTCAAAACAATCGGTACAAATGCATTATGCGTTTCTCACGATTCTCAATTGGTTCTTAAGTTAACGTCTCTCTGTGTACACACAAACTCACACGTATATGTGTGTGTGTAAAGAGATAGAGAGTACCGTTACATACTTAAGTTTCCTTTCTGATAAATTATTTTCCAAGTTTATGGAGAAAAATGATATACAATGCAGCTGTTAAAATGCTACCATAAGTGTATATTTTTGTGCCTGTTGCATGTAGTGCATGTGTATGTATAAATTCGCCTAGCTAACTTTAGGGTTGTTATATTACAGAATGCTAAAAACATTAGGCCACCCGTAGTCATAAAGCCCCCGGATGGGCGTTATGCGACACGTGTCGTGCCACGTCACACAGGGGCTTTATGGGGCGTTATATCACTAGAGACCGCAGTCATAAAGCCCCTACCCATCATTACCTAATTATTAATTTTCATTGTTATTAATTAATTAAAAAAACATTAACTATTTTTGATTGGTGAAAGATTTGAAACTCCCCTCCATCACGGCGCTATCACCATACCGCCCCCACCATTTTCTTCCCCCATAAAGCCTCTCGTCGTGGTGTTCCAGGCACCATTGGGCGCTATGGGGCAAAAACCCAGGCACAAAACACCCCACTACAGGGGGACCTTACGTGCCCACAACTTTTTTCAAGCATCATATGGTTCAAGTCCCACAATCATTAGTGATACTGATTCCAACAGGTAATGAGTTAATATACATGTACACGCAAAGAATGTTGATATACATGCTTATAGTTTCATGTAATGATCATCTTCACGTCAAGGATGAGACCACGAAAATTGTTTTATTTAGAGTTTATACCATATGAAATGAAACTATAATCACAAATTATATATATAACATTCCCAAACACAAAAATCATTGTAGCCATGGTCACATCACGTTTCATGTACCGGAATGGTTAAAGTTGTTAGGATTTGAATGAAATCGAGTTAAAATTACTATGTCAAGCTAATAAACTGAATCAATATTGACCGGATTCTAACCATTAACGTTATTTTAACTATTACGTCTACTTTTTCATTTTAAAACTTCTTAAAATATCAGTTGGTCCCCGCCTCTAAGGGTGGAACCCACTAGTTAATACATAACTTGATAACAAATGATGTAAACAAGTGAAAGCTGGTGATTTCTTGGACAATAAAGAGAACCTTCATCTAATACCCGTTTTTATGTGTTACCTACCTATTCGAGTAAGTAGAACATTTTTAGAGAGTAATTGTGAAATATGGTTCACAAGTAAAGTTTTAGAAAAGTTTGGTACACGAGATTGGAGTTTGAGTGTAGGCATGTGACTGGGGTACCAAGTAAGCAATTAGTCATAACTAAAAGTAGGTGTATCATTCATGTGCATCTATAACTTTAGATGCATCAAAATTAATGCTAGATCAACTTTTAGTTGTGCTCACATTTTGTAATCACAACCTTTCTATAATATGAAGAGAATATTCATACATATTACAACAAATAGTGAAATCAATATACACAAGGTTTTTTATCGTTGTTTATGAGAATTATAAGTTTTTATACTAACTTTTTCAGAAAGGTCATTTCATAAAATACGAATTTTTAAGTGCTATATATATTTTTATTTATTTATATATTTTGAACGACAAATTTTTTTACTCCTTGTAAGACTTGAACCCAAGACCTTACACTTAAGCCAATGTGGGTTAGCCAAATTGGTAGATGCTTGTGTCCGTTAAAGAAAAGATATCCCAGGTTTAATCCTGGGCAAGAGAATAATAATATATAATTATTGGTGTATTAAAAAGGCTTTATCTTATCACCAACCCCACTGATTACATTTTATTTGTATAAATTTATTGTAAGTAAAGATTGTGTAAATTTTTTTTTGAACGGCCGACAGAAATTATTTTATTATATGTAGCAAGATGCTACCCGCCAAATTTACAAAGTACAAAAACAACACCAATACAATGTAATATTACATAAAGCTAAGCGAGAAAATTAAACCGACTCTAATCTTCCCACGTCAATGACACCATCTTTGCTCGATTTTTAACCCAAAGGTAAGCCATAGCTTTAATCTCGTCTAGTATCGTCGTTGTATGAGGAACCGAATGTCTAAAAACAGACTCGTTTCTTAGCTTCCAAAGGCTCCAAATAGTTACCAGAATCACCGCATGAATCACCTTCTTCTTTGTCGGGGTTCCGGAGCATGTTTCATGTAAAGTAAGGACATCATTCAATTCGAAAGCAAATATAGGCGGGACTTTGCACCAATCCGCAATGTTTTGCCAAATCATTTGGGCGAACTGGCATGCTACAAATATATGCTCGGACATTTCTGCATAATCACCACAAAGAACACACAAATTATTCTGGACCGATATGTTCCTTATCGCCAGTGCACACTTGGTCGGTAACCTTTCCATCTCTGCCCTCCAAGCCACAATAGCTACCTTTTTTGGGACCCAGTTATTCCACTTAAAACCCTTGCTGGGGATACACGATTAGCCGAACTCAAGACTTTTTTAATCCTAGCAAGACTAAATAAACCATCTGAGGCATACTTCCATTTCCACAAGTCCCAACCCGAACCCATACTTAACCCATTCACCATAGATAACAACTACATTAACTGATTGTTACAAGTGTCATCTAGTACTGGCCGAGCCCAGGCCTACGAAAAACCGACCCAGCTTCACCAACAGTCATCCGATCCTCCACCATGCAATGTTTATATGTTTCAACCTTAAACAAGTCAGGGAACCTAATATATAATGGCTGTGAATCGGCCCAGATGTCTAACCAAAAATGGATACTTTTCCCATTTACAAGACTTGCAGATATAGCTCCACTTAAATCAATACCGACATTAAAAAGAGACGGTTTTATACTCATGATGCTCTTCCACGGACCCGCTATAGATACTTTAACCGGAAAGTCGTTCCAATCTCTACTATTATGATGAATTGCCCAAACTACTCTGCGCCACAAACTATTTTTTTCGGTTTTAAACCTCCACCACCACTTAGCCAACATGGCTAAATTAGTGTCTCTAATGGAACCAAAACCCAGCCCACCATATTCTACTATTCTACTGGTGCAATTGTTTTTTCTCATGCTACCCAATTCATCTTAGCTTTATCTTCCGAACCACCAAAAAAAAACACCCTTCTAATCTTATCTAGAGCATTCAATACTTTAACCGGAGCTTTGAATAAAGATAAATAGTAGGTTGGCAAGGAATTTAAAACCGACTTGATCAAGGTAATTCTACCGCCATATGAAAGAGTTTTAGCTTTCCATAGCGAAAGCCTATTTCTAAACACTTCCACCACTGATTTCCAATTTCGAGCCAAATTCATATTAGCCCCAACTGGTAGGCCAAGATGAATAAAAGGAAACGTACCTTGCTTGCACAGCAAATGACTCGCCATTTGTTGAACTTCTTGATCACTTACCCCAATCCCATAAATGTTGCACTTTGCTAGGTTAACCTTGAGACCAGAAGCTAGATAAAAGCATCTAAGTAACCGTCTTAGATTATTAATATTTGATGTAGACCATTCACCAATAAACATCACATCATCCGCATAAGACAGGTGGGACAAGGATGGACCATCAGCGGTAATATCAATACCATTAAACAAACCAATTGAGGTTACCTTATTCATAACACAAGTCGGGGCCTCCATCACAATTACAAATAAAAACGGAGATAGCGGGTCGCCTTGCCTGAGTCCACGGGAGCAATCAAACTCTCTAGTTGGAGACCCATTAACTAAAACAGAAGCTCTAGCTGAATAGAGAGTCGCCATCACCCAAGATCTCCATTTACTTGGGAATTTCATCTGAGCCATAATCGAGTTAAGGAAAGACCAGTTTACAGAATCATACGCCTTATTGATATCAACTTTAAAAAACATACCGCAACGCTTATACTTTTTTAACCAACTAAATATTTCATTAAGAACAAGCTGGCCATCCATAATATTTCTTCCAGCTGGAAAGGCCGATTGTTGTTCAGAAATAAGTTTCCCCATCACACTTTTTAGACGGTTAACAAGCACCTTTGAGATTACCTTATTAATCACACCAATCAAGCTAATCGGCCTGAAGTCTAATGGGCCAACCGGGTCTTTTACCTTTGGAATCAATGCTATAAATGAAGAAGTGCAACATTTATTAATAGAACCCTCCTCATAAAATTTAATAAACAACCTGACCATATCATCCCGGAGCCCTACCCAACACTTTTTAATGAACTTAAAATTGAATCCATCCGGCCCAGGAGCTCGTTCACCTTCACATTCCCAAACGGCTTCTTTAATTTCCTCCACAGTAAACGAATTTTCCAGCATAGAAGCCTCATGGTCCGAAATAGTAGCAATATTAGAACATATCATCTCCGGTCTAATCGGCATTGGTTCCGAAAACTGGTGATGAAAAAATTCATACAAAACTTCTTTAATTAAAGATTGTGCAAATGAACTTGATCGTTTTGTATGCATTTTGGTACCTGATTGGTATCGGCAAGAATCCATTAATTAAACTAGTGGGAATGTCCGCGCGTTGCGGCGGGTGCATTTGTTTTGTCGCCTCGTGGTTCTTGTTAGGATTTGTGGTGTGTGTATGACGTTTGTGGTTTGTGGTTTGTTTATACCTTATGTTTTACAACAGAGTTTCTCCTTTTCTCTCTCTTTTCAGTGAACTTCACATTTTGATCATCAATCCAATTGCCTATCCTTTCTGTAAAAGTAAGCTTAACACTAATCTTTAAGTATTAAGTGTGCATAACAATATTAATCAGTTTCAAGTAGGGGTGGAAAAGTGGGTGGGGTCGTGTTCACAGGTTGACAGGTTAAACATGATACGAACCTGAACACAACTCGCGTATTCACAAGTTGACTCAAAAATATGCTAGTTATCCCAAAAGAATGTTTTATTATCTCGGTATATTAGTTCCCTAAACCTGGAAATAAACTAAAAACATAAATGTCTATAAAACAAATACGCTTAAGCTACAGAACCGTAATTTTAGACAAGGAATATCCCCTAAATATTTTAAAGAAATATAAGAGTCAACCCTCATCCGTAAGTTGACCGAACTCAACCATTTATAAATGTGTTCACATGATCAACCCAAAACTTAGCACACCAGATTTAGACTAAACTCAAACATATAGATTGCGTCTTAGTTCCGTGTCATGTTGAAACTTCACACCTACATGTATTGGAAATTTGCTCAATAATTAAGAAAACGAATTAGGAAATAATGAGTCAACTACTCTTCAGAATACATCACCAACATCTTTCATGGTCTGGTTAGCTTTTATGAACCCATAAATATACCAAAACTGCTTCTACACGAAAATTGAAAATCTCACCATTTCGAGGATGTTTGCTTCAAGGGAAGCGCTCTCCAACCAATATCGGTTCTGTAAAATCCTCCTTCCCATTTGATCTCTTCACCAGGAGCTGCTACCTCTGCTTCTTCAAGGTTTTGAATCTTGGTTCCTTTCACATAGCTTCCAGGGTAGCCGTTGCTAGCCATCACCACCACCATGGCTAAACCAGGTGCCCATTCCAGAGTCACCGAGTTCAATTCACCTTTACATGCAGCAAGCAGGACTTGCGCTACATCAGATTCCAGGCGAACCATCAACACCTGTTTCACATAGAAACTTTGGGGGCGTGTTTGGATGTGCGTTTTAAAAGTGACTGGAAGTAGAACCTAGCTTACCTGGCATTCTGGATCTCCGAACCGGATGTTGTACTCGATTAGTTTCGGCAAACTAGATTTCTTCTCAATCATAAGTCCAGCATACAAAACTCTCACAAACTTGCAGCCCTCTTTCGACATCCATTTTATAGTAGGAAGAGTTATGGAGCTCATGACCTACGACTGAAATTGTTGGGTCAAAACAGGTGCAGGACAGTACGCACCCATTCCACCCGTGTTTGGGCCCGTATCCCCATCATTGTCCCGTTTATGGTCCTGTGCAGATTCTAAGGCTAAGGCGTTTTCACCATCAACAAGTGCAAAAAATGATGCTTCTTCACCTTCCAAAAACTCCTCTACAATTATAGAAGAACGTGCCTTCCCAAATGACCCGTTTACAAGAATCGTATCCACAGCTTCAAATGCTTCTTGCAGTGTCGTAGCAACAATCACACCTTTTCCTTCAGCCAGCCCGTCTGCTTTAACAACAATGGGAGCCCCTTGTTCCTTGATATACTTCTTTGCAGCTAATGGGTCCGTAAACATTTCATACTGCAATAAAATTGTTTATGATGATGAAACTAATCTAGAAAGGTGATGTCGTTCAGGATCTTTGGATCTCCTTTGACATGCCTACAACACGAAGCCTAGAAAGAAAAGTAAATACTAATGTTAGTCAGGCCTGGTCGGGTGGGCCCACAGAGTATATCATTACAAAAATAAATATATATTATTAAATAAAACTATTTAGAAGGTGTTGTAAATTGAAACGGGCCAGAGTGGATTGATGGAGACAACCCTTTCTAATGAAATGGGTCAGAATGGGTCGGTGTTATATTTCAAATGGGTCAGCATGGATTGGTATTATTTTTCAACCCGGTGAAAACTGTGTATTTCTTTCTACGCACATCAATGAATAAATTGAGATGGAAGAAGATAAGACCTTTTGAACAAATCCCATGTCGCAACCCGGTGCAAGCGTTGCCCAGAACCGCACAAGTAATCGCGCAGAGTTGCTTACTCGTCGAGCGTTAGGTTAAGCACTCGAGCCCAACCCAAACAAAAATAAACCTTATTGAACCAACCTGTTTTGACCTACCCATTCTGACCTGCAACCAAAACCAGCCCAGCCTGGTCCGTTTACCATGCCGAGTTCTGTAGAGTAAAATTGAGGTTATCTAACTATATGAAAGTTTTTGACCCATTTATACGTAAATGGGTCACCAATAACCTCACTAAGCATTTATATTCAAAACCAGAGAAATTAAAAAAAACAATTGCAATAATCCTTATGAGCAGTCATAAAGAAAAGAATAAGTTGACATATACCTTAAATTCTTTGTCATGTAGCTCTTCAGTGGCCTATTCAACATCATCTTTACTTCTGAATGCTAGTGTCCTTATTTCTTACCAACCTCACCAGAACAACCGGACAGATAACTATTTATTCCAAAACAATTAAAAAAAACATTTTTCACAGTATAACTACACTTAGAGCTGACCTCAACACCCCAAAATGGTTCACAAAGTTCACTCGAAACCTCCCGCTTTTGGGAAAGAGCAATTCTTCATAACGACCAGCTAACCAATTAATCGACTCCAGATACGGTATTTGCAATTGAAACCAATAATCACAACCTAGTAAGTTGGTTGAAGTACAAAATATACATACATTAGGACCTAACTATTTGATCATTGCAACTTGCGACTAATATTATGCATAACCATGAAGAGCTTTGAACCATTTCCTTACCTCTTCTCCTCATTCCAGTTTGGTTCTGTTTTAGAACTTTCAGATCCGGCTAGGTCATTTAAAATCCTACAAGAAAAAAAAGTGAGTGAATTTTGCTGCCACAAAACACTCATATGAACCTAATTTGATACAAGTATAAAGCCCACAAAAAAACTGCAATAGATCATTTTAAAAAATACCAGTTGTGACAATGTTATTTCCCCTTCCAAATTATCCCCACATGGGCCACTTTCAATCATCTGGTAGATGAATACACAAAAAACACGTTAGTTTATTATTAAGAATGCCGTGTCACAATGGTTAGACATGTGGCGTGCATGACTGAATTAGACAAAAAAATATAAACTAATTCATATCGATAATCCCCCAAATTCACAACCAATAAACATGATTCAAAATGAAATTATCATATCCCATTTTGACCAAACTACTTAAACAAAATATAAACACATGATCTAATGGCAATAAACTACAAATCTGGAGTTCAACTATTGATTCAAGAAAACAAACATCTCACATAGGCATATTATCAAACATGTGGCGTGCATGACTGAATTAGACAAAAAAATATAAACTAATTCATGTCGATAATCCCAAATTCACAACCAATAAACATGATTCAAAATGAAATTATCATATCATCACACTACTAATGAGAATCAAACAAGAAGAATGAACTTAAAATCTCTAAGCAGAAACCTAATCAGCAAGAAGAACGAAAAGATGACGAATAAAATAGTCAAAATACCTTCTCATAAACCCTCATTGACAAATGCAGACCCAATCTGACCGAAAACGAAGAAAATGAATTACCTGTCCAGCGTATCGAACATCCTACTCTCATCCTATTCCTCTTTTTAGTTAAGCCCAATCTGACTTACAGTGGGGAGTTGGGTTGTAGTTGATTAGGGCATTAACCCATCCTGACCCATCCTCCTGTTTTTATGGCCCATCTTGACCCGTTAGATTAGGTAAGCATTTTTTTAATTTACCCATCTAGACCTCCTTCAAAATAATACCCAAGAGTTTATATCTAAGCAGATGTTGTTTCCCAGCTCTCCTCCTCACAATCTTCCTTGTTCCCGTCACTCTGAATCTCTTTGCTGAAGCCTACAAAACGCAAGTTTCATGATAATAAGATTTGTATTACATGCTAATTAGATACGAAAAACAAAAAACGCACAAAAATCTCACCTTTGCAACCACAAACCACTTTTGTCCGGTAACACGCCTCGCCCTGCCCAGCCCCATCTTAGCATCTTTAGGCTCTACTTCTCTCGCTAAGACTGTGCAGCGGCGCTCAGATATACCAATATATACACAATTCTCATAGCTATAAACCCTAACCATAATAATCAATAACGAGATCTCATCTACAAACTAATAATAGTCTACCAAAAAACCTCATATTTGAACCAAAACCTTTGATAATTCCTAATTATGATTAACAAACTTATTTACCTAAACATCAAGCCACCAATCCTGACTTTTCAACCACAAAACATAAACTCACAAATAAAACAACTTATAATCCTAGAAAATAACAGATTAAAAACAAACAAACAAAACAACTTATAATCCTTGAAAACTACATACTTGATAAGTAAACTGAAAAGAGGATATGATCTTGAACCACACAAAATTGAATAAATAATGTGGAGTATATTGTGAGAAATGATTCTAATCTATCCACATACTTAATCAGCAAAGAACAAAAAATTTAATATGATCTAACAATAATCAAATTCACCTGATCAAATCGCTCCTCCGGCTGCCGCAGATCAACCAGAGACCGTCAAAACCATCAATTTTAGCAGAAAAGTTTGGTGACCACCATCCTTTGGGACCAATTTGTTTCATGGTAGCAAGAAAAAATTAGGAGAGTAAAGGGAGAAAAATCACCGCCGACCGGTGGAATTTCTTCAGCGTTTACAAAAATTAACAAGAGGAAACACCAACTTGAACCCTAAATCGTTTCGAAATGAAACATACCTGAACGACACTGTGAAAAATGCCGCCGACACCGATGTCATCTTTGAAAATCCGGTTGATCTGAAGAATTGCGTTGTTAGTAGATCGATTTCTACACCCATTCATCGATTTCAAGTGTATCTCTGTTGGGGGAAAGAATTGAAATAATCACAGATAGGAGACGATGAGACAGACGAAGTTTATGAATTGTAGGGTTTTGACCAGTTAGGGGAAGGAAGAGACGATATTCAATGCAGTCAGTAATGAAAGGTACCTATGAAATCCCTAAATTACCCCTCTAGCGTCTTAAAACTTTGGATGAAATCCCTCTAAAACAGCTTACACGTCCTTGTACATTGTGCTTCATAACTTGTAAGCATGGTAAAATTACAATTTTGTCCATCCCTTTTCCTTTATATAGTATTATAGATTGTTGAAATGTGTGTTTATTGAAAGATATATAAACGCGTAAATATGGATATTATTGAAAGATATATAAACCGGTAAATATGGATTTTAGAAATATGTTTTTTTATCGGTTACACTAACCCATTATCTATATATTGATTTAGAATATTAGGAGGAATAATAGATATTTCAACCTTTAATCTATTTTTTCATTCACTATAAACTTCATGCTATTTTCTCATTCACTATAAACTTCATTTGCATCTATTGTAGTTTTTTTCTTTAACAAATTTACTTTTTACCCCTAAACTTAAACAAAGTTGTCGGTATAAATTCAACTTCGCCTACTTTTACGTCACGTGAGTCACCCGACATTAAAAATTAAAGTTTTTGTTTTACCTTTTTGTCACAGCCCCCGACCCGGCTTTACCCGTTTCAGGAGCCGCGTAACAGAAACCCGTGGTATTTGTAATTTATTTGACAGCGGAAATATTAATAGGATCGTTAAACTGAAAATATCCAATTTATTTTATTTTACATTTTGGGACAAAGCCCATAGTTTACAATAAGGAAATTTCACGAGGAAATTCCCTGTTTACACAAAAACATGTTTATTTATTTTACTGAGCCACGTTCTTCAAACTGTAGTGCTACGCGGCACTTTTCTCTGGTTCACAGTAAATCACCTGAAACATGTTTAAAAAGATTTTATCAGCGGGGAAATACTGGCGAGTCATTCAATTTAAACATAACGACACATTGTTATTATTTACAGCATTAAGAGTTTTCATAGTTGCCCCTATCTATTAATTAGCTGGTTCAGTTGTCACTCGACCGTATCTATGACCGTGGACATATCACAAAATTAGGCTCGCCCACCTAACGTGATAAATCATTAGTAGTAATGTGCACAAAACCTCCACATACTGCTAGTAATTAAAGATTAGCAAAGACTCAATCACTTCAAAATATAACTGGAAAACATTTAGGGTTTTTGGAAAGCAATTAGATAAAAAGAGAATGACTCACATTGCAAGTTTAGTTGGACAGATTTAGCCTTGTAGCCTAGTTAAAATAATAATGCACACGAAACTAGGTCAGTAACTTAATACAACATTTACGATAACTCACGAAATCAAAAACCTCACGACAAATGACAAAGTATAGCCCGGATTCGGGCAACACTTAAACATCCATCGGATCGGTTTCAATCGATCGGACATTGTATCATAGCAGTGATCGAGTTATTACCCTGTTGTCGTAGCAGAGATTCGTGCTTGTGTTTGTTTTTGAATGAAACAGCGAATATCTCAACGTACGAAAGGAATTTTTACGTCGAAACACAACAGCCATGCAAGTGCCAAACCCCTGAGCTTTATACTGGATTTTGGCCCCCCTCGCGTGTCGCGCCGACTGCCATGGTCCCTAGTGCGTGTCGCGGGGGAGGTCAATTTAGGCTAGGGTAGCCTTGTGTCCCACATAGCCTAGGTGAGTCAAAACCAAATGAATTTAGTGATTTACATGCGTTTTTAAGGATAATTATCAATTAGGGGATACCCCCCTCAAGTTTTAGGGGGTCCTGATCCTAGCTTTGATCGTTTTTAAAAATTATGGGTCATGCCATACCACTTGGGGGTCTCAATTAGGGTTTCCTAATGGAAATTATTAAAAGAAGAATTAAAAATTTTAGCAATCGTTGTTACACCCTCCTCACCTTGTTTAAAATCTCGTCCTCGAGATTTATTGGAATAGGTGAGGATATCTTCTCTTCATTTCCGATTCTAGTTCCCATGTATACTCTGGTCCTCTTTTCGAATCCCATTTTACTTTGACTAGCACCAGTCTCTTGTGCTTGAGGAACTTGACTTTTCTATCTTCTATTTGAAGAGGTTTTTCCATGCATTTCAACTTTTCATTCACCTCTACGTCTTGAAGAGGTACTACCAGGGATTCGTCAGACAAACACTTCTTGAGATTAGATACATGAAACACATCATGTACCCCGGCTAGTTGTTCTGGTAGCTGTAAGCGATAGGCAACTGGTCCGATCCGTTGGATTACTGGGAATGGTCCTACATACCTTGGACTTAGCTTTCCTTTCTTACCGAATTGAACGACTCCTTTCCAAGGAGAAACTTTCAAGAGTACCTTGTCTCCAACTTGGAATTCTAGCGGCTTGCATCGATTGTCTGCATAACTCTTCTGGCGATCTCGAGCTGTTCTCAGTCTTTCCTTGATTTGAGTTATCTTGTCGGTGGTTTCTTGTACAATCTCGGGACCTGATAATTGACTTTCTCCTATTTCTGCCCAGCAAACTGGAGTCCTACACTTTCGTCCATACAGTGCTTTGAATGGGGCAGCTTCGATGCTTGCATGATAACTATTGTTATAGGAGAATTCGATTAAGGGTAGGTGGTCATCCGAGTTTCCACCAAAATCTATTACACATGCCCTGAGCATGTCTTCTAGGGTTTGTATCGTTCTTTGACTCTGTCCATCTGTTTGGGGATGGTATGCAGTACTTAAATTCAATCGGGTCCCCATTGCTTCATGGAAACTTGTCCAGAAATGCGAAGTGAAACGACTATCCCTATCAGATATTATGGAGAGTGGGACTCCATGTAAGGATACTACATCATCTACGTATAACTTTGCTAATATTTCCATGCTAAAGGTCTCCTTCATTGGCAGGAAGTGGGCTGATTTGGTTAATCGATCCACAACTACCCAGATTGCATCGTTACCTTTCCTGGTTTTGGGTAATTTAGTAATAAAGTCCATTGTTATTAGTTCCCATTTCCATACAGGCATTTCTAATTGTAGGAGTAACCCTGAAGGTTTCTGGTGTTCTGCCTTAACTTGTGAACAAGTTAGACACTTAGATACATATCTAGCTATGTCCTTTTTCATTCCTATCCACCAGAAGTTACCTCTTAAATCTTGATACATCTTATTATTACCAGGGTGCATGGTATATCTAGATTTATGGGCTTCCTCTAAAATTTTATCTCTTAAATTTCCTTGTTTAGGTACCCAAATCCTTTTCTTGTGGAATCTCCAAATTCCATCATTCCTCTGTTCTAGTTCCTTTATTCGTCCTTTCATTCCTTCAACATCATCCTTGATTGCTGTTTCCTGGATATTCTTTAATTGTTCCATTAAATCTAACTGTAGATTTAATCTAAGAGCATGAACTCGCCTTTGTTTTTCATAATACTTACGACTTAGGGCGTCTGCTACTACATTTTCCTTTCACTCGTGATATTGAATATCACAGTCGTAGTCACTTAAAATTTCCATCCATCTTCTTTGCCTCATGTTTAATTCTTTTTGCCCAAATATATACTTTAAACTCTTATGATCTGTATATACGGTAAACTTACTTCCATACAGACAGTGTCTCCAAATCTTAAGGGCAAAAATTATTGCTCCTAACTCTAAATCATGAGTCGTATAATTTTCCTCGTGCTTTTTTCAATTGCCTTGAGGCATACGCAATTACCTTTTTTGCGTTGCATTAGCATACATCCTAACCCTAGCTTAGAAGCATCACAATAAACTTCAAAATCTTCTGTCCCTTCTGGTAAGGCAAGAATTGGGGCGTTTGTTAATTTTAGTTTTAAAGTCCTAAAGGCCTCTTTTTTCTTGGGTCCCCATTCAAACTTGACTGTTTTACAAGTTAACTTAGTTAATGGAACAGCTATCTTAGAGAAGTCTCTTATGAAGCGCCTGTAATACCCATCTAATCCTAGAAAACTTCTAACTTCAGTAGCTGATTGTGGGACCTTCCAATTGGTGATTGCTTCTATCTTGGAAGGATCTACGTGGTGATTCACCATATGTCCTAAGAATTGCACCTCCTGTAGCCAAAATTCACACTTTGAGAATTTGGCATAAAGCTTTTCTTTTCTTAACAGAGTTAAGAGTGCATGTAGGTGTTCACAATGTTCATCCTGACTTTTGGAATAAATAAGTATATCGTAAATGAAGACAATTACGAATTTATCCAAATATGGTTTACAGATCCTATTCATCATGTCCATAAATGCTGCAGGAGCATTTGTTAATCCAAATGGCATGAATGTAAACTCGTGGTGACCATACCGAGTTCTGAAAGCAGTTTTAGGTATGTCTTCCTCTTGTACCTTCAACTGATGGTATCCGGAGCGTAAATCTACCTTAGAGAAATATCTAGCTCCCTGAAGTTGGTCGAAAAGGTCATTAATCCTAGGTAATGGGTATCGATTCTTAATTGTAACCTTATTCAATTTCCTATAATCGATACACATTCTCATTGACCCATCCTTCTTTTTCACGAACAACACTGGTGCTCCCCAAGGGGATGAACTAGGTTGTATGAATCCTTTGCTTAGCAATTCATCTAATTGCTTTTTCAGTTCTAGCATTTCAGTAGGTGCTAACCGATAGGGTGCCTTGGCTATTGGTGTAGTTCTAGGAATTAAAAGAATTCTAAACTCTACTTCCCTATCTGGTGGCAATCCTGGTAGCTCTTCTGGGAATACATCCGAGTATTCTGACACTACTAGGATTTCCTTAAGTTCCTTACCTTTAGTGTTAATGATTACCGAAATCATATACACTATTCCTTGCCTTCGTTCATAACTAGCAACTTTCATTACTGAAATGAACTTCATTGGTTTACGTAGCTTATTTCCTGTAATCATAATTATTTCCCCTACGGGTGTATGAATTTCTAGGGAGTTCTTATCACAGAGGATTCGAGCATGGTTGGCTACTAACCAATCCATTCCTAACACGACATCGAATCCAACTAAATTCATAGGTAAAAGATTTGCAGAAAATTTGTGGCCTGCAAGTTCTATCTTCCCTCCTTAAAGAACCTTATCTATGTTAAAAAAATTACCATCTACGGTTTCTACCGTATAAATCTGCCTAAGTTTGGTTAAAGGTTGTTTAAGAGCTTGGCAGAATGAAGTATTTATAAAACTTTGGTTTGCACCAGAGTCAAATAATACTTTCGCGTAAACGTCTTGTACAAGAAACGTACCAGCTATCACATCAGGGATCAGATCTGCTTCCTGTGTAGTCAACTGGAAAGCTCTTGCATTCTTCTTATTAGATCCTTCAGCAGGTTTGGCCTTGTTATTAGCTGGCTTGACCAGTTTAGGGCATTCTGGTCTGAAATGTCCTGTCTCTCCGCAATTGAAGCAAATCATGGATTTCTTCCTGCAATTCTCCTCTTGGTGGCCCGGTTTCTTGCAGAAATTGCAATTTTCTCTACATTTTCCAAAATGTTTCTTTTTGCAATTTCCGCAAAATGGTGGTATGGAGGGTTGCCTGGTTCCCTTCCTTTTCAGATTACTGGTATTACCCACACGAAATCCTTGGGTAATCTTCTGGGCCAATTCCTTTTTCCGGTTTTCTTCTCTTGTACGTATCAGCCCGTCGGTTAATGTGTTGGCTAATTCCACCGCATCATCAATTATGCGGGGTGTCGCAGCTTTGACGATATCACGAATCTCGCTAATTAATCCCCAAATATAGCGAGAAATAAGTACCGGTTCTGGCGAAGCCAGAGTTGGTACAATTCTGGCATACTCGAAAAATTTCGAAGTATAACCTTGGCAGTCAACATCCACCATTCGGTGGTTCAAGAACTTATTTGCCATTTGTTCCTTTTCATACTCGGGACAAAACTTCCTTTCCACCAATTGCTTAAATTCTTCCCAATTCATGGCGTAGGCCACATCACTTCCTTTGGCTTGCAATACTGTATTCCACCATTCCAATGCCTCTTCCTTGAAGAGGTGGGACGCAAACATAACCTTGTCTTCTTCGGTGCATGTAACGCCCCAAAATCCAAATGTTTATAATTGTTAAATGTTCTTGTATGGTACATCAAGAAATAAATGACTAGGTTATTTAACTAAGTTAAGAAAATGATAAAAACAATTAAAGGAATGAAAATTGTACCAATTATGTCTTAGTAGCTAACACAAGGGACTAAAGTGGGTTAAAAAAGAAAAATGAGATAATATATGAAAAATTGCACACACACAAACACACACTTCGTGTGTTCGAGAATGAGCAGGAGACTCCCATGGAGCCAAGAACCCTAACTTCATCATTTTCATCAAATTGAAAGGCTAAATGATGCTTAAATTCATAGCCGAGCATGGATTAATGATCACCTTCATAAGGGGATCATAAGGTATGTCGTAAAAGTTAGATTGGTGATTATGCACGAAGTGGGCTATGTTGTAAATCATGAATTGGTATGAAATTGAGTATGGGGATATGTTTGAATCATCATATAGAAAATGGGTTATGCAAGATTTAGGTTAATTTGATGCTTTCAGGTGAAACCCATTAGTTATGGTGAGAATGATGACTTGAATCATTATCCATGTCTAATTCTTGTTGAATATTGATGTATTATGTGAGTAATATGGAGTCTTGATAAACGACATGGAAGCTTGGGAAAGAAGCGGGTCAAACGGGACTAATGCGCACGGGAAGCATATTCGGATGCTATGTAAGTAAAGCTTACACCCCTTTTTGTAAAATATCTATTCAATGTATTGATTACGAACATGGTAAGTAATTATGTTAATTATAATGTTCCGACAAGCTTTGATATGGGTCGGAACATGTGAGGATGTTAAGAAACTAAGTTTAATGGTCAAAAAGGGTAAAAAGGGTATTATAGTGATTTTAGTTACGAGTTAACGGAGGAATAAGTTATATGGTTGGGATAATGAATAACTAAAATCCCACAAGAATAAAGTGGACATTTAGACTTAACGGGTCAAATGGTGAAGATATCACCATTTGGCGATATTGACTAATAAATTGTTTTGTCAAGTATTATACTTTCACAGGATGAATAGCGAAAGGAATTATGTTGCTGTTGACTAGCTATTTAGTGCACGAAGTATTAAAACGGGTCATAGCTTTGATCCGAGCCAGGTATGTGTGATTAGAGTTGTAGTTAAGTAGTAGGATTGGTTAAATATGCAATGAAGTCCTTTGTTGTAAAGGATGGAACGAAGTTGACAAAAACGCCCTTGATAGGTATACCGGGAAAACGACCTTAAAAGTCATTTGGAAACAAGATATTCGGTTTAAGTAATGTCTTGGTCAAGCATGAAAGCGAAGAATAGGGTTTTGTATGTCACAGACCCCTTTTTATGCACAAATACCCATAATGGGTCGAAATAAGCTTTTGAGCGAAAATGGGTTAAGAGGATGCAAGGCATCCTAGAATTTAATCTCTTATGACAGTCTTCGTTGAAATTATTAAGTTCATATGAAGTTGAGGTCAAATCAACAGATTGTTTTGATAAATGCATGAACGGGTCGAATAATTCGTAAATGAATAATAAGCCGAAAACGTATAAGACAAGAATTTCCTTAACCCGGATGTTGGATTTCAAGTTCACATGACAGAATGTTAATTTATAATCATGTAGGAAGAAACGGGAGGTTAAACAGGTAAACGGTTTGAAAGTTATGCGAGTTTTAGTGCGTTCGAACGACGAAAACAACACAGCAGGAAAACTGACTTTCGAGAGGCCTTCGCCGACGCCCTTAGGGGCCGTCGCCGACGCCCTTAGGGGCAGTCGCCAACGCCCCCTAGAAAGTCAGCTGACGGGTTATTTTGCTGTCTACAGAGGTTTTTGGCTACGCGTAAATGCAAGGGCCGTCGCTGACGCCCTCCCCATGTCCTAAAAGTTGAAATTTCGATATTTATGTAATTTATGCATCGTGGGCTTCGGTATATTATCCATGGACTACGGTGGGCCTCCCAAACATGATTTTTAACGTTCCTTTAATGTATATGGATTATAAATCTAAATCTAAGTCCCATGTGATTAATGTATGAGTATGTAAGAGGTATGCAAGACATGGAAAGTGTGCGTAGGAGTGTATGTACGTATGTGTCACACCCCGATTTCCACGTGTCACTGGTGGGCCGGTGGGGGAGTATCGTGACGTGGTTGGCAACATAATAGTCAAACAACACAATATTTAATATGCACAGCGGAAGCAATTTAAAAGGTATAATACAACCGAATTTAATATTGTAATATCAAATGTCACAATATTCGGATGTTTAACCTTAGATGGATCGGAAACAAAATATAATCAATAGTTCAACAGACTTCAGGCATCTTAAGCTTGCGAGACTTCTAATGATGCTAAGGAGAAATCCCAGCCAATTACGCATAGTACCTGTATTTAATCTTTTTGGGAAAATACGTCAGTTTACACTGGTAAATACAATCAACTGACTCATTTTGGAAAATGATTGAAAATTGGTTCGGATGCACGTGGCATAAACATTTTATTTAACTTGGGAGAATCATTTTAAATATATAATCTTGGGAACAAATTACATGTTCCTTGTGCGTTCAGTAGCCCGGATCAAGTCCGGGTTAAAGATCAATAGACACGCCACAATATTCTTTTGTGCACTGACGGGTGTACGCCTACACCCCGCGCTTAAGTCGTGGCCATTTCGTAAAATGATGCCAAGGATATCCGGGACATGGTCATTAACCCCCCAAAGGCTTTAAGTAACAAGACTGTTTAAACGAGCCGATCAAATTATTCAATTACCCACTCAACGGTGGAGGATTTGATGCCCGATCAAGCGGTATGCTATATACCGTAACCCAAGCCCGTATAGGAAAAATAAGTTAAAAGTATTTACCTGAGCAATGTATTAATCACAATAAGCAAAATGCACGTAGCTTTTACTGGTACTCCTAATCTGGAACGAAGGTTTTATAATAACCTATTAGAATCCTAACGGGTCTTTAATTAAGCTTAAGCTAAGACCGGCTAGTTTCAAAGATACGGTTCGTACGCACGATTAAGCGAAGACCGGATAGAATGTGATTTAGACCCGACAAGTTCAGAGACTTGTTTAATATGGGTTTATTATTCACATTCTGGATTTTGAGATAAAACCGTTAAGGTTTGACCCGTTTCGGCTAATTTATGTAAACTTGTTACATAAACCGAACCGTACGCGTAATAAGCGTGACGGGTATTCAAGAGAGCTATAGACAGGTTTCCTAAGTTAATTATGCCTCAAATATGTTGTGACATCAGTAAGATGTCTTTCATTATGCCCGAAACGTGTTTAAACACAAACTAGGCCCCGTAGGGGTAGTTTGGCCATTTAAAAGTTTATAAAAGAGTTTAAGTAACAAGCTGAGTTACAGGTCTGATGTAATTAGAAAATATACTCAATTTACTAAGTTATATCAGTAGGATAAAATATATATGTGAAATTTATCAATTATAACCAAACTATGCCCCGTAGGGGTATTTTGGTAATTTCACATAAGCCGAAAAGCTGAAAACTGAAGTCTGAGTTAATCAACTTTTGCTTACAGTAAAAATATCATAATTTGCCTATAATATCAGTAGTGATCAACCCGGGTATGTTTAATATAGTTTTTAATACATACTATGCGTTAAAAACGCTTAATAAGGCGATTATGAGCCGTTTACGGGTTCGATACATAAAGCTGATATTTTTATACTTCCATAATGCTTAAAATAATTTATTTAACATATCTAATCAGTAGCAAAAAGTTTGGAGTCGTTTAGATATGTAAAACTCATTTTATGGCCCGTAAGGGCAAAACCGACAATTACCGGACTAAGCCTACGACTACTAGTTATGCTCAGCCTAAAATTAATTAAAAATCTTTAAAAATCCCAAAATAATATATTACATCAGTGGGTAAAGATTTGGATATCAAAAAGTAGGCTTAACTAGGCTATACGCTAATTACGCCATTTAATTAACATAAAGCTTTCATTTTGCGATAATGAGCATAACTCTTAATCTACAAATCAAACTGATGTCAAACTTTGCATACAAGTTTATATATCAGTAATTAAAGTTTCTACTCTTTTACATTTCCAAAAATCACGTTTTAAAGTAATAAGGGCATAATGGTCAACATATGAGCAATTTAACGGAAACATGCATATTAATTGGATAACTAATAAACCAAGGTGTATAATCACAGAGGGTTATACTAACATGTAACCTAGTCAAATTTAGGCTCTGAGGCATTTCTAAAACATGCCTAAACGGGTCAGAACTGAAAGTCAAAGTGAAAGTCAAACTATGTGACTTTCGGTTCCGAACCGGATTTTTACAGGAAATTGTCGGGTTGAACATGTTTAGACATGTTCTTATAATTATTACCAAGTTATAACAATGATCAAACAGGTTGTATATGATCTACATTGCTAATTATGCATAGATTAGAGTTTAAGTATCCTGTTGACTTTTTCTTAGCAAGTTTGACCCGACTTTTGACCTGGCTAGAGTGGTAATCAGGGGGAACCCTTTTAAGGGTTTATTACCCACATAATTACCAACTTATAACTACTTTTAATTCGAGATTTGACTGAGCCATTAATAATTAATCTCGAAGTCAAACCGTAATTACGATGGTTTGACTTGTAGCTAGATAACTAAGCTAAACTTAATTAAGAAAGGATTAGCAGACTTACAAGGGTCTAATGGTTGATTAGGAAGTCTTGGAATCAGCTTTGGAGTTCCAGAGATGCTCAGAAGTGAGTGCAAGAATGTTTGTAACTTGGAGGTCTTATATAGTGTTTGTAAACACCATAAATTTTTGACAACTAAGTCTACAATTGACCACAATTGTCCCACAAGTGTCCCTGGGGTCTAGGAACATTTTAGGGGTCGCTCATGAGTGAAGAAATACCAACAAGATCGGTCAGAATCGTGCAAAACAGGTTGCAGCTGGTTTTCTGTTCGCTGGGCACTGCTTGCGCACCGTAAGGCTTTATGCTTGCGGTGCGCAAGCCTTCATCAGGGACCAAAAACTTGTTGTTCTTTCATATTTCGAAAGGGCAACCACTTAAATCGAATTTGGGACAATATTTTACATAAAGGGGGCTCTATTATGGGTCTTGAACAGTTAATAACCCTACCACCTTGCCTTGTTTCTCCGAATCCAAAAGAAAGTGCCGAACAATAAGGTTTACCGTAAGAATTTTCATAGAAACCTATCATGCACTTCGAATTCCATTATTGTCAATACATTTCTGGATTTACAAATATATTAGATGTTTAATATACATTTACTTGGGTCTTGGGATTTATAATTGAGGTCGTTCAGAGGTAAAAATTAACATAACGCCACTTTTAAATCCTGCCAAAACATCTTTATTAAATCCGGGTTTATAACGCGTTTTGTCTTACATGACACGTGTCGTTATTTCATTGAACACGGATTTTCGAGGTGTTACATCCTCACCCCCTTAAAATAAATCTCGACCCGAGATTTACTGAAATAAATAAGGGTACTTTTCTTTCATCGTGGATTCAACTTCCCACGTGTATTCGGGACCTCTACGGGCATCCCATTTAACCTTTACAATAGGTACATGCTTCCTTCGAAGCTTCTTTACCTGTCGATCTTCAATCGACAAAGGTTTTTCCACAAATTTTAAGCTCTCATCTATGTGCACATCTGTATGTGGTATGACCAGTGATTCATCAGCGAAGCACTTCTTCAGATTGCAGATGTGGAACACATTGTGAATTCCACTGAGCTCTTCCGGTAAGTTTAACTTATAGGCAACTGACCCGACACGTTCGATAACCTCGAAAGGTCCTATGTATCTCGGGCTTAGCTTGCCTTTCTTACCAAATCGCATCACCCCCTTCCAGGGTGATACTTTAAGCAACACTTTATCACCTACTTCGAAGTGAAAAGCTTTACGCTTTGGATCTGCGTAGCTCTTCTGCCTATCTCGGGCAGCTTTGAGTCGGTCACGAATCTGGACAATCTTGTCCGTCGTTTCGAAGACTATCTCTGGTCCTGATAATTGGACATCTCCAACTTCCGCCCAACAAACGGGCGATCTACACTTTCTACCGTATAATGCTTCAAAAGGCGCAGCCTTAATGCTGGTATGGTAGCTATTGTTGTAGGAGAATTCGATTAGTGGTAGGTTCTTATCCCAACTACCACCCAAATCGATCGCACATGCACGTAGCATGTCTTCCAACGTTTGAATAGTATGCTCACTCTGACCGTCAGTCTGAGGATGATAGGCCGTACTAAAATTCAACCGTGTGCCCAAAGATTGTTGGAAACTCTTCCAAAAATGTGACGTGTATCTAGTATCTCTATCAGAGATAATAGACACAGGTATGCCATGTAAAGCCACAATCTTATCAACGTATAACTGGGCTAACATGTCGGAGCTATAAGTCTCCTTGATGGGTAGGAAATGTGCTGACTTAGTCAGTCTGTCAACTATAACCCATATTGTATCATTTCCTTTCCTTGTCTTGGGTAACTTGGTAATAAAATCCATAGTTACCATTTCCCACTTCCAAGTAGGAAGTTCAGGCTGTTGTAGCAAACCTGACGGTTTCTGATGCTCGGCTTTGACTTGCGCACATGTCAAGCATTTTGCTACATGAGTGGCTACAGACTTTTTCAAGCCTATCCACCAATAATTTGCCTTTAGATCCTGGTACATCTTATCAGCTCCAGGATGAACGGAGTATTTGGAACTGTGGGCTTCCTAGAGGATAACATCACGAAGTCCCCCATAAATTGGAACCCATATTCGTCCATTCAATCTTAAAATTCCGTCCTTGCTAAGAGTTAACTGCTCCTCAGTTACTCCTAACTTTTCATTAGGATAGTTAGCTTCCAACACAGCTTCCTTCTGCGCAGCTAACAACCTTTCGATCAAATTATTCTTTATCTCCATGCGCTTGGCATTGATTCGGATGGGTTTCATCCTTTCCTTTCGACTCAAGGCATCAGCGACTACATTCTCCTTACCGGGATGGTACTTGATTTCACAATCATAGTCATTCAAAGTCTCCATCCAACGGCGTTGCCTCATGTTTAATTCTTTCTGATTAAATAGGTGCTGGAGGCTCTTGTGATCAGAGTAGATCACACATTTGATTCCATAAAGATAATGCCTCCACAGTTTTAGTGTGAATACAACGGCACCCAACTCCAAGTCATGAGTGGTGTAATTATTTTCATGCACCTTTAACTGTCGTGATGCATAGGCAATAACTTTGCCTTTATGCATAAGCAGTCACCCCATGCCAGTGTACGACGCATCGCAGTAAACCACAAAGTCTTCTATTCCCTCTGGCAATGTCAGTACTGGGGCGTTGCTCAACTTTTGTTTTAAGATATCGAAGGACTCTTGCTGCTTAGGGCCCCAAACGAACTTTACTTTCTTCTTAGTCAAGGAAGTTAGGGGTGCAGCAATCCTTGAAAAATTTTCGATGAAACGCCTGTAATATCTTGCCAATCCCAGGAAGCTACGAATCTCCGTAGGCGTCTTTGGCTCTTGCCAATTCATAACAGCTTCAACTTTAGCGGGATCCACCTGGATACCACGCTCACTGACCACATGTCCAAGAAATTGGACTTCTCGTAGCCAAAATTCGCACTTAGAGAATTTGGCATAGAGTTTCTCTTGATGTAAAAGTTTGAGAATACATCGAAGATGTTTTTCGTGATCAGCTTGGCTCTTAGAGTAAATGAGAATGTCGTCAATGAAGACGATGACAAATTTATCTAAGTGCGGTTTGCAAACGCGATTCATGATATCCATGAACGCGGCCGGTGCATTAGTGAGCCCAAAAGGCATCACTAGGAACTCGTAATGACCATAACGAGTCCTAAATGCAGTTTTATGCATGTCTTCATCTCTAACCTTCAGTTGATGGTAGCCTGACCTCAAATCAATCTTCGAGAAATAACTTGCCCCTTGTAACTGATCGAACAAATCGTCGATCCTGGGCAAAGGATACCTATTCTTGATCGTGACCTTGTTAAGCTCACGATAATCGATGCACAGACGCATCGATCCATCCTTCTTCTTCACAAACAGGACTGGCGCTCCCCAAGGAGACGAACTAGGTTTTATGAAACCTTTAGCTAGCAATTCATCCAGCTGTGTCCTCAATTCTTTCATCTCCGTTGGAGCCAACCTATAGGGTGCTCTGGCAACTGGTGCTGCTCCGGGGATGATATCAATCCTGAATTCCACTTGCCTATCTGGTGGCAAACCAGGTAGTTCTTCCGGAAAAACTTATGGGAATTCCGAGATAACAGGGATGTCTCCTATCTTTGGTTTAGGCTCGTCAATAATCACTTGTGCCATGTAGATGACACAACCCTTCTTTAAACATTTAGAAGCCTTGAGCATAGTCACTTGCTCAGGCAGTCCATACTGGGTATCTCCCCGAATGGTAAGTGATTCACCAGACGGAGTCTTTATCACCACTTGTTTCTTGTTACAGACAATTTGGGCCTGGTTATGAGATAACCAGTCCATACCCAGAACTATGTCAAAACCGACCAACTTAAAGGGAAGCAGAGATAGAGGAAAAGAATGGTTCTTAATGGATATAACACATCCATCTAACACAGTTGAGACGGTTTCTAGTGTACCATCTGCTAACTCCACCTCATAATTCACACTTAAGGTTTTGACAGGTAATTTCAACAATTCACAAAACTTATTATCAACGAAAGACTTATCAGCGCCTGAATCAAAAAGTACTCTAGCATAAACATCATTTACAAGGAAAGTACCTGTAATAACGTTGTCGTCTAGTACTGCTTCCTTGGCATCCATTCTGAAGACTCTAGCATTAGTCTTCTTGGCCTCTTCAGGCTTCTTGGTGTATTTAGGGCAGTTGGTTTTAATGTGGCCCTTTTCATTGCAACGGTAGCACGTTGCGTCTTTCATCTTCTTGCAATCCAAGGTTTTGTGATCCGTGGACTTGCATATACCACAAGCATAGGTTTTTGACTGAGTTTGTGAGTTCGACTCAAGTCTGCACTTTCCAAAGTGTTGTTTCTTGCAAATTTTGCATTTGGGCTTCTCACCAGAATTATGCCCATCTTTCCTTAACTCCGATCCTTTCTTGTTGTCACCGTTCCCACGGTATTTCTTGTTCGATCTACGTGAACTATCATCCTCATGTTTTCTCTTCTCAGCCTCCTTATTCCTCAGCGATCTCTGCCTGACCGCATCCAAAGTAAGGGATAAGGATATGTCAGCTACAGACCTAAACGTAGCTGGCCGAGAAGCCTTCACGCTTGCCTTGATTTCCGGGGCTAAACCACCGATAAAACGAGCTATTCTTTTTGGCTCCGGGGTTACCAGATAAGGAACCAACCAGGACATCGTGTTGAAGCTCGTTAGGTAAGCTTGACAATCAAGGTTTGTCATCACCAATGATAGAAAATCAGACTCTATCTTCTCCACCTCATGTTGAGGGCAGTAATTTTCCCTGATAAGGGCAACAAATTGATCCTAATACTTGTTGTACAGTGGGATTTTCCCGGTGGCTTGAATCAGAGATCTCCACCATGCTAAAGCTTCACCCTTAAAAGACTGCGACACAAACTTGACCACGTCTCTCTCAGCGCATCCGCTGATGTCTACAACCGTATCCATCTCATCCACCCACCTCATACAGTCAATGGCTCCCTTCTCCCCAGTGAAATCCCGGGGTTTGCAGGAAACGAAATATTTATAAGAGCAACCCTTGTCACGGGGTCCCTGGTTTAGTATAACCCGCTGAGATGGAGCACTGTGGTTCGAGGAGCGTCGATCATCATCTTTCTTCGAGTCGTCCTTCTTGGACGGTGGCTTTGAAGGCTGTGTAGATAGGGTCCTACTACGAGTCCCACTATACTCTGCGTACTGTCTTTCCAAAGCCTGTGTAACAGCGCCGTCTATGATCGCTTTCCATTCAGCACCCATTAAATTAATTCGGGCGTCCTCGTTATTCTCCACTGGATTACTATTACCCTCGTCCGAGTTAGCCATTTTAATTGAACTGTTGCAGAAAACAAGGACAATAATTTATTTGGGAGTTTAATATGGAATTGCCCCTTAGGGAAATTCATTAACCATGGTAAACAGAGACCATATTTGGTTAATTTATTAATCATATTTATTTAGGAATTCTATAATAATTTATCCTAATTATAAAACAATAACAGTTTTATTTGTGGCACATAAGGCCTAGTCACGTGGACATTTATAAATTTTAAGCTATGATTTCAGAGAATCAAAGCATGTAGGTTTGAACCTAGTTCATTACCTTTATCTGACAGGGAGTCATCGCTACCACTGTCTTTTGGCTCATATGGAAATGAGCAGGGCCCGTAGGCACCATATTACCACGTATGGTTAAATTATGATAATCTTAATTGATGACCTAAACCCATGATTCGGAGATCATAAAATTTGGTTAGGAATCTTTAGAAAGATCCTTTTATATGTTAATAACGTGTGTGATTTCAAATGAATCACGTCTGCCAGGAGCGTTAACATGTATACAGATGTTAACAGGGATTTGAATCTTTTGAACAGGTCTTACCATCTTGGCCCGACCATAAAATGGCCCGAAGGCTAGGTTTCACTCTTTAAGATTCTTATTAAAAATTTAAAGTAGGTAGATATTTTTTAAAAGGAATGATTTTAATTTATTTATTTCATTTATAATTTATATATGCACATAATGCAAATATGAAATTTATAAAACAAACATTCCATTAATTTATTATAATATTACACGCTGCCCTAAACAGGTCTTTTCAAATAGCAACCTTACCCACGCAGGGGTTTAAACAAGGATTTACCCACGCAAGGGCTTAATAACACACATACCCACGTAGGGGCTTAATAATAAACATAATAGTCCACGCAGGGACCTTAAACAAACAAACATCATACCCACGTAGGGTTTATACAACAAGATATGCCCACGCAGGGGCTCAACCACAATTGGAAGGATTCAATGATCCTTCTTGTTCTTCCCTTTGATCAAGCTTGCCAATCCTTGGAAGAAGCTCTGTCTCTCTCTACGGTCACGGTGGAAGCCTCGCTCTACTTCATCCAACCTTTGTAGGATTTCCTCCCTTTCTGGGGGAGAAAACCGTGGCGGCTGCGATTGCGTCCGGATAATAGGTCTAGGAGGTATCTGGTAACCCTAAGTCGGGTAACCTACTCCCCATGGAGCTCCGTATGGTCCCTCCGGGTGAAGAGCGTTATAATTAGCCGCTACCATGTAAGGATCGGCCTCCGCGTAACCATAGTTGTGGTGAGTCGGTGGTTCAAACGGGTTGTATGCCATGGAACCCGTGTATGCTAGAATTGGGTTGTCAAAACCCATCGGTGGTGGCTGCGGTACAGCTGGGTTAGAAGGTCCACCCATTTGTGGGTCCTCCTAGTGTGGCGGATAGTGGCAGCCACTGGATTGACGTGGGGAACTGAAATGGAAATCCCCTGCTCGTGACGACATGCGCGCACCGGATCTCCTTCGCCTCGGCGGTTGCGGAGGTGTCGGCTGCACTGGCGGCGGTGGAGACGGTGGCGTGACTGCCACGAATCTGGAATCCACAGAGGGATCCTGTTGTTGCTGCTGCTGCTGCTGAGGCGACGAATGGTGAGGAGGTGTATAGTACCATTCATGCCTGGTGAACATCGCCTGAAAGCTATCCGAACCAACATAGGGTGATCCGTTGAACGAAGATCCATCTGAAATCTCGATCGGATGGTTAGGTGTACCACTGGCGGGTTCGACGGGGTCCGTATCCTCGTCCATGTCGTCCGCGTGATCTCCGGAGTAGTGATCTTCTAGCCCCAGTGGGTTAAAACCCATGGGTTCTTGGATGTAATTGGCCGGGTCAAACCGGCCCCTGAAAGCAGGTGTGGGGTCCTCGAAAGAATGATGCGATAAAGATCGCTGTAATGGTATATATGAGGGTTGAGGGTTGTTGGGCTCGTACTCCGGCGGAGGCCCATAAGGGTTTTGGACCGGAGGTGTAGAGCTGTGTGATACTGATCGTCTGGCTGGTTCAAACAAGTTCCTCCTGTTTTGTCGAGGGTCGTCACTCTCGGTAGTAGACGGAGCTCGCACATGTGATGGTCCTGCCTCGTTGTCATTGGGGGCGGTAATCGGCCCCTTGCCTCGTCCTCTCCTTCGGAAGAATCTTGGCGGCATTTTCAAATCCTGTCATTATAATATGAGATAACAACAAAATATATAAAATTTTAAAGGACAAAACAAAAACCAAATAAGGTAGAATTTGTCCTATGTTATATGTCTAGACTCGAAAGTTTAGAATTGTGCAATTGTGTAACTGAGATTAAACACAAAAGGCAAGTGTTTAATTCACTCAGTGTTGGCTCTGATACCAACTTGTCACACCCTGATTTCCACGTGTCACCGGTGGGCCCGGTGGGGGAGTATCGTGACGTGGTTGGCAACATAATAGTCAAACAACACAATATTTAATATGCACAGCGGAAGCAATTTAAAAGGTATAATACAACCGAATTTAATATTGTAATATCAAATGTCACAATATTCGGATGTTTATCCACAGATGGATCGGAAACAAAATATAATCAATAGTTCAACAGACTTCAGGCATCTTAAGCTTGCGAGACTTCTAATGATGCTAAGGAGAAATCCCAGCCAATTACGCATAGTACCTGCATTTAATCTTTTTGGGAAAATACGTCAGTTTACACTGGTAAATACAATCAACTGACTCATTTTGGAAAATGATTGAAAATTGGTTCGGATGCACGTGGCATAAACATTTTATTTAACTTGGGAGAATCATTTAAAATATATAATCTTGTGAATGAATTACATGTTCCTTGTGCGTTCAGTAGCCCGGATCAAGTCCGGGTTAAAGATCAATAGGCACACCACAATATTCTTTTGTGCACTGACGGGTGTACGCCTACACCCCGCGCTTAAGTCGTGGCCATTTCGTAAAATGATGCCAAGGATATCCGGGACATGGTCATTAACCCCCCCAAAGGCTTTAAGTAACAAGACTGTTTAAACGAGCCGATCAAATTATTCAATTACCCACTCAACGGTGGAGGATTTGATGCCCGATCAAGCGGTATGCTATATACCGTAACCCAAGCCCGTATAGGAAAAATAAGTTAAAAGTATTTACCTGAGCAATGTATAAATCACAATAAGAAAAATTCACGTAGCTTTTACTAGTACTCCTAATCTGGAACGAAGGTTTTATAATAACCTATTAGAATCCTAACGGGTCTTTAATTAAGCTTAAGCTTAGACCGGCTAGTTTCAAAGATACGGTTCGTACGCCCGATTAAGCGAAGACCGGATAGAATGTGATTTAGGCCCGACAAGTTCAGAGACTTGTTTAATATGGGTTTATTATTCACATTCTGGATTTTGAGATAAAACCGTTAAGGTTTGACCCGTTTCGGCTAATTTATGTAAACTTGTTACATAAACCGAACCGTACGCCTAATAAGCGTGACGGGTATTCATGAGAGCTATAGACAGATTTCCTAAGTTAATTATGCCTCAAATATGTTGTGACATCAGTAAGATGTCTTTCATTATTCCCGAAACGTGTTTAAACACAAACTAGGCCCCGTAGGGGTAGTTTGGTCATTTAAAAGTTTATAAAAGAGTTTAAGTAACAAGCTGAGTTACAGGTCTGATGTAATCAGCAAATATACTCAATTTACTAAGTTATATCAGTAGGATAAAATATATATGTGAAATTTATCAATTATAACCAAACTATGCCCCGTAGGGGTATTTTGGTAATTTCACATAAGCCGAAAAGCTCAAAACTGAAGTCTGAGTTAATCAACTTTTGCTTACTGTTAAAATATCATAATTTTCCTATAATATGAGTAGGTATCAACCCGGGTATGTTTAATATAGTTTTTAATACATACTATGCGTTAAAAACGCTTAATAAGGCGATTATGAGCCGTTTACGGGTTTGATACATAAAGCTGAAATTTTTATACTTCTAGAAGGCTTAAAATAATTTATTTAACATATCTAATCAGTAGCAAAAGGTTTGGAGTCGTTTAGATATGTAAAACTCATTTTATGGCCCGTAAGGGCAAAACCGACAATTACCGGACTAAGCCTACGACTACTAGTTATGCTCAGCCTAAAATTAATTAAAAATCTTTAAAAATCCCAAAATAATATATTACATCAGTGGGTAAAGATTTGGATATCAAAAAGTAGGCTTAACTAGGCTATACGCTAATTACGCCATTTAATTAACATAAAGCTTTCATTTTGCGATAATGAGCATAACTCTTAATCTACAAATCAAACTGATGTCAAACTTTGCATACAAGTTTATATATCAGTAATTAAAGTTTCTACTCTTTTACATTTCCAAAAATCACGTTTTAAAGTAATAAGGGCATAATGGTCAACATATGAGCAATTTAACGGAAACATGCATATTAATTGGATAACTAATAAACCAAGGTGTATAATCACAGAGAGTTATACTAACATGTAACCTAGTCAAATTTAGGCTCTGAGGCATTTCTAAAACATGCCTAAACGGGTCAGAACTGAAAGTCAAAGTGAAAGTCAAACTATGTGACTTTCGGTTCCGAACCGGATTTTTACAGGAAATTGTCGGGTTGAACATGTTTAGACATGTTCTTATACTTATTACCAAGTTATAACAATGATCAAACAGGTTGTATATGATCTACATTGCTAATTATGCATAGATTAGAGTTTAAGTATCCTGTTGACTTTTTCTTAGCAAGTTTGACCCGACTTTTGACCTGGCTAGAGTGGTAATAAGGGGGAACCCTTTTAAGGGTTTATTACCCACATAATTACCAACTTATAACTACTTTTAATTCGAGATTTGACTGAGCCATTAATAATTAATCTCGAAGTCAAACCGTAATTACGATGGTTTGACTTGTAGCTAGATAACTAACCTAAACTTAATTAAGAAAGGATTAGCAGACTTACAAGGGTCTAATGGTTGATTAGGAAGTCTTGGAATCAGCTTTGGAGTTCCAGAGATGATCAGAAGTGAGTGCAAGAATGTTTGTAACTTGGAGGTCTTATATAGTGTTTGTAAACACCATAAATTTTTGACAACTAAGTCTACAATTGACCACAATTGTCCCACAAGTGTCCCTGGGGTCTAGGAACATTTTAGGGGTCGCTCATGAGTGAAGAAATACCAACAAGATCGGTCAGAATCGTGCAAAACAGGCTGCAGCCGGTTTTCTGTTCGCTGGGCACTGCTTGCGCACCGTAAGGCTTTATGCTTGCGGTGCGCAAGCCTTCATCAGGGACCAAAAACTTGTTGTTCTTTCATATTTCGAAAGGGCAACCACTTAAATCGAATTTGGGACAATATTTTACATAAAGGGGGCTCTATTATGGGTCTTGAACAGTTAATAACCCTACCACCTTGCCTTGTTTCTCTGAATCCAAAAGAAAGTGCCGAACAATAAGGTTTACCGTAAGAATTTTCATAGAAACCTATCATGCACTTCGAATTCCATTATTGTCAATACATTTATGGATTTACAAATATATTAGATGTTTAATATACATTTACTTGGGTCATGGGATTTATAATTGAGGTCGTTCAGAGGTAAAAAATTAACATAACGCCACTTTTAAATCCTGCCAAAACATCTTTATTAAATCCGGGTTTATAACGCGTTTTGTCTTACATGACACGTGTCGTTATTTCATTGAACACGAATTTTCGAGGTGTTACAGTATGTAGGTGAGTATTTATGTATATATGAAGATACGTAGGAGTATATGCATGTATTGTAGAGATGTAGAAATGTAGGCACGTATGTAAATGTGTATGTATGTTGTTGGTGCACTTATGTCTGCACTTTGTCTGTATTCAGTCACAATGTAAAACGATGTCTTGTTAGTCTTGTAAGTTTGACCAAGTCAACCATCCTCCTGGTTTGACTTGGCCAAACAGTAAACATTATGTTTGGAAGATGGCTGGGTCGAAGGATGCACCATCGAAGGATCACTTCTATCCTTCGATGATGAGCTCGAAAGATGGACCTTCGATAGATGGACCACGAAAGATCCCATCTTTCGTGATTCATGTTGATCGTTCGAGCTGTTCCTGGTCGAAAGATGATCTTTCGACCGGTATGCATGATCCTTCGACCAGACCTGCAGTGTTCGGGTATAAATACCCGTGTGTTGTGTTCATTTCGAGAGAGAGACACAGATGACAGATAGAGAACACACACACACTAGAGAGAGTTTGCAAGACTGATTTGTAAACATTGAGCTGTAACCGGACCTTTCATACGTTTAATACAAGTGGTGTTAATCGTTGAACTTTGCGTGTCGTGTTATTGCGTGTTCTATCTCGGTTTGCTATTTCGGTTGGATTCCGCACAACCGGAGTGGTTAGTATACAAGGATTAGGCGACTAGATCCTCCCCTAGCCGGACCTACAAGTGGTATCAGAGCCTTGGCTCTTCTCCTTGTTAAAACCGAGGTGTTCTTGGTCATTTTTCGCGTTTTTTTAAAGTTTATATTTTCTGGAAAACCGGACTGTTTTTGCTTGGTGTTTTGTTGAAAACCTTGTTGTTTTTGTTTTTCATTAAACATTTTAGCAAAATCTTGTGTTTGGAATTGTATATTTCACCGAAAACTTATAAGTGTTCTTGAGATCTTCATAGTGTTCTTCATAAAAACTACACTTTTGATCTTAAAATTGAATTTTGAGAAGTGTTTGTGTGTTGGAAAAGGTTTTGTGATTATAATATTCGAACCCTTACCTGTTTTCGTGCAACCTGCATGGTCTGACCATATCTTCTGCAGAAAGTTTCTACCAACCCATCACCTTTTTCACCAACTTGTCACCGTTTGTCAACTGTGTCAGAACCGTTCGAAAGATATCCTTCGAACTCGAAAGACCATCTTTCGATCAGTGGAGGTTCGATAGATCATCATCCTTCGAACCAAGGAATCATTTCGAAACATTCATCTTTCGGTCTACTGTTCATTTTCGAAAGACTAGGATCCTTCGATTGGGGAGTCTTTCGAAGTCATCTTTCGTGATTTATCTTTCGGTCTACAGTACGTTTTCGAAGGATAAGGATCCTTCGTTGGAGAATCTTTCGAAAACATTGTTCGAAACTCAACAGTGATCTTTCGAACCTTGTTGATCTTTCGAACAGCTGTTGATCTTTCGATCCTTAGTCTGTTTGTATTTAACAGTTTGTATTTTTCAAGTGTCTTTCGACAGGTATCCTTCGGCTGATCAAAAATGAATTCGATGTGGGGTGTTCCGGTAAATACAGAGATGTATTTTGGTACTCCAACTCCGGATTCGGGTTCGCAAGCCAATGCTACATCTACCGGTCAATGGGCATTCGTATCAAATCAAGCTCCAAGTGTTCAAAGCATTTTACTAAGCGAAAGTGAAACAGGAAGTTTGAATAGGCCTCCAAAGTTGATGCATTTAAGTGAATATCCGGGATGGTTTGACAGATTTCATACATATGTCCTTGGTCAAAATACAGAGTTGTGGTTGCGGTTCATCACAGATTTTGATCAAACAATAGAGGTTGCTGCATCATCTGCTGCTACATTTGCAGATCTTACCGAAGATCAAAAGAAAGTCTATGATTTGGAGAAGAAAGCATATGCCATTCTTACTCAGGCATTAAACAAAGATATTTATCATCAATTCGTCAGTTTCAAGACAACGAAGCAGTTGTGGGACGCATTGAAGATAAGGGGCATAGGAAATGAAGCAACACGTCAATTAAGAAAAGATCTGCTAAAGAAAGAGTTTGATGGTTTTGTTTGTATGCAAAATGAATCTCTAGGAGATTTGACAAGTCGATTTACCCATTTGCTGACTGAATTGGCAAATACTGGGGTTGTAACAACTTCAGTAGAGATAGTGAAGAAGTTTGCAGATGCACTGCCACCCCAATGGAGTAATTTCATAGAAATCATGAAATACATGGCACTTTGGATACAACAAGCTTCGGTGATTTTGCTCAACTCCTGGAAAACAAGAATCAGGAAGAAACTCTAAAGGCAAAAAGAGTTGCAGTGCCACAAAATCCTGAAATTTATTATGGAACTTCTAGCACTTCTGCAAAACCATCTTCACACGCTCCACTTCAAACAGCATTTGTGTCTAGCACGAGCTTGTATGGTACTCCTCCTCCAACAATAGATATGTTTGGAAATCCGCTTAATCCAGCTCCTCAACCAGCACCACAACAGCAACAGCAAATCAGAACAACTGATATTTTCGGGAATCCACTTCCTCCTCAACAGCAAGCTTGTTATGGAAGTACATCATCTGCTGGTCAACAACCAAAGCCAAATACAGTACGGCTCGACACTTCAAGCTTTTCTAAAGTCAGTGTTGAAGTAGCAAAAGAACATATGGAGCTGCTAAACACTGTGGTGAGCGCATACTGTGGATTAGTGGAGGGTCAGATTGGTAATATTAATCTGACACAAGAAGACTATCAGCAGATAGATAAAGAGGAGATGGAGATGATGGATATCAAGTGGGCATTTGCCAGTGCTGTTAGGCGAGCAAAGGATTTTATGGAAAGAACAGGCCGAACCAGCTTGGAAAGCAAGAAAGACACCAAGTATGGGTTCGATAAACAAGCTGTTAAATGCTTCAATTGTGGTGAACGTGGTCATTTCAAGCGTGAATGTACAAGACCAGCTCAGCATGGGAACCAGAATCCCTTCAGAGGTCAAGGAAACAGGGCCAATCAGAACCAAGCGAGGAACAATGATCGCACACTGGTGCCTGTCAACAACCAGACCCAAGCAGGACCATCAAATGCCAACCAGGCACTTGTGGTTCAAGTAGATGAAGGCTGTGATTGGTCAATCCAGTTGGGAAATGATGCACCAGATGGAACAGCCTGTTTTGCTGAAGTGGTTAATGGTCTTAAGCACGCCAGTGGTGGAGAATCTTCCACCAATGGCAGTGAATCTTCTGAGGATGAAGACTCTTCCGGTTATAGTGGAAGTTCAGATGAAGAGTCCTCCGCTTCAGGCGATGATCATGTGGATGACACATCTAGTGCGTCAGTCGATGCAAATATTGATGAGCTTTTGGATGAAGTTGCAGCAGGAATTCAAAGAAGATCTATTTTGGTGGATCAAGCTGCTTATTCTTCGTCTTCTCTCCATTCAGCCTTTATGGCGAATGTCGACAGTTCATCAAGTCAGGTATGTGTCGACGAACCCACTTCTGTTAGCTGTAATAACTGTGATAGTTTGCATGTGAGATGTGCTGAGTTGGAAGCAAGCATGTCTGAGTTGCAAGGCAAACACGATGCTTTACAAGCTAGTCTGTTTGAATTGCAAGACAAACATGTTTCTGTGAATGATAGGTGGTGTGAATTGCAAAGCAAACACGAGGCTTTGCAAGAGAAATATGATGTGACATTCATTCACAATCAGAAATTAACAGTGGATCTTTCAAAGTGCACTGAAGCCAACATGTTTTATGGAAACCATGAAAAGGAATTTAAGTCAATGATTGAAACATTAAAGAAAGATAAAACTGAGTTGACTAAAATGGTATCCAGAAAACAAACCGACATAAACTTGTATATCACTCGCCTTGAGGTGATGCAAAAAGAAATGGCTTGTGTTAAAACAGAAAGTGAGGCGATCCGACTCAAGTTAGACAGTTATTTGAGTTCTAGCTATGTGTTGGATCACATCATTGATGTTCAAAAAGAGAAAAAGGATGTCACATGCATAGGCTATAAGAAATGTCCACCACCCGTGAGAAACAATTTTGATGCTTTGCCTGATGAGGAGTATAGGACTCACTTTGAGCCATCTGTTCCTTTGGACGTTGAGGAATTTGCAACAGGGCTCGGATACAAGAAAGAAGTATCATCCGATTCAGATGTGTCAGCGGATACATTTGTAACTGCTGAACAGAATCAGGATCCTCCAATTGTGATTGAGGATGCTGATTCTTCTGATGATGAGTCTGATGATACTGATTCGGAAAAGTCTAATGCAGTAATCAAAGAAGAGGACATACCTCTTGAGAATCATATCCTATGTGATCCTCCCACAAAACCTGCTAAGACTGTTCCAACCGAGTCCACATCAGCAAAAGAGTCGGAGAGTGTGGATTTGCTGTACACTCTTGTTGGTGATGATAAAATTTACTCAGACAAAGATTTTCCTATTAAGAATGTTAATCAATCTTCAATAAGTAAAGTCTTTGAAAATTCGACAAGTAAGTTTTTGGGAAAGACAGGACCACATGTTACAGTCACACAGTGTCCTCCTATCCCAAAGGCTGAAGTTAGAAAACAATTTGGAAATAAGAAATTACCAACAGTGCAAACCCAGCAAAATCATACCAAACCCAAGGGTAAGGCACCGACTCAAAGTCAAAAGAAGCCGAATCAGAAGAAGAAGAAGAATGTGAACTTTGTGAAATCGAAGGGAACGGACAAAATTGAAAAGTTTGCAAATCAATCTAACCTAAATTTTGTCCAAAAAGCAACTGTGATGAAAAGGAATGAACCAAGTAGTTCAAAACCTAGTACCTCGGGTTCACAAAGTTCATCATCGGCAAGACGACCACATGATACTTCGGGGTTTGTTGAACGAAGATCATGTTTTGAATGTGGTACAATTGGGCACATTGTCAGAAATTGCCCGTATCTTCATAAGTTAAAAGGAAAAGATGATGATCCCCGTGGCCCAACTGACCGTAGGCGATCTGTTTCTGTAAAACAAGATCCCCGACCCATAAGAGAAAGGGAAAAGAAACAGAAACGCCAACAGGTCAAGAAACTTGAAAAAGAAATTAAAACCGATGTGGTCCACAAACCATCTGTCTCAGTTAAACCAGATAATTCAAAGTTTTCAAAAACTTCAAACAATCAAACTGGTAACACTCAACAGACCTGGAAACCAAAAACGGTTATTGAATCAGGGGGACCATCACAATTTCCGAATCATCAAAAGGTGGAAGTTATTGTTGTTGATAAGAATGGAAGACCCAAGACCACAATGGCTTGGGTCCCCATCTCCAACTAATCGATTGAGTTCATGTGCAGGGTGTTCCAGGAGGAACTATCAGTAGTCATTGGATTGTTGATAGTGGGGCATCCAGGCACATGACAGGCGACATGAAGCTTCTCTACGACGTCAAATCTATTAGAGGAGGTTATGTTGCTTTTGCTGGAGATAAGGGCGGATATATAACGGGTGAAGGAATGATTTCCAATGGGGTTGTTAGCTTTGACAAGATCAACTTTGTGCAACAACTTGATCACAATCTTCTTAGTGTTTCTCAAATTTGTGATAAGAAGTTCTCGGTACTCTTTGATGCTAATGGATGTTATGTGCTGAAACCCGGGTTCAAAATTCCAAAAGAATGGATTCTCTTGTCAGCTCCAAGGATAAATGATCTGTATGTCCTTGATATGAGCCAAGCTATCACAACGTCTGCACAAGCAACATGTTTCGTTTCAAAAGCCACAGAAAAAGACACAATCTCTTGGCACAGACGAATGGGTCACATTCACTTACGCAAAATGAATCATTTGGTGTCAAATGAATTGGTGAATGGTGTTCCTCTTAAAAATTTCCATCTTCAAGACGTCTGTGTCTCGTGCCAAAAAGGAAAACAAACGAAGAAGCGGCACCCTACAAAGAAAGTCAACACGGTGGCTGTTCCTCTTGAACGTTTGCACATGGATTTGTTCGGTCCTGTCAAACACAAAAGCATTAGGAATGATCAGTATTGCCTCGTGATTACTGATGATTATTCAAGATTTTCTTGGGTGGCTTTCATGGCACACAAGAGTGAAACCTTCGGTATTATTAAAAACTTGATCATTCAGATTGAGAATCTTTACAACTTGAAGGTTAGGCGGATACGTAGCGACAATGGTACTGAATTCAAAAATCATGCCATGGCGGAGTTTTGCACTTCAAAAGGTATTCTTCACGAATTTAGTGCAGCGTATACTCCTCAACAAAATGGCGTCGCTGAACGTAAGAACCGCACATTGATCGAGACTGCTAGGACTATGTTGGTAGAGTCGCAGCTACCCATTCCATTCTGGACTGAAGCTGTGTCCTCTGCATGCTATACGTTGAACCGAGTCCTTACAGTCAAAAGGCACAACAAGACCTGCTTTGAGCTTATCAACAAACGGAAACCAGACTTGTCTTATCTTGAACCGTTTGGAGCTCCTTGCACAATTATCGATCCTCATGGAAAGTTTGGGACAAGATCTATCGAAGGATACTTTCTTGGGTATTCCACCCCAAACTTAAGAGTCTGGAATCTAGAGACTAAAAGGGTCGAGGAATGGTCTGAAGTCAGAGTACAAAGGCACACTTTACCAGTCAGAAATCCTGGCCAGCCTTGGATGTTTGAGTACGATGACTTTTTCAATTCGATCAATGTTGAAGCCGTTGAAGAAAGTGCTGCGGCAAGGATCTTTTTCGAGAGCGACAATGCAACAGATTCACCGTTGGTTCGTCCCATTATAGTCAATCAAGAACCATCTTCAGTGAACAATAATGCTCTCGACAATGAGGATTTTCAAGATGCTACCGAATTGAACGAATCTTCAGAGGATGATGAATTTCTAGATGCAGACCAAGGACCATCAGCAGCAGTACATGGTACTTCAGAGGGTACACCTCCAGTGGATGTCCCTAGAACAGCTGAAACTTCTGCATCATCCTCTTCGTCAATTCCGGGACTTGAATTGATTGCTGATCTCAATCTCAACAATCTGGGTACAAATATTCCAGTTCAAGATAATCCAGAAACAAGGATTCACAATACCCATCCTCAACAAAACATCATCGGAAATGTACATAGTGGCGTTCAAACAAGAAACATGTTGCGAAATAACAACAATGCAGGCTTGTATGCAACTATCCGAGAATCTGGTCAACAGAATGATTGGTCTTTCGCGTGTTATGTCTCACAGGAAGAGCCAAGAACTTGGAAAGATGCTTTGAAAGATAGCTCATGGGTTGAAGCGATGCAGGAAGAACTGCAACAATTCCAGAAGCTTGGTGTCTGGAAACTCGTAGAGAAACCTGCTGGATACAAGAAGATTGGTACCCGTTGGGTGTTTAAATGCAAGAAGGATGACCGTGGGATTGTTATTCGGAACAAAGCTCGATTAGTCGTTCAAGGTTTTCGTCAGATTGAAGGAATCGACTACAACGAAGTATATGCACCTGTTGCACGTCTAGAAGCCATTCGGATCTTTCTGGCCTATGCCTCATTCAAAGGTTTCAAGGTATACCAGATGGACGTGAAGAGTGCTTTCTTACATGGTGTGGTGGAAGAAGAGGTGTACGTCGAACAGCCTCCAGGTTTTGAAGATCCTATCCATCCCGATCGGGTTTGGTTGCTCAACAAAGCTCTATATGGTCTACATCAAGCACCGCGAGCTTGGTACGCAACCTTATCTAATTATCTGCTGGAGAACGGTTTTCGAAGAGGTCTTATCGATTGTACTCTTTTCATCAAAGAACAAGATGGAGATCTTCTACTGGTACAGGTATACGTTGACGATATTATATTTGGTTCTACTAATGATGTTTTGTGTAGGGATTTCGAGCGTGTTATGCAGGATAAATTCGAGATGAGTGCTATGGGGGAAATGACCTTCTTTTTGGGCCTACAAGTACAACAAACCGAGTCTGGGATATTCATCCATCAGACTAAATATGTTGGTGACATCTTGAGCCGGTTCCAGATGTCTGATGCAACGCCCATCGGTACCCCATTGCCACAAAATCACGGAATTACTCCAGACTTGAAGGGTCAAGATGTTAGCCCCTCACACTACCGCGCGATGATAGGATCCCTTATGTACCTCACAGCATCAAGACCAGATATAATGTACCCAACGTGCCTGCTTGCCAGATATCAAGTGAACCCGAAGGCCTCACATCTTGCAGCTGTAAAAAGGATTTTTCGTTATTTGAAGGGTTACCCTGACACCGGTCTGTGGTACCCTAGGGATAATAACTTTGACCTGATCGCATTCAGTGATTCTGATTTTGGCGGATGCAAAATCGACGGCAAATCCACAACGGCTGGATGTCAGTTTTTGGGAAATCGCCTAGTCACATGGCAGTGCAAGAAGCAGACGTGCGTCGCTACATCAACATGCGAAGCTGAATACATTGCTGCCTCAAGTTGTTGCTCCCAAGTCCTGTGGATACAACAACAAATGCGTGATTACGGTTTTGAATTCCTAACTACTCCTATTTACGTTGATAATTCTGCTGCATTACAGATCACTAGAAATCCTGTGCAGCATTCAAAGACTAAGCACATCGAAATTAAGTATCACTTCATACGTGATTGCTTTGAGAAAAGGCTAATCGATGTTGCTTACGTCCACACCGATGACCAACGTGCCGACCTTTTTACCAAAGCTTTTGACAAATCAAGATTTGACTATCTTTTATTGGTAAACGGCATTAAGGTCAAGCAAGAGTAAAACCAACATCGGAAAATCATTTTTGTAAATACCTTTGTGTTTTAAATTTGTCTTAGTTTATTGATTTTAGGGGGAGTAAATCCAAATTTGAAAATCCAAAAACATCGAAAAATTTCAAAAACACAAAAACAATAGAAAAGCAAAAATGAGTTTCCTGGCGAGCAAAAGAGAAAATGATAGTACATCAGTGGTCTGTCCAAACCTCTTTAAACTTTAAATGAAAAACGATAAGCAGCTCTATATAAAATGTATCGGTAGGCTCACAATCATTTTAAAGTGTGCAGGGTGATATAAATCTTAAACCGACTGAAGACCAGGTGGGAACCATTCATTGGCATATGGTCTTAGTACCGAAATTTCGTTTGAGAGATTGCCGAGGTTCTGAGATATTCGGTCTTTATGCTGCTTATCATCTGGGTATCATGGTTGTATCTTTTACCGAAAAATAACGGGGACGCAAGTCTAGATCTTCCATGATACCATACATACGTGTACATATTGCATACGACCTCAATAAGTGATAATCAATCACATGTCCAAACAAAATAAGTGATAAAATATCACAAATTCTTTCCGGGAGTCAAGTTCGTCTCTCTGCTGTACGAAAGTACTGACCTGTTCACGGACTTGCTCCTGTGCCCTCATGCATCGAAAACCAAGTTCCTCATCAATAAGTGATTATATCACATAGGGCTTGTTTTCAAATCAAAATAAGTGAGAATCTCACATCATATACGGTCAAACAGATGATAATCGGTATACTCACCGGTAAGATGAACCCTCGTGCATACCTTGATACGGGAATGTGTCGTGATGTGGATGAACACCGGTCGGTAAGTATAAATCATACCTTAACGTATCCCCTCGCCATGATTACAAATGATAAGTTGAGCTTAAGTGGACAACAATACCGATAATTGTTATAGGATGCTTATCTTAATGTTAACTAATTGAACAAAGAGAGCGTTTTGGCATGACCGTACACTGATATGATTCTCTTACCCTCGAAACTCACAAAAAGAATGTCTGTAAATATTTATTTAATGCTTTCAGTCTTTAAATTAGAAATATTCAAAAATTCCAAAAAGATTTTATGTGTGTTTTAATATAAACTTTATAAAAGCCAAAAAGATTTTATTTCTACTTTATTTTCGATCGTACGATGTTGGAGCTCGAGTCTTCGTTACCTGAAACCTGAACGAAAACCGAAAACGACTAAATCTTCATAAACGGTCGAAATTTGCAAGCGTTGAAAGTTAAAATTGAAATGGATAAAATTTGTTAAACTTTCAAACTGTCGGACGGTGTTTGTTTAAAACAATGGTCACATGTGTGTCGTTTGCTTATGATATTCCAGGCGGTTGTTCTCATTACGCGTTTAGATCTCTTGCATGTGCAGATTCTAAAGGCTAGGAGAACATGGTCGATGACAAGCTTCGGAATGAAGACACGACGTGAAGGCACTCAAATGACAAAGATAATCGAGTTGCCGCTGACCATCATCAACACCACAAGGATCTCACTTCATAAAGATAAAGACTTTCACGAGCATAACTCAAGGGGGAGCTTATGTTAAGGGGGAGTTTGTCAACACACTTCCTACATAAAACGGGGAGTCTGTTGATACACTTTCTGCTTTCAAGACGTGAAGACTTTGAAGATCCTCCGACATTGAAGACTTGAATAGAAGTCAAAGACTTGAAGACACGAGAACTTACAAGAATGAAGATCGAGACAAAGCAACAGCTGTTTGTTGATAAGCCAGACAAAGCTACAGCCAAGGGGGAGTTTGTTGGTGCACTTATGTCTGCACTTTGTCTGTATTCAGTCACAATGTAAAACGATGTCTTGTTAGTCTTGTAAGTTTGACCAAGTCAACCATCCTCCTGGTTTGACTTGGCCAAACAGTAAACATTATGTTTGGAAGATGGCTGGGTCGAAGGATGCACCATCGAAGGATCACTTCTATCCTTCGATGATGAGCTCGAAAGATGGACCTTCGATAGATGGACCACGAAAGATCCCATCTTTCGTGATTCATGTTGATCGTTCGAGCTGTTCCTGGTCGAAAGATGATCTTTCGACCGGTATGCATGATCCTTCGACCAGACCTGCAGTGTTCGGGTATAAATACCCGTGTGTTGTGTTCATTTCGAGAGAGAGAGACACAGATGACAGATAGAGAACACACACACACTAGAGAGAGTTTGCAAGACTGATTTGTAAACATTGAGCTGTAACCGGACCTTTCATACGTTTAATACAAGTGGTGTTAATCGTTGAACTTTGCGTGTCGTGTTATTGCGTGTTCTATCTCGGTTTGCTATTTCGGTTGGATTCCGCACAACCGGAGTGGTTAGTATACAAGGATTAGGCGACTAGATCCTCCCCTAGCCGGACCTACATATGTTTACATTAAGGTGCGTATGAGAGTATGCAAATATGTAGAGGTATAGGAAGGTATGTACGTATGTAGATGTGGATGTATGCTGGTGAGAATGTAAGTATGCATAATCTAGATAGGTTGAGTAATACGTTATTAATGAAGATGAAATGCTTAAAGTTAGAAAGATAACGAAATGGGGAGTGTGCAGGCATAAATTTTGTTTATGTATCGTATGCTAATGTTATGATTGTATGTGGTGAGTGCAGGTTGTGCAATCACGGGCTATTATCATGAGGAATAGAGATCGAAGACCGAGTCACAAGAGTGTTTGTACGGGATTAATTGAGTTTGTACTTTAGCAAACGAATGTTATGCTTTTGTTTTGTAAAACAGATATTTTTAAAATGAACTTTCAAGTAAGTCAAGACGTGTTTAATGAAAGAAATTTTAAGGCTCGTTTTCCCGCTGCATCGATTTAAAGATATTACGTGTTAGGGTCTTACAAGTTGGTATCAGAGCCCTGGTTTGAGAGAATTAAGTACGAGAGTATAGGTACTTGAACTCAAACCTGTGTGCTCTTGTGATAAGGAACCCGTACAATCCATGACTCGATCAAGATCTGAAGGTAGAAATGGAATGAAAACGTGTATGTATGCATTTATATGAAGAAACTAACGGTTATATTATGTGTAAGGTAAGCATGACTGCTTGGAAAGGACGATCCGTGAATGCGGTCTAGAACCGGCATTAAGGCAAGTGATAAGACAAATTGACCCTAGGTACGTAAATTTAACGTGTGGGCGTATGAAGTGGTATAATTAAGCAAGTGAAGGAAAATTTTAAATGAAATATAATAATGACGTGCCAATGAAGTTTTGAAAATGTTACACGTGCCGAAACTTAATTCTTCGGACATAAGGTGGCGATTACACGAAGACACGAAACTAGTATGTGGATTGTGTACCTGGCCAGTACACAAGAAACGTATGACGTTCGTGAGACCGTGATAATTGTTACAGGTATGTCCGTTAGAATTAGGTAGTAGGTGGATGTGAGGGTAAAGAGAAATGTAAGACTTTCAGGAATAAAAGTATGAATGATTTGTTAGAATCCGCGAGACGGATTCGAAGCATGAAAGGAATGAAGTATGAATGACCTGTTTGAATCTGCGAGACGGATTCAAGTAATGAAAGGCATGAAGGGAATGTTTGAATCCGCAAGACGGATTCAAGGAATGAAATGCAGAAAATGATATGTTTGAATCTGTGAGACAGATTCAACACATGTAATGAATGAAAGATGTGAATGGAAGATGTAAATGAAATGTTTGAATCCGCAAGATGGATTCAAAACATAGAACTAATGGAAGATATGAATGATATGTATGAAGCCGCTAGGCGAATTTAAAATATAAAAATAATGAAAGGTAGGGATGTTACGTTTGAATCCACGGGACGGATTTAAGATGTAAAAAGGATGGAATTAGTCCACATCAGAATGTGTCGATAGTTTGACAATGGTTGAGTCAAACAAGTCTTACGAGTAGGTGCAAAGTAAATGAACAAAAGAACAATCGAAATTGGCACGCAAAACTAAATTTTAAAACGAAAGGAATAAGTTTTGAACAAGTTATGTATTAAATGTGTTAGTAATCAACTCTTAGGAGTTAGAATGAATGACAGGCTATGACCCGGACAATGATTTGAGTAGAACAAGAAAGGTAAGTTTGTCAAGAATACCGAAATAATGTAATGAATGTCTTTGTAAGTAAGCATGAATGGAAGGAAGCACGAATGTGTACCTCAATGCATCTATGATAAGTAAGAAAAGTCAATTAAACCTTAAAAGGTCGAACTGCAAAGGTTGACGAAATAAATAACTAAAATGAAAGGATTGCATAAGAAAAATGAAATGTGTAACACGTTATAGCATGTACGTAAGAAATTGTAGAAGAGTTATAGGTGAGTACTCGCCTAATAGAATTAATGTTTGAATGAAATGTGTTAACTGCTAAATTGTTGATGATAATGTTAGAATCTTGAGGTGATGAAACCAATCGATTTGGTGGGATGTTGTGCACGAGCGAAGGCACATTATACGGATGAATGAAATCTAGCCTGGTACGGCTGGTACACGTGAAGAGTAATAAGGTAGAATGAATGATTTGAAGGTAACACAAGAGTATGTATGAATACAAATAACTATGCAAAATGAAGAATGATGTTAACTTTGAAGTTACGTACGAATTCATGACCATGAAATAGTAACTTCATTGCGATAACGAAGCAAAATTTAATGTTATGTAATATATGTATAGAATGTAATATAAAGGATGAGATGAAGGTACTAGATCTGTTATAAACGGATCATATGAAAGTAAGCATTATTGTAAGTTTAAATAAATGTGTATATTGACCTATTACTAACGGATCGAGGAAATGAGAATGTGATGTGAAGGTATGCCATGGAAAGTATAGACTTGTTAGGAAGAACTCAATTGTATAAATAATTACGAAATGAGATAGAATGATTACCTATAATTATGATGTGATCATAAGGTCAAACATAGATATGTGTATGTGTAAATGGAAGCGGGAAAGGTTTCGGGGACGAAACCTTATTTAAGGGGGGTAGACTTGTAATGCCCCAAAATCCGAATGTTTATAATTGTTTAATGTTCTCGTATGGTACATCAAGAAATGAATGACTAGGTTATTTAACTAAGTTAAGAAAATGGTAAAAACAATTAAAGGAATGAAAATTGTACCAATTATGTCTTAGTGGCTAACACAAGGGACTAAAGTGGGTTAAAAATGAAAGATGAGATAATATATGAAAAATTGCAGACACACAAACACACACTTCGTGTGTTCGAGAATGACCAGGAGACTCCCATGGAGCCAAGAACCCTAACTTCATCATTTTCATGAAATTGAAAGGCTAAATGATGCTTAAATTCATAACCGAGCATGGATTAATGATCACCTTCATAAGGGGATCGTAAGGTATGTCATAAAAGTTAGATTGGTGATTATGCACGAAGTGGGTTATGTTGTAAATCGTGAATTGGTATGAAATTGAGTATGAGGATATGTTAGAATCATCATATAGAACATGGGTTATGCAAGATTTAGGTTAATTTGATGCTTAGAGGTGAAACCCATTAGTTATGGTGAGAATGATGACTTGAATCATTATCCATATCTAATTCTTGTTGAATATTGATGTATTATGTGAGTAATATGGAGTCTTGTTAGAAGAATGGAAAGAAATATGATGATAATATGTTTGAATGTTTATGTGTGAATGATATATGTTAATTAGTAGGAGGATTTGATGAATTATGTATGAAATTAGGAGATTGTGCATGAATTAGTTCTACCTTATGTTTAGAAGGTTGTACACACACCAAGGGTATGATGAAATTAGAGATAATTGAGCCTAGATCACTAGTAAGTGATTAACAATGAAGTTATGAAGTGGGTTTTGTATAATATGATGATATGTTATTGTTAATGATGTTTGAAATCACATGTGTGTGTAAATGTTTAAAGGATTTCGGATAGGATTTGATAGATTAGTATGTTTTGAGTTTGAATGATAATTTCTGAAATAAGATCCGTGTGATGAATGATGAACAAGCTAACTATTGTAAGAATGATATATGATAGTTGATGCTTGATAAACGACATGGAAGCTTGGGAAAGATGGGGGTCAAACGGGACTAATGCGCAGGGGAAGCATATTCGGATGCTATGTAAGTAAAGCTTACACCCCTTTTTGTAAAATATCTATTCAATGTATTGATTACGAACATGGTAAGTAATTATGTGAATTATAATGTTCCGACAAGCTTTGATATGGGTCGGAACATGTGAGGATGTTAAGAAACTAAGTTTGATGGTCAAAAAGGGTAAAAGGGGTATTATAGTGATTTTGGTTACGAGTTAACGGAGGAATAAGTTATATGGATGGGATATTGAATAACTAAAATCCCACAAGAATAAAGTGGACATTTAGACTTAACGGGTCAAATGGTGAAGATATCACCATTTGGCGATATTGACTAATGAATTGTTTTGTCAAGTATTATGCTTTCACAGGATGAATAGCGAAAGGAATTATGTTGCTATTAACTAGCTATTTAGTGCACGAAGTATTAAAACGGGTCATAGCATGAAAGCGATTAGAGTTGTAGTTAAGTAGTAGGATTGGTTAAATATGCAATGAAGTCCTTTGTTGTAAAGGATGGAGCGAAGTTGACAAAAACGCCCTTGATAGGTATATCGGGCAAACGACCTTAAAAGTCATTTGGAAACAAGCTATTCGGTTTGAGTAATGTCTTGGTCAAGCATGAAAGCGAAGAATAGGGTTTTGTATGTCGTAGACCGCTTTTTATGCACAAATACCCATAACGGGTCGAAATAAGGTTTTGAGCGAAAATGGATTAAGGGGATGCAAGGCATCCGAGAATTTAATCTCTTATGACAGTCGTCGTTGAAATTATTAAGTTCATATGAAGTTGAGGTCAAATCAACAGATTGTTTTGATAAATGCATGAACGGGCCGAATGATTCGTAAATGAATAATAAGCCGAAAACGTATAATACAAGAATTTCCTTAACCCGGATGTTGGATTTCAAGTTCACATGATAGAATGTTAATTTACAATCATGTAGGAAGAAACAAGAGGTTAAACGGGTAAACGGTTTAAAAGTTATGCGAGTTTTAGTGCGTTCGAACGACGAAAACAACACAGCAGGAAAACTGACTTTCGAGAGGCCGTCGCCGACGCCCTTAGGGGTCGTCGCTGACGCCCCCTAGAAAGTCAGTTTCTGCTGACGGGTTATTTTGCTGTCTACGGAGGTTTTTGGCTACGCATAAATGCAAGGGCCGTCGCCGACGCCCTCCCCATGTCCTAAAAGCTGAAATTTCGTTATTTATATAATTTATGCATCGTAGGCTTCGGTATATTATATGTGGACTACGGTGGGCCTCCTAAACATGATTTTTAACGTTCCTTTGATGTATATGGATTATAAATCTAAATCTAAGTCCCATGTGATTAATGTATGAGTATGTAAGAGGTATGCAAGACATGGAAAGTGTGCGTAGGAGTGTATGTACGTATGTAGGTGAGTATTTATGTATATATGAAGATACGTAGGAGTATATGCATGTATTGTAGAGATGTAGAAATGTAGGCACGTATGTAAATGTGTATGTATATATGCATGAAGGTGCGTATGAGAGTATGCAAATATGTAGAGGTATAGGAAGGTATGTACGTATGTAGATGTGGATGTATGCTGGTGAGAATGTAAGTATGCATAATCTATATACATTGAGTAATACGTTATTAATGATGTGTCTTGAGGATGAAAAGTAATGCAGGTACATTATTGAAGCCCCACCAGGATACGAATACGCAGATGAAATGCTTAAAGTTAGAAAGATAACGAAATGGGGAGTGTGCAGGCATAAATTTTTTTTATGTATGGTATGCTAATGTTATGATTGTATGTGGTGAGTGCAGGTTGTGCAATCACGGGCTATTATCATGAGGAATAGAGATCGAAGACCGAGTCACAAGAGAGATTGTACGGGATTAATTGAGTTTGTACTTTAGCAAATGAATGTTATGCTTTTGTTTTGTAAAACATATATTTTTAAAATGAACTTTCAAGTAAGTCAAGACGTGTGTAATGAAAGAAATTTTAAGGTTAAATTTTCCGCTGCATCGATTTAAAGATATTACGTATTAGGGTCTTACAGCGCATTTACTAATTTTAATTACTACTTTAGTTTTTTCTAACCAACGCAGTGCGGCAGTTGCCCCTTCATTGTCTGCAAATTCGACTGGCTTACAGGCAAGAAATTCTTTATAGGTGTAACCAGGTGTTGCAACTTTCATTTTCTTAAGTATTGGGGCTTGAATCACATTATTATCATTATTGCCGCCTTTGTTTACGCTATTACTGAAATTATCATCCCGAGTGCGTTTGATGTGGTTGGCTTGTGAAGGTTTAACGGGGTTCTTAACAGCGGCAATGATTGCCGGGATACCATTGGCTATTCCCTGGGCAACGATATTTTCTATATCTTGTCAGTTGAGAAAGTGGTCTTCATTATTTTGTTCAGATTGGTTAACTTCATTGACCGGTTGGTTTTCCATGTTTTCCATCTGAATAGTTAACAATATATACAAATTATTGTCACAAAACAGATAACAACCAAACACAATAAAGCAATCACACATAGTAACGTGAACACGTATAGCCAAAATTATCGACTTTGCGACTTTCATATTTTTATATATTAGTATGCATCACTACAAACCAGTTATTTTACAAAAAGCTTTATTTTGAGTTATTATTATTACACAATATTATTTTATTATTATTATTATTATTATTATATTGTTTTTATATCATTATTAAACAAACATTCCACCACAGTCAGCTGGCCTTTCAGAAGTGACGCTCCCGCTCGTCGTATTTCTATGAGATCTTCTCTCCCACATCCCGAATTCTATTTCCAGCATCCACCAGTTCCTCGCCATAGTGACGGAGTTCAGCTAAGTTTTCTGTGCTCATAGGTGGGTATGGTGTAGTTCAGGATCAAACTGGGGAAAATAGACGTTCGGATTATTCATGAAGTTCTGAAATTGCCAGTCATTCATCCACCATTCCTCCAATTCTCCGGGTAGAAGTCGGTGGTTGACAATAGGATCTAGGATAGCAGGCTCCAAATTTATTGGAAGTTCAGATTGGGCAGGGAAATTGAAGAGGTTTTCATCGGCAGGTCCGATGAGGTCACAATTTTCCAGTTTGCGATCAAGCTCCTCCCATGGTGGCATTTCCTGGGCTTGCCCGGAACTTTCCCCGATCTCCTTTCCTTTCCCCTTGTCTTTCGGATCCTCAGTCTTCTTCACCTTCTGGGCAGCTGGCTTCTTCCTACGTCCGCGTTTCCAGTCCAAGATTCTCCTCCTCTTTTTAGGCTTTGGTTTTTCCTACGGCTGGGCCTGGAACATTATGGGCTCCTCAGTATCTTCTTGATAGCCGGATGAGGTTCCTGTGATATCCATATCGATGGTATGGATAGTAAAGTTTCGGAGTGCCTCCGACAGTTCATTCATGCTGTTAGCATACATGAAGAAACACACAAAATATTAAGTTAAAAATTTTATTTATTAAATTAAAGTCTCACAAAATCACAAAATGGAAATCTGAAAAATTAAGTATTTCTAAATACTTAATTGACTTAAATCAGTGGCTCTGATACCACATTTTCTGTCACGGTCCCCGACCCGGTTTTACCCGTTTCAGGAGCCGCGGAACAGAAACCCGTGGTATTTGTAATTTATTTGGCAGTGGAAATATTAATAGGATCGTTAAACTGAAAATATCCAATTTATTTTATTTTACATTTTGGAACAAACCCCATAGTTTACAATAAGGATATTTCACGAGGAAATTCCCTGTTTACACAAAAACATGTTTATTTATTTTACTGAGCCACTTTCTTCAAGCTGTAGTGCTACGCGACACTTTTCTCTGGTTCACAGTAAATCACCTGAAACATGTTTAAAAGGATTTTATCAGTGGGGAAATACTGGCGAGTCATTTAATTTAAACAAAACGACACATTGTTATTATTTACAGCATTAAGAGTTTTCACATTTGCCCCTATCTATTAATTAGCTGGTTCAGTTGTCACTCGACCGTATCTATGACTGTGGACATATCACAAAATTAGGCTCGCCCACCTAACGTGATAAATCATTAGTAGTAATGTGCACAAAACCCCCACATACTGCCAGTAATTAAAGATTAGCAAAGACTTAATCACTGCAAAATATAACTGGAAAACATTTAGGGTTTTAGAAAGCAATTTGATAAAAAGAGAATGACTCACATTGCAAGTTTAGTTGGACAGAACTTTGCCTACTGATTTAGCCTTGTAACCTAGTTAAAATAATAATGCACACGAAACTAGGTCAGTAACTTAATACAACATTTACGATAACTCACGAAATCAAAACCCTCACGACGAATGACAAAGTATAGCCTGGATTCGGGCAGCACTTAAACATCAATCGGATCGGTTTCAATCAATCGGACATTGTATCGTAGCAGTGATCGAGTTATTACCCTGTTGTCGCAGCAGAGATTCATGCTTGTGTGTGTTTTTGAATGAAACAACGAATATCTCAACGTACGAAAGGAATTTTTACGTCGAAACACAACAGCCATGCAAGTGCGAAACCCCTGAGCTTTATACTGGATTTTGGTCCCTCCCGCGTGTCGCGCCGACTGCCATGGTCCCTGGCGCGTGTCGCGGGGAGGTCAATTTAGGCTAGGGTAGCCTCGTGTCCCACATAGCCTAGGTGAGTCAAAACCAAACGAATTTCGTGATTTACATGCGTTTTTAAGGATAATTATCAATTAGGGGATACCCCCCTCAAGTTTTAGGGGTTTCTGATCCTAGCTTTGATCGTTTTTAAAAATTATGGGCCAGGCCATACCACTTGGGGGTCTCAATTAGGGTTTCCTAATGGACATTATTAAAATAAGAATTAATAATTTTAGCAAGATTTGTTACAGTTTTCCCGGTTTTGGTCGTTGATCAATTAGAACGTTTTAATCCTCACCGTCACCCACACACACAAACATGTTGGTAGCATAGTTTATGCCCCCTTGTCGTGCAACGCTGAGGGGCGCTAAAGAGTAGTTATTATTTATAGCGCCTCGTCTTTCCGCATCTCTAATTTTTTTTTTAGAAAATTTGTAATTGCCTCCCATTTTTAGAATCATAGTCGAAATCGGATAAAAAAATGGAGTTAAAACGACAAGCTACACATTTTACGCACTTTTAACGCGACCAACAAGCGAACGCGGCCAATTTCGTCTACCAACATCACTTCACGAATTTTTGACCTTTAAATAATATTAGACGTGATACTCTAAAAGTTCGGATGCGAAAATAAGTTTAAAAACGTAAACGGGCCGCTATCGGGCTTTAGGCCCAAACCCACTCAAAACCCTAGAATTATTTAAGCTTCCCTAAACCCATCTCATTCTCACAATTGAAACCCTAGCCCCCAAAACAACCCCCTGCTCTCTCCTTCTCGTTCCCGAATCACGCGACTAGAGCCGGAATTCGGCGACTCCGGCGTTGAGCAATTTCCGTCGACAACCCCCTCACCTTCCTCCCTTTCTTCTCTGGTACACCATCACCTCGTCACCCCCTCTCTTTCCCTGTCTCTTCCTTCGTCGGTCACCGGAGCCAGCTCCCCGGGGCACTCCAACGACGGTGAACGAACACACACACCACACAACAACCACCCATCGGTCTCCCCTATGTCTCTCCGTCGGGTGACACGAGTAGCAGCGCCGCCTAAGGTAGCGGTGGTTACCGACTGTGTCACACCCCCAAAATACCACCTATGGAAACCCCGCTAGGCGTGTGACGTACCAAGAACGAGCCACTAATCATGTTGAACTCACAACAAGTTTTCAAATGAATTTGCCAATTATCAATAAAATGTACCAACAATAAGTTTAATAAAAATCCAACAAGTTCAGCGGAAGCAATAAGTAAACCACAGTTTAAATGTTTCAAAGCAAATGTGTGAAATCAATTAACTCATCATATGTATCCACTCAATACGACCCATGTCCACTTCAGCCACTCCAGACAACAAGTTCCAAAATCCAAGAAATCTAACGACCTGCAAGCATGCAACAAGTGTATCAGACAAAGCTGGTGAGTTCATAGTTTTGTCAAAACGTTAGTTACCAAGTGTTTAGTTCAGTTCATAGATAATAACCCAAGTACCGTACAAGATGGCTACCAGATTGTTTTGCCCGTCCCCAATGCCCCTATCCAACATTGGTCATGATTCAAGGTCATTAGTTCACGCCCGTCCTCTCAGGTACGGTGTGATGTTGCCAAGCCTAATATCAACTAATACCCCGTTACCTCTCAGGTAACTATTCGGTATATGGTGGGACTTAAAATGATAGGAAAGAGTGTATTATCTAACATTCTAGTTTTACCCAAAAGATTTATCCCTCTGAGGGATACCCATTTGACTGTCCCAACCACCGGGACGCATGCTCAAGAGAAATGAACTCACCTTTGTTTTGCTCGGTATATCCAGTTATGTGTTCAAGCTGATCAATCAATTCCTAGCATGGTTATCAATGCCAATCAGTTTCACACAGACTCAAGTCACATAATTCGTACTCATATTACACAAGTAGCACACACGTATTTCACGTATTATCATACAAGTCCTAATAGTTATTCATACCACGAAACAACCCACTAACATCATATATTCTCATAATCAGTAATCATTTCTCACATCGGTCCATGGCTTTATCGTCGCAGTAGGCGGCCCAATCCACACCCGGCCCACCCAAGTGCGCGATTCACACATGTCACACGGTTTAATTTCTGTTTAGGACCCGATAGCATGTTTGGCCCAAATAGGCGGTGTGCGGGTGGATCCAAAGTGTGCGGCCAGATATGAAACAACAACTCATATACACCCAAGCCCAATGGACTGTTTGATGTGTGCAACTCGTGTGAGGTCGGGCCCAACGTGCACTTCCGCCCAAAGTGTGTGATGCATGATTAAAGCCAAAGTGTGTGCAATCCGTTTTATGTTCGTGGGCCAGCAACCCATGTGCGACTCTATACCCCCGGCCCACTCTAGTTATTAATTTTAGTTACATAAGCAATCCATAACTTTAAACCATGTTGTAACAGTTCTAGCATCATCATTCACATACCCTCAATTTGGTTATTACCATTTATCACAAATTCAATGCATGATCATCAGTATCATTTATACAACACCCTAATCATCACATAATCAAACAAAACACTTGTTATGATGGTGCTAGAACTCTACCCTTCGTTCAACAGTTTTGAGATTATAATCAACATACAAGACAATTTATCTCAACATGTTTTAATCCAACCATTGTTCACCCAAAGTGTAACTTAACATTACACTCACATACTAATAGTTAACAAGTTCCATCCCAGGATTTGATCTTGTTCGACATACCTATAACTTAACACAATTTCTAAATCATAACAAAAACTCACAAGATTCACAAGGTTTAAGACACATAAGATTATACTAACCGAGAGATGGTGATCACGACAAGGGGGGGTCTTCTACTGCCGCACGTACACTTGGGAGGAGGGTAGGGTTTTGTTTTGAGTTTTTGTTATGAAACAAAATAATACGTACCTAATATGGTAAAGGTTTGGGGTGGTCAGGCCTTTTCTTGGCCGAACTGGGCTTAAGCCCATAAAATTGGGCTGCCATAACAAATGGGCAAGGTGGCGGTTTGGACTTTTAATCCAGTTGGGTTTGCTTTGAGCTTCACGGGTTTGGGGTGCGGCCCACTTAAAACAACCGTTCATTTGAAAACACTAGGGTGCGGCCCAATTATACATTTGACACTTAGATTGGCCCACTGCACACGCACTCATACTCAACTGCGTTTTACATTAACAAGTTTATCAAAGTCATGGGTGTTTAACAGATTTACTAAAGCAAAGAACGGAAAAGAGGAATAATGAGAAATCGGAATCACAAGACTGAAAGACACTAACCTTGAAAGTTCGGGTTGTCACATCATCCCCAACTTGAAAGAAATTTCGTCCCGAAATTTGATAAATAAACATAGAGAAGTGAAGTGATAAATCAAGATTGCTGCAGATCTTCCTCAGGTGCCACTGTCACACCCCGACCGCGTAAAACAACAAATCGCGGCGGAAACATCGGGGCGTGTTGCGACAGAATTAATTGTTTCATAACCATGGCATACAAAGTTGTCTTTTATTTATAAACAAAGGTGTTACATTGTTTTAAACAGGAAATTAAAGAGTTCAGAACATAATTAAACATAGTCTATCTTATTTTAAAGTCTCTAAGGCACAGGTCCGCCCTAGTATCATGATCAACATCCTATGGAAAAGCACCTGAAAACACATGTGAAAATAGGTACGTCAGCATAAAAATGCCTGTGAGATACATAGGTTTGTGAAAATAGGATTCATGACTTGTATTTGAGAAAATGTTTAGTCATGAACCTTGTAATTTGCTTTGTCTTGTAGATCATTTGAATAACAACAAGATCAGATGATATGTATAAGTAAATGTCAGGTTAAATAAATAACCATGTAAAAATGTGTTTGTATAAGATAAATTGTTTGTAAATCAATGTCTTGTGAAAAGTATGTTATTTGTATAAAATGTTCTATGTATCAAACTGAAATGATTCAAATAACGTTACGATATGTAATACCATACAAACACTTATATATAGGAAGTACCAGCGGCGTATCCACCATGCTTGTATCATATTACACACGCATCGTTACTTAATCACTTAATCAAACCAAACCAACCAATGTAAGAAGTCTATGTTTAAACCAATTGTCAAATGTATTAAATAATATGTCAAAGTATTCATGTCAAGATGTAAATCATGTAGTATGTAAAACCAATGTCAAAAGTGTTTGTGTCAAATGTAAATCATGTCAAAATATCTATGTCAAATATCCATGTCAAATGTCTATGTCAAATATCCATGTCAAATGTCTATGTCAAATATCCATGTCAAATGTCTATGTCAAATATCCATGTCAAATGTCTATGTCAAAATGTCATGTATGGCAAGTGAAATGTCTCAACTAAACCATATGCACAAAAACAAAGTATTGAAGTAAAACTTGGTTTAAATCAAAGCTACGTTTTGTGTAAATGCATGCAACTATTTAATATGAACATTTATGCGGTATTGTAAAAATGCATACATCCAAGCCTTGTGACTGTGGTGATAAACCCTTTAAACAAATTAAAGGTCTATCTGTCTTTATAACATCGAATTCGGTCATTCCTTTCTGTCCCCTTTCCCTGGGATGTCCGGAACGGGAGTTGTCAATTCCTATGGTACCACTACCTACTAACGAACGGCGTAGCTAATGTTAATGAATGTATTGTCCCATGTAAACAAACCAAATGTCATACCAAAATGTAAACATGTGAAAACAATGCACTAAGTATGTAATCAAATGAACATACATAGCGTGAAATGTCATGTAAAACGATGTACTAAGTAATGCACACAATGGGCATACCTAGCATGAAATGTCATGTAAAACAATGTACTAAGTAATGCACACAATGGGCACACCTAGCAGGAAATGTCATGTAAAACAATGTACTAAGTAATGCACACAATGGGCACACCTAGCAGGAAATGTCATGTAAAACAATGTACTAAGTAATGCACACAATGGGCACACCTAGCAGGAAATGTCATGTAAAACAATGTACTAAGTAATGCACACAATGGGCACACCTAGCATAAGATGAAATGAAATCATGTACTATAATGTACTAACGAACATAGCATGTATATGATGTGAAAACAGGAAAGCTTGAAAGTAACAAGTAGGCACATGTGTTCCACCCCAAAACAGTTTGGAAAACAGTAAAAGAGGGGTCTATGTACTCACTTGTGATTGCTCAGATGTCTAAAGATAATCACCAAGTAATGCTAGAGATCTCGGAATCAAACGGCACCTAATATAGGTAACTATGTTAATAAACCGGACCTATATCGGAAGACTGGGTAGCATTAGGGTTTGTAAACCAAATGAGTGTAGGAACTCATGTGATATGGTTTAACAAAGCCTACATGCTAAATGAAACTTAACCTAAGTCTTATCGACCCATTACGACCCGTTTAGGAAGCTTATGCTACTTTAACGTGTCGTGTGCGTGAAACGCGTTCGGACCGCCTAACTAGTCCTATGACAGGTATTATATGCCTAAACATGTTACATAATCAGTTACGTGACAAAAGTTTAGGTTACATATGCTAAATTACCAATTATGCATGAAAAGGGTATTCTGGTAATTTACCTAAGGCATATAAACTACCTATCATACAACTACTTAAACGATGTGACCATAGGGTATAACCTCGGAAGGTTATTCCCTACACTATGGTCACCTAATGTATTTGGTCGGATCCTAATGATCGACCAAACTGGGTCGGGTTCGAAGGTATAGGCGATTTATTAGATCGCCTACCCTACGACCCTAGACAACGTGGTAATCAGTAGGCATAGTCCCAAGGGACTATGACCATCGTGATTACAATCACGTTGCGAAGTTCAACCGAACTTCGCATTGACCATTACTGGTCAACGCTGAAAGTCAAACAAAGTTTGACTTTCTGACTCGAAAAGCAGTAAAAATAAGGAAAAGAACGAAAGAATACTTACGAAGGGTCCCCGAATGCTAAACTCGATTCGAAAATCTCAGGTATGAAACTAGTGTTTCAACTTAGAGTTTCTCAAATCAAATTTCTAGTGATTATGAATGAAACATATGGTGGGTATTTATAGTTTTTCCATATAGAATATTCCTAGAATATTCCTAGAATATTCCTAGCATATTCCAAGCATATTCCTAGCATATACCTTAGCATATTCCAAGCATATACCTTAGCATATTCCAAGCATATGCCAAGCATATTCCTAGTATATGGCTAAGACGGGTATTTAACTGGGTACCGGGTATTTTATCTAGCGTTTAAATCCCGGTTTATGGCGTTCTAAATTATTTTTATTACTCTATAAAAATAAACTCGCCAAGTTATTACTGAAATAAATTTCAGTTGCCAGGACTGGCTGCGTTGTCTGCGTTTTGCAGTAGAAGCACTGTGTTGCGCAGAAACACACGGTACGCGCTTAAACTTTGAAAAATAACGTTTTTAGGCGTTTTAATTTATTTTTCAACACGGACCTGATTAAAATAAGATTTTAATCATAACAGAATATTTGTGGGATTTAAATATTATCCGGTCGGTCACCAACGTTCGTTTGGTCGTACGATCGCGATGTTCGGTTAATTACGACGGAATGCACATAAGCGCGAAAATCGATCCAAATTGCGCGACGAATGGATTTTTCTTATGCCAAACACTAAAATAAAATATTTTGGTGCTTACATAAATTTTTGGATGTCCGGATGTATTCAGAACGTATGTTATGCGCGAAAATGCAAACTTGTGCACTTTTTGACACTTTTAGTCCCTGAATGACCCAAAAGTTTATTTTAGCACACCGAACCCCTCAAAGCCTATTTCTAAGCTATGTAAAGGATATTTAAGGTGTGTTTAACTTATGGTTAGGTTCCGGAATGTTCGTTACAGTTCAAATTGACATACTTTCGCAGTTTGTCATATCTAGTCCCTGTAAGCGAATTAACTTGTTTTTTTGCCATACCAAAGCCTTTAAAACTTATTTCTAAGTTATGTAAAGGTTATTTAAGGTATGTTGAGTATATGTTGATGTTCCGGAGTATTTCTCGCATTAAACTGAGTACGTTTACGCACTAGTTTGCGTATAACTCTCCAGAAAGCGATGTTGAGTTTGAAATTGAACAAAAGTCAAAACATGAAAAATGTAAAACATAACAAAACAAACATTGTGATCAAATAACATTGTTTTATTGATAACATAACTGTTCATAGTGATTACAAGCACAGTTGTTACAGCCACATCATCCCCAACTTGAAACGGAATTTCGTCCCGAAATTCACCAGCGATCCCCGAATTAGCTTGATCAGTAGGGAAGAGTTGAGGATATTTGAGCTTCATCTGATCCTCGCGCTCCCACATGAACTCCGGTCCGTGTCTTGAGTTCCAACGAACTCTCACGATCGGGATTCGACTATGCTTGTGAACCTTGACTTCCCTATCCATGATTTCAATGGGTTCTTCAACAAACTGTAACCTGTCGTCAATCTTCAACTCTTGAAATGGCACCACCAGTGTTTCATCAGATAAACACTTCTTCAGTTGCGAAACACGGAATACATCATGAACGTTACCCAACTCGGCAGGTAACTCGAGCTTGTAAGCCACTTTACTGATTCGCTCCAGGATTTTAAATGGCCCAACGTAACGCGGATTAAGCTTGTCGCGCTTCCCAAAGCGTACAACACCCTTCCACGGCGAAACTTTCACCATAACACGATCACCTACAGCGAACTCCAACGGTTTCCTACGCTTGTCGGCGTAGCTTTTCTGACGGTCACGCGCTGTCGCCATACGGTTTCTGATATGGGCAATCTTTTCCTAAGTTTCAAGTACGAGCTTAGGACCTGTGATCTGGCTGTCACCCACCTCAGCCCAACAGAGAGGAGAACGACACTTTTGTCCGTACAATGCTTCAAATGGAGCTGCCTGAATACTAGTGTGGTAGTTGTTGTTGTTGTAGGAGAACTCTATCAACGGTAAATGTTTCTCCCACCCTTTACCAAAATCGATCACACATGCTCGCAGCATGTCTTCAAGTGTCTGGATGGTTCGCTCACTCTGACCATCCATCTGTGGGTGATAAGTAGTACTCATATCGAGACGTGAACCGAACGACTTATACATCGACTGCCATAAATCAGAAATGAAACGCGGGTCACGATCAGAGGTGATGGAGGTTGGCACCCCGTGCCTAGAAACCACTTCCCTAAGATAAACCGCTGCAAGCTGTGAGAACTTATCTGTTTCCTTGATTGCTAGAAAATGTGCTGACTTCGTGAGACGGTCAACGATTACCCAAATGGTATCGTTTCCGCTTTGAGTTCTTGGCAAACCAGTGACGAAATCCATAGCAATCTGCTCCCATTTCCACATGGGTATCTCTGGTTGCTGGAGCAGGCCTGAGGGTTTCTGATACTCTACCTTGACTTTTGCACAAGTCAAGCATTTACTCACGTATGTCGCTATGTGAGCTTTCATCTTTGGCCACTAATACATGACTTTCAGATCCTGATACATTTTATCCGAACCCGGGTGAACAGAATATCGAGACTTGTGCGCTTCGTCCATCACAAGCTCTCTAAGATTACCATACAACGGAACCCATATTCACTCCATGAAGTAGAGAATACCATCAGATCTCTCTACCAGTCGCTTTTCCATGCCCCGAAAATACTCAGCTTTATAGTTTTCCTCTTTCAATGCTTCGATCTGAGCGGAACGAATCTGATCAGGTAAGTTAGAGTAGATAGTGAGCTGCAGAGCACGTACACGCTTAGGCTTCGTCTCTTTTCGACTAAGGGCATCAGCTACAACGTTAGCTTTACCTGGGTGATATTTGATGGCAAAATATTAGTCGTTCAAAAGTTCTTTCCAGCGACGCTGTCGCATATTCAATTCCTTCTGGTCGAAAATATGCTGGAGACTCATGTGATCGGTGTAGATAGTGCATTTGGTACCATACAGATAATGCCTCCAGATTTTCAACGCAAATACCACGGCCCCCAACTCCAAGTCGTGAGTCATGTAATTCTTCTCATGAACCTTTAGTTGTCGAGAAGCATAAGCTATCACATTGTTGCGTTGCATCAGCACGCAACCGAGACCCTGTAAGGAAGCATCACAATAAACCACAAAATCCTTAGTGCCTTCAGGTAGAGATAAGATCGGTGCGCTACAGAGTTTTTGCTTCAAGAGTTGGAACGCATCTTCTTGCTTCGTTCCCCAAGAGTAAACAACACTCTTCTATGTTAATGAGGTGAGAGGTTGAGCGATCCTTGAGAAATCCTTAATAAACCGGCGATAGTACCTAGCGAGACCAAGAAATTGTCGCACCTCTGAAGGATTCTTCGGTGCCGCCCAATTTCTGATAGCATCGATCTTAGCAGGATCCACGTGTATCCACATTTTGTTAACAATGTGCCCAAGAAAGTGTACTTCCCGAATCCAGAAGTTACACTTAGAGAACTTCGCATAGAGTTGCTCCTTCCGCAGGAGCTCCAAGATAAGACGTAAGTATCGCTCATGGTATTCCTTGCTCTTGGAGTAGATCAAGATGTCGTCGATGAATACAATAACAAAATCGTCGAGATACAGTTTGCACACGCGGTTCATGAGATCCATGAAAACCGCTGGTGCATTAGTCAACCCAAATGGCATAACCAAAAACTCATAGTGGCCATACCGCGTTCGAAAAGCCGTTCTGGGAACATCCTCCTCTCAGACTCGCACCTGGTGATAGCCCGACCTTAAGTCGATCTTTGAATAAAAACTTGACCCTTGCAACTGGTCAAACAGATCGTCGATACGTGGTAACAGATAACGGTTCTTGACGGTCACCTTGTTGAGTTCACGGTAGTCAATACACATTCTAAAGGACTCATCCTTCTTCTTCACAAATAGAACTGGGGCTCCCCAAGGCCAAGAGTTGGGTCGGATAAAACCTCTATCCAACAGCTCTTGGAGTTGATTTGACAACTCCTGCAACTCTCCTGGTGCAAGACGATAAGGAGCACGGGCAATCGGGGCTGCTCCTGGCATGAGGTCAATCTGAAATTCCACCTGACGATGTGGAGGTAAACCAGGAAGCTCTTTAGGAAACACATCAGGAAATTCACGAACAACTGGAAGGTCTTCGATCCTTCTCTCATCAGGTTGAGAATCAGTAACAAGAGTTAAGATAGCAGGGTAGCCCTTACGCATACACTTTTGAGCCTTCATAGCGGAGATAATACCAACCATTGCACCACTACGATGACCTTGAACCGACAAAGATTCTCCGCTAGGGAGAGGGATACGCACGATTTTCTCTTTACAGAGAATTTTCGCCTGATGTTTAGACAACCAATCCATGCCAACGACCACATCAAAGCTTCCAAGAGTAACGGGGAGTAGGTCAATGTCGAACACTTGACCCATAAGATTGAGTTTACACCCAACGAGGACATGTGAAGCTTCAATCGATTTACCATCAGCTAGTTCTACTACATGTTTGTGTACAAGAGGTGTAGGACTCAACCCTAAATGATGACTGAACCCCAAAGATACATAACTCCAGTCTGCACCAGAGTCGAATAATACCGAAGCAAATAAATTGTTCACTGAAAATGTACCGGTCACTACGTTTCCATCATTCCTAGCTTCCCCAGCTCCAATAGTAAACACTCTCCCATGTGCACCGTTCCCACCATTGTTCCCATTGTTGTTATTCCCAGTGTTGTTGTTATTATTACCCGCATTCTGATTCAACTGAGGGCAATCCCACCTGAAATGACCCTCGTCACCACACTGAAACAACCCTTGCGATTACCCTGATTTTGCTGAGGTTGCTGCCTATGCTGTTGTTGTGGTTGTTGCTGCTGTGGGGGCTGCTGCTGCTGCTACTGTCTTGGGAGTGGAGCCCTGCAATCTCTAGCCATGTGACCCACTTTGTTGCACCTGTGATAGACTCGGGTACACGGCCCACGATGATGAAAGTTGCACTTGTTACACTTTGGCTGCTTCCCTGCGTAAGAACTCTGATTCGAATTGCTGCTCTGGTTCTGATTCACAGAAGATGACTGACTGAAACCGCGATTGCTACCGGTGTCTGGTTTTTTCTGTGACTGTATCGAATTGGACGCCTTGTCCACATCATTCCATTTACGCTTGCTGTCAGTGGCGGGAGTAGTAGCTGTAGCAGTAGTAGCAGAAACACGCGGTGGTAGCGAGCCACGCTCCACCCCCTGATCCGTGATCTTGTGGGATAGACGTATGATTCGAGGTAGGTTGTCAAGATTTGCAGCAATGACAAACTCATGACTGACGGTGCTAACCCCTTGATGTATAATTCGATCCTGTGCGGTGGTGGTCAAGATAAGTTAGGACACATATTTGCGAGCTCATGTGACCTTTTTGTATACGCTTCAATTTCAGACCCTTCCATCTTCAAATTGTAGTACTCGTTCTCAAGCTTCTAGATCTCATCACGAGGACAGTACTCCTCTCGCATCAACTCCTTGAAATCGTCCCAAGTAGTTGCATTAGCCATTTCGATACCCAAAATTTGCACCTAGGCATTCCACCAAGTTAAGGCACCATCCTCCAACATGCCTGTAGCATACTTCACCCGGTCCCCCACGGGACAGTTACACATAGCAAAGACCGATTCTGCCTTCTCAAACCAACGCAAGACTCCCACAGCTCCTTAAGTCCCACTGAACGTCTGTGGCTTACAGTCCATGAACGTCTTAAACGTGCAAACAGGTGGATTGTAATGATTCGCATGTTAACCTAAAAACGAAAGAGAGTACAACACACGGTTAAAATTTAGGTATGCAACACTGGGATAAGGAATAATTGGCACATATCATACCGGCCTGATAAGCCGCTAGGGCTTCAGCCACATGAGTGTTGATCAGATCGGTTAACTCAGCCTGAGTCATAGCAATGTTGCCACGTCCACCGCCGCGGCCACCACCACGTCCACCATTACGTCCACTCATGATTCTATATAAAAGAAGGGAATAAGGTTAAGGTTCAGACTTGAGTGGAAGTCAAACATCAATATGACTCTTATAGACTACCAAGTTTACATCAGACAACAGAGCGGAACCCCTTTCACACTCGTTAATCATCACTGGGACTCCGGACTCACATACACCCCACATTATTATTATGTGTGCACCCATAATGATAATGCAATTTGCATGTTCATCTCAGCTCCTCCCAACTCATGCTAAAAGGTTCCTCAAATTTGAGTAACGAGACAAAAGATATCACAAAACATGGGCCATGAAAGTCTAGAGAAATATCGCATTGTGACTCTAGCATCCACATAACTTAAGCAAGTAACACATGGATTCAGTCTGTAGTACTAAATGTGCATTCGCATGTAATGTCATACATAAGTGTACACTAGATATGTTATGCAATAAGTAAACGAGATACGAACCTTGCAACCTGGAGCTGAGTGTCATGGTCGATTTCTGAACTATTCGGTTATAGTCTGGTTTTCTAAAAACGTTTTAAAAACCAAGTTCACTATAACCAGTGGCTCTGATACCAAACTGTCACACCCCCAAAATGCCACCTACGGAAACCCCGCTAGGCGTGTGACATACCAAGAACGAGCCACTAATCATGTTGAACTCACAACAAGTTTTCAAATGAATTTGCCAATTATCAATAAAATGTACCAACAATAAGTTTAATAAAAATCTAACAAGTTCAGCGGAAGTAATAAGTAAACCATAGTTTAAATGTTTCAAAGCAAATGTGTGAAATCAATTAACTCATCATATGTATCCACTCAGTAAGACCCATGACCACTTCAGCCACTCCAGACAGCAAGTTCCAAAATCCAAGAAATCTAACGACCTGCGAGCATGCAACAAGTGTATCAGACAAAGCTGGCGAGTTCATAGTTTTGTGAAAACGCTAGTTACCAAGTGTTTAGTTCAGTTCATAGATAATAACCCAAGTACCGTACAAGATGGCTACCAGATTGTTTTGCCCGCCCCCAATGCCCCTATCCAACATTGGTCATGATTCAAGGTCATTAGTTCACGCCCGTCCTCTCAGTTACGGTGTGAGGTTGCCAAGCCTAATATCAACTAATACCCTGTTACCTCTCAGGTAACTATTCGGTATATGGTGGGACTTAAAATGATAGGAAAGAGTGTATTATCTAACATTCTAGTTTTACCCAAAAGATTTATCCCTCTCAGGGATACCCATTTGACTGTCCCAACCACCGGGACGCATGCTCAAGAGAAATGAACTCACCTTTGTTTTGCTCGGTATATCCAGTTACGTGTTCAAGTTGATCAATCAAATCCTAGCATGTTTATCAATGCCAATCAGTTTCACACAGACTCAAGTCACATAATTCGTACTCATATTACACAAGTAGCACACACGTATTTCACGTATTATCATACAAGTCCTAATAGTTATTCATACCATGAAACAGCCCAATGACATCATATATTCTCATAATCAGTAATCATGTCTCACATCGGTCCATGGCTTTATCATCGCAGTAGGCGGCCCAATCCACACCCGGCCCACCCAAGTGCGCGATTCACACATGTCACACGGTTTAATTTCTGTTTAGGACCCAGTAGCATGTTTGGCCCAAACAGGCGGTGTGCGGGTGGATCCAAAGTGTGCGGCCTGATATGCAACAACAACTCATATACACCCAAGCCCAATGGATTGTTTGATGTATGCGACTCGTGTGAGGTCCGGCCCAACATGCACTTCAGCCCAAAGTGTGTAATGCATGACTAAAGCCAAAGTGTATGCAATCCGTTTTGTGTTCGTGGGCCGGCAACCCATGTGCGACTCTATACCCCCGGCTCACTCTAGTTATTAATTTTAGTTACATAAGCAATCCATAACTTTAAACCATGTTGTAACAGTTCTAGCGTCATCATTCACATACCCTCAATTTGGTTATTACCATTTATCACAAATTCAATGCATGATCATCAGTATCATTTATACAACACCGTAATCATCACATAATCAAACAAAACACTTGTTATGATGGTGTTAGAACTCTACCCTTCGTTCAACAGTTTTGAGATTATAATCAACATACAAGACAATTTATCTCAACATGTTTTAATCCAACCATTGTTCACCCAAAGTGTAACTTAACATTACACTCACATACTAACAGTTAACAAGTTCCATCCCATGATTTGATCTTATTCGACATACCTATAACTTAACACAATTTCTAAATCATAACAAAAACTCACAAGATTCTAATTACCAACTCGTACAATTTCACTTATAATCAAAACAATTGACAAGGTTTAACACTCATAAGATTATACTAACTGAGAGATGGTGATCACGACAAGGGGGGGGTCTTCTACTGCCACACGTACACTTGGGAGGAGGGTAGGGTTTTGTTTTGAGTTTGTGTTATGAAACAAAATAATACGTACCTAATATGGTAAAGGTTTGGGGCGGTCAGGCCTTTTCTTGGCCGAACTGGGCTTAAGCCCATAAAATTGGGCTGCCATAACAAATGGGCAAGGGTGGTGGTTTGGACTTTTAATCTAGTTGGGTTTGCTTTGAGCTTCACGGGTTTGGGGTGCGGCCCACTTAAAACAACCGTTCATTTGAAAACACTAGGGTGCGGCCCAATTATACATTTGACACTTAGATTGGCCCACTACACACGCACTCATACTCAACTGCGTTTTACATTAACAAGTTTATCAAAGTCACGGGTGTTTAACAGATTTACTAAAGCAAAGAACGGAAAAGAGGGATAATGAGAAATCGAAATCACAAGACAGAAAGACACTAACCTTGAAAGCTCAGGTTGTCACAAACTGGACTGCTTTCCGATGAGAAACCGCAGACACGGCGACGGGAGAGAGAAGTAAGGCGGCGACGGTGGTTCGCGGCGGCTCTAGGTCGACCGTTTTCAGGCAACGCAGGCGGGGCTGTTTCTGTTTCGGCTCGAGTTCGGGTTTGTTCCTGTTTCGGGTCACATTTCTTCGGTGGTGGTGGCTTGGTTGGTTTCGGGACAGGTCCAGGTCCAGGTTCAGCGTTTGGTTTTTGGTTCAGGTATGAGTTTCGAGTATTATTCGTTTACGTCTCAGTTTTAATTCAAGTCAGGTTGTATTTTGAATTGTTTTCAGATTTGATTCAACCCGATTCTGGTTTAGATTCTGTTATGGATTATATGTCGACTTCTGTCCGTTCTGATTCCGGTTCGGGATTGGTTTCGGTTCCAGTGACGAACAGGAACGAAGACAGCGGAGATGGCGATATGTTTCGGATTTTATTTGGGTGTGTTAGGGTTCAGTTTTAGTGTCTCGGGTCAAACAGTCAACTGTCGGGTCAAACTCAGCCAAAGCTAGTCAACTGGAGTCTCGGTTCAGTCTCGTTTCGGGTTCGGGTTAATGGGTTAAACACGATATTTAAATGACAGTGGCAAAACTATAAATTGTATTGTTTTTGTATATGTATACATATTACTTTAAATGTCGAACCGATACACTTATTAATTATTCATGTTTCGCATTCTACGTATATTATTTATAATCATTGATAAATTGTTGAATTTTGAACTTATAACGACAACTTGTAATGCCAGTATCGTCCAAAAACAGAGGAAACTCTGCCCGTTTTTCGTAAAAATCCGCAAAAAAAACATGTTTATATAAATTAAAGTTGTTATACAATCGGTTACCTTTTTTGAAACATATGTATATACAAAAAAAAAATTATTTTCTTAAATCAATTTTTTAGAATTTGGTAAGTATAATCTAATTCCAAGAGTTTTACTGATTAACATTTTCTTTAAATAAAACCTTTAATATAATATAAACTTAGTTACTTAACAAATTATTATGATTCTTTTATAACACTAACGCTAAATTTGATGATAACAATAAAATATCTAAATAATTAATCTATAAACATTAAATGTTAGGGTCTCTTATTTTTTTAACCAATAATTAATAACGAGTTCGTGATATTTAAATATCTAGGATAAACACCCTTGTTCGTTCTCTTGGAATTCCGTTTACTCATGCACCATCGTCTGCCCATATAGGGTGACCGCGGTGTTCCATCCTCCTAATCTCTTACGCTCGTCAGCAATGGATAATCGAAAGACTTAGCAATTCTGTGAGTACACTTGACCCATTTTCCTTCTTACAAACTTTGGGCGCAACATGTTTTACTTGTTAAAATGCACGATTCACAAACATGCTTTATTTATTCAATCCTTATACATGCTTTGTTATGCTTAGGTTCACGCTAGAATTCATACTGTTTGTTAACCCGCCTTAACAATTATAGCGCTATAGGAGTAGCACACCACCCGACGGGGTTTTGTTAAGTTATATTCTTTACGTTCTAGATATTGATATATTGAGGGATGCTATTATTCATACTTTATGGTCTCGATGTTGCTACATCGAGGGATGCTATTATACTAGTGGACACTTGGGTTTGACTTTTAGCTATGCATGATAGTTTGACCTTGTATACCAAATGCTATGTTGGATTGAAAATACTTTTTATACACATGACACAAGTCTAAAACTTGTGTACTCGCCAATACCTTTGTATTGAACTATGCTTTTTAAAACATGTTGCTGGTTTAGCGATGATGTTGGTGATGCATGGAATCTAGTAGGATGCTTAGATACCCACTTTAATTTGTATTCTTATTGCATTGTATTTCATTATTCATGATGTTGTATTTACTTCAATTTCTTGTAATTTATTCTTTAGAAATGAAATGAAATTTACTATTTAAATACTTGTCATAATTATTAGTGTTATGATGTCTCGAGCAATCTATTTCGTCTCACTCCGATGTTTCCGCCATCGGTTGGGGTGTGACAAATTGGTATCAGAGCCATAACTATAGGGAATTAGGAAAAGTAGGAATTCTTTGACCTAGTCTATAGTTTTAGAACTTCATTCTTATGATTTGCTTGAAACTACTTGCATGCTACCTTATTTGCTTTTATTTATTCTCTTCCGATCTTTAAACATATATGTCACTTATGTGTTAACACTTAACATGCTATACTTGTTCTATTATGTGTAAATACTTGTTTCATTGTTCTATCATTTATGTGTTATTCTTGACATACTTTTAATGTGTTAATAACTGTTTTATTACCCCATTCTTTATGTGCTATGCTTGGCATGTTTATACTTGTTCGTCAAATCTTTAATGTACACTTTCCCTCATGCATTTTACTCAATTTTACTAAAACTCGAAAACACTCATATTATACAAACGAGACGAGTTTACCAAAATAGGCGTGAAACCCATAATTTGGTAAACAACTCTCATTCCGCTTGATTCTATTTTCACACGAAATTACACCGTTAAGTTAGGAGTGAAATCCACATCTTAATGGTAATTTCAAATTTCAAATTCTAGTGGACCCTCGTCAACGTGTCGAAATTAAATTTTGACCTGACGAGTATCAACCACACTTAGGGTACAAAGTCATCAAGATAGGGGTGAAACCCGCACCTCGTCGACTAGTCCCACTCCTTGATTTTCATAAATCCCACCAAGTCTTGAATTGTCGATTGAATTGGAACACGTAATAACCGGAAGGGTAAATACCGTTAACCGACGTGTCGGCGAGAGTATTTCACCTATTAGGCCAAAGCATGCTCCCAAATTCAAAAGACTCTTCGACCGCTTAGGTTAGTCAACGTTCCGTTCAGGAACCATCCAAGTTTCTTTTTATCAAACTTACGCTTTATTTTTTTCGATCTTTTATAATGAAACTCTTTTTTGTCAATCTTGAACCATTTTTGAGATTACATTTTTGCGCACACATCATACTATTACTTTTCATACGATTATACATTATTAGCATGCATGATTCCACGTAATCTTATTTACACTTTGTAACAACGAGTGGAGACATATCATCAAGATAGGACTGATTTCCTTACCTTGACGATTAACTCCGCTTCTTTTCTCATCTTACAACGACCTCACCAACGGGTTAGGGGTGATTCCCTTACCTAGGTGATCGTTACCAATGCTTTCTTTAATAGACTATATTATGTAAACACGATCATGTTTATATCTAAATCGTTTAACATTAGTCAAATCTCTAATTATTTCAAAAGGTATTGTTTATATAAACGAAATTCTTATCTTACAATCTATTTTCATATAGCTCACACACACAAAATTTGTAACTTTTCCATAAACGCTTGTTCCTCGACTTTCAAAACTTCACAAAATGCTACTCACCAACTTAGTCAGTCTAATAAATCCATTGCTCACAAAATTTCGTATTCCACGTAATTACTAAAACGCACTCATCTTGCATCATTATACTAAAGATTGTTATTTTTCAATTGATAATCAAACCAACTTTTCATACAAAATATTACAAATATTATCCGATCATTTATCAAAACTCTTTTCAAGATCAACAAAAACATTTTATTAAGGACGCCTTTCACGATCACTAAGTTCATATACCAAATTCCTTTTTCTAAGGATCAACATTTTCACAAAAATCTAGAAACTTCAAAATTTTCTAATACAAAGTTACTTAAAACGATGCGAACTTGTTAATCCCTATAATTTTTCAAAACCTCACTCGATACACCAATTAAATTCAAAACACGTGGGCAAGGAAACTTCATAAGGACCGACCAAAATTTCAACTTATGTAAATTCTTTTTAAAACCGTAGTAGCATTTCCATTCTTTTTACAAAGTACGTTTCACGTAACCAATAGCTGTTTTATACTCCCTTACATTCACAAACTAGATTCTACATTCCATGACAACTCAATCTATTTTAACTTCATGTTTTGCGCAAGCAACTATATATGCATATCATTTTACACGTTTTAGTCAATATCTCACAACAATCTCACGTGTGTCACTCGTTCCCTTTTTCTTTCATACCCAAAACTTTTAATCTTTTACGCGCATAAACTCGTGTATTTCGTTTTATACTATAAACAAAATCATTATTTTCTATATCCATACTTATACACTTTATGCCTTCATTTATGTTCACACATACACATTTACATTTTACTCATGATTCAAAATTCATATGTTTTACGTTTATACATACACTCATAATTGTACATGTACGTTGTACTTACATTCATGTTTCTACTACATTCATATTCATATTCATGTTCGTACATTTTATGTTTTCAAATGCACTTATACAACTCCGTTTACACTTATATTCATACACATGTTTTATTCCCACTTAAACCTTCATGTTTTACACCTATATTCACGTTCATATCTATGCTCATACATCTTATGTTCACACTTATACTCGTATTCATACTCATACGCTTTGTGTTTATACTTATACTCATGTTTGTACTCACGTTTATACTCATCTTCCTACACGTTATGCTGATACTTTTACTCATACTCTTGTCATGTGATTTGTGTTTATGCTCACATGCGCATTCATATTTAAACTTATATTATACTCATGCTTCTATTTATACTCAGAATTTATACTTTCGCACCTGTATGCGAGCGAAACCCGAGGGATTCGCTTACATTGGTCTTATACTATTTGGAACACAAACATGCTTATATGCTACATTTCCATACACACTCAATCTTATTTCAGAATTTATGAATACCTTAAATTCATACGCAACTAGTACAAGCTATGCAGATCATGCGACGATCGGTATAATCACGGGTGCACACGGGATTATAGTAATAAGCGCATGAGAACCATAGAGTGTACTATTGCGTATGGTAAGACACGGAACGTAACATGACACCGAATACGAGACAGCCGTAATATGGTCAAAACATGGTGGATACGCCGCTGGTACATCCTATATATAAGTGTTTTCACCATGTAACTAAACTTTCGTAAAACGTGCCATGAGAAATTCAGTGTTTTGCGGACCTTTTGGACCTTATACAAACTTTAAACAACTCACAAATGCATTATATCCGATTATCCATGACGAGACCTCATTTTTAACACACTACTTTCATCTATCCGATACATATGCCATTCTTATACTTATACTTGTAATCGTCTATTAGATCAATCGTTCACCCTTATATCTCTGTTATTCTCTGTTGCTCTTCATACAAGCCCCAATTTTAAACAAACCTCTTCTGTTTGCCAGAATCCCTTCAAGTCTTTCTCTTGAATAAATTTCGAGAAGAAATTTCCTAAAGGAGGGGAGACTGTAACGCCTCGTATTTCCGCATCTCTAGTGTTTTTTAGAAAATTTGTAATTGCCTTCCATTTTTAGAATCATAGTCGAAATCGGATAAAAAACGAAGTTAAAACGACAAGCTACACATTTTACGCACTTTTAACGCTACCGACAAGCGAACGCGACCAATTTCGACTACCGACATCACTTCGCAAATTTTTGACCTTTAAATAATATTAGACGTTATACTCTAAAAGTTCGGATGCGAAAATAAGTTTAAAAACGTAAACGGGCCGCTATCGGGCTTTAGGCCCAAACCCACTCAAAACCCTAGAACTATTTAAGCTTCCCTAAACCCATCTCATTCTCACAATTGAAACCCTAGCCCCTAAAACAACCCCCCTGCTCTCTCCTTCTCGTTCCCGTATCCGGTGACCGGAGCCAGAATTCCGGTGACTCCGGCGTCGAGCAATTTCCGTCGACAACCCCCTCACCTTCCTCCCTTTCTTATCTGGTACACCATCACCTCATCACCCCCTCTCTTTCCCTGTCTCTTCCTTCGTCGATCACCGGAACCGGCTCCCCGGGGCACTCAGACGACGGTGAACGAACACACACACCACACAACACCCCCCCTCGGTTTCCCCTCTGTCTCTCCGTCGGGTGACACGAGTAGCAGCGCCGCCTAAGGAGGCGGTGCTTAACGAATGAACTGCTTTCCGATGCGAAACCGTAGACACGGCGACGGGAGAGAGAAGTAAGGATGCGACGGTGGTTCGCGGCGGCTCTAGGTCGACCATTTTCCGGCAATGCAAGCGGGGTTGTTTCTGTTTTCGGCTGGAGTTCGGGTCTGTTCCTGTTTCGTGTCACATTTCTTTGGTGGTGGTGGCTTGGTTGGTTTTGGGACGGGTCTAGGTTCAGCGTTTGGTTTGTGGTTCAGGTATGAGTTTCAAGTATTATTCGTTTACGTCTCAGTTTTAATTCAAGTCGGATTCTATTTTGAATTGCTTTCAGATTCGATTCAACCCGATTCCGGTTTGGATTCTGTTATGGGTTATGTGTCGACTTCTGTCCATTCTGATTCCGGTTCGGGATTGGTTTCGGTTCCGGTGACGAACAGGAACGAAGACAGCGGAGATGGCGATATGTTTCTGTTGGATCTGAGTTTGGTTTTGATTGTATTTTACGTTTAAAATTAAGATGGAAATGAATGAGTTGTGCAGCGGAATAAAGATGGAAACAAACTTTGCATACAATCAAACGAGAGTATTGCTTTAATCAAAACACTTTTCACTATGAACCGAAAGATTGAATTTAGTTTTAACAACGATTACAAAGTAATGCTTGATACAAACTCCCCCTCAGCCAGAGCTCAGTGTTTGTTCGTGTAGAGAAGACGATTTTGCAAAGAGCTAATAGAACAGTACAGAGCACTGTTCTATTTATAGGCACTAGCAAACCACTGAGCATCTAAGCTGACGTCACCATGAAAGTGACATCTAACCTCCTAACAAACTCTAACCTCTGATCTATACAGACACTGCTATACTAACTACTGCTTATTACAATACATTACATAAAGACAGAGTAAACAACTGCAGCATCCTTCCACTGCTGTGAACCCAGCAGTACTTGTCCGGATCAGTAGTGCTTGAACCAAGGCAGTAGATTGAACATCAGAACTTTAGTCTTTCATCAGGTCTTCACTAGAGCAGCAGTTTGACGGTCAGTAGCTTGTACGATCAGTAGATAGGAGGTCAGCAGATGTTGAAACCACTTTCAAGGGGAGAGACTTGTATGTAACATCTGCTTATTCTGGATCCACTGCTTTGATCCAGTTGTGGCTTTAATTATCTGTTCCTCTGATAGGGTTCAATCCCAACAATCTCCCCTGGAACAGATAATGCCAAAACTCTTCATTATTTGTGGAATTTTATTGCCTCATCAATAGTTCCCTTATCTGACCTTTAAATTGTAGTTCAAAGTCTAGGGCATCTGTGTCATCATCATCCCTGCTAAGTGGAAGATCAAGGAGATCCTGCAAATCTTCAAGTCTCAGGCCAAGAGCTTGTTCCCTTGATATTTTCTTCACTTCTCCACCAGACCTGAGCAAAGTCAATACGTAGGTCTGTTTGTCAGTTTCCCACTTTTGTATTTTTGAGCCTGGTGGGTTTCTTGGGAGATTTTTATTCGCAGAGGTGTTTGGTGAGGCTGGCCTATTCATGACTGACTGAGCAGTACTTGCAGATTGTTCCAATTCAAGATCTTCTTTTATCATTAATTTAATGCCCTCTTTTACAACAACATTTCCAGCTTTTAGATCTTCAACTGTTTCAGCCCCTGACTAGTTTTGGCTCCTTCTTTTGTAGATGGCAGCACCAGCTAGAGCAGTGGTTCTTTTGATTTGCAGCTTTGGTGGTCTTTTTGAGACCGCTGCTTTGGAGTAGTCAGGCTTTTGTGGAATTGTTGGATCTTTCTTTCTAAGTTCCTCTAACCTTTTGTAGGTAGCCCTGACCCTATCTTCTCCCCACTTTTTCACTGAATTCTTTGACCCATAATCAGCTGCTATCAGTTCCTCTTTCATTCTCTTCAACTTTAATGCCTTCTCAGTTTCAAACTGTTTGAACTTTTCAGGAGGAGTCTGCTTGACCTTATTTTTGATCATTTCTTGAATCCTGTCTGCCTCTTTTTCAAGCTCAGGGATGGTCCAGTTATTGTACATGTGTTTCTCCCCCTTGTATTTCTTGTAGGTCATGATGTTCTCAATGTAGTCTTTTCTCAAGGATTCATCTGCCCTTTCTGAGATTTGCTGACATACATTTTTGGCAAATTGCTCCATAGCTCTGACCTGTGTGAGTAGAAACTGATAGTTTTGCTGAAATTCTCTATCAGATTTCCCTTGTCTATTGCTGATTGCAATATCCTCTGCTTGCTTGGCCTTGAGTTTCAAATATTCTTCGATATTGTTAGGCCTGGGATATCCTTCAACTGATGGCAAACTCCTTTTAGCCGGGTCATCCTCATAATAAAAGGATTTGATTTCTTCCCTAACTGCAATGAGTTCCAGAGGAAATGAGACACCAGCAGGAGGTAATGGCTTTAGAATTTGAGCTGAAGAGAGAGGTATGGGTTTTGGAATGGTGATAAGTGACATGGATTTTGAAGATGTTGGTGGTGGTAAATAGTCATCATCTTTGAGGATTAGCCTTCTCCTTTTTGTTTGAGGAGGGGCTGATGATGTTTTGGGTGGAACAGTGGTGGTAGATTGAGTGGCAGTGGTTTATGATTGACTAACAGCTGTTGAAACAACTGGTGTTTCAACCACTGTTGTCATTACAGCAGATGTTGTAACATCTGTTGTCTTCTGCTTTTTGGCAGGAGAAAGTGGTGGTGAAGTTGTTTTTGGTGGTGATGGTAAAGCAGTGGTTGTGGTCTGTGTTGAAGTGGTGTGTGTTGAAGTGATAACAGATGTTGAAACCTCTTAAGTACCAGCAGTAGTTGATACAGCAGGAGTTACAATAGCTGTTTGTTGGAGGTTTGATGCTGATGGCTTTTGGATGGTGGTTTAGGAATATGCTTTGGAGTTCTGGATGGGATGGACTTAGGTTTCCTCTTTGGCTTAGGATTTTTAGTATCCTTTGACCTAGAACAACCCTGCTCATACAGCTCCATGAAAGCTCTTTTCTCCTCATTCCACCTTGAAATATCCTTTGCCATTCTATCCTTTTTTACACTTGCTACTCCTTCATCAAGTGCTTCTTGAGTAGCATCAACCTTTTTACTACCATCTGGCACAGGAATTTTTCTAGTCATAGCATCCCTTTCTGGTTCAATGTAAAGACCATCATCTATTCCCTTCTTCTTCCACTCCTGAATTTTCTCCCCCTTTTTTGGCATTATCTGGGGGAAGTTGATCAATGAAAAGTACTGTTGGAGGAGCAGTGCCAGTGGTTTCCAATAAGTGGGCCTTGATTGCCTTAATATCTGCTTGAGTGTTCTTGTACCCAGACTCCATTATGTTTCTCAGCTTTTTGACATGTAGTTCATGTTGCTGATCAGCCATTTCTTTTTGTTGTTGGAGAAAAGGTTTGAAGAGGGTCCAGAGCTCATTTGTAGCAAATGCTTGTGGTGGAGCAGGTGCTTGAGGTGGAACAACAGTGGATTGCATCTTTTGTACTGTCAACAACTGTTGCAGCATCTCTTTGATATCTGCAACTGAAGTATCCAGTTTATCAACTCATTCCGTCAATTCCAAATATTTTAAACCATCACCCAATTTAATGGGATCATCTGATTTCCCACTAGCAGTGGTTTTATCAGTGGTTGAAGTAGGGAGTGTACTCCAAACATTAACCACTGATGCCCCTTTTTTCTTGGTACTGGGGTCTTCTTCCTTCAACACTTGACAACCTTTTGATGTTGCCAGTGGGAAAAATAAATCCACTGGTGGTTGGCAGAGGTGCTATGTAAGGAATTGCCTCCAAGGAAGACTTATTGATGTAACCACTGTCCAACTGTAAACCAGTGGGTTCAACAGTTGTAGTGGCTGCTTCACTTGGATTACCACCAAGAGTTACTTGTAACTCAAGGGGTGTAACCTCCTCAGGTTGTGTTGGTGGGTTAGCAAGGATTGATACATCAGACCCAGTCATGTGTTGAGGGATATTCTTAGTGATAGGTGATTGAGAAGGATTGGTTAATGCCTGGTTCAAATCAATTGCATCCAACAGAAGTTTGGTAGGTGTGGGAATTGTAGATGTGATGGTTGGTGTAGAAAGAGGATTTGCCCCTGGAAGTGTATTGTGGATGATGGAAACAAGTGCTTCCAGAGCATCATGATGTGGTGTCCCAATTTGTACAACCTGTTCTTTTTGTGAAGAAGCAGGAGGGGTTTCGGCTATGGGTTGAGATATTTGTACCAACTGATGTGAGGAAGTAGCAGCAGTGGTTTCTTGTGACTTTTGTGCTGTCACTGGCAGTAGCTCTGGTATCTCATCCTCTAGAGTTGCCTTTTTGATGGGTTTGGGGGGTTTTTGAGTTTTTCTTTTTGTTGGCTTTTTGGTGATTTTAGGTGTGGGTTTCAAAGCAGTTGTTGTGCTACTTTGATCACCTTGAGCAGTGGGCTCAGCAGCAGATACCTGAGGAGCAGTTGTAACTACTAAAATCTGCTCAGGCATCTCTGCTTGTGTTTTGCAAGGTGTTGACATCCTTGTAAAAGTTTCAGCAGTTAAGCAATTTATTTGAATAGATGCACCTTGGTTTATTGCAAAAAGATCATCCTTACTGAATTTCTTTTGAAAATAATAACTTAGAAATCTTGTAAATAGTAAGAATGCCTTTGTTTCAACATTTTTAACCAGATCATTAAAAATTTCCCGAGAATAATTCAGATTTTCTTCTTGAAGAATAGCATATCCCAGATTTTGAATTTTTAATGGTATTTCGTTAAAAGAAGTGGTTTTGTTTGAAACACACATTAGGAGGGTATGAAATAAAAACCTTGTTGCAGAAGGGAAGTAACCTTTTTGTAAGGTGTCCCTTTTTACCTCTGCATTATACCCTCTTTCCAGAAAATCATTTTTTAACTCGTTTTTGGGGAAAGAAATTTTACCTTCCTGATCATCGAGTTGAAAGACCTCTGAAATTGATTGTGATGTAATCTTGACAGCTTTACCCTTTAGAGATGAGTTGATGGCTATGACAGTGTCTCCTTGTTTTTCAAGGGTTGCATTTTTCCAGAACTCTCGTTGGGTTGTCAAGTATATTGGTGCATTCGCTGTTAACAAAGTTTTGTACTTTGATGCGGAGATGGTAGCAAGGATGGAATCGAAAATGGTTGTAGTGCCTAGTTTTGTGAGGAGACCCAGAAGATTGTGAGATGGTTTGTGTGCAATTTCAGTGGTATTGACCTTTTGAGAGGCCACTTTCGACGATGATTTGGAAGTGGGTTTTTGCAGATGGCTTCGATTTTGTCATTTTGAAGATGATGATCGAAGAAATTTGTGAAGAAATGTGAAGAAAAACTGTTTTGAGAAAGGAATTTTTGAGAATTCAATTCGACAGTAAAACCCTGTTTTTGGTGTGAAGTGGGGGTTTTATAGAGGAAAAAGTGAAGGCTGACGTGGCAGCGGTTACAAAAGTACTGCCCACATGCCAAACTCTGAGGAAATGAAGGACAATACTTTTATGAAAGTTACTGATGAAGGCAGTGGTTACAACGGTATAATGAAAGCAGTGGATAGCATATCAGTGGATAAGACAATGCTTTTGAACAACAGAGTTTATCAAGGAAATAAGTGAACAGAGGATGGCTTTCAGCAGTGGACAGACTTTGAAGTAGAGCAGACTTTTGAACAATCAGTGGTTATGGCAGACTTTTAAGGATTTTAATTTAAATTTCATTTTTAGCTATTTTTAAGGATGGATTTTTGATTTTCTGAAAACATTTTAATGCTTTTATTCATAGAAAAACAAGATTTTGCTTGTTATTCCATGTTTAGCATGCCAATTCTAGAGACCAAGCTTTCAAAGGTGGCAGTATCTAATGCTTTTGTGAGGACATATGCCATCTGGTCTTTAGTTGGAACATGATGCAGAGAAATCAAACCTTTTTCATAGCAATCCCTCACAAAGTGATGTCTGATGTCGATGTGTTTGGTGTTGAATAGGAAACTGGATTTTTGATGATATTTTCTGCTGCCTGGCTATCCAACATGAGTGGTGTCTTTAAGGCAGTGATACCAAAATCCAACAACTGATTTTGAAGCCACAAGAGTTGGGATGTACAGCTTGCAGCAGCAATATATTCAGCTTCAGCAGTGGATGTGGAAACAGCTGCTTGCTTTTTGCTTTGCCATGAGACTAAGCAATCACCTAGAAACTGGCACCCTCCTGATGTGGACTTCCTTGTGGTGTTACATCCAGCAAAGTCACTGTCTGAAAATCCTGAAAGCTTGATATTCCCATTAGCTGGATACTAGATACCAAGTGTGGGAGCACTTTTTATGTATCTGAAGATCCTTTTTACAGCAATAAGATTGGATTTTCTAGGGGCTGATTGACTTCTTGCACAAACACATGTTGCAAACATGATGTCTGGCCTAGATGCAGTTAGGTACAATAAAGACCCAATCATGCTTCTATATAGAGTTTGGTCAATCAGCTCATCCTTTTCATCAGACATGACAAGCTTATTTGTTGCCATGGGTGTGCTGCATGGTTTACAATCATTCATATCAAATTTTTTTAAAAGTTCTTTTGCATATTTGCTTTGATGAATGAAAGTACCATTTTGCATTTGCTGAACTTGGAGACCAAGAAAGCATTGCAGCTCACCCATTGCACTCATTTCAAACTCAGCTGTCATGAGTTCCCTAAACTCTTCACACATTTTGTTGCATGTGCTTCCAAAAATAATGTCATCCACATAAATTTGGACAATCATTAAATCCTTTCCTCTCCATTTTAGAAACAGTGTTTTATCAATGGTACCTCTTTTGAAACCATTTGAGAGTAGAAAGGTGGAAAGAGTTTCATAACAGGCCCTTGGTGCTTGTTTCAGGCCATACAGGGCTTTGTTTAGCCTGTAGACATGATCTGGATAAAATGGATCCTCAAAACCTGGAGGTTGACAGACATACACCTCTTCTTGAATTGTACCATAGAGGAAAGCACTTTTGATATCCATTTGAAACACCTTCATGTTGTGGTTGACAGCAAAGGCCAGGAACAGTCTAATGGCTTCCAATCTTGCAACAGGGGCGAATGTTTCATCATAATCAATTCCCTCTTCCTGTCTGTAACCTTGAACCACAAGCCTGACTTTATTCTTGACAACAATACCCCTTTCATCAGTTTTGTTTTTGAAGACCCACTTTGTGCCAATGGGACTAACCTCTTCTGGCAGTGGTACAAGCTCCCATACTTGTTGTCTTTTAAACTGTTGGAGCTCCTCTTGCATGGCTTCTACCCAGCTGTTGTCTTTCAGTGCCTCTTGGTACTTGACTGGCTGATGGAGTGATAGAAAACCAGCAAAAAGACAAATGTTTTGGGTTTGGCTTCTTGTGAGAACCCCTTCATTGATGTTGCCAATGATTTGGTCAGGTGGATGAGATCTCAAGTAGATTAAATCTCCTTGGTATGGAATGATTGCATTTGTTGGTGAAGGCTGCAAATGTGTATCATCTGAGCTAACTACTGCTGGGGACTTTGATGATCCAACAGTGGCTTCAAAAGGTGATGGAATGGGAGGTAATGAAGTGGACACATGCTGACTTTTATCCACTGTTTGGGGACTTTTGTCAGCAGTGTTTGAGGATGTGGAAGCAGTGGTTGATGGGCTACTTTGGTCAACAACTGTTGAGGTAGCAGTGGTTGAGCTTTGACAGCTGTTTTGAACATCTGATGCTCTTCCCATTTTGGCAGACCTTTGAGGGATGATGATTTCATACCCATAATCTGGTGTTGAATCCTCTGATGGACCTGCACTGTTAGTCTTGACAGCAGTATTTTCAAAAGTGAATTTATCAAGATCAAACAGATCTGCAGGATTTGCTGGAATTTTCATTGATGAAAGTTCATTGAACTTTACATTCAAAGTCTCCTCCACTGCCTTGGTCCATGTATTAAACACTTTGTAGGCCTTGGCAGTGGTTGAGTACCCCAGATGATAACCACAATCAATTTTGGCTTCAAATTTTGAAATAGAATCTTTTAAGTTCAAAATAAAGCATGGGCAGCCAAACACCTTGAAGTATGAGATCAGTGGTTTGATTTTATACAGAATTTCATAAGCAGTCTTTTTGTGCCTGGGGTTTATTAAAACTCTATTCTGGACATAGCAAGCAGTGTTTACTGCCTCTGCCCAGAAAGTTAATGGCAAACCTGAATCAGCAAGCATGGTTCTGGCAGCCTCAATCAAAGATTTGTTCTTTCTTTCAACTACCCCATTTTGCTCTGTTGTTCTAGGGATGCTGTGCCATTGTCACTCCTGAAGCTTTTCGTTGGAAGGTCAAATTGCTTTTCAACCTGTGTCACGAAGTCTTGCAAAATGCCTGCAGTCTCATCTTTTGAGTGTAAAAAGAAAGTCCATGTAAACCTAGAAAAGTCATCAACAATAACCAAACAATATCTTTTCCTTTTAAGACTCATGACTTGAACTGGGCCAAACAAATCCATGTGTAGCATTTGCAAACACTGGGTTGTTTTGGACTCTTCAATGGACTTATGAGAACTTTTATGTTGTTTTCCTTTTAAACAGGAAATGCAATGTTCAGAACATGAAAACAATTTTTGTGGTAGGCCTCTTACCAAACCATTTTTTGAAATTTCAGTGATTGTCTTAAAATTTGTGTGCCCCAGTCTTCTGTGCCAAAGTTCTGTCTCTTTGTTAGAGGCAGCTGAGAACAGACAGGCATTAGCTCTGGGACACTCTTTTGACATATCAACAACATAAACATTGCCACTTCTTTGAGCAACAAGTTTTGTTTGACCAATTTTTATTATTGCTTCAATCTTTTTGACCATTTCTGGTCCAACAATCCTACAACACTCCTTTGTGAAGAATGACCCATACCCCTTGTCACTCATTTGTGAAACACTTAGGAGGTTGAATTTCAGACTGTCTATCAGATTGACATTTTCAAATTTTACATTTCCAGACTGTACTGTACCAGACCCCAGAACTGTTCCTTTACTGTTATTCCCAAAGGATATATCACCCCCTCCATGAATTTTGAAATCTTTGAGTAGGGCTTTACATCCAGTCATGTGCCTGGAGCCTCCACTATCAACATACCAAAGGCTATCTAAACAGGCAGAAGCTCCCTACACATGAAGTAAAAGGATTAGTTCATTAGGGTTTCCAAAGCCAATAAGGCTTTGAATGGGGTCTCAACAGTGTCTGGGATGGATGCACATTGATGGGCAGTGGTTAGGTCAGGGGTTTGGACAGTTTTAGTATTGTTTCTTGCTAACCACTGTTGGGGGTCTTGCCCAATCACCTGTTGGTACCCAAAAGGATGCATGTTCACTTTAGGTTTAGAGGGCCTTTTGTAGGCCTCATAAACGTGTGGAATCCTTTGGTAAGACTGTTTTTCCTTGCCTTTTCTGAACTGATTGGCAAGTGGTGCATCAGTAACCTGAACATCTCTTTTGACTGATGTTTGGTTCAGCTGTTTTGTGACAGCTGTTTGAACTGGCACAAACAGTGGTTGGTTCTTGGTGAATTTGACAGATGATGTTGATGGACTCAAGGATGTTTTAGCAATGTACTCATTCTTTTTCACATCAAAGTTTTTGAGATACACACATGCTTGAGTTTTGTGGTTAGTTTTACCACAAACAATGACACTTGTTTTGTTCAAATCATAAGCTTTTAAATGGAAACAGTCTTTTGTTAGATGATTCCTTTTCTCACAGAATTCACAAAACAAGTTATTGATCTTTTCTTTCTTCTTTCTCTTTTCGGACTCCTTTGCAGCAGAGGTTTTAACCTCTGTTGGAATGTCCTTGAGAGGAATGACTTTAGCTTTTGGAGCTTTAACACCATCAGTTGATGTAAAGTCCATGGGCTTGAAATTTTCAAGAATATCACACTCATCAGACCATTTTGGTTTAAACTGATAATTTTCAAGCTCCTCAAAAGTAGAGGATTCCATTGGTCTGTCAAGTGTGATTTTAATACCAAGTTTATCAATGATTTTCACTTCTTGGCCATTCTTGTTTGTGGGGATGAACTCAGTTGTTACATCAGTGGTTTGAACAGATTTTTCAAAAGCAGTGTTTTCATCATCAAGTTTTCTATAACCAACACCAAATTTTACATTGCTTTTAATATGTGTTTCAAGCATAACCTCATACCCTTTGCATGATTCCACCCATTTTTCACAGGTGATCTGGGTGGACTCCAACTCCTTTTTGCAAACTTGGTATTTTTCCACCATAGTTTGGAGTTGAGTTTTGGTTATGCTTTGCTCTTCTTTAAGACTGCTGATCTCTTTCTATTTTTCAGTCAATTTGCTTTTAAGTTCTTTTAAAGAACTTTCAAATTTGACTTCATCAGTTAAGATTTTATTCCGAAGGTTTTCATTTACCTCTTTGATGTTAGCAAAAGCAATAATGCAATTGTCAGAACACAGTTTTCAAGAACTTGAGGAGATACCTTGGCAGCAGTCATCATTGCACAATCACATTGATGATTTTCTTCATCATCAGCTCTTACTTCCTTCTCACCTGCTCTCTTTTCTTCCTCTTCTTCTTTGTCCTCTTTGGACCATGGGTCTGTCAGTGGTTCAATCAGGGTTTCTGAATTTTCTCCCAGCAGCAGTTCACCAGCAACTGCATTAACAACTGCTTCAGTCACCTCATCCACTGTTTCATCACTTAGCTGTTCACCTTCAGTTTCAATCCCCTCTGTTATTGACTCTAATGCCATCAAACAAAATTCATCAGTAGAAGGTTCATTAGAAGCATAGAGTGCAAAATTTCCATCACTAAGCTCATCAGGCATGCTGCTCCAGTCAACAAAGCCTTGAGTGAAAAAGCTTTGCTGATCTGGTTGTACCACTGTTGGAGCAGTTGTTTGAGGTGCAACAGGTTGCACTTGTGCCTGGGGGACAGGGGTTTGAACATATTGAATATGTGGAACAGTGGTTTGGACATAATGCACAGGCACAGGGGCAGCAGCATAATGAGCAGTGTTAACATGAGCTGCAGGGGTATATTGGGTATAGTGCACAGTGCTTTGATTTTGAGGTCTAGGGTTTGAGCTAGGATGAGTAATTATAGGACCAGTAGTTTGACTCCTGCATTCCCTAGCGAAGTGACCCAGCCTATTGAACTTGTAACACTTGATTTTCGATTTATCCAACCCAACCCTTAGATTCCCATGTAACCCTGGGAACTTTCTCCCTGTTCTTTTGTAGAATTTGCTTGTTCTCACACTAAGCAAAGCCAACTGATGCAAAATGTCCATCTCCTCTAAGTCAGTGGGATCAAAATGTTGCAAATCATTGAGTTCAAAGCACAAATTATCTGACATCTGGTTTTCAGTGTTTGCAGTAAAAGCATAATTTGCAGAGTGAGGATCAGGGTTGGTAAAGTTTCCACCTGCTGTTATATCAATGAAATGATCATAACCCTGTTCCTTACTACTGCTACCAGATTCTTCCTGGCCCAGAAGAGCTGTGCTACCGAATGAGTAATCATCAGTAGCTTTTCCAGACTCTTGCAACTTCTTTTTCTGGTTCAACTCCCTTTCATAGGTCAGGAGTCTACCATGAAGTTGGGTCAGGGTCAGATCTTTAAACTCAACAAAGTTTCTAGTCACAAAGGCAATAGTGTCCCATTTATCAGGTAGCGATCTAAGAAACCTGCTATTTTGGGTTGATTTTGGAAATTCAACCTTAACAAGTCTTAGCTCACTGATGAGACAACTAAAACGTTCAAACTGTTGGGTCAATGTTTCACCCTTGATGTGACAAAAGGTTTCATACTGCTGATTCAGAATTTCCCTATTGTTTTCAATAACTTCTTCGGTTCCCCCAAACTGTTCCTTCAAAGCATCCCATAGCTCTTTGGCACTGTTACAATGTAACAGTCCAGCATAGATCTCATTTGGTAATGCAGATGCTATGATGCTAAATGCTTTGGCATCGAGTTCGAACTTTTGAAAATCAGTTTCAGTATAGTTTTCATAAGGTTTTGGTACGAACTTCTTTGGATCCTCAGCACTTGGCACCATAGGAACATGGGGACCAAAAACAACAGACCTCCAACATCCAGTGTTCTGTTGAGCAAGGATGTGACCCATCCTTCTCTCCCAGATGTTGTATTCATTACGTTTAAGCATGGGTGGTTTAAAAAGCGAGCCAACATTATTCTTATCATCTTGTGATTGTGACGTCATCCTGGTTGTTTTACAGACACTGATTAATCAACTTTAATGGTGATTAAACCTTGCTCTGATTTTCAACAAAAACGAACAAACTATCGATATCAACGATTTTGAGCTGAACTATTTATGTCAAAATGATTGTAAAATCAAATTTGACTGTCCTAGCTCTGATACCAATTGTTGGATCTGAGTTTGGTTTTGATTGTATTTTACGTTTGAAATTAAGATGGAAATGAATGAGTTGTGCAGCGGAATAAAGATGGAAACAAACTTTGCATACAATCAAACGAGAGTATTGCTTTAATCAAAACACTTTTCACTATGAACCGAAAGATTGAATTTAGTTTCAACAACGATTACAAAGTAATGCTTGATACAAACTCCCCCTCAGCCAGAGCTCAGTGTTTGTTCGTGCAGAGAAGACGATTTTGCAAAGAGCTAGTAGAACAGTACAGAGCACTGTTCTATTTATAGGCACTAGCAAACCACTGAGCATCTAAGCTGACGTCACCATGAAAGTGACATCTAACCTCCTAACAAACTCTAACCTCTGATCTATACAGACACTGCTATACTAACTACTGCTTATTACAATACATTACATAAAGACAGAGTAAACAACTGCTGCATCCTTCCACTGCTGTGAACCCAGCAGTACTTGTCCGGGTCAGCAGTGCTTGAACCAAGGCAGTAGATTGAACAGCAGAACTTTAGTCTTTCATCAGGTCTTCACTAGAGCAGCAGTTTGACGGTCAGTAGCTTGTACGATCAGTAGATAGGAAGTCAGCAGATGTTGAAACCACTTTCAAGGGGAGAGACTTGTATGTAACATCTGCTTATTCTGGATCCACTGCTCTGATCCAGTTTTGGCTTTAATTATCTGTTCCTCTGATAGGGTTCAATCCCAACAGTTTCGGATTTGATTTGGGTGTGTTATGGTTCAGTTTTAGTGTCTCGGGTCAAACAGTCAACTGTCGGGTCAAACTCAGCCAAAGCTATTCAACTGGAGTCTCGGTTCAGTCTCGTTTTGGGTTCGGGTTAACGGGTTAAACACGATATTTAAATGACAGTGGCAAAACTATAAATTGTATTGTTTAGGTATATGTATACATATTACTTTAAATTCCGAACCGATACACTTATTAATTATTCACGTTTCGCATTCTACGTATATTATTTATAATCATTGATAAATTGTTGAATTTTGAACTTATAACGACAACTTGTAATGTCGGGATCGCCCAAAAACAGAGGAAACTTTGCCCATTTTTCGTAAAAATCCGCAAAACAAAACATGTTTATATAAATTAAAGTTGTTATACAATCGGTTACCTTTTTTGAAACATGTGTATATAAACAAAAAAAAATTATTTTCTTAAATCAATTTTTTAGAATTTGGTAAGTATAATCTAATTCCAAGAGTTTTACTGATTAACCTTTTCTTTAAATAAACTTTAATATAATATAAACTTAGTTACTTAACAAATTATTATGATTCTTTTATAACACTAACGCTAAATTTTATGATAACAATAAAATATCTAAATAATTAATCTATAAACATTAAATATTAGGGTCCCTTATTTTTTTAACCAATAATTAATAACGAGTTCGCGATATTTAAATATCTAGGATAAACACCCTCGTTCGTTCTCTTGGAATTCCGTTTACTCATGCACCATCGTCTGCCCATATAGGGTGACCGCGGTGTTCCATCCTCCTAATCTCTTACGCTCGTCAGCACTGGATAATCGGAAGACTTAGCAATTCTGTGAGTACACTTGATCCATTTTCCTTCTTACACACTTTGGGCGCAACATGTTTTACCTGTTAAAATGCACGATTCACAAACATGCTTTATTTATTCAATCCTTATACATGCTTTGTTATGCTTAGGCTCACGCTAGAATTCATATTGTTTGTTAACCTGCCTTAACAATTATAGCGCTATAGGAGTAGCACACCACCCAACGGGGTTTTGTTAAGTTATATTCATTACGATCTCGATATTGCTATATTGAGGGATGCTATTATTCATACTTTACAGTCTCGATGTTGCTACATCGAGGGATGCTATTATACTAGTGGACACTTGGGTTTGACTTTTAGCTATGCATGATAGTTTGACCTTGTATACCAAATGCTATGTTGGATTGAAAATACTTTTTATACACATGACACGAGTCTAAAACTTGTGTACTCGCCAATACCTTTGTTTTGAACTATGCTTTTTAAAACATGTTTCAGGTTTAGCGATGATGTTGGTGATGCATGGAATCTAGTAGGATGCTTAGATACCCACTTTAATTTGTATTCTTATTGCATTGTATTTCATTATTCATGATGTTGTATTTACTTCAATTTCTTGTAATTTATTCTTTAGAAATGAAATGAAATTTACTATTTAAATACTTGTCACAATTATTAGTGTTACGATGTCTCGAGCAATCTATTTCGTCTCACTCCGAATGTTTCCGTCATCGGTTGGGGTGTGACATTGTTAATATGTTAAAAACCAAAATAAGCAGGTTGAGAATAGGTTTGGGTTTTTTGAAGAAACACCGGGTCTCAACCGACAAGTTTATCCTTGTGCGAATGGTCTCGTCAAGAAGGTTAATCTTTAATATTTATTCGATCAATGGTTGGAGTGTACTCTACACTACAATAACACTGTGAATCTCGTTTCAAGGAGGAGAGGTGGGGGGTTCTTGTAACCACCCTCCGGTGTGAGAATATGTATCGCTTAAGAATAATAAATGTGTGTGTGTTAAGAGTAAGAGAGTGAGAGATCCGATTCTTAAACCTGTGGTTGAAGGTTGATATTTATAGCCGAAGAATGTGGAGAAGGAAATAAGTTGATGGGCTTTGGGCCAAAGATCGCCATCAAGGAATATCATGTTTGTCCCATCTGACACGACCGTTAGTGTTTGTAGAGGATTGGAACGTTGGCGCACGTTGATTGGAGCCAAGTGGCCTGACGGTTGTCCTTGTTGTCGGGTATGTCACAAGTTGTGATTGGAGATCATAGTGAATGACGCGACCTGATTGGTTACACATCGCTATCTTTTTGTATTTTTTGTCTCCTGTACGATTGATCATCGTTTAAGTTGTCTGGGCAGGGTTGGGCATATGCTGATTGGCTACAGCTCTTGCCACATGGCATAATCGTAAACTAAGACTTATCATCACAATACTAGCATGCAACTTATAATTGTCAACCCAAAGTTTCCCACTAGTGTAATCTTGTTATCGCAACGACAAGACCGTTTTTATATGACTTAACATGACCCCAAGAATACGGGCGGTGTGTTACTCCTATAGCGCTATACATGTTAAGGGAGGCTTGTACGAAGTTAATGACAAAGTATTGTGCAAGTTAAGATTATAGCATGTATGAGTTTCTAAGCATCACGTATTAAGCATGTATAATAGATTGTTTGTTTATCTCAAGCATGTTTGTATGTGATTGTGTGAGTTTAATAAATCATAAGTATTGCACCCAAAAGTGTCAAAAAATAAAAAGGGGGTCATGTACACTCACGGTTTGCAAAGCTTTCCAAAGTAACGTGAGTTGACGAGTCGTTGAGGGTGTTACCTTACATTGGGGGAAACAAAGGAGTATGAGTATACGGAGTTCGTAGAGAGTTTGGATTCAGAATTTAATATGAAAAATATATGTGCATGAATGTATATCTTGTCTAGATACTCGTTTGGACATTAAGTTTTCATGTGTTTTTCATGGGTCCTAACTTGCCTATTAGAATCACAAACGAGGAGTCTAGAAACGAAGATAATCTAACCTAAGTCCTTGACATTTAACCATAATCCGGTTAGCATCAAGAATTTGGTTAATAAGTATATATTATATAGTATATGTTATAATTTCGTCCATCAGGTAATATCATGTAAGTCAAGCATGGAGGTAGGATGATTTCTATCCATTAAACCTCATTGTATAATTCACTAAAGCACAAATTCATCAACTTGGTTGATGAGTTCGGTTGGTCATGAATATAAGATTAAACTAACTAAAGGGGGCAATTCTGACCCAAATAGCATACAATGGGTCAGTCTGGGTCATTTTTAGATTATATTGGGTGAATTTGGGTGAGGAAGTTTAGACAAGGGGGTCAAAGTGGGTTATTTAAAAAATAAAAAGTTTTATTTATGGGTCATACAGGGTTGAGAATTTAGGACGGGCGGGTCAGTTAGGGTTGAAAAAAAAAGCACGGGTGAACAATGGGTCATCTTCTTCAATATGATTGAATCAACGCCTCCAGTCCTCTGCCTTCTCCTCCGCCACAGACCTCCGCCATCTCCTCCGCCATAGTCCTCCGCCGTTAATACATCATCTTCAATCTTCAACCTCTCCTTCAAGAAATCCTTCTTCGCTCGTTAATCTCTCGGTCTGCATCAACGATTTCTTCACATCGAATCGGACACAGGTTCAAAACCCTAATCTTTGCTTCTTCTGTACCAAATTAGAGTTGAACTTGATGTTTTCTGCTTGTTAATCGAACTGGGTTTTCATTTGTTCGAAATGGGTATGCCATGATTCTTGTTAATTTGTTTTGATTTTGTTGAAAGATGTTAAAATCTGATGCATTTGTTTCTAGGTGTTGTTGTTTAATATGTTTTTGAGAATAAAACATATGCTTCTTCAATATCTTCAGTTTATTCTTGAATTTATTCCTAAATATCTTCAGTTCTGTTGTAGTTATTTCAAGATATTGTCATGCTTCTTTTTCATATTGATATGGTTTACTTTTCCTCAATCATCAAAATCTTGAGTTTATGCCTAAATATTAAGAAAATGGAAAAGGGAAATTCAAGAATATTGGATGTTCTGTTGTTCACTGTAGCTATGGTTTACTTGTTCATTCATATTGGGATTTGGTGCCATCTGTTTAGTGGTAAGTGCTATGAACAATGAGGATTTACTTTTTGAAAATTCACCATGATTCCATGTATTAGATGTACACTATGTTTATATGGTGGTTTTATGTGTTTTAGTGTGTGTGGTAGGCAGCCAAAGGTAGGACTTTTTCTTGAATGTTTTTGAAAACAGTATGATTTGAATTGCTAGAGAGATAGGATTATGTTGAATAGAGTTGTTTGTGAAAAGATTCAATCTTTGTGAATGATTTGAAGATACTCATTGTTCTGCAGCAGGTTAGTGGTTTTTTTTTTCAGATCTGAGATATTATAATGTAAACTGTTAGTTTATTAGTTGTGATGAAATTATAAAAAAATGTTTTTAATATTCAATAAGCTTCAGGAGGAAAAAAAAACCTGACCTGACCCGATCCGACCCGAAACCCGTTCTGACCCGGACCCGGCCCGACCTGAAACCCGTTCTGACCCGGACCCGTTTCGACCCGAACCAAAACAACCCTTTTGTATAATTGACCCGTTTTGACCCGAACCCGTTTTGACCCGACCCGACCCGACCTGTTTTCCAGGTCTATAACTAACTAATCAAAACAACCAAGTGAGCAAACTAGATGCGTACATCTCAAGCATGGAAAGTGTTCGAGGAATTGATGTAGTCTTGTCACTTTGTGGAAGTTGTTTTGTACCAAAATATACAAGTGATGTTGTAGAACAAGTTTGGAGAGCTAAAGCTTCTATGGTTCACACATTACTCATACACAAGTCTTCCAACATTGAAGGTTGGAAGCTTGGATGGTTTCAACACTTAGAACATTTTGGGCAAAATTTTAAAGAGGTTTTGAACCTTATTTCTTGGTGGAAATCAATCATACACAAACCCACAACTATAATCTTAGTTGGGCGCATGGTAGGTACAAGATTTCACCAAGTTTTCATCAAAATATACAAGAAATAAGAACATGTATCAAAGCAGAATTTAAACACCACTTTGGACCTCAAATATGGTGAGGTTCCACCTTAGTTTGCCATGGCAAACTTGTGGAAACCTTCCTAGAGGTTATCCAAGTAGTTTGAAAGAAAAAATGAAGAAGAAATGTGAAGAAAAGTGAGTGAAAACTCACTTATAACATTTGAACTTTCTGCCCAAATGGAGAAGTTCTTGATGATTTTAGGTGTGTTTAAGAGTGAAATGAGGTTGTGGAAAGTTGAAATGTATTAGAGAAGGCTTAGATTTATAGAGGGGGTTTAGGGTTAACTCATAATTCAGTTAGAAGATGATTGAAGGAGAAGGAAGGTGAAAAAAGTGGTTAAAAAGCATTAAATCCCGTAGCTGGATAATAGACCTGCATGGTCATGCAGATTAGGTGCATGGTCATGTGTGCTTGCATGGTCATGCGGATCAGATGCATGGTCATCCGGATCACAGCTTGCATGGTCATGCAATGTCAAGTTCATGGTCATGCAAATGTGTAGAATTTCAAGAAACTTTCCAAAATCTACACTTTGACCCCTAGAGTTTGATTATTCCATCATTTTGTGATAAAAACTCATTATTAAGCATGTTTTTTTGGGTATTTAAGGGGTATCAAGGTATGGTATGGTATGAGTGTGATGCATGTATGATTGATATTTCCAAGTATTTCGAGTCTCGGTTTTTGCGTATAAACATGTATTCAAGATTGTTTGCGTATAATACAAGTATGTAACACGTATATGTATAAAACGAATTTTCATTATGATCAATGCCTCGGATTACAAGATTGGAAATGAGATATAAATACGACACGATTACAAGTTTCTAAAAATAAAAATACGAATACAACTTTCTAAATAAGGGAATCACAAAAATGCGAAGTGTTACAGGTACAACCCACTAAAACCAAAAATACAAACCATGATGCATAAAGAAGTTGCAAATTAATAATTGTATATAATAAGGTATATAAAAATTATTTTAGTTAAACATTTTTTTATGAAAATGGTGTCAGTCCCATATCGGGTAAAAACAAAACTGTGAGTTCTTTGATGGGTAACCCATCGGTTACAAAACGGGCAATATCTTGGCACAGTTTACTTGGCTGTTACAAATGGTATCAGAGCTAGAGGTTGAGTGGGTGTGCCAATGAGGACGCTAGGCTCCCTAAGGGGGGTAAAGATGTAAGTCCCATCTCGGTTGAAGAGGAGAACGAAACCTTCCTTATAAGGGGGTAGAAACCTTCTCTACCAAGACGTGTTTTGCCAGGACGAGTAACTCGTCGGGTAAAAAGAAAACCGTGAGTTCCTGGATGGGCAACCCATCGGATGCAAAACAAATATTATCTTGGCACTATTTACTTGAGAGGTTACAACAGGTTTCAACAAAAAACGTTGACAATAGAGGTTTTACAACAGTTTTCAACAAAAACATTGACAATAGAGGTTTTATTTTCATTTTGAAACCCATCGGATGCAAAACAAATATTGTCTTGGCACTGTTTACTTGAGAGGTTACAACAGGTTTCAACAAAAAACGTTGACAATAGAGGTTTTACAACAGTTTTCAACAAAAACATTGACAATAGAGGTTTTATTTTCATTTTGCCTTTTCAACCATTTTACATTTTTATTATCGACAATATTAGGATCGCCTCTTGGGCTGTTACAATAGGTTTCGTTGACAATAGAGGTTTTCTTTTGTTCTACCTTAACAACCATTTTATATTTTTATTATCTATAATATTACCATCGGTTCAATGTCTCATGTTAACCATAAAAAATAAATCAACCAATGATTCTAAATGACTTCACACATTTCACATGATAATTCTATTTGATTCTTGATACACATTTTTGTGTGCAAGTGTGCAAAAGATAATTCAAAAACTCCATTGAATTGTGTAAATCGTAAAAACTCTTTCAAGTAATCATAATTTTTGTTTTTTTCTAATATGATTTATATAATGTTTACGTAAATTAAAAAAAAGCTTTTGTAACAAAAAAATTACATATATTATTTACAAGTGTGCTTGTTTGGTTACTTCCTTCTCCGGTCTACTTGCTTGCTTTTTATTTATTTTTTCTCCTCTTGGAGGCTGGAGCTCGATTATCTCACTCGCCCCTTTTCTCTGGTGGACCAGCCCTAGGAAACTAATTCCCTTTTGAAACAAACCCAAATAACAGCCCACGAGACCACTCCTGTAATTGTAATTTTGTGGTCCACCTTTTTTTTTGGGGGTAAAGGGAATTACCCCGGTGATTCTATATATTAAAAAACAAGTAGCGTGGAGTGTCCACACTAGTTCAATCATGAGACATGCCTCATGAAAGTAACCAAGCCAAAAATAAAAACCGCAAAAACAGAACCAGTGTAAACCAACTAGACTAATATCTAGACAAAAACACAACTCAAGAAAATCTAATCAGCCGCCCCATTCGCCTAGAAGCCTGCGCACCTTATCTGTTTTCTTCAGCTTCACTCCCATGAGTTTGTACCTAACCGTATTAAAGATGATCTGACAGATCGTCTCTGGTGTCTTAATTGGTTTTTGAAAAGACGAGCGTTCCGTTCCTGCCAAATGAAGTAAGCAGTCGCCGCCACTAAAATTCTGCTAACATAATTAACAGCCGATTTGGATTTCGCACGCACCAGCAACCAGCTCACAATATCCTCCCAATTATGATCGACAGTATCCATTCCCACCTTTTCCCTAACGATACTCCAAACTTGAGAAGAGAACTTGCACTCGAAAAAAAGATGACTGTGAGAATCATTGTCCGCATAGCATAATAAGCAGCACATCATATTCATATTCTTCCTTCTCGCGAAACTCCAGTTAAGAATAACATCTTGCGTCAGCAATTTCTTCCTCGTAATCAACCACATCAAGAACGCGTGCCTTGGGATACATTGAGAAAACCAAACCACTTTGCTCCACTGGATCTCCGGCTCGCTACTTCTAATCGACTGCCTGATGACCGAGGCCAAGATCTCATCAAGATCCCCTCCAACCCTCCATCAAACACTATCCCTTTTATTCGCTTGAATCTGAATTTGATCTAACTGCATGAGAACTGGAAACAAATCCCTCCAAGCCGCAGGCCACAACCAGGCACCATTCGTGAAAATATCCGTTACTGACGCCTCCAACCGGAACCCTGCATTCGTTATAGTTCTAGGCGAAAAAAATTACCCAGCGGCCCTATATCGCACCAATAATCATACCAAGCTGAAGTGGATCTCCCATCCCCAAGAATAGACCAAAAATAATTCTGCAACATTGGTCGAAGTTGTAAGATTTTGCGCCAGCTCCAACAACAATTAGTAGGGGCCTTGCATATCCAAAAACTTTTGCCTCTTAACCTATAGTCATGAATCCAATTGACCCAAAGAGATTTGCATTTAGTAATAATGCTCCAAATATGGATCGCCATTAGAGCTTTATTCATATCCCCAATACGCCTAATCCCCAAGCCACCTTCATATTTAGGGAGACAAACCGAGTTCCAAGAAACCTTAGCTTTGCCTTTATGAAACGTGCTATGTTGAGACCATAGAAAATTTCGCATTCTAGCTTCCAAATCCAGGACAACACGGGCCGGTAATATAAACACCAAAGACCAATAAATATGCATCGAAGATAAAACAGCAACCACTAACTGCAGCCTCCCAGCAAACGAAAGAACCTTGTTCCTCCAGCTCGAGATACGCTGCTCTAGTCTCTCAACCAAGACCCCACAATCCTTGTACAAGAGCCGAGAGGAAATAAGAGGGACGCCCAAATATCGAACCGGCAACTCTCCTTCCACAAAAGGCATAACACTTATAATAGCATTTTTAACATTACCAGGAACATTACAGAAGAAGACTGTACTCTTCTGAATACTAGGCACCAATCCTGACATCTTCGTAAACTGATTCAAAGAAGACATAATACATTTAGTCGATCCAACATCGCCTCTAGAGAAAATGAAAAGATCATCCGCAAAACATAAGTTAACAATTTGCTGCTTCTCACATTGATTATGAAACCTGAAAGACGAATCAATTCTGGTAGCATGATGCAAAATACCAGTCAAGACCTCCATAACAAGAGTAAATAAATACGGAGAGATTGGATCCCCTTGCCTTAATCCACGACTACCCCTGAAAAAACCATGAACATTCCCGTTCACACAAATTGAATATGACGTAGTAGAAACACATACCATAATCCAATCCACCATCTTACTATTAAAGTCGGACCCAACCAGCACACACTTTAAGAAGCTCCATTCGACTGTGTCGTACGCCTTTTGAATATCGACCTTAAAGGCACGCCGAGGGGGACCAACATTCCTGTGATAATTGTGCATTAATTCCTGAGTTAAAAGGATATTATCTGAAATCCTCCTACCAGGAACAAACGCAGACTGGTTCACACTAACAATCCCATTCAGAGCATTCTTTAGACGATCCGCAATAATATTGCTGATGCATTTGTACAACACATTACAACAAGCTATAGGACGGTAATCCGTAACACTCGACGGAGTGGAGACCTTCGGAATTAGCACAATCAGAGTGTGATTTATCTCACGTAGCATCTTTCCGGTAGAGAAAAAATCAATGACAGCATTAGACACATCCTGGCCTAGAACAGGCCAAGCACTCTTGAAGAAAGCAGATGTATAACCATCGGGACCAGGCGCTTTATCAATTCCAATAGAGAACATAGCCTTTTTCACCTCGTCACTAGTAACCGGCCGAACCATATGAGAAGCGATAGCCGGGTCCAAAACGTTAGAAAACAAATCAGGGGAGGGAGCAAGCGACACGTTATCATGACACCCCAAAAACTTCTCATAATGTTGAACAAGTGCAAGTTGAACCTTGTCTCCCTCGTATACATTACCAAAAGAATCCTTTATCACATCAATATGACTCCTATGATTTATAGTCTTCAAAGTCGAATGAAAAAAAGCTGAATTCATATCTCCAGCTCTCAACCAATCCACCTTAGACTTCTGTTTAAGAAATCGTTCCTAGTCTAAACAAGCCTCCTGGTAAGCACGAGTTAGGTCGGTCTCTTTAGCACGAAGATCAACATTCATCGGATCCATATCAATGCTAGTCTGAATAGAAACCAGCGTACGGCGCAAGTCCACAACTTTTTTATGGAGATTACCTTGTTGGAACAAGAGAGCACGTAGAGGAGCTTTTAACATACGGAGCTTTTTCACCACACGGAACTGATGCACTCCATCTACACTCGAACCCCAAGTTTTAGTCACAACATCCATAAATTCTGGCTTATAAACCAGAAAATTAGCAAACTTAAACGATCTATTTTTCACCAACCCAGGTTTCGGAATTTTGAGGATGCATGGACAGTGGTCAGAAAGCCTATAGGGGTGAAAAATGGCGACTGAAATCGGATATTCAACAACAAACTGATTGTTACCCAACACCCGATCAATCTTCTTTAGTAATCCAATACCCTTTTTGGGTTTTTGGTTCCATGTAAAATGAAGGCCCGATCGATTAATATCAAATACCTCAATGTCATCAACACAAGCCTGAAACTCCTTCATGCCAGCCGAGACCGAAGAAGCACCCATAGACTTGTCTTCCAAGTTTAACGCTGAATTGAAATCACCCATTATTACCAAAGGTTGACTACCAACAAGCACCTTATGCAAAGTAAGACGTTGCCACAATTCTCTTCGAGAAACATAGTAATTTGCCGCATACACTATTGAACAGAAAAACATTTTCTTATCTTGTTTGAACCAAATCTGAATATGCATAACCTGAGACGTTTGGTTCAGAACCATGACCTCAAAGATATTTGGGTTCCGGCCAATAATTATTCTAGTACCCTTGTCACAATGGCCTCCGTTAGACGTCTAATCCCAACTCCGAAAAACAGTTTTACAAATTTTACCAAGATTACCTACATCAACATGAGATTCTAAAATAGCACAGAAATTCAGATTATTTTCTTTCACAATTTGGCAAACCTCTTTTTGTTTTAGCGGGCAGTTCAACCTCCTAAAATTCCAAGCAGCTAAACTAACCATGAGAAACCACCGGAGAAGGAGTGCTTGCTCCTTTTTTAGCATGAGTATTCTTCGAGCTATGAACCATGAATTCATCCATTTCACTATAAACTTCCACAACCTCCTCTTCCTCCGAATTATCCCCATCATCCTCCGCTACATTATTACTTCCAACTTTATCATCCTCAACCTCATTCAGCATCAAAAGGATTATTAGACGTACCCTTACTTGTAGACGGTCCCTTATCCAGCTCACCTTTTGGTTTGGATCCCACAGGTCCATATTCAAATTTAGGCTTTTGTTTATTCACTTGAAACCCTGATTTCCTTGACGCCTTCTTACCATACACTCCTGTGTATCCATCCTCATCTACAACCGGGGCCTTCTTAGTTAGCCGATTCACTTGACCCAAACGGTAACTAGCCTCGCCCGCATTTTTTACTTTACCCAATGTAAGGACCCTCAAAAATGTCCCAATACGACTCATAAGTGAAAACCCTGACCCCTGAAACCCTAATCCATATAAAAAATCAAGAAATCAAGAATTGTGGGTTTCAGGCGGGCCGCGTAAGGGTTAGCTTAACCTTACGCGGGCCACGTCAATGTTGGGTTGACCGGATAAGTGTTCCGGATACACGTGTTGACCAGCTGGCAAGTCTACTCGTGACCAATCAACCCTACGCGTAGAATAGGTGGTTAGGCGGGCCGCGTAAGGTTCGAGCCAAGGTTTACGCGGGCCGCGTGAACCCTAAATTTCACCTATAAATAGCCTAGCTCAGGGGCTTTCATTCTGTGTCGATGGAAACTTTCAAAAACGAAATATTACTGCTCTGAAGTCGAAATTACAATCTCAATTAGTGGGGTACTGCTACGATACCGGGTATTAACTCGATCGCTGCTACGATTCAATGTCCGATCGATTGAAACTATCCAATGGATGTTTAAGTGCTGCCCACATTAGGGTCATGCTTTGTCATTCGTCGTGAATTCGATGGATGTTTAAGTATCGCACTTTGTCATTCGTTGTGAGGGTTTAATCTCGTGAGTTATCGTAAATGCTGTATTAGTTACTAACCTAGTTCGTGTGCATGTTGTTTAAATTTAGGTTAAAAGGCTAATCAGTAGGCTAAACTCTGCCCGTATAAATCTGCAATGTGAGTCATTCTCTTTTTATCAACTGTTTTACAATACCTCAAATTATTTTCGAATGTTATAATTACAGGAAGTAAGTCGTGGTTATCTTAATCACTGGCTAGTGGGGTATTGTGCACATTACTAATTTTCACTGGTTAGGCTAATATATCCTAACAGTGATAATCATCACTACTTGGGTGACAGGACCCAATAGTGGTATGACCATCGTCACGCAATGTGACACGGCGCTAGATAAAAATAAGATAGAAGCCATTGTAGTCGCTCTTATGCTGTAATTGATAACTATGTGTCGTTTTATCAAAATTGAATGATTCACCAGTATTTCCCCGCTGACAAAATATTTTTAAAAACATGTTTCAGGCGACCTGCTGTAAATCAAGGAAACGTGCTACGGAGCACTAACAAGCTTGAAGAGGTGGCTCAGTTAAAAATGAAAAAACATGTTTTAATAAATCAGGGAATTTCCTAGTTAAATTCCTCTATTGTAAATTACGGGGTTTTATTCCAAATTATGAATAAAATAATTGGGCATTTTGAGTTTTAAAAGATCCTGTTAAAAATCTCCCACTGTCGCATAACAGATACTACGGGTTCCTGTCCCGCGGCTCTTGACCGGGTAAAACCGGGGCTGGGGCCGTGACATGAAAAGGTGGTATCAGAGCTACTGATCGAGCCACTGATTCAAAGCCTATTAAGTATTTCAAAATACTTAATTTTCCTAATTGCCATTCTGTGATTATGTGATTATATTTTGATTATCTGTTAATTTACAGAATGGGTAAGCAAAGAATTTCGGATATCTATCTTAAACTAGATAATTCCTCGAAAGATAAGGGAAGTACATCCCAATCAAATTCCTCAAGATATTCAGTAGATACTGAGGAAGGAATATTTGTTCGAAAGGCACAATATGAGGAACCACTTTCTCCTAATAAAAGAAGTTTGATTATTAAGAAAAGTCAGGAAAAAAGAAAGAAATCACAACCAAAAGAAGTGAGGGTTAACCAGGAAACCCAGAAACTAGATAATCACTCACCTTGGGAAGACGAATTAGATGAAAAAATGGGCTGATCATTATATGTTAGCCACTGTAGCAGTGAATGCAAAATTTTAATGCTTTGACCTAGTAGTAGCACCCATATCCTCTACAATCCAGAAACTCTAAAGGAAAACTTTTCCCAGTAAATAAATAAGTTACAATAAACCCTAGTAAGTTCTAATTATTAATTGTCTTTTGTATTAAATTAGTCACACGGTGTGTAATAATACTTGAATGTTTATCTATGAATTTTGTTATGAAATTTTAACTTAGCATTTTGTTAACATTTTGCATATATGCTAAATAGCATGAATGAGTTATCTGAAGCCCTTCAGAATCTCAATCTTTATCCGGTGAAAATAGAAGTTTCCAAAGACTTTACTGGTTACATACCCGATATAGAAGAGCCTATGGAATTCAACGCTTCACCACCGGAGAAACCAAAACCTAAGAAAAGAAGAAGATTTGTAGGATGGAGACGTGTACGCAGAAGGAAACCAGCAACTAGGAGAATTCCCAAAATAGAGAATCCCATAGATAAAGGAAAAGGAATTGCAATCGGGGAAGATTCCAGGCAAGTAGAAATGGAAATTGGGGAAAGTTCTAGGCAAGTCGAGGAGTTGCCATTACAAGAAGAATTAGATCGCCTACTGGCAAGCTGTGATATCATTAGCCCTATCAACACTAACCTTTACCCTTATCCTGCTGAAAATCAACTTCCAATAAATTTGGAACCAGCCATCCCAGAACCTTTAATCCATACTCAACCTTTAGGAGAAATGGACGAGTGGTGGACCAACGACTGGCAGTTTCAAAACCTCCTTAATAATCCTTATACCTTTTTCCCTCAGTTCGACCCAGAACCTATACCAAACCCACCAATGAGTAATGAAAACTTAGCTGAACTCCGCCATTTTGGCGAGGAGCTGATAGGTGCAGGGAATAGGATTCGGGAGGTGGGAGAGCAAATATCATGGAAGTACAACGAGAGGGAGCGTTGTTTCTGAAATATCAGCAGAAGGGAGAGTGTGAGAATGTAACTGTGATTGTATAATAATAATAATAATAATAATAATAATAATAATAATAATAATAATAATAATAATAATAGTAATAACAATATAACCCTGTAAAATAAAAATAAAACTTTGTAACATAACAGTGTGTACGGATGCATAATATGATATATAAAAAGGGAAATCGAGAAATCGATAATTTTGGATATATATATATATATATGTGTGTGTGTGTGTGTGTGTTATATGATTATTTTGTGTATAATTGTTATTTATTCTATACTAATAAATTGTATATATTAATTATCAGATGGAAAACGCTAATAATGAACCAGTTAATGAGGTTAACCAATCTGAGCAACACCAGGAGGATCAATTTATGACTAAGCAAGATATAGAAAATATTGTTGCTCAAGGAATAGCCAATGCTATTCCAGCAATCCTTGCTGCTGCCCAGAAACCTGTTGAACCTCAAATGATTCCTAGCAAACGTACTCATGAGGACAACTTCAGTAATAGTGTAAACGGAGGCGGCAACAACAACAATAACAATAACGATAATATTCTGCAAGTCCCGATTCTCAAGAAAATGAAAGCTGCAACGCCTGGTTGCACTTACAAAGAATTTCTTGCCTGTAAACCAGCTGAGTTTGCAGGTAACGAAGGGGCGACTGCAGCACTGCGTTGGTTAGAGAAAACCGAGGCAGTAATTACCATAAGTAAATGTGTTGAAGAAGACCAGGTCATGTATGCGTCGAATCTTTTTAAAGAAGGAGCTTTAGAATGGTGGAATACAGTTCTACAAGCTAAAGGAAGAACTATGGCGTATGCTATGAAATGGTAAGAATTTAAAAATCTCGTAGAAAGAAAATTATGTCCCGAGTATGAAAAGGTACAAATGACAAATAAGTTCCTAAATCATCGAATGATTGGTGTAGATTGTAGAGGGTATACTTCGATATTCTTCGAGTATGCAAGAGTAGTACCAACTCTGGCTTCGCCAGAACCGGTACTTATTTCTCGCTATATTTGGGGATTGATTGGCGAAATCCGTAATATCGTCAAAGCTGCTAAACCTCGCACGATTGATGATGCTATGGATTTAGCCAATACTCTGACTGACGAACTGGTACGGATGCGAGAAGAAAATAGAAAGATGGAAGTGGCCCAAAAGATTACCCAAGGATTCCGTATGGGTAACCGTAATAATTTCAAAAGAAGGGGGACTGGGCAATCTTCCATTATTCCATTTTGCAATAATTGCAAAAGAAAGCATTTTGGAAGATGCAAGGGATATTGCAATTTTTGCAAAATTCCAGGGCATCAAGAGGAAGACTGCAGGAAGAAGAAATTCACAGTTTGCTATAACTGTGGAGAAAATGGACATCTTAAGCCAGACTGTCCGAAATTGATCAAACTAGCTGAAAATAAAGCCAAACCTGCAGAAGGAACTACCAAGAAGAACGTAAGAGCCTTTCAACTAACGACTCAGGAAGCCGAATTGATTCATGATGTGAAAGCTGGCACGTTTCTAGTTTACAACGTCTATGCAAAAGTATTATTTGACTCTGGTGCAAACCAAAGTTTTATAAATACTTCATTCTACCAAGCACTTAAGTTACCCTTAACTCAACTTAGGCAGATTTTTACAGTCGAAACGGCAGATGGAAATTCTGTCAACATAGATAAGGTTTTGCGAGAAGAAAAGATAGAACTTTTAGGCCATAAATTTCATGCCAACCTGTTACCTATGAAATTAGCAGAATTCGATGTGGTGTTAGGAATGGATTGGTTAGTAGCCAACCATGCTCAAATTCTTTGTGATAAGAATTCCATAGAAATTCATACACCCACAGGTGAATTAGTGGTGATTACAGGAGATAAGCCACGAAAACCAATGAAGTTCATTTCAGTAATGAAAATTGCTAATTATGAACGAAAACAAGGAATAGTATATATGATTTCAGTAATCATTAACACTAAGAGAAAGGAACTTAAGGACATTCCAGTAGTATCAGAATATTCGAAAGTATTCCCAGAAGAACTACCTGGATTACCACCTGATAGGGAGGTAGAATTTAGAATTCATCTAATTCCTGGAACTACACCGACAGCTAAAGCACCTTATTGGTTAGCACCTACCGAAATGTTAGAATTGAAAAAGCAGTTAGATGAATTACTAAGCAAAGGATTCATATAACCTAGCTCATCCCCTTGGGGAGCCCCAGTGTTGTTTGTAAAGAAGAAGGATGGTTCGATGCGAATGTGTATCGATTATAGGGAATTGAATAAGGTTACAATTAAGAATCGATACCCATTACCTAGAATTGATGATCTTTTTTATCAACTTCAGGGAGCTAGATATTTTTCTAAGATCGACTTACGCTCCGGATATCATCAATTGAAGGTACAAGAAGAAGACATACCTAAAACAGCTTTCAGAACTAGGTATGGTCACTACGAGTTTACAGTCATGCCCTTTGGGTTAACAAATGCACCTGCAACATTTATGGACATGATGAATAGAATCTGTAAACCATATTTGGATAAATTTGTAATTGTCTTCATCGACGATATACTTATTTATTCCAAAAGTCATAAGGAACATTGTGAGCACCTGCATGTACTCTTAACTTTGTTAAGAAAAGAGAAACTTTATGCCAAATTCTCGAAGTGTGAATTTTGGCTACAAGAAGTACAATTCTTAGGACATATGGTGAATCACGAAGGCATTCACGTAGATCCTGCTAAGATAGAAGCAATCACCAAATGGAAGGTTCCGCAATCAGCAATGGAAATTAGAAGTTTTATAGGTTTCGCCGGATATTATAGACGGTTTATTAAGGATTTTTCCAAAATAGCCGTACCATTAACTAAGCTAACCTGTAAAGCAAAAAAATTTGAATGGGGACCTAAACAAGAAGAAGCCTTTAAGATTTTAAAGCAGAAATTAACAAATGCTCCAATTCTAGCCTTACCAGAAGGAACAGAAGATTTTGAAGTATATTGTGATGCTTCAAAGCTAGGATTAGGATGTGCGTTAATGCAACGCAAGAAGGTAATTGCATATGCATCAAGGCAATTGAAAAAGCACGAAGAAAACTATACGACTCATGACTTAGAGTTAGGAGCCATAATTTTTGCCCTTAAGATTTGGAGACATTATCTGTACGGAAGTAAGTTTACTGTCTATACAGATCATAAAAGCTTAAGATATATATTTGGGCAAAAAGAATTAAACATGAGGCAAAGGAGATGGATGGAAATCCTAAGTGATTACGACTGTGATATACAATATCACGAACGAAAAGCAAACGTAGTAGCTGATGCTTTAAGTCATAAGTATCATGAGAAAAAAAGACGAGTCCGTACTCTTAGATTAAGTTTACACTTAAACTTAATGGATCAATTGAAAAACATTCAAGAAACAGCAATCAAAGATGATGCTGAAGGAATGAAAGGAAGAATAAAAAAATTGGAGCAAGGAGCTGATGGAATTTGGAGATTCCACAAGAAAAGGATTTGGGTACCTAAGCAAGGAGAATTAAGAAATAAGATTTTAGAAGAAGCTCATAAATCTAGGTACATTGTGCATCCCGGTAACAATAAAATGTACCAAGATTTAAGGAATAATTTCTGGTGGATAGAAATGAAAAAGGACATAGCTAAATATGTTTCTAAGTGTCTTACTTGTTCACAAGTTAAGGCAGAACATCAGAAACCATCAGGTCTACTACAACAACTAGAAATGCTTGTATGGAAATGGGAACTCATAACAATGGATTTTGTTACTAAGTTACCCAAAACCAGAAAAGGTAATGATGCAATTTTGGTAATTGTGGATCGATTAACCAAATCAGCTCACTTTCTACCTATGAAAGAAACCTTTAGCATGGAAAGATTAGCAAAGTTGTATGTAGACGAAGTAGTATCTTTACATGGAGTTCCACTCTCCATTGTATCAGATAGAGATAGTCGTTTCACTTCTCACTTCTGGAAAAGTTTCCAAGAAGCAATGGGAACCCGGCTAAATTTAAGTACGACATATCATCCACAAACAGACGGGCAAAGTGAAAGGACAATACAAACACTGGAAGACATGCTCCGAGCATGTGTGATAGATTTTGGTGGAAACTGGGATAATCACCTACCTTTAATTGAATTCTCCTATAATAATAGTTATCATTCAAGTATTGAAGTTGCCCCTTTCGAAGCACTGTATGGAAGAAAGTGCAGAACTCCAGTTTGTTGGGTAGAAATAGGAGAAAGTCAATTATCAGGACCAGAGATTGTGCAAGAAACTACCGACAAGATTACTCAAATCAAAGAAATATTGAAGAAGGCTCGAGATCGCCAGAAAAGCTATGCTGATAATCGTCGTAAGCCACTAGAGTTTCAAGTTGGAGACAAAGTACTTTTGAAAGTATCTCCTTGGAAAGGAGTAGTTCGATTCAGTAAGAAAGGAAAGCTAAGTCCAAGATACGTAGGACCATTCCCAGTGATCCAACGTATAGGACCAGTTGCTTATCGTTTACAACTACCAGAAGAACTAGTTGGAGTACATGATGTGTTTCATGTATCCAACCTCAAGAAATGTCTATCTGACGAATCTCTGGTAGTACCTCTCCAAGATATAGAGGTAAATGAAAAATTAAAATTTGTGGAGAAACCTCTTTAGATAGAAGATAGAAAGATCAAGTTTCTCAAACACAAACGACTAGTAATAGTTAAAGTCAAGTGGGAGTCAAAAAGAGGACCCGAATACACTTAGGAGCTGGAATCTGAAATGAAGAGAAAGTATCCTCACTTATTTCAGTGAATCTCAAGGACGAGATATTAAATAAGGTGGGGAGGATGTAAGGACCCTCAAAAATGTCCCAATACGACTCGTAAGTGAAAACCCTAACCCCTGAAACCCTAATCTATATAAAAATTCAAGAAATCAAGAATTGTGGGTTTCAGGCGGGCCGCGTAAGGGTTAGCTTAACCTTATGCGGGCCGCGTCAATGTTGGGTTGACCGGATAAGTGTTCCGGATACACGTGTTGACCAGCTGGCAAGTCTACTCGAGACCAATCAACCCTACGCGTAGAATAGGTGGTTAGGCGGGTCGCGTAAGGTTCGAGCCAAGGTTTACGCGGGCCGCGTGAACCCTAAATTTCACCTATAAATAGCCTAGCTCAGGGGCTTTCATTCTGTGTCGACGGAAACTTTCAAAAACGAAATATTACTGCTCTGAAGTCGAAATTACAATCTCAATTAGTGGGGTACTGCTACGATACCGGGTATTAACTCGATCGCTGCTACGATTCAATGTCCGATTGATTGAAACTATCCAATGGATGTTTAAGTGCTGCCTACATTAGGGTCATGCTTTGTCATTCATCGTGAATTCGATGGATGTTTAAGTATCGCATTTTGTCATTCGTTGTGAGGGTTTAATCTCGTGAGTTATCGTAAATGCTGTATTAGTTACTAACCTAGTTCGTGTGCATGTTGTTTAAATTTAGGTTAAAAGGCTAATCAGTATGCTAAACTCTGCCCGTATAAATCTGCAATGTGAGTCATTCTCTTTTTATCAACTGTTTTACAATACCTCAAATTATTTTCGAATGTTATAATTAAAGGAAGTAAGTCGTGGTTATCTTAATCACTGGCTAGTGGGGTATTGTGCACATTACTAATTTTCACTGGTTAGGCTAATATATCCTAACAGTGATAATCATCACTACTTGGGTGACAGGACCCAATAGTGGTATGACCATCGTCACGCAATGTGACACGGCGCCAGATAAAAATAAGATAGAAGCCATTGTAATCGCTCTTATGCTGTAATTGATAACTATGTGTCGTATTATCAAAATTGAATGATTCACCAGTATTTCCCCGCTGACAAAATATTTTTAAAAACATGTTTCAGGCGATCTGCTGTAAATCAAGGAAACGTGCAACGGAGCACTAACAAGCTTGAAGAGGTGGCTCAGTTAAAAATGAATAAACATGTTTTAATAAATCAGGGAATTTCCTAGTTAAATTCCTCTATTGTAAATTACGGGGTTTTATTCCAAATTATGAATAAAATAATTGGGCATTTTGAGTTTTAAAAGATCCTGTTAAAAATCTTCCGTTGTCGCATAACAGATACCACGGGTTCCTGTCCCGCGGCTCTTGACCGGGTAAAACCGGGGCTGGGGTCGTGACACCCAACTCCCTTGGTTGCTTCGGACATGCATCATCAGAGTGCCCAAACACCTTACAATGAGAACATCTATAAGGGCTCCATTCATACTCCACATAAACTTTCTCTTTCACAAAACCTTCACCTTCAAGCTCCGGAACGGCTATGACTATCTCCTCTTTAAGATCATTCTCAGCCGATATTTCAACTAAGGCTCTGGCATAGCTGCTCCTTCCCCATGTATCCATGCACATCGACGAAGTATACGAATCCAATAGTTTTGGAACCCCTATAGCCGTAGCAATCATACTCAGCCCATCCTCCGTATACGCCGCTATAGGAACCTCATGAATTTTAACCCATACTTGTAACTTCTTCACTTCTTTCTTTTCAAGTTTCGTAGTAGGAGACCATTTACTAAGAAAAAACGGTTGAGATCTAATAATCCAAGGCCCTTCCTTTAGAACATTCATCATACCCTCTTCATCCACAAATTTAAAGAAGAAGAAACCGTTCGCATTCATCATGGATTTTTGTAACCCAAACTTCTTCCAGTTATTCCTCACAAAATAATCAACAACCGGGTAGGTAACTCGATCCCCCAGGAAATACCCGTACAACGTGTTGGATAACTTATCCTGAACAGATCTAACCGATTCCCTAGGAAGCACCACATCACATCCTTCGTGCATGATCGGACTAGCAAGCACTCTGATATTAACCTGTGTCGACTTCACTGCCATAACTATATCAGTGTATGACATCGGCTTTACACCAATTTCTTGGTTATTATTAATCCCATGATCAAACGACTGATCCGATTGAAATCACCATCTGTTTTTATGGCTTCCCATAACCATTATCAAGTGCTCCATATTTAATTTGTGACTTTAAGATGCATTTAATTGGAAGTACACGATTTACTTATCAAGCAAATTGACAATTTGATTTTAAAAAATCTCTTTTGATGCCTTTGTCACTTAAAACCTATAATTTTGTTTTTTAAGGAATGGAATATAGGTGGCTTTTTCAAAATTTTTAGTTTAACATACATTATTATTTCACCAAAAAAAATTAATGTGAATTTAAATATAAACCATCCGAGCTGGTTGCCACTAAAGTTTAACATAAAAATTTAAATATAAACCATAAAAACCGGTATGGTTAATGTGAATTTGCTAATTGTCTAAACGAGAGTTTAATATGCATATGATATTTATTAACACATAAATAGTCTTATATTTAGAACGTGGGGTATGGTGGGGCAGGGGGTTTGGGGCATGGGTTGACACGTGGTTTGGGGGGCTTCGCTGGGCTGACCCACATTGAAGACGGTATGGTGGAGCGGGGGTTTGGGGCGTGGCCAGCCCAAACGGCTATTTTATATTTTTTAAAACAAAAAATTCAAATTTTTTAATGTTTTTTAAATAAAGAAAATTACATAAAAAAATTCCTAATGCTTATATTTTTTCTTTATCTCTTCTCTCGTCTCCAACATTAGTTCCAACTCTTCACCTGATAGGTGATCAATGGGCTGGGCTAGAAATTTCATATCATCTCGTCTTTGTTTCAGGGCATCCCTAGCTTCTTTGCTCTTTCGAATTTCGGCCCTTTGTTTTTGGAATACGTTGAATGTATCTAACTTGCTTGCAATGTCATCCAACTGCTCGCTGTATACTCCCTTACGCGAGCCCGAACTCCCAATTGAAGGCGATGCCGTACCCGATCTTGATTTTTGAGCGCGCCTTTTTGCGGCATCTCTTCCGTATTCAGGCCGGTTTGGCGAATCATCCAAAAAGTTCTCCATCTTTTGATCTTGTGCATCCGATTGGGCTTGGGACAAGGGTGTCCTTGACCTTTTGGAAGACGTGTTAGTTTCGCTACCACTGGGGATATTCGCCCACTTGGAATGGAACTTACAAATCTCCCAACAATGCATGAAACGGAAGTCGCTCCCCACATTTGTTTTGAATGTAACCAATGCATTTGTCACAAAGTCGGCTTCGGTTTCACCACTTTTTGGGTTTTGCTTTGCTTTATTTAAATTGGTGAGTTGCCCGCTTATCTCGGTCCACTTCGAGGATAAGCTATCGTTCTCACGATAAACCTCCATTTCCATTTCTTCATGGAATGCTTTACTAATCGCTTCCCACAAATGGCTTCTATGTTGAGAATTTTCTATTTTAATCAAAACAGAATTTAATATATTACAAAGTTATATAAAAAAAACCATAAATATTAAAATAAGGGCTACAAAATATTATGAAATACCTAAAGTTGGATGTTGAGATTGTTCAAGCCAAGCCCTCGCCAATGCAAGTTCTCTTTGTTGTTTTCGTTTGACGCTTTCAAGTGTTTTCTCGCCCTCGGTTTTTTTCTTGTGACTTCTCTTTTTGATGGGTTTGGATGCAGAAGGACCATCGATGGGGGTTGAGTTTCGGGGACGGTTTTGGTTTGGGAAAGGTTGATGGAGGTTGGTGAAAGGTTGATGGGCGTTTGTGAAAACGGGCTAGGTATAGAATCGTCGGTGTGAGGGAAGTTAGTATACACACGATTCGAGAGATACGATGCGTAACCCGCCATATCGGGCATAGTGGAGTGTATTAAAAATGGACGAGGCATTGGTTGATTGGGTGGTAGGCTAGGATTTTCTTGGAATGCCCACGGGTTGTTCGGGTCATAACCACGATTATGAGAATTCATTTTTCGTATTGTAGAATGAGAATAGAGATGATTATAGAAGAGGTGGAGTGTATTGTAGTTGGATGTGGTAAAAAAAGATTAGAAGTGTGAGTTTTATAGTGAAAAAATAATTTTTTTTACAAATAGCCGTTGGCCAACGGCTAGTTTGGTTTGGCCATTAAGAGCCCGCCATGTCATATTGATAGACCCACCCACGCCCGGCCTTAAACTCCCGCCCCTTGGGCCACGCCCAATCCCAAGCCCAAACCCAAGCCCACACAGGGTAGTGGCTTCGGCGTTTTCAGCCAACCCACGCCCCATACCCCATATTCTTATGGATTGTAGAAAAACTTTGTACATGTGGTGAGTGGAGGTGCTCCAGCCTCGTCAAGCGGCATGGCAACCAGCCAGGATGTTCATAAAATAATTTGAAGCTTGGGGACGCCATATTCATGGGGCCTGAATTTTCTTGATTATAGACCAAATCCGTACATCACATTTCGATTATTTGAATACGATTATACAATTCTTGGTCTTGTCTACATATTAGAAAGTGTTGGAATAACTCTTTCTACCATTTACGTGAACAGGTTATTTAGGGTTTACGCAGAATTTTCATGTTTTGACAAAGAGAGCAAATAATTCAGCATACTTGGAAATGTAAAATTTCTTTTCATTAAAACTCACTCAAGCTCTAATATGTGTGATCGTGTGACTTTTAGACATCGCATACAAAAAATATGTTTTATCATATTCCCACCTGTTACAATGCTAAGCAAAAGTGTGTATATCTATATATCAATATATATATATATATGGGCATGTTTGGCTAAGCTTTTCAAAACAACTTATTGACTTATTGGCTTTTCCCCCTCACATACACCTTTATTGCCAAACATCATTTTGAAGCTTATGATTTTTCAAAAAGCCAATAAGTCAATAAGTTGTTTCAAAAAGCTTAGCCAAACATGCCCTATATATATATATATATATATATAGGGGGCCGCTAGAATGAGAACCACCACGAGTTGTAAGAACCATGAGAACCGCGCCCCGCGGGTGGCCGTCGGCGACGAAATTTTTTTTACACCTAGATCCGTATATTTTAGGGGGGGTGTAAAATTTTCGGTTCAAACGGCGCGCCCGAGGGGGTAGTTTTTTACGCCCAAAGTTTGGGTTTTTTTAATTTTTCTTTTTTTTTTTACCAAACTTTGGGCGTAAAAAACTACCCCCTCGGGCGCGCCGTTTGAACCGAAAATTTTACACCCCCCCTAAAATATACGGATCTAGGTGTAAAAAAAATTTCGTCGCCGACGGCCACCCGCGGGGCGCGGTTCTCATGGTTCTTACAACTCGTGGTGGTTCTCATTCTAGCCATCCCCTATATATATATATATATATATATATATATATATATAAAGCATTTCCTGTGGGTATGGATAGAAATGTAATTTCGCCCTCAATTTCTAAGACAGTCATCTGAAAGGTCACAGCTAGGGCATGTTTGGATTGGCTTCTCAAACCAGCTTATTAGCTTATTGACTTATGGAGAAGTCAATAAGCTGTTTTTGTGTTTAGATAACAAAGAAGTCCTTCTTGAAATAGCTTATTGCAAAGAAGGAAACATGAGGTTTTGAAAAGCCAAGAATTCGTGACTTCTTGATCCAGTTATGACTTTTCAATAATGAAATTACTACATTACCCCTTATATTTGTTTCTTTATATCTTGTTCCCTACAACAGTACAACAATTCTTCACCCCTGTTCTCTCGTAAACATAGCAGCAGCAAGCTGACACAGCAGCAACAAGCTGGTTCCTTCTCCGGCGGTTCCTTCTCCGGCGGCCGACACATTTGTTCTCCACCTCCGGCTTGCTTTTTCGGATGTGGGGACAGAATTGAGTAATTGGTTGAATTGGGAGATTGGGGGATGGGTTGTAAAAGAATCATGTAATCGAAATAGTGTAATGGGTTTGTGGGATTTATGGTGGGTGGTTTGAAGGTGATGGGGGGTTGGGGTTTTGGGATTGATTTTTGGAGTAAAGATGAGAGCTTTGTGGCATTTTTGGAAGCAGAAGATGTGGAGGGTTGGGGGAATGAATGTGGGGTTCTTCTGAAGCTCATGAAGCCACAAGGGGAAGGAGTGTGGCGGATGAACTATGAACAAGATGTAAGACGAGAGGGATCCAATCCAAGTTTTTGTTTTTGTATGTTTAATTTTGTAAACGACATATTTTTTATTTTGTAGGTTTTTTTTATTAAATTAAACTTTTTATTAAGAGAAGAGAAACAAAAAAGCTAAGCCAAACACTTTTTTAAAAAGCAACTTATTGACTTATGAAAGAATGTCCATTTTAGTCATTTTACATCAATAAGCTAAGCCAAACACTTTTTAAAAAACAACTTATTGACTTATTGGCTTTTCCCACCCCATAAGCTAATCCAAACACTTTTTTTAAAAACTCCTTTTCAAAAAGTCCTTTTCCCAAAAGTCCTTTTTAACTCAAATAAGCTTAGCCAAACATGCCCCTAATCTCCATGATTTTCATCCTCCGCTCCCAAATCTGCCCTTCCTTTCAATGAGTTCTTCAGTTTCTTATCATGGAGTTGTGTAATCGATGCCCTAATTAATTGTACATTCAATTTCTTATTGAATGCAATTGAAGATATGGCTTGAATGTTGGGTTTGCAATTTAGGTGTTTATAGTCACTCAAAGAGTCGATTACACAGATGCAACAAGATAACATTACTGGCTGGATATACAAGACAGAGCCATAGAATTATGTGGCTGAATTGAAGAGATTCCAGTCAACTTCGGTTCATCCCTGTTCACAATGCTTGTTCCTTCTCGCACTTGATTTCAATTTGCAAGAACCATAAGGTTTTTTAATTTATGGTTGGTATTTGCTATAATTATTTAACATCATTTTCAACCCCTTTTGTTGATCTGTACTTGATTACAGTTTTGCAAGATCACTGGAATATATAATTTATGCTTGGTGTTTGGTACGATTCTCTAAAATCAATGGTTTTTGATTTGATCTTGTGAGGTTTGATGATAAAAGACAATCAATAAGGGGGCGTTTGGTTCGCGGAATGTATAGGAATTGGAATTGGAATCACTATGGGAATTGGAATTTGAATTGTAATTTGATGGATTCCTTTGAAATCCATAGATGTGTTTGGTTAATAAATGTATTAATGGAATTAGAATTTAAAAACACCTAAAAGGACAAAATTACCCCTAGTTATAAACAATTGGAAAAAGTTTTAAAAACAACTATTCTAGATAAAAGTTCTAAAAAATTCTACAAAATCCAAAAAAATTATAAAAATTCAAAAAAATAATAAAAAATAAAAAAAAATTCTAAAAATTCTAAAAAAATCTAAAAAATAATAAAAAATCCAAAAAATAAAAAAAATCTAAAAAATAATAAAAAAATCCAAAAATTCCTAAAATTTCAAAAAAAATAAAAATCCAAAAAATTCTAAAAAATAAAAAAATCTAAAAAAATAATAAAAAAATCCAAAAAATTCTAAAAAATAAAAAAAACTTAAAAAAAATAAAAAAAATCCTAAAAATTCAAAAAAATAAAAAAATAAAAAAATCTTAAAAAAATAAAAAATCCTAAAAATTCGAAAAAAATCTAAAAAATAATAAAAAATCTAAAAAATTCTAAAAAATAAAAAAAAATCTAAAAAATCAAAAAAATCCTAAAAAATAATAAAAAAACTCCTAAATATTCAAAAAAAAATCTAAAAAATAATAAAAATTCTAAAAAATCCAAAAAATTAGAAAAAAATCAAAACTATAATAAAAAATCCATAAAATCCTAAAATTCAAAAAAAATAAAAAAAATAAAAAAAAATCAAATTTTTTTTTTTAAATAATAATAAAAAAAATCCAAAAATTCTAAAAAATCAAAAAAATAAAAAAATTATTTTTTTTTTTGATTTTTTGCTTTTTTTTAGAATTTTTTGGATTTTTATTATTTTTTTGATTTTTTAGAGTTTTTTTTTTTGGTTTTTTAAAATTTTTTTGGGTTTTTTTAGATTTTTATTATTTTTTGGATTTTTTAGAATTTTTTTGATTTTATAGAATTTTTTGGATTTTTTAGAATTTTTTTGAATTTTTTATAATTTTTTTGACTTTTTAGAATTTTTTGGGTTTTTTATTATTTTTTAGATTTTTTTTATTTTTTATAATTTTTATAATTTTTTTTGTATTTTTTTGGATTTTTTTGGAATCTTTTGGTTTTTTTGAATTTTTTGGATATTTTATATTTTTTTTGATTTTATAGAATTTTTTGGATTTTTTATATATTTTTTGGATTTTTTATAATTTTTTGGATTTTTTATAATTTTTTAGATTTTTTTTTTTTAGAATTTTTTTTATTTTTTGGATATTTTTGGATTTTTTTAGAATTTTTTGGATTTTTATTATTTTTTGGATTTTATTGGATTTTTTAGGATTTTATGGCTTTTTTATTATTTTTTTGAATTTTTATAATTTTTGGATTTTTTAGAATTTTTTAGAATTTTTTTGAGTTTTTAGAATTTTTGGATTTTTTATTATTTTTTATATTTTTTTATTTTTTAGAATTTTTATTATTTTTTGGATTTTTTTGGATTTTTTAGAATTTTTTGGATTTTTTATTATTTTTTGGATTTTTTTGGATTTTTTTGGATTTTATGGATTTTTTATTATTTTTTTAATTTTTATAATTTTTATAATTTTTTTTGAATTTTTTATAATTTTTTTGACTTTTTAGAATGTTTTGGATTTTTTATTATTTTTTAGATTATTTTTTAGATTTTTTAGAATTTTTATTATTTTTTGGATTTTTTGGATTTTTTGGATTTTTTAGAATTTTTTGGATTTCTTATTATTTTTTGGATAATTTTAGGATTTTATGGATTTTTTATTATTTTTTTGAATTTTTATAATTTTTGGATTTTTTAGAATTTTTTGGATTTTTTATTATTTTTTAAATTTTTTTATTTTTTTGATTTTTTTTATTTTTTTGGATTTTTTTGGAATTTTTTTGGAATTTTTTGATTTTTTTGGATTTTTCTATTATTTTTTTGGATTTTTTAGAATTTTTTTGATTTTTTTATTATTTTTTGGCTTTTAGACAAAAATGAAAGGGTAAGGGGTTATTTCCGTAACTTTGGAAACATTCACTTGGTTTTTTAAACTTTCCTTTGAAATTGAGAAGGAATCTGAATTCCATTATATGAGGGATTTTGTTGGAATTGAATTCCAATTCCCTTCAACTAATTGTCCAACCAAACACACAAAGGAATGGAATTCAAATTCCAATTCCCTTGAAATCCTAAGAGGCAATGATGACTAAATTTGATTTGATCGGGTTTCAGATTCACCGCATTTGGCGTGGCAGATTCAGAGGATGGTGACTGCAAGATATGTCTTTCATACTGCAGTTGCAACCTTTGTTGCGGCTAGGGTGGTGTAAGTGTGTTTATGTGATGGTAAAATAAATATGACCCTTAATGTTTTGCAATAAAATTATCTTTGATATCATATGGCTATTGCTGTTTGAATCTTTCATTTAGGAGCTATCTGTTTTACTTTGTATTAGTGGTTGATAATTCTGATGCAGAAAGAACTTACACCCACCTCAATTCATGTTTTATTTTTTCATCTTTTGTTTTTATACCATCCATGCGCCTTTCGCCTTTAACAACACATTTTGCTGAAGAGCGAGGGTTTTGATGTTTGTTTGTTTGTTTGTTTGTTTAGAATAGGTACCCATGTCAAGCTCCCTGGTCCTTTCTTGAAAGAACCAAATGTATACGGATTTCACACCTCTTACAATAAGATGATACGGTTCATATGAACTACGAGGCGTTTACAATAAGACGATACGGTTTGTGCAAATATTCTGAAATTTTGAAGATACCTACTGGTTTAATATATAGTTGCAGCATTAAAATGATGATTGTACAGGCTTTGTGAGGCTTCAAAGAGTATTAACAAGTAAAAATGTGAAGCGACTAATGGTGACTGCCATGAAGCAGATGCAGCTGTTGGTTAGAGTCCAAACACAAATTCAGTCACGTAGAATCCAAATGTCAAAGAATCAAGCACAAGAACAATCATCATAAGAAGTAAGATATAATTTCTTGGCCTTCTTTCTAAAATACATCGCTTTTTGTTTTAACATAAGATATATTCGCAGTCAAAAAATTTCTAACAAAAACAGCCGTTTAATAAGCACCAAAGAGATTACAAACTAGAAAAAAAAGCAAAATTGTCGATCACATTAATTATTTATTAAAAGTCTTTAAGAGATTGACAATTGGTTTGTAGGTCAATATAATCCAATAATCATCCAACTATAACGACCAATTCAGAATGGCCATTTTTAACCGAATATAAAAATAACAAGATTATCGTCACTCCATCCCAAGTTTTTTAACCCGAGTAATAAAAATAGGTTTTTGGTGACCCACGATTATGTTGGAGACATAGTTTTGATGCAAAAATTTTAATTATTAATTGATTTTTTTGGTAAATAATAATGCAGCATGTAGGAAGTTGCTACTGCTTGTGTGTTGGCGCTTGGAGCAGAGTAACTTATCTGCATTATCGATGGGCCAATTTTGGATGAATGGGACCGGTTAATCAGATTTTTGACACTTGAAGATGCTGACATGTTAATACGTAGGCGAGCCAAGCAAAGCGAGATTGCAGGTCCGCTCTTCTCTTCTGCTCCTACACACTGATCGAATAACGAGGATTCCATTTTCCGGTGTCAGTTTCGTCATTACAAGAGTGGTAGGGTTGTTTTCGGAGAGTACAACCGTTACTCCGATTGTTTGGTTGTGATAGAAAAGATGCAAGGGCGGACTAGAGTTCAAGATAGGCGACGAAGCTTGGTGTTTGTGGTCCGATCGGAGGTAGTGTATGGCAAGCGTTGGTGAATCACCCACTGACTTTTTTACTTTTCAAATTGCAGGAATCCAGTTGCACCATAGGTACATCTTTAATGATCAGGCGGCTTCTGATCCCTCTCGAAGCCCTTTGCTCAAACCGTGCACGTCGAAGTCCACTCAGTACAAATAGACGGAAGGAAAATCAACTTAGTCGCCACCACCGCTGCCAAGGTATACGATTTTCAGTGTTTTTTAATAGGTTAATTGATTTCACTAATTACGTTTGTGGACATTAATTTTCGATTTTGTTCTTCAGATCCCGTAGATTTGAACTTCTCTAATCTAATGTTTAATTGTAGAAACCAGCAAGATGATTATATATTTGGGATGATTTTGTTTGATCTAGGAGGCTGAACGTCCAAGATCCTTCAGGTTTACATTCAATTTAAGTTCAGCTTCATATATTTTATTAAAGATTGAAAACAGTTGGGTCGATTAGGATTCCGATATGCATTACGGAACTGGATTGACTCAGTGTAGATTTTGGGTTTGGGTTTTGGCTGAGTGTTGTGGATGCCTTGTTGACTCATCCGGACTGTCTGCACCAGCACCATCATTCGGACCACCTGCACCGTCATCCGTACCGTCTGCACCTGCACCAGCACCGTCATCCGTACCGTCTGCACCAGCACCATCACCATCATCTGAACCGTCCGCACTGCCTGCACCAGCATTTCGGTTTGTGAGAATCTCGAAACGTTAAATTTCACTGAAAATAATCTATCCGGTGAGATACCAGTGAAGTTAGGAAGCTTGTTGAAGTTGAAGTTTCTTAATCTGTCGTATAACGATCTTTCGGGTTCGATCCCGAACGGAAACACGTTTAAAACGATGAAGTTGAATATATGGAGCCCTGTTTGGCAGAATTCGGGTTTAAAACAATATCTGCAATGGAAACAGGTATGAGGTCCTTTCTTACCTAAAAACCCGATTTTAATAACTATTTTTTTTACTTTAATAGCACCCAACAAACATGATGTGTAATAATCGAAACGGGTCAGTTTGATTGTGTAATTATTTTCTAAAATTATTTATTTTTTAATAAAAAATTAGTTCATCTAATAGGATTACATACAATGAACGAGAAAAAAATAACCTGTTTCGACCCGTTTATGTCTAAAAACCATACAATGAACGAGTTTCGACACGTTTGACCCATGAACGAGAAAAATATAACCCGTTTCGACCCGTTTATGTCTAAAAAATAAACAATGAACGAGTTTCGACCGTTTAGGTGAGTTTATGTCTAAAAACTATACGATGAATGATTTTCGACCCGTTTGACCCATTAGAGAAAAAAACAACCCGAATCAGCTCATTCGTAATAATCTATAAATCATTCAACTTTACAGATCTTGAAATCTTAAGTCTACATATTTATATGACAGGTGAATACAAGGGTCTCATGGATCATGACCTGAAAGATGATGTATTCGGCTTCGGGGAGGTTGTTTTGGAGATTTTGACTAACGGAAGACGAAAAAATGGTGGAATAAGCATTCACAAAACACAAAAAAATGTTAGATTGAAATATTTCGATGTAATTATTAAAAGTTTAGTTGAATGATCCAACAATCACATTCCGATGCCTCGGTAAGCGAAGTTCGACGACCCGTTCCCGTGAATCTCTCTGCCTTTAGTTTAGCATCGGCATACAGGTACCGTTCTATAATCTTTAAGAATTTGAATAATTCTGCATTGCAAATAGCATTTTTTTTATGGCATACAATGTTTGATACCTTTTTCTTTTTGGGAATAGGTTATGCATCAAGGAAACAAAAAGTTTTTATAATGTTCCTTCGATCTATTTGCTGCAACTTGTACGTTGACATGGTTATTATCAATTTTCGTATGGAAAGAAGAAATTTGCCACAACGACAAGAGTTGTGACCATTGCTTTATAAGCATCCTCGCTCTTCCTGGTGTACTTGCATTGTTTAATGAAAAGACCGTTTACGTTCAGAAGCATCCAGATTTTTGCAGGCTCATACGTAGCATCAGGTGTAGATATTAAAGTTTTGACAAGTCGAATTGATGAGCTTTCTGAGGTTTGTAGACACACTCGTATGATTGTTTTAGAACTTTGAACCATTGAGGCCGCTTGAGTTGAATATGGTCTATGTATCATAGAAGCATGACAATTTTTTATTACTACAATTTTTATAGGAGATAGGGTTGGTGTTTAAGTGTTGTAATTTGTGACAAAGATTTGCAGTAGACGTGTTGGATTATTTTCTTGAAAATTTTGGAGTAACCTTTATTACTTGTGGTTCTCTTATGTATTCATCCCTCTTCTTTTGTTATCTTATGAAAATAAACCCATATAGGTTTTGACTTTTAAGTGTCTTGAAGATACATGTACAGTGTTTATGTATAAAATTGTTTTAACATAGTTTTTAAGACTTTACATTCATTTTGATTGCTGTGGTTAAGATTAGGCGCATGACCACATAGCCAATAAAGCATACAATTGGTTGACGTCGCAAAGAAGATCAAGATCACAAATGGCTACCTTCATGCAAGGGCGTAGCTTAAGAGGGGCCGGGAGGGGCGCCCGACCCCCTGAACTTTTCGCTCAGTAGATCAAGATCACAAATGGCTACCTTCATGCAAGGGCGTAGCTTAAGAGGGGCCGGGAGGGGCGCCCGACCCCCTGAACTTTTCGCTCAGTAGTGTTATATATGTAGTTTTCGTATAGAAATTTTTGGGTATATACGTTTTCGACCCCCCCCCCCCCCCCCCCGTTTTCATGGTCAAGCTTCGCCACTGCCTTCATGGCCATGTTTCCTTACAAGAAACGCCACTGAAGATGAAGAATCCAACAAAAGATTAAGTTCGAAACCGAAAATAACAAGGTGGTGCCATCGATATCCGAAATGAACAAGGCGGTGTTGGTGACGATTGACTGCGACGAGAAGGGGTTGGAGCTTGAGACACTTTTAAGAGCGTCTGCATATATTTGGGTGCCAACGGTTCGAGTATAATGTACAAGGCGGTGGACGGATCGGAGTTTGCCGTCCAGCGGATCAAGGAGAGTGGTTGGAGCTATTCAGAGTTTGAGAATCACCAATCTAGGTAATGTGCTCCCGCCGCATCGCGCGGGCACCACACTAGTATATATATAAAAGAATCCCGGTTTGAGAATCCGCTATGTCCTCTAAAAAAGGTTGAGTTGGTCTAAGTGGCTATATAAAAATGATAATCAATCTTTACATCGTAAGAAAATCTTACTCGGAGGTCGATCGGATCAACTGAGTCTTTTACAAAAGTAGAGGAATGAAAAAAATTATGATTTTTCACTAATATCTTTAACAAGTGGATCCGACTTATTGTTACACATCAGTAAAGGAATACATCATATGATATTGAGAATTTTATTTTTTCTCCCGTTGAGGTTGATTTTGTAAGAAACATGGTTTTTAGTAATAAAAGTGTGTATGTTAACGTGTTGATACTCTCACTTGGAAAACAAGAGTGGGACATGGATTAAATTTTTTTTATTGGTGTGCCAAGTGTTATGTAAAGGTGTTTTTTTTAATGAAGAATGGCAGTTTCATTATAAAACAAGCAAACTGCTTGTGACAGTACAAGTACATGAAACAAAAAGCATTACACTCACACTACTGTTACATCAAAAGTATGTTACCCATCCACCTTAAAGTCCCTATATTTCTAATCCCCACTTGTGGCCTAGTGGTAGAAGACTTGGGTTTTCTAATAAAGACTCAAGTTCAATTCTCACTTGTGTCATATTGGGGTTGATATAGGCAATGCAGGATTTGGACTAGGCCTTGTGTGAGGCTGCCGTTTCGATTCCCTAGCCCAACCGGGTTTTCGTCCCACTGTGTGTTACGCCAGAGAGTTTTGCTCTTGTGGTGGCACAACGACTATCAAGTGGCAGCCGGCGGTATGGTTTCCCGGAGAAACGCCCAAAAAAGCCAAACTTGGAAGCCAGCGTGAGCCCGGTTAAGACAACATAGCCTGACCAAAGTGGGGCAATACGGGGCGCTCCGATTTGGAGAGTGTGGTAACCTTATACATGAAGATAACCATTAAAAAGGTCCCTCTAATCCTTCCATTACATTTTAATTGATTCTACCCAAGACCTAACCTAGAGGAACGACATAGCCTTGATTTCGCTAATTAACCTTTATATTTGATTGCAAATCCACAAGAACGCGTCTTCTTTCACGAGGTCCACCGTCTTCCGAATGGGGATAAAACTATCATCAAAGACCTTAACGTTCCTGGCACTCCAAATTCTCCAAACCGTGGCAGTGACAACCGTTTGGATCAATTTTTCCACACCCTACTCCCCAGGGTATCTTTAATGTACGCGACAAGATCCGAAAGGGACGTGCAATCCATAGGAAAGTTGATTCGAACCCACGCCAGCACATTCCACCAAATACTTCTGGCCCATAAGCAATTTAAAAAAAATGTGATCCGGGTTTTCAATACCGATGCCACAACGCGGACAAGAAACGTCATTCAACTGGATACCCCTATGCGCTAAACCATCCCTAGAAGCAACCTTCCCCTGTAAAGCTCTCCACAACAACAGATTAGCTTTCGGGGGGACCAATTGTTCCAACTGAACATCACCGAGCTGCTTGAGACATTCCCCGTGGTTCCTTCGATGTCATTTCGCACCTGTTTCATCGAAAAGCTTTTATCCTTATCGTTAGCCATGACCAGGTTCCGTCTTTCATAATCAGATTCTCGTTAATATCGATACCCAGCTTCCAAAGAGCCTGTTTCATGCTGCCGATATCCTTCCACACCCCGGGGATGGAGTTTTTTACAGGAATAATCTGGTCCGCAATATTGTTTTTGTGCACCGCCGCAATGACTTCGGCCCAAAGCTGATTTGGGTTGGACTTGAACCTCCACCACCATTTTGTTAACATGGCAAGATTAAAATCTCTAATTCTCCCTATCCCCAAACCGCCAGCCCTCTTTGATCTCGTCATAACTTCCCATCGGACCCATCTCAGCTTCTTTTTTGTATCCGTAATCCCCCAAAGGAAGTCCCTCCTGAGGCCTTAAGCCTTATCCGAGGCAAAATGGAAGATTTGTTCCTTTACTTACAGGTCGCTCGATTTCAGACCCCGTCATCTTCAAATTGAAAAATTTCACCTCTAGCTTGTGGATGTCGTCACGACTACAGTACTCTTCTTTGATCAATTCCTTGAAGTCGTTCCATGGGGTGGCATTAGCAACTGCCAGCCCTAGCAGTTGAACCTGTGCTTTCCACCAGGTTAACGCAGCACCTTCGAGTGTTCCAGTAGCAAATTTCACCCTACGATCTTCAGGGCATTCACACATCTCAAAAACAGACTCAAGCTTCTCAAACCAGTGGAGGAGACCTACAACTCATTCTGTGCCACTGAAAGTACTAGGTCGGCAATCCATGAATGTTTTGAACGTACATACTGGAGGTTGAGCATGCTGACCTCCTGCTGGAGCTGCTGCGAGTGCCTCAGTAACCCGTTCATTGATCAAAGCCGTCAACTGGGCTTGAGTTAGGTTGATACCACCACGTCCTCCGCGTCCGTTCATGATCTTCACAATGAAGAGATCATAAGTGAGAAACGTGTGGTGAAAGTGCGTAAATGCGGGATGACAGAAGAGAGTAAACACACAGGGTTTTAATTATCAGTTGTTATATTAACTAAGCATGCAATGTATTAGGTAAACTAATAGACAGGCAAGGTAAGCATGAACCATTTCACCTATGGTGTTGAGTCTTGCACGTGGAACGAAGCGTCGTTGTTGATCGTTGAGCACTGTACAGGTTATAGTCTGGTTTTATCAAAAAGCTTTTCCCCTTTTTAAAACCAAGTTCACTATAACCAATGGCTCTGATACCAATCTGTCACACCCCCAAAATCCACCACGCGGAGTATCACCGCTTGGAGGCGTGACATGACCAGGATCGAGCCACCAATCATATTGAACAACGCAATTTAGTAAATAAACCAACCACAATACAATTGGTGACCAAAAGAAAGTAACCGACTTTAAGTTAACAGCGAAAGCATAAAACGTAAGTCCAAAACATAAGTCCAAAACATAAGTTCATAGTTCATAAGTTTATTTATTAAGCACGGGACATAATAGTACATATCCCACAACGACCTCCTCCTCGTGCAAGCTCCATAAGCATCTAGCGACCTGTAAGGCATGTAACAACGAGTCAACAATAAAGTTGAGCGAGTTCACAGTTGGGTGTTTGTTTTAAGTCGTTTTAATAACATGGTTTTCGTTTAGTTGGCTTACTTGCCGTGGGGGTTACCCCATAGTTGAAAATATGATTAACTAATTCCTTCTTTCCCAAACCATGACCCGTGGGGGTTTCCCCATATGAACCACTAGACCGTTACCATATCGACAACTGACGAACAATAGTTGTGCCCTACGTCAATGTTCTATCATCATTGACAGTTTGCCCAGATCCATTAGTACACGCCCGTCCGAATGGCACGGTGTGAGGCTTGTCAACCCTAATAGCGCTATTAACTAATGACCCGCTCGCCATTGGCCCAGCGATTAAGTCGATATAAAATTGAGGGACTTCATGATAGAGTTTTGTCTAGTAAGTTTAAGGTTGTTGTCCTACCCATGGAGGACGAAAGTACGTATTCTACCCAAGGAGAATACGCAGGATTAATATTGGCATCCCACCTATGGAGGATGGCGGTACATATCCTACCCAAGGAGGATATGTAGGTTCCGTTTTAATTCTTTAACCCATTCCCAACCACCAGGAATCCCATGCCTTAGAAAGTGTGTGAACTCACCCCGGTTGCTCGGTTTGACTCTCAAAAATAGCTAACAGTCAAGGTCGGTCAATCACGTCCTAGTATGATTACCACTTAGTTTATTAGTGGCTTCAAATAAGCACGAAGTTCCTACACGCATCTATCACATAACATGCATCACTTTAACAGTTCATGCCCATATAAACTTCCCATCTATTCCCGTTCATAAGCAAACATACGACATTGCACATAACACTTTTATTGACATATAACATGTTAGATCATTCTCAGATAACCTACCCGACATTTAGACACGCAAATTACTACTTAAGTCGTTTCAGCTTTTACATTCAAAACTGTGCTGTTTTCAGGAATTTTAATAAAATAGTTAACCTGATCCAAAAATTCCCAATTTTTACAGAAGGTCTTAAACGATCCAAATATTATTGTGTAAAAATCTCGGGATCCAATTCATTACCAATATTTTATAAAAAATCATTTACCGGACTGCAATCAGATTCATCACTTTCTGACTGCAGTCCACGGAATAATTTATTAGAAATTCATTGCAAGTCCGATTGATGAAATTCCAGTTGGAGCATTACTATGACATCAGTGGTCATCTACAGTAAAATTTTCATGAGCTAATTCTACATAGATTTCAAGTTATGATGGAAAACATGGCACACATTTTCTGCAGTAAAAACGCAGCTTGAGCTGCTGTCCAAAAACAGTCCTTTAAAAATAGTAAACGACCTCAAAAATTACGATTCCAGTGCCATTGGATCCGTTTTTCGAAAATACATAATTTAGGCTTCAGAAAAATCAGTTTTTCGATTTATTATGATCCGTTTACAGCCAGTTGAAGTTGGCTGAAAATGCTAATCAGCATGCTTTTTAGAGTTTAAATGTTACTAAAACGCATCAACAAATGTTCTAACAACGGGTTTATCAAGAAATCAATGATCAATCATCATGCATGCTTTAACCAACCTTAACCCAACAAGATTTCATCTTCATGTAAACTTATATTCATGTTCTTTGTTCATTTTCTTTTTATGTTCTAGTGCTAAACATCAAATAACAATCTTACGAATAATCATCATACAAGTAACCAAGAGTGAAGTCAAAGACTTACAACTAGCTCAAAGGCTAGGGAAGAACCTCTAGTAGAAAGATGAAGAAAATGATGGTGAAAAAGCAATGTATGAAGCCCTTAGTGATCTACAACTTCAAGCACCTTTGATTAACCTTCTAACCTTGAATGGAACTTGAAATTTGATGAAGATGGTGGTGATATGGTGGAGGTGGGGGCGGGTATGGTGAGCTGAGAGGGAGGGGGTGGGGTGGGGTGGGGTGGGGTGAGTGAAGGTGTGGTGTGAAGATGTGAAGTGATGATGAAGATCATGAGGCCATTCTTATAAAGATTGTTCTAATATTTTGCCTACTACATCAAGAAACCAATCCATTATAAAATTAGATTATAATCTAGGAACAAGATTAGGAGTATGGTGTGGTGATTGACCGAATTCGGTTAGGGGGGGGGGGGGGTGGTTGTAATTTTTTTTTTTTTTTTTTTGCAACTAGATGATAATCATAAGTTAGTTTCCAAGTATATGCTTACCTATGATATTTACTAGAGAAATTAGTGGGTGTTATGGTGAACGGGGATCGTGACAAGCCAAGAAATAATTAAACAATGTACTTGACAAAAATTTAGTGTCCCGGGTAATGTCCGGTTGTTCGGTTAAATACCGTTTCGATAAAGTGCTAAGTTATTCCGTGAAGTGTCTTTTATATATCTTTTTGTAACACTATTAATTCCCAACACTTAGGAAAGCATGCAGGACTATTTAGTCAATTTTCTGCACAAGACTAGTATATTAACAAGCACATGTAAGTATGACACAGTAATCAGAAAGCAATTAAGTAATTCAGCATAGTCATCAAGCACTTTAATTTAACATTAATTAATCGTACGGATACATGTAATTATGAGGGTTGTCACAGCTACGGTAGCATTGGGTTTGCTAATGACTCATTTTAGAGTAGCATAGTAACATTGGTATTCTGAAGGAGGCGGGTACTTTTTACCCACATTCCTTTCTTATGCCCATGCTAAACTTTTTAGAAATAAGGGCCCTTAATCGAATAGAAAAAACACGAGATTAAACAACTTGTTCGATTCTTTTTATTATCAACCAAAAGTACACAAATTACAATAACCCTAACCATCTATTTATACTAAACTAGTTCTAATCCTAACCCAACTCAAACACCGATTAAATAATTATTAAACCTAAACTAGATAAACATATTCCATTAAATAAAAAAACTAATACTTATCTAAACCCAAAAACTAAATAATAAATAAACCAAACTTTATGTTCAACCCTTTTGAATTATCTTGAACCCACTTCAACTCCTATTAGGATTACTTTAAAACTTTTGTCCTCATTAAAGGGCTTGAGATCTATTCATATTACATTTTTGTACGTCTTTGTAACTTCATTGTTTATGACGCGCAATGTGTGTCAAATGGGTAAGGCAATCCTTTGCGCCTTCCTTGTCTCTTTAGATGCGAATTTTGTTATTATTTAATTGTTTATATTATTGTCATGTATTAATGTAATAAATTAATGATGAATTGACTTATCGGAACTACTCTGGAACCCTAGATGAACTCATTGGCTGCAAACGCATCATCTGCCTCATCTTTCTTCCGGCCACATTCCCCCTTGATTTAGGGTTTCTTGTGTTCAACAATCGTCATTTCGATCTCCATTAACCATCGCCAATTTAGGGTTTTGCAGTGGTGGTACGACGGCAGTGACCCACCGCCGCTCTCTCTTCTCTCTCGCTTTTCCCTCTTCCAGTTCTCTCTTATCTGAAGTAAAACCATTAAAGAGGGCTAAGGTGTAAACCTAAAGGACATGCGTCTCAAGAGGGAGTACCCGCCCAAATAGGTAAATTGGAACAAACCACAAATACAAACACTATTCATTCCCATTGTCTTATTAATAGATAAAGATTAGTATAACTGTTTCCGGGTAAAAATATTAGTTATAAAATAAAAACGTTAATTTTATAAAAAATTCCCTTTAGTTCAGATCGTTTGTATAAAAGAAAGTATTAACTAGGTTAGTTTTATAAAGATAAAGTAATTATAAATGTACAAGGGCTAAAGTTGCCATTTCTCCAAAGTCCTCCCCCCTTCACGCATCACACACTTGTGGGCCCCATCCCACGTGCTTAAGATCATCGCCACTCGCCATAGCGTGTGGTGTCACGCATCGCTCTCTTCTTCTTTGTCGTTTATGCCAACCGCAACCCAACCCGTCACCCGCAACCCAATCCACCACCCGCGACCCATTTACGTGATGATTGGTGCTCTTTTTAGTCTCGTTTGATTCGCAACTTGTGGAGAAACCAAAACCCACCATCAAGTCAGCCTATTACATTCCATAATTGATCCATTAAATTCAAAATGGTTACACCATTAAAGCACTTTAAAGAGTTCATGGAACACGATGGGATTCCATTTAATTCGACATCAATAGTTCATAAAACTTATACTAATCAATTCCTGAAAGCATTTCACACATTTCCTCACTTTCAAATCCGATTAACACTCTCCCAAACTCGCGAATTCAAGCAAGGAAATACAAGGCCAAATCAGGTGATTCTTGAGCCTAAACTTACTAATTTTTCATGCTTTACAAAACCTCCTACCCATTTCTTTGATAGACTACATATGAATCCAAGTTTAATTTCATGTTAATATAGGGTTCTTGGGTTTTTGATCTTACACACATGCTTTAGTGATATTGAAGTTATGATACTGCTCATTATGATCTTAGATTAGGTTGTGTAATTTTTGGACATCATATGGATTTATTACAAATTTTAATCATGTTATATTGAAAATTATATAAAAAAATACAAATTACCAAAAAAAATTATATAAAAAATACAAGTTTATCAAAATAAAATTTTACAAATATTGTGTGTGGTTTCTCTAGAAAATATATAAGGCATGGAATTCTTATAACAAATTTCATAACCTTTAACCTTTGGTAAATTATTTTGTAATAAAATGATTAATTAAATCATAAAACAAATTATGTATTTTTACAAATTTATTATTTAAATAAAAATACAAGATAATTTTAGATTTCTGATTTATAAAGTTATTAGTGATTTTTTTACTGATTTATCTAAATCTAGCATCTACAATATATAATGAAATAATATATTTGTTATTATCATAATTAATCGCGTTTATTATTTCACCTCTACAAATATAGATTTATTAAGTGAGTTGGAAATTAGTTATATATTTTAGTTATACAAAAGCCCCCAAATAATAGGACTCAATTTCTGTTGGGATTGAACCCTTACAAAGGAACAGATGATATAAAGCCAAAACTACATCAGATGATTGATCCAGAATAACAGAATTTACAACCTCTGATGCTAACCATTGATCAGGGCTTAAACTGCATTACAAGATCTGATGAAGACAAGGTCTGCTGAGAAACCTCTGATGAAGACTAACAATGGATAGGCTCATCAGTGTTTCTCCTTTATTTAATGTAACAGTATCTGTCATACCAATGGTTAGTCTAATAAGTGTTTTTAGTTTGTTAATGTTGCTAGCTGTCACTATCACCTCTGATATCAATAAAGATGCTCAGAGGTTAGGATTGTACTATAAATAGATGGTGCTATTGTACTTGTTGGATCTGAGTTTATTTCTGATTGTATTTTGTGTTTGTAATTAAAATGAAGATGGATGAGTGTGCAGCGGAATTATGATGAAAATAATCTTTGCATACAATCAAACGAGAGTAATACTTTGATCAAACATCTTTTCACAATGAATCGGAAGATTGAATTTATTTCAATAACGATTACAATGATTGATGAATGAATGCAAACTCCCCCTCAGCCAGAGCTCAGTTGTTTGTTCGTGCAAAGAAGACGATGATGCAAAAGAGCTAATAGAACAGTACAAAGTACTGAACTATTTATAGGCACTTGCAAACCACTGAGCATCTTAGCTGACGTCACCATGAAAGTGACATCTAACCTCCTAACAAACTCTAACCTCTGATTTATACAAACACTGCTATGTTAACTACTGCTATTACATTACAAAACAGACTATAGATCAGCTGCTGCAACCTTCCACTGCTGTGAACCCAGCAGTACTTGTCCGGATCAGCAGTGCTTGACTCAAGGCAGTAGATTGAATCAGCAGGGCTTTAGTCTTTCATCAGTTCTTTACTTGAGCAGCAGTTGTAGGTCAGCAGTTTTGCAAGATCAGCAGATAGTAGGTCAGCAGATGTTGAAATCACTTTCAAGGGGAGAGACTTGTATGTAATCATCTGCTTATTCTGGATCCACTGCTCTGATCCAGTTTTGGCTTTCATTATCTGTTCCTCTGATAGGGTTCGATCCTAACAATCTCCCCCTGGAACAGATAATGCCAAAACTCTTCATTATTGTGGAATTCTTTATTGCCTCATCAACAGTTCCCTTATCTGACCTTTAAATTGTAGTTCAAAGTCTAGGGCATCTGTGTCTTCATCATCCCTGCTAAGTGGAAGATCAAGGAGATCCTGCAAATCTTCAAGACTCAGGCCAAGAGCTTGTTCCCTTGATATTTTCTCCACTTCTCCACCAGACCTGAGCAAAGTCAATACGCAGGTCTGTTTGTCAGTTTCCCACTTTTGTATTTTTGAGCCTGGTGGGTTTCTTGGGAGATGTTTATTTGCAGAGGTATTTGGTGAGGCTGGCCTATTCATAACTGGCTGAGCAGTACTTGCAGTTTGATCCAAACAAAGAGTTTCTATGATCATTTTCTTTATGCCTTCTTTTACAAGGTCATCTCCTTTTATCATCTCTTGGATGGTTTCACCTCCCAACTGTTTGTGTGTCCTTCTTTTATAGATGGCAGCACCAGTTGGAGCAGTGGCTCTCCTGATTTGCAGCTTTGATGGTCTTTTTGAAACCTCTGCTTCAGGATAGTCAGGCTTTTGAGGAACTTTTGGATCTTTCTTTCTTAATTCCTCCAACCTTTTGTAGGTGATCCTGACCACATCTTCTTTCCATCTAGCAATTTGTCTTTTGTTTCCATATTCAGCAGCAACCAGTTCTTCTTTCATTCTTTTCAGTTCTACCTGTTTGTCAGGTGCATTCTTTCTAAACTTTGCCCAGTCAGGAGGAGTGTGAGTGACTTTCCTGTTTATCATGTCTTGAATTCTTGCAGCTTCATTTTCAAGCTCAGGAACAGTCCACTCTTTGTACATGTATCTCTCTCCTTTGTATTTCTTGTGAGCCATGATGCTTTCAATGTAGTCTTTCTTCAAAGTTTCAGCTGCTCTTTCTGAAATTTGTTGACTTACATTTTTTGTAAATTGTTCTAGGGATCTGACTTGTGTGAACAGATATTGATAATTTCTTGAAATTTCTTTGTCAGATTTCCCTTGTGTATTTCTATTTGAGATATCCTCTGCTTGCTTGACCTTGATTTTCAAATATTCATCAACATTTTTAGGCCAGGGATATCCTTTTATTGATGTCAAACTCCTTTTGGCAGGGTCATCCTCAAAGTAAAAGGATTTTATTTCTTCTCTAACAGCTGCTAGTTCAAGAGGAAATTGAACACCTGCAGGAGGTAAGGGCTTGTGCATTCGAACTGAAGAGAGAGGAACTGGTTTTGGTATTGTGACAAGAGCCAAAGTTTGTGGTGGTGAAGTGTCATCATCTTTGAGAATTAGCCTTCTCTTCTTTATTTGAGGAGGGGCTGATGATGTTTTGAATGGAACAGTGGTGGTGGATGTAGTGGCAGTGGTTTGTGATTGACTAACAGTTGTTGAAACAACTGGTGTTCCAACCACTGTTGTCTTTACAGCAGATGTTGTAACAACTGCTGTCTTCCGCCTTTTGGCAGGAGGTGATTTTGTTTTTGGTGGTGATGGTGGTAAAGCAGTGGATGTGGTGTGTGTTGAAGTGGGAGCAGATGTTGAAACAACTGAGGTACCAACAGTAGTGGGTACAACAGGAGTTACAACAGCTGTTTTAGGTGGTGGTTTTGGAACAGACTTTGAACGTCTGGTTGGAATGGATTTGGGTAGCCTTACTCTTCTTGTAGGCTTCTTCTTTTCATTAACAATATTTTCATCATCTTTTGACCCTGAAGTACCCTGATCCGGATAATCCACCCTGGCTTTCCTTTTGGCCTCTCTATCCCTTTTTACACTTGCAACTGCTTCTGCCAGTGCATTTGTAGTCACATCAATTTTCTTGCTTCCATCTGGCAAAGGGATCTGTTTGGTCATGTTTGCATTTTCTGGTTCAATGTAAAGACCATCCTCTATTCCCTTCTTTTTCCACTCCTGAATTTTCTCCTCCTTTTTGGCATTATCTGGGGGAATTTGATCAATGAAGAAAACAGTTGGAGGAGCAGTGCCAGTGGTGTGCAGGATCTGAGTTTTGAGAGCCTTTAGATCAGCCTGAGTGTGCTTGAACCTTGACTCCATTGCATTTCTCAGCTGTTGGACATGTTTTTCATGTTGCTGATCTGCTATTTGTGCTTGTTGATGGAGAAAAGGTTGAAATAGATTCCAGAGCTCATTTGTAGCAGGTGTCTGTTGTGGAGCAGGTGCTTGAGGTGGAACAGCAGTGGATTGTACCTTTTGTACGTGTAACCGCTGTTGTAGCATATCTTTGAGTTCTGCAACAGAGTTATCAAGCTTTTCAACACGATCCGTCAATTTCTGGTACTTTAAACCATCACCCAATTTAATGGGATCATCTGATTTCCCACTAACAGTGGTTTTATCAGTGGTAGAGGTAGGGAGTATACTCCAAACATTAACCACTAATGCCCCTTTTTCTTGGTACTGGGGTCTTCTCCCTTCAACACTTGACAACCTTTTGATGTTGCAAGTAGGATAAATAAATCCACTGGTGGTTGGCAGAGGTGCTATAAAAGGAATTGCCTCCAAGGAAGTCTTATTGATGTAACCACTGTCCAACTGTAAACCAGTGGGTTCAACAGTTGTAGTGGCTGCTTCACTTGGATTACCACCAAGAGTTACTTGTAACTCAAGGGGTGTAACCTCCTCAGGTTGTGTTGGTGGGTTAGCAAGGATTGATACATCAGACCCAGTCAGTTGTTAAGGTATATTCTCATTGATAGGTCATTGAGAAGGACTGGTTAGTGCCTGGTTCAAATCAATTGCATCCAACAGCAGTTTAGTTGGTGGGGGAATGGTGGATGTGATGGTTGGTGAAGAAAGAGGATTTGCTCCGGGAATTGAGCTGTGGATGATGGAAACGAGTGTTTCCAGAGCATCATGATGTGGTGTCCCAATGTGTACAACCTGATCTTTTTGTGAAGAAGCAGGAGGAGTTTCGGTTATGGGTTGAGATATTTGTACCAACTGCTGTGAGGAAGTAGCAGCAGTGGTTTCTTGTGACATTTGTGCTATCACAGGAAGTAGCTCTGGTATCTCATCCTCTAGAGTTGCCTTTTTGATTGGTTTGGGGGGTTTTTGATTTTTCTTTTTGTTTGGCTTTTTGGGATTTGTAGGTGTGGGTTTCAAAGTAGTTGGTCTGCTTCTTTGATCACCTTGAGCAGTGGGCTCAGCAGCAGATACCTGAGGAGCAGTGGTAGCTGCTAAATTCTGCTCAGGCACCTGTGCTTATGTTTTGCAAGATGCTAACATTCTTGAAAATGTTTCAGTTGTTAAACTGTTTATTTGAGTAGAATCACCTTGATTTATTGCTGCTAAATCATTCTTACTGAATTTCTTTTCAAAATAGTAACTTAAAAACCTTGGAAACAGTAAGAATGATTTTGTTTCAACATTATTAACCAAATCTTTAAAAATTTCCCGAGAATAGTTAAAGTTTTCTTCTTGAAGAATTGCATATCCCAGATTTTGAATCTTTAAAGGGATTTCATTGAAAGAAGTGGTTTTATTTGAAACACATAGTAGGAGGGTATGAAATAAAAATCTGGTTGCAGAAGGAAAATAACCTTTTTGTAAGGTAAGTTTCTTCATCATTGTGGCTTCATACCCTCTTTCAATGAAGTCAGTTTGTAACTCGTTTTTAGTGAAAGAAGTTTTACCTTCCTGATCATCGAGTTGAAAGACCTCTGAAATGGATTGTGGCGTGATGTGGACTGCTTTACCCTTTATAGAAGAGTGTATGGTGGTTGCATTGTCTCCTTGTTTTTCAAGGGTTGCATTCTTCCAGAACTCTCTTTGGGTCGCCAAATAGATTGGTGCATCGGCGGTGAACAAAGTTTTGTACTTTGATTTTGCCATGGTGTCAATGATGGAATCGAAAACATTTGTGGTTCTTGGTTTTGTGAGAAGACCCAGGAGATTGTGAGATGGTTTATGTGGGATTTCAGTAGAGATTGCCTTTTGAGAGGCTGTTTTCGATGATGATTTGGAAGTGGGTTTTGTGGATGGCTTCGATTTTGTCATTTTTGAAGAGAATGATCGAAGAAATTTGTGAAGAAGGAGATGAGAAACTGCTTTGAGAAGAGAATTTTTAAGAATTCAATTCGACAGAAAACCCTGTTTTGGTGGTGAGTGGGGGTTTTTATAGGGAAGAAAGTGAATGCTGAGGTGGCAGCCGTTACAAAAGGTCTGACCACTATGTACTGCCCACGTGACAACCCCTGGTGAAAGTGAAGGACAGTACTTTGATGAAAGTGACTGATGAAGGCAGTGGTAAGAAAGCAGTGGATGATTTTCACTATCAGTGGATAGCATATCAGTGGATAAGACACTGCTTTTGAACAACAGAGTTTTATCAAAGGAATGAGAGAACATGGGTTGACTTTCAGCAGTGGACAGACTTTTGAAGTAGAGCAGACTTTTGAACAATCAGTGGTTAAGGGCAGACTTTTAAGGATTTTAATGAAAAATTTCATTTTTAGCTATTTTTAAGGATGGATTTTTGATTTTCTGAAAACATTTTAGTGCTTTTATACATAGAAAAACAAGATGTTGCTTGTTATTCCATGTTTAGTATCCCAATTCTAGAGACCAAGCTTTCAAAGGTGGCTGTATCAAGTGCTTTTGTGAGCACATCTGCCAACTGGTCTTTAGTTGGGACATGATGCAGAGAAATCAAACCTTTTTCATAGCAATCCCTCACAAAGTGATGTCTGATGTCGATGTGTTTGGTGGTTGAATGGGAAACTGGATTTTTGATGATATTTTCTGCTGCCTGGCTATCCAACATGAGTGGTGTCTTTAAGGCAGTCATACCAAAATCCAGTAACTGATTTTGAAGCCACAGGAGTTGGGCTGTACAGCTTGCAGCAGCAATGTATTCAGCCTCAGCAGTGGATGTTGAAACTGCTGCTTGCTTTTTGCTTTGCCAAGAAACCAAGCAATCACCTAGAAACTGGCACCCTCCTGATGTGGACTTCCTTGTGGTGTGACATCCAGCAAAGTCACTGTCTAAAAAACCTGAAAGCTTGATGTTCCCATTAGCTAGATACCAGATACCAAGTGTGAGAGCACCTTTTATGTATCTGAAGATCCTTTTTACAGCAATGAGATTTGATTTTCCGGGAGCTGATTGACTTCTTGCACAAACACATGTTGCAAACATGATATCTGGTCTAGATGCAGTTAGGTATAATAAAGACCCAATCATGCTTCTGTAAAGTGTTTGGTCAATCAGCTCATCCTTTTCATCAGACATGACCAGCTTATTTGTTGCCATGGGTGTGCTGCATGGTTTACAATCATTCATATCAAATTTGGTCAAAAGTTCTTTAGCATATTTGCTTTGATGAATGAAAGTTCCATTTTGCATTTGCTGTACTTGGAGACCAAGAAAACATTGCAGCTCACCCATTGCACTCATTTCAAACTCAGCTGTCATGAGTTCTCTAAACTCTTCACACATTTTGTTACATGTGCTTCCAAAAATATTGTCATCCACATAAATTTGGACAATCATTAAATCCTTCCCTCTCCATTTTAGAAACAGTGTTTTATCAATGGTACCTCTTTTGAAACCATTTGAGAGTAAGAAGTTGGAAAGAGTTTCATACCAGGCCCTTGGTGCTTGTTTCAAGCCATACAAGGCTTTGTTTAGCCTGTAGACATGATCAGGATAAAATGGATCCTCAAAACCTGGAGGTTGACATACATACACCTCTTCTTGAATTGTACCATAGAGGAAAGCACTTTTGATATCCATTTGAAACACCTTCATGTTATGGTTGACAGCAAAGGCCAGGAACAGTCTAATGGCTTCCAATCTTGCAACAGGGGCGAATGTTTCATCATAATCAATCCCCTCTTCCTGTCTGTAACCTTGAACCACAAGCCTGGCTTTATTCTTGACAACAATACCCCTTTCATTTGTTTTGTTCTTGAAGACCCACTTTGTGCCAATAGGACTAACCTCTTCTGGCAGTGGTACAAGCTCCCATACTTGTTGTCTTTTAAACTGTTGGAGCTCCTCTTGCATGGCTTCTACCCAGCTGTTGTCTTTCAGTGCCTCTTGGTACTTGACTGCCTGATAGAGTGATAGAAAACCAACAAAAAGACAAATGTTTTGGGTTTGGCTTCTTGTGAGCACCCCTTCATTGATGTTGCCAATGATTTGATCAGGTGGATGAGATCTCAAGAAGATTAAATCTCCTTGGTATGGTATGATGGCATTTGTTGGTGAAGGCTGCAAATGTGTATCATCTGAGCTAACCACTGCTGGTGACTTTGATGACCCAGCAGTGGCTTCAAAAGGTGGTGGAATATGAGGTAATGAAATGGACAACTGCTGACTTTTATCCACTGTTTGAGGACTTTTGTCAGCAGTGTTTGAGGATGTGGAAGCAGTGGTGGATGGGCTACTTTGATCAACAACTGTTGAGGTAGCAGTGGTTGAGCTTTGACGGCTGTTTTGAACAGCTGGTGCTTTTCCCTTTGTGGCAGACCTTTGAGGGATGATGATTTCATACCCATAGTCTGGTGTTGTATCCTCTGATGGACCTGCACTGTTAGTCTTGACAGCAGTATTTTCAAAAGTAAAATTTTCAAGATCAAACAGATCTGCAGGGTTTGCTGGGATTTTCATTGATGAAAGTTCATTGAATTTAACATTCAAAGTCTCCTCCACTGCCTTGGTCCGTGTATTGAACACTTTGTAGGCCTTGGAAGTGGTTGAGTATCCCAAATGATAACCACAATCAATTTTGGCTGCAAATTTTGAAATGGAATATTTTAAGTTCAAAATAAAGCATGGGCAGCCAAATACCTTGAAATATGAGATCAGTGGTTTGATTTTATACAGAATTTCATAAGCAGTCTTTTTGTGCCTGGGGTTTATTAAAACTATGTTCTGGACATAGCAGGCAGTGTTTACTTCCTCTGCCCAGAAAGTTAATGGCAAACCTGAATCTGTAAGCATAGTTCTGGCAGCCTCAATCAAAGTTCTGTTCTTTCTTTCAACAACCCCATTTTGCTCTGGTGTTCTAGGGATGCTGTACTGCCTTACAATCCCTTTCTTCACACAGAAGGCATCCAACTCCTTATTCTTAAATTCTGTGCCATTGTCACTCCTGAAGCTTTTCACTAGAAGGTCAAATTGCTTTTCAACCTGTGTCACAAAGTCTTGCAAAATGCATGCAGTCTCATCTTTTGAGTGTAAAAAGAAAGTCCATGTAAACCTAGAAAAGTCATCAACAATAACCAAACAATATCTTTTCTTCTTGAGGCTCATAACTTGAACTGGGCCAAACAAATCCATGTGTAGCATCTGCAAACACTGGGTTGTTTTGGACTCTTCAATGGACTTATAAGAACTTTTATGCTGTTTTCCTTTTAAACAGGAAATGCAATGTTCAGGACATGAAAACAATTTTTGTGGTAGGCCTCTCACCAAACCATTTTTTGAAATTTCAGTGATTGTCTTAAGATTTGTGTGCCCCAGCCTTCTGTGCCAAAGTTCTGTCTCTTTGTTAGAGGCAGCGGAGAACAGACAGGCATCAGCTCTGGGACACTCTTTTGACATATCGACAACATAAACATTGCCACTTCTTTGAGCAACAAGTTTAGTTTGACCAGTTTTGATTATTGCTTCAATCTTTTTGACCATTTCTGGTCCAACAATCCTACAACAATCTTTTGTGAAGAATGACCCAAACCCTTTGTCACTCATTTGTGATACACTCAGAAGGTTGAATTTTAGATTGTCTATTAGATTGACATTTTCAAATTTTACATTTCCAGATTGCACTGTACCAGACCCCAGAACTTTCCCTTTACTATTATTTCCAAAGGATATATCACCCCCTCCATAGATTTTAAAGTCTTTGAGGAGGGCTTTACATCCTGTCATGTGCCTGGAGCCTCCACTATCTACATACCAAAGACTATCAAAGCATGCAGAAGCTCCCTGCACATGAAGTAAAAGGATTAGTTCATTACGGTCTCCAAAGCCAGCAGGGCTTTGGATGGGGTCTCAACAGTGTCTGGGATAGATGCAGAATGATGGACAGTGGTTAGGTCAGGGGTTTGAACTGTTTTAGGACAGTTCTTCTCTAACCACTGTTGTGGGTCCTGACCAATCACCTGCTGGTAACCAAAATGATTCCTGTTCACTCTGGGTTTAGAGGGCCTTTTGTAGGCCTCATAAACGTGTGGAATCCTTTGGTAAGACTGTTTTTCCTTGCCTTTCCTGAACTGATTGGCAGGGGGTGCATCAGTAACCTGAACATCTCTTTTGACAGATGTTTGGTTCAGCTGTTTTGTGACAGCTGTTTGAACTGGCACAAACAATGGTTGTTTCTTGGTGAATTTGACAGATGATGATGATGAACTCAAGGATGTTTTGGCAATGTACTCATTCTTTTTCACATCAAAGTTTTTGAGATACACACATGCTTGAGTTTTGTGGTTTGTTTTACCACAAACAATGCAACTTTCAGCTGAAACAATGACACTTGTTCTGTTTAAATCATAAGCTTTTAAGTGGAAACAATCTTTTGTTAGATGATTCCTTTTCTCACAGAATTCACAAAACAAGTTATCAATTTTTTCTTTCTTCTTTCTCTTTTCAGACTCCTTTGTAGCAGAGGTTTTAACCACTGCTGGGATGTCCTTGAGAGGTATGACTTTAGCTTTTGGAGCCTTAACACCATCAGTTGATGTAAAGTCCATTGGCTTGAAATTTTCAAGAATATCACACTCATCAGACCATTTTGGTTTAAACTGATAATCTTCAAGCTCCTCAAAAGTAGAGGATCCCATTGGTCTGTCAAGTGTGATTTTGTTACCAAGTTTGTCAGTGATTTTCACTTCTTGACCATTCTTGTTTGTGGGGATGAACTCAGTGGTTACATCAGTGGTTTGAACAGATTTTCCAAAAGCAGTGTTTTCATCATCATGTTTTCTATAACCAACCCCAAATTTCACATTGCTTTTTATCTGTTTTTCAAGCATAACCTTATACCCTTTGCATGATTCCACCCATCTCTCACATGTGATCTGGGTGGACTCTAACTCCTTTTTGCAAACTTGGTATTTTTCTACCATAGTTTGGAGTTGAGTTTTGGTTATGCTCTGCTCTTCTTTCATGCTGCTAATCTCTTTCTCTATTTCAGCCAATTTCTTTTTGAGTTCTTTTAGAGATCTTTCAAATTTGACTTCATCAGTTAAGATTTTATCCCTAAGGTTTTCGTTCACCTCTTTGATGTTAGCAAAAGCAATAATGCAATTGTCAGAACACAGTTTTTCAAGAACTTGAGGAGATACCTTGGCAGCAGCCATCATTGCACAATCACATTGATGATTCTCTTCATCATCAGCTCTCACCTTCTTTTCACCAGCCTTTTCTTCCTTCTCTTCTTCTTTGTCCTCTTCGGACCATGGATCTGTCATTGGTTCAATCAGGGTACTTGAACTTTCTCCCAACAGTAGTTCACCAGCCACAGCAGTAACCACTGCTTCAGTCACCTCATCCATTGTTTCAATACTCAGCTGTTCCTCTTCAGATTCAACCCCCTCCTGTATTGACTCTAATGCCATCAAACAAAATTCATTATGAGATGAATCATTAGAAGCATAGAGTGCAAAATTTTCATCACTAAGGTCTTCAGGCATACTGCTCCAGTCAACAAACCCTTGAGTGAAAAAACTTTGTTGATCTGGTTGTACTGCTGCTGGAGCAGTGGTTTAAGGTGCAGGCTACACTTGTGCCTAGGAGACTGGGGTTTGAACATATTGGATCTGTGGAACAGTAGTTTGGACATAGTGCACTAGCACAGGGGCAGCAGCATAGTGAGCAGTGTTCACTTGAGCTGCTGGGGCATACTGGGCATAGTGCAAAGTGCCTTGATTTTGAGGTCTAGGATTTGAGCTAGGGTGAGTGATTATGGGACCATTAGTTTGACTCCTGCATTCCCTAGCGAAGTGTCCCAACCTATTACACTTGTAGCACTTGATTTTCGATTTATCCAACCCAACCCTTAGATTCCCATGCAAACCTGGGAATTTTCGCCCTGTTCTTTTGTAGAATTTGCTAGTTCTAACACTTAACAAAGCCAGTTGGTGCAGGATGTCCATTTCCTCTAAGTCAGTGGGATCAAAATGCTGTAAGTCATTGAGTTCAAAGCTTAGATTGTCTGACATCTGGTTTTCGTTTGCAGTGAATGCATAACTTGCAGAGTGAGGATCAGGGTTGTTAAAATTTGCACCAACAGTTTTGTCAATGAAGTGATCATAACCCTGATCCTTACCACTACTCCCAGATTCTTCTTGACCCAGAAGAGCAGTGTTACCGAAAGTATAATCATCAATAACTTTTCCTGACTCTTGCAACCTCTTTTTCTGGTTCAACTCCCTTTCGTAGGTCAGGAGTCGACCGTGAAGTTGGGTCAAGGTCAGATCCTTGAATTCAGGTGAGTTTCGGGTGACAAAAGCTATGGTGTCCCATTTTTCTGGCAGTGACCTGAGGAACCTGCTATTTTGAGTTGAGTTTGTAAAAGTGGTGTTAACAAGCCTCAGTTCACTGATGAGACAACTGAAACGCTCAAATTGTTGCGTTAGTGATTCACCTTTAACGTAACAAAATGTTTCATACTGTTGGTTCAGGATTTCCCTATTGTTTTCTATGACTTCTTCGGTCCCCCCAAACTGTTCCTTAAGCGCGTCCCATAACTCTTTGGCACTGTTACAGTGTAGCAGTCCAGCATATATCTCATTGGGCAGCGCTGATGCTATGATGCTAAACGCTTTAGCATCTAGTTCGAACTTTTGATAGTCGGTTTCGGTATAATTTTCAACTGGTTTTGGAACGAACTTTTTAGCATCTTCAGCGCTTGGCACTGTGGGAACGTGGGGACCATAGATGACAGACCTCCAACAACCTGTGCTTTGTTGAGCGAGGATGTGACCCATCCTTCTCTGCCAGATGTTATACTCATTTCCATTTAGCATAGGTGGTTTAAAAAGCGAACCGATGTTTTTATCATCCTGAGATTGTGACGTCATTCTTGTTGTTTTACAGACACTGAGAAATCAACTTTAATGGTGATTAATCCTTGCTCTGTTTTTCAACAAACGAACAAACGATCAGTATCAACTGTTATGAGCTGAACTATTTACGTCAAAATGATTGTTAAATCAAATTTGACTGTCCAAGCTCTGATACCAATTGTTGGATCTGAGTTTGTTTCTGATTGTATTTTGTGTTTGTAATTAAAATGAAGATGGATGAGTGTGCAGCGAAATTATGATGAAAACAAACTTTGCATACAATCAAACGAGAGTAATACTTTGATCAAACATCTTTTCACAATGAATCGGAAGATTGAATTTATTTCAATAACGATTACAATGATTGATGAATGAATGCAAACTCCCCCTCAGCCAGAGCTCAGTTGTTTGTTCGTGCAAAGAAGACGATGACGCAAAAGAGCTAATAGAACAGTACAAAGTACTGAACTATTTATAGGCACTTGCAAACCACTGAGCATCTTAGCTGACGTCACCATGAAAGTGACATCTAACCTCCTAACAAACTCTAACCTCTGATTTATACAAACACTGCTATGTTAACTACTGCTATTACATTACATTACAAAACAGACTATAGATTAGCTGCTGCAACCTTCCACTGCTGTGAACCCAGCAGTACTTGTCCGGATCAGCAGTGCTTGACTCAAGGCAGTAGATTGAATCAGCAGGGCTTTAGTCTTTCATCAGTTCTTTACTTGAGCAGCAGTTGTAGGTCAGAAGTTTTGCAAGATCAGCAGATAGGAGGTCAGCAGATGTTGAAATCACTTTCAAGGGGAGAGACTTGTATGTAATCATCTGCTTATTCTGGATCCACTGCTCTGATCCAGTTTTGGCTTTGATTATCTGTTCCTCTGATAGGGTTCGATCCTAACAGTACTGTTCTATTATCTATCTAAAAGATCATTCTCTACCAATTATCTTTGTACTTAACAAACTGTGATATCAGGCTGAGGGGGAGTTGTAATTCACATGCAAACTTATAAGTTTGAAAACATGATGATGAAAACAATCTTCCATTGGTTGTGAATCCAAAAGTTTTCTTTACATTCCGCTGCAAATCACTCTGTTTTACACTTCATTCATTTACCATATTCATACTTTTCACAACTAATTAAACTCGGATCCTAACAATTGGTATCAGAGCTAGATCAATCAAATTTGACTTAACAATCAATATGATTTGAACAGATCAGCTCTCCCAGCTAATTTGTTTGTTTGTTTTCATTGGAAAACAGAGTTTATTTACGTTCAAAGTTTTTAAACACAAATCTGTTTGTAAATCAACAGAATGTCACAAACTTCACAAGATCAAAGCAACACTGGTTCAATGTTCAAGCCTCCGATGCTTGTGAGGTCTGAATACTTCATATGGAAATGTTGGATGGGTCATATTCTTGCTTAGCTGAACACCGACTGCTGGAGGTCAGTGGTGTTTAAGTGCCCAAAAATCCTGAAAACTATTCCGAGCAAGATTTCCAAAAAATCGAGCTAGATGCAAAGGCATTTAGCATCGTGGCATCTGCATTGCCAAATGAAATCTATGCTGGCCTGTTGCATTGCAATAGTGCAAAGGAATTGTGGGATGCCTTGAAAGAGCTGAGGAAGTAATTGAGAACAACAGAGAAGTTTTGAATCAACAGTACGAAACGTTTTGTCATGTTAAAGGAGAGTCATTAGCCCAACAGTTTGAAATATTCAGTTGTCTAGTGAACTTAAACTGGTCAGTGTTGAATTTCCGAACTCTACGTTAAACAGTCGCTTTCTCAGATCAATACTAGAAAAATGGGACACTGTAGCTTTTGTAACTGGAAACTCAGTTGGTTTTAAAGAAATGAGTCTTACACAGCTTCATGGTAGGCTCCTCACTTATGAGAGAGAGCTCAACCAGAAAAAGAAGCTACAAGAATCTAGCAAAGTGGCTGATGATTATACTCTTGGTAACACATCACTTTATGGCCATGAAGAAGCCTCTGGCAGCAGTAAGGATCAGGGTTATGATCATTTTATTGACATAAATTCTAGTAATAACTTTAACTCTGATCCCTACACACCCAACTTTGCATTTGCTGCAATTGGGGAAAGGCAAACTTCTGACAACCTATCGTTTGAGTTAAATGACCTTCAACATTTTGAACCCACAGACTTAGAAGAAATGGACATTTTGCATCAGCTGGCCATATTGAGTGTTAGGGCCAGTAAGTTTTACAAAAGTACTGGTAGAATGTTTCTAGGGTTGCATGGGGGGGGGGGGTTAAAAATTGGGTTGGATAAATCAAAGATAAAGTGTTACAAGTGTAATAGGCTAGGACATTTTGCTAGAGAATGCAGATCTCAATCAACTGGTCCAATTGTTACACACCCTGGCCCTAGACCACAACAAACACAAAACGCTGTCCATTATTCCCAATATACCCCTGCACCACAAAGGCAAAGCACTGCCCATTTTGCACACCCTGCTACCAGTGTTCCTGTGCACTATGTTCAAACCACTGTTCCACAGATTCAGTATGTTCAAGCACCAGTTCCTCAAGTGCAAATGCAACCTGCACCTCAAGCTACTCAAACCACTGCTCCTACAGAGGCTAACCAATAGATCTTTTTCACTCAAGCCTTTGTTGATTGGAGTAGCTTGCCTGAGGAGTTAATTGATGAAAACTTTGCTCTAGTTGCCAAAAATGATTTGGAACAAAATGATTTTTGCTTTATGGCACTAGATACTATAGTTGAAGGTGATGAATCTGAGGATGTGGAAATCAAGTTTCTGAAAATGTTGTGGTAAATGCTTCTGGTGTGGTTGAGGTTATTCCCACAAATCTAGTTGGTGAAGAGATCAAGGTCATTGATAAAAATGGAAACATAATCATTTTTGAAAAACATGAAGGGTCTTCAACTTTTAAGGAAGTTTAAAAATATCAATTTAAACCCACATGGTCTAATGTGTATGGCATTCTTGATAACTTCAAACCAATAGATTTCTTAACCATTGAAGGTGTCAAAGCACCAAAAGCAAGAGTTATTCCAATCAAGGATCTTCCAGCTGATGTTATAGCATCTGCTGAAAAGAAGTCTGAGAAAGGAAAATAGAAAGAAAATGTTAAAAACTTGTTTTGTGACTTCTGTGAAAAGAAGAATCATGTAACTCAAAACTGTTTTCTTTTAAAAGCTTATGATATTAACAAATCAAGTGTAATACCTGATTCTTCAAGTTGTATCATCTGTGTTAAAACCAACCACAAGACTCAAGAGTGTTTATATTCAAAGTTTTGATGTAAAAAGACAAGAATATAAATCTAAAACACTTGAGAGTTCAAAATCTGAAAAGTCAAAACAAAAGTTTGTCTCAGTCCAAACATCTGTTACCAAAGCTCTAACCACTGCTAAATGAGAAGTTCAGGTAACAGATGCACCAGCTGCAAACAAGTACCCAAGAGGATATGGTTAACCCTTGTATCAAAAGGTTCCACCTAACTATGAATCATTCAAAAGGCCTTCAAAGCGAAGGGTTAACAGGTATCCTCTTGGTTATGAGCAGTTGATAGGTAATGGTACTCAACAGTGGTTGCAAAAACCTGTTCAAACTGCTCCATCTCAAACTGTTGATACTGACCTGCCTGTGACCCCATCCAAAGCCATTTTGGCTTTGGAGACCCACCTGAACTAATTGTTTACTAATGTGAAGGGAGCTTCTACTTGCCTTGATAGTTTATGGTATGTATGTGACAACTCGAAATCTAGAACCTTTCGTGTATGCTTAAACGCGTGGCTAGTTAGCTTATGTGATTAATGACAAATGAACCTTTACGTGATTATGTGTTATTTGTGTGTGCTTGTGAGTATGCGATGTATGTATATATGAACCGAGACACAAGAACCCGACTCGAGACCATGTGGTCTCGAGTGAACGATGCAACATTGGGCCGGTTGGGCCACACACCCACACTTAGCCTATCCGAGAGCCCACTAGGGTGTATTACTAGGAGCGGATATATAAACTTGATAGTTAGACATGTTGCCATTTTGATAACACTCATACTCTCCTCTACACACACACTCTCCATTCTCTCACTAAAACCCTAGACACCAAGCATCACACTCTTCTCCTTCTTCTCGGATCAAACCAACCGACCTCAAAAGGATTTCTCGGATTTGCTTGTTCACACCAAACAAAGCTTCATCTTTCACCACCTCACAATCGGTTAGTGTTTATGATGTTTGTTAGTGTTTATGATGCTTGTTAGTGTTTATGATGCTTGTTAGTGTTTATGATGTTTGTTGGTTAGTGTTTATGATGTTTGATGTTATGGATGACATGATTGAACTAGAACCGTTTGTACAATGATGATGTGCTTGTGAATCGTGTGTATGATGTTGATAATCGGAACATGCTTTGATTTCGGATATGTGGCACAATGAACTCATGATGTTTTGTGTTTAAATGTAGTCTAAAACACTAGTTGTTGATGTTCATATAAATCGGATTGGGTACTCTTGTGTTAAGAACCGAAAGCTTGCTATTAGGGTGATTTGTTGATAAGTTGTTCATGATTCTTGTTAGACCTAGGTTCATAGGAATAAAGATGAACTACTTGAATATTGAAGAACAAGATGAACATGATGAACACATGAAGAACTTGTTGAATATCATATGAACATGTTGAATATTTGAAATCTGATATGTTTGATCCATTTTTAGTAATTTGCTAGACAGGAAACATGTTTAAGGAATTTGGTTGGATAGTACAAACTGTTACATGAAATCAGAATGTTAGTGGGTAGTACACTGTACCGAATCAGCTCCTGTCCAACCGAAACCATCAGTTGCGACTCGAAACCAAGCACAACGAGTCGAGATCCCCGATTGCGACACCGGTTGCGAGTCGCAAACACCTAGTTGCGACTCGAAACCACACATGATCAGCACACCAACTTTGTGACTCGAAACCATTGTTGCGAGTCCGGTTGCGACTCGTAACCAAAACAGCACGAACCGAAACCACGATTTGCGACTCAGGTTGCGAGTCGCAAACGCCTAGTTGCGACTCGAGACAATACGCAGATATACGCTGTTTGGGCTTGCACCTCAGTTCGGACTTAATTGATTGGGCCAGACCTTTGGGCCTACTACACGGACCTCATACGTACTGTTAACTTTGAATGATTAATTGGGCTGCTATGGATGAACAGCATGCAACGTGCTAGCATACGTGTAGAACATACGTGTACTACTTGAATACGAACCTGATTGTATGATACAACTATGATAGGACGTGAGTAGCCACAACATTGCTTGTTTGACTTTCTGTGTTTCTACCGAGCAAACCAAGGTGAGTTCACACCCTCTACAAAGCATGGGATTCCCTGGGTTGGGAATGGGGTTAAGGAACTGGGTTCCTCGTCCTCCTTGGGTAGGACAGCAAAGGTTCAGGAATGTAATTCCTCGTCCTCACGGACAGATAACTCGTACTAGACCAAAACTCTATCACGAAGTCCCTCATTTTTTATATCGACTTAATCGCCGGGCCAATGGCGAGCGGGTCATTAGTTAGATAGCGCTATTTAGGTCTGACAAACCTCACACCGTGCCGCAGAGGACGGGCGTGAACTAATGGATCTGGGGCACGTCAATGATGATAGACATTGACAGTTTCAGGGCACTTAAACATGACTACAGTCAGCAGTCGATATGGTAACGAGTCTAGTGTATACATGGGGTAGCCCCCACGGCCGAAATGCCAGATAACTAACACGGGGTAGCCCCCACGGCTGGATAGCCAGAGTAACCGGGAACAAACAAGACACGTTTTTAACTATGGGGTAACCCCCACGGCAGGATGCCAGCTAAAGGAAACTGTTTTCGAAACAACTTAAAACGAACACCCAACCGTGAACTCACTCAACTTGTTGTTGACTCGTTACTACATGCTTTGCAGGTCCTTAGGTTTCTAACTGGAGCTTGCACGGAGGAGGATCGTTGTGGGACATGGACGGCTGTGTGCCATGTTAAACCTTGAAACAATTAAACTTATGTTATGAATTAAGACTTATGCTTCCGCTTGCAACTTAACTATGTTTTGTTTGAACACCAATTGTATTGGTTGGATTGTTATAACTACTTATATGCTCGTTCAATATGATTGGTGGCTGGATCCTGGTCAGTCACGCCTCCAAGCGGTGGTACTCCGCAGGTGGATTTTGGGGGTGTGACAGATTGGTATCAGAGCCATTGGTTATAGAGAACTTGGTTTTAATAAAGGGGAAAACGTTTTTGTTAAAACCAGACTATAACCTGTACAGTGCTCAACGGTCCACAACGACGCTTCTCTCCACATGCAAGGCTCGACGTTCTAGGTGATATGATCTGTGTATATATTGCCTACTTGTTAGTTACATAGTACATTGCTCATGGTATGCTTGGTTAGAATAACTACTGTTGCTTGAACACGTGCGTGCTTACTCTATTTTATCGTCGTACTTTCGCGAACCCCTCTCACTCACGTTCTTCTTGATATGAAGATCATGTCTGGACGCGTTAACATGACACAAGCCCAGTTGACGGCTCTGATCAACGAGCGAGTTGCCGCAGCACTTGCAGCTGCACACGCAGGAGGTATATCCTGCAGTCCGAACTCATTCTGGGATCTTTAGAATCCTACTCTCGTGAACCAACCTTTGTGTTAAACTCTGTCTTTTCTTTCACCCACGATAGGTCAGCATGTTCAGCCACCCGTGTGCACTTTTAAGACTTTCATGGACTGCCGACCAACTACTTTTAGCGGCACTGAAGGAGCAGTAGGTCTCCTACACTGGTTTGAGAAGCTAGAATCTGTGTTCGAAATGTGTGAATGCCCTGAGGCGCGCAGGGTGAAGTATGCTACTGGTACTCTCGAGGGATTAGCCCTCACGTGGTGGAACGCTCAAGTTCAGATGCTAGGGTTGGTTGCTGCCAACGCCACCCCATGGGAAACTTTTAAGGAAATGATCAAAGAGGAATACTGCAGTCGTGATGAGATTCACAAACTGGAAGTGGAGTTCTTCAACCTCAAGATGACGGGATCGGAAATTGAAGCTTATGTGAAAAGGTCGAACGAACTGGCAATTCTGTGCCCTACTATGGTGGACCCTCCCATCAAACGCATCGAACTATTTCTTCAGGGCTTAGTGCCAGAAATCCAAAGTCATGTGACTTCAGCGAACCTCGCTACCTACCAGCAAACTGTACAGTTGGCTCACCGTCTCACGGATCAGGCGGTGGAGCAAAACAAGTTACCAAAACGCATAGGTGCTGCAACTACTTCTGGTACCTCTAGTGACAACAAACGGAAGTGGGATGGAACTTCGAGTAAGGGTTCGGCTTCTGTTCAGTCCCAGTCTCAGCAGAGAAAGACTGAGGACTACAAGAGCCCTAATCAGCAATCGTCTGGTGGCGGATACAAAGGAAATCACCCCAAATGCAATCGCTGCAGCCTGCACCACAGCGGACCATGCACCAGGGGCAACTGTCATCGGTGCAACAAGCCTGGTCACGCTGCAAAGGATTGTAGGAGCTTATACCCCGCCAAGCAGAATCGTCAGCAAGCTCAACAGAACCAGCGCCAGCAACAGCAACAAGGTGATAACAAAGGGTGCTTTCAGTGTGGAGCTGAGGGCCACTTCAAGAGAGACTGTCCCCAACTGAACAGGAACCAGAACAACAACAACAACAATAACGACAATCAGGGGAATGGTAACAATGGGAACAACAACAATGGCGCCAGGGGGCGAATGTTTGTGATTGGCCAAGGTGAAGCAAGGAATGACCCCAATGTTGTGGCGGGTAAGTTCCTTCTCGACGACTTTTATGTTTCAGTATTATTTGATTCGGGTGCCGATACTAGCTACGTGTCACTAGAAGTTAGTCGAATGCTTAAGCGTATTCCAACACTTTTGAACAACAAGCACACAGTAGAGCTAGCAAATGGTAAGAGTTTAGAAGCCACACACGTAGTCAAGGGTTGTAAACTCGTTCTCGCTGACCAGACCTTCTCTATCGACCTCATTCCTATTGTCTTGGGTAGTTTCGACGTTGTCATTGGGATGGATTGGTTATCCCAACACCGCGTAGAGATTCTTTGCAACGAGAAGGTTGTCCGTATTCCAGGTCCCGGTGGTGAACCTCTCATGATTCATGGCGACAAGAGGAGTGCTGTTGAGAACGTCATTTCTCTCCTTAAGGCCCAAAAGTGCTTGCGAAAGGGCCACACTGCTATTTTGGCTCTCGTTACTGACACCTCAGAAAAAGAGAAGAAGATAGGAGATTTTCCAGTTGTACGCGATTATCCAGAGGTATTTCCTGAGGAATTACCTGGTCTTTCGCCTCATCGTCAAGTCGAGTTTCAGATCGAACTAGCTCCTGGAGCTGCACCTATAGCCCGTGCACCTTATCGTTTGGCCCCATCAGAGTTGAAGGAACTCTCCACGCAACTACAAGAACTCTTAGATAAGGGCTTCATTCGCCCAAGCTCATCGCCCTGGGGAGCTCCAGTATTATTTGTGAAGAAGAAAGACGGTACTTTCAGAATGTGCATCGACTACCGAGAACTCAACAAGGTGACGGTGAAGAATCGTTATTCTCTACCGCGTATCGACGACTTGTTCGACCAGTTGCAAGGGTCGAGCTACTATTCGAAGATTGATTTGAGATCGGGTTATCACCAGCTGAGAGTCCGGGAAGAGGACGTCTCCAAAACAGCCTTCAGAACTCGATATGGGCACTATGAGTTTTTGGTCATGCCTTTTGGGATGACAAACGCACCTGCGGTTTTCATGGACTTGATGAACCGAGTGTGCAAGCCTTACCTGGACAAGTTCGTTATAGTCTTCATCGACGACATCCTGATCTATTCCAAGAGTCGGGAGGAACACGAGCAGCATCTGCGACTTATTCTGGAACTCCTTCGAACAGAACAGCTTTACGCAAAGTTCTCGAAATGCGACTTCTGGCTTCGAGAGGTCCATTTCCTAGGCCACGTGGTGAACAAGGATGGGATTCACGTTGATCCATCCAAGATAGACTCGATTAAGAACTGGCCTGCACCTCGTACACCAAAGGAAATTCGCCAATTCTTGGGTTTGGCGGGATACTACCGGAGATTCATAAAGGATTTTTCTAAGATTGCACAGCCCCTCACCTCACTAACGCAGAAGGGCGTTGTTTATCGCTGGGGAAACGCACAGGAGTTGGCATTTCGGCACCTAAAGGATAGACTTTGTAGCGCACCTATCCTTTCCTTGCCGGAAGGCACAGACGACTTTGTGGTTTACTGCGACGCATCAATTCAGGGTCTTGGTTGCGTGTTGATGCAACGAGATAAAGTTATAGCCTACGCCTCACGCCAACTCAAGGTTCATGAAAAGAACTACACTACGCACGATTTAGAGCTGGGAGCTGTTGTTTTTGCGCTTAAGTTATGGCGGCATTACCTGTATGGTACCAAGTGCGCGATCTACACTAACCACAGGAGTCTCGAGCATATCTTCAAGCAGAAGGAACTGAATTTGCGACAACGACGATGGGTCGAACTACTGAATGACTACGAGTGCTCAATCAGGTATCACCCAGGCAAAGCCAATGTTGTGGCTGACGCCCTTAGTCGAAAGGACACTGATCCTAAGCGCGTGCGAGCTTTACAACTCACGATCCATTCTAGTCTGCCTTCCCAGATACGAGCTGCTCAGATAGAAGCACTGAAACCAGAAAACGTCAGGGCTGAAGCCCTACGCGGATCAAGGCAACGATTGGAACAGAAGGAAGACGGTGCTTACTACGTAACGGGACGCGTTTGGGTCCTACTTTATGGCAACCTACGAGAGCTTGTGATGGACGAAGCACACAAGTCTCGCTACTCAGTACACCCTGGATCAGATAAGATGTATCACGACATCAAAACTACGTACTGGTGGCCTAGCATGAAGGCCCACATAGCAACTTACGTCAGCAAGTGTTTGACTTGTGCGAGAGTCAAGTCCGAATACCAGAAACCATCAGGCCTGCTCCAACAACCAGAGATACCTCAATGGAAATGGGAGCAAATTTCCATGGATTTTGTTACTGGCCTACCTAGATCCCAGCGCGGGAATGATACTATTTGGGTGATCGTGGATCGACTCACAAAGTCTGCACACTTCTTGGCTATCAAGGAGACGGATAAGTTCTCCACTCTTGCAGAAATATACATCAAGGAAATTGTTTCGAGGCACGGGGTGCCCACCTCTATCATCTCGGATCGAGATGCACGATTTACTTCAGAGCTGTGGCAAGCAATGCACAAATCCTTCGGCTCACGATTAGACATGAGCACGGCGTACCATCCTCAGACGGACGGGCAGTCCGAGCGCACTATTCAAACCTTAGAAGACATGCTTCGTGCATGTGTAATCGACTTTGGCAACCGCTGGGAAAAGCACCTGCCACTTGTGGAATTCTCGTACAATAACAGCTACCACACCAGCATTGGAGCTGCTCCGTTTGAGGCATTGTACGGACGTAAATGCCGGTCTCCTCTTTGCTGGGCAGAGGTGGGAGAAAGTCGGATCACTGGCCCAGAATATGTGGTAGATACAACCGAGCAAATCGCTCAGATACGAAAACGCATGACGGCCGCTCGCGAACGTCAGAAAGTTTACGCCGACATGGGCAGAAAACCGCTTGAGCTCCAGGTTGGGGAGCGGGTACTACTCAAAGTTTCACCCTGGAAGGGTGTGGTTCGTTTTGGTAAACGCGGTAAACTTAACCCACGATACGTTGGACCTTTCGAAGTCATTGAGAAAATAGGCAGGGTGGCCTACAGACTAAACTTACCAGCAGAACTCGGTGCAGTTCACAACGTTTTTCACGTGTCGAATCTGAAGAAGTGTCCATCAGATGAGACCCACGTAGTTCCTTTGAAGGAACTCACTATCGACGAGCAGTTACGATTCGTCGAGGAACCAGTCGAGATCACGGACCGGGATGTTAAGGTCCTCAAGAGCACTAGAATACCTCTCGTTCGAGTTCGTTGGAACTCACGTCGCGGCCCAGAGTTCACCTGGGAGCGCGAAGATCAGATGAAACAAAAATATCCCCAACTGTTCGCAAACAGTACACCCACTACTGAGGCCGAAGCTACGGAATTTCGGGACGAAATTCCAGATCAACGGGGGGTGGATGTGACACCCCAGGAAAACCGGGAAAACCATACAACTTAACTAGCTTCCTCAGTGAGTGCTTACCAAATTTCGGGACGAAATTTCTTTCAACTTGGGGATGATGTGACAACTCGAAATCTAGAACCTTTCGTGTATGCTTAAACGCGTGGCTAGTTAGCTTATGTGATTAATGACAAATGAACCTTTACGTGATTATGTGTTATTTGTGTGTGCTTGTGAGTATGCGATGTATGTATATATGAACCGAGACACAAGAACCCGACTCGAGACCATGTGGTCTCGAGTGAACGATGCAACATTGGGCCGGTTGGGCCACACACCCACACTTAGCCTATCCGAGAGCCCACTAGGGTGTATTACTAGGAGCGGATATATAAACTTGATAGTTAGACATGTTGCCATTTTGATAACACTCATACTCTCCTCTACACACACACTCTCCATTCTCTCACTAAAACCCTAGACACCAAGCATCACACTCTTCTCCTTCTTCTCGGATCAAACCAACCGACCTCAAAAGGATTTCTCGGATTTGCTTGTTCACACCAAACAAAGCTTCATCTTTCACCACCTCACAATCGGTTAGTGTTTATGATGTTTGTTAGTGTTTATGATGCTTGTTAGTGTTTATGATGCTTGTTAGTGTTTATGATGTTTGTTGGTTAGTGTTTATGATGTTTGATGTTATGGATGACATGATTGAACTAGAACCGTTTGTACAATGATGATGTGCTTGTGAATCGTGTGTATGATGTTGATAATCGGAACATGCTTTGATTTCGGATATGTGGCAAAATGAACTCATGATGTTTTGTGTTTAAATGTAGTCTAAAACACTAGTTGTTGATGTTCATATAAATCGGATTGTGTACTCTTGTGTTAAGAACCGAAAGCTTGCTATTAGGGTGATTTGTTGATAAGTTGTTCATGATTCTTGTTAGACCTAGGTTCATAGGAATAAAGATGAACTACTTGAATATTGAAGAACAAGATGAACATGATGAACACATGAAGAACTTGTTGAATATCATATGAACATGTTGAATATTTGAAATCTGATATGTTTGATCCATTTTTAGTAATTTGCTAGACAGGAAACATGTTTAAGGAATTTGGTTGGATAGTACAAACTGTTACATGAAATCAGAATGTTAGTGGGTAGTACACTGTACCGAATCAGCTCCTGTCCAACCGAAACCATCAGTTGCGACTCGAAACCAAGCACAACGAGTCGAGATCCCCGATTGCGACACCGGTTGCGAGTCGCAAACACCTAGTTGCGACTCGAAACCACACATGATCAGCACACCAACTTTGTGACTCGAAACCATTGTTGCGAGTCCGGTTGCGACTCGTAACCAAAACAGCACGAACCGAAACCACGATTTGCGACTCAGGTTGCGAGTCGCAAACGCCTAGTTGCGACTCGAGACAATACGCAGATATACGCTGTTTGGGCTTGCACCTCAGTTCGGACTTAATTGATTGGGCCAGACCTTTGGGCCTACTACACGGACCTCATACGTACTGTTAACTTTGAATGATTAATTGGGCTGCTATGGATGAACAGCATGCAACGTGCTAGCATACGTGTAGAACATACGTGTACTACTTGAATACGAACCTGATTATATGATACAACTATGATAGGACGTGAGTAGCCACAACATTGCTTGTTTGACTTTCTGTGTTTCTACCGAGCAAACCAAGGTGAGTTCACACCCTCTACAAAGCATGGGATTCCCTGGGTTGGGAATGGGGTTAAGGAACTGGGTTCCTCGTCCTCCTTGGGTAGGACAGCAAAGGTTCAGGAATGTAATTCCTCGTCCTCACGGACAGATAACTCGTACTAGACCAAAACTCTATCACGAAGTCCCTCATTTTTTATATCGACTTAATCGCCGGGCCAATGGCGAGCGGGTCATTAGTTAGATAGCGCTATTTAGGTCTGACAAACCTCACACCGTGCCGCAGAGGACGGGCGTGAACTAATGGATCTGGGGCACGTCAATGATGATAGACATTGACAGTTTCAGGGCACTTAAACATGACTACAGTCAGCAGTCGATATGGTAACGAGTCTAGTGTATACATGGGGTAGCCCCCACGGCCGAAATGCCAGATAACTAACACGGGGTAGCCCCCACGGCTGGATAGCCAGAGTAACCGGGAACAAACAAGACACGTTTTTAACTATGGGGTAACCCCCACGGCAGGATGCCAGCTAAAGGAAACTGTTTTCGAAACAACTTAAAACGAACACCCAACCGTGAACTCACTCAACTTGTTGTTGACTCGTTACTACATGCTTTGCAGGTCCTTAGGTTTCTAACTGGAGCTTGCACGGAGGAGGATCGTTGTGGGACATGGACGGCTGTGTGCCATGTTAAACCTTGAAACAATTAAACTTATGTTATGAATTAAGACTTATGCTTCCGCTTGCAACTTAACTATGTTTTGTTTGAACACCAATTGTATTGGTTGGATTGTTATAACTACTTATATGCTCGTTCAATATGATTGGTGGCTGGATCCTGGTCAGTCACGCCTCCAAGCGGTGGTACTCCGCAGGTGGATTTTGGGGGTGTGACAATGTAGATAGTGGAGACTCCAGGCACATGACAGGATGTAGAGCCCTTCTCAAAGACTTTATGGCTTATTGAGGGGGTGATATATCCTTAGGTAATAATTCAAAAGGAAAGGTGTTGGGGTCAGGAACTGTTCAGGCTGGAAAACTAAAATTTGAAAATGTAAATCTAATTGACAATCTGAAATTCAACTTGCTGAGTGTCTCACAGATGAGTGATAAAGGATATGGATCCTTCTTCACTAAGAAAACATGTCAAATAGTAGGACCAAAAGTTGTTAAAAAGATTTATCAAATAATAGCTAAGAGTAAAGCACAACTTGTTGCTCATAGGAGTGGCAATGTGTATGTGGTTGATATGTTGAAAGATAACCCAATGAATAATGCACGTCTGTTCTCAGTGGCTTCTAATAAAGAGACAGAACTATGGCATAGAAGATTGGGTCACACAAATCTTAAAACTATCACCACACTCACTAAACAAAGTCTTGTCAGAGGTTTACCTCCAAAATAATTCACTTGTAATGAGCATTGTGTTTCCTGTCTAAAAGGTAAATAACATAAAAGCTCATACAAGTCAATTGAAGAGTCCAAAACAAGTCAGTGTTTACAAATGCTGCACATGGACTTGTTTGGCCCTGTTAAATCATGAGTCTTAAAAAGAAAAGATACTGCTTGGTAATTGTTGATGGTTTTCAAGGTTTAGATGGACTTATTTTATGCACACCAAAGATGAGACTGCAGGTATTTTACAAAATTTTGTAAAACAAGTTGAAAAGAAATTTAACCTGCCAGTAAAAGTCTTTAGGAGTGACAATGGGACAGAGTTTAGAAATAAGGAGTTGGATGATTTCTGTGTGTCAAAAGAGATTGTTAGGCAATATAGCATCCCAAGGACACCAGAACAAAATGGGGTGGTTGAAAGGAAAAATAGAACTTTAATTGAATTTGCAAGAACAATGCTAGCAGACTCTGGTTTACCCTTGTCTTTCTGGGCAGAGGCTGTAAACACTGCCTGCTATGTGCAGAACAGAGTTTTGATTAACCCTAGGCATCAAAAGGCTGCCTATGAAATCTAATACAAAATCAAACCTCTGATCTCATATTTCAAAATCTTTGGTTGCCCATGCTTCATTTTAAACTTAAAAGATTCTATCTCAAAGTTTGTAGCCAAAGTAGATTGTGGGTATTTTCTGGGATACTCAACCACTGCTAAAGCCTATAGAGTTTTTAACTCAAGGTCTAAGTGTGTTGAAGAAACCTTGAATGTAAAGTTCAATGAACTTTCTTCATTGAAAATCCTAGCAAATCCTGCTAAATTGTTTGATCTAGATAAATTTACTTTTGAAGAAGTTTCTATCAAGACTAACCCTGCAGGTACATCACAATCTTCTCAACAAAGCTATGGATATGATTGTGTTCTTCCACAATTTAAAGTCCAACCACCCATCAGAGGAGCGGATGTTACTAACAACTGCCTGCCACTGCCACATCAACAGTGGTTAATCCAACCATTGTTGCCTCATCAAGTCACACTTCTAATGACAAAAGTCCACCCTTTGTGGATAAAAGTCAACCTCTTTTCACACCTATCCCACCTATACCTCCACCTCCCTTCCAAACAGATGTTAGCTCACCACATGTGCAAACAGATGTTAGCTCAGATGATTCCCATCTGCAACCTTCACCTCAAAATTGTGACAACTGGCACAAAACCGGTAATTTCCGTACAATTTAATTAATACTTGATAACTGCAATTATGTGCTTAAATGTCAACATTTTCTGATTACATGCCATACTTGTGAATTCATGCACGTTTTATACTACAAATAGTGCTTTATGCATTAATGATAGCGTTGCGTCAGAAATACTAGTAAACTCACCGGTAAGACACATTGTGTCAACAATTCTGCAGAAAGCAGTCAGACAATAGAATTGGGGCCTAGGAGTGTAACAACCATAAATTTATTTAGCGATTTCCATAAATAATCACAATTACTGAGTATTTATATTTATACATTCATGCTAAAATACTGGTTTATTAAAAACTTTTACAATTTAAAGTGATACAACATAATGTGATTTAATTCGCCGTTTTAGAATAGCGATGAAACAACATTGCGGAAGCTTCGTTTAACGTGTGTTCGGTTCTTGCTCGATGCTTGATCTTCATCCGGGACTCTCAACATTCACCTGTGATCAAAACCAACTTAAAAGTCAGTTTTGATAATTAAATAACTAGTACAACAAGGAAGATTGGGTCGAATAATCGAATTAAACAAGGAAATCAGGAAATTCCAACATTGATATCTTGATCCAAGAAACAAAGACTTGAAACTGGCCTCCACCGTAACTTACGGTGGGCACCGTAAGTTACGGTGACCCCTGGTATAAAATACCCCCACCGTAAGGCAGGAGGTAACTGCCGTAATGCTTTCAACCCCCCACCGTAACTTACGGTGCTCACCGTAAGTTACGGTGGCCCCTGTATCAGACCCTCCCATTTTTCCGTTTTTGACACGAAAACTTTCGTATCTTTCAATCCGCTTGTCCATTTGACCTACCGTTTCTTCCTACATGATTGTAATTTGATCCTCCATCAAATGGAGTTAAAATCCAACATCTTACATAATAAATTTAGAGACTTCTAAGCCTTCGACTCCTTGCCGTTTTACCGAATTTTAACCCGTTTATGCATTTTATCAAACAAACATATTTGTTTAATCCTTATTTCACATGCACCTCTTCAAATTAATGTTATCTACCATGCTAGGTTCTAATCACATGTTTCTCACACAATTTAAATACGTTTTCGCTCGTGTGCTTATTTTGACCCGTTAAGGGTATTTAAGCACTTTAGAACTTGAACTCGCTTTCATACATTTCTAGCATTTTATTTCTACATTTCTTATCAAGTAATCTTCCACCATAACTATATGTGTGTTGGATTTAATGTGGATATCTATATGTTCCAAATTTTACCCCTCGGATAATCTTTTTACGGCAAAGACTCATATAAAGTCATTCGACCCAAGAATTTACATCTTTCACTATCTTTTCTTATTCTAAGCATTTATTTAATCATAAAACTCATTTTCGAACCTCTTGCAAGGGTCGTTCGTTCAAATTAGCTTACAAGGGCAACTTGGTCAATTTTCATCCTTCTTTTACTACAAAGGAACTTTTAAATACTTGTTTGACCCAAAATCCGACCTTTTAACTATAATCTTGTTTATAAACCCATGTGCTTCTAAAACACCATAATCATAATTCAATTTATTCAGTTTACCTAAAAGATAACCGAATAACTATATTTTAACCTTGTCTAACTCTTATAGAATCTCAAGTTCTACATGATGAGTTGAATCATTATACATACCTGGCTCGGATCAATATATTGACCCGTTTCAATACCTTGCCTTAGTAGCCGCTAAACAATAGCGATGTGCGTATCCATTTGATATTTATTCCTATAAACATGTAACTCGACAAACCATTAGTCGATATTGTCAAAGGGTGATAATTTCACCTTTTGACCCGTTTATTTACCTAGTGATCTTCGTCACTTCAACTAAATGCAAATATCATGTATTATGCTAATTTAAAGTCTACTAGCAAAAATACGAAATCAAGCATAACGTAACGGAATCGTGGTTACGTACCTTTTAAGCATCCTTTTTAAACGTGTAATTCCACCGGCTTGTCCACTTGACGATCCGGATTCCTCGCCTAAAGAGTTCAATTCACAATCCGTTTAGAACCCTTTTTATAAGTCTTAACGCACAATTTGCCATATCCATCAAACATGCGTTTTTGTCCGATTTTCAACATTTATCTTTCATTTAGGCATTTTAACGAACACCTAACGGGTATAATTTTACATATTTAAAACCAAGTTCATAACTTGATATTTTTGCCCCATATAAAAATACATATTGATTCCATTATGTCAAGCATGCATACTAATCTCAGAATCATTTCATACAAATCAAGTAACACCATTTTTGGTAGTCATGATTCTTGTGTTCATCTTAATTTTTACAAAACCCATTTAACTTGTCAATGGATTATCATGAATTTCCTAGATTATTCACTAATCCAACATGTTATTGACTAGGGTTTACTCCTAGACATCATATTACTTCAAGATTCATCCATGCATGACATATTTAAGCTCAATTTCAGTTTCTCACAATTAACCTAGAATTCAAGATGAATCAAAACATCACAATTTTACATACCTTATGATCCTTTCAACTAGGTGATCATTAATTTGTGCTTGAAAATCATTTTGGACTTGATTTAAACCCTCAATTTGTGGTTTTTATGAGAATTAGGGTTGGGTGAAGAATCCCCTTGTCGCCCCTTGCTTCTTGATCGACCAGACACCCCAAAATGGGTGTTTGGTGTGTTTTAATTTTGTTTCATGCATGGTTGCAAAAGTCGCTAGGCGCTCCCTAGTCAGTCGACCGGAGAGTTGAGAGTACTCGGCCTAGGCGGAGAGTACTCGGGGAGTACTCGGACATGTTAAATTATAAAGAAATTAGTTTTTGAAAATTAAATATATGTCAGATAACATAAATTTACTAATATCTATAAAAAATACGTGAAAATGATATTCCTTCTTTAATATGATAGACATAGAAATTATGTTTTGTTATTTTTTAAGTCAAACTCGGCCCAAGTTGACCTACTAGATACGATTTTGGCCGAGTTTGACCGCGTTTGACCGATTCCGAGTAATTAGGCGGAGTCAGAGAAAGTCTCCTCGGCAGCCTACCTTGTAGCGACTACTCGGGGAGTACTCGGCCTTGGAAACCTTGTTTTACAACCATGGTTTCATGTTATTAAGTTTCAAATTTAACAACATAAGCCCCTCAACTTTAGTTTGGTTTATAACTTGATATTTTGTTCTTTCATTTAATTACAAGACTTGTACTAGGTTGTTTATTTCCTAGTTACTTTATTTTGTTCACAACCCATTTTATTTTAAGTCCCGTTAAATCTCGGGCCTATTATATACTTTGCTTTCTCAAAGTATTTCTCATCCTTTTAATAAATATTAGATTTATTTATTTAAATCCTAAAATTTACCGGGTAAGTTTTACCACTAACTGTATTTTACCCGTCCTGTAGTATTAACGTGGTTTGATTACCAAACCCGTTTTCGGGGTGTTACAAGGAGTAGGTCCAACGTCAAAAATACATTAAAACCCAATAATGTATACAAGGGTTAACATATAGACTTTCCGGAAGCTAAAATACGCACTGAAAAGCACCCGAAACACACTTTAAATGCTGAATTTCATACATTTCAGCAAAATTCAGCATTGTAACGAGTTAGTGACATCTAAAAATATGACTAATTGGTCCAGAATACCTTCCTAAGTGTCGGGATTTAAAAGTGTCACAAAAGAGTACTTAAAGGACACTAAACGGTGCAATTTAGCACTTTAACGAATCGGTATCTAACTGAACAACCGGACATTACCTGAAACATCAAAATATTGCTAGAAGCATTGTTTCATTATTTTTTGGCAAGTTATGATCCCCGAACACCATAACACCTCTTATAACATAATAACACATTAAATCCCTAAACTTTACACTTGAAAACTAACTTATTTATGTAATTAGGGATTAAAATTTACACATTACCCCCCCCCCCCCTTGGTTGGGACGGTCATGGGGTGGCCCCCATCAAAATCCTTACTAGATCTTGCTAAATCCTACATGATCTTTCTTGATCTCCTTGGATTCATATAGATATTATAAGATCTCCTAAGATTGTGAAGATCTTGTGAAGATATGGCATGGTTATAAGTAGGCCTAGAATCCTCATTCTCACACACACCACTCAACACCACTCACCTTCTCCTCCCTTGCCCCATTCTCGGCCGAAACCCACCCAAGCACCACCATCACTTTCATCCATTATCCATCCATTCCAAGTTAGTCACAAGGTGCAAGAAGGTGTTTAAGGCGGTTTAGAGCTTGTGGATCTTGAAGGACCTCCATCATTTGCTTTTATCCACCATCTTTGTCATCTTCATCTTCAAGAGTTCATCCCTAGCCTTAGAGCTAGTTGTAAGACTCTCATAACCCTTTGTTACTTCATATTTTGATGGTTAAAGGATGATATCCATTGTTAATCTTGAAGAACACAAAAGAACATGATCATGATATTTTAACATAAGCTTAAATACATAAGAATACATGTAAATGATGATGATTTGCTTCTTGATGAATGATGATTTGTGTTAGTGATGTTAGACATCATAAGGAAACCTACTAGATTGTGATTAAACACATGATCTAGTAAGTTAAAGTGGTGATCTTGTGAAAAGACCAAGATCATCATGCTTTATGTCTTCATGAACTTGAATGATGAAATTGGTTTTCATATGTAAAAATGATTTAAACAAAATACAAATCTTGTAAATAGATGATTACAAAAATAATTTTCCCAAGAAACCAAGTTTATTTATAAGATTTACAAAGTCATGGTTTCTAAGTAAACTAATCATATTTTTAGTGTTTAAACAAGACTAGAAACATGTTTGTAACAAGAAAAATACAAGAGAAATATTTTTAGAAAAATCATCTTACAAGTGGTAAATGACCAAATCTTTTAAGAATATGATTTACAAACAAATAAATATGTTTTAAAGCGTAACTAAACCTACTATATAACATGGTAAGTTACTACAAGTTTTTACAAAAACTTCAAGTTCATGATATAGTGTAACTTACTTGATTTTGACACTCGGTAAGTGTTGAATGAGTTGATGATTATTTGTGATGATTTTAAAAGAAAATAAACACATGTTTTGAAAACATAGGAAACCTCCATTTTTAGGGGAAACTATGTCAAAATTTCTATAAAATTTTGACACTTAGAAAAATATAAGTTTTGTTGAAACTTATTTCCTAAAAATTCACCTAAAAATATTTACCAAGGTTTCCCTAAGTTTTATGTAAACTTCAAGTTAAGAAATGATGATTTCTTCAAGATAAAACTTGATACTAAGTATGTATATTTTGAGGAAAATATACATATTTATTGATCACCAAACTTTGTGCTAAGTGTATGTAGTATGCATTATACGTGAATAGTGTATTAGGACTTGAAAATACACTAAATACTCATGAGGAGTGAAAATACAAAAACAACATGCTTAGACAAATACAAGAAAATATATTTATAAAAATATATTACTTGATAGATTATGTAACTTGGACAAGTTACAAACTGAAAATGTCTTTTGGACAAAATACATAACTCGGGTGAAAAATACAAGATATTTATATTGATTTTTGAGAAAATAATATAAGTAAGATACATAGTTAAAAATATAAATTATTTTTAACACACAAAGAATACATACATAAAAGATGGTGACTTGTACTTGTGCGATACAAGTTTAGTGACTAACGTTAATAAAACATGTATAGGTCACAACGCTATATAAGCAAACCCGGTGAAGTTTACGGCGCAAGAAACGTAAAGTTGTGAGTTTATGCTCCCCCTTTTCTTTTAACTTTTTTCAATTTTATATCTTCGGGGGTGAAGTACATATTACTAAATGTTTACAGACAAGAGAGTTCATATCCCCACTTTTAAACTTTTACATACTTTTTAAACTTGGGGAAAATACATGTGTTATGGTATGATGGATACAAAAACTAAGGAATGATACTTTAAATCCTGTCACGAATAGGGTACCAGAAGCACCATTAATCGTGTACATACTAAGACCGCAGAACAAAAGGTTAGATCTAATGGGTTTTCGTGCAGCCACACTCTTGGTGATAACTAGTACCAAGTTGTGCTTTTGTGTCTCAGTCGTGAATCGACAACTAAAAAAATGCCTATGGTTTGGATGTTTCCTATGTCGTGTCACATGTTAATGGCCTTGCAACCCATTAACAATCACGATACTTACAGAAGTACTTGATTTATACAAATTACATACCGTGTTTTCATACAAAGTTTACAAACGTTCAATACAAAAACTGCATGAATTCACACCAACATTATGTTGACGATTTTCCAAAAACTCACATGTATTTCAGGTAATTAAAGTGGATGTGCGCACGGTCTTACTCTTGCTCGTGGATGTTGTTTATGTTTACCTTTGAATAAAGTTGTAAACTTTTCAGACAATATGTTGTCTTGTGATGTAAACACTTAAACTATGATTTCAGTTATGTAATGTTTGGCATTTGGAGTTATTTTTACGAGCATGTAGTATGTTTACCAATCGTATGCAATGAAAACCTTTCAAGATCACACCTCGTGCTTCCGCCTTAGAAAGGGGTGTGACAGATTGGTATCAGAGCTGCGATTGTAGTGAACCAGGATTCCTTCTCGAGTCTAGACTACAATATTTAGGATCCTTTCACGAAAACAATTTTTCAAAAAGTTTTCATTGCATAAAACTTTCCGCGACATCCACTACCTGAAACTGTTTACAAAGAGTCAAGAAAAGACACTACGAGACTTAGGGTGCACTGGAATAGCACTTGTCTTTGACTAAGAATTACTTGCGACTATGTGTGATAATTGATATATACATATACTAGAAATAGAATATCTCAGGTACTCGTGACTTTACCTGAAAGCAGTGGCCTATCTGAAGGAAGTGATCCGACGATGAAACGAACTGTGCGAACTGTGCAAGGACTTACGTAATTATGGATGCATACATAATTATGGAATTCAGTGCATAGAAACCAAAGCAAGTCTTGTCACGTATCATAAGAGATTCCTCCAAATACAAGAGAAGGTCAAACGTGAACACCCTTCCCCCAGCCTATTAATTACTTTGTTGGAGTAATAATTTAGGGTATAAAGACAAGAACCGCCAATGTGAAGTAAGATATTTTGTCCTTTACATATATTAAACTTGTACCTTGGGGTGATGTAACCCTTATGCATTTTGTTTACTTCGCAAACAATAACGTAACAAGTTGCCTTGATATGTGTAAAGACTCGGTAAATATCTTATGACGCATCAGTATTTATCTATTTATGCATGCTTGTTGCTGTATGAATTGATTTATACGCTTGGCGGATTGTTTGATGTCACTTATGTGGTATATACCTGTGTATATATACTACTACTGTCTCGTATGACGATATCAAACAAATGTCTAACCCTGCTGTGTTGTGTTCTTTCAGAACATGGCACCTAGGAGAGCTGTGAACAACCAAGATTCCGATCAACCCCCTCCTCCTCTTCTGCCGAGAACCGCTGAAGAACTGAACGCCCTATTGGAAGAAAGGATCACCGCAGCTATCGCTCAATACGAGGCGACCCGCACCGAACAAAGTGGAGGACCAAGCAATGCTAGACACAATAGACAGGGAGATACATCTGGAGGAAACACAGCTCAAGGCTGCACCTTTAAGCAGTTTCTCGACTGCAAGCCACTAAACTACGATGGCACTGGAGGTGCAGTGGCATTTGTACGCTGGACGGAGAAGACTGATGCCACTATCCGTATGAGCAAGTGTACCGCGGATCAGCAAGTCACTTTTGTTACTGGGTTGTTTGTTGATGAAGATTTGATTTGGTGGAATTTGCAAGTCCAGACTCTGGGTGATGATGCTGCGTACGGCATGACATGGGATGAGCTAAAGGAACGTATGAGAGAAAAGTATTGCTCTCGTGCTGAACTCCAAAGGTTGGAGACTGAGTTCTGGCACTTGACCATGGAAGGTGCTGACATTACTGGTTATACCCGAAGGTTCCATGATTTGTCAAGAGTGATCCCCTATATGGTGACTCCCGAATTTAAGCGTGTTGAACGCTACATCTGGGGATTGGCACCGGAATTCCGCAGCTTGGTGACTGCAGCAAAACCTGAAACGATCACTCAGGCTGTAACTCTGGCTGTCAGCCTTACTGAAGATGTTGTTCGTATGAAGAAGTTATCACTGAACCCAACTGAAAAGACCGAGATGTATGCTGAGTCGTCTGGTGACAAGAAAAGGAAGCATGCGAACCTGAATCAAGCAACACGTAACAACAAAGGTTCCAACAATAAGAAGCGTGACACCAATCCGCCTCAGGAGGCGAAAACTCTTGCAACCATAAATGACGCTCCTGCCAAAAGATACCTGGGCACTCTGCCCATTTGCAACCAGTGCAAGCGTCATCACGAATTAGTTTGTCGCATTCCAAAATGCGACAAGTGTGGAAAACTGGGTCACCATACTGAAGGTTGTTAGGGAAAAGGAAATAGGAACAGGAACGGAAACCGCAACGGTGCTGGTAATAGAAACGGTGGTGGAAATGGAAATGGCAATGGTAACCGGAATGGTAATGGAACTGGGCAGAATCAAGGATGCTTTGGTTGTGGAAGCAAGGATCATTTCATAAAAGATTGCCCAAGGGGGAACAATACTCAGGCTCGAGCATTTGTGATTGGAGCAAGGAACGCACGCGAGGACCCTAATGTGGTCACCGGTACGTTTCTCGTTAACAATCACTTTGCATCCATACTATTTGACACTGGTGTCGATTATAGCTTCATGTCTGTGGAATTTAAATGTATGCTTGGAATAGAACCTAGTAGATTAGATACTCCTTATTCCATAGAACTAGCCAATGGTAAAATTGTTGAATCGGGCGAAGTTGTTAGAGGTTGCACATTAGAACTTGGTGAGCAAAGATTTAGCATCGACCTCTTACCTATTCAATTGGGTAGCTTCGATGTAGTGGTCGGAATGGACTGGTTATCCAAGAACAAGGCTGAAGTTGTTTGTCACGAGAAAATCATTCGCATCCCTCTGACGAATGATGAAACTCTCTTCGTGCATGGAGAAAAACGAGACGCGCCTCTGCGAATCATCAGTTGTATGAAGGCGCAGTAGTGTTTAAGGAAAAGATGTGTTGCTTTCCTGGCACACGTTGTAGATAAGAAGGCTAGGAGACGAAACTCGAAGACATTCCTGTGGTGAAGGAATTCCCTGATGTTTTTCCCGAAGACCTGCCAGGACTACCTCCGCAACGACAAGTTGAATTCCATATAGACTTGGTTCAAGGAGTCGCTCCAGTAGCCAAGGCACCCTATCGTCTTGCACCATCCAAAATGCAAGAATTATCTACACAACTCCAGGAGTTGTTGGATAAAGGATTCATAAGGCCAAGCTTCTCGCCTTGGGGAGCTCCAGTATTGTTCGTGAAGAAGAAGGAAGGGACACTGCGAATGTGTATCGATTACAGAGAAGTGAACAAGCTCACTGTCAAGAATCGGTAGCCACTACCGAGTATTGATGACTTATTTGATCAGTTGTGTCACACCCCGAAATTATCAGAGCTGGCGTGACTGGACTGGTATCTTCATTGCACAGCGGAAGCAAATAAGCTAAGTCTTTTAGAAAATGAGCGCCCACGTAGTACTCGAATCTCCAATGGTTCTTCTATTTCAACCGTGCCTTAACTTGAGAATGTAACCTGAGAAATAAACATACAAAAAAAGTCAACATAAAGTTGAGCGAGTTCATAGTTTGTTTGTAAAAGATTTGCAATAAATCTTTTGAATAACCGGTTTGTGACATAATATTGAGAAAACGAATTTAGAAATCATTTTCTTGCCAAGTCATATGGAAGATTTGTATTTGTAACGCATTATGTTCGTAAAACCATGTATTTGTAAACTCTCGTACTTGTAATGTCCGTATAACCGTCAATGCCCACCCTGACTTTGACTCCATGCCCGCATAAATCCTATGCTTTGAATTTGTATAAAACATGGTATTTAATTTGTATAAATCAAGTATTTCTACAAGTATGTATAAACCTTGAAATGTGTCTGTATGTATAAATGTCCCTGGTATGTAGCAATAAGGAAAAAGAGATCACCAATGGGTTGCAAAGCCAGTGTATGTGTGAAACGGTGCAGGAAGTACTCAAACCTAGCAAATTTGTACCGGGCCTCCGGCTGTAAGACACAGTCACCACTATGGGCCTCCCCGGCCTCATGGGTGTGGGCTCGCTAAACCCAAATAGATCTATCACTCATGTCCCTCGGTCCTAACAACGAGGATTAATGGCCTTAAGTGTTGTACCCACCTTTCACATGATCTAAGCGTCTGAACCCTCCTTAAGCTAATCATACCATGTATAAAAGCGTCTGTAATAATTGTAACATGTATTTTACCCCAGCCTATAAGGCTAACTCCCCAGTCTCTATATATTATCACCAGACGATCCATCCCTAGTCATGAAAATCATTCACATTTCGATAATACGCTTTTGTTTTGGAAAAACCGGTATATTTAATATGATTCATTCGTAAACCATTCGAGTTCCTTGAAATCCGTTCTTAACACGTGCATGTCTTTCTACTGCGAAAACATTTATAAAAATGTAAAGCCGTAAAAAGTGGGGTTATGAACTCACTTGAATTTCCTTGTGCAAAGCTAGCTAACTACGACTTCGTGATGTCGTTTCCAAGATGAGATTCGCTAGCGTGCATTCTACAATATTCCTAACACGGAATATTTTATAAGTTTCTAAATAAATGCAGTAACGAAACTACGTGTCATCGAGCTCTACCGAATCGTTGACAGAACGATTCGACGGTACATTGTTATCTTGAATGAAACGAGGAAGTTTTGCTCGCTAGGTTTCGTTTAATGTTGGTAATACTAATAAGTCTTGGAAGGACTTAGTCCTCGAACGAAAACAAATAGATATTTATATAAAAATATATATAAATATTTCGTTATATTCGCGTTAGCCGTCTCGAGATGTCGTAGGCGTATGTGACGAGTGTTTTATGAAAACAATATATAACCAACTCGTATCATGTTTCGCGTCTTAACAAAATATAGGTATATGCCGTTTAGGCGTTTGAAATAAATATAAAAAAATTATATTTATTTTACAAAAGTATCGTCGAGTTGTTGAATGTTTGACATAAATAGATAAACTATATCTATTTTATAAAAGAATTCGTGTTATACGATGTTTGAAATGAATATATAGGCTATATCAATTTTTGTAAAACGAATTCGTGTCGTTTAATACTTCAAATAAATATATAAACTATATTAATTTTAGTAACACAATCGTCGTGTCATTGATATTTGAAATAGTATATAAACTATATTTATGTTTGTAAAAGAATCGTATTATCGGCGTTTGAAATAAATATCAACATTGTATTCGTTGGTAAAAATGCTTGGAAATATCGATGTTTGAAATAACTATAAACATTATTTTTATTTTAAATAAGTATCGGTTTTGTAATCTTATAACCTCGTCAAAATAAATATACTTTATATTTATCTTATAGGAAAAGTTCGAATTGTTGATAAGTGTCGTTTCTAGAATGTAATTACGTTTGCGTTACGGGTTTTTAGGAAAAACGGACAGAGTTTCCTCTGTTTTTGGACGATCCCGACAACTAGGTGTCGATATATTTTTCAAGATTCAACAATATAACACCATATGTAATTTGTCAAATATATCGAAACGTAACCTATACTTTAATCGTTCGGTTCGAGCTCGTTTTCACGAAATAAATAAAAATAATGTAAATATAAATCGCGACGCTAAATTATTTACCAAAACTTTCTCGTCGAGATGTTTGACCGAGTTGACCGGGTTTGACCCGGAACCAAAGCTGACCCGAGCCAAGTCTGTTGACCGCTGTTGACCGAGTTGACTCGGGTTTGACCGAGTCAAACCGAACCGAAACCAGACTCGACCGAGTTGCTGTTGACCTCTTGACCCGAGCCACTCCCCAAATCTTGAACTGAACCGAGCTTATTTCTGGAACCGAAACCGTGACCCGAACCGAACCCAAAACTGAGCACAAATCTGAGCCGACGCTCCACCGTGCCTGACCCGACAACGAGACCACCACCTAAAACGACGAATTCAGCTGAAATTTCTTATGATCTAGAGTGATCTGAAGAGAGATGAGAAGGTTGAAGGTTTTACCCGATTCTGAATGTCATTGGACCGCCGCCTGAAGTCCCTGCCGTCGCTCGAACCACCACAGCCGTCGCGGCTGCCTTTGCCTGCTAACATCATCATCTTCATCGGCTGGAAGGAGAGCCCACCATCCCCGCCGCCGCTCGTCGTTGCCGGCGTGACTCCGGTCGTCGGAGTGACGGCTCCGTCGCCGTGCACTCCACCAGCGCCGCCGCTCCTTCTCTGCCACATCTCTCTCTCTCTTTAGCCTCTCTCTCTCCGTCTCTGTCTCTCTCTCTCCTCCCGAGTCTCTCTCTCTCCTCCCTGTTAGTAGCCGCCGCACCACCACCGGACAGTGGTGGTGGTGCTCCGATTGTGAATCGAAGAAGAAAGGGGAGGGGGTAACAGATGAGGTTAGGGTTGTGTGAGGGTGTTGAGAGGGGTTTGACTGGTGTGTGAAATCAAGAGTGTAATGAGGGAGTATTTGTGTTGTCTGTACATGTAGAGATCGAGAGAGAAATGGGAGAAGACAAAGTCTATGTTCTCTTAGTGTGTGTATATTTAATATGTTGAAGTAATAGAGGGTAGGGTTTTATACTCATTCATGTGGGTATTGACTAATGGGATTTCCTCTTGTTCTATGTATAAAGATCTACAAAGATCCCATAAAGATTAAGCAAAATTTGTAGAGATCTTATGGTTTCAATTCATGAGACACAAATCTCTTTTATGGATTTTGTAAGATTTTGGCAGGATTTTGAGTAGATTGTAGAGATCTTAATAGGATTTTATAAATCTTGATAAGATTCTAATTTATTGTGTGCAGGTTTAGGCTTGTGGGTTTTGGGCTTGGGCCCAGGGCCCACAAGCCCGTCTCACGTGTAAGTGGCCCGTAATTCCTACGAGACATGTTTTTAAAACCGAAGTCACCATAGCCTAGTAAAATAATATTTCGTGTAAAAAAATAATGTCGTATCCGTCGTAGTTGCGTTCGTGCGTTGATAACGGTAATAATCGCGAAAGGTTACATCGTTGCCGTCTTTAATCCGTTTTTCGATCTGGTTTTGACTGTAGTTCTAAAATTTTATTACAGAGCTAAATATAGCGTAAAATGTAAGTTCTGAAGGTGACAGGCGTCTTCGTCGCTTCCGTTTCGTTGCCGATGCGTTTCCTGTTATCGCGTTTTTAGTTCACGTTTGCGTTTGTGTCGCACGGAAGCCCAAATAAATTCATAAAATTAAACTCATAAATATGAAATACTCGTAGACAATCCGTATTTGTCGGCATTTTCAGTATTTTGTTCGGTTTCAGTCCGTTGTCGTTTGATGTTCCGCAGATTCCACGCGAATCTTCATACTCGTACTGTAAAGTCGGATAAACGTTTCTGGGCACTCCAAGGGCCTAAATAAGTTAATTTGCGTCTTAAACACTATTTATTGTCGCGTTAATCATCTGTTAATCATGTAATTAGGAGCCGTAAATCGCCGGTTGTCACATTCTCCCCCTGTTACAGAAATTTCATCCTCGAAATTTAGACCATGTTATCTCCTCAGAATTGTGTTGTTCGCAAGTAAGTCCGAATAATAACAAAGTGAATGACCGCGTAATCGAAACAAGACTTATTCGAATCATGCGAATTTAATGACATTTCTCAACAATAAGAACCCAACAATTTAAAAGAGATGTGTTTCAGAAACTGATGTCAAAGGAAACAAGACGTATAGGTACAATCACTAATGTGACTAAGTTAACAGGGACCCAACCATGAACAGGAACTTCGACCAATCGAATTCCATATGAACGTTCACAATAAGTAAATGAGTTCTAGAAGCAATAACATCCACTGGATGAACTTAGAATCAACAATCTCAAATGTACTAGTTTGCATGAAACGCTCGATCGTGATCAGCACAAGCTGCAAGTTATACCGACGCCACAAGGTGTCGCAGTGAGTGAAACAATTCAATAATATGGGTGATCGAACAAGTATCACCTGTGTTTTGCAGTCAATTGAAAACGCAATGAAGCAAATATGAAAATCTGTTTCTAACAACATCATAGGATTTTCAATTGAAAATGGAACATCAAAGTAATAATTTTTCGATCGAAGATGAAGAAGAAATGAATATCGCAAAACATTCGATCGATGTTGGAAAGAACCGTTAAGAGGTACACTGGAATAAAATGTGAATTTGTGCACCATTGCCTTAACACACGTTCGGCATATTCAATCAACACATATTTTTGTATTTTTGAATATTTGACAAAAATTAAAAAAGACTGTTGTAATGTGATAAATCAAAGCGGATTTAATCTAAATCAATAAATAAATAATTAAATCCGTGCATGAGATGCGTAAACGAGATTAGCGCAAGCTTCAAATTAGTGAAAACACCACCACAAGGTGTCGAAATCAACAAACGACTTAATGGAGTCGTAAACCAAACAAATCTACTACGACTCGAAACAGTTGTAAAGCTTGTTAAAATTGATCTGAATATGATGCTCCCAACACATCATATGATGCTTTGAATTGAATATGTGTAATGGACAAGTTCAAACAAACGAACTTGGTTTCAACGCAGTCCGCCAATAAATACTTGTATCGACAAGAAAGACTTTCGGCATGGTCACAACGAAAACCATGTATGTAACTTGAAAAGACAAGACATTTCAAGGAAATGTGTTGACTTGATAACAAAGAAGCCAACAATTACAATAATGCAGGTCATTCGAATCACAAATCAATAATTAAGTTTAGCGAAACAATGTTTGAATTTTGATGAAACGCTTATCCGAAACACCACATGCGTAACAAATGATGCATGCGTAACATATAAATTTTCAAGAAATGAAGCAATGAGTGTTCGCTATAGTGTAAGAAGTTATTGTGATGCAATGACCATTAAGAGGAGTAGAGATACGAAAATCTACTCAGTAAGTGTGAAATTCGAAATTTCAATAAAAGATATTTGAGGACTTTACCTGGGGTTGCGTGTGATGACCGGTTGTTAGGTGACATCACCATGGGATGTCGAACATAGCGTATTCGTCGTTATGAGTTAGGGGGAATGCGGAGACATACGTCTTCTCCTCGGCGTGTTTTGTGTCGTTTGCAGGACCGCGTGCCAAGTTGTATTTGTCGTCGTTGAATTGCGCCATTGTGTCTTTTCAAGGGCCTTGCCTCGATAGTTGTATGTGTCGTGCTTCAACATCCGTTGATGTATAGCTTAAGTTTCACGTATACCTGTGCACTAGCGTTACGTTTCGCATAGAATGTGATGTACTCCGACATCCGTTGACGTAAAATTTGAGTTCCATGTATTCTTGTGCACTAGCGTTTCGTTATGCGTAGGCTGCCTGCTCGAGAAGTTAAAATGTCATAGACAATATGGAGAATAGTGGGTGCCCGAGTTAATAATCGTGGTTCCTACGTGATGACCTTTAATGAACTTCAACATAAGTTTCCAAAGGTCTTAAATGCACGTTTCCTAAACTCTCAGAGTTTTGTGTACTGTATGTAATCGTTTCGTGTACCGTGTGTAAAACACAACTTTAGCGTATGTTTGAAAACAAAATTTTGACTGTTTGTTTTTCGACAACGGTTGGAGACCATATTCGAGTACTAGGCGTTCTGTATGTATTCAACGTCTTAATAGTCTAAGTCCCCAGAGGAAAGTGAGGTTAGAGCCTAGGTATCGCTACAGAAACCTAATTCGTTGTAACCTATAGCTCTGATACCAATCTGTCACACCCCGAAATTATCAGAGCTGGCGTAACTGGACTGGTATCTTCATTGCACAGCAGAAGCAAATAAGCTAAGTCTTTTAGAAAATGAACGCCACTAAGTACTCGAATCTCCAATGGTTCTCCTATTTCAACCGTGCCTTAACTTGAGAATGTAACCTGAGAAATAAACATACAAAAAAAGTCAACATAAAGTTGAGCGAGTTCATAGTTTGTTTGTAAAAGATTTGCAATAAATCTTTTGAATAACCGGTTTGTGACATAATATTGAGAAAACGAATTTAGAAATCATTTTCTTGCCAAGTCATATGGAAGCTTTGTATTTGTAACGCATTATGTTCGTAAAACCATGTATTTGTAAACTCTCGTACTTGTAATGTCCGTATAACCGTCAATGCCCACCCTGACTTTGACTCCATGCCCGCATAAATCCTATGCTTTGAATTTGTATAAAACATGGTATTTAATTTGTATAAATCAAGTATTTCTACAAGTATGTATAAACCTTGAAATGTGTCTGTATGTATAAATGTCCCTGGTATGTAGCAATAAGGAAAAAGAGATCACCAATGGGTTGCAAAGCCAGTGTATGTGTGAAACGGTGCAGGAAGTACTCAAACCTAGCAAATTTGTACCGGGCCTCCCCGGCTGTAAGACACAGTCACCACTATGGGCCTCCCCGGCCTCATGGGTGTGGGCTCGCTAAACCCAAATAGATCTATCACTCATGTCCCTCGGTCCTAACAACGAGGATTAATGGCCTTAAGTGTTGTACCCACCTTTCACATGATCTAAGCGTCTGAACCCTCCTTAAGCTAATCATACCATGTATAAAAGCGTCTGTAATAATTGTAACATGTATTTTACCCCAGCCTATAAGGCTAACTCCCCAGTCTCTACATATTATCACCAGACGATCCATCCCTAGTCATGAAAATCATTCACATTTCGATAATACGCTTTTGTTTTGTAAAAACCGGTATATTTAATATGATTCATTCGTAAACCATTCGAGTTCCTTGAAATCCGTTCTTAACATGTCTTAAAAATATGAGTTTTCATTCGTTCAAGACTTTGTATGTTCTTGTAAAACGTGCATGTCTTTCCACTGCGAAAACATTTATAAAAATGTAAAGCCGTAAAAAGTGGGGTTATGAACTCACTTGAATTTCCTTGTGCAAAGCTAGCTAGCTACGACTTCGTGATGTCGTTTCCAAGATGAGATTCGCTAGCATGCATTCTACAATATTCCTAACACGGAATATTTTATAAGTTTCTAAATAAACGCAGTAACTAAACTACGTGTCATCGAGCTCTACCGAATCGTTGACAGAACGATTCGACGGTACATTGTTATCTTGAAGGAAACGAGGAAGTTTTGCTCGCTAGGTTTCGTTTAATGTTGGTAATACTAATAAGTCTTGGAAGGACTTAGTCCTCGAACGAAAATAAATAGATATTTATATAAAAATATATATAAATATTTCGTTATATTCGCGTTAGCCGTCTTGAGATGTCGTAGGCGTATGTGACGAGTGTTTTATGAAAACAATATATAACCAACTCGTATCATGTTTCGCGTCTTAACAAAATATAGGTATATGCCGTTTAGGCGTATGAAATAAATATAAAAAAGTTATAAATGTTTGACATAAATAGATAAACTATATCTATTTTATAAAAGAATTCGTGTTATACGATGTTTGAAATGAATATATAGGCTATATCTATTTTTGTAAAACGAATTCGTGTCGTTTAATACTTCAAATAAATATATAAACTATATTAATTTTAGTAACACAATCGTCGTGTCATTGATATTTGAAATAGTATATAAACTATATTTATGTTTATAAAAGAATCGTATTATCGGTGTTTGAAATAAATATCAACATTTTATTCGTTGGTAAAAACGCTTGGAAATATCGATGTTTGAAATAACTATAAACGTTATCTTTATTTTAAATAAGTATCGGTTTTGTAATCTTATAACCTCGTCAAAATAAATATACTTTATATTTATCTTATAGGAAAAGTTCGAATTGTTGATAAGTGTCGTTTCTAGAATGTAATTACGTTTGCGTTACGGGTTTTTAGGAAAACGGACAGAGTTTCCTCTGTTTTTGGACGATCCCGACAACTAGGTGTCGATATATTTTTCAAGATTCAACAATATAACACTATATGTAATTTGTCAAATATATCGAAACGTAAACTATACTTTAATCGTTCGGTTCGAGCTCGTTTTCACGAAATAAATAAAAACAATGTAAATATAAATTGCGACGCTAAATTATTTACCAAAACTTTCTCGTCGAGACGTTTGACCGGGTTTGACCCAGAACCAAAGCTGACCCGAGCCAAGTCTGTTGACCGAGTTGACTCGGGTTTGACCGAGTCAAACCGAACCGAAACCAGACTCAACCGAGTTGCTGTTGACCTCTTGACCCGAGCCACTCCCCAAATCTTGAACTGAATCTCATCGGACCACCACCTAAAACGACGAATTCAGCTGAAATTTCTTATGATCTAGAGTGATCTGAAGAGAGATGAGAAGGTTGGAGGTTTTACCCGATTCTGAATCTCATCGGACCGCCGCCTGAAGTCCCTGCCTTCACTCGAACCACCACAGCGGTCGCGGCTGCCTTCGCCTGCTAACATCATCTTCATCTTTTGGAGGGAGATCCCACCATCCCCGCTGCCGCTCGTCGTTGCCGGCGTGACTCTGGTCGTCGGAGTGACGGCTCCGTCACCGTGCACTCCACCACCGCTGCCGCTCCTTCTCTGCCACATCTCTCTCTCTCTCTCTTCAGCCTCTCTCTCTCCGTCTCTGTCTTTCTCTCTCCTCACGAGTCTCTCTCTCTCCTCCCGAGTCTCTCTCTCTCCTCCCTGTTAGTAGCCGCCGCACCACCACCGGACAGTGGTGGTGGTGCTCCGATTGTGAATCGAAGAAGAAAGGGGAGGGGGTAACAGATGAGGTTAGGGTTGTGTGAGGGTGTTGAGAGGGGTTTGACTGGTGTGTGAAATCAAGAGTGTAATGAGGGAGTATTTGTGTTGTCTGTACATGTAGAGATCGAGAGAGAAATCGGAGAAGACAAAGTCTGTGTTCTCTTGGTGTGTGTGTGTGTATTTAATTGGTTTGCAGTGATATGTTGAAGTAATAGAGGGTAGGGTTTTATACTCATTCATGTGGGTATTGACTAATGGGATTTCCTCTTGTTCTATGTATAAAGATCTACAAAGATCCCATAAAGATTAAGCAAAATTTGTAGAGATCTTATGGTTTCAATTCATGAGACACAAATCTCTTTTATGGATTTTGTTAGATTTTGGCAGGATTTTGAGTAGATTGTAGAGATCTTAATAGGATTTTATAAATCTTGATAAGATTCTAATTTATTATGTGCAGGTTTAGGCTTGTGGGTTTTGGGCTTGGGCCCACAAGCCCATCTCACGTGTGAGTGGCCCGTAATTCCTACGAGACACGTTTTTAAAACCGAAGTCACCATAGCCTAGTAAAATAGTATTTCGTGTAAAGAAAATAATGTCGTATCCGTCGTAGTTGCGTTCGTGCGTTGATAACGGTAATTATAGCGAAAGATTACATCGTTGCCGTCTTTAATCTGTTTTTCGATCTGGTTTTGACTCTACTTCTAAAATTTTATTACAGAGCTAAATATAGCATAAAATGTAAGTTCTGAAGGTGACAGGCGTCTTCGTCGCTTCCGTTTCGTAGCCTATGCGTTTCCTGTTATCGCGTTTTTAGTTCACGTTTGCGTTTGTGTCTCACGGAAGCCCAAATAAATTCATAAAATTAAACTCATAAATATGAAATACTCGTAGACAATCTGTATTTGTTGGCGTTGTCAGTATTTTGTTCGGTTTCAGTCCGTTGTCGTTTGATGTTCCGCAGATTCCACGCGAATCTTCATACGCGTACTGTAAAGTCGGATAAACGTTTCTGGGCAGTCTAAGGGCCTAAATAAGTTAATTTGCGTCTTAAACACTATTTATTGTCGCGTTAATCATCTGTTAATCACGTAATTAGGAGCCGTAAATAACCGGTTGTCACAAGTTGCAAGGATCGAGCTACTATTCCAAGATCGACCTTCGATCGGAATACCATCAGTTGAGAATCCAAGAGGAAAGCGTACCAAAGACTGCATTCAGAACACGTTTTGGGCATTACGAATTCCTTGTGATGCCATTCAGACTTACAAACGCACCAGCGGTATTTATGGATTTGATGAACCGCGTATGCAAACCATATCTCGATAAATTCGTAATTGTATTCATCGATGATATCCTGATTTACTCACGAACGAGAGAAGAGCACGAGCAACGTCTCAGAACCATTTTGGAACTACTAAAGAAAGAGAAACTTTATGAAAAATTCTCCAGGTGCGAATTCCGGATTCACGAAGTGTAGTTTCTTGGTCACGTTGTGAATGAGAAGGGCATTCATGTAGACCCATCCAAGATAGAAGCGATAAATAATTGGGAAGCCCCCAAAACCCCAACTGAAGTTCGACAATTTTTGGGCTTAGCGGGCTATTACCGACGATTTATCGAGAATTTTTCCAAGATAGCTCAACCGCTAACTACCCTTACGCAGAAAGACAAGAAGTACGACTGGGGTGACAAGCAGGAAGAAGCCTTCCAACTGCTCAAAAATAAGCTATGCGATGCACCAATAATATCCTTACCCGAAGGCACTGAAGACTTCGTGGTATACTGCGACGCTTCGCGTCAAGGGTTGGGTTGCGTGCTTATGCAACGCCAAAAAGTCATCGCTTACGCTTCAAGACAGTTGAAGGTGCATGAAAGAAATTATACCACTCACGACCTAGAGCTAGGCGCAGTGGTATTCGCTTTGAAGATCTGGCGACATTATTTATATGGTACTCGATGTACAATCTTCACATATCACAAAAGCCTACAACACATATTTGATCAGAAGGAATTAAACATGCGTCAGCGACGATGGGTTGAACTGCTGAACGATTATGACTGTGAGATTAAGTACCATCCTGGAAAGGCAAACGTTGTAGTAGACGCGCTAAGTCAAAAAGAAAGGGTTAAGACCCTAAGGGTTCGAGCATTGGAAATGACTATTCACAAGAACCTCACTGCACGCATTCGTGACACACAAACAAGAAGCCCTGAAAGGGGAGAATCGTAGAGCTGAATACCTCCGAGGCATGCTGAAGAATTTGGTGCCAAACAAAGAGGGAACCTTGTACTTTAAAGGGCGCATTTGGGTTCCGCTCTATGGCGGTATTCGAGAAGTCATCCTTAATGAAGGTCACAAGTTGAGATACTCGATCCATCCAGGATCGGACAAAATGTATCAAGACTTAAAGGATTACTATTGGTGGCCGAGACTTAAAAGTGATGTTGCTATTTATGTTGGAAAGTGCCTAACCTGTGCTAAGGTTAAGGCTGAATATCAGAAACCGTCTGGCCTACTGCAACAACCAGAGATACCCATGTGGAAGTGGGAGCAAATCTCGATGGACTTCATAACAAAATTACCCAGGACCCCTAGGGGACACGATATGATATGGGTGATAGTCGATCGGTTAACAAAGTCTGTGCATTTCCTACCGATCCGAGAGAAGGATAGCACTGGAAAGCTTGCTGAGTTATACTTGAAAGAAATCGTGGCACGTCATGGAGTGCCTATCTCAATTATTTCAGAAAGAGATGGATGTTTTGTCTCGAGGATCTGGAAATCCTTCCAGGAGGCCTTTGGGTCTCAACTAGATCTAAGCACGGCCTTCCATCCGCAAACAGACGGCCAGAGCGAACGAACCATACAAACGTTGGAAGATATGCTTCGCGCATGTGTTATGGACCTAGGCGGCAGCTGGGATACTCATCTACCCTTAGTTCAGCCTGAATTTTGGGACGAAATTCTTTTAACAGGGGGAGAGATTGTGACAACTGGGCCAAAACCGATAATTTCTGTACAATTTAATTAATACTTGATAACTGCAATTATGTGCCTAAATGTCAACATTGTCTGATTACATGCCATACTTGTGAATTCATGCACGTTTTATACTACAAATATTTCTTTATGCATTAATGATAGCGTTGCGTCGGAAATGCTAGTAAACTCACCGGTAAGACACATTGTGTCAACAATTCTGCAGAAAGCAGACAGACAATAGAATTGGGGCATAGGAGTAGGTCCAACATCAAAAATACATTAAAACCCAAGAATGTATACAAGGGTTAACATATAGACTTTCCGGAAGCTAAAATACGCACTGAAAAGCACCCGAAACACACTTTAAATGCTGAATTTCATACATTTCAGCAAAATTCAGCATTGTAACGAGTTAGTGACATGTAAAAATATGACTAATTGGTCCAGAATACCTTCCTAAGTGTCGGGAGTTAAAAGTGTCACAAAAGAGTACTTAAAGGACACTAAATGGTGCAATTTATCACATTAACGAACCGGTATCTAACCGAACAACCGGACATTACCTGAAACATCAAAATATTGCTAGAAGCATTGTTTCATTATTTCTTGGCTAGTTATGATCCCCGAACACCATAACACCTCTTATAACATAATAACACATTAAATCCCTAAACTTTACACTTGAAAACTAACTTATTTATGTAATTAGGGATTAAAATTTACACATTACCCTCCCCCCCTTGGTTGGGACGATCATGGGCTGGCCCCCATCAAAATCCATACTAGATCTTGCTAAATCCTACATGATCTTTCTTGATCTCCTTGGATTCATTTAGATATTATAAGATCTCCTAAGATTGTGAAGATCTTGTGAAGATGTGGCATGGTTATAAGTATCCCTAGAATCCTCATTCTCACACACACCACTCAACACCACTCACATTCTCCTCCCTTGCCCTATTCTCGGCCGAAACCCACCCAAGCACCACCATCACTTTCATCCATTATCCATCCATTCCAAGTTAGTCACAAGGTGCAAGAAGGTGTTTAAGGAGGTTTAGAGCTTGTGGATCTTGAAGGACCTCCATCATTTGCTTTTATTTACCATCTTTGTCATCTTCATCTTCAAGAGTTCATCCCTAGCCTTAGAGCTAGTTGTAAGACTCTCATAACCCTTTGTTACTTCATATTTTGATGGTTAAAGGATGATATCCATTGTTAATCTTGAAGAACACAAAAGAACATGATCATGATATTTTAACATAAGCTTAAATACATAAGAATACATGTAAATGATGATGATTTGCTTCTTGATGAATGATGATTTGTGTTAGTGATGTTAGACATCATAAGGAAACCTACTAGATTGTGATTAAACACATGATCTAGTAAGTTAAAGTGGTGATCTTGTGAAAAGACCAAGATCATCATGCTTTATGTCTTCATGAACTTGAATGATGAAATTGGTTTTCATATGTAAAAATGATTTAAACAAAATACTAATATTGTAAATAGATGATTAAAAAAATTATTTTCCCAAGAAACCAAGTTTATTTATAATATTTACAAAGTCATGGTTTCTAAGTAAACTAATCATATTTTCAGTGTTTAAACAAGACTAGAAACATGTTTGTAACAAGAAAAATACAAGAGAAATATTTTTAGAAAAATCATCTTACAAGTTGTAAATGACCAAATCTTTTAAGAATATGATTTACAAACAAATAAATATGTTTTAAAGGGTAACTAAACCTACTATATAACATGGTAAGTTACTACAAGTTTTTACAAAAACTTCAAGTTCATGATATAGTGTAACTTACTTGATTTTGACACTCGGTAAGTGTTGAATGAGTTGATGATTATTTGTGATGATTTTAAAAGAAAATAAACACATGTTTTGAAAACATGGGAAACCTCCATTTTTAGGGGAAACTATGTCAAAATTTCTATAAAATTTTGACACTTAGAAAAATATAAGTTTTGGTGAAACTTATTCCCTAAATATTCACCTAAAAATATTTACCAAGGTTTCCCTAAGTTTTATGTAAACTTCAAGTTAATAAATGATGATTTCTTTAAGATAAAACTTGATACTAAGTATGTATATTTTTGAGGAAAATATACATATTTATTGATCACCAAACTTTGTGCTAAGTGTATGTAGTATGCATTATATGTGAATAGTGTATTAGGACTTGAAAATACACTAAATACTCCTGAGGAGTGAAAATACAAAAACAACATGCTTAGACAAATACAAGAAATTATAATTATAAAAATATATTACTTGATAGATTATGTAACTTGGACAAGTTACGAACTGAAAATGTCTTTTGGACAAAATACATAACTCGGGTAAAAAATACAAGATACTTATATTGATTTTTGAGAAAATAATATAAGTAAGATACATAGTTAAAAATATAAATTATTTTTAACACACAAAGAATACATACATAAAAGATGGTGACTTGTACTTGTGCGATACAAGTTTAGTGACTAACGTTAATAAAACACGTATAGGTCATGACGCTATATAAGCAAACCCGGTGAAGTTTACGGCGCAAGAAACGCAAAGTTGTGAGTTCATGCTCCCCCTTTTCTTTTAACTGTTTTCAGTTTTATAACTTCGGGGGTGAAGTACATGTTACTAAATGTTTACAGACAAGAGAGTTCATGTCCCAACTTTTAAACTTTTACATACTTTTTAAACTTGGGGAAAATACATGTGTTATGGTATGATGGATACAAAAACTAAGGAATGATACTTTAAATCGTGTCACGAATAGGGTATCAGAAGCACCATTATTCGTGTACATACTAAGACCGCAAAACAAAAGGTTAGATCTAATGGGTGTTCGGGCAGCCACACTCTTGGTGATAACTAGTACCAAGTAGTGCGTTTGTGTCTCAGTCGTGAATCGACAACTAGAAAAATGCCTATGGTTTGGATGCTTCCTATGTCGTGTCACATGTTAATGGCCTTGCAACCCATTAACAATCTCGATACTTACAGAAGTACTTGATTTATACAAATTACATACCATGTTTTCATACAAAGTATACAAACGTTCAATACAAAAACTGCATGAATTCACACCAACATTATGTTGACGATTTTCCAAAAACTCACATGTATTTCAGGTAACTAAAGTGGATGTGCGCACGGTCTTACTCTTGCTCGTGGATGTTGTTTATGTTTACCTTTGAATAAAGTTGTAAACTTTTCAGACAATATGTTGTCTTGTGATGTAAACACTTAAACTATGATTTCAGTTATGTAATGTTTGGCATTTGGAGTTATTTTTACGAGCATGTAGTATGTTTACCAATCGTATGCAATGAAAACCTTTCAAGATCACACCTCGTGCTTCCGCCTTAGAAAGGGGTGTGACAAAAATGCCATTATACCATACAGAGAAGATCTAATCTACCTCAGAAATCATCCACCAGACCAAGTTATTGGCAACATCAATGAAGGGGTGCTCACAAGAAGTCAATCCCAAAACATTTGTCTTTTTGCTGGTTTCCTATCTCTCACATAACCTGTCAAGTACCAAGAGGCACTAAGAGACAACAATTGGGTAGAAGCCATGCAAGAATAGCTCCTACAGTTAAAGACAACAAGTATGGGAACTTGTACCATTGTCGAAGGATGTTTGTCCAATTGGCACAAAATGGGTCTTCAAGAACAAAACAGATGAAAGGGGTATTGTTGTCAAGAACAAAGCCAGGTTAGTAGTTCAAGGCTATAGACAAGAAGAAGGCATTAATTATGATGAGACCTTTGCTCCTGTAGCAAGACTAGAGGCCATCAGACTGTTCTTAGCCTTTGCTTCCAATCACAACATCAAGGTGTATCAAATGGATATCAAAAGTGCATTCCTGTATGGTAAGATCAAAGAAGAGGTATTGTTTGTCAACCTCCTGGTTTTGAGGATGTATTTTATCCAGATCATGTCTACAAGCTTAATAAAGCCTTGTGTGGCTTGAAACAAGCACCAAGAGCCTGGTATGAAACTTTTTCCACTTTTCTCTTATCCATTGGCTTTACAAGAGGTAAAATAGACAAAGCCTTATTTTTAAAATTGAGAGGAAAAGATTTGATGCTTGTCCAAATTTATGTGGATGACATCATATTTGGATCCACATGCTCTGCCATGTGTGAAGAGTTTAGACAACTCATGGCAGCAAAGTTTGAGATGAGTGCAATGGGTGAGTTACAATGTTTTCTTGGCCTCCAAGTCAAACAATTTGCAACATGGCACTTTCATTCATCAAATTAAGTATGTCAAAGACCTACTTACAAAATTTGATATGAATGATTGTAAACCTTGTAGCACACCCATGGGAACATCAAAGCTAGTCACTATTGATGACAAAGATGACCTGGTTGATCAGACCTTATATATAAGCATGATTGGGTCTTTATTGTACCTAACTGCATCTAGGCCAGACATCATGTTTGCTACATGTGTCTGTGCCAGATCCAGTCATTACCTAGAAAGTCTAATCTTATTGCTGTCAAAAGGATTTTCAGATACATAAAAGGTGCTCCCACACTTGGTATCTCTTATCCTGCTATTGGAAACATTGAGCTTTCAGGTTATTTAGACAGTGACTTTGCTGGTTGCCACACAACAAAGAAGTCCACATCAGGAGGAGTTCAGTTCCTGGTGATTACCTTGTATCCTGGAAAAGTAAGAAGCAAGTTGCAGTATCTACATCCACTACTGAGGCTGAATATATTGCTGCTGCAAGTTGAACTGCTCAAATCCTGTGGCTTCAAAATCAACTACTGGGTTTTAGTGTAACTGCTTTAAAGACTCCTCTCAAGTTAGATAGTCAAGCAGCTGAAAACATCATTAACAATCCAGTCTCACATTCCACAACAAAGCACATTGACATCAGACATCAGACATCACTTTGTGAGAGATTTCTATGAAAAAGGGTTTGATTTCTTTGCAACATGTTCCAACTAAAGTGTAACACCTCGCAAAAATTATGACCAATACAGTGGTGACACGTGTCATAAACCCTGATCATGTTAAAAAGATAACTTGAGGGACTAAAATTGTCAAACATTGTAAAAATGTAAATAGAAGGACCAAAAGTGTCAACAAGCCAAACTTATGCCTCTGAATGACCTTATATGATATTCATATTCGTTATTGAATAAATTGTCGGACACAAGAAGCCGCTTGTGCTTAAAAATCAAAAGTTACGAAACACAGGGGTTAAAAGTGTCAACATGTTAATCCTTACCTCTGAGTGACCTTTTAACGTTCCCGAAGCTTTGTAATATATTAATATACCCTCATGAATATCCGATAAAGATTTCATAAAGATCCGGTTCAATATTGTGGAGTAAATTGAAGTTTCCAAGAATAGGGGTTAAAAGTGTAAAAAAAAAATTCTTCATTCGGGAACCATTTTCAATATGTCCAAGACATCTTTTTGCATGGCTACACTCCCTAAAGCATCCCAGACCTGACTATGTTGACCATGCATGTTGAAAATGTCAGATTATCGAGCAATGGAAGTGTAAGGACTGAACATGCAACAAAACAAAAGAACTTTAAAACTAGTTGTCTCGCGTGGCGCGCCAAGGTTAACCTAGTCTGGCGCGTGGTGCGACGGAGGTCATTTTTCAGCAGAACTGCCAGGTGCCCCAGCATGCAACATGCAATCTTTCTCAGATTTTCTGCAACTCAGGGGCGTAAACAGCAGCATGCAAATGGTTTCTAAAAACCACTAGACACCTGTATGCATCAGATTTCACCTGGGGGACACTTGCTTTGATCCTAGAACATTCAAAATCCTATATAAAGGCCTCACTTCTTCACTTGTTCTTGCACACTTCAAAGAAATTCTCAAACAAAACTCTCAACTGAGTTCTCTGGAGCAACCTGGTCATTAAGGAGGCTCTATTAGTTCAAATTTTCGTGCTAAGGAGCATTGTAAGTGTACTTAGCCTCTGTGTAACACCTGTGTCATTTCAACCATCAAACAAATGCCAAACCAATGAAATATTGTATTTCATACTTTGGACTTGTATAAATATGTGTATCTTTTGCACATATCAACACTTGTTCGATTTCAAACTCTAAATCGCTTTCTGGAAGGTTATACGCGCACTAATGCGTAAATATAACCAGTTTAATGCAACAAACACTCCGGAATAGTGAAATAGGTTTAACATACCTTAAATAACCTTTACATAACTTAGATATAAGTTTTGGAAGGTTTGATGTGGTGAAATCAAAGTTATATCGCTTACAGGGACTAAAGTTGACAAACTGCGAAAGTATGCCAATTTGAACTGTAACAGACATTCCGGAGCATGACCATAAGTTAAACATACCATAAATACCCTTCACATAGCTTAGAAATAGGCTTTGAGGTGTTCGGTGTGCTAAAATAAACTTTTGGGTCATTCAGGGACTAAAAGTGTCAAAAAGTGCACAAGTTTGCATTTTCGCGCATAACTTACGTTCTGAATACATCCGAACATCCAAAAATTTATGAAAGCATGACTACATTATATTTTAGTGTTCGCCTTAAGAAAAATCCATTCGTCGCGTCATTTGGATCGTTTTTCGCGCTTATGCGCGTTCCGTCGTAATTAAGCGAACATCGCGATCGTACGGCCAAACGAACCGACATCCGAGATATTTTTGAACATGTTTTGAGTTCTCTATACTTTAACTTCATTTTAGAGCCTTGAAATGAGGTTAACGGGGTTCAAACGCATCGAAAATCGCTTAAACGGGCTGCAGGGACTAAACCTGTCACTTTTGAAACTTTTCTGATTCAGGGGAGTGCTAGCGTAGTGCGAGCCCTATAGGCTTACCCGTCGCGCTACGCGACTGCCTATGCTGGACAGAAAACATGCAGAAACTCAGTTTTTCGCATTCGGGACCAGATTCGATGTATTAGCCGTTGTTTAATTCACAACCACACATTCTAAACTTGCTTAGTCTGCGGATAAGGATGGAATTTAGGCACCATAACTTTGCAACACATGTATGGATGGAATTTAAACACCTAAACACCATCACTTTGCAACACATGTATGGATGGAATTTAAACACCTAAACACCATAACTTTGCAACACATGTACGGATGGGATTAAGGCACGTTTTCCATGAAACGATCTTAACGGTTCGGGTATTCCTATAAATACCCCATACCCCCCATTGCTAAAATCACTAGAATTCTGATTTGAGAACCTCTAAGTTGAAACCATTGTTTCATACCTGAGATTCTTGAATCGGGATTAGCATTCGGGGACCCTTCGTAAGTATTCTTTCGTTCTTTTCCTTATTTTATTGCTTTTCGAGTCAGAAAGTCAAACTTTGTTTGACTTTCAGCGTTGACCAGTAATGGTCAATGCGAAGTTCGTTTGAACTTCGCAACGTGATTGTAATAACGATGGTCATAGTCCCTTGGGACTATGCCTACTGATTACCACGTTGTCTAGGGTCGTAGGGTAAGCGATCTAATAAATCGCCTATACCTTCGAACCCGACCCAGTTTGGTCGATCATTAGGATCCGACCAAATACATTAGGTGACCATAGTATATAGGGAATAACCTTCCGAGGTTATACCTTATGGTCGCTTCGTTTAAGTAGTTGTATGATAAGTAGTTTATATGGCTTAGGTAAATTACCAGAATACCCTTTTCATGTATAATTGGTAATTAAGCATATGTAACCTAAACTTTTGTCACATAACTGATTATGTAACATGTTTAGGCATATAATACTTGTCATAGGACTAGTTAGGCAGTCCGAACGCGTTTCACGCGCACGATGCGTTAAAGTAGCATAAGTTACCTAAACGGATCATAATGGGTCAATAAGACTAAGGTTAAGTTTCATTTAGTATGTAGGCTTTGTTAAACTATATCACGTGAGTTCCTACACTCATTTGGTTTACAAACCCTAATGCTACCCAGTCTTCCGAGATAGGTCCGGTTTATTAACATAGTTACCTATATTAGGTGCCGTTTGATTCCGAGATCTCTTGCATTACTTGGTGATTATCTTTAGACATCTGAGCAATCTCAAGTGAGTACATAGACCCCTCTTTTACTGTTTTCCAAACTGTTTTGGGGTGGAACACATGTGCCTACTTGTTACTTTCGTGCTTTCCTGTTTTCACATCATATACTGCTATGTTCGGTAGTACATTATAGTACATGATTTTATGACATTTCATGCTAGGTGTGCCCAATTTTGTGCATTACTTAGTACATTGTTTTACATTACATTTCATGCTAGGTGTGCCCATTGTGTGCATTACTTAGTACATCGTTTTACATGACATTTCACGCTATGTATGTTCATTTGATTACATACTTAGTGCATTGTTTTCACATGTTTACATTTTGGTATGACATTTGGTTTGTTTACATGGGACAATACATTCATTAACATTAGCTACGCCGTTCGTTAGTAGGTAGTGGTACCATAGGAATTGACAACTCCCGTTCCGGACGTCCCAGGGAAAGGGGATGAAAGGAATGACCGAATTCGATGATATAAAGACAGATAGACCTTTAATTTGTTTAAAGGGTTTATCACCACAGTCGCAAGGCTTGGATGTATGCATTTTCACAATACCGCATAAATGTTCATATTAAATAGTTGCATGCATTTACACAAAACATAGCTTTGATTTAAACCAAGTTTTACTTCAATACTTTGTTTTTGTGCATATGGTTTAGTTGAGACATTTCACTTGCCATACATGACATTTTGACATAGACATTTGACATGGATATTTGACATAGACATTTGACATGGATATTTGACATAGACATTTGACATGATTTACATCTTGACATAAACACTTTGACATGTTATTCAATACATTTGACAATTGGGTTAAACATAGACTTCTTACATTGGTTGGTTTGGTTTGATTAAGTGATTAAGTTAACGATGCGCGTGTAATATGATACAAGCATGGTGGATACGCCGCTGGTACTTCCTATATATAAGTGTTTGTATGGTATTACATATCATAGCGTTATTTGAATCATTTCAGTTTGAGACATAGAACATTTTATACAAATAACATACTTTTCACAAGACATTGATTTATAAACATCTTATCTTATGCAAACATATTTTTACTTGGTTATTCATTTAACCTTACATTTATTTTACTTATCATCTGATCTTATCGATTTTCAAATGATTTACAAAGCAAAGCAAATAACAAGGTTCATGACTAAACATTTTCTCAAACATAAGTCATGAAACCTATTTTCACAAAACCTATGTATCTCACAGGCATTTTTATGCTGACGTACCTATTTTCACATGTGTTTTTCAGGAGCTGTTGCATAAGATGATCAAGATACACATAGGCAGACTTGGGCTTTAGTGACAATAAAAGATGCAAGACTAGTTAATTATGTTGTATTTCTTTGTTTGTTAAGACATTGTAACACTTGAAATCAATAAAACGAAACTTCAATTGCCATGGATTTGAAACAATTAATTCTGTCGCGACACGCCCCGATGTTTCCGCCGCGATTTGTTGTTTTACGCGGTCGGGGTGTGACACTCTGTAGTTAAGGTTTTATTAGTTTAATGACCGAAAGTCAAAGTTAGCGTAATTCTGCTTTGACTTTGTGATTAATCACTAACGGTCCAGCCATTATTCAAATTGAAAATGGCTTTGTGTTGGTAATTATGTAGGTGTTAAACCCTTAAAAAGGGCACCTCCTAATTATCACATTTACTTGGTCAATTGTCTGGTCAAACTACTTAACAGAAAAGTCAAACGAGTCAGTTTTTTGCAAAATAAATCATAACTGATAATGTAGAAGCTATAAATTATATTTTATCACTTAGACAACTTGGTAAATAATATAAGAACATGTTTAGGCATGTTCAACCCGACAATTATGAGTTCAGGCTCGGTTCGCAACCGAAAGTCTCAAAAGTAGACTTTTCCTATGACTTTCAGTTCTGACCCGATTTAGCTTAGTTTAGCTACGCCTTTGGGTTCCTTTGGGACCATATTATATGTTAGTATAACTCTCTGAAGTTATACTACATGGTTCCTTAGAAAACTGAGATTTCATGCATGTTCCGTTATTTGCTTAAAGTTGACCATTTTGCCCTTTTATTATTAAAACAAGATTTTTGAAAATGTGAGAGGACAAAAATATTTATTACTAAATTATATGTATGTCCTAAAAATTTGACATCTGTTTCTGGTCTAAAATAGATGTTATGCAAGATATCGTAAAACAAAAGCTTTTTGTTAATTAAATGGCATTTTCAGTATAAATCATATTTAAACCCAGTTTTTGGTACCAAAATTTCTACCCACTGTTATGATATAATATTTAGGGATTTTTTGAAATTTTTTTCAAATTTTATACTGACCATAACATCGAGTTCTAGCATGAACTCGGTAATTGACGATAATGCCCTTTGTGATAATAAAATGAATTTTCACATTATTTACATGTCAAACCTTTTTCAACTGATTTTATATAATAAATAAAATATTTTAAACTGTTAAGGCTGATCAAAATCTCAGATTTCCTTAAACTTATCAAATATCGTCAAATACCGACTTTTATGCGAATTAGGCGCATAGTATGGTTTAAAACCATATTTAACGCCTAAGACTTATTACCTACTGATGTTATAAATAAATTTTTATACTTTAATAGTAAGCATGAGTCTTGAACTCAGGTTTCCAAATTTAACCTTAAAAGCATATGTGAAATGACCAAAATGCCCCTACGGTGCATAATTTGGCCATAAATAATTAGACACACATATGTATGATTTCTTGCAGATATAACAAAATAAAATAAATATTTTTACAGAATGTTTTGGACCAGATCCTTAGTTTATGCTTAAACCTCTTTTATAAACTTTAAAATGAACAAAATACCCTTTCGGGGCTTAATTTGGTTTTAAATTCATTTTGGGCATAATGGAAGATATCCTACTGATATCATATCATATTTAAAGCATATTAACTTGTGGAACTTGTACATGACTCATTCGATTATCCGTTATGCATATACGCATTCGGTACGGTTTATGTAACTAGTTTGCATGAATTAGCCGAAACGGGTCAAACCTTATCATTTTTACTTCAAAATCCAGAATGTATTTAGTTTACCCATTTTATACAAGTCTTCATACTTGTTGGGTCTAAAACACATTCTAATCCGGTGTTTGCTTAATCTTGCGTTTTGAACCGTAAACCTTTCATTAAAACTAACCGGTCTAAGTTAAAACTTAAATAAGACCCGTTAGGAATCTAATAGGCTATTAAAACCTTCGTTCCAGATTAGGAGCCCAGTAAAAGCTCCCTGTACTTGTTGATTTGAAATTATGACTGAGAATAAATTACTTTTAGCTCAGGTAAATACTTTTAACTTATTTTCCCTTATACGGGCTTGGGATACGGTATTATAATAATACCGCTAGGTCGGGTATGAAATCATTTAATCGGATTGTGATTAATAAATTTGCATAACCCATTTTAATCTGTTTTGTTTGGTACAAAGCCTTTGGGGGATTAATGACCGTGTCCTGGATATCATCGGCTCATTCATTAGAAATGGCCACGACTTAAGCACGGGGTGTAGGCATACACCTGACAGTTGCGTATGTAAAACGGTATCTCACTCGTTAGGAAACTTCTTATGGGCCTATACTAGCGGTGTGTCTATTAATCTTGTCCGGGCTCTTCTAACCGGGCCCTGAACGGACGACAAACATATAAATCTGTATACAAGATTATTTTAATAATTGTCCCAAGTTATGAAAGACTTTATGCCTTGTGCATCCAAACCAATTTTATAAACACTTTTCAAACGAGTCAGTTAATTGTATTTACCAGTGTAAACTGACGTATTTTTCAAAAAGATTAAGTTCAGGTCCTACACGAAATGGGCTGGAACTCCTGAGTATTAATTAAAGAGTCTTGCAAGCTTTTAATACTTTAAGTCTGTTGAACAATATTTACTTTCTTATTTGATCCGCCTGTGGATCCACTTACAACCGTTGTGTAATATTTTATTATACTTTCAATTTCGGTTTGTATTATTACTTTAGACTTCCGCTGTGCATTAAACTGTGATTTTTTTACTATGATGATATCAACTACGTCACGATACTCCCCACCGGGCCCACCGGTAATACGTGGAAATATCGGGGTGTGACATAAAGATCAACTGGCAGATGTTCTAACAAAAGCATTAGATACATCTACCTTTGAAAGTCTGATCTCTAGGATTGTTATGCTAAACATGGATTAAAAACAATTTTCCTGTGTTCCATGTGTAAATAGCATTATAATGTTTTAAGAAAAATCAAAATAAAACCTTAAAAATAGTTTGAAATTGAAATTTTCAATAAATCCCAAAAGTCTGATCAAACCACTGTTTTTCACTTAAAACCTCTGTTTAGCTTGAAAGTCTATTCTCTTCTAAAGTGTATCCTCTACTTTCTTTGTCCTGGTCAAACCTCTGTGTTGACCTTATTCACTGTTCCCATCCTCTAACAGTGTTATATTTCACCAATGTTCATAACCACTGATGACACACATCAGTGGTTTCCCAAAGAACTGTCTTCCATTATACATCCGAGGTTACACGTGGACAGACGATAGCCATCAGATCTTGAGAAACTGCTGCCCCATCAGCATACATTTTTTTCTCTTTTATAAACCCTTTTATCTCCAAACAGAGTTTTGCTCACCGTATTGAATTCAAAAAAATTAAAAGTGGTTTCCATTACTTCTTCTTCTTCACAACTTCACACTTTTTCCAATCTTCTCTCATGGATCTTAACATCAAAACACCCCACAATTACACTCCCATTCTTGAAGAAACCGATAATAATCGGTATTACTATCCCATGATTAAGATCTTAAAAGAATCAAAATACAAAGACATCATGGAAATCAAGGCCCCCATACATCAACTTACACTTCGTCAATTTTTGGCTAATGCTGAGGTTCAAACTACTAAAAAGGTTGCGTATGCCATTACTTCAAAAGTTGGCGATACCCTCATGCAAATTTCCCCAACTACTATCTCCACAGTATTTGGCCTCAATAACACAACTCATCCAACATCCTTTAACATCAAAGATCTTCGGGATGAATTTATCGAGAGGGGCTATGAAGGACAGCTCACAGGTAAAACAATTTTCAAACGTAATTTCCTGCTGACATGAAATTATTTTGCCATACCCTATTATTATGTTTGTCTGCTAAAATAACGACTTTTAATGAGATACCATTGAACATACAATACTTGGGTTATGCTATTTTAGCCAAATCAGATTTTAATTTCTCTCAAGTATTGTTCAATGATTTGGTGACAAATTTCAATAACATAAAAAAGGGTAGAGCTTTTCTGATACATCCAAGGCTTTTAAGTGTTTATATTAAATCACAAGTCAGTGAAGCTGGTGCTACACAGGGTGTGATATACCCGTATGGTAGTCTCACCCATGAAACTTTTACTAGAATTACAAATCAATCTAAAGTTTCTAAAACACAAGTAGAGGGGGATGAGCAAAATGAACCTCAAAATGTACAAAATACTCAAGCTCAACCCACTGCTACTGAGTCCACTGCTCCTGGTGATCAGGGCACTACAACCAGTGCCTTGAAACCCACACCAGCCATTACCAAAAAGAAAACATCAAAATCCAAAAAGCCCACCAAGACCAAACCCAAAAAGGTTACTCTGGAAGATGAGATCCCAGAGATACCTGTGACAACACAAAGGTCACTTAAAACCACTGCTGCTACTTCCTCACAGAAGATGGTAGAAAGATCTCAACCCACTAGCCTATCTCCTCTTGAATCCTCACAAAAGAATCAAGTTGTAAGCACAGGGACACCAAATTATGAAGCTCTGGATTCACTTGAATCCATCTTCCACAGTCCATCTCCCAGGGACATGTCTATTTCTACTCCACAAGCCTCACCAATCACATTACCACAAACTATCATACCTCTGTTGAAAGAAGTGGATATGGTTCAGACACAAAACAGTCCCTCTCACTCACCTATCACTGAGAGTTCACCTCCACAAATGACTGAGTCTGAACACCCTGCTATCCCATCAACAGCTGAGGAGGCTACATCCCTTGGGTTACAAGTAACCCTTGGTGATATTTCAAGTGAAGCAGCCACTACAATTATTGAAACCACTGTTTCACAATTGGTCAGTGGTTACATCCATAAGACTTCCTTGAAGGCAACAACTGTTGAGGCTACCAAGGTAACCTCTGTTCCAGTTGGAAGTCCCTAGTACCAATGTTGGTGCATACATCTGTCGACTTCGTCTTGTATCGAGTCTTAGACTTAGAATGTTAGATCAGGGCACGTTGTACGGAAAAATAGGAGAATGTATGTGTATTAGAAGCTAATTTCGCTCATACGTACATAGCTTGTAATTTCGCTTATAGGGTCATGTGTCATTATAGGCGAAATCAGTTTATAGCTGGTTTCGCTCATATGGTCTCATGTCACTATTGGCGAAACCCCATCTCCTATAAATACCCAATGGGTGAAATCAGTAGTGTGGGTCTTGTTTCCGGTACCGAATTGCTGCCGAAGTGCCGTTTGACTTGTAATCAGTGTGAAATCAATATACAAGGCAATATTTAGTAGAACAAGCTTTTTTTCGTGTCCATTTCTTGTTATTCCACACCTGAAACAGATTAGAACACCTCCGATTGACTCGTTCGGGTCAGCACGCGATCCTACAAGTGGTATCAGAGCTCAGGACGAGGAGTTCTGCATATATCAGCTTGTTTTCATCTCTATTTCTAACTTATACACCTTCTTTCATCAGTTCGAGAAGATTTCACGGTTAGAATCGGACCAAAATGTCACAGATCATAGAAAATTGGACAATGACAAACCCTTGAAAGTTTGAGACTGAAATTCGAAGTAAAAGTGGTCCAAATTGATGTGCGAAGTGATTTCGCTTTTATGGACAATTGTTGATTTCGCTGATAAGGTCACCAACATAACCCTAATTTCGCTCATAGGACCATCCAAACCATTTGATTTCGCTCATAGGACCATCCAGACACCTGATTTCGCTCATAGGACAACCCATAACTCTAATTTCGCTCTTGAGAACATCAGATTTCGCTTTTGTGTCAACAAAACCCTGATTTCGCTTTTAGTACACATTAGGTTTCGTTCCTGAGGCACATTGGTTGGGGTTTCGCTTATAAGGTCTATCAGGTTTCGCTCTTAAGGTCATCCAACATCCTATTTCGCTCTTAAGGATCATCTGATTTCGCTTATTTGTCACTGTTTTTGAAAAACGTACTAAGTCAACATGGAAGAGGAATTCTACAACGTGTTTGCCACACCAGTTGCTCCGGTTACAGCTGCTGAAACATTGTACAGTGAAAATGAGACGGGAACTCATCAGAAACCGCCAAAACTTATGTACATTGAAGATTTTCAGGGATGGAAAAATCGATTTGAGAACTGGGTGCAAGCTTACAGGTTTGATGCATGGTGTTCGTTGGAGAAAGACTATGAGAAACCGAAAAACGAACGTGGACTTGAAAAAGGTTTCAGTGATTTTACGAAAGTTGACAAATTGAAGTATACTAGTGAGAAAATGATGATCAGTATTCTTCAACAGGCAATTACAGAAGATATATTTGTTTTGCTTCAACATGGTAATACAGCTAAGTCAATTTGGGAAGCATTAATTCAGAAATTCAAAGGAAGCGCATATATGATTAAAAACAAAAAGGCGTTATTGAAGAAGTCGTTTGATATGTTTTCAGCTTTCGACAATGAAACTACAAAGCATACCATTGATAGATATTGTCATCTAGTCTTGGAAATGAAAAGATTTAACATTGAGAAAGATGATGATGAGTGGGTCGATAAATTAGCTGAAGCACTACCACAACAAAAGTGGGGAACTTATTTGATGATTTTAAAACACACAAGAAAGTCTGAGAATATGAATCTGGCACAATTCATTCAAAAGATTGAAGAGCAGGAGCTGGATATTCAGAAAACCGCTATCATGACAAATCAAAATGCAAAACAAGATGTCAGTTTGTACTACCTAGGGAACAAGCTTGAGGATACTCCCAGCCCTAGTCCAAAGATTCAAACTGGTTTCAGTGCTGACAGTTCATCTGGAACAAAGAGTAGCAATGTGACTCAAAGTAGTGGATATTCTTCATCATTCTCAAGTATTGATCCAAACAGCACAACATCAAGTTCTCAACGACAAAACTCAACAAACCTTCAGTGCAATGTTACCTTAAACATTCAAAATGGTCAGAATCTCTCTCCGGAAGTTGCCAAGCAACACATGGCATCACTGGTTGCTATGTTAGAATCTTACGAAAGTTTGATCGGTGGGAAGATTGGTAATCCGATGCTTACTAAAGAGGATTACGACCAAATTGATGCTGAAGAACTTGAGCTGATGGATATAAAATGGTGCTTAGCAAGTGCTTGGAGAAGAGCTGAAAAGTTTCAAGAGATTACTGGTAGAGATGAATTTCGAGGAATGGCTACTTCTCAACTGGGTTTTGACAAATCGAAAGTTACCTGTTTCCGTTACAAAGGAAAAGGACACTTTAAAAGAGAGTGCAAAAGCAAAGAAGCAACAGGGAATCAAGAAAAGAACAACTATTATCATAAATCAATTTTTCATCAGATTGCTCAACAACCACAAACTGCACATGCTCATGCTATTGAAGATGGAAAGAAGAAAGCTTTACTTATCCATCAAGATGATGAATTTGTTGCTGAAGGATTTAGTTGGGACAAATACATACCTGGTTCAGCTTGTGTTGCAAGAATTCAGGGTGAAGATGAGACTAATCAGAAAAGAATCCCAATTTTTCCAGATCTTGGAAGCGATTTAGATACCGATGATGAAGAAGAACATCTCAACAGAGCTAGAAAAGGCATTGATCCTGACAGTTTTAATTTCTTCTTTGCAGATAAAATGGAAATGCTAAATCAGAAGAAGATTGCCAGATTAAGGAGAGAGTTGGAAGCAGCAAAAATGCAAGCTGATGAGAAGACAAAGACAGAAGCTGAAGAAGCAAATGTTGAACCAGTGACTGAGAAAGTAGTTGAGAAAATTGTTGAAGTAGAAAAAGTTGTTGACAAAATTGTCGAGATCGAAAAGATTGTTGAAATTGAAAAACTTGTCGAAGTTGAAAAACTGGTCGAAGTAGAGAAACTTGTCGAGGTAGAAAAAGTCGTTGAAGTTGAAAAGATTGTTGAAGTTGAAAAGATAGTTGAAAAATTGGTTGAAGTTGAAAAATCATGTTTGAAGTGTTCAGAATCTTGCAAAGCTTGTGAGGAAAAAGATATGAAGATTGCTGAGTTAGAAAAGATTAAAGAAGATTTATTGTCTGATGTGAAGTATGTAAAGGAGTCATATGATGTGCTGAATAGAACAGTTGATGGTCTGAAAAGGACAAATTCAGAAATTGAAAAAGCAAATGACAAAATGAGTGCAACTTTAATGACAAAGCAGAGAGTCATCAATGATTATATTGAAGATTGTGCCAATCTGAAGAAGGAGCTGGAACTTGAGAAGATTGAGAGTGAAAGGATTAAACGATTATTGTTGAGTTACACTACTTGTGATTATTTGATTGATCGTGTTTATCCTACTGTTGCAGGTCTTGAGGCATTCAAGGAGAAAAAGACTGAAGATATTGATACTGGTAAGAAACCAAGTGTCAAGTATAACAGATGTCCTCCCCCGATCCATGAAACTTATTCTCCCAGGAATCCTAATGAGGAGAGTTTAAAAAATGCAGTCAACATCAAGTTAAAGTCTGAAATCATTGATGAATTACCAGACAATATTGATGTTACATTCACAGCGTCTGACACTGATCATGAGTCTGAGTTATTAAAGAAAGTTGTCGATCAGGTGTTGGATACGGATGAAGAGTCAAAACCGGAGTCTGAGTCTGAAAGTCCGAGTTCGTCAGAAAAGAGTCCGAGTTCACCGGTTAACAGGGTTTACAATAGAGAATTTCTGTTATCAAAATCTAATTTGAATGACGGGTCAATCAAAGTGGCTTATACTTTGTATGATTCAGACAAATTATATTCTGATGAGGAATTTCCAATAAGAAGTGTTAAAACTGAAAAGATCAAACAGGTTTTCAAATTAACAGAAATTAATATTTCTGAAATAAAAGATTTAAATCTTGCTGAAAAACCTAAAAAATACACTTCAAGAGTTCAACAGAGATTGAACAAGAAAAAGGGTTACAGTTATGGTTCTGGTTATCGAAAGAAACCAAACCACAACGGTAATCTTAAAAAGAAAGGTCTTGGTTTCAATTCTTCAGAAAATTATAAAAACCAGATAACTTATAAACCAAAAACAAAATTTGTTTCAGGAGGAAGTTCAGAGGATGAACAGAAGAAACCGTTCTGGAAGCAGTCGAATCAAGAGTTTCTTGCTGAAGTAAAGAAGATTGTGAGGAAGTTTGCTTCGAGAGTTGATAGAAGAACCTGTTTCAAATGCCAAGAAGTTGGACATATAGCTTGGAATTTCCCCAAGATCAGCTATCAAAAAATAGGAAGATTCTTCTAACTCTGTTTTAAGAAAGACTTGTGTTGATAAGAAAGAAAATGTTAAAAAAATTGAAAATTCTACTTCTGAGGAAGGAGAAAGTTCAAAACGGTTTTACAAAAGAAAAGGAGATTTGAGTAAACAAAAATGGGTGCTAAATCTGAGGGTAATTTTGACAATGAATCTAATTCCATAAAATCAGAGGAGTCTTTGGTTGATAAAAAGGTTGTGAATTCCGTTCCAGAAATGAACGATGAAGATTTTCCTCCATTGTCAAAGGAAAATTTGATGAAGAAAGTGGGAAAGGTAGAGATCTCAAATCAATTCTTCGCTAATAAGGGAGAATTTGATGTTGAGAAGGCTTTCAATGGGAAAGTAAAACATATTTTTGGGAAGATGGTTGATGGGAAGGTTAAAAATGCAAAAGATTTTTACAAATCAAAATGTTGGTGGGATAGATGTTTGCCGCCAAAATCACCCAAGGATGGTCAGGCTTGGGTGACAGCATTTTCACCATAAATTCCTGACTTGCCGGAGCTCCCAGGTTGGTAAGAGTGGAGCAGGAATCGGCATCTTTCTTAGCAAATGATCCTACAAGTGGTACAGTTGGTAAAGTACAGGTGGTATGTTTAAATTGTTATATTTTGATTCACAAGTGTTTATAGTTGGTGAGTGAACCTGTAAGTGGTTGAAGAAGGTTTTCATCTTCAAGTGGTTAATCAAGGTCATTAAGTTGAACTTGATTGGACGATACTTACAAATGGTATTTGATGATCAAAGTGATAAACCCCTAATTTTACAAATGGTAAAATCAAGCAAACTTATTTTCCGGAAAAACCATTTGATTAAAACAAACTTAAGTGTTTTGAAATCACAAAGGGAAAATAGTTTGTTGAAAGGGGAGTTCTGATTGTTTATGCCGAGTGGATGGTGATTTGAAGTGATTTGATATCGGTTGTCACGTTATTGTACAGTTTGTTTTCAATTTTCCTAAAATGTGTTTGCATTTTAGGGGGAGTAAAAATTTCAGAAAATCCAAAAACATTAGAAAATTTGAAAAAGACAAAAACATGATAAAATTGAATATGAGTTTTGTTGTATAAATAGAGGAAATGATAGTACATCAGTAGACGATCACGACATGCTAAAGAAATGGAAAGTTAAAAAGTGATAAACGGTCTCACTGATGATATGCCAGTAGGTTTTTGCACATTTAGTAGATTGTGACGAGATATAAACCTAAATTCAAACTTACTTATGTCGTGGGTAACATCTCTCGGATATATGGGTAACCCCCGAAAACTCGTTTGAAAGATTCCTTTTTCTGATATACTAGGTCTTTATACTCAGTGATATCTGGGGTATTATTCCAGGACTTCTGCTGAATGGAAGTTCTGACCAAGTCCTCGAATAATACTTTCCGCAATGCTTGAAACATAGCATCACCCTCAGCATATATGATAAGACAATAAAATTGCTTAGCAATGCTGTTGTAAAAAAGATCCTCTAAAGGGGACACACTCAAAAGTTGAGTCATGATCTCTCTGCTGAACGGTAGTTCTGACCTGAGCTCTCATGATTCTTCATAATTTATTCCCCTACAGATATCATTTGTGTCATACTTACCTGTAAGACTGAATATTGGGATCTGGATACGGGAGTATATTCTGAGGTGGGACACGCGAATAAGTTTAAGTGCTTAAGACATTAATTTCGTATCTCAAAATAGTTGAACTTTGTGTGAAAATTTAAGTGGACCAGTATACTGACAATCTAAGTGAATCGTTTAAAACTTAAAATGTTTAAAGCTTAATGGTGTTGTTGATTTGTCTCATAAACTGATATGATCCTCTTACACAAACTCACAAAAATATTGTATGTAAATATTACTTTACTGCATTTCATTTCGTTTATTTCACAAAATTTCAAAAAGATTTCCAGTGTGTTTTAGCATAAATTTTAAAAAAATTCAAAAAGATTTTCGACAACTGATATTGAAGAGCTGACTTTCAAAATTCCGAGTGCTGAACATGATGAATAGGTTTGGGAGAATTTGATTGAAAAGTTTTTCAGAGATAAGAAATTCGTTAAATGATCATTGTTAATATCTGATTGTATATTGATTGTAGAAGAGTCAGTGTTGGTGCATGAAATTTGATAAATTGTTAAATATCTTATTCTTGTGAATCTTGTGTTTTGGGTAGAGAATGTGCAGGATTTCTTGAGCTGAATAAGAGTCAGGTTTCAACAACTGAGGACTATGTAAAGCCAGGTTGCCATTCTGATGCTGTAAAAGTCAGACTTTAATCCCAGCATGTTTTGAGGGGAAGTTTGTTAGATAAAGAGTTTGAAGATACTAGAGATAGATAGAGATTCTGGATGCCCGAAGACTGATCAAGACTGAAGATGCGAAGACTCGACACTTAAGACTCGTCAACATCTGAGGGGGAGTCTGTTGGTGCATACATCTGTCGACTTCGTCTTGTATCGAGTCTTAGACTTAGAATGTTAGATCAGGGCACGTTGTACGGAAAAATAGGAGAATGTATGTGTATTAGAAGCTAATTTCGCTCATACGTACATAGCTTGTAATTTCGCTTATAGGGTCATGTGTCATTATAGGTGAAATCAGTTTATAGCTGATTTCGCTCATATGGTCTCATGTCACTATTGGCGAAACCCCATCTCCTATAAATACCCAATGGGCGAAATCAGTTGTGTGGGTCTTGTTTCTGGTACCGAATTACTGCCGAAGTGCCGTTTGACTTGTAATTAGTGTGAAATCAATATACAAGGCAATATTTAGTAGAACAAGCTATTTTTCGTGTCCATTTCTTGTTATTCCGCACCTGAAACAGATTAGAACACCTCCGATTGACTCGTTCGGGTCAGCACGCGATCCTACAACCAAGTCAAAGGGGCATCTGGTTTTGATGTCTTGGGATTTATTTCCAAAGAAAAACCAGATACAACCACCACTGGTGTAAGTTCAAGTGATCCTATTAAGTTTGGTGATGAGCTAAGATATCAAGATTTGACGGAGAGAGTATCAAAAATTGAGACATCTGTTGATGAAATAAAAAATATGATGAAACAGATGTTAGAAACCTCCGAAAGTCAATCCTCTGCACCAACCACTACTGAGCTATGGCAACACATGTATCCTCTGCTTCAACTACAAAGACAGCATGCTGATCTTCAACATGAACAACACATGCAGCTGTTCAGGAATATGGTTGATGCAAGATATCAGGACACACTTACAGACATCAAAGCCATTAAAGCTCACCTACTTCAAACCACTGGCACTTCTCCTCCTACAGTTGTGTTTGTTGAAACAGCTGATGCCAAAAAAGGGGGAGAAGGATAAAGAAGGATTAAAATTGAAGCCTGATCCTAAAGCCAAACCTGTTGTGGAAATTCCTAAGCTAGATGGTATAAAGAAAATTGATGTGACTCTCAACCTCTTTGCTGATGAAAAGCAAAAGAGAAAAGAGAGGTTGGAAACAAAAGGTGCAAACAAATTTGAAAAAGAAAAGCTTGCTCAGATGGAAAAGGAAGACATTGGTACTTCAAAGCAAAGAAGAAAGTCAACTAGAAAGGTCAGAAAACCAATACTCACCCCTTCCAAAACCACTGATCAACCTTCCAGCACATCAAAACCATCATCATCACCAAATCCTGAACCATCAGATGTTGGGACACCTGTTGTGTCAACAGTTGTTGACACAGTAGTGGTTACAACAGATGTTACATCAACCACTGCCATGATAACCTTTCCAACCACCACTCACCAAATATCTACTCCCACAAGAATTCCCAACCAACCACCATCACCCAAACTCATTTTTAAAAGAAGGAAGAAGACCACTTTAATAGATGATAACAATATCTTTCCTTCTCCACTTCCACTATCATCACAACCACTGACCTCAACCTCAGTATCTGTTCCAATCTCTACATCATCTCAAACCACTGTGTAACTACCTACATTACTTCCTCTGACCACTCAATATCCTCTTGATTTACCTGTTGTTAAAGAAGATATCAAATCCTTCTATTCTGAAGAGGATCCAGAAAAGAGAAACTTCCCATCCCATGCAAGGGTATCTAAAGCCTAGAAACATTGAAGATTATCTTCAGTTGAAGGCAGTTCAAGCAGAGGATATAACAAAGAAAGATACAAAGGGAAGAAGTAATAGAGAAGTGCAGAATTATTGGCAATATCAGCTTAGCAAAGTCAGAAGGTTAGAAGACTTCTCAAAATACTTATGCAAGAAGCTTTCTGAAAGAGATGATGAGAGCTTAAGACAGGACTACATTGACCATATCATGCAAGACAAACCATAAAAGGCAACTAGGGCTCAATTCAAAGACAGGTCTATGAGTGAGTTAAGAATGGAGATAGAAAGAATGTAACAGATGCTGAAAGATCCAAGCAAAAAGCCTACTCCTCCAGATTGGAACAAGTTCAAAAAGAATGTGATTGATAAAGCTTTGAAGATCAAAAGAATGAAAGAATAGTTGGTTGCTGCCAATTATGGTACAAGCAGACAAATTGCTAGATGGTCAGAGGTTAAGGTTGTGGATACATACAAGAATCTTGAAGAACTAAGAAAGAGAGATCCACCAGTTCTAGGGAAACCAGATTATCTATCAGATGTTCGAGCTCAACAGACCCAGCCTCATCAAAAATCATCTCCAACATCTGCTCCTTCCATCCTTGCCTTCAATCAAAGAAAAAGGCAAAAGCAAATGTCTGAAGATAATGTGAAGAGGTTTGAGTAGGATTTCATCAAAGAAGGCATCAAATGTCAAGCTCAATTCCATACTGATGACGCAAGTGATATGCTGAGAGATACACTTTCTAAGATTGCAAATCAGATCCTACCACCAATCTCAACAATAAGCCAGCATCCAAGAAAACCATCTGTGTGACACCCGGCCTCTCAGGCCGTACCGGACATTAGTAATCTGTATAGTAGACATGTAACATGACTATTTGTGACTAAATGTGATGTTAATATATGATATTTGATGTGTTGATAAATTTAGATGTGTATAAAAATTATGTTGGCAACGATAAAACTAACGCTTATCGCGTAATGTTTAAAATGCGAAACGAACGTCGGTGACCACCCGATCAGTGTTAAAATCCTAAAAATAATCTGTTATAATTAGAATAATAATTTTAATCATATCCGTGTGGAAAAATAATTTAAAACGCTAAGAAACTCTATTTTTCAAGTTTGAGCGCGTACTGCGCGAATTAAACAAAATACCGTCAACGCAACCAATCAAGGCAACTGGTAATTATTTCAGTAATAATTTTAAGTGATTATTTTTATAGAACAATAAAAATAATTTAAAACGCACTAAAACGGGATTAAAACGCTAGATAAAATACCCGGTATTCAGTAAGATACCTGTCTTTGGACTAGTATGCATATAATATATGTATGTATGTATGTATATATTTCATGAGAAAGGAGATGTGTGGCGGCAATGTGGGCTGCCCACATTCTTTTGAACTTTGAAAATTGACACTTGTAAACACTAGGAAGAAAGGTGGTGGTGATTACATGCTTCCATACTCCATCATATTTCCAAGAAACCCAATTCAAAATTCACTCTCTCTCTCTTCCTCATACCAAGCTCGGCCGAACACCCCTATTACACTATCACTTTCATTTTCAAATCCAAATCTTGGAGAATCATGTCCATTCCAAGGTGATTTCAAGCTTGTAAGAAGGTTTGGAAGTGATTTCAAGCAAGATTTAAGCAAGAACAAGCCTCATATCACCATCTTTTCTCAAAACCCCACTTTGAAAACTTGAAGGTGTAAAATATTTCTTTAAACATTGTTCTTGATTCATATTGATAATGAAGTTAGTAAGAAGTTTCTCTTGATTCTTGAAATCTAAACATAAACTTGAAACTAACAAACAAATGAGTTTTGAATAAAATGAAAATGAGTGTGTGCATGTTTGTATATATGGCCGAAAATGATGTTTTTGTATGTGTATATTGCATTTCGAAATTTTGATGAAAGATTTCTTGATTATTTGATTTCTTGAAAAATAAGATGATTAAAGTAAGTATTAGTTGTCATACAAGAATGTTTTAAAATGATATGTGTTATATTTTAAAAACATGATGTTAATATGTTCTAGAATAAGATTGGAACATAAATGATGATGATAAAATTGTAGAAGTGCATTAGATGCACAAATGTAAACATGCATGATGATATATGAACTCAAAAAGATGATTTGAACATGATATGATAAAAATCCATTTTTATCAGAATATAAACACTAAAATAAAGTTATTTTGAAGTGTTTAATGGTATATTACTTTGTCATGATGTTTACTAGCTTTGCATGTGGTACTTGGTGCATAAAAAGTTGTAAAATACGTGAAATCGCATGATTTATGTGACTTATATAAAAACTTCACTAATCTGATTATAACCACTATTTTAATCAGTAAATAACATGTATTGTGTTAAAATATCAAGTCGTTTCAATTTGGGATGGTTACGGTAACGTTTAACGCAAAACTATGCGTTAAAACGGTCAAAATCGACTTTTCAGGTGATTTCTGTAAAACTGAATTAGATCAGCAAATAAACTAATATTTTTAGTTTAAAAATAAGTATTTTAAATAATTTTAAGTTTACTTGGTGTTTGGTTGGTCATACGTGACTTCCGACGCCCGAAAACGTTACCGAATCGCTAAAATATGCATTTTTCAATGAACATGAGTATGGGTGAATTTTGAGTGAATCTTATGTGATAAAATGTATTAAGTGATTTGAACATGTAAATGTGATTATATTTTAAGTGTTAATTCGATAATGGGAAAATTAGACTATGCATGTATGCATGTACGTTTTGTGCGGTAGCAATGGTAAATATGCGTTAAATGTGTGTAACTTGTTTGTCGAGCATGAAATTTAGTATATATGAGATGTTTTATGTATATTTTCTTTAAAAATGACAAAATAGTTAATTTAGTAATGTTTCGCGTGTTTCGGTGTTAGATTATATGAACGTTTATGTATATATGTTACGACGCGCAAATCATAAGATATATTACGTATAAACGGAAGAGTTAACGGATTTACACAATAATGGTCACCAATAAAACCGTTCAAAACGCAAAATCATAAAGATATATATATGGACTCATATATATATATATATATATATATATATATATATATATATATATATATATATATATATATATATATATTAACACGCCAAGATAATAAAAAATGACAACTTTTCGAGAAAATCTCAAAGTTATGTGATAATTCTAAGAAACGGAGAAACTTAGGATTTTTGTGATTAAATGTATATTGATTTAGAATTGTTCCCATATTAGGACGTCTATAATCAATTTCTGGGATTGCGGTATTAAAAATACGCACCCAAAGGTGAGTGTCACTAAACCCCTCTTTTTACTGCTTTATATATATTTTGGGGGTAGAACACGCCAATAAAAGGGTTTAATAATGTTTTTGAAATAAAACATACCTTTTGATATAAATTATATATTTTCATTGGAAATATATGGATTTTTGGGAAATTATATATGTATTTCGGGATGAAATGGTTTTGAAGAATAAATATGTTTCGGGTGAAAACGGGATTATGCACGGTGTGTGGGGGAAAAACGACTGTGTAGTTAGTACGAATATTGCTTGGTCTCAAGAGAGTAAGTATCAGCATAGGCTTACATTTCGTTGGGGATTTCAGGGGATTCGTACAACATCGTGTATTAAATTGTCATATTAGTAGGATATATATATTGTACGTGAGGCGGACATCATATTGTTCTTCGAGAAAGAACCATGTGCCCATGATGTCGTTTAATCAGTTTAAGTATTGCACGCGAGGAATTGTTGGTAGATCTATCAGCTTGACAACCTCATCGTGGCCGGTCGCCCCATGTCAATGTCAAACGACGAATTAATATTCTTTTCATTGTCTAGTTTTGATTATCCCTACATGGTTAATATATAGTTCGTATCGTCTTGCTAACATACGAGTCTGAAAGTTGACACTAGAATTTAATATACAAAACCTGGGCAGTATTACTATTGTCGGAGTAATGACCCGATGGAAGGCCCATGGATTTTATCAAAGGAGTAAAATGGACTTTCTAAAACTACATGGATGTTTTCAAATAAACACCTAATCAGAAAGTTTTCCTTGAAATAAAATTTGTTAGTAAACGAATAAGTGAACTCACCTTCCTTCGTGTTGACACTTGATTTTAACGTGTTCTACAGGTACCTAGGTTCGGCTTCGGGAAATCATGGCGTATCTTGTATATGATGATGCATGTTGTTTTGTTTAAATATGTTGGGCATCCTTTAAGCTTTCTGGGACGTTTGTAATACGATCCGCAAGGATCAAAACAACTAAACTTATGTGGTTATGTCGTGACTTTTAAAAATGTAATGTTTAATATTATGTTTTAAAATATGTCAAAATGTCCAACAAAAGAGTGCATCGTCCGACAAGGTATAAATGGGCACCAACTTCCGTCTCCACTACGTTTAATATTCCGCTGCGACGTTTTTGGGGTGTGACAGAAGTTGGTATCAGAGCCATTGGTTGTTAGCGAACTAGATGTTTTTGCGGAAAACACTAGACTTCAACCAGAAAATTTTGAAATTTAAAGTCCAAAATTCTCGAAGCCAAGATTTTAAATAAACATAGGAAATATTTTATCATATATGAAAACCATTATGTGTTTTATGTGCATACGCGATTTCTGTTTAATTGACCCTATTTGTTACTATTATGTTGATTGCGCACTTACTTGTACGATTATATGTGTGTCACAGATGTCGCACGAACACGAGGTCATCGAGATCCACGATTCAGATTACGAGCCAGATTTCGAGACTTCACCCAGATCTATGCCTCCAGAGACACCTATCACGACTCCATAGATGGTTGGTACTACCGAGCTTACCTCATCTTTCCACGTCAACCCTGCTGCTTTTGCCAGCCAGGGAGACCCCCGATGTGCCTTCACTAGCAACGGGTGGATAGATGATGATGTACCTCTCTCAATTCATGAGACGGGATGATCATCTGGCACTGTACCAGTTATCGATGACGTGATCAGGAGTGTCTCTACTATTGGAGGATCTTCTAGTGTCGCACCAGTGGTGGACGTCACTATCGTTACAGCTCAACCCTTAGAGCCATCAGTCGTCCCACCTGCTGCTGTGATCGAGCCTGCTACTGAGATCCCTCCACTTGTTTTGTCTGAGTCTTCTTTGCCTGTTCTAGAGTCACGCACTTCTTCTACGCCGCTGTTAGTATATTATCGTCGTAGGAAGAGGATTAGGCCCGCTGGAAATAGGGTAGATCGATATTGCCATTGTGATCGACAGCTCGCTGCATTCCGCAAGGACCTAGACATAGCCAAAGGAAAGGCGAAGTACCTCGAGGAACAGATGGACGACCATGAGGAGTTGAGGGTTATAGATCACACCGCGAGAGATGCATTGGAGGGTTGTGGATTTAGAGAAGCTTGTCCAGGAGATGTTAGAATCTCTAGGTTTGAGGCGTTGATGTTAGCTATTTGTTTCATTGTTTGATGGGTGGTACTACTAGACATTTCTTTTTATGTTCTTCGTGTTTGTGGCCTGCGTGCCAGTTTCATCTTTGGATATTAATTGGGAACTTTATATGAACTTGTTTATGGATGTCGATGTTGGCATGCCGAGAACAGTCCTTGTACTGAAAATGAGTTTAAATGATTTCTTTAACAATTACCAATGATGTACTTTTGGTTTAAAATTTTTCTCGTTAAAATGTGGATATTTTACATGCGCCGTGTTTGATCCGTTAACATTTAATGATTGAATTATTTTTTGGTTATCATCTTATGTGGATATTATTTTTATGATAATAGAAACGATGAAATGCCACCAAAAGCAAGACAGGGTACCGGATTACCTACCACACCGGAAGAGTTGGCTCAACTCATAGCCTAGCACGTTAATACGGCCATGGAACAGCTCAACGCTAACAATGGTCAGGGACGTGGTGCTCGTGGGCAAGGTTTTGGTGGGGCACATAATGGAAATTCTCCAGGTAAAATGTGATCGGAAAGTTTTAGTAGTTCATGTGTTATATTATCATTGGAACGAATTCCTGATTTCTATTAACATTTTTGAACAGTGCACGGATGTACGTATAAAACATTTCAGGGCTGTAACCCACGATCATTTACTGGTACTGAAGGACCCTTAGATATCACTTGATGGATTGAGAAGATGGAATCTGTCATGGCAATCAGTGGTTGTGCTACTGATCAACGAGTGAGATATGCTTCTTGCTCTTTTCTTGATGAAGCGCTGTCCTGGTGGAACTCGCAAGTTTAAATTTTGGGTGAAGACGCTACCTACGGTCTGACCTGGAATGAATTTAAGGAGATGCTCTTGAAGGAATACTGCCCGTGCAGTGAAATTCAAAAAATCGAGATAGACTTCTGGAATCTAACCATGGAAGGTCTGGATGTCAGAGCTTACACTTCTCGTTTTAACGACTTGGCAAGGTTAGTTCCATGAATGGTTACTCCTGAATATGTAAAGGTAGAGAGATATATCTGGGGATTGTCGCCACAAATTCGCAGTATGGTTACATCCACAAAACCTGCCACCTATTTAGAGGCTACTACATAGGCAAAATCATTAGCCGATGACGCCGCTCGCAAAAGCAGTCTTGATAAAAAGGAGGAAACCGGGAAGTCGTCGGGCAAGGCCAAAGCAGATGTGAAATCTGAACGTTCGGGGAATTCTGAGTCCAAGACAAAAGTTACGAAGAAGCGCAAGTCCGAGAGCTCGAGGAAGGAAACTGAAGAGAAGTGCAACAGGAAGCGCAGTTCTAAGAAGGCATATACAGCAAGCACTAGTGGTACTAGAAAGGATGGCGCCAGAGATAGCCGAAGCGGATCCGAGAGAAAGGCTCGTGAAGATGGACAGAAGAAATGCAACCGATGTGGATGAACTGGGCATATTACCCATGAATGCTATGCCAGGATGTAACAACTCGAAAATTCACGTTCTGTAATGTGTTGACACGTGTCATATGATTGACGTGTGAAAGAATGTTATAGAAGGATTAAAGTTGACAATCATGGAAAGTATGTGAATATACGAGTTCTAAATGTCAAAAGTGAATAAATATATTGTACATTAACCCTACATGATGCTCATACCTTCAAACGAATAAATCATGGATCATACGAAGCTAAATATGAAAGAAAGTGAGAGATTACAAACTACAGGGGTTAAATGTGTCAACATGTTTAAGTTATACCTCTGAGTGACCTTTTGACAAACCCGAAGCTTTGTAACGGTTAATTATGCTCACTAGAATGCACGACATAAATTTCATAAAGTTTCGTTATCGTATGAGAAAGTTATGATCAAATTCGTATACAAGGGGTTAAAGCGTCAACGTTGAAAGTTATGACTTTTCGGGTAACAATAAAGTTAACCGAGGACTTAACAAAGTGGGTATATGTCTTAAAGCCCTTATAAGTCAATTTGGAGGGTTTAAAGTGCAAGAAATAAAGTCGTAGCAAAGTTTCCAAGAGCCAAGGAACAAAGCGTAAAAATCTAAAATATAAGATTTGATCAGAAGGGGCCTCGCGCCACGCGAAGGCCCTGGAGGGGGGGGGGTACGCGTGCCGCGAGGGGCTGTCTGCTCCGAAAACTTTGGGTTCTTGTCTTCCATTTGCATTCTAACCGACTTATAAACGTTTTTCCTCATCTTGCACGACCCCAAGGCAACCCCTAGACACTTAGGGACATCTGGAAGTGATGCATGGCCCTTGTTAGACTTGTGTGTCAATGATCCATGAGTTCTTGAGCACTATATAAGGCCACAAGGTTGCAACCAATTCTTCACACCTTCCTTCAGCATTCCTGATCATTTTTGGAGCTCCAAAGAAGGCTCAAGTGATCACTAATCGTGTAAGAACATGTCTAAACATGTTTAACCCGACAATTTTCTGTTTAGACCCGGTTCGGAACCGAAAGTCGCAAAGCTTTGACTTCAGTTCTGACCCGTTTTGGTATGATTTAGAAATGCCTAAGAGCTTTAATTGGACTAGGTTACATGCTAGTATAACCCTCTGTGATTATACACCTTGGTTCATTAGTTATCCAATTAATATGCATGATTCCGTTAATTGCTCATATGTTGACCATGATGCCCTTTTCAACTTAAAACATGATTTTTGAAAATGTAAAAGTGTAGAAACCTTAGCTACTGAATTATAAACTTGCACCCAAAAATTGACATCAGTTTGGGGTGTAGATTAAGAGTTATGCTCGTTAGCGTAATTAGAAAGCTTCTTTAGCGATTAAACGACATAATTAGCGTATAGCCTAATTAAACCTACTTTTTGATATCAAACTTATTACCCACTGATGTAATATATTATTTTGGGATTTTTGAAGATTGTTAATTAATTTTAGGCTGAGCATAACTTATAGTCATTGGCTTAATCCGGTAATTGTCGTTTTTGCCCTTACGGGCTATAAAATGAGTTTTACATATCTAATTGACTCCAAACCTTTTGCTACTGATTACACATGATAAATAAATTATTTTAAGCCTTCTGGAATAATAAAAATATCAGCTTTATGTATAGAACCCGGAAATGGCTTCTAATCACCTTTTTAAGCTTTTTTAACGCATAGTATGTACTAGAACTATTTTAAACATACAAGGGTTGATACCTACTGATATTTTGGGTAAATTATAATATTTCAACAGTAAGCAAAAGTTGTTTAACTCAGACTTCAGTTTTGAGCTTTACGGCTTATGTGAAATTACCAAAATGCCCCTACGGTGCATAGTTTGGTTATAATTGATAAATTTCACATATATACTCTACCCTACTGTTATAACTTATTAAATTAAGTATTTTTGCTGATTACATCAGACCTGTAACTCAGATTAATACTTAAACTCTTTTACAACCTTGTAAATGACCAAACTACCCTTACGGGGCATAGTTTGTGTTTAAATTCGTTTCGGGCATAATAAAAGATATCTTACTGATGTCGCAACATATTTGAAGCATATTAACTTAGGAAACCTGTATATGGCTCTAATTATTACCCGTTACGCCTCTTGCGCGTTCGGTTCGGTTTATGTAACTAGTTTGCATAAATTAGCCGAAACGGGTCAAACCTTATCGGTTTTATCTCAAAATCCAGGATGTGTATGAAATACCCACATTAAGCAAGTCTTCAAACTTGTCGGGTCTAAATCACATTCTATTCTGGTCTTCGCTTAATCGTGCGTACGAACCGTATCTTTGAAACTAACCGGTCTAAGCTTAAGCTTAACTAAAGACCCGTTAGGATTCTAATAGGTTATTATAAACCTACGTTCCAGATTAGGAGGACCAGTAAAATTTACTTGCATTTGCTTATTATGATTATTACTTTGCTCAAGTAAATACTTTTAACTTATTTTCCCTTATACGGGCTTGGGATACGGTATTATAAAAATACCGCTTGGTCGGGTGTAGAAACCTTTTAATCGGAGATGATTAAATTGCATAATCCCGTTTTAATCTGTATTGATTGATAACAAATAACATTAGGGGTTAATGACCGTGTCCGGGATATCCTTGGCATCATTTTACGAAATGGCCACGACCTAAGCGCGGGGTGTAGGTGTACACCCGTCAGTGCATAAAGAAATAATGTGATGTGCCTATTGATCTTTAACCCGGCACGATCCGGGCTACTGAACGCATAAGGAACATGTAATTCTTTTTCAAGTTTATATATTTAAATAATTATCCCAAGTTATAAAATGTTTATGCCATATGCATCCAAATCAATTTTTAATCATTTTTAAAATGAGTCAGTTGATTGTATTTAGCAGTGTAAACTGACGTATTTTCCCAAAAAGATTAAATGCAGGTACTAAGCGTAATAGGCTGGATTCTCTCCTTAGCATCAATAAAGAGTCTCGCAAGCTTAAGATGCCTATCGTCTGTTGAACTACTGTTTCCTATTTATTTCGATCCGTCTGTGGATAAACTTTCAACTGTTTGTGATACACGATATTACAATATTTTATTCGGTTGAAATATATCTTTCAATTGCTTCCGCTGTGCATTTAAATATTCTGTTGTTTGACTATTATGTTGCCAACCACGTCACGATACTCCCCACCGGCCCACCGGTGACACATAGAAATCGGGCTGTGACAGGTTGGTATCAGAGCCAACGCTGAGTGAATTAAACACTAGCCTTTTGTGTTTAATCTCAGTTACACAATTGCACATTTCAAAAACTTTCGAGTCTAGACAAATAACATAGGACAAATTCTACTTTGTTTTGTTTTGTTATGTCCTTTATTTTATATATTCTTGTCGTTATCTCATGTTGTATTGACAGGATTAATTATGCCGCCAAGATTCTTTCGACGAAGAGGACGAGGCAAGGGGCCAATCACCGCCCCCAATGACGACGAGGCAGGACCTTCGCACATGCGAACTCCTACCACCACTGCGAGTGCTGACCCTAGAGAAAACCAGAGGAACCTTTTTAAACCTGCTAGACGATCTGTCTCGCACAGTTCGACACCTCCCATTCACAACTCATATTGGCCACAGTCGGAAAATGAGCCCGACAACCCTCAACCTTCTTACATACCTCTCCAGCGATCCCTATCGCATAATTCCTTTGGTAACCCCTCACCTGTTTTTAGGGGCCGGTTTAACCCGGCAAATTACATACAAGAACCAATGGGTTTTAACCCATTGGGGCCAGAGGATCATTACTCCGGCGATCATGCAGAGGATATGGACGAGGACACCGATCCCGTCGAGCCCGCAACCGGAACTCCCAACCATCCCATCGAGGTCTCGGATGGTTCGTCCTTTCATGGATCACCCTACCATGGTCCGGACAATTATCAGGCACCGATCATGCAGAGGATATGGACGAGGACACCGATCCCGTCGAGCCCGCAACCGGAACTCCCAACCATCCCATCGAGGTCTCGGATGGTTCGTCCTTTCATGGATCACCCTACCATGGTCCGGACAATTATCAGGCACGATTTAATCAACATGAGTGGTATTTTACACCCTCGCATCATTCGTCGCCTCACCAGCAGCAGCATCAGCAGCAAGATCCCTATGAGGATTCACGATTCGTGGCAGTCACGCCACCGCCTCCACCGCCACCAGTTCAGCCGGCACCCCCGCAACCGCCGAGGCGTAGGAGAACCGGAGCACGTATGTCTGCACGAGGAGGGGACTTTCATTTTAGCTCTCCTCGACAATCAAGTGGCAGTCATTATCCGCCACTTCAAGAAGATCCACAAATGGGTGGACCTTCGAACCCAGTTGCACCGCAACCACCACCGATGGGTTTTGATAACCCGATTCCAGCATACACGGGTTCAATGACGTACAACCCGTTTGGGCCACCGGTTCACACCAACTACAATTACGCTGAAGCCGACCCATACTTGGTAGCGTCCAATTACAACGCCTTTAACCCTGAAGGACCGTATGGAGCTCCTTGGGGAGCAGGTTACCCTACCCATGGGTACCAGATACCTGCCAGACCTATAATACGGACACAATCGCAACCGCCACAGTTTTCTCCCCCAGAACGGGAGGAAGTTCTTCAGAGACTGGACCAGGTCGAGCGAGACTTTCACCGAGATCGCAGGGAGCGACAAACTTTCTTCCAGGGATTGACAAGCCTAATAAAAGGGAAGAGCAAGAAGGACCATTGAATCCTTCCACTGTTGTTGTAATTTTCCTTGTATCATTTGAGCCCCTGCGTGGGCCTGTCTTGCTGTATTAGCCCCTGTGTGGGTATGTTTGTTTGTTTTGACCCCTGCGTGGGTCTATCTTACTGTTAACCCCTACGAGGGTATGTTGTTTGTTTAAGTCCCTACGTGGACTAGTATTTCAGTTTGACCCCTGCGTGGGTAAGTGTTTGTTGAAAAGACCCGTTTAGGGCAGTATGTAATCTTTTAATAATTAATGGAATGTTATGTTTATAAATTTCATTTTGCTATTATCTGCATAAATATATTACATGAAATAAATAAATCAAAATCATTCCTTTTAATAATGATCTGCCTATTAAATATTGAATAAGAATCTTAAGAGTGAAACCTAGCCTGAGTGTCATTGTAAAGACCTGGCCAAAATAGTAAGACCTGTTTAAAAGATTCAAACCCCTGTTAACATCTGTAAACATGTTAACACTCCTGGAAGATGTGATTCGTTAAAATCACACACGTCATTCTTATATAAGGATTCTTCAAAAGATTCCTAACCCAATTAAATGATCTCTGAATCATGGGTTTAAATCATCAATTCAGATGATCATATTTTGACCATACATTGGTAATATAATGCCTACGGGCCTTGCTCATTTCTACATGAGCCAAAAGACAGTGGTAGCTATGACTCCCTGTCCGAAAAAGGTAAAGAACTATGTACAAAACCTTCATGCTTTGATTCTCTGGAATCATAAGCTTATAATTTATAAATGTCCTTGTGACTAGGCCTTTTGTGCTATTAATAAAACTGTTATTGTTTTATAATTGGGATAAATTATAATATAAAATCCTAAATAAATATGATTCATAAATTAACCAAATATGGTCTATGTTTACCATGGTTAATGAATTGCCATAAAAGACAATTCCATAATAAACTCCCAAGTAAACTATTGTCCTTGTTTTATGTAACAGTTCAATTAAATGGCTGGCTCAGATGAAATTAATAGTCACCCAAGGGAGAATAATGATAACGCCCAAATTAATCTAACGGGTGCTGAGCTGAAAGCGTTAGTAGACGACGCAGTTACAAAGGCCTTAGAGCGGCAGTACGAAGAATATAGCGGGACTCGAAGTAGGACCCTATCTACACCGCATTCGAAGCCACCTTCCAAGAAGGAAGAACCGAAGAAAGATGATGATCGACTCTCCTCAAACCACCACAGTGCTCCATCTCAACAGGTTGTACTAAATCAAGAACCCCGTAGTAAGGGTTGCTCCTATAAATACTTTGTTTCATGCAAACCCAGAGATTTCACTGGGGAAAAGGAGCCATTGACTGCATGACGTGGTTAGATGAGATGGATACAGTAGTGGATATCAGCGGGTGCGCTGAGAGGGATATAGTCAAGTTTGTGTCGCAATCTTTTAAAGGCGAGGCTTTAGCCTGGTGGAGATCACTGATTCAAGCCACTGGGAAGATCCCATTGTACAACATGTCATGGGAACAATTCGTTGCCCTCATCAGGGAGAATTACTGTCCTCAGCATGAGGTCGAGAAGATTGAGTCAGATTTTCTTTCATTGGTAATGACCAATCTAGATTGCCAAGCTTACCTCACGAGCTTTAATACAATGTCGAGGTTGGTTCCGTATTTGGTAACCCCGGAACCCAAATGAATAGCTCGTTTCATCGAGGGTTTAGCCCCCGAGATAAAGGCAAGCGTGAAGGCCTCTCGGCCAACTACTTTCAGATCTGTAGCTGACATATCTCTGTCCCTCACTCTGGACGCGGTCAGACAAAGATCGCTGAGGAACAAAGATGCTGAGAAAAGAAAACGTGAAGATGATAATTCACGGAGGTCAAACAAGAAGCACCGAGGAAACGGTGACAACAAGAAAGGGTCTGAGTCAAGGAAAGAAGGGCATCAGTCTGGTGAGAAGCCCAAATGCAAAGTCTGCAAGAAACAGCACTTCGGGAAGTGCAGGCTCGAATCGAACTCGCAGACTCAGTCAAGAACTTTTGCTTGCAGGATATGCAAGTCCAAGGAACATAAGACCTTGGATTGCAAAAAGCTGAAGGATGCAACGTGCTACAGTTGCAATGAGAAAGGGCACATAAAAACCAACTACCCTAAATACGCCAAGAAGCCTGAAGAGGCCAAGAAGACCAATGCTAGGGTCTTCAGAATGGATGCAAAGGAAGCGGTTCTAGACGACAATGTGATTACAGGTACTTTCCTTGTAAATGATGTCTATACAAGAGTACTTTTTGATTCAGGTGCTAATAAGTCTTTCGTAGATAATAAGTTTTGTAAATTGTTGAATTTACCTGTCAAAACCTTAAGTGTGAATTACGAGGTGGAGTTAGCAGATGGCACCATAGAAATCGTCTCAACTATATTAGATGGATGTGTTATATCCATTAAGAACCACTCTTTTCCTTTGTCCCTACTTCCCTTCAAGTTAGCCGGTTTCGACATAGTTTTGGATATGGACTGGTTATCTCATAACCAGGCCCAAATTGTATGTAACAAGAAGCAAGTGGTGATTAAGACTCCATCTGGTGAATCACTTACCATTCGGGGAGATACCCAATATGGACTGCCTGAGCAAGTGACTATGCTCAAGGCCTCTAAGTGTTTGAAGAAGGGTTGTGTCATCTACATGGCACAGGTGACTATTGATGAGCCGAAACCCAAGATTGAAGACATCCCTGTCATTTCTGAATACCCAGAAGTTTTTCCTGAAGAACTACCTGGTTTACCACCAGATAGGCAAGTGGAATTCAGAATTGACATCATCCCTGGAGCAGCACCTGTTTCTAGAGCACCTTACAGGTTGGCACCAACAGAAGTGAAGGAATTGAGAACACAACTAGATGAATTGCTAGCTAAAGGTTTCATTAAACCTAGTTCGTCTCCTTGGGGAGCACCAGTCTTGTTTGTCAAGAAAAAGGATGGATGGATCGATGCGTCTGTGCATCGATTACCGTGAACTTAATAAGGTCACAATAAAGAATAGGTATCCTTTGCCCAGGATCGACGATCTGTTCGATCAACTGCAAGGGGCAAGTTATTTCTCGAAGATTGACTTGAGATCAGGATACCACCAACTGAAGGTTAGAGATGAAGACGTACACAAAACTGTATTTAGGACTCGTTATGGTCATTACGAGTTCCTAGTGATGCCTTTTGGGCTCACTAATGCACCGGCCGCGTTCATGGATCTCATGAATCGCGTTTGCAAGCCGTACCTAGATAAATTCGTCATCGTTTTCATCGACGACATTCTTATCTACTCGAAGAACCAAGTTGACCATGAGAAACACCTTCGCTATATTCTTAAACTTCTACATCGTGAGAAACTCTACGCCAAATTTTCCAAGTGTGAATTTTGGCTTCGTGAAGTCCAATTTCTTGGACATGTGGTTAGCGAACGCGGAATCCAAGTAGATCCCACTAAAGTTGAAGCAGTTATGAACTGGCAAGAGCCAAAGACGCCTACAGAAATTCGTAGCTTTCTAGGCTTGGCAGGATATTATAGGCGTTTCATTGAAAAATTTTCAAGGATTGCTGCACCCCTAACTTCATTGACTCGTAAGAAGGTAAAGTTCGAGTGGGGTCCTAAACAGCAAGAATCCTTTGATATCCTTAAACAAAAGTTGAGCAACGCTCCTGTACTGACATTGCCTGAATGCACCGAAGAATTCGTAGTTTACTGCGATGCATCTGACACTGGCATGGGGTGTGTGCTTATGCAGAAAGGCAAGGTTATTGCCTATGCTTCAAGGCAGTTAAAGGTGCACGAAAAGAATTACACCACCCATGACTTGGAGTTGGGTGCCGTTGTATTTGCACTGAAACTATGGAGGCATTATTTATAGGGAATCAAGTGTGTGATCTATTCTGATCCCAAGAGCCTCCAGCACCTGTTTAATCAGAAGGATTTAAACATGAGGCAGCGCCGTTGGATGGAGACTTTAAATGATTATGATTGTGAAATCAGATATCATCCCGGCAAGGCGAATGTAGTCGCTGACGCCTTGAGTCGAAAGGAAAGGGTGAAACCCATCCGAATCAATGCCAAGAGCATTGAAATAAAGAATAGTTTGAATGAAAGGTTGTTAGCTGCACAGAAGGAAGCTGTGTTGGAAGCTAACTATCCTAATGAAAAGCTAGGGGTAACTAAGGAGCAGTTATCTCTTGGCAAGGACGGGAATCTGAGATTGAATGGCCGAATCTGGGTTCCAATTTATGGAGGACTTCGGGATGTTATCCTCTAGGAAGCCCATAGTTCCAAATATTTTGTTCATCCTGGAGCTGATAAGATGTACCAGGATCTAAGGGCCAACTATTGGTGGATAGGCTTGAAAAAGTCTGTAGCTATGATGTGCTAAAAATGGTTTAACTAAATTAACTAAATTAAACCCTAAACTAGACTCTCTAAGTTTTAAATTTATAAAACTAAGACTCTCTAAACCCTAAACCACACGACCGGCAAGTGTACCGATCGATGCAGTATAGCCTAAGGAAGTCCGAGTATCGAACCCAAGAGACTCTACTAAATTACGCTAACGACTCTATCTAGACTTAGAATGACACGACTTAACTAATTGTTTATTGATGGGGGGGTTTCTAGAAATCCTAAGAATGCAAATAACGAATACTAGATTAGCTAAATAACTAATACAAACTCTAACGAAGACTTTGACCATAGATGAATGAAGACTACCTAGGCTAGACGCAAGCTAAACTCAGAATGGGTCTCTATTCGATGATTTTGTGGTGTGGAACCGGGATCTTTGGATACTAAACCTATTAAGACACCACTAAGCCCCTCAAACACTCTCAAGGCGATTCTTATGGCACTACCTAGGCTGTTACGCTCACCGGTTTTCTAGATTTCCTCTCAGTCCTCTAGTTTCTTGAAAGTGCCTATATAAGACGCTCTACCTCTCAGCGCGAACGTCAAAAGCAACTACGGGTTTTAATCTTGGTTTAATAGACAATGGAATGTTAAGGACTTATAACCAAACCGAGACCTATTAATAACCTCGAGCCTCTCAGCGATGAGTTTAGCAACACACTTGATTTTATTAAATTACCGGATATTACTTCTAAGGTCACTTATGCGTTTTCACCCTAAAGGATTAATGATCTATTATGTGATAAAGACCGTCACCTAAATCAAGAAACCCTAATACAACCCTATTATGTGATAAAGACCGTCACCAAGGATTATACGAAGCAATAAACAATAGTAAAATAATCGTCAAGCACACATATGCACCAAGTTAAATTCCCAAAGCTTTTACAATACAAGAAAAATCCACAACCACGCCAAAAATCGAATAAAGATTCAAACTTTATTTAACTATTGTCATTAGCCTAGTTTATGAAGTTTTAGCCAAGAATCATAACGAACAAAGTCTCAAAAATAATCAAACAAGGTTCAAATAATGAATTCATTGAATTGAAACAAAAAGACTAGAAAATAAAAGAAACCAAATGGCAAAACCCGGGTATTCCTTGATCTCCAAGCTTCTTGCTTCAACTCAACGATTCCGTGGCTCAAAATCTTGCCAAAGAAACTCCAAGAATTCGCCCCCTGCTGCTGTCTTCGTGCGTCTGAATTTCAGCCGTTCGTCCAATGTTGATTTCGTCCGTCTGATGTCGTCTCCTGTTGATGCGTCCAATATTATCTATGTGCGGCTGCTGAATTGTGTCTCTCTGTTTCGTGATGTTCTTATCCCCCAAAAAATCTTTCGAATATAATAGGGATCCCCCCTTACTGTTATCGAACACCAATCAATAATGGCCGCCCCCCAAAGCCCAATATGCTTCTTCGTCCCTTAGTGAGCCTACAAAGCCCAATGACTTTCCTACTGTTGTTTGTTTTCGAAAATAACCACAATAGCCGCCTCCCTTCTTTTAATTCCATATGATATCACTTCTTGATGTAATAATAGCAGCTTCTTTCGTATCATGTGTATTTTAGCAGCCCAAACTTCATGCGACAGAAAATAGCAGCAATTTTAATTCGGTCTCTGGCACTCTACTCTGCCCAACTGGCTGATCTTTTCCATATTACTCATTTTCGCTCCATTCGCACCAGGACCTGTCAAAACACAATATAATATAATATAATATAATATAATATAATACTAAAACTAAAAATAATAGATAAAAACTATACAAAAATTATACATTTTACACGGGACAAATATGTGTATTTTACCCTACATCAAATATCCCCACACTTAACCTTTTTTCGTCCTCGAAAAAGAATTATGCATAACGGAATCATAGTCGGAATAGTCGTTCGGGACACAAACTTAAGTTATTTTATTAAAATCGAAACTCGTGTTAGCCGCGATTGCAAGTATATCGATCCTCTTAAACCCAACCCGGTTCCAAGCCCTTATCATGCGATTTAGTTCAAATGCGGTCAATCTACCTAGGGTCTCACGCTAAGAATTGCAAGTCCACCTAATCCTCCCTCAAGCTTATAGAACAAAAGGAACAACCACTGGGCTATTTCCTAACCGTCTTATATCAAAACCAAGAGAGTTTACAATCAACTTTTTTTTTCTTTTCTTTTTATTTTTTTTTCTATTTTTTTTCTTTGCTTTTTGCTCTTTTTTTTTATTTCTCTCGTGAGTCTAGACGATGCTTTCCCTAACCAAGAGGTATTCCGGCTGTAGAGTCGTTATCCCCAACCACAGATTACTTAGGTTTCGGTACTTTTAATCGGCAATTCGATTTCACACATCCCAGAGGCATTCCGGCTGTAGAGTCGCTATCCCCAACTCGGATTACATAGACCTGTGTTACTTTCATTTAGTTTCTAGCTCACTTTTTATTCTATTTTTTTTTCACAAGATCACAAACTCAAACGGTTTTAACTTATAACGGTGCCCCTTATACTCTTATTGGCAGTTTCAGTTTCTCCACTCTCCCTAGATGAGAACCCACTAGTAGACCGACAATTATGTATATTTAACATCAAAGGAACCCAGAACCGAACCGAGCCTACCCGCGCATCCCAAACTAGACACAAGCACAAATATATTATCTCATGTTATCATTATTTGAACCCGACCAAAAACCCGACTTTTCTATCATTTTCCGTTTTTAGTTTGCAAACTTCTTATTTCAAAAGACATTTTCTATTTTTTTCATTTTTTTTAGTTTTTGAATTTTTAATTTTTTTGTATTTTTCGACTTTTATGACTCAAGACTCACTAAACTAACAACTCAAGACTCAAATGTCCCATCCCCACACTTAAACTCTACATTGCCCTCAATGTAGGATGGAAACCGACTCAAAAAACTAAAAAAAAAATAAGAAATAAAAGACCAAAGGCAAATTTGGAAAGGACTTAGCTGGTTTTATAACGCGTAAGCTCCAAAACTCTCGTCCAATCCAGCTCGATCGTATAGCATTTCATTCGCGATCGGCTTTGACTCTGACTGGTACACTTGGAAAATGCCTGAAATTTGAAAAGCAGCTCCAAAATCACCCGAATGGAGATTGAGTACGGGTGGTACATATTCAAACCTGCATAAACAAAAACAAGAAAAAACCAAAGCAATACTGACTCTAAACAAAAACTTACTCAAAAACACTAACTAAGACTCAATATACAAAAACTAAGCCTCTATACAAACTCTACAAAACCTCCCCACACTTGAATTTGATCAGGAGGCTTTTCCTTGATTTGAACCCGGTCTAACCCGTTTAATTCCACCCGTTTCTCATAAACATTTAAAAATTTAATGGTGGAATTATAAAATGATTTTAAAATTATTAACGGGTTAGAACACAAAAATTTAAACGTACCTGGCAGGAGCCGCTGAAACACGATCCCAGGTGTTCTTCTCATAGCCTTCTCCCGTGGTTTTAAATTTTTACTCGCATTCGTTATCAGTACCACGGGCCAGCTATGGTGGTCTTCCTCTTCTACCACCACTTCTTCTTGTTGGATGTCCGTCATTGGGTTTCCTGCAAGTAAAGCTTCTAAATATGCAAGGTCCCCCTCCGGATCAAACGTACCTACTTCTTCATCTACAGGCAAACCCTCTAACTCATCCGCAAATTCTCTCTCCCAAAACAATTCATCAGAGACATCTCGGTCAATAGGATAACCTGCCATTAAGAGAGTAGAAAGAGCAGAGCAAGGTAGAGAGAATAAAAGAAAACTAACTAAAAAAAATAAAAAAAATTACACAACTATACAAGTAGCACAGATTATGTCAATTAAGTCCAATCAAAGCTAATAAACGCAATCGCCAAGAGTCCCCGGCAGCGGCGGCAAAAACTTGATGTGCTAAAAAATGGTTTAACTAAATTAACTAAATTAAACCCTAAACTAGACTCTCTAAGTTTTAAATTTATAAAACTAAGACTCTCTAAACCCTAAACCACACGACCGGCAAGTGTACCGATCGATGCAGTATAGCCTAAGGAAGTCCGAGTATCGAACCCAAGAGACTCTACTAAATTACGCTAACGACTCTATCTAGACTTAGAATGACACGACTTAACTAATTGTTTATTGATGGGGGGGGGTTTCTAAAAATCCTAAGAATGCAAATAACGAATACTAGATTAGCTAAATAACTAATACGAACTCTAACGAAGACTTTGACCATAGATGAATGAAGACTACCTAGGCTAGACGCAAGCTAAACTTAGAATGGGTCTCTATTCGATGATTTTGTGGTGTGGAACCGGGAACTTTTGATACTAAACCTATTAAGACACCATTAAGCCCCTCAAACACTCTCAAGGCGATTCTTATGGCACTACCTAGGCTGTTACGCTCACCGGTTTTCTAGATTTCCTCTCAGTCCTCTAGTTTCTTGAAAGTGCCTATATAAGACGCTCTACCTCTCAGCGCGAACGTCTAAAGCAACTACGGGTTTTAATCTTGGTTTAATAGACAATGGAATGTTAAGGACTTATAACCAAACCGAGACCTATTAATAACCTCGAGCCTCTCAGCGACGAGTTTAGCAACACACTTGATTTTATTAAATTACCGGATATTACTTCTAAGGTTACTTACGCGTTTTCACCCTAAAGGATTAATGATCTATTATGTGATAAAGACCGTCACCTAAATCAAGAAACCCTAATACAACCCTATTTTGTGATAAAGACCGTCACCAAGGATTATACGAAGCAATAAACAATACTAAAATAATCGTCAAGCACACATATGCACCAAGTTAAATTCCCGAAGCTTTTACAATACAAGAAAAATCCACAACCACGCCAAAAATCGAATAAAGATTCAAACTTTATTTAACTATTGTCATTAGCCTAGTTTATGAAGTTTTAGCCAAGAATCATAACGAACAAAGTCTCAAAAATAATCAAACAAGGTTCAAATAATGAATTCATTGAATTGAAACAAAAAGACTAGAAAATAAAAGAAACCGAATGGCAAAACCCGGGTATTCCTTGATCTCCAAGCTTCTTGCTTCAACTCAACGATTCCGTGGCTCAAAATCTTGCCAAAGAAACTCCAAGAATTCGTCCCCTGCTGTTGTCTTCGTGCGTCTGAATTTCAGCCGTTCGTCCAATGTTGATTTCGTCTGTCTGATGTCGTCTCCTGTTGATGCGTCCAATATTATCTATGTGCGGCTGCTGAATTGTGTCTCTCTGTTTCGTGATGTTCTTATCCCCCAAAAAATCTTTCGAATATAATAGGGATCCCCCTTTACTGTTATCGAACACCAATCAATAATGGCCGCCCCCCAAAGCCCAATATGCTTCTTCGTCCCTTAGTGAGCCTACAAAGCCCAATGACTTTCCTACTGTTGTTTGTTTTCGAAAATAACCACAATAGCCGCCTCCCTTCTTTTAATTCCATATGATATCACTTCTTGATGTAATAATAGCAGCTTCTTTCGTATCATGTGTATTTTAGCAGCCCAAACTTCATGCGACAGAAAATAGCAGCAATTTTAATTCGGTCTCTGGCACTCTACTCTGCCCAACTGGCTGATCTTTTCCATATTACTCATTTTCGCTCCATTTGCACCAGGACCTGCCAAAACACAATATAATATAATATAATACTAAAACTAAAAATAATAGATAAAAACTATACAAAAATTATACATTTTACACGGGACAAATATGTGTATTTTACCCTACATCAAGCTACCTATGTAGCTAAATGCTTGACGTTTGCGCAAGTCAAAGCAGAACATCAGAAGCCGTCAGGTTTGCTACAACAGCCTGAACTTCCTACGTGGAAGTGGGAAATGGTAACTATGGATTTATCACCAAGTTACCCAAGACAAGGAAAGGAAATGATACGATATGGGTTATAGTTGATAGACTGACTAAGTCAGCACATTTCTTACCCATCAAGGAGACTTACAGCTCCGACATGTTAGCCCAGTTGTACGTGGATAAGATTGTAGCCTTACATGGCATACCTGTATCTATTATCTCTGACAGAGATACTAGATACACGTCATATTTTTGGAAAAGTTTCCAACACTCTTTGGTCACGCCTTTGAATTTTAGTACGGCTTACCATCCTCAGACGGACGGTCAGAGTGAGCGTACTATTCAAACATTGGAAGACATGCTACGTGCATGCGTGATTAATTTGGGTGGTAGTTGGGATAACCACCTGCCGTTAATCGAATTCTCCTACAACAATAGCTACCATACCAGCATCAAGGTTGCGCCTTTCGAGGCCTTATACGGTAGAAAGTGTAGAACGCCCGTTTGTTGGGCGGAAGTTGGAGATGTCCAATTATCAGGACCAGAGATAGTCTTTGAAACGACGGACAAGATTGTCCAAATTCGTGACCGTCTCAAAGCTGCCCGAGATAGGCAGAAGAGCTATGCAGATCCAAAGCGTAAAGCTATGAAATTTGAAATTGGTGACAAAGTGTTGCTAAAAGTATCACCCTAGAAGGGAGTGATGCGATTTGGTAAGAAAGGCAAGTTAAGCCCGAGATACATAGGTCCGTTCGAAGTCATCGAACGTGTCGGATCAGTTGCTTATAAGTTAAACTTACCTGAAGAGCTCAGTGGTATTCATAATGTATTCCACATCTGCAATCTGAAGAAGTGTTTCGCTGACGAATCACTGGTCATACCACATACAGATGTGCATATAGATGAGAGCTTAAAATTTGTGGAAAAACCATTGTCGATTGAAGATCGACAGGTTAAGAAGCTTCGAAGGAAGCATGTGCCTATTGTAAAGGTAAAATGGGATGCCCGTAGAGGTACCGAGTACACGTGGGAGGTTGAGTCCACAATGAAAGAAAAGTACCCTCATTTGTTTCAGTAAATCTCGAGGTTGAGATTTATTTTAAGGGGGTGAGGATGTAACACCTCGAAAATTCACGTCCTGTAATGTGTTGACACGTGTCATATGATTGAACGTGTGAAAGAATGTTATAGAAGGATTAAAGTTGACAATCATGGAAAGTATGTGAATATACGAGTTCTAAATGTCAACAGTGAATAACTATATTGTACATTAACCCTACATGATGCTCATACCTTCAAACGAATAAATCATGGATCATACGAAGCTAAATATGAAATTACAAACTACAGGGGTTAAATGTGTCAACATGTTTAAGTTATACCTCTGAGTGACCTTTTAACAAACCCGAAGCTTTGTAACAGTTAATTATGCTCACTAGAATGCACGACATAAATTTCATAAAGTTTCGTTATCGTATGAGAAAGTTATGATCAAATTCGTATACAAGGGGTTAAAGCGTCAACGTTGAAAGTTATGATTTTTCGGGTAACAATAAAGTTAACCGAGGACTTAACAAAGTGGGTATATGTCTTAAAGCCCTTATAAGTCAATTTGGAGGGTTCAAAGTGCAAGAAATAAAGTCGTAGCAAAGTTTCCAAGAGCCAAGGACCAAAGCGTAAAAATCTAAAATATAAGATTTGATCAGAAGGGGCCTCGCGCCACGCGAAGGCCCTTGGGGGGGGGGGCGGCTATGCGTGCCGCGAGGGGTTGTCTGCTCCGAAAACTTTGGGTTCTTGTCTTCCATTTGCATTCTAACCGACTTATAAACGTTTTTCCTCATCTTGCACGACCCCTAGGCAACCCCTAGACACTTAGGGACATCTGGAAGTGATCCATGGCCCTTGTTAGACTTGTGTGTCAATGATCCATGAGTTTTTGAGCACTATATAAGGCCACAAGGTTGCAACCAATTCTTCACACCTTCCTTCAGCATTCCTGATCATTTCTGGAGCCCCAAAGCAGGCTCAAGTGATCACTAATCGTGCAAAGGACTTTAGTAAGTATGCTTAACCTTTCTTAGTTAAGTTTTTGCTTAGTTTTAGCTTAAAAGTCAAACCGTTGTAATTAACGGTTGGCTTAACGATTAATCACTAATGGTCCAGTGATTAGTCGAATTGAAAGTAGTTATAAGTTGGTAATTATGTGGGCAATAAACCCTTAAAAGGGCACCCTCTGATTCCCACTCTAACTAGGTCAAATGTCGGGTCAAACTTGTTATTAAAAAGTCAACAGGATACTTATTTTCTAATTTATGCATAATTGGCAATGTAGAACACATACAACCTGTTTGATCATTAATATAACTTGGTAATTAGTGTAAGAACATGTCTAAACATGTTCAACCCGACAATTTTCTGTTTAGACCCGGTTCGGAACCGAAAGTCGCAAAGCTTTGACTTTTGCTTTGACTTCAGTTCTGACCCGTTTTGGTATGATTTAGAAATGCCTAAGAGCTTTAATTGGACTAGGTTACATGCTAGTATAACCCTTTGTGATTATACACCTTGGTTCATTAGTTATCCAATTAATATGCATGATTCCGTTAATTGCTCATATGTTGACCATGATGCCCTTTTCAACTTAAAACGTGATTTTTGAAAATGTAAAAGTGTAGAAACATTAGCTACTGAATTATAAACTTGCACCCAAAATTTGACATCAGTTTGGAGTGTAGATTAAGAGTTATGCTCGTTAGCGTAATTAGAAAGCTTCTTTAGCGATTAAACGACATAATTAGCGTATAGCCTAATTAAACCTACTTTTTGATATCAAACTTATTACCCACTGATGTAATATATTATTTTGGGATTTTGAAGATTGTTAATTAATTTTAGGCTGAGCATAACTTATAGTCATAGGCTTAATCCGGTAATTGTCGGTTTTGCCCTTACGGGCTATAAAATGAGTTTTACATATGACTCCAAACCTTTTGCTACTGATTACACATGATAAATAAATTATTTTAAGCCTTCTGGAATAATAAAAATATCAGCTTTATGTATAGAACCCGGAAATGGCTTCTAATCACCTTTTTAAGCGTTTTTAACGCATAGTATATACTAGAACTATTTTAAACATACAAGGGTTGATACCTACTGATATTTTGGGTAAATTATAATATTTCAACAGTAAGAAAAAGTTGTTTAACTCAGACTTCAGTTTTGAGCTTTACGGCTTATGTGAAATTACCAAAATGCCCCTACGGTGCATAGTTTGGTTATAATTGATAAATTTCACATATATACTTTACCCTACTGTTATAAATTATTAAATTGAGTATTTTTGCTGATTACATCAGACCTGTAACTCAGATTAATACTTAAACTCTTTTACAACCTTGTAAATGACCAAACTACCCTTACGGGGCATAGTTTGTGTTTAATTTCGTTTCGGGCATAATAAAAGGTATCTTACTGATGTCGCAACATATTTGAAGCATATTAACTTAGGAAACCTGTATATGGCTCTAATTATTACCCGTTACGCCTCTTGCGCGTTCGGTTCGGTTTATGTAACTAGTTTGCATAAATTAGCCGAAACGGGTCAAACCTTATCAGTTTTATCTCAAAATCCAGGATTTGTATGAAATACCCACATTAAGCAAGTCTTCAAACTTGTCGGGTCTAAATCACATTCTATTCCGGTCTTCGCTTAATCGTGCGTACGAACCGTATCTTTGAAACTAACCGGTCTAAGCTTAAGCTTAACTAAAGACCCGTTAGGATTCTAATAGGTTATTATAAACCTTCGTTCTAGATTAGGAGGACCAGTAAAAGCTACTTGCATTTGCTTATTGTGATTATTACTTTGCTCAAGTAAATACTTTTAACTTATTTTCCCTTATACGGGCTTGGGATACGGTATTATAAAAATACCGCTTGGTCGGGTGTAGAAACCTTTTAATCGGAGATGATTAAATTGCATAATCCCGTTTTAATCTGTATTGATTGATAACAAATAACATTAGGGGTTAATGACCGTGTCCTGGATATCCTTGGCATCATTTTACGAAATGGCCACGACCTAAGCGCGGGGTGTAGGTGTACACCTGTCAGTGCATAAAGAAATAATGTGATGTGTCTATTGATCTTTAACCCGGCACGATCTCTACTGAACGCATAAGGAACATGTAATTCTTTTACAAGTTTATATATTTAAATAATTATCCCAGTTATAAAATGTTTATGCCATGTGCATCCAAATCAATTTTTAATCATTTTTAAAATGAGTCAGTTGATTGTATTTACCAGTGTAACTGACGTATTTTCCCAAAAAGATTAAATGCAGGTACTAAGCGTAATAAGCTGGATTCTCTCCTTAGCATCAATAAAGAGTCTCGCAAGCTTAAGATGCCTATCGTCTGTTGAACTACTATTTCCTATTTATTTCGATCCGTCTGTGGATAAACTTTCAACTGTTTGTGATACACGATATTACAATATTTTATTCGGTTGAAATATATCTTTCAATTGCTTCCGCTGTGCATTTAAATATTGTGTTGTTTGACTATTATGTTGCCAACCACGTCACGATACTCCCCACCGGGCCCACCGGTGACACGTAGAAATCGGGGTGTGACACAGGAGTACTGTGGAAGGATCAAGACTCGGAGGATGTTTCCAGTGTGGAGAACAAGGACATATCAAGAAGGATTGTCCCAAGACAGGAGGTCAGAATGCCAGAGGTAGAGCGTTCGAGCTAAACGCTGGGAAAGCACGTGATGATCCTGCTGTAGTCACTGGTATGTTTGTGATCAATAACCATTCTGCATTCGTACTTTTTGATACTGGAGCTGACTTGAGTTTTGTTTCGAAAAACTTTGAACCATTCCTGTGTTCACCTACAAGTAAGCTAAATAAGAAGTACTCGATAGAAATAGCAAATGGTAAACTGATAGAGACTAGCGAAGTCGTACGTGACTGTAGTATTCTGTTAGGCGATCATAAATTTAGTATTGATTTACTACCAGTGGAGTTGGGAGGTTTCGATGTAGTTGTTGGAATGGATAGGTTGTCCAAGAATAAAGCGGAGATTGTCTGCTCAAGGAAGCAAGTGCGAATACCTCGTCCTGGTAGTGGCAAAGCGATAATTATCCATGGAGATCGATCGGGTCGTGTGTCGAGTGTTGTCTGTAGTATGAAGATGCTCAAGTTGTTGTGAAAAGGGTATCCTGCGTTACTAATTAACGTAATGGATACAAAGGCCGAATGTAGGAAGATCAAGGAGATTCCTATCATTCGTGATTATCCAGAAGTTTTTCCTGAAGACTTACCTGGATTACCCCCTGCGAGACAGATCGAGTTCCGAATCGATTTGGTACCTGGTGTTGCACCAATTGTGAAATCTCCCTATAGATTGGCACCGTCGGAAATGAAAGAGATGTCGAACCAGCTTCAAGAGCTACTAGACAAAGGTTTCATTCGACCGAGTTATTCTCCTTGGGGTGCGCCTGTTCTGTTCGTGAAGAAGAATGATGGATCCTTCAGGATGTGTATAGATTACAGGGAGCTGAACAAGTTAACTATCAAGAATCGGTATCCATTGCCGAGGATTGATGATCTGTTTGACCAGCTTCAGGGATCCAGCTATTACTCAAAGATAGATCTGCGTTCAGGCTATCATCAGTTGAAGGTTGCTGACGAAGACATTCCCAAGACAGCCTTTCGAACACGATACGGCCATTATGAGTTTCTTGTTATGCCCTTTGGTTTAACTAATGCGCTAGCTGTGTTCATGGATCTCATGAACAGGGTATGCAAACCTTACTTGGACAAATTCGTGATAGTATTCATCGACGATATACTTATTTATTCACGAACCAAAGAAGACCATGAGCATCATTTGAGGTTGATTTTGGAGTTGTTAAAGGAAGAGAAGTTGTATGCCAAGTTCTCTAAGTGTGAGTTTTGGATTCGAGAAGTTCATTTTCTCGGACATGTCATAAATGAGAAGGGTCTACATGTAGATCCATCCAAGATTGAAGCGATTAAGAATTGGGAAGCGCCAAAGACTCCATCAGAAGTGCGACAATTCTTAGGGCTTGCGGGGTATTACCGGAGGTTCATTGAGAATTTCTCCAGAATAAAGCAACCATTGACGCTATTAACCCAGAAGGAGAGGAAGTTTGACTGGACGGAAAAGCAGGAGGAAGCTTTTCAGTCGTTAAAGGAAAAGCGCTGCAGTGCACCTATTCTTTCCCTTCCTGAGGGAAGTAATTATTTCATTGTTTACTGCGATGCTTCACGTTTGGGCCTTGGATGCGTTTTAATGCAAAGAGACAAAGTGATAGCCTATGCATCCAGACAGTTGAAAGTGCACGAGAAGAATTACACAACACATGATTTGGAGCTTGGAGCTGTTGTGTTTGCATTGAAGATTTGGAGACACTACTTGTATGGCACAAAGTGTATGATTTACACGGACCATAAGAGCCTCCAACACATCTTCGATCAGAAGGAGCTCAATATGCAACAACGACGTTGGGTGGAGTTACTCAACGATTATGAATGTGATATCCGTTATCACCCAGGGAAAGCAAACGTTGTTGCAGATGCGCTCAGTAGGAAGGTGTCACACCCCGACCACGTAAAACAACAAAACGTGGTGGAATCGTCGGGGAGTGTTGTAACAGAATTAATTGTTTCACAACCATGGAAATTAAAGTTACGTTTTATTTATCAAACAAGAGAGTTACATTGTCTTCAAGCAAGAAACAAAGAGTACATAACATAATTAAACTAGTTCTAGCTTCATTTTTAGTTGCTAAGGCACGGGTCCGCCTATGTTTGACCTGGTCATCCAATGCAACAGCCCCTGAAAACACATGTGAAAATAGGTACGTCAGCATAAAAATGCCTGTGAGATACATAGGTTTTGTGAAAATAGGATTCATGACTTGAGTTTAAAGAAACTGTTTAATAAAAAAGTAGCCATGAATCTTGTTGAGTGTTCCCTTTCATAAATCATTTGAAAAGTGATAAATAAACCAAATGATATATATGTATAAAAGAATAACATATGGTTAACTGAATAGCCAAGTAAAATGAGTTTGTATAACTTAAGTTATTTGTAAAACGATGTTTATGTGAAAATGTGTCGTAAATGTTATATGTCTAAACTGAAATGGTTTAAATAACGCTACGATATGTAATACCATGAAAGCATTTATATATAGGAAGTACCAGCGGCATATCCACCATGTTTTTTATCATATTACACGTCGCCTCGTTACTTAAATCACTTACCCAAACAACCACCAAGATGTAATGTTTAACAATTGTAGAAATGTTTATGTATGGTCAAATGTCCATTGTCAAATGTAAATCATGTAATGTGTAAACAATGTTATGTATGGTAAGTAGAATGAGACTACTTGAACCATAAGTAAAAAAAAGTACAAAACAAAGTATTTTGAATAATCAAAAGTTATGCTTTGTAGAATAATGCATGCTTTACTGATACAAACACTTATGTGGTAAGTTAAACGTCTACATCCAAGCCTTGAGACAGTAGGATAAACCTAAGAACAGATCAAAGGTTATCAAAAATGTTTTCGGATCCGGTCATTCCTTGCGTCCAAACAAACCCAGGACTTCAGGAATGGGAGTTGTCAAGTCCGATGGAAACAGTTACAAGTGGTTTACATAATTCAAAAGGTTACAAATGGTTCACATAAATCAAATGGTTACAAACGGTTCAAAATGTAGAACAATGTGTCCATATGCTGGATGAGCATATGCAACAAAAAGGTAATGTAAAACAGTGTGTCCATATGCTGGATGAGCATATACTACAAAATGTAATGTAAAACAGTGTGTCCATATGCTGGATGAGCATATGCATCAAAATGTAATGTAAAACAATGAACTAGGTATGTACTAAATGGACATACATAGTGTGAAATGCATGAAATCATGTGCTATATGTGTACTAATGAACATAACAAGCATATGATATGAAAACATGGAAAAGCACGAAAGTTTCAAGTAGGCACATGTGTTTCACCCCAAAACAGTTTGAAAACAGTAAAAAAGGGGTCTATGTACTCACTTGAGATTGCCTAGAAGTCCTTGAGTAACAACCAAGCAATGCTAGAGATCACGGAAATCAAACGGCACCTAATATAGGTAACTATGTTAATAATCGGACCTAAATCGGGAGATCGGAAAGAGTGAGGTTTCGTAAACCAAATGAGTGTTGGAACTCATAGGATATGGTTTAACAAAGTCTACATACTAAAATGAAACCTAACCTAAGTGCTTACGACCCATTACGACCCGTTTAGGTAGCTTATGCTACTTTAACGCGTCGTTCGCGTAAAATGCGTTCGGAACGCCAAACTAGCCCTATGATAAGTAAAATATGCCTTAACATGTCTAATATTGTTGCCAAATCAGTTTAGATATCAAAAATTATGTTACATATGCTTTAAAGTAAATTTTGGCGTAAAAAGGGCATTTTGGTAATTTACCTAAGGCATATAAACTACCTATCATACAACTAACTAAACGTCGTGACCATAAGGTATAACCTCGGAAGGTTATTCCGTATACAACTATGGTCACCTAATGTATTTGATCAGATCCTAAAGATCGACCAAACGAGTCGGGTTCGAAAGTATAAGCGATTGCTTAGATCGCTTACCTTTACGACCCTAGACAAGCACAAAACTAAAAGTGACGAGCAAACACGTCAAAACGTGTTTAACAAGTTTAGAAAACAGGTTTGGTATCAAAACAAATGGTTTTGATACCCAAAAGTAGTTTGGTTACAAAATACGCAAGAATACGTATTTTGGCCGAAACTACGACTCGTCACTGAGCCTAGATAACGTGGTAATCAGTAGGTATAGTCACAAGGGACTATAACCGTCGTGATTACGCTCACTTTGCGAAGTTCAACCGAACTTCGTGTTGACCATAAACTAGTCAACGTAGAAAATGCTAAAAAAACGAAGGAGGACTTACAACGGGTCCAAGAACGGAAGTTTTGATCCAAATAACTCAGGTATGGAGCATAAAATCCCCAACTTAGAGCTAAATGAATCAGAGGTGTGAGTTCAAGTGAAATGGGGTGGGCTATTTATAGATTTCCTTGCACCGTTAAGATCGTTCCTCGAAGAATGAGCCTCGATCTATGCCGTACAATTGGGCACATGGTATTTGGATACCATGGGCACTTGAAAACCATCAAATATAGCCCATAGATTGATCAAAAACCATGTGCAAGGGGGTATAACAGCTGGAAATAGCTGGAATCAACTTTCTGCTGGTCTGGGCATGCTTTACGGACCGTATGAGGTCCCTTACGGTCTGTAAGGACCATGCATGCTGGCAGAAAGTTTCAGCAAATGGCAGAACAGGCCCCCGAGTCTCTGAACTTGATTTTTGATGTGTTTTGACATGTTTAAGCCCCGTTAACCTTACTTAAAGGCTCAAATATTAAGTTAAAGTATAGGGAACTTAAAATGTGCTCAAAAATATGTCGGATGTAGGTTCGTTTGGCCGTACGATTGCGTTGTTCGGTTAATTACGACGGTAGTCGTAACGGACGCGAAAACGATCCAAATTGCGCGACGAATCGATTTTTGACAAACCAATCACTAAAACATAATATTTTAATGATTACATAAATTTTTGGATGTCCAGATGTATTCAGAACGTAAGTTATGCGCGAAAATGCAAACTTGTGCACTTTTTGACGTTTTTAGTCCCTGAATGACCCAAAAGTTTATTTTAGCACACCGAACCCCTCAAAGCCTATTTCTAAGCTATGTAAAGGATATTTAGGGTATGTTTAACTTATGGTCATGTTCCGGAATGTTCGTTACAGTTTAAATTGGCATGCTTTCACAGTTTGTCAAATTTAGTCCTTTTAAGCGAATTAACTTGATTTTGCCATACCAAGGCCTTCAAAACTTATTTCTAAGTTATGTAAAGGTTATTTAAGGTATGTTAAGCATATGTTGATGTTCCAGAGTATTTTTTGCATTTAAACTGATTACGTTTACACACCAGTTTGCGTATAACTCTCAAAAAGCGATTTAAAGCTTGAAATTGAACAAAAATTGATATGTGTAAAAGATACACATATTTATACAAATCCCAAGTATGAAATACAATATTTCATTGGTTTGGTATTTGTTTGATGGTCACAGTGACACAGGTGTCACAGTCTCCCCTACTTTAGGAAATTTCGTCCCGAAATTTATACGTAGGAGTCTGTCCGTGACTTTGTAAATAATCCACCAGAGATATCCAAGGCATAATCTTGTCATTTCCTTAACGGACATTCTTCAGAAATGAAAATGAACAGACGGAGTCATTTTCCTCAACGAGTATTCTTCAGAAGCGGAAATGAAGGATTAAACAACGGATATTCATTTCCTCAACGGGTAATCTTTAGAAACGAAAGTGATCAGACGGAGTCATCTTCAACGGTTGCTTCCTCAGAAACGGAAATGAAAAGGATAAACAAACGGATATTCATTTCCTCAACGGGTAATCTTCAGAAACGAAAGAGAACAAACGGAGTCATTTTCAACGGTTGCTTCATCAGAGTTGGAAATGGAGGATTAAACAAATGGATATTCATTTCCTCAATGGATAATCTTCAGAAACGAAAGTGAACAGACGGAGTCATTTTCAACGGTTGCTTCATCAGAGTTGGAAATGAGGGATTTCACAAACGGATATTCATTTCCTCAACGGAAAATCTTTAGAAATGAAAATGAACAGACGGAGTCATTTTCAACGGTTGTTTCATCAGAGCTGGAAATGAATTGGGTTAACTCTAGATACATGACAGAACTTACTGTGATTTCTGTGCACTAAATTCCATAATTATGTATGCATCCATAATTACGTAATTCCTTGCACAGTCCACACAGTTTGTTTTGTAATTGTTTAGGGGAAGAAAAAAATCAAACCTGTGATGAGGGTGACTAGACTACCATAGGGTCCTTTTAATTAGATCGACAAATGATCCTTTTAATTAGGCCACCAAGGAGTCCTTTCAGCTATATCATCACATGATATTCCTAACCAGATTTTTGGATCAATCTGTTTAACTAGACCACTTAAGGGGTCTAATTATGGAGTAGTACTTTATAATCCAAGGGACTTAACTACAACGTAGAAGTCCATTAAGGATTTTAGGTAGTACCTTTGGGTATCCTACTATGAATTCCTTATACGAAGATATGGAATATTCTACGAGGATTCGGATAACATAATTTGGATCACACAAAAACATAAAAGGGAATACATAAGCACATAATCACATAATTGTTTTCTTGGTTATTAATTGTTATTATCTTGTTATTGATTGTAATTAACTTGGTGTTGATTTGAACATGGGTATTCAAGGCATACCAGGAACCCAGTTGATGGACTTCAACGTCCTCAAGCATCTATCTGAAAAGATAGGATGATCTTCTAAAAATTCGATTTTTTTTATTACAAGGAATCACCACATTCGAATTAAGGTATACAACAATTAAGGACTTACAAGAATATCCTTAGGTACCCCATTAAGGAGTGGGTATTCGTCCAGAGTTGTAACTTGCGCCTTGTACTTCGTTTTCCTTGGAAGAAACGGGTACTTAGGATTTTCGTGGAAAACGCAAGAGATCATAAAGTGGAAGAATTTTGGGGGTAGTCTGTTCTTCAAGGGATACGGTTCCTTGATTGTCGGTATTGTAGGGGATATGTTGTTTACACATGCAACCACATCAATATTTGTATATTGCATTGTAAAATAAAAGCTTTATTCATAAACAACGATAACAACTGTTTCATGGACCTTGACAACAAAAGAAAATAATACATAAGATGTGATTATTTCTAAACAGCGTTGTCTTCCATTCAGTCAGATGCTCATCCCTGCACTGGATTCGTATTAGCAAGCTTTGGGCAGTTTCTTCAGAAATGGCCCATCTCGCCACAGTTGAAGCAAGAACCTGGTGGAAAACGACCTTGAGCAGGATTGTTGTTAACTTGATTTGGTGCAGCTGCTGTTGGGCAAACCCTCTCCGTATGACCTATAAGTCCACAAACTTAGCATGTGTGGCACTTCACACCAGCATGATGATGTAGGCTACATTGGTTGCACAAGGGTGCAGTTCCGTTGTAGGGCTTCCTAGCAGGGGTTGAGCTGGTTGGTTGGGGACGGCTTGACCATTGTGAGCGACCATGGCGAAGTTCTGAGAAGTCTTTCGCTTCTTTGACTTCTTAGGGGATCCAGTCTGTTCATCCATGGTCTTTGATTACTCGATTGGTTTCTTGTCACTTTTTCGGAAAAGTTTACCTTTCCTGGTCTGAGATTCAGTCAAGGTAGCGGATAGCTCAATGGCCTGTGTAACTGTAGTGGGTTTACTACCAGTTATAATGTCTTGTACTGTGTCAGGGAGGCCATCAATGTACTTTTCGATTGCCTTATCCAAAGGCGTGACCATGTTTGGGCATAACAGACTTAACTCCTCATAACGGTCCGTGTAGGCTCGATGCTCACCGCTATCTTGCTTAAGATCATCAAATTCCCTTTCTAAAGCCCTCAGTTCATGACGAGGACAGAACTCCTTCATCATAAGGGCCCTAAGCTCGGCCCAAGTCTGTGCTAAAGCAACCTCAGCACCACGGTCTCTCATAACCCCGTTCCACCATGTAAGAGCCCTCTTCTGAAACACACTGGAAGCAAACTCGACCTTGCGATTATCAGGACACTGAACATGATGAAACGTACTCTCAGTGCTCTCGAACCATTGTAGGAGCCCAGTTGCTCCTTCAGAACCACTAAACTTGAGTGGCTTAGCCGAATTGAAACTCTTGAAATTGCATGGAGCATTATTGTTGTTGTTGGCTTGGTTCAGTTGAGCAATAAGATTTGGGAAAGCAGCAGCCATTTGCTGTGCGATGATTTCTACCAGTTCGGCATTCGCTATCTGATTGTCCCGTCGAGGAGGCATTCTAAAATGAGGGAAACATGAAAGGAAATGAGCGAGATGATTAGATGAAAAGGATGAGGTGATACAAAATTTGAAAGAAGCAAAGATGGTGGTCATTTGTTTGTTACCCCAAGGCAAACAAACGACACATTGTGACTAATCAATAGTAAATGGGTCAAAAATAATGTATCGCGAAGACATGCTCGCCTATAAGTGAACACTCACCCCAAGAGTTCCCAGGTAAGAGTGAGTGGTCCGATTATGTGGATTTGAATGAACACTCTAGCCTTAGACAGAAAACCCAGGGTACGGGCATTCACTCTTCCAGTTTGCACGTGTTCACACTATTTAGGACCCAAAACTTTGACGAGATTTTGAAAACTCAAAGGGGTTCAAAACCTTATAACAGAGGGTTCAAAACCTTACAATAGAGGGTTCGAAACCTAGTAATCAATCATCCAAGAACAGATGATTATTTTCAAAGCGGATTCGGAATCGATGTTCTCTTTGTGGTTATCACCTAAGGATAGGTGACGTTTTTTTTTTTTTAAATCTAAACGCAAATCTTCTTGCGTTAGGGTCCTAGAAGGTTATAGTCTAGGTCAAAGCATTACTAATAACCTAATTCCCTATAACCATTGGCTTTGATACCAACTTTTCTGTCACACCCCGACCAGGTAAAACAACAAAACGTGGCGGAAACGTGGGGGAGTGTTGTAACAGAATTAATTGTTTCACAACCATGGAAATTAAAGTTACGTTTTATTTATCAAACAAGAGAGTTACATTGTCTTAAAGCAAGAAACAAAGAGTACATAACATAATTAAACTAGTTCTAGCTTCATTTTTAGTTTCTAAGGCACAGGTCCGCTTATTTTTGACCTGATCATCCTATGCAACAGCCCCTGAAAACACATGTGAAAATAGGTACGTCAGCATAAAAATGCCTGTGAGATACATAGGTTTTGTGAAAATAGGATTCATGACTTGAGTTTAAAGAAACCGTTTAATAAAAAAGTAGCCATGAATCTTGTTGAGTGTTCCCTCTCATAAATCATTTGAAAAGTGATAAATAAACCAAATGATATATATGTATAAAAGAATAATGTATGGTTAACTGAATAGCCAAGTAAAATGAGTTTGTATAAGTTAAGTTATTTGTAAAACGATGTTTATGTGAAAATGTGTCGTAAATGTAATATGTCTAAACTGAAATGGTTTAAATAACGCTACAATATGTAATACCATGTAAGCATTTATATATAGGAAGTACCAGCGGCGTATCCACCATGTTTTTATCATATTACACGTCGCCTCGTTACTTAAATCACTTACCCAAACAACCACCAAGATGTAATGTTTAACAATTGTAGAAATGTTTATGTATGGTCAAATGTCCATTGTCAAATGTAAATCATGTAATGTGTTAACAATGTTATGTATGGTAAGTAGAATGAGACTACTTGAACCATAAGTAAAAAAAAGTACAAAACAAAGTATTTTGAATAATCAAAAGTTATGCTTTGTAGAATAATGCATGCTTTACTGATACAAACACTTATGTGGTAAGTTAAACGTCTATATCCAAGCCTTGAGATAGTAGGATAAACCTAAGAACAGATCAAAGGTTATCAAAAATGTTTTCGGATCCGGTCATTCCTTACGTCCAAACAAACCCAGGACTTCAGGAATGGGAGTTGTCAAGTCCTATGGTAATAGTTACAAGTGGTTTACATAATTCAAAAGGTTACAAATGGTTCACATAAATCAAATTGTAGGATCGTGTTTTGACCCGAACGAGTCTATCAGAGGAGTTTTGATCAGATACAGGTGCGGAAAACAAGTACCTGACATAGAAACAGCTAGACCTTCACTTAAATCACTTTTCTGATTGATATTACAACGTTTACATTCAAATCTCATACCGGCAGCACCTCGGTATGGAATTCGACCAAGTTACAAATGAGATCCGCTTATGGGGTATTTATAGAGTTGGTAGGTCCCCACATATGGACATGTTCGTATAAGCAGACCTGAACAGGTAGGTTCGCATATACGGACATGTACGAATAAGCGGACCTAACCAAATAGGTTCCCATATACGGACATGACACATAAGCGGACCTCCTATGTCCGTATAAGCGGACCTGCTCTCTAAATCACAAATTCTCTTCAGTTTTCTCGTAAAACGTGCCCTAATCTAACAATCTAAAACTAAGACTCGATACAAGACGAAGTCGACAGATGTAGTGCACCAACAGACTCCCCCTCAGATGTTGACGAGTCGACTATCGAGTCACGACAATGCTGTATCTTCACATCTTCAATCTTGATCAGTCTCTGGGCTTTTCTCTCTCTATCTTCTTCAACAGACTCTCTTTAACTTTAAAATCTTCAGACTCTCCCTAACAATCTGCTGGCATTTCTTTATTCTTCAGCAACATCTACTTCAGGATCTTTGTCTGACTTTCACAGGAATTCATTTCCAGAGTCGAAACTTGGCTATTCCTGCACATTCTTAACCCAGAAATGAATTTCTAAATTTAACAATTTAAATGCACCAACAATCTGATATAATCAGATGACTCCCTCTCATAAACATAAGCAATAACTATCACTCTCCCTCAGATCACAAAATCATGATGAACCACTTGATGATTTAGAAAATACATTTTGACATTTCAAAACACACTCCCCCTCACAACAATGTCATCATGTTTAGCACTCGGAATTTTGAAAATCAGCTTTCCAACATCAGTTGTCGAAAATCTTTTTGAGTTTTACAAAAAAATTTATGCTAAAACACACCGAAAATCTTTTTGGATTTTTTTAACGTAAAGAAATGCAGTAAAGAAATATTTACAGACACTATATTTGTGAGTTCGTGCAAGAGGATCATATCAGTTTTTGACAACTCACAAGTATCGTTGAGCTTAGATACACATTAAGAATTAAACAATTCACTTAGATTGCCGATATACTGATCCATTTAAATTCTCACACAAATTTCAACTAATTCAGGATATGAGTTAGGTGTTTTAAGAACTTAAACTCATTCATGTGTCCCACCTCTTGAATATACTCCCGTATCCAGATCCCAATATTCAGTCTTATAGGTGAGTATACCACAGATGATATCTGTCAGGGGAATAAATTATAGTACGAGGGCCGTGAGAGCTCAGGTCGATCTTTCGATACGCATCTTTCGGTGGGTCCCCTTTAGAGGATCTTTTGTTACAACAGCAATGACTATCAATTTTATTGTTTCAACAATTTGCTGAGGGTTGCGCTATATTTCAAGCATGCGGAAAGTATTCTCCGGGGACTAGGTCAGAAATTCCTTTCAGCAGAAGTCCTGGGATAATACCCCAGATATCACTGAGCATAAAGACCTAGTATCTCAGAAAGAGGGACCTTTCAAACGAGATTTCAGGGGTTACCTATATATCCAAGTAGTGTTCCCCACGAAATAAGCAAGTTTGAATTTATGTTTATATCCCGAAAAAGTTTACTAAATGTGTAAAAACCTATCGGCATATCATCAGCGAGACTGTTTAATACTATTTAAACAATACAAATCTTTAGCATACTGTGACCGTCTACTGATGTACTATCATTTCCTCTTCTTTGACACTAAAACTCATTTTTGTTTTTTTTTATCATGTTTTTGTCTTTTTCAAATTTTCAAATGTTTTTGGATTTTCTGAAAACTTCTACTCCCCCTAAAATGCAAACACATTTTAGGAAATTTGAAAACTACTAGACTCTTGACCCACTTGAAACATAACATGAACTGTACAAAAACTTGACAACTGACATCGAATCACATCAAATCGCCATTCACTATGCATAAACAATCAGAACTCCCCCTATCACAAACCATTTTCTCATTTAGATCTCAAAACACTTAAGTTTGTTTTAATCAAAATGATTTTTTCCGGAAAATGAGTTTGTTTTTACCACTTGTAGGTTTACCACTTGTTAAGTATGGGGATATGGTTCATCATCTTGTCAGTTTTTATCAAATGTTAAATCAAGTACAACTTAATGTCCTTGATTCACTGTTTGCAATTAAGCAACCTCTTACCACTTGTAAAAATATTCACAACATACAAACCTATGTAGGAATAAACCTCTACACAAACCATTTTACCAATCAAAATGCCGATTCCTGCTTCACACTTACCAACCTGGAAGTTCCGGCATAGTCATTCAACCTGTAAAATTTTAACAATTTCAAGCATTTTCAAGACAACTTAATTAAACATGAAAGATGTCGATTCCTGATCCACAATTACAAACTTGGGATCTCCGGCAAGTCAGGTTTTTCAAGCAAAGAAAATATCCACCCAAGCCTGACCAGCCTTGGGTGTTTTCAATTCAGAAGCAATTGGAGTGTAAGTTGCTTTCTTTTTAGCATAAAACTCCTTAACCCCTTTAACCTTCCCATCGACCATCTTTCCGAAAATCTTATTAATTTTCCCATTAAACGCTTTCTCAACATCAAAGTTATCCTTCTCAGAATAACCCTGATTTGAGATTTCAGACTTTCCAGTTTTCCTTTTAAAATTTTCAGTCCTCAATGGTGGAAAGTTCTCATCATCCATTGAAGGAACTGAGTTTTCATCACTCTCATCAAACTGTGGCTCCTCTGATTTTGTGGAATCAGATTCATCGCCAGATTTTACTTCAGATTTCTTAACAACCCATTTTTGGTTGTCAAGTTTAACACTTCGCCTGTAAAATCTCTTCGAACACTCACCAACTTCAAATGTTGAATTTTTAAAAACTTTAAATTTTTCAGTTGGTGGTTCGGTTTTATCAACAACAACTTCTTTCAGTGTTCCAGAAACTCCCTGTTTTGTGTTTGTCGCTTTCGGACAGTTCCATGCAATGTGACCAGTTTCACTGCATCGGAAACAGGTTCTTGTTTCTTTCCTTTGATAAGCTCCATTCTTCATCTTTTCATCAAGAAACTCCTGGTTTGACTGTTTCCAGAATGAGCTCTTTGCTTCTTCTTCATGACTAGTTCCTGCAACATATGTCATTTTTGATTTATAATCTCGAACATATTTTTCATTTTTATATTTTTCAGGTGGAATAAAACCAAGTCCTTTCTTTTTGTAGCTATGATTGTGGTTTGGTTTCTTTTGAAAACCAGAACCAGAATTGTAACCCTTTTTCTTGTTCAAACGTTTTTATACTCTTGAGGTGTAAGGTTTAGGTTTTATATTAAGATTTTCATCTTTTATTTCAGAAATATTAATTTCTGTTAGTTTGAAAACCTTTTTTATCAAATCAGTTTTGACACCTGTTATTGGAAACTTTTTATCAAAATATAATTTGTCAGAATCATTCAAAGTATACACAACTTCAAATGTTTCATCATTCAAATTAGATTTTGACAACAAAAACTCTTTACTGTAAACCCGTTTTCCCGACGACTTTGAACTCTTTTCGGACGAACTCGAACTTCCGACAGACTGACACGAACTTTCGGACTCATATTTTGACTCTGACTCCTCATCCTTATCCAACACCTGATCAACCACTCTTTTTATCAGTTCTGACTCGTGATCTGTGTTGGACGCTGTGAACGTGACATCAATATTGTCCGGTAAAACATCGGTTATCTCGGATTCTAGCTTAATATTGACTGCCTGTTTTAGTTCTTCCTCATTAGGTTTTCTAGACGAGTACCCTTCCCAAATCGGAGGCGGACACTTGTTATAACAGACACCCTGTTTCTTACCAGTATCCTTTTTCTTCTTTGGCTTTGTTTCTTCACCTTTAAACGCTTCAAATCCTTCAACTGTTGGATAAATTCTATCAATTATGTAGTCACAACCTTTGTAACTTTGCAGCAATCTTCTGATTCTTTCATTCTCAGTTGCTTCACTATCCAACTCTTTCTTCCACTTTGCACATTCTTCTATGTACAAGTTGATCTCTTTCTGCTTTGTCATCATGGTAGCATTCAACATCTTCAAAGCTTTCTCTCTTTCAGAGTTAGTCTTTTCCAGACTATTCACAGTTCTGTTCAATACATCATATGACTGTTTCAAATTTTTTACATCAAACAACAACTTTTCTTTCAACTTTTCTAACTCACTAAACCTCTCATCTTTTTCTTCACACTGTTTTCATGACTCTAAACAAGTAAGACAAGGTTTTGTGATTTCAACTATCTTTTCTATCTCAACTATCTTTTCAACTTCCACAATCTTCTCAATCACTTTGACTTCTTTTAAGTCTTTTGCAGCTTTCCTTTCTTTCAGTTTCTTCAATTTTTCTGCAAAATAAAATTCAAAACTGTCAGAAGATAAATGAGATTTTCCAATGTTTATTTGTTCAACTTCTTCATCATCATCACTGCTTTCAGAAGAAACAGATTTTCCATCTTGACTCTCCTCATTATCAGACATCACATCCATCCACTCCTTCAGCAACTCTGGCTTTTGCACAATCTGAGCATTAAAAGCTTTAACATTTGGATCAGCTGGAATGTACTTGTCCCAGCTAAACCCTTCAGCCACTTTCTCGTCATCTTGATCCATGATGCCATAGTAAGCCTTTTTGTTTGCATCCTCAATCATTCTTCCATGTGCCGTTTGAGGTTCCTTTTGTTGATGCGGTTGGTGAGTAATTTGCTGATAAATGGTCTTCCGATAATAATCACCTTTCCCAGCAGACTCCTTTGCTCCTCTCGGTTCCTGATTCTTGCACTCCCTTTTAAAGTGGCCTTTCTCCCTGCAACGAAAACAAACAACTTTAGATTTATCAAATCCAAGATTAGAAAGATTTGCATCCAAGAAATCAGCTCTTCCTGTAACCAATCTAAATTTTTCTGCTCTCCTCAAAACGCTCGCTAAGGCCCATTTAATATCCATTAGTTCCAGCTCCTCTGCATCAATCTGATTATAATCTTCTTTTGTGAGCATTGGATTGCCCATTCTTCCAGCAATCAACCCTTCATAAGACTCTAATGCAGTGACCAATAATCCCATATGATGCTTTACAACTTCTTCAGAATAATTTTGACCATTTTGAAGATGTAAAGCTACATTACACTGAATCGAATGCCCATTTCTAGCAGATGCAATTTGAACACTTGGAGGATTTACCGTTGAGAACCCACTAGTGTTGACTGATCCTTGACTGCTTGGTGTAGATTGATTTCCAGCACTAAATGCAGTTTGTATCTTTGGACTGGCATCAGCAGTTTGAACATTTCCTTTATAGTACAATTTAATATCTTGTTGATGAGTTGAACTATTCATTCTAGCAATTTTCTGCTACTCCAGATCTTGTGCCTCCAGTTTCTCGATAAACTGTGCAATTGATAACCTTTTAAACTGTCCGGAATTCTTTAATATCATCAGATATGTACTCCATTCCTTTTGCGGTAACGCGTCAGCAAGCTTTTCAACCCATTCTGCTGGAGTTCTTGTAATCTTCAATTGTGACATGGTGCGTATAAGATGACAATATCTTTCAATAAGACTCTTTGTTGTTTCACCAGGCATGCACGCAAATAGTTCAAACTCCTTTTTTAGCAATGCTGCTTTACCTTGAAGCATCTCAGTACTTCCTTCGAATTTCGTTTTAAGAGCTTCCCAAATAGAATAAGCGTTTTCATCATGTTGAAGCAACACAAATATATCTTCTTTAACAGCTTGTTGTAACAAATTAATCATCATCTTTTCTCCTTTGTAACTCTCTCTTTCTTGCTTTGTGAATTCTGAAATGATTTTATCGACTCCCGCTGAATTCTTTGGCCTCTCATATTCAGTTTCGATGCTCTCCCAAGCTTTTAGATGATTCGCCTGAACCCAATTTTCAAACCGTTTCTTCCATCTGTGATAATCTTCAATTCCCATAAGTTTCGGGGGTTTTTGCATTGTTCCGGTTTCATTCTCCATGTTCATGTTCTTAGCAATGTCACCCGGAGTAGTCGGTGTTGAAGCAAACGCGTTGTAGAATTCAGAATCCATGTTTCTCGAACAAGCTTTCAAACTAACTGGTTCACCTCGTGAAACACCTGACGTAGACAAACAAACAAAACACAATCAGTTTAAACGCTTATCAAAACAATTGAATCAAACTGATACTCTGTGCGAACTGAAACACTCGAACTGATGAATATTCTTTACGGACATCAAGTTGACAAATTGTGCAGACTACTATGACCCGGATCAAATTCGAACAACCTGACCCACTACGTGCAAACTGAATACACTTCCAAATGACCTGATTCAAACCAAACCGTGTGACCAGAAATTTATGCGAATCGAGTTTACTTCGTGTGAACTTGTAATGACTTCATGCGAGCTAAGAAACTTTCAAACGACCTGACTGTTCAAACGAACTGATCAATCTGTTCGGACTAGGATTGTGTTTTGTGAGAACTGACAGAAACCAAGAATCAAAGCACGCGACCTTAGTACACACCATGCGAAGTGAACATATTTGGTGCAACCTGATTAATGTTTCCACATGAACTTGATACAAGTTGAATCAAACTGAAATTTTATCTCGTATGATATGAATGTATATAACATCAAATTACCTATTTCGTTAACACTTACAAAAATGAAACAAAATAATATTGGAATGTGAACACTATTCTATTCAAAACAGTTACTGGGCCGAATCAAACACTAAACAGTTATAATATTGGGCTTCAACAATCAACTCAATTATGATCATATGCATTGAATACACAAACATCAATTAAGTCATTCACAAGTATTATTTGCAAAATCCAAAATCCGGGATTTAGCAACTATTGAACTTGTTCAAAACAGATCACGTGATGAACACAACAATCAATGCACATATTGACTTGAAACATACATGATCACAAGCAATATCAGAAATCAAATTATGACACACAATTTTAACTTCACAAGCTATTTGACTGCTGAATCCACTAAACCGACAATCAAACAACTATCACATGCATACCGACAATTCAATCAAATCTCATTGGACCTCCTTTTAAATGTGGACGGCACATGCAACTTCTATTTCCAATCTCACTAAGCCGACACAAATGTGCAAAACCATGACACAATATTAAACTCACATGCAACTTTGACAGTTATTAAAAGTATCACATGAACTTATCAGACACTATGTCGAAGTTTTAACCGAGTGTGATTGGACCATACGAGCGGACCTTATGAATGGAACTTGTATTGACCTAATGAGCGGACTTGAACTTTGTCAGAAAAGCGGATCTATTGAAATTTGTCACTAAAAGCGGATCTATCAAATTAAGTGACACTGAAGCGGATATGAATGTTCTTAAAAGCGGACTTGATGATTTGTCAAATAAGCGAACCAGATTGTTCTTTGAAGCGAACCAGATTGTTTTTTGAAGCGGACCTACATGCAATTTGGAGCAGATCTAATGCAATATTTGTCCAAATAAGCGAACTTGAATGTTCACAAAAGCGGAACTATGCCTTGTTCATAAAAACGGACCTTAATCGGAGGTTAATTTGAACCATTTTTAGTGTGAATTTTAAGGTCAAACTTTCAGGGATTTGACAATGATCAATAATCTACAATCTGTGAAATTTTGAGCGAAATCTGACCGTAAAATCTTGTTCTGATGAAGAAAGAAGGTGTAGAAGTAAGACTTTTAGATGAAATCCAGCAAATCTCTATATAGAACTCCTCCTCCTGAAGCTCTGATACCACTTGTAGGATCGTGTTTTGACCCGAACGAGTCTATCAGAGGAGTTTTGATCAGATACAGGTGCGGAAAACAAGTACCTGACGTAGAAACAGCTAGATCTTCACTTAAATCACTTTTCTGATTGATATTACAACGTTTACATTCAAATCTCACACGGCCGCACCTCGGTATGGAATTCGACCAAGTTACAAATGAGATCCGCTTATGGGGTATTTATAGAGTTAGTAGGTCCCCACATATGGACATGTTCGTATAAGCGGACCTGAACAGGTAGGTTCGCATATACGGACATGTACGAATAAGCGGACCTAACCAAATAGGTTCCCATATACGGACATGACACATAAGCGGACCTCCTATGTCCGTATAAGCGGACCTGCTCTCTAAATCACAAATTCTCTTCAGTTTTCTCGTAAAACGTGCCCTAATCTAACAATCTAAAACTAAGACTCGATACAAGACGAAGTCGACAGATGTAGTGCACCAACACAAATGGTTATAAATGGTTCAAAATGTAGAACAATGTGTCCATATGCTGGATGAGCATATGCAACAAAAAGGTAATGTAAAACAGTGTGTCCATATGCTAGATGAGCATATACTACAAAATGTAATGTAAAACAGTGTGTCCATATGCTGGATGAGCATATGCAACAAAATGTAATGTAAAACAATGCACTAGGTATGTACTAAATGGACATACATAGTGTGAAATGCATGAAATCATGTACTATATGTGTACTAATGAACATAACAAGCATATGATATGAAAAAATGGAAAAGCACGAAAGTATCAAGTAGGCACATGTGTTTCACCCCAAAACAGTTTGAAAATAGTAAAAGAGGGGTCTATGTACTCACTTGAGATTGCCTAGAAGTCCTTGAGTAACAACCAAGCAATGCTAGAGATCACGGAAATCAAACGGCACCTAATATAGGTAACTATGTTAATAATCGGACCGAAATCGGGAGATCGGATAGAATGAGGTTTCGTAAACCAAATGAGTGTTGGAACTCATAGGATATGGTTTAACAAAGCCTACATACTAAAATAAAACCTAACCTAAGTGCTTACGACCCATTACGACCCGTTTAGGTAGCTTATGCTACTTTAACGCGTCGTTCACGTAAAATGCGTTTGGAACGACTAACTAGCCCTATGATAAGTAAAATATGCCTTAACATGTCTAATATTGTTGCCAAATCAGTTTAGATATAAAAAATTATGTTACATATGCTTTAAAGTAAATTTTGGCGTAAAAAGGGCATTTTGGTAATTTACCTAAGGCATATAAACTACCTATCATACAACTAACTAAACGTCGTGACCATAAGGTATAACCTCGGAAGGTTATTCCCTATACAACTATGGTCACCAAATGTATTTGGTCGGATCCTAAAGATCGACCAAACGGGTCGGGTTCGAAAGTATAAGTAATTGCTTAGATCGCTTACCTTTACGACCCTAGATAAGCACAAAACTAAAAGTGATGAGCTAAACACGTTAAAACATGTTTAACAAGTTTATAAAACAGGTTTGGTATCAAAAAAAATGGTTTTGATACCCAAAAGTAGTTTGGTTACAAAATACGCAAGAATACGTATTTTGGCCGAAACTACGACTCGTCACTGAGCCTAGATAACGTGGTAATCAGTAGGTATAGTCACAAGGGACTATAACCATCGTGATTACGCTCAGGTTGCGAAGTTCAACCGAACTTCGTGTTGACCATAAACTGGTCAACGCAGAAAACGCTAAAAGAACGAAGGAGGACTTACAACGGGTCCAAGAACGGAAGTTTTGATCCAAATAACTCAGGTATGGAGCATAAAATCCCCAACTTAGAGCTAAATGAATCAGAGGTGAGAGTTCAAGTGAAATGGGGGTGGGCTATTTATAGATTTCCTTGCACCGCTAAGATCGTTCCTCAAAGAATGACCCTCGATCTATGCCGTACAAGTGGGCACATGGTATTTGGATACCATGGGCACTTGAAAACCATCAAATATAGCCCATAGATTGATCAAAAACCATGTGCAAGGGGGTATAACAGCTGGAAATAGCTGGAATAAACTTTCTGCTGGTCTGGGCATGCTTTACAGACCGTATGAGGTCCCTTACAGTCCGTAAGGACCATGCATGCTGGCAGAAAGTTTCAGCAAATGGCAGAACGGGCCACCGAGTCTCTGAACTTGATTTTTGATGCGTTTTGACACGTTTAATCCCCGTTAACCTTACTTAAAGGCTCAAATATGAAGTTAAAGTATAGGGAACTTAAAATGTGCTCAAAAATATTTCGGATGTCGGTTCGTTTGGCCGTACGATTGCATTGTTCGGTTAATTACGACGGTAGTCGTAACGGACGCGAAAACGATCCAAATTGCGCGACGAATGGATTTTTGACAAGCCAATCACTAAAACATAATATTTTGATGATTACATAAATTTTTGGATGTCCGGATGTATTCAGAACGTAAGTTATGCGTGAAAATGCAAACTTGTGCACTTTTTGACGCTTTTAGTCCCTGAATGACCCAAAAGTTTATTTTAGCACACCGAACCCCTCAAAGCCTATTTCTAAACAATGTAAAGGATATTTAGGGTATTTTTAACTTATGGTCATGTTCCGGAATGTTCGTTACAGTTCAAATTGGCATGCTTTCGTAGTTTGTCAAATTTAGTCCCTGTAAGCGAATTAACTTGATTTTGCCATACCAAGGCCTTCAAAACTTATTTCTAAGTTATGTAAAGGTTATTTAAGGTATGTTAAGCATATGTTGATGTTTCAGAGTATTTTTGCGTTTAAACTGATTACGTTTACGCACCAGTTTGCGTATAACTCTCCAGAAAGCGATTTAAAGCTTGAAATTGAACAAGAATTGATATGTGCAAAAGATACACATATTTATACAAATCCCAAGTATGAAATACAATATTTCATTGGTTTGGTATTTGTTTGATGGTCACAGTGACACAAGTGTCACAGAAGGAACGGGAAAAGCCTCTACGTGTGCGTACTTTGGGTTTGACCATACAAACGAGTTTGACCGATCAAATTTGTGATACACAGTGGGAAGCTTTGAAGGATGATGATTTGAGAAGTGAAGGTTTGAAGGGATTAGAATGTAAACTGATATCGAAAGCAGATGAAGTAATGTACTTCATGAACCGAGTCTGGGTTCTGCTTAAAGGTAACCTCCGTGAATTGGTTATGGACGAAGCTCATAAATCCAAGTATTCCATTCACCCAGGTTCTACCAAGATGTATCAGGACATTAAGGAGTTTTACTGGTGGCCGAAGAAGAAGAGAGACATTGCGGCCTACGTGAGCAAATGTCTGACGTGCTCTAGGGTTAAAGCTGAGCACCAGAAGCCGTATGGGCTTCTGCAGCAACCAGAGATTCCTAAGTGGAAATGGGAACATCTTACGATGGACTTTATCACCAAGTTACCCCGTACGTCGCGTGGACACAATATGATCTGGGTAATTGTGGATCGATTGACAAAGTCTGTTCATTTCCTTGCACTTAAGGAAACAGACAATACTGAGAGGATATCGCAGCTGTACCTTAACGAGATCGTAGCCCAACATGGAGTACCTGTGTCAATCATTTCGGATAGAGACGGACGATTTGACTCCAGATTTTGGCGATCTCTCCAGAAATCGCTTGGTTCTCGATTGGATATCAGTACTGCATATCATCCTCAAATGGTTGGTTAGAGCGAAAGGACCATTCAGACATAAGAGGATATGTTGAGAGCGTGTGCGATTGATTTCGGAGGAAGTTGGGATACTCATTTTCCCTTGGCAGAGTTTTCTTACAACAATAGTTACCACGCCAGTATAAAAGCCGCTTCGTTTGAAGCCCTATATGGAAGAAAGTGTCGATCACCGCTTTGTTGGACTGAAGTCGGCGAGAAGCATTTGACCGGACCCGAGATCATTCAGGAGACTACGGACAAGGTTGTCCAGATCAAGAATAGGCTGAAGGCTGCCGCGGATCGACAGAAGAGTTATGCAGATAACCGGAGGAAACCACTGGAGTTTCAAGTTGGTGATAGAGTTATGCTGAAGGTATCACCATGGAAGGGAGTTGTGAGGTTTGGAAAAGGGGGAAAGTTGAGCACGCGCTATATAGGTCCCTTCGAAGTCGTCTCTCGAGTTCGACCGGTGGCGTATAGACTCAAGTTGCCACAGGAGTTGATTGGAGTCCATGATGTATTTCATGTCTCCAACCTGAAAAAGTGTCTGTCTGATGAGACACTAATTATACCCCCTGGAGAGGTTCGAGTGGACAATAAACTGAGATTTATCGAAGAACCAGTGGAGGTTCTGGATCGGAAAACACAGAAACTCAGAAGGAGCAAGGTTGAATTGGTCAAAGTCCGTTGGAATTTTAAGCGTGGACCCGAGTTCACCTGGGAGCTACAGGACCAAATGCAACAGAAATATCCTCACCTCTTCCCATCGAGTGCGAAAACAAAACCTGTAAGGAGTAGAATTTCGGGGACGAAATTCCTTAAACAGGGGGAAACTGTGACACCCGGCCTCTCAGGCCATACCGGACATTAGTAATCTGTATAGTAGAAATGTAACATGAATATTTGTGACTAAATGTGATGTTAATATATGATATTTGATGTGTTGATAAATTTAGATGTGTATAAAAATTTTGTTGGCAACGACAAAACTAACGCTTATCGCGTAACGTTTAAAATGCGAAACGAACGTCGGTGACCACCCGATCAGTGTTAAAATCCTAAAAATAGTCTGTTATAATTAGAATAATAATTGTAATCATATCCGTGTGGAAAAATAATTTAAAACGCTAAGAAACTCTATTTTTCAAGTTTGAACGCGTACTTCACGATACTGCGCGAATTAAACAAAATACCGTCAACGCAGCCAATCAAGGCAACTGGTAATTATTTCAGTAATAATTTTAAGTGATTATTTTTATAGAACAATAAAAATAATTTAAAACGCACTAAAACGGGATTAAAATGCTAGATAAAATACCCGGTATTCAGTAAGATACCTGTCTTTAGACTAGTATGCATATAATATATGTATGTATATATATATTCCGTGAGAAAGGAGATGTGTGGCAGCAATATGGGCTGCCCACATTCTCTTGGACTTTGAAAATTGACACTTGTAAACACTAGGAAGAAAGGTGGTGGTGATTACATGCTTCCATACTCCATCATATTTCCAAGAAACCCAATTCAAAATTCACTCTCTCTCTTCCTCATACCAAGCTCGTCCGAACACCCCTATTACACTATCACTTTCATTTTCAAATCCAAATCTTGGAGAATAATGTCCATTCCAAGGTGATTTCAAGCTTTGTAAGAAGGTTTGGAAGTGATTCAAGCAAGAACAAGCCTCATATCACCATCTTTTCTCAAAAACCCACTTTGAAAACTTGAAGGTGTAAAATATTTCTTTAAACATTGTTCTTGATTCATATTGATAATGAAGTTAGTAAGAAGTTTCTCTTGATTTTTGAAATCTAAACATAAACGTGAAACTAACAAACAAATGAGTTTTGAATAAAATGAAAATGAGTGTGTGCATGTATGTATATATGGCCGAAAATGATGTTTGTGTATGTGTATATTGCATTTTGAATTTTTGATGAAAGATTTCTTGATTATTTGATTTCTTGAAAAATAAGATGATTAAAGTAAGTATTAGTTGTCATACAAGAATGTTTTAAAATGATATGTGTTATATTTTAAAAACATGATGTTAATATGTTCTAGAATAAGATTGCAACATAAATGATGATGATAAAATTATAGAAGTGCATTAGATGCACAAATGTAACATGCATGATGACATATGAACTCAAAAAGATGATTTGAACATGATATGATAAAAATTCATTTTGATCAGACTATAAACACTAAAATAAATTTATTTTGAAGTGTTTAATGGTATATTACTTTGTCATGATTTTTACTAGCGTTGCATGAGGTACTTGGTGCATAAAAAGTTGTAAAATACGTGAAATCGCATGATTTATGTGACTTATATAAAAACTGCACTAATATGATTATAACCACAATTTTAATCAGTAAATAACATGTATTTTTTTAAAATATCAAGTCATTTCGAGTTGGGATGGTTACGGTAACGTTTAACGCAAAACTATGCGTTAAAACGGTCAAAAATCGGCTTTTCGGGTGATTTCTATAAAACTGAATTAGATCAGTAAATAAACTGATATTTTTAGTTTAAAAATAAATATTTTAACTTATTTTAAGTTTACTTGGTATTTGGTTGGTCATACGTGACTTCCGACGCCCGAAAACGTTACCGAATCGCTAAAATATGCATTTTTCAATGAACATGAGTATGGGTGAATTTTGAGTGAATCTTATGTGATAAAATGTATTAAGTGATTTGAACATGTAAATGTGATTATATGTTAAGTGTTAATTCGATAATGGGAAAATTAGACTATGCATGTATGCATGTACGTTTTGTGCGGTTGAAATGGTAAATATGCGTTAAATGTGTGTAACTTGTTTGTCGAGCATGAAATTTAGTATATATGAGATGTTTTATGTATATTTGCTTTAAAAATGACAAAATAGTTAAGTTAGTAATGTTTCGCGTGTTTCGGTGTTATATTATATGAACGTTTATGTATATATGTTACGACGCGCAAATCATAAGATATATTATGTATAAACGGAAGAGTTAACGGATTTACACAATAATGGTCACCAATAAAACCGTTCAAAACGCAAAATCATAAAGATATATATATATATATATATTAACACGCCAACATAATCAAAAATATATATTAACACGCCAACATAATCAAAAATGACAACTTTTCGAGAAAATCTCAAAGTTATGTGATAATTCTACTAAGAAACGTAGAAACTTAGGATTTTTGTGATTAAATGTATATTGATTTAGAATTGTTCCCATATTAGGACGTATATAATCAATTTCTGGGATTGCGGTATTAAAAATACGCACCCAAAGGTGAGTGTCACTAAACCCCTCTTTTTACTGCTTTATATATATTTTGAGGGTAGAACACGCCAATAAAAGGGTTTAATAATGTTTTTGAAATAAAACATACCTTTTGATATAAATTATATATTTTCATTGGAAATATATGGATTTTTGGGAAATTATATATGTATTTCGGGATGAAATGGTTTTGAAGAATAAATATGTTTCGGGTGGAAACGGGATTATGCACGCTGTTTGGGGGAAAGACGACTGTGTAGTTGGTACGAATATTGCTTGGTCTCAAGAGAGTAAGTATCAGCATAGGCTTACATTTCGTCGGGGATTTTAGAGGATTCGTACAACATCGTGTATTAAATTGTCATATTAGTAGGATATATATATATTGTACGTGAGGCAGACATCATATTGTTCTTCGAGAAAGAACCATGCGCCCATGATGTCGTTTAATTAGTTTAAGTATTGCACGCGAGGGATTATTGGTAGATCTATCGGGTGACAACCCCGTCGTGACCGGTCGCCCCGTGTCAATGTCAAACGACTAATTAATATTCTGTTCATTGTCTAGTTTTGATTATCCCTGCATGGTTAATATATAGTTCGTATCGTCTAGCTAACATACGAGTCTGAAAGTTGACACTAGAATTTAATATACAAAACCTGGGCAGTATTACTATTGTCGGAGTAATGACCAGATGGAAGGCCCATGGATTTTATCAAAGGAGTAAAATGGACTTTCTAAAACTACATGGATGTTTTCAAATAAACACCTAATCAGAAAGTTTTCCTTGAAATAAAATTTGTTAGTAAATGAATAAGTGAACTCACCTTCCTTTGTGTTGACACTTAATTTTAACGTGTGCTACAGGTACCTAGGTTCGGCTTCAGGAAATCATGGCGTATCTTGTATATGATGATGCATGTTGTTTCATTTAAATATGTTGGACATCTTTTAAACTTTCTGGGACGTTTGTAATAAGATCCGCAAGGATCAAAACAACTAAACTTATGTGGTTATGTTGTGACTTTTAAAAATGTATTGTTTAATATTATGTTTTAAAATATGTCAAAATGTCCAACAAAAGAGTGCATCGTCCGACAAGGTATAAATGGGCACCAACTTCCGTCTCCACTACGTTTAATATTCCGCTGCGACGTTTTTGGGGTGTGACAATCTGATCCAAAAATTCTAAAGTGGAAGGTCAACAAAGACACCCACGAATTGACTCTGCTCAAATCAATGGCGATGCTACCAAGATAAGAAAGGAGGATGCATATGGGCTCTGTGCAGAAGACCTCCAAGATTTAATGAATCTGGAGCTCAGAAAGGATGCTGATGATATTGAGTCTCTTAACTTTGAACTACAATTCAAAGGTCAAATAAGAGAGTTCATGTTGAGAAATAAAGATCAACAATAAATGTGTTTTGGCATCATCTGTTCCAAGGGGGAGATTGTTAGGATTGAACCCTTACAAAGGAACAGATGATATAAAGCCAAAACTACATCAGATGATTGATCCAGAATAACAGAGTTTACAACCTCTGATGCTAACCACTGATCAGGGCTTAAACTGCATTACAAGATCTGATGAAGACAAGCTCTGCTGAGGAACCTCTGATGAAGACTAACATTGGATAGGCTCATCAGTGTGTCTCCTTTATTTAATGTAACAGTGTCTTTAATAGCAATGGTTAGTATAATCAGTGTTTTTAGTTTGTTAATGTTGTTAGCTGTCACTATCACCTCTGACATCAGAAAAGATGCTCAGAGGTTAGGATTGCACTATAAATAGACAGTGTTATTGTATTGTTCAATTATCTATCTAAAAGATCATTCTCTACCAATTATCTTTCTTACATTCTGTACTTAACAAACTGTGACATTAGGCTGAGGGGGAGTTGTAATTCACATGCAAACTTATAGGTTTTAAAACATGATGATGAAAACAATCTTCCATTGGTTGTGAATCCAAAAGTTTTCTTTACATTCCGCTGCAAATCACTCTGTTTTACACTTCATTCATTTACCATATTCAAACTTTTCACAACTAATTAAACTTAGATCCTAACAATTTCATAGTTTTGTTTCTGTTGTTTGGTTTTGTTTAGAATTTTTTATTTTATATTTTAGGATAATCTTTATATTTTGGAGTTATTCATTTTACCTTGTGCAGTATTTTCTCATAGATCAAACTATGCAAACAGTGAGTAGATCTATTCCCCCTTTTTATTAAACCTTTTGGGGTGTATCAAGTGTTATGCAAAACTCATATTTATTTAATTCATTCTCTACCAATTATCTTTCTTACATTCTGTACTTAACAAACTGTGACATCAGGCTGAGGGGGAGTTGTAATTCACATGCAAACTTATAGGTTTGAAAACATGATGATGAAAACAATCTTCCATTGGTTGTGAATCCAAAAGTTTTCTTTACATTCCGCTGCAAATCACTCTGTTTTACACTTCATTCATTTACCATATTCAAACTTTTCACAACTAATTAAACTTAGATCCTAACAATTTCATAGTTTTGTTTCTGTTGTTTGGTTTTGTTTAGAATTTTTTATTTTATATTTTAGGATAATCTTTATATTTTGGAGTTATTCATTTTTCCTTGTGCAGTATTTTCTCATAGATCAAACTATGCAAACAGTGAGTAGATCTATTCCCCCTTTTTATTAAACCTTTTGGGGTGTATCAAGTGTTATGCAAAATCTCATATTTATTTAATTCATTCTCTACCAATTATCTTTCTTACATTCTGTACTTAACAAACTGTGACATCAGGCTGAGGGGGAGTTGTAATTCACATGCAAACTTATAGGTTTGAAAACATGATGATGAAAACAATCTTCCATTGGTTGTGAATCCAAAAGTTTTCTTTACATTCCGCTGCAAATCACTCTGTTTTACACTTCATTCATTTACCATATTCAAACTTTTCACAACTAATTAAACTTAGATCCTAACAATTTCATAGTTTTGTTTCTGTTGTTTGGTTTTGTTTAGAATTTTTTATTTTATATTTTAGGATAATCTTTATATTTTGGAGTTATTCATTTTACCTTGTGCAGTATTTTCTCATAGATCAAACTATGCAAACAGTGAGTAGATCTATTCCCCCTTTTTATTAAACCTTTTGGGGTGTATCAAGTGTTATGCAAAACTCATATTTATTTAATTCATTCTCTACCAATTATCTTTCTTACATTCTGTACTTAACAAACTGTGACATCAGGCTGAGGGGGAGTTGTAATTCACATGCAAACTTATAGGTTTGAAAACATGATGATGAAAACAATCTTCCATTGGTTGTGAATCCAAAAGTTTTCTTTACATTCCGCTGCAAATCACTCTGTTTTACACTTCATTCATTTACCATATTCAAACTTTTCACAACTAATTAAACTTAGATCCTAACAATTTCATAGTTTTGTTTCTGTTGTTTGGTTTTGTTTAGAATTTTTTATTTTATATTTTAGGATAATCTTTATATTTTGGAGTTATTCATTTTTCCTTGTGCAGTATTTTCTCATAGATCAAACTATGCAAACAGTGAGTAGATCTATTCCCCCTTTTTATTAAACCTTTTGGGGTGTATCAAGTGTTATGCAAAATCTCATATTTATTTAATTCATTCTCTACCAATTATCTTTCTTACATTCTGTACTTAACAAACTGTGACATCAGGCTGAGGGGGAGTTGTAATTCACATGCAAACTTATAGGTTTGAAAACATGATGATGAAAACAATCTTCCATTGGTTGTGAATCCAAAAGTTTTCTTTACATTCCGCTGCAAATCACTCTGTTTTACACTTCATTCATTTACCATATTCAAACTTTTCACAACTAATTAAACTTAGATCCTAACAATTTCATAGTTTTGTTTCTGTTGTTTGGTTTTGTTTAGAATTTTTTATTTTATATTTTAGGATAATCTTTATATTTTGGAGTTATTCATTTTTCCTTGTGCAGTATTTTCTCATAGATCAAACTATGCAAACAGTGAGTAGATCTATTCCCCCTTTTTATTAAACCTTTTGGGGTGTATCAAGTGTTATGCAAAATCTCATATTTATTTAATTCATTTATCAAACATGCAAAGTCAACGTGTGGATTATGTGTTATGTGTATTTGTTACTTGTTTGTTTATTTAGATTTGTATCTCAGTCAATTGTATGCAAGCACGTCACATTGTGGATCCAGTGACTGACCGATTCCCCACGGTCATGGGTTAATAGGTATCGCCATCATCATTCAGTTTCGCTCTTTGGGGCTTGAGACTAGTTTCCCTCTTCGGGGCTCAAGACTCGCATTTATTGCATTTGGTTTGTGTTATATATTGTTGTTTTTTATTGGTTATGGTTATCGCATTAACACATGATTTGTATGTTAATCTTTTTAAAATAAATTATTTTACTTAAAATTAGATTTACTCACTGACTTCGTTTAGTTGGCCCAATTATTTTACGCATGGTACAGGAAATAAGGTTTGATGAAGCAAGGATGAAGACATGTAGGATTTGTCTTAGACTAAATAAATGGGATTATTTTTATGTTTTATGTTACGAACTATGTTTGGATTATTTGAGAAATTGTTATGGCTGATGTGATATTTAATCAGTGGCATTATAAATATTGAAACATTTAGTAGTGTTCATAAGCTTTGGGCAATCATCTCACTCCGACCGATAATCCGTCGCGGGTCGGGTGTGACATCTATGACACAGATGTGTTTGTTCGTATGCCCTGAATAAGACATTCATTGGCGTTTATGACAAATATAAAATATTCTATCAAGATTTTTTTATGACAAAAACTTACTATTAATTAAAACTAGAAGTAGTATCCGCCACAATGCGGCGAAGTTCGGTAAAAACAATGACCAAAATTTTAAACACAACGCATTCAAAGTCTAATTTTATTATAAAAACTACAGTAAAACACAACACATTTAAAGAAAAACTACTATTATAAAAACTTTTAAAAAGATACAATGTCAACAATTTTAATGTGTCTAACTTATGCTAATGCATCTTCGTGACACAACTGGTTATCCCATCTTCGTTAAGCGGTTGGCCGTCCAACTGATCTAGCCAGTTGTCCTCGTTTGGGGCCCAGCCTTCCTTCACTGGTCGATCTCTTTTTGGACCCCAACATTCCTTTACAGTTGAAATAAAAGTGTCCATTAACTTTAGACACGTTAACTTTGAAGTGATTGCTCAAGAGTTGGGCTTTTTGACAAGACGCCTCCTACCCATGGACACATGCATGACCTTCTCCTTGCCTTCTGGCTCAGCCTTGGTTGGAACATCTTCTAAAATAGGTGGTGGTAGTGGTGATAAAGCATATGCAACCCCAACGTTGCATGTTTCTAAATTCATGATTATATACTTTCCATAGCACACAAATTAACTGACAACATATATTAGGAAATATCAAAGACGAATATAAAAAACTCATGAACCTGAACAGAAGGGCAACGCGGGTTCATAGGCCCACATTGAACTCCATAAATGGGCACAAAGAAAACATGGTTGAAAGGTAGAAAACCTACCAATGCGACAATATTATAGCTTCCGAATGAACTTGGGAACCAAAAACTGCAACGTGATATAAAAAAAAACAATAAATCATCACACACACTTAAAACGTAGGCTTCCTATGTTGGAAACTAAAATAAAAAAAATCCAGAAACATGAAACTGTTCAAACAAAGAATTAAGGCCTCTACGACATACGAACAACACACCATTTTAAGTTTGTATGCATAAACAACCAAATCAAAGTGTTCCAAGAAGCCAAACTATTAAGAATTGAGACGCCTATGTAAGACCCTTATGTGACAACCGTCAAATTTGCATGCATCCGTACAATTATTAAATGATGATTAGTGCTTAATGACTGTGCTGATTTACAATTTATAAGTTGAATTGCTTTCTGATTACTACATTATACTTACATGTGCATCACATAATGCAAGTGACACAACATTGACTGCATGCAAACATTTTGACATAAATAATGCACAAAGCACAGTTAGCACAGTTAACAGACAAACCGGGAAAATGCTGACGGAGTTCAGTACATAGACAGACGTTGTTTTGAGACACAGTATGAGCCAGAAACTAAGTACTACACTAGTATAGAGTGTAGGGAAGTAAGGACCACAAAACTGCTTTTCTAAGTGATAGTTTAAGTGCCGAAAAGTGCCTAAAACTCAATTAAAATGCTGAATTTAACAAAATTCAGCAATAAATCAGCATTTGAACACAATCAGATCATGCAGAAATATGCTCAAATGGCCCCGAATACTTTCCTAAGTGTTGGAAATTAAAGGTGTCACAAAAGAGTACATAGAGAACACTAAACGAAATAGTTGGACACTTTAACGAACCGGTATCTAACCGAACAACCGGACACTACCCGAAACACCAAAATTATACTAGAAGCATTGTTTTAATGTTTCTGAGCTAGTTATGATCCCCGAACACCCTAACACACTATATACCACATAATATGCATAAACACTAACTAAATCACTTAGATTTCAACCATTATGCTTAACTTACCATTGGAAACCAACTAGACCCCCCCCCCCATGGTAGTGGACGGTCACAATGTGGCCCCCACCCTTGATTCACTTAAATCTTATAAGATTTGTTATAAGGATTTGTTATGTACTTAATAGACATAATACACAATGGATAAAAGGATTAAATGGTTATAAGATGATCAAGACCCTCACTATCTCTTACACACACTTCACACCATCTTCCTCCTCCCTCTCCCTTGGTTCTCGACCGAACATTGCCCACCACACCACCACCACTTTCATCCATTGATCATCCATTCCATAAACTCACAAAGGTGTAAGAAGGTCTACAAGCAAGCTTGGTGGTCTTGGATCTTGAAGGACCTCTTCTAATAGCTTTTATCCAACACATTTATCATTTTCTTCATCAAGTGTTCTTCCCTAGCCTTTGTGCTAGTAGTAAGCTTCATATCACTTGATCTTACTTCATATATTGTTGGTTAATAGATGATGAACATTGTTAATCTTGTTGAACACTAAAAGACATATTCATGAAACTTTAACATAAGCTTAATACCATATGAATACATGTTGATTAGACTTAAACACATGATCTAGTAAGTTAAGGTGATGATCTTGTGAAAGACCAAGATCATCATGCTTTATGTTTTCATGAACTTGAAAAATGAAAATGATTTTGTGAATGATGAAGCAGGTAACATGATTACTAGACATAAATGTCACACCCCGACCACGTAAAACAACAAAACGTGGCGGAAACATCGGGGAGTGTTGTAACAGAATCATTGTTTCACAACCACGGATTAAATAATTTTGTTTTATTGAATTATTGAACTCATTGTTTATTACAAATCAAATAGATACAATTATTATCTTTCAAGTTTTAAAGTCGCTAAGGCACGAGTCCATCCTATGTATAGCATGTATCGACAATCATCACAAAGCAGTACCTGAAACATGTGTAAAAATAGGTACGTCAGCATAAAAATGTCTGTGAGATACATAGGTTTTGTTTATGCAGGATTCATGACTTGTTAGTTTAAAAGAGTGTTTTAACAAAGTGGTCATGAATCCTTAATAAATGTTTTCTTTTATAAACAAGTGATAGGAAATCAGATTATAAAAGATAGATGTATAAATAAATACTTAAGTAAAATAAGTTTGTAAAATAATGTTTTGATAATAAGGTTTGTAGTATATATAAAAATATACTTTGGTTTTTAAGAAAATTGATTAGGCAACATATCAAAATATATTTCGGTTCCAAAATCGTTAAACAGATAGTATATTAAATATACTTTGGTTGTCAAAATAATCGTTTTGGTAGTATATCAAAAGTATACTTTGGATTTATAAATAACATATTAAACTATGTTTTGGTTGAATAAATAACATATTTAAAATATGTTTTGGTAGTTTAATAAAATATATGTTGTTTTGTACAATATCACACATGAGAGTATATCAAACTATACTTTTGAGAGTATAATAAAATATACAATAAAAGTGTTATTTAAGAATTCAATCAGACCTAGTGCATCAAAATACACCTTTGAGACTATAGGGATACCACAAAGGCAATACCTATTTGGATGGAGAAACAAATTGGTTTCAGACATTCCATGACAACAGGAATGGGGTGTCAAATCCTATAGCGCTATATCATACTACCAATCGGTCTGGTGAACAAAATATGTACTATCCAACAATTAATTTTATAATCTTTGAAAAATCAGTGTTTAGATCATAAATAATCATTTGATTTGTCAAAAGATAGGTACTAATATGTATAATCAATTATACTTTGAAATCGTGAACATAACAAATAGGTACACATATTTCACCCCAAAACATTTAAAACAGTAAAAGAGGGGACTATGTACTCACTTGAGGGTGCTTAGAAGTCTTGAACAACAACCAAGCAAAGCTAGAGGGAGTACGGAATCAAATGGCACCTAATGTAGGTAACTATGTTAATAATCGGATCCTAATTCGGGTGATAGGATAGAATGATGTTCTATAAATCAAATGAGTAATTGAACTCAAATGGTATGATTTAATAGAGCTAACATTCTGATTTGAAAGTCTACCTAAGTGCTTTTGACCCGTTTCGACCCATTATGGTAGTATAAGCTACTATAATGTGTCGTTTGCGCAAAACTATGTTCGGATGGTTATCTATGACTTATGTCAAGTCTTACATGCCCAATTATACCCAAACATGTTACTAAATCAGATTAGATGTCAAAAATATGTTCACATATACACATTATGGATTTATGCTTCAAAAGGGCATTTTGGTCATTTCCTATGGGCATGTAAACCAATTAACGAATAGCTAACCAATCCTATGTGATCATAAGGGATAACCTCAGGGGTTATTCCCTATGCAACTATGATCACTAAGCAAGCTTGGTCATATCCTAATGATCGACCAAACGGGTCATGTTCGAAAGTCTAAGCGGTTGTTTAGACCGCTTGACTTACGACCCTAAACAAGCACTAAACTAATAGTGACGAGTTAAACATGTCAAAACATGTTTAACCTACTTAGAAAACTGATTTGGTATCAAAACAATGGGTTTTGATACCCGAAAATAGTTCTGTTGCAAAATGCGTGCTTAAACGCATTTTGACCGAAACTTTGACTCGTCACTACACCTAGTTAACGTGGTAATCAGTAGGCATAATCACTAAGGATTATAACCATCGTGATTACAATCACGTTACAAAGTTCAATTGAACTTTGACTTGACCAATTGCTGGTCAAAACCAAAAGTCAAACTGTTGGCCAAACTGTTTGACTTTCTGCACTAACATAAATAAAAGAATGAAAGAATGCTCACTAAAGGTCCTTGCTATCTTTTCTACAAAGAACAAGTTCCTTATCAGATGAGAGAGCTCCCAATTCAGATTGTAGAGGAGAAATGAGAGGAATGAGCAAATGAAACAAGTGAATATGATGGCTATTTATACTTGTTGTGGATTAACAAGATCAATCCATGTGTTTGTGTGGCCATCAAGGATTAAATCATAGCCATACATATGTTAGGAACTGATTAGGGACCTTGGAGAACACTTAAACTTGCTCAACACACCAAGAAATTGCACAAACAGCCCCTGAATTAGCAAACTATTCCTGAAAACACATTTCTGGTCGCTGGGCTAGTCAGGCGGCCCGCGTAAGTATGTGGGGTGGGCTTACGCGGCCCGTATGGGTTCCCCAGTTCAGCAAAGTTTGATATAATTACAGTTTAGGTCCCTGCACTTAGTTTAAGCTCATTTCAAGGCTCTACAAGGTCAATAAAGTTTAGAGGAATCAAAATGTGCTCGGAGAACTCTCGGATGTCGGCTCGTTTGGTAGTACGGTCGCGTTGTTCGTTAAATTATGACGAAACTCAAACGGACGCGAAAACGAACCAAATTAAGCGACGAATGGTATTTTTTTGTATGCCGATCACTAAAATAAAAATATTTTAGTGTGTACAAAAATTTTGGATGTCCAGATGTGGTCAGAATGTAAGATATGCGCGAAAATGCAAACTTACGCTGTTTTTGACACTTTTAGTCCCTGTAAGATCATATAAGCATATTTTCGCACACCGAACCTATCAAAGCTTATTTATAAGATATGTTTAGGTTATTTATGGTATGTTTAGCTTATGATCAAGTTCATTGCCTTACGAAATGGCAGACTTTTGCAGTTTGACGCAAATAGTCCCTTTGAATGATTAAACTTGATTTCGGCATACCGAACCTTCCAAAACTTATTTCTAAGTTATGTAAAGGTTATTTAAGGTATGTTAAGCCCATGTCACTATTCCGGAGTGTTTGTTGTGTTAAACTGGTTATATTTACGCATCAGATCACGTTTAACCTTCCAGAAAGCGATTTAGAGCTCGAAATCGAACAAGAATTGATATGTGCAAACGATGCACATATTTATACAAATACCAAGTACGAAATACAATATTTTATTGGTTTGGTATTTGTATGATGGTTGAAGTGACACAGGTGTCACAATAAACTTGAATGATTTCAAAAATAGCTTTCCAAAGAAACCAAGTTAAATCACAAGATTTACATGAACATTGTTTTTAAAGAAACTAATCATGTTTCTAGTGGTGAAACAAGTATAAGAATACATTGTTTACAAGAAAAATTCAAGAGAATGATTTTTGGAAAAATCATCTAGTAAGTTGTAAACACCTAAATCTTTCAAGAATGAAGTTTATAAAGAAGTAAATGCATTTTGGAGGGTAACTAAGTCTACTAAACACCCTACCAAGTTACTACAAGTTTTTTTGAAAGTTCAAGTTCATGATTATCATGTAAATAGCATAGTTTTGGCACTCGGTAAGTGTAGATTGATTGTTGATTGTTTGTGATGATTTTGAAAAGAAAATGATATGCTTTGATAGCATGGACACCTCCATTTTTAGGGGAAACTATGGCAAAATTTTGTAAAAATATAAACACTTAGAAAAATATTTTCTAAACAAATATTTACAAGTGAGTTTTAACTATTGTTTTCAGTATAAACTTTGCCATAGATTTTGTTACAAAAATACAAGTATTGGAGGTTGGTTTTTATAAGTAAAAATGGATAAATATGTATTTAGAATATATATTTACATTAGAAACACATTGTGTGTGATTATTTGTATACTTTATGTATTAGTTTTATTATTTTAGGATTTAAAGTAATATAACTTAACAAAATACCAAGAATTTACAATCCAAAATAATGCCAAAAATCACAAGGAATAAATATATAAGTTACACGCATAATATTGTGGAACCGAACAAGAATGTAACTTACAAAATATTCCGAAAAGTACATTTATAAGTATATTTTTGGTAAATAATATTTTGGACACCAAAAGAATGAAAATGGGATTTTCATGATTACTATAAAATCATATCTTATTTTTGACAAGGAGGAAATATAATATTTTTGGAAGTAAAGAAGTGCTTTCTTGGAATTATTAAGAAATATATTATTTTTATTTTCTTGGATAAAGTTGAAATACATTATTCTTGCCTTCTTGGGATAAAATAAGTTTATAAATATTTTCTAAGTGAGACATGAAAATATATTGTTTTGGAACTACAAATATTTTTGCCAAAAGAAAAATTAGGAATAGTTTTTCTAACAAATACTTCTTGAAATATATATTTTAGAAAGATATATATTAGATACTTGTTAAAGATAATCCACATCGGGATACGACACCGATACATGGCAAAATATATAAGTATAAGAATACGAATACACATGTATGAGATACCCCCATCCTTGGGAAGGAAATATGAATATAAATACTTGGGAATACAAAAATATCGTTTAAACAATTATTCCAAAATTAAATATAATATAAGTTAAAATAATTATTATTTTAACAAGTAATTATAACTTGGAATAATATTGAGGACATAAAAGAAACGTAACTTAGAGGCACTAATTAATACCAAGTCAAGGCACGACCCGCTCGTCTAATGGACCGTAGTACGCATGTAGGTAGTCGAGCGTTCTAGAGGAAGCTTTGAGTTACATCGGATACAAGGAAAGCAAAACAGTGAGTTCATGTCCCCTTTTTCTTTAAACTGTTTTGTTTATTAACTTCGGGGGTGAAGTACATGTTTCAAATGATTACAAAATGCTTACAGACAAATACAATTGGTATGGTTAGCTAAGGAAAGTACAGTAGATCATGTGAATGGGTAGGCGCATACTTAAGGCCATTAATCCTCGTAGTAGGACCGAGGGACAGGAGTAATAGATCTATTCGGGTGTAGCGAGCCCCACCCATGAGACCGCTGAATGGACCATGAGGTGACTATGTCTTACAACCGGAGGCCCGGTACAAAGTCTGCTAGGTTTGAGTCTTCCTGCACCATGTCACGTATATTAATGTATTAGCTACACATTAATTGATCTGTTTCCTTGTTACTTTCATACCGGGACTTACAAACTTACATACATACTTACAACGATTTCAAAGGTTTACTCATACACCCAAACAAACACATGAACTCGCTCAACTTTTGTTGATGTTTTCAAACTACATGTATTTCAGGGAATTAATAAATGGATCTGGCGGGCGTTGGAAGTTTTATGCTGCGATAGGAATAAAGATGTCATCCATGGTCTTTGGGTTTGGATAGTGTGTCTTATTCCTGGACGAGACACGTCTTCCAAACCTTGGTTATTTTTAATATCTCGAATTTGAAGTCTACGCTTTGTATGGTTGTAAAAACTCGAATTTGAAGTCTACGCTTTAAAAACAATGATGTTATGCTATAAACTTATTTAATGGATGACAAATCTATGGTTTTATCATATAGTTGTTATGATTGAATGCAATGATATTAAGAAACTCACACCATAATCACGCTTCCGCAAAAGTCAGGGTGTGACAGCTTGGTATCAGAGCTTCGATTGTAGCGAACTAGGATTCTATCTCGAGTCTAGACTACAATCATTAGGGCTCTCACAAAAACGTTTTTACAACATGTTTTCATTGCATACACGAAACGCCCAGATCCAGGGAAACAAACATTTTTACAAACAAAAGACACGAAACACATTTCAAAGTTTATGCTTATGATTCAGTCTGAGAGACTGGGAAGTGTAGTCTGAGTGACTAGGGAGTTCAGTCTGAGAGACTGGGAAGTGTAGTCTGAGAGACTAGGGAGTTCAGTCTGAGAGACTGGGAACTTTAGTCTGAGAGACTAGGAAGGATAGAAAGTTTCAGGAAGAATAATGTGAATACATGATGAATTGTCCTTGTTTGCAATATACTAAGTGATTACTATGATTATACATGCTATGATTATTATGTACCGGCACACATGACACCTTCCTCAGAAAGCGAGTTGTCAGACGTTGACGACCCTATGGCCACCGCCACAAATAATGAGATTGCACCTGCGCCGGAGATGTTTACGTCAGACACTGAGAGTGACCCTGACATGCTGACCGAGGGCATGGACGACTTGCAACCGTTCGCGCTACCAGACTTTGGTGATGATTTGCCCTTGTTGATGGCTTCCTTTACGAAGATCCCCCTGTTATTCTTGTTTCGGTCCATGACCACCTTCTCATTGGTTACCCCGATGGCGAGCACATCGTGGCTCCGATCTTCGATGTCGTATCTCTTGTGGTCATACTTTCCGAGGCTTGGCCATTCGATGATCTGTATGATGATGACATTGATTTGTATATTGATGGTCCTCCTGATGACGCCCATGATGATGGAAAGTTAGACGAGAACGTTGTGGTTAATCTCACTTCTTAAGATCCCTGTTATCAAGAAATCCTCTGATTCTAGTATACACTCAATTTCAGACCCCTTTGAGTATGTGACATCTGCAACCTTACAGACGGCCGGATTGCAGCCTTCTACTACTGACTCAGACGACGACATCGTTATGACTGCTGCACTATCACCTGCTTGAAATCCCACACCTTTATACGACCCAGAGCCTGCTCCTAAGCCAGCTCCTGCTCCTTTTGGGTCAGCTTGATGTAGCACATGCTGATCCTGCGCCCTTGTTTGATCATGACCCTGTTTCTTTTGGTTTACCAGACATTGCACCCCTTATACCAGACCCAGTACCTGCATCTGATGGTCTTCTCTCTTGCTGAGACATTTGTTCCTGCACCCGCACCCGCTGATGTTATTCCTCCTCTTCCCCTATGGAGACTGACGTCCATTGTACCGACATGCCTAACAGGACATACCCGCACCCCGGAAAGGTACTCCAGGTCAGCGCCCGCATGACGATCCTTTTGCTATAGCAGTATTTCCCCCGACCTCACAGGCTACACCGTTTGCTCCTTCCATTACTTCACCGTTGGACGAGCCATTTTGATGGTTCCTACCTTGCACTAGGCTGATTTCGGACCCCAACCATCCCTCACATTATGGAGACTACACACGGGGTGAGTTGCTCCCGTCACATCAACTACAGTTTGAGGTTTTGAGTCGCAGAGTTTTGAAGCTTGAGCTGACACCATATCCTCCACCCCAACTCTGCCAATAAACTTTGATCCTTCACATTCATCGAAGATTCCTCTTGCACGCTCGCCTGCTGCTATTACACCTTTCTCCAGGTTTTGATGCTCGTTTCTTTACTATCAAGCAGCAGATCAGTTAATTACTTCGACATATATACAAGCTCGAGGAGGATCTCGCTCATGCTAGCAGTTTGCTTTTCCTCCCTCCTCTACCTTAGTCACCAGTATAGTTGGTTTTTGGATTTATGCGGATTGCGTTACTTTTGAGTAAAGACACTACTAATGAGCCAAGATCATGGAGACTTTTGAAGACCACTTCTGACTACGTGATTTTGATACACTGATATACTTATTGGACAAGGGTAGGGTGAACCTGTGTCCCTTTTGATGTGATATACTTTGTAGACAATGTGATTATGGTCGGAAAATAATGGAAGCCCAAACGTCATATATGCCCCCATTAAACATGTAACAATACTTTGTGGTCTATGACTAATGGAAGCTCAGTAGCTATGTCCTCACTAAGCACATTGTTGATCCGCGTGTTTGTGCTACAGGTGGGGTGCTACATGCTTGCTTGTTATGCTCTTATTAAATATATTCACACCTACAAGTTTGTGCTATAATTATGATGTTATATGATTGCTTGTTATAACGATTGCGTATATCCACATGTAAATACACCTCCTAGGTCTTATTCATGCTTATGTGCTTGTGTCCTTAATAAGACCTGACCTAACCGATCTCCTTCTTAGAAGATGTCGTTTCAAAGAAACACCGATACCAACAACCCCCTACCAACGACAGAGGCGGAATTACAAGAACGCATCTCACAAGCCATCGCACAGCACGAGACCCTTCGCTTCGAACGCAGCGGAGGTACCTCAGGAAATAACCCACCTAACGGCTGCACCTACAAGTAGTTCTTGAGCTAGAAACCTCTGGACTTCGACGGCACTGGGGGTGCCATAGCTTTTGTGCGTTGGGTTGAGAAGACGGATTATGTTTTGCGATTAAGTAAATGCGCCTCCGAACATCAGGCCACGTACATAGCTGGACTATTTCTAGATGGGGCTCTGTCATGGTGGAACCTTCAGGTTCAAACATTGGGCGAGACTGCTGCATATGCCTTGACGTGGGACGAATTGAAAGAACTGATGCGTAAGAGATATTGCTCGAGGGCAGAAGTCCAGAAGTTGGAGACTGAACTGTGGAACTTGAAAATGGAAGGTTCAAAGATAGCTGTGTATGTGCAGAGATTTCACAATTTATCACAAGTAGCTTCGCATCTGGTGGAACCAGAGTTTAAGAGAATCGAACGTTTCATCAGGGGATTGGCACCTCAGATTCTAAGCCTGGTGACAACATCTAAGCCTCCAACGATCACCGAAGCTATCGACTTAAGTGTGGCGCTCACTGAAGAAGCAACTAGACTAGGAAAATTTTCCACGACGAAAGAGAAAAAGGAGACTCCTGTAGAGCTATCTGGAGATAACAAGAGAAAGTTCGCAAAATTCAAGAAGGGTACTCGGGTGAATAGCAAGAACAGGGCCAAAAAGGGAAAAGAGTACACGGGTATCCTACCTAAGTGCGACAATTGTCGACATTATTATATCGGGCGATGCAGTTATGGAAAACGTGAAAACTGCGGAAAAGTGGGCATGTCAAGGAAACTTGTAGGCAAGGTACTGAACGTGGAAATAGAGGCCAAGATGGTAGCGAAAATCACAAAGGAAACAACGACAACGACAATTATCAAGGCAGGACGAGTGACAAACAAAAACGTGTTCAAAGTTGTTTTAACTGTGGAAGCATAAAGCATTTCAGAAATTATTGCCCTAAAAACAATCAGGCACAAGGATGAAAGCTCAACACCGGAGCTAGGGAGACACACCAGGAATCCAAGCGTAGATATCGGTACGTCCCATATTAGTCAACGTTATACATATGTGCTGCTAGATACTGTTGCAAATTTTAGCATTCGCATCCCTAGAGTTTGAGAGTATACTTGGTTTAGTAGCAAGTAAGTTAGATAACCCGTACTCGATAGAACTAGTTAAAGGGAAGCTTCGACGTGGAAATTGGGATGGATTGGTTGTCGAGCAATCAAGCGGAGATTGATATCCGCATCCCGATGGCGAACAAAGAAACGATCGTGACTCATGAAGCAGGATACGCCTCTACAAATTACTAATTGCTTGAAGGCACGAAAGTTGTAGCGTAAAGGATGTGTTGTTTTTCTTGGCTCATGTCGTGGACAAGGGAGTCGAAGAACCAAAACTCGAAGATATCCCTGTGATAAGGGAATATCCCGAAGACTTGCCAGAATTATCTCCTCAACGACAAGTCGAATTTCGCATCGATTTAATTCCAGGCGCCACGCCTGCAGTCAATGCACCTTAGCAACTTACACCTTCGGAGATGCAAGGATTGACAGTGTAACCTCAGTAGTTGATAGAGAAGGAAGTTAACAGACCAAGTTTCCCGTTTTGGGTAACCCCAGTTCTGCTCGTCAAGAAGAAGGACGATGATTTTCAAATGAGCATCAACTACCAGGAGCCGAACAAGCTAACCAACAAGGGTCGGTAACTCTTGATGGGGGATTAACGAATTATTTATTTAACCAACTGTGAGGATCTAACTACTATATCACGACTGATCGATAACCGAGTGTCATTAGTTGTGAATTCTGGAAGAAGGTATACCGGGGAAATTGTGGGACAATAACTTGTTTTAAACGTACACAAAAATGGTGTTTCCTACACGATGCACAAAACAGTTTACACAGAATACGAAACTTGGAGAATCTAGAAAACATGTACTTGGGACCTTTGGGAACCCAGGTCCAAACTCGTAAAGGTTGTTGGTTAGGAACCACACCTGTTAACTCAAGCAAACCCCATTAACCTGACATATATGCTATTTCAGTTAACCAAACAGAAAGTACTCAAACTTCTTTTGTTGAAATCTCCACATTTGCTTCTAGCGAGTAGATATTTGCATCTCTACTCCCCTTAATGGTAGTTGCATCATGTTAATTTCCTTCGCTGAGAGCGAACACACATTTGCTTCGATACTTGGTCATTTCGTCATTTTAGCAATTACTCATTGTTTCATTACTTGGAAACTTATATGTTACACATGCACCATTTGCTACGCATGTGGTTTCGTTTCGAAAAAACGCCTCATTGAAGTTCAAATATTATTTGCTAAAGCTAATTATTTATTTATGATTCAAATAACCTACATTATTGTAATTGTTGGCTCCTTTGTTAACAAGTCAACACACTTTCTTGAGACTTCTTTTCTTTCAAGTTACATTCATGGTTTATCTTTGTAACCATGCTGAGATTCCCTTGTTGATACATACGTTTATTGTCGGGTTACGCCGAAACCAATATCAATTGCTTGAACTTATCCACTTCGCATATTCAATTTCAGACGCCATATGATGTATTGGGAGCATCATATTCAAATATTTTTGCAAAGGTTCTTTTGTTTCGAGTCGTAGTAGACTTGATTGGTCTACAACTCCACTTAATCGTTTATTGGTTTCGATACCTTGCGGTGATACTTTCACAGAATTGAAGCTTGCGCTAATTTGGTTACGCACCTCATACACAGATTTAATTGTCCATTTATTTGTTCTAAATCCGTTTTGTTTATCACAATTAAAGCGGTCTTAACACAATTGTGTGTTAAGACAATGGTACCTAGAATCATATCATATCACGGTGTACCTCCTAACGATTCTTTCGTTGTAAATTGTATACCTTGCAGTGTTTATTGCTTACCATCTTCAATCAAAAACGGTAGTTCTTTGGTGTCCTATATTCAATTGAAAGGCCCTATGACGTCGATTTTTCAGGCGTGCTTCAGTACACTTTCATTGTTTTCAAACACGGTGAACTTGTTCGGTCACCGCTACTATGGAAATATGTCAATTACGACACCTTGTGGTGTCATTACAAAATTTGTAGCTTGTGCTAAGCATGGTCAATCATTTCACACAAAACTACACATACTTTTATTTGACTTGTCATTTAAACATTCCGAATACAACTACGAACTAAGACAATAATACGCCAGATTTGCTTGTGTTCCATTCGGTGTATTTTCGCAATCCAAGAATATCAACACACTATTTTATCTATGTATTTGTTCGAAAGTTGACAAATCACTTTCATGCTACTACCACATTTGAGTTGTTAATTTTGAGTTCATATAGCAGATGCTATGGTTTGTGAAAACTCGTTTACATATTGTGACCGATTGTTTGAGAATCCATTAGTCCAAACTCTTTTGTTACACCCCTGTTAACTGAGTTACACTAGATTATACATCTATACATCTCGTGTCCCTTGACATCAAATGCAAGAACACATACCTTTTTAACCATTGAATTCTTGTTGTTGTAATATATCCTTGGATTCACCTGATGTGAATAATATTTGATTCGGTTTTGTGGCAATCTACCTCAGTATTATTCATATACATATACGCATAATTTAACCCTAAGGAGTTAAGGTAGTACAAATTTCGAGGACGAAATTTTCTTAACAGGGGGAGAATGTGACAACCGTCAAATTTGCATGCATACGTACAATTATTAAATGATGATTAGTGCTTAACAATTGTGCTGATTTACAATTTATAACTTGAATTGCTTTCTGATTACTACATTATACTTACATGTGCATCACATATTGCAAGTGACACAACATTGACTGCATGAAAACATTTTGACATAAATATTGCACAAAGCACAGTTAGCACAGTTAACAGACAAACCGGGAAAATGCTGACGGAGTTCAGTACATAGACAGACGTTGTTTTGAGACATAGTATGAGCCAGAAACTAAGTACTACACTAGTATAGAGTGTAGGGAAGTAAGGACCACAAAAACTGCTTTTCTAAGTGATAGTTTAAGTGCCGGAAAGTGCCTAAAACTCAATTAAAATGCTGAATTTACCAAAATTCAGCAATAAATCAGCATTTGAACACAATCAGATCATGCAGAAATATGCTCAAATGGCCCCGAACACTTTCCTAAGTGTTGGAAATTAAAGGTGTCACAAAAGAGTACATAGAGAACACTAAACAAAATAGTTGGACACTTTAACGAACCGGTATCTAACCGAATAACCGGACACTACCCGAAACACCAAAATTATACTAGAAGCATTGTTTTAATGTTTCTGAGCTAGTTATGATCCCCGAACACACTAACACACTATATACCACATAATATGCATAAACACTAACTAAATCACTTATATTTCAACCATTATGCTTAACTTACCATTGGAAACCAACTAGACCCCCCCCCCCCATGGTAGTGGACGGTCACAATGTGGCCCCCACCCTTGATTCACTTAAATCTTATAAGATTTGTTATAAGGATTTGTTATGTACTTAATAGACATAATACACAATGGATAAAAGGATTAAATGGTTATACGATGATCAAGACCCTCACTATCTCTTACACACACTTCACACCATCTTCCTCCTCCCTCTCCCTTGGTTCTCGGCTGAACATTGCCCACCACACCACCACCACTTTCATCCATTGATCATCCATTCCATATACTCACAAAGGTGTAAGAAGGTCTACAAGCAAGCTTGGTGGTCTTGGATCTTGAAGGACCTCTTCCAATAGCTTTTATCCAACACATTTATCATCTTCTTCATCAAGTGTTCTTCCCTAGCCTTTGTAATAGTAGTAAGCTTCATATCATTTGATCTTACTTCATATATTGTTGGTTAATAGATGATGAACATTGTTAATCTTGTTGAACACTAAAAGACATATTCATGAAACTTTAACATAAGCTTAATACCATATGAATACATGTTGATTAGTGTTTATTTGCTTCTTCATGATTGATGATTTGTGTTAGTGATGTTAGACATCATAAGAAACCTACTAGATTGTGATTAAACACGTGATCTAGTAAGTTAAGGTGATGATCTTGTGAAAGACCAAGATCATCATGCTTTATGTTTTCATGAACTTGAAAAATGAAAATGATTTTGTGAATGATGAAGCAGGTAACATGATTACTAGACATAAACTTGAATGATTTCAAAAATAGCATTCCAAAGAAACCAAGTTAAATCATAAGATTTACATGAACATTGTTTTTAAAGAAACTAATCATGTTTCTAGTGGTGAAACAAGTATAAGAATACATTGTTTACAAGAAAATTTCAAGAGAATGATTTTTGGAAAAATCATCTAGTAAGTTGTAAACACCTAAATCTTTCAAGAATGAAGTTTATAAAGAAGTAAATGTATTTTGGAGGGTAACTAAGTCTATTAAACACACTACCAAGTTACTACAAGTTTTTATGAAAGTTCAAGTTCATGATTATCATGTAAATAACATAGTTTTGGCACTCGGTAAGTGTAGATTGATTGTTGATTGTTTGTGATGATTTTGAAAAGAAAATGATATGCTTTGATAGCATGGACTACTCCATTTTTAGGGGAAACTATTGCAAAATTTTCTAAAAATATAAACACTTAGAAAAATATTTTCTAAACAAATATTTACAAGTGAGTTTTAACTATGGTTTTCAGTATAAACTTTGCCATAGATTTTTTTACCAAAATACAAGTATTGGAGGTTGGTTTTAATAAGTAAAAATAGATAAATATGTATTTAGAATATATATTTACATTAAAAACACATTGTGTGTGATTATTTGTATACTTTGTGTATTAGTTATATTATTTTAGGATTTAAAGTAATATAACTTAACAAAATACCAAGAATTTACAATCCAAAATAATACCAAAATCACAAGGAATAAATATATAAGTTACACGCATAATATTGTGGAACCGAACAAGAATGTAACTTACAAAATATTCCGGAAAATACATTTATAAGTATATTTTTGTTAATAATATTTTGGACACCAAAAGAATGAAAATGGGATTTTCATGATTACTACAAAGTCATATCTTATTTTTGACAAGAATGAAATATAATATTTTTGGAAGTAAAGAAATGCTTTCTTGGAATTATTAAGAAATATAATATTTTTATTTTCTTGGATAAACTTGAAATACATTATTCTTGGGATAAAATAAGTTTATAAATATTTTCTAAGTGTGACATGAAAATATATTGTTTTGGAACTACAAATATTTTTGCTAAAAGAAAAATTAGGAATAATTTTTCTAAGAAATATTTCTTGAAATATATATTTTAGAAAGATATATATTGGATACTTGTTAAAGATAATCCACACCGGGATACGACACCGATACATGGCAAAATATATAAGTACAAGAATACGAATACACATGTATGAGATACCCCCATCCTTGGGAAGGAAATATGAATATAAATACTTGGGAAGTATTGTTACAAAAATATCGTTTAAACAATTATTCCAAAATTAAATATAATATAAGTTAAAATAATTATTATTTTAACAAGTAATTATAACTTGGAATAATATTGAGGACATAAAAGAAACGTAACTCAGAGGCACTAATTAATACTAAGTCAAGGCACGACCCGCTCGTCTAATGGATCGTAGTACGTATGTAGGTAGTCGAGCGTTCTAGAGGAAGCTTTGAGTTACATTGGATACAAGGAACGCAAAAATGTGAGTTCATGTCCCCCTTTTCTTTAAACTGTTTTGTTTATTAACTTCGGGGGTGAAGTACATGTTTCAAATGATTACAAAATGCTTACAGACAAATACAATTGGTATGGTTAGCTAAGGAAAGTACAGTAGATCATGTGAATGGGTAGGCGCATATTTAAGGCCATTAATCCTCGTAGTAGGACCGAGGGACAAGAGTAATAGATCTATTCGGGTGTAGCGAGCCCCACCCATGAGACCGCTGAATGGACCATGAGGTGACTATGTCTTACAGCCGGAGGCCCGGTACAATGTCTGCTAGGTTTGAGTCTTCCTGCACCATGTCACGTATATTAATGTATTAGCTACACATTAATTGATCTGTTTCCTTGTTACTTTCATACCGGGACTTACAAACTTACATACATGCTTACAACGATTTCAAAGGTTTACTCATACACACAAACAAACACATGAACTCGCTCAACTTTTGTTGATGTTTTCAAACTGCATGTATTTCAGGGAGTTAGTAAATGGATCTGGCGGGCGTTGGAAGTTTTATGCTGCGATAGGAATAAAGATGTCATCCATGGTCTTTGGGTTTGGATAGTGTGTCTTATTCCTGGACGAGACACGTCTTCCAAACCATGGTTATTTTTTGATATCTTTTGACGAGCTCTTAATGAACTCATAAACACTTTGTATGGTTGTAAAAACTCGAATTTGAAGTCTACGTTTTAAAAACAATGTTGTTATGTTATAAACTTATTTAATGGATAACAAATCTATGGTTTTATCATATAGTTGTTGTTATGATTGAATGCAATGATATTAAGAAAGTCACACCATAATCACGCTTCCGCAAAAGTCAGGGTGTGACACCTTAATTGATTTATATGAGTTACATACAAACTTCGACTATAATTGTGCATTATCGATTACAAATACAATTTAAAATACGAGTTTGTTAAAACCTTTTAAATATTTACAACAATTCAACATCATATATTGATACCGTCGTTTAAAACGTGACGACAAAACATTTCGTGAAAGCTTGATTCTTGATTGTGCTCGGTTCTTTGTTGAGCTTGATCGTCGTCCGGTACCATACGTTATACCTACATTTCATAAAACATGAAATGAGTTAATCATTTAGCATTTAAAACATGTCCAACCAAGTTCGCGTGCCGCGACGGGATCTCAGGTTCACTGTCGTGTGCCACGGCGCCTGTCGCGTGCCAAGACGCCAAATGGGGTTCTCCGTCGCGTGACGCGAGGGCCCAATTTCAGCAGAAAGGTTTGTTTCAGACATGCATTGTTCCAGCAATTCTTATCCTTCTCTCTTGATTCGTTTGACCTGCTTCCTTTCCAAGCTTTCACCTAGCTTGCCAAGCGTTAAACTATCACTGAAATTGTAAGATGGTTAGGTTAGTCATAATCATTTACGACTATTCCATCCTACGCCTCTTATGTCGAATTTATCATTCGATCATGTACTTGGTCGGTTTGACTTTTTAAAGTCAACCGCCTATCAACGTTAATAATTACTCGATGTAGCTCTACTACTCGTTTAATTACTTAGTCCATTATCCGATAACATCATTCTTATGTTACCGGTTTAATCATTTTAACACATGATGATATCAACTTCATTCTAATCAAGAATATATCATCATTTTCATTTTATCATACAAAACCATTTCCTAGCAAGTATGATCATGTACTCGAACACACAATTTATTCAAGTATTTCCTTATTACAATCACGTATGATGATTCTAATCATAGTTATATCATCAATTTCATCATATGATTAAAACCCACTTAACCTAGTGTGGTAAATCATTCAATCATTCAATTCATAGCATGTTATGTATGATTTTCACTTAGGGTTTTGTTCCTAAGCAAATATACATCACTAATCTAGCCATAGCTTCTCTAATCCATGCGTAATTCGTGATTAGGATGATTATCCAATTTTTACAACTTCACCAAACATCAAGATTTTACATACCTTATGATCCCCTAACTTGGGTGATCATTAATTCATGTTCAATTGTGAATTTAGACTCCATTTGGACCTTCAATTTGATGATTTGTTGGAAACTTAGGGTTTTGGCTTCTGGGGAGCTTCTGGTCGACGAACAGAACATACTCAATGTGTGTTTTTATGTTTAAGTTTTCTTTTTATAACTTAAGTTTCCATTTATCCAAATCTGGCCCCTCTTGTTTGGTTAGTTAATTAAGTAGGGCACAACCTACTTATTTCTAACAATATTCCTGTAACACCCCGTGTTTTCAGTAAGTCAAAGTCAAAATCAAAGTCAAGGTCAAAGTCAACGACCGATTGTACGAATTTGACTTATAGTAATTTCCTTATTTTAATTGTATTATGTGGAGTAAGTGTTGTTAATTGCAAAAATCGATGTATGAAAATCGCTATCTAATCAACTCACGACTATGAATTGTAGGAAGTAACAATGCGATAAAGTTAACTAATCGATAATCAAACTTTGCTACTCGACATCGAATCGTGATACGAACCGCAACTCGACTTAATTTAGTTATTATACGTGTGTGTGTGCCTTATGTGTTACTTGTGCATGTTTATATATATATGTTATGGAAATCAATCGAACTCAATCAAAACTCGAAACGCAACCAAACTCAAACCCGAATCGAAATCGAAGTATGATACTTAGTGGAGAAGAGACTGCGCTCGATATGAGTAGTTAGGACTGAAAGTAATTTGACTAGGAGACCCTATCGTGACGAGCAGCTCGCAATCGAAATCGAAACACCAAAAATCGTCGAGTCAAACAATCGAACCAAGTGCCATCCGGCCGGATAGCCATCCGACCGGATAGCCACTACGCCACAGATCAGGTGTCATCCGACCAGGATGTCATCCGACCGGATCGTCATCCGGGCGGTATGCCATCCGATCGGACAACCCTTTCCTCTTTTGGAATCCTATAAATAACCCTGTCATTGTCATTCTTTCCAATTTTCGAAGTCCTTGTCTGAACTATTCGTGCTCCCCACCTTTTCTTCGATTTCTCTCAATCCAGGTAAGATCTCACCCTAAATCTTGTACGTTCTTGATCTACACGCGCTCCTACACCTTTCTATCTTTTAAATCTTAACTTTTAACCGTGAAATCACTAGATTTCGGGTGTTCAAAGGTGACGTCATCATGAGTCCTTCAAGAACTTCATGTTTTGACTTTAATCCACCAAGAACAACCGAGAGCTAACCGATTTCCACGCAAACACACAAAGATCTTGTAAAGATCTCGACGCAAGAATTGGGAAAAGGGATTGAAAGATGGCTTCTAGCTTTCTTTCAACTCTTTTACTCTCATTACACTCAAAACCGATAGAATCGGACTCGGTTCTAGTCTCCTACTCCTCCATAGTGCTGTACTAGTCCAAGGTCTAGATTCTACTCACAAGACCACCAATTTCGGGTTAAACAAGAACAACCGTCCTAAGCCGGTAACTGGCCGAACTAGGGTGATTCCTAATCAGTCTGGCCACTTGGGTTGAAACGGGGTTCCGTTGCTTAATGCGATGTCAACACCTCTCGATAAAACGACAAACAACCAAAATGACCAAGTGAAAGACGAACGGAACAGCCGGAGCGGAATGCTGTCCGAACGGATAGGTTATCCAAACGGATTGTCATCCGAACGGATCACACTTGGGGCCCACGCTTGAACAATCTTATCTGAAGTTTGGGTATTGAACGAATTGCAATCCGATCGAACGACCATCTGACTGGATTACTCTTCGGATCATGAAATACTAAGACTTCAAAGACTTAAACAACTTTCAACATGTTCAATAACAGGGTTGCCATCCGATTGAATGACATTTCTGTTGTGAACTTGCCTTCAATAAGTAACCTCATCAGTATGTCGCCGTCTGACCGGACCACTATCCGACCGGATGACCATCCAAACGGATTGCCATCCGCACGACTAGTCATCCGATCGACCGACTTGATGGATAGAGATACTTCAATGCATTCAAAATGCTACAACAAAAACTTCAAAAGTCAAACCATCATACGCAAACACATCCTGATTATAGGAAGAAACAATCCACTCGAATAGTCATCCAACCGGGTAAGCTGTCCGACCGGATGACCATCCGAACGGATTGTTATCCGCACGGATTGTTGTCCGATCGGATTACCCTCCGATCGAGCTACCATCTAACCCACTCACAACTCGAATCATTTTTACGCGTCACTTATCGATTATACAATCTAATCTACTCAGGCTAATCTTACTCGCTAAGCGCTCCCTTCAATCCATCAACCGCTGTGAGTATACTCGATCCCTTTTTGCTTTAAGCACTTTTAGGTGTTACATACGTTACAACTATTCAAATCACATCACACACACTACTCAATACTATTTGAACGCTAACCGTTAATGCATGTTATACGTGGCTTATGAATGCTTGTTTTTTATGTTTACACATGGAATGTTGTCTACCTACCTTAGCAACGATAGTACTATAGTTTGGATTCAGCACCCGTTCACACGGGGGTTGTTAAGGACAATTACTTGCATGGATTACGGTGGTAATCATGTATTGCAAACTGCCTCGGGCAGTCAACCCGCAGTCATTGGTATCGATGGATCTATATCGATAACTAACGTGCTTCATTTCACTATGTGTACGTGCTGGTTATGCGTAAACGAATTCAAACTGTATATGCTATTATCAAACTTGTATGCTCACCTTTACATTATATGTATTGACTTTTATTTTAACGTATGTGACAGGTGCTTAGGATGCACACATGTTAGGATGTTGAAGCTAGAATAAAGCTTTAGAGCCCAACAAATAGTTGTCTGTAGTAAATGGATCAAGGGTCTCTAGAAGCAGATAAACAATTGCTCTATTTGAAATCTGAGTTGTCGGAACAGAATATTTGCCTAGATTTTTTTATCTGTAATAATTTGTTTACTGTTTGAGGCATGGTATGGGACATGTTATTTAAATTGAATAGTAATGATAATTGTTATGGAAACTTCTGGACAATCTGTTTCGCTCAGTGCCATGCCCCGATGATTCCGCCATCGGTTGGGGTGTGACAGATTGGTATCAGAGCCATAACTATAGGGAATTAGGCAAGACACGACCTAGTCCGGGTCGATGTCTTAGAAACCTAGTCTATAGTTAGGAACCAACAGACCGACTTGTGCATATCCGGTAGGGATTATGTACGAGCTTATTCCTCGCTATTCCCGCTTATGCTATGCTACACTATCACTACACTCGAATTAACAGCTGTAAATAGGCGATAAGGTCGAGATTAGGTGTGAAAACCACAAACTCCCGACTAAATTGCTTGAATCAGTGTTGTTTTCTTTCTTTTTCAATAATGAACGCTTGTCCAACGGGGAAATTATACCAAATCAGGAGTGAAATCCATATTTTGATGAATAATCTCCTCTAATTTATCAAAACAGGGACGAAGTAGTTGAGCCAGGGGTGAAACCCTAACCTTGACGACCTGTTCCTCACATTTTACAAAACTCCCACCAAAGTCTCGACGGACTCCAACGACCTGAAGTCACGACATGACTAACGGGATGTGTGCCAGACGCCCAAGAATCGAGGCAAGGACACAGTCCTGAAGGTCAAACGTAGACGACAAGTCCTTGTGAATAGTTGAATCGCTTTGGTTAGTCGAAGTCTACTAGCCGCAGACAGCCTATCTCTCGATTTTTTTTACGTATTTCGATTCTAAGCATGCAACTGCTGACTCTGATAATTCGTCGATTTTATGAGTTTATATGTGTGTTTACCTGTTTATGTGTTTAAATTTTTGGAATTTACTCGATTTCGCTTTCACTTCGATCAACACATACGACTCGCACTGCTTTTCTACCTCAAAACGTTAACAAATCGCTGAATTTTGGACGACCTTATGCTGCGATATGCGCTTATACTACGCTATTCTCGAACGACCGCAGACTTTGAATAATAGGTTTCTGATTTCTAACTACCTCTAATAATTAATTGCGTATGTGCTTCCTTGCTTCTGTGCGTTACATGCTTAGGTGTTATGTGATTATGTGCTCTACGTGCTTATGTGTTTATGTGATTTTGTGTTCTACGTGGTTATGTATCTATGTGTTATGAGAATATGCGTGTTCCTGAGCTTTAGTAGTAGTAGACGTGTGAGGTGAGATTCGAATATTTTGTGTTCAGTCCTGTGACGATGTCTGTTGCTGACAATGTCGTCTGGATCCCGTCATCCCTCACTTTCTCGTCAAGAAAAGAGAGACAAACGCCTTGCTGCCATCATCGCTAAGAGTGTGGCAAAGGCCGTGAGCGATGCTTATAAGAATGCCAGCAAATCGTCTGAGGAATCGAGAACCGAAGCTCCTAAAGCTACCGCGAAGACCTTCAATTTCAAGCAATTCAAGTCGTGTGGGCCAAAAGAATTCACTGGCGAGGGAGGTCCTACTGCATTATTCCACTGGGTTGACTCCATTGAGGTTACTCTACGACAGAGCGGTTGCCCTGATGACCTCCGTACTCTGAATGCTACCGGCGTTTTCCAGTCCCGTGCACTAGACTGGTGGACGGCCGAGAGGAACAAGCGAGGGAACGATGCAGCCTACGGTCTGTCGTGGGACGAGCTCAAAGAAGTTATGCTAGAGGAATTCTGCCCTCCTCACGAACGTCAAAGGCTAGAAGATGAATTTTGGCACATACAGCAAAAGGATGGTGACAATGCTGGACTCACTGCTCGTTTCAAACAGCTCAGCATTATCTGTCCCGACCAAGTCAAGACTCCAGATATGGCCATCAAGAAGTATATCCGAGCCCTGCCTGACTGTGTTGCCGATTTCGTGCAAGCGGCTAAGACTACGACGATCGAAGAAACTTATCTACTGGCCGCTGAAATCAACGACAAGCGGGTTAAGGCTAGTGTCTGGGATAAGACTTCGAAGCACCTGCATCAAGCTACTACCGCCGCATCAACTGCTGAACCCACCTCATCGAGCAATAAGAGGAAGAACAAGAGAAAGAACAGCTCCAGCAACAAGAACTGTGCGATCACTGCTGCACCAGTTCAAGCTGTACCAGCTCAACAGCGCTAAGTGGCGGCGCCTGTGGCCAATGCACCTCTTTCTAAACGTGCATACACTGGGCCACATCCGCTCTGCCCTACCTGTACCTACCATCACCCGACTGCCATTGCTTGCCGTTTTTTTGCTCATTGCAATGTGTACGGTAATTTTACTGCCAACTGCCGTATTCGACAAGCTCCTGCTCATCAAGCTCTACTCACCGCCCCACAGGGTCAACAAGCTCCTCCGGCACCCGCGGTCAAAGCCAGAGCCTGTTTCGCATGTGGCGATCCTAACCATTTCGCCAACATGTGCCCGAACCGGGTTGTGAAACAAGAGCCCCAGCAGCAACAGCCTCAACAGCAGCAGCAGCACCAGCAACAACAGCAGCAACAGCAACAACAGGCCGCACGCGCCAGAACTTTCAACATCAACGTGCGCCAAGCCCAAGCCGACAACAACGTGGTTAATGGTATGTTCCTTGTGAATGGTATTTATGCATCATGTTTGTTTGATACTGGAGCCGATAATTGCTTTGTGTCGTTCGAATTCAAGAAGCTCCTTAGTCGTAGACGCTCCAAACTCTCTTCGACGTTCGATGTAGAAGTCGCCACTGGAAGAACTGTCGCCGTCAATTCCATTATCCGTGATTGTAATATTGAGCTCAACAATCACATTTTCCCAATCGACCTTATTCCGATGCAACTCGAAAGTTTCGACGTCATAGTAGGCATGGACTTTCTACGCGAAAACCATGCTGAAGTTATGTGTTACGATAAGATGATTCGATTCTCGCTCGCGAATGGTGATTTATTGTGTGTATACGGTGAAACTGCCTCGAAAGGACTCAATCTCATGTCATGTGTCCAAGCTAGCAAGTATCTCCGCAAGGAATACAGAGCTTTCTTGGCTAACATTGTAGTAGCGGAAAAGGAAAAGAAAGAGAAGAAGGAAGTCAAAGACGTTCCTGTGGTTCGTGAATTTCCTCAGGTGTTTCCTGATGATCTTCCAGGTTTGCCACCAAATCGTGATATCGACTTTCGTATCGACCTCATTCCTGGAGCCAATCCTGTTGCCAAAGCTCCTTATCGACTCGCGCCGTCCGAAATGCGTGAACTCTCAAACCAACTCCAGGAATTACTTGAGAAAGGCTTCATTCGCCCGAGCACCTCTCCATGGGGTGCTCCAGTCCTTTTTGTCAAAAAGAAGGATGGGTCGTTTAGGATGTGCATCGACTATCGGGAATTGAATAAGTTAACTATCAAGAACCGCTATCCCCTACCCCGCATCGACGATTTGTTTGATCAGCTACAAGGTGCTACGTGTTTCTCAAAGATCGACTTACGATCAGGCTACCACCAACTATGCGTACAAGAAGAGGATATACCCAAAACCGCATTTCGCACCCGATACGGCTATTACGAATTCGTTGTTATGCCCTTTGGACTAACCAACGCACCCGCGGCCTTCATGGATCTTATGAATCGCGCGTGTAAACCATATCTCGACCGTTTCGTCATCGTATTCATCGACGATGTCTTGATCTATTCAAAGTCGAAGGCCGAACATGCGCAACATCTACGTTTGGTTCTCGAGCTACTCCAGGGGAATCGACTCTATGCCAGGTTCTCCAAGAGGAAGTTCAGTTTCTGGGTCACATCGTTAATAGTCAAGGTATTCATGTCGATCCTGCGAAGATTGAAGCTGTCAAGAGTTGGATTACACCAAAGAATCCGTCTAAAGTCCGTTCTTTCCTCGGACTAGCGGGCTACTATCGACGATTTATCGAAGGATTCTCGAAGATTTTTGTGCCGCTTACCGCTCTCACGCATAAAGACCAGCCTTTTGTTTGGGGAACCAAACAAGAGACTGCCTTTCAAACCCTCAAGAATAAGCTTTGCAATGCTCCTGTTCTCACCCTACCCGACGGAAACGACGATTTCATTGTCTACAGTGATGCTTCCAACCTAGGTCTTGGTTGTGTCCTCATGCAACGGAGCAAGGTTATAGCTTACGCATCTCGTCAGCTCAAAATCCACGAGAAGAACTATACAACCCATGATCTCGAGCTAGGCGCGGTTGTTTTTGCAACAAAGATTTGGCGACACTACCTGTATGGTACCAAGTGTACGATCTTCACCGATCATAGGAGCCTACAACATATCTTTAATCAGAAGGAACTTAATATGCGTCAACGCCGATGGGTAGAACTTCTCAACGATTACGACTGTGAGATCCGTTATCACCCAGGCAAGGCGAGTGTTGTTGCCGACGCACTTAGCAGACGGAGTTATCTGCTTAGCACTCGTAATGTTCAAGCCCAACACGACCTCGAAACCCTTATTCGTGAAGCCCAGCATGCGTGTTTTAATGAACGCACGCTGAAGAGGGAACGAATCTACCACGATGGAGCCCAGCTTAGGAGCAAGTCCAATGGAATATTCCACTTTCTGGACCGAATTTAGATCCCTAAGCGGACCGATTTGCGACAGATCCTGATGGACGAAGCCCATAAATCCCGGTATTCTATTCATCCAGGTGCCGACAAAATGTACCAGGATCTTCGCTACAAGTACTGGTGGCCCGGTATGAAAAGGGATATTGCTCTCTACGTTGGAAAATACCTAACCTGTGCAAGAGTCAAGGCTGAACATCAAAGACCCTCTGGCTTGCTCGAACAACCACCAATTCCTATGTGGAAGTGGGAAAGTATAGCTATGGATTTCATAACAAAACTTCCGCACACGTCATCAGGCCACGACAGTATATGGGTTGTTGTTGACCGTCTTACTAAATCAGCTCACTTTCTGCCGATACGAGAAGACTACAAGGTAGAACGATTAGCCCGAATCTACACCGACGAGATCATTTGTAATCATGGGACGCCTCGTGACATCATCTCTGATCGTGATGCTCGGTTTACCTCGCGACTGTGGGAAACGTTTCAAATGGCGCTCGGTACATCGCTTAATCTAAGTACTGATTTCCACCCTCAAACCGATGGTCAGACTGAAAGAACGATTCGTACTCTTGAAGACATGCTCCGTTCGTGTGTCATAGACTTCGGTGGTAATTGGGATAAATACCTGTCGCTAGTCGAATTCTCGTATAACAACAGTTATCATGCAAGCATCCAAATGGCACCATTCGAGGCTTTATACGGAAGAAGATGTCAATCGCCTATTGTGTGGCACGAGATCGGTCATTCGCAATTAACCGGTCCTGAGTTATTACAAGAAACGACAGACAGAAATTTTCCAAATTCGAGACAACCTGGTAAAAGCTCGGAATCGACAGAAACGTTATGCCGATAGACGACGCAAGCCCCTTGAATTTGACGTTGGTGAATACGTACTCCTAAAGGTATCGCCTTGGAAGGGTGTGGTCCGATTCGGCAACAAAGGGAAACTCGCGCCTCGATATGTAGGACCTTTTAGGATTCTGGAAAGGATCGGAAAAGTCCCCTACAGACTCGAACTACCGGAGCAACTTAGTAACATCCACCCGACTTTCCACGTGTCAAACCTCCGAAAGTGCCTAGCCGAACACGACCTACATGTCTCTCTCGATGACCTGCAAGAAAACGAAACATTACACTTTGTGGAGAAGCCTGTCGAAATCATGGATCGCCAAACCAAGCAGCTCAGACGCTCTCGCATTCCTATTATGAAAGTCCGATGGGAAGGCAAACGAGGCGCAGAGTTCACTTGGGGACTCGAAAGCGACATGAAGGCGAAGTACCCGCAGTTGTTTAAAGAGTAAGTCTAGAGAGAGAAGGTTCTCAAACGTAATTCACGGTGTTGTACCGCTTCCAGCTTAATTTCGGGACAAAATTCCCTAAACAAGGGGAGGCAGTAACACCCCGTGTTTTCAGTAAGTCAAAATCAAAGTCAAGGTCAAAGTCAATGACCGATTGTACGAATTTTACTTATAGTAATTTCCTTATTTTAATTGTATTATGTGGAGTAAGTGTTGTTAATTGCAAAAATCGATGTATGAAAATCGCTATCTAATCAACTCGCGACTATGAATTGTAGGAAGTAACAATGCGATAAAGTTAACTAATCGATAATCAAACTTTGCTACTCGACATCGAATCGTGATACGAACCGCAACTCGACTTAATTTAGTTATTATACGTGTGTGTGTGCCTTATGTGTTACTTGTGCGTGTTTATATATATATGTTGTGGAAATCAATCGAACTCAATCAAAACTCGAAATGCAACCGAACTCGAACCCGAATCGAAATCGAAGTATGATACTTAGTGGAGAAGAGACTGTGCTCGATATGAGTAGTTAGGACTGAAAGTAATTTGACTAGGAGACCCTATCGTGACGAGCCGCTCGTAATCGAAATCGAAACACCAAAAATCGTCGCGTCAAACAATCGAACCAAGTGCCATCCGGCCGGATAGCCATCTGACCGGATCGTCATCCGGGCGGTATGCCATCTGATCCGACAACCCTTTCCTCTTTTGGAATCCTATAAATACCCCTGTCATTGTCATTCTTTCCAATTTTGGAAGTCCTTGTCTGAACTGTTCGTGCTCCCCACCTTTTCTTCGATTTCTCTCAATCCAGGTAAGATCTCGCCCTAAATCTTGTACGTTCTTGATCTACACGCGCTCCTACACCTTTCTATCTTTTAAATCTTAACTTTTAACCGTGAAATCACTAGATTTCGGGTGTTCAAAGGTGACGTCATCATGAGTCCTTCAAGAACTTCATGTTTTGACTTTAATCCACCAAGAACAACCGAGATCTAACCGATTTCCACGCAAACACACAAAGATCTTGTAAAGATCTCGATGCAAGAATGGGGAAAAAGGGTTTGAAAGATGGCTTCTAGCTTCCTTTCAACTCTTTTACTCTCATTACACTCAAAACCGATAGAATCGGACTCGGTTCTAGTCTCCTACTCCTCCATAATGTTGTACTAGTCCAAGGTCTGGATTCTACTCACAAGACCACCGATTTCGGGTTAAACACGAACAACCGTCCTGAGCCAGTAACTGGCCGAACTAGGGTGATTCCTGATCGGTCTGGCCACTTGGGTTGAAACGGGGTTCCGTTGCTTAACGCGATGCCAACACGTCTCGATAAAATGACAAACAACCAAAATGACCAAGTGAAAGACGAACGGAACAGCCGGAGCGGAATGCTATCCGATCGGGCTGCTGTCCGAACGGATAGGTTATCCGAACGGATTATCATCCGAACGGATCACACTTGGGGCCCACGCTTTAACAATCTTATCTGAAGTTTGGGTATTAAACGAATTGTAATCCGATCGGACGACCATCTGACTAGATTACTCTTCGGATCATGAGATACTAAAACTTCAACGACTTAAACAACTTTCAACATGTTCAATAACAGGGTTGCCATCCGATCGGATTGCCATCCGATCGAATGACACTTCTGTTGTGAACTTGCCTTCAATAAGTAACCTCATCACTAAGTCGTCGTCCGACCGGACCACTGTCCGACCGGATGACCATCCAAACGGATTGCCATCCGCACGACTAGTCATCCGATCGACGGACTTAATGGATAGAGATACTTCAATGCATTCAAAATGCTACAACGAAAACTTCAAAAGTCAAACCATCATGCGCAAACACATCCTGCTTATAGGAAGAAACAATCCACTCGAATAGTCATCCAACCGGATAAGCTGTCCGACCGGATGACCATCTGAACGGATTGTTATCCGCATGGATTGATGTCTGATCGGATTACCATCCGATCGAGCTACCATCCAACCCACTCACAACTCGAATCATTTTTACGCGTCACTTATCGATTATACAATCTAATCTACTCAGGCTAATCTTACTCGCTAAGCGCTCCCTTCAATCCATCAACCGCTGTGAGTATACTCGATCCCTTTTGCTTTAAGCACTTTTAGGTGTTACATACGTTACAACTATTCAAATCACATCACACACACTACTCAATATTATTTGAACGCTAACCGTTAATGCATGTTATACGTGGCTTATGAATGCTTGTTTGTTATGTTTACACATGGAATGCTGTCTACCAACCTTAGCAACGATAGTACTATAGTTTGGACTCAGTACCCGTTCACACGGGGGTTGTTAAGGACAATTACTTGCATGGATTACGGTGGTAATCATGTATTGCGAACTGCCTCGGGCAGTCAACCCGCAGTCATTGGTATCGATGGATCTATGTCGATAACTAACGTGCTTCATTTCACTATGTGTACGTGCTGGTTATGCGTAAACGAATTCAAACTCTATATGCTGTTATCAAACTTGTATGCTCACCTTTACATTATATGTATTGACTTTTATTTTAACGTATGTGACAGGTGCTTAGGATGCACACATGTTAGGATGTTGAAGCTAGAATAAAGCTTTAGAACCCAACAAATAGTTGTCTGTAGTAAATGGATCAAGGGTCTCTAGAAGCAGATAAACAATTGCTCTATTTGAAATCTGAGTAGTCGGAACAGAATATTTGCCTAGATTTTTTTATCTGTAATAATTTGTTTACTGTTTGAGGCATGGTATGGGACATGTTATTTAAATTGAATAGTAATGATAATTGTTATGGAAACTTCTGGACAATCTGTTTCGCTCAGTGCCATGCCCCGATGATTCCGCCATCGGTTGGGGTGTGACAAGCTTTCACCTAGCTTGCCAATCGTCAAACTATCATTGAAATTGTAAGATGGTTAGGTTAGTCATAATCATTTACGACTATTCCATCCTACGCCTCTTATGTCGAATTTATCATTCGATCATGTACTTGGTCGGTTTGACTTTTTAAAGTCAACCGCCTATCAACGTTAATAATTACTCGATGTAGCTCTACTACTCGTTTAATTACTTAGTCCATTATCCGATAACGTCATTCTTATGTTACCGGTTTAATCATTTTAACACATGATGATATCAACTTCATTCTAATCAAGAATATATCATCATTTTCATTTTATCATACAAAACCATTTCCTAGCAAGTATGATCATGTACTCGAACACACAATTTATTCAAGTATTTCCATATTACAATCACGTATGATGATTCTAATCATAGTTATATCATCAATTTCATCATATGATTAAAACCCACTTAACCTAGTGTGGTAAATCATTCAATCATTCAATTCATAGCATATTATGTATGATTTTCACTTAGGGTTTTGTTCCTAAGCAAATATACATCACTAATCTAGCCATAGCTTCTCTAATCCATGCCTAATTCGCGATTAGGATGATTATCCAATTTTTACAACTTCACCAAACATCAAGATTTTACATACCTTATGATCCCCTAGCTTGGGTGATCATTAATTCATGTTCAATTATGAATTTAGACTCCATTTGGACCTTCAATTTGATGATTTGTTAGAAACTTAGGGTTTTGGCTTCTGGGGAGCTTCTGGTCGACGAACAGAACACCCAGAACACACTCAATGTGTGTTTTTATGTTTAAGTTTTCTTTTTATAACTTAAGTTTCCGTTTATCCAAATCTGGCCCCTCTTTTTTGGTTAGTTAATTAAGTAGGGCACAAGCTACTTATTTCTAACAATATTCCCCACTTATTAACTAGGTTAAACATTCCTAGTTAAATTAGTGGGTTCGGGGAATCTATGACTAAGTTTATTTTAAGTCCCGTTAACTCGGGCCCTCTATAAAATTTATTTCCACCAAAGCCTTTATATAACTTTTATTTAATATTAGGTTTATTTATTTAAAATCCTAATATTCACCGGATTAATTTTACCACTAACGGTAATTTACCGGTCTTTTAGTATTAACGTGGTTTGATTACCAAACCCGTTTTCGGGGTGTTACAAGTCTACCCCCCTTAAAGAGGTTTCGTCCTCGAAACCTTTCTTATATAATTCATTGAGTTTTAAACTCAATGCATTTGACCCGAGTAATCTTTTAAGCATTACTCATACTTTAACCAATTGTTTGTATTACCAGAAAAATATGGTAATATATTTTTTGTTACAAAACATATACATATTTTATACGAAATAATGTAAATAAAAATAACGTAATCTCGTTATTTCAACCGATTTGGTTAACTTAGCGAAATCTATCGCTTTTATACATTCGGACTCTTCATGAATCCGTTATTTTAACCTGTTCAGAGGTCTTTAGTGAAATCGTTCACTTTGAACAAACAAACTCCTTTGTTTGTGAACTTATAGCCTTATGATCCCTCAAAATAGGTTATCAGTATTTTCGGTTAGTGAGGTCTCATGGGCTGTCGCTTTTATCTTGTATCTACATACTTTTATTGTTTACTTGACCGAGTCGCCAAATCTGGCCACTTAATCATGTAAATCTATTGATTTTTGTTTATTCCATGTTATTCTTATAATAAATAGCGTATTATCCGAATTCTCAATTTGAATTTCGACCTTTACCGGTCTCACTAACTAGACTTATTAGTCCAGTTACTTTATACCCATCACTCGGGCTATAATGTGATTATACTTCACATTGCTTTTCTTGACCGTGATCGTGTCACGTCAGGTTTAAGTTTATTTCAACCTTTCATTTTTGAAATATCTCCTTTCGAATATATCGTCTTGCACCTATCAGTGTCAAGACCTGTATCTTTAATATTTACTATTTAAATTCCTATCAGAATTCATATTTATAAAAACGTTATCTCTTACTAAAACTGAAATTTTAGTTTAGCATCTTTTCTTTAACTTTTGTCAATTATCCATACCAGGATATTGACAGTTAAGAATTTATTTTTTTTACAGTCTTTGTTTTACGCGGGGATTCTCAACTAGTTCCCTCGCTTTGTCTAATTAACCCATAGATTTTATCACTTAGCCTCGTGGGCTATTTCTTTAGATTTTCACCTTGTTAAAACAAGGTTCTTATAACTCATTTCTTTACATTGATGACTCCAAGAGTCATTTTGGGTCCCGCAGACCTTTACATTGTTCATAACCCGAAGGTTATGATGATCCCATATATCCCTCTTTTTTATGTTTGAAATCATTTGTTTTCACATTTGAAATCCATTAAGTTTGACTGTAGTCTGTATCTACAATCGTTTTCTTATGCCATTCGGCATTTCTTTGTATTCAACCCTTTTGACTTATTCATGTGAAGTCCATCACTTGTGAACAGTCAAACTTTGTTCTTTATTGATTCCGTTCAACCTCAAAATAGTTGAACATAATTATCACAATTTCGGTTTACGAAATTTTATAGTCGTCTAGTCATAACTCATAATTCGAATCTTTTGACTTTCAATCTGCGTTCCCATTTCTTGGTCTACGCATGTGTTTAGATCCTTACCCATCAACCGGGTATTTTACTGAAGTCTTTATTAATGCAACCATTCCGGTATGCATTAAAGCTTTGTTTTGATTTGTTTGGTTGTCTTAGCGAAATCCATCGCTTTCTTTAACCAAAACTTTATTCTTTATCTGACCATCCTTGACGGTCTTATAATTTCTGAATGATGATTATATTCATCATCCTTTCTTTACTACGACCAAGTCAATGACTTCGATCTTCTTTTTGTATGGTCAATATGTTGGTCCCCTTTGGCGGCCCTGTTCTAATGATGTAACTTTCTTCTCTCGTTGAGACGGGTGTTTGTGAAGTGTATAAACAATCAAAGAATAAAAATAGAGACAGTGATAGTGATATTTCTTCAATGATTAATTCTTATAAAATAAATGTATAGTTCTATGAACATAAGAATTAATCTTTGTTTGGCGGAATCAAACAAAGAAGAAGGGGTCGATCCAAGAATAATCTCGAATCTAAATGTCACCCCCGGGCCAAATTAGGGGGTAATCTCACATGAAAAACTCTATTGAAAATATTACAACACAAGACACACATAATTCCTTCGTAGGAATTATGTATTTATAGAGATTTTTCATATCCTATCTCAAATGTGATTGGTTGATGGGAAGTTGGTATGTGTGCCCAGAGCATTATCTTTCTTTATCCACCAACTTGCTTCCTTTTCTGATGAATCACTTTTGAGATCATATTTCTTTTCCGATGAATGCTTCATCAAAAGAAAAGATTCCGTTTCTTTACAAAAGGAAAGATTCATTTTCATCAGAAATGTTTTTCTAGCTTTTTCTCATAGGAAAAGATTTCTTTTTATGAAAAAGGATTCCTTTTTCCTTTTCTGGTGAATTCTTTTCCAAAAGGAAAATTCCTTTTCTTTTTTTTATTGAAGTCTTTTCATAGAAAATATTTAATGTGTTAATAAGATATATTATCTTCTTAACACAATTTTTTGACTTTGTATCTTGTATACTCCATAGTGTCCCGCTAACATTTTGAAGCCTTGTAACCATGTCGTGATCTTTAATCAAAGAATTTAGAAGCTTGATTTTTTTTCTTTCTCGGTCTTCATATTTAGTGCTTCTGGGACGGTTCGTCGGTCGATTCGTGTTGACAGAATTAATTCTAAGTAACTTAAACTATTTTTAACAACAAATGCAATAAAGTTGCCTAACAGTCACCCCCTATTTGGTGTTAAAAATAGTTTAAGTTACTTAGAATTAATTTCGTCAACACGAACCGACCGACGAACCATCCCAGAAGCACTAAATATGAAGACCGAGAAAGAAAAAAATCAAGCTTCTAAATTCTTTGATTAAAGATCACGACAAGATTACAAGACTTCAAAATGTTAGCGGTACATTATGGAGTATACAAGATACAAAGTCAAAAAATTGTGTTAAGAAGATAATATATCTTATTAACACATTAAATATTTTCTATGAAAAGACTTCAATAAAAAAAGAAAAGGAATTTTCCTTTTGGAAAAGAATTAACTAGAAAAGGAAAAAGGAATCCTTTTCATAAAAAGGAATCTTTTCCTGTGAGAAAAAGCTAGAAAAGCATTTCTGATAAAAATGAATCTTTCCTTTTGTAAAGAAAATGAATCTTTTCTTTTGATGAAGCATTCATCAGAAAAGAAATATGATCTCAAAAGTGATTCATCAGAAAAGGAAGCAAGTTGGTGGATAAAGAAAGATAATGCTCTAGGCACACATACCAACTTCCCATCAACCAATAACATTTGAGATAGGATATGAAAAATCTCTATAAATACATAATTCCTACGAAGGAATTTTTTTTTTTTTTGAACGGCCAACGAATCCTCCAAATGAGCTAGTGGCGAAATTCACCACATCGGGATACACTCGTCTCTGAACTGGGGAAAACCCTCACCTAGGGCAGAAGCCCGTGAACACTCGCCCAAAGGCACCACAGTGCGGTGAGGTAAAACCCATTCAGTTCAAGGATCAAACTAGCGATCGCCGCCTACTCGCCTAGTCTCCCATCATCACTAGGTGCCGCTGAAAACTAATGGGGAGAAGCAAGAATTGAACTTGGGTCTCTTGGAAACCCAAGTCTCTCCATTACCACTATACCACAAGCTCATTGGCAATTCCTACGAAGGAATTATGTGTGTCTTGTGTTGTAATATTTTCAATAGAGTTTTTCATGTGAGATTACCCCCTGGTTTGGCCCAGGGGGTGACATTTAGATTCGAGATTATTCTTGGATCGACCCCTTCTTCTTTGTTTGATTCCACCAAACAAAGATTAATTGTTATGTTCATAGAACTATACATTTATTTTATAAGAATTAATCATTCAAGAAATATCACTCTCACTGTCTCTATTTTTATTCTTTGATTGTTTATACACTTCACAAACACCCGTCTCAACGAGAGAAGAAAGTTACATCATTAGAATAGGGCCGCCAAAGGGGACCAACAATTGGTATCAGAGCAGATTGGATAAATTATTTCCAAGATCCCTTGCTCCTGTAAGAGAGACGTATATTTATGATCTGCCAAAGGTAAAAAGAAATTTTTTTGCAGATCTAAATAAACAAAAAAAATATATGTAGAAGAGTTATTTTTTTTTTGTTATTTTCATTACTTTTATTATTGCTTTTACTACTATTATTATTATTATTATCTCTATTAGTATTTTTTTTGTATAAAAAAGGAGGTGTAGAAAAAGGATATAAAAACACACAAAAAAAGGAGTTAAACAAAGATAAATGAACTTTAGTTTATCAGAAAGAAAAATTTTGACATCTAAAAAGAAAGTTTCTGATAAAATAAAGTTTATTTGTATCTTATCTAATGAAATAACTCCAAATTCTGGTTAGTTAATCTTTAAAAAGTTTTCACAAAATATTCCTTGAAGAAAATAACATATACTTAGATTTCCAACAGAAAAATATGTGTAAGTAATATCTTTGGTTTCTACATATTCCCTCTCATCTTTAAAAAAAAGATGAGTTTACTAAGATTTTCTAGTGAATTCTGATGAATTTATTAGAATTTCTGGTTAAAAAAAGGGGATTTCTGATGATGTCATCAGATATGAGGTCATCAGAATTTATGATTATGTCATCAGATTCTGATGAGGTCATCAGAATTTCTGATGATGTCATCAGATTTCTGATGAGGTCATCAGAATTCATGATGATGTCATCAGATTTTCTGTTAAAAAACTTTTATCAGATTTTCTGATTATTTTATCAGAAATTTCATCAGATTTATCAGAAATTTCATCAGATTCATCAGAAATTCTGATCCGAAAAGAAAATGCAGATTCAATCTCTATATATGAATCAAATGCATTCTGATGAAATATGAAGAAAATCCAACTCTCAAAGTTTTATTCAAAGATTTTCTGATATATATCATCAAAAGCAAAACTTGGGAAGATACACAATCTCAGAAAAGGTTTCTATTGGAACTTTTTGAAACAAAAGGGGTTCCACATGAAGAAAACGTGCAAGTTGGAAATTAGTGTTTATCTGCTAAAACCTTGGAATCTCTGATTTTCAGTAAAAGATTTATATTAAATTAGAGATAAACCAAAGGTTTTTCAAAAACGGTTGTTTCCTAACCGGATTAAAACATCATTAAGGTGTCATTAACCACCTTGAATACAAACAACCCACGAAAAACACTCAAAGATCTCTGTCTCGATACACTATAAATACCTCATTCAAAAACAGATACTTCCATCTTCAACCTTCAAACTCAAAACCCTAAAAACCTTTTTCCGAAACAAAAACCCCAATTCTCAATGGCTGCTATCAACATCAATATGCCACCAGTTGAACACTCTGTTCCTTTCATCACCGAAGCTGAATTTCTTCCATTAAAGGGCAACAATGAAGCGATGAATGACAATATTGAAGAATATGATATAAAGTGTCAAATCCTAATTGAATTTCTGATCAGATGCCCGATAGCTCAAGCTCTCACAAAGACCAGAGAGGTACCAGAAAACTCATACAACAAGCTGTAAAAACTCTCAAGGTCTCAAATCAAATTGAGCTACCAGCACATGTATGGGGAGATATCTTCATTACAATCTCACCAGAGAAAATAAGGGAATGCTTGGAACTACCCTTAAGTCAAAGCTATGAAGAAGCACCAGAAAAAGAAGATATGTTTTCACTACTCGATGCTGTAATGGGTTACAAGAAAAAGATTTCAAAAATCAGTGAATTCAAGAGGAATAAGCTACCTGCCTTCTGGCAAGTATTAATGGAAATTCTGAACAAGTGTTTATCATCAAAAATTGGAGGTACAGATCAGATAAATATGAATGTTCTGACAATCATGTTCAGTCTCATTAGTGGATTGAATATTGATTTTGGAACAGAAATATTTAATCTGATCAAAAGATCAATTCTGATTAATACTGGAAGGATAGATTCACATCTACCTTTTCCCAGATTTCTGTCAGTCATAATTTCTGATGCATTTTCTGAAAGGAACCTAGAAATTCCAGCATCATAAAATATGTGGAGTACATAAATCATGAGACCTTGGACTGCTGTACAGTCTTGGAAGTCAGATTATGATGTACCTGTTCTGTCAGAAAAAATGATGAATCTGATACTAGAAGATTCACCATACAGAACAGAATACCTAAGGATACTAAGCAAGAAGCTAGAGAACAAAGAAGTTTTTGATAATGTGTCCCCCATGGAGCATGATGCACAAGAGTCAAGCACACTAAGAATGGAGCAGGAGGGTGAATCAGAACCTTATCTAGCTAATGAAGATGTGAACATGGGTCCTGTGGCAGAAGAACATCATGCTGAAATCTCACATATGGGAGAAACAGGTGCACAACACTCTAAACTTAATGTAGTTCATAATTCTAAGAGTGATTCTGATGATTCAATTCAAGGAAATTATAAATTTCACAAAAAGGCATTGTTTCTGTAAGACAAGATGTGAGTGGAACCAAAGACCCATTTTTTGAATCAGATTCTAAGGAGAAAATGTGGTGGCAACAGGTGGAGATCAGTTTACTGATCAAGGAAACCTGGATGAGAAAACTAAGAGTTTCTCAATAACTCATGAAGAACCTGAAAAGGTTCAAGGATATGAGGAAAACCAGAACTTGAATGTGTTTCAATTTTCTGGTGAGGATTTAGAGAATGTGGAATATTTCCATCCTCTTAACCTCAGAACAGCAGAGAATGTGTTTTCTACTGGTGTTAGAGGTGGAACATCTATTGTTCCTCCTATTTTCCAAGGACATCAATCCATGTCAACTGAACAACTACACATGGAACTTGAAGACACAACTGCTGTTTGTACTGAGAAAAAAACCACTGAAGAAAAACTTGATCTGATACTGAAAGAAATCAGAAATCAAAAGTCAGATATCAAAGTTTTATCAGAAACTGTCAAAGTTGTGCAGAAGCAAACAGAAGACAACACTGCAGCCCTCAACAAACTGCAAGAGTCATCAGAAAACAGAGATAGCTCATCAGAATTCAAGAAAGCTCTCAAAGAACTGCAAGAAATTAAGAAACAGATGGCTGAGGTTGCAGGTGCAAGGGAAAGCTCAAGTTCAGGAAAATCCTTGAAGAAATTCAGTTCCTCAGAGCCAAAAACAGCATCATGGCTGAGGCTTTTGAGAAGCTGATGGTGGAATTGACTACACAGAAAAATCAAAATAAATTGGAATTTCAGAAAATGAAGAAACAAGAAGAGACAAATACTCAAACTCTTGCTAATGTTCATTTGTTAGTAAAGAGGTTGCAGTACAATGTTGCCAGACTGGCAAAAGTTGATCTTCATGAACTAAAAGCCCCAATTCCACAAGAAAAACCAGCAGGAGAGCCAGAAACTCCTCAACAAAAATTCAAACAACCAGAAATCACTCAACAAGATCCAACCAAACAATCAGAAAATCCAACACCACAAAAACAGAAGATTCCCATGGGTCCTCCTCCAAGTAAACTAAAGTTACTCATGGGTCCTCCACCAAACATCCCAAAGCCAGATACTTCAAGGGTCCAACAAAAAGAACATGTTCCAGTTCAATCATCTTCCACAGCTATCACAGGAGAAATTGAATTCAGTATAAAAATAGATAGAAAAGAGAAGAGAGGAATGGAACATGAAGTAACCACTTCAAAAAGGCCAAGAAAAGTGATGAGAGAAGATTCAGATGGAAACCTAAAAGAAATAGAAGTGCTGAAAGGTGACTTAGACACAATTATGTACCCTAAAGAACACCTGAAGCATTACTACTGGAAAGGTCCAGAAGACAACCCAGAAAGACAACTCTCTCCAATAAGCAAAAATATTGTTCAAGTCAGGAATGAGGGAAGCTGGGAAATTCTGCACAAGCCAATGACCAATCCAATAGTCTCTATTGAAAGAATCAACACTTTAAATACTGGAGGAGGTATCTTAGGTACTGAAGGGCAGAACAAATACACCTTGATCAGAAAAGATAATAGTGAACAAAAGGTTATTGATGGAAATCTGGCTGATGATATTCACCCACTGGGCGTAGTCAAAATGAAGAATATCATGGATAAAGAGAAGAGTGGTTCAGTTGTGATCAGAAGAGCCCTTGACAGCATAAAAATGCAGGAGCAAAGTTATATAAAAGGGCTGCACTGGCAGACTTTGATTTATGTATCAATTTTGAGTATAGCAACAAGGTGCTATTACCTCCTCCTAACAACACAATTCCAGCTGAAATTCCTTCTAAACTAGTGAGAATTGGAGCAATCTTTGACAAACCAGAAATGCGTGTAGTCTTCGAAGATGCTCATGATGAGAAAGCTCTGTTCAGAATCAGTGAAATATGCAGGTATTCAAATCAAACTCTGAAATATATAAAGAACTACATGAATGAGAAACAAGAGTAGCTCAAGAAGAAGGGAAAGAATAATGAACAGCTGAGAAAAACAATTGAAGATTACATTGAAAAGTGGATGGAATCCAGAGGATCGTACAAAGAACTTTACAAGGAAACTCAAAAGGCAATTGATCATAAGAACAGACTGAAACCAGGAGACAAATACAAAAGTGGAGTGAAGATCAATTAATGAATTGATGAGATTAAATTTCTGTTTTTGAGAACAAAAATTTTATTTCTGTCTGTTTTGAACAATGGTTGGTTTGATTATGTTTTAAGTTTCTGAACTCAGTTGTTGAACTTTCTTTTTAAGGATTAGTTAAAAGTTGTTTATGTTGATAGAGATAGTTCATTTTCTTACAATACTTAGGGGGAAACTGTTAGGAAACTTTATTTGTAAGTATTGAAGAAAATCAGATTCAACTTGATCTATGAAGAAGACAACAGTCCTAAAGATCACAACAAGAAGAAGAAGATCGGATAGGACAACTAAAATGAACAACATCTACTTCAAAGAATCATAAGTTAATCAAGAGTTGAAGAAGATTATCAGAGAAGGTCATTTCTGATGGATCTGATGATATTTCTGATGAAATATCATCAGTTTTTGACGATTCTGATCATCAGATTTTCTGATGATTTGTTCACCAGAATTTCTGATGAAGTGGTTTATCAGAAATTCTGATGAAAACCCCACTTGTCTAAAAATCAGCTCTATCCTGCCACAATAACCGAAGCAACTTGACATTATTGGATATCATGATTACAAAGGCAACTTGACTGTTGAATTTAATGAATATGTCAAATGGCTACTCCTGCATAAAGTAGCCGTTTGACATATTCATTGAATCCAACAGTCAAGTTGGCTTTGTAATCATGATATCCAATAATGTCAAGTTGTTTCGGTTATTGTGGCAGGATAGAGCTGATTTTTAGACAAGTGGGGTATTCATCAGAATTTCTGATAAACCACTTTATCAGAAATTCTGATGAACAAATCATCAGAAAATCTGATGATCAGAATCGTCAGAAACTGATGATATTTCATCAGAAATATCATCAGATCCATCAGAAATGACCTTCTCCGATAATCTTCTTCAGCTCTTGATTAACTTATGATTCTTTGAAGTAGATGTTGTTCATTTCAATTGTCCTATCCGATCTTCTTCTTCTTGTTGTGATCTTCAGGACTGTTGTCTTCTTCATAGATCAAGTTGAATCTGATTTTCTTCAATACCTACAAATAAAGTTTCCTAACACAATACCTTCGTTTTTATGACCCTACGGTTCATTTATACTTTGGTTTTATATGCCCCTTGTTGTCAACCATGGATCTTTCGTCCAAAATGACTTATTTCACGTATTCCCTTGGATCAATTATTTCTATGCGCGCCATACATTTTTCTTATGGTTCCCTCGAAAACCATTAATACGAGTATGCCCATAGAATTTCTTGAACCCAGGGTTCTTTTAACTTTTTCATTCTTTTCGACCTTACCACATCGGACATAAATGTGTTCATTATAAGAAGCTCATGGTATCATGTGTTCACTACTTACTTGGCCAGAGTAAGCGATCAACACATGGTACACATGACCTTATTATAATTACCACCTCACATCCCATGTAAGTAATCTCTCGATTTCTTTAAATTGGTAAAACTTTATTTAATTGCCTATTAACAATTATTAGTTTTACCCATTTTATCTTTGAACATATGTCATGTTCCTTTTTATAACCATTTATACAATCACATTCGTTGATGTGATCATTACCTTTCTCAATTTAATCTTTATTGAGAATACTTTCTTGGATGATTACTTTCGTCCAAGTTTATATTTAAACTAAATTCAGTTATTGTCTTATTATTCACGACTGTGAATAATACGTATCTCTACTGAATTTCTCTTCGAAACGTCATCCTGGATAGGTAACCTATCCAGATTTTCCAAGTTTTATATTCTATATGCAACTGTCATTTACTATGTATGTGTTGCATATTTCTGTTTATGCTATAAGTTTAAGACGTGTACCTTGTGGATACTTGCCCTGATAAACTTTCCTTATTGTTCGATCTCTCATTCAAGATCGTTTATCGATTCCAGTCTTTAGCGTGTATGACTTACTTGTCATACTTCAGACCATTTCCTTATCGTATCGATAATTCTTTAAACTCTCGTCATCTTCCAATGCGAGGTTCCATTAACTTAAAACATTTACAAATATTAGTAACTTTAACCTTTATAAGCGCCCGTAATATAATACAAGGCTTTCTACGACACGTGTTAACACACGTAATTCGTTTAACTATATCGGTCTTTTATCACTTTATTTGGGTAACGTGTTTTACACGATAACCCTATGTGTTGTTTTCAACACTTTACATGCTAGACCGTTAATGTATTGAATAACTTACCGGATTTTGCGATCAACTCTCGAACCGAACACTTTACTCTTTAAACCTGAGCTCTGATTACCAACTTGTAAGACCCTTAATTGATTTATATGATTTACATACAAACATCGACTATAATTGTGTATTATCGATTACAAATACAATTGAAGATACGAGTTTGTTAAAACCTTTTTAAGATTTACAACAATTCAACATCATATATTGATATCGTCGTTTAAAACGTGACGAAGAAACATTTCACGGAAGCTTGATTCTTGATTGTGTTCGGTTCTTTGTTGAGCTTGATCGTCGTCCGGTACCGTACATTATACCTACATTTCATAAAACATGAAATGAGTTAGTCATTTAGCGTTTAAAACATGTCCAACCAAGTTCGCGAGTCGAAACGAACAACAACAATGAGTTTCAGCAGCCTTTGCTGACTTTAACACCCGTCACGCGCCGCGATGCCAAATGGGGTTCTCCGTCGCGTGACGCGGGGGCCCTATTTCGGTAGAAAGGTTTGTTTCAGACCTGCATTGTTCCAGCAATTCTTATTCTTACGAAAACGGACATAACTCATTCGTTATTGAACCGATTTTTGATCTGTTTCTTCCTACGTGATCGTAATTTGATTTTCCATCATATGGAGTTAACATCCGACATCCGAATTAACAAAATTATAAACTTTTAAGCCTTCGGCTTAATATCCTTTTTCAAAGTTTTGACCCGTTCATGTTTTTATCAAACAAAGCAGGTTTGTTTGCTCCCTAAACTTGTGAAATTCCCAATTTCAATATCTCCTATCATATTAGATTCAAGTCACGGGTTTCTTACGTATTTAAAACCCGTTTACGCTCAAGTGCTTATTTTGACCCGTTAAGGGTATTTAAGCGCTTTCAAGCTTAAAAACGCTTTCAATTACTTCTAGCATTGCATTACCACATTTCTTATCATAAAATTTCCCACCACAACTGTATTTATGGTGGGTTTAATGTGGTGATCTATATAACCCGAGTTTTACCCCTCGAATCATTAGTTTACGGCAAAGACTCAAATAGAGTCATTTGACTAAAGATTTACATCTTTCGATTTCTATACTTATTCTAAATATTTATCCAACCATAAAACTCGTTTCCAAACAACCTTTAAGGGTTGTTTGTTCAGTTTAACTTATAAGGGCGTTTTGGTTCATTTTAGCCCTTCATTAACGATGAGGGATTTTTTAAACATGTTTAACTCACAAACCCTCTTTTTAGATATGATTTTGTTTGGAAAGTCAAAATGCTTTCCAAACGAAATGACCAACATTTGTAACATTCGGTTTACCTAACAAAGTAACCCAATGTCCATTTTAGACTCCATTTAACTCTCACTAAACCTTATGTTTTAAATGAGGGTTATTCTATTATGCTTACCTGGCTCGGATCGTTATATTGACCCATTTCAATACCTTGCTTTAATACCCGCTAGGTAATAGCGACGTAAATATCCGCTCGATATTTATTCCTATAATCATACAACTCGACAACCGTTAGTCGATATTGTCAAAGGTGATATCTTCACCTTTTGACCCGTTTGGTCAAAATGACGATTATATTGGCGAGATGACATTTATTACCATCTCGTCTATATGATTCGCTCCGGTTTACACCGTGTAGTCATTTTACTTATAGTTATTTTCTTAACACTTTTTGGCTGATTATGGCTTACGTCCTAAGTGTCTTTAGAAAAAAAAAACTAACGGTCATGGTCAATGCATGACCAAATTACCGTTTTACCCTTATTGTTTGTTTTGGTTTACCTTATAAGGTAACCATTAAAAGTTCTATATTTATTAGTCATTGCATGACTAAGTATCCGTATTAGTCCTTTTTAACCCTTACACATGGTTTATCATAATCTTTGGTTATCTTGTTCCGTACGACTACACGTCGGAACTGTTGGACCGTTGTATGACCCTAAAACGTCAGTCAAGGCAATTCATCTCAGTTTACAGAGGCGGAATCAAAGTAAACTAAGTCATAACAACTCTAATCCTTTTAATCTTTCTTTTCTGATTGATTTGAGTGCTTGTACAAGGTTTTCTGATACAGATCCGTCAGCACTTCGTCACACATACAATGACCTAGTTTTTTCCCTTCAAGGAACTAACCACCTATATATAGGAACCATGATTTCGCTTGAGGATTGTTCAAGCGAAATCTTCATGTTGATTTCGCTTCAAGCTATCACAAACCATCTCAAGCGAAATCTTGTGTTTAATCACATAAAACCCTAACTTAAACCCTAATACATGTTTAATCAAACAATCCTAGACACAAGACTTGATAATGATGTAATCAACAGACATTCAGTGCACCAACAGACTCCCCCTTGGATGTTGATGAAGTCTTTGGCTTCAAGTCTTTGTCTTTCACAATCTTCAAACATTGTAAAAACTCTCATCAATCTTTATCTTCAAGCTTTAAACTTTAAACTTCAATCTTCCCTTTGACTGTTGATCCAGACTCCCCCTTTCACAGACTCCCCCTTTCAATATGCTAGAATCTGAGATATCTGGTTCAAACTTTGTCAATAAGCTTCCGTTGGGAAATAATGAAGATCAAACCGTAGTCGCGCATCTGTTGCTGTATCCACAAGATCTGAGAGCAGCAACTGCTAGCAGAAACATACTCCGCTTCACAAGTAGATAACGCCACAGACGTTTGTTTCTTACACTGCCAGGTAATCAATCTAGGACCAAAGAACTGGCATCCTGCAGTTGTTGATTTTGAATTGACTTTGCAGCATCCGAAATCCGAATCGGAATACCCTTCGAGCGTAAAATCACCTTTTCTAGGATACCACAACCCCAATGAAGGAGTTCCTTTCAGGTAGCGCAATATCCTCTTCACAATAATCATATGTGATGCTCTCGGGTTAGACTGAAATCTTGCTGCGAGGCACGTTGGGTACATAATATCAGGACGTGAAGCAGTTAGGTACATTAAAGAACCTATCATGGATCGATAAAAAGTTTCATCAGCCCTGTCTCCGGTGAGATCTGGGTGAATCCCATGATTTGTTGCAAGTGGGGTAGCAGCTGGAGTAGAACTTGACATCCCAAATTTCTCTAGAATATCATGAACGTACTTTGACTGATGAATGAAAATTCCCTCAGGAAGTTGTTCAACTTGTAATCCCAGAAAGAATTTCATTTCCCCCATTGAAGACATTTCAAACTTCTGCTTCATCACTGATTCAAAATCTTTGCATAGATTTTCATTCGTCGACCCAAAGATTATATCGTCCACATAAATCTGTACTATCAGCAAATGACCATCAATGACTTTCGTGAAGAGAGTGGCATCCACTGTTCCACGTATGAACTTGTTAGCGAGTAGGTGTTGAGACAAAGTCTCGTACCAGGCTCTCGGTGCCTGATGTAGACCATACAACGCTTTGTCCAATAAGTAGACCTTGTTTTTGTGGATTGGGTCAGTAAAGCCCGGCGGCTGACCAACATAAACCTCCTCTTTAACCTTCCCGTAAAGAAACGCCGATTTAACATCCAACTGATATACTTTGAAATTCTTCCAAGACGCAAATGCAAGAAAAATTCTGATTGCCTCTAGTCGTGCTACAGGAGCATAGACTTCAGTAAAATCAATCCCCTCTTGTTGACTAAAGCCCTGAACAACGAGTCGAGCTTTGTTCCTTATGACAACTCCTCTATCGTCCCTCTTGCACTTAAACACCCACTTAGTGTTAATTTTCCTCTGACCATCCGGCAAATCAACTAACTTCCACACTCCCAATTTCTCAAATTGATTAAGTTCCTCCTGCATAGCATTGACCCAAGAGTCTTCAGTAAGCGCCTCTTTGTAAGTTCTTGGTTCAATCTGCGAGATAAAACAACGTAATGAAAATTCAGTTTGTAAAGGAGCAACTTTTGTATAAAAACATGTAAGCCCTTTATCAATCTGATTTCGAGTGCGAACACCAGCTTGCAATTCTCCTATAATCAACTCCTCTGGATGATATGAAAAAGTTCGCGGTATCACTTCACTTGGAACATCTACATTTCCCTCCAGATTAGTAACATTCTGCTCTGCATCTTGTTCACCAACTTGGTTTGTTTGACTTGAAATCTGAATCTGCTCCCCCTCAGAATCTGAATCACCATGATCAAATACTGGCATGTTTTCAGCTTCTAAATCATCATTCTGAACCGACTGATTATCTTGAGCAACTTCATTCTGTTGGACATCATCATGTTCACCAGCATTACTTGGACCTGCTTCATCATCATTTGAAGTTTCCCGTGGTCTTCTTGAATACTCAGCTGGGAACCTTAACTGTGACTCATATTCACGCAAAATATCCAACTCATCAAAGAAATCTTCATCATCCTCTGATTCTTCTCTCATGTCAAACGAATCCCAAAGTTTGTCATAATGATAACACCATGAATCACCAGGATTCTGCGGCGGCATTGTATAACCTTGACATTCAACATTTGCAGCTTCAATAATTCGCTTCTCACTTGGAACGAAGACACGTAACAATGGATTTGAATAACCAACAAATATACCCTCAATGCACTTCGGACCAAACTTTCCAAAAGGCTCTATAACCGTACAAGGTGACCCGAACGGTTCTAGATACTTCAAATTCGGTTTGCGGTTATTTATTAGCTCAAAGCATGTTTTGTTGAACTTCTTGACAGTTAGAACCCTGTTGAGCGTATAGCATGCGGCAGAAACAGCTTCAGCCCAAAAATTAATCGGTAACTTTGAATCTGCGAGCATAGTTCTAGCCGTCTCGATTAGCGTCCGGTTTTTGCGTTCTGCGACTCCATTCTGCTGCGGAGTGTACGGAGCACTAAACTCATGCAAAATACCTCTTTCATCAGAAAATTCTTCCATCTTGCTGTTCTTGAATTCAGTACCATTATCACTTCGAATTTTCTTGATACGCCTTTGGTACAAATTCTCTATCTTTCTGAACAGCCCCATCAAACTGTCAAATGTTTCATCTTTTGTCTTCAAGAAAGAAACCCATGAAAATCTGGAATAATCATCAGTAACGACCAAACAATAGTAATCTCCTGTAACACTTTTAACATTCACAGGACCAAACAAATCCATGTGAAGTCTTTCCAGAGGTCTTGAAACTGAATTGACTTGCTTTGTAGAGTGTGACTTTTTCTTCTGCTTGCCTTTGATACAGCTAATGCACTCCCCTTCCAGATGAAAACCTTTGATATTAACTCCCAATACCAAATCATTGTGCACCAAGTGATTCATCTTCCTTAGGTGAATATGCCCCATCTTTCGGTGCCACAATCTGGATTCTTTCTCAGTTGCTCTAGACACAAAACAATGTGCTTGACCAGTAGTTGTAGTTGCTACAGACATATCTAACACATATAAATCATTCACTCTAGGTGCCCTCATAATAATCCATTCTTCAGGAACAACAAAACCAGGTTTCAAGATCAAACATTCCTTATTAGTGAAGTGAGTAGTATACTGATTGTCACAAATCTGCGAGATACTAAGCAGATTGTTCTCCAGCTCAGTGATGTAGTTAACTCTCTCAAACGTCACGATCCCATTGGATAACGTTCCTTCACCAACAATTCTACCACCTTCATGACCAGCAAATCCTACATAACCACCATTAATGTTCTTCACATCATACAGCAACGCGGTCTTCCCTGTCATATGTCGAGATGCGCCACTATCCATAATCCATCTGGATATCAGTTGTGGAAGATCCTGCACAAAACAAACTACAATTTAACCAACTTCAAGAAAGATGCCGATTCATGCTTCGCGAACCAGGAAGCTCCGGCAATTCAAACTGCTTATTCAAACATGGTGTCCACCCAGGCCTCATCAGCCTTAGGTGTAGCCTTGACTCTAGCAATTTGAATTTTGAAATTTTTAGCCTTCAAAGGCGGAAAATTTGCATCATAATCAACCGAAATTGATTCTTCAGTCTTTTTCACTTCAGAAGTTGAACTTTTCATTTCACCTTTTGGTTTCCAAATTTGTTCAGTTAATGCAACCCGTTTATAAAATTTGTCATTTTGAGTTACCACTTTCTTTACAGGTTCATTTTTTTGTTTTTACATTATTGATTTTAACATTTTGCTTCTCGACCACTTTCTTCTCAACATACATTGGTGATTTACCCTTTACTTCATCCTTCTTTTGTTGAACCTTCACAGCTTCAGTCCTAGGCTTCACATATGTACACTTTCGTGCAATATGACCAACTTGTTCACATCTAAAACAAGTACGAGTATCAGCTACTCGACTCGTGCCTTCAGACTGAGCCTGTGAAGCTCTTTTCTCAAAAAACTCTTCATTCGTTTTTGAAAAGATTTCATTTTTCTCATCAGAAAGTAACCGTGAACCATTCACAAACACCTTCTTTTCAGTAAACCTCTTGTTTTGAAAATTGTTCTTCCGATAACTATTACCACCCCGATAATCACCCGACCAATTGTTTCGATTGTTATTGTAAAAACGTGGTGAATAAACAGTTTTCTTGTTATAAACCCTGTTTTTCTTTTGACTCAGATTGTTCACAGCTGACAACTCGACTTCAACAAGTTTGAAAACATTTGTTAATTTGTTCATGTTAACATTCTCAATGGGAAACTCTAAATCCGAAAACAACTTATCAGATCCAGCCATCTTGTACATCACAAGACCCGATTCATCACTTAAGTTGTTTTTGGACTTTTGTTTCGGAATGTATTTATCAAAGAAACACCCATCCTCCTCAGAAGTGTCACAATCCGGTTTAAGCACTTTGTCTACCACACTTTTCACCACATCATTTTGGACACCCTCTTCATTGGAAGATGTAAACGTGACATCAATGTTTTCAGGAAGTTTAACTTCACTTTCTTCCTCAATTTCCACCAAACTAGACTGCTTTTTCGTGTAGTTGTCTAAAATTGGAGGTGGAACTTTGTGAAAACCTATACCCGTTCCATCAGAAAACACATCCTCGCCATCTTTGTTTTTCCCTATAGGTTTAGGAACAATATGCTGCAAAACAAAGCTTGCCGATTTATAGCTGTTAAGCTTCAACTGGATTCGTTCATTCTCAATTTCAGCTTCTTGAACTTTAAGTTTCAATTTAGCAATTTGATCCAGTTGTTCATTAATCGATTCTTCTTTTAATCTCAAAACAGCTCTTAGATGTTCATTTTCTTTAAAAGTTTTGCCATTTCGATCATCACTATCTTTGACAATGCTTTTCAATTTCTCAAACTTTTCAGAAATTTGACGGTTTTCAAGAATTAACTTTTCATTTTTAGATTTTAGTTTCTCATGTTCCTTATTATCATTTTCAATTTGAGCCGTTAATTCTTTGTTCCGTTCAGTTGAAGCTCTTACACTTTTGTCACGATCAAGAATCTGATTTTCAACATTTCTAACCTTTGTTGTCAGATTCTGAATTTTCTAATTGTTAAGATACGTGACAGTGCTACAAAAATTGCATTGTTTGGTGCAATTTTTGCAGTCAGCATTCCCATCAATTTTGTTACCTGACGCATTTGTTGACACACTTTGACTGACCGATCCCTTTGACTCAGTGACAGAATTAGGATCTACCTCAAGTGCTTTTGCAGCTAGCACTTTGTCAGCCATCACTCCCAGGTTCTCAGCTGTCAACTCTTGCGTAGTATCAATTATGCCTGTATCAACCTGCTTTTCTTTCTTCTCTTTCTCCTCTTTCTCTTTTCTCTCTTTCTCTTTCGCTTCTTCAATCATTTTCGAAGTTGGTGTTCCCCACCACTTGTGCTGCCAATATTCATCTTCTTCTTGGTACTCCTTGATGATGGCTTCGATATCAATCGTTTTGTCATCAATTGCAATGTTGCCATATCTATCAAGATAGCACTCTCTATCTGGATCCCATCTGTTTGCTCTTCTAGCTTCCAAAAAGATACCAGAAAGTCTGATAATCTTAGTTTCAGCAGTCATCTTCCGGTATTTATATTTCTGTTCTTCAGTACGATCATCTTTCCATGGCTTAGGTTCATCATTGCTTGCCATGAATGCGTAACCAACCGCATCTTCTTCCGGTAGAACTTCCTTACTCCAATCATACCCCTCATCATCATAAATCACAGCAAGAGCCCTTGATTTGTCTCTGTTATCTTCAGACTGCTTCAATCTAGGCGGCTCAGATTTATTCTGATGATAGATTGCCTTTTTGTAATAATCATCTCGAAACGGATTCTCTGACTCATCAGAATATGCATTCCTGCATTCCCGTTTGAAATGACCCTTCTGCTTACATTTAAAACAAGTCACTTTTGACTTATCGAACCCCAGTTTTGTAGACGGACCACCGATCGTTTTTCTCCCTGTAATCTCCATGAAACGTTGTGCACGTCGAACTGCACTTGCCATTGCCCAACGAATGTCGATCAGCTCCATTTCTTCAGGGTCTATCTGATCGTAGTCTTCTTTCGTCAGATTTGTATTCCCGATTTTTCCAGCTACCAATCCTTCGTAGGATTCCAAAACAGACGCTAGAAAGACCATTTGTTGCTTGGCCGACTCTGCATCAAAATTCTGTGCGTTCTTCAGATCTATAGCGATATTGCAAGAAAACTTCGCATCAGAATGATTTGCAGAAGACGTAGATCCACTGTGATAACCACTATGACTTCCACTGCTTTGACCACTTTGACTTTCTTTGCCGACTGTCGACACATTTTCAGCAGAAAATGCAGTCTTTGGAGAAGTAGCTTTTGGCATCATGCTCTTTGGATAGTATAGATCCAGATTTTGTTGATAAGATGAATGATTAACTTTGTACGTCTTCTTCAATTCCAGTTCATGACTTTCCAGTTTCTCAATCACCAAATCTGGTTTCAACAAATCAGAAGGAATAGTGTTTTTAAGCATGAGAACATAATATCTCCACTCCATCTCGTCTGGCAATGCATCGAACAACTTGTCTACTTGCTCCTCATCAGAATATTTGATATCATGTCTTGCTAATTCCAACTTCAGATGACCAAACCTTTCAATCATTTTACACACCGATTCATTTTTAAGACAACCAAACATATCAAACTCTTTCCTAAGAAGTTTCCTTTTATTTTTTACAATCTCTTTGCTTCCAAGACACTTCTTTTCAAGTTTTTCCCATAAGTCTTTAGAATTGGAGTATTCTATCAGTGAAATGATGTCTTCACGCACCGATTGAAATAATAATGCCACACATTTTTGCTCAGCCACAAAATTGTCAATCTCTTCAGTTGATCTTAATGCTTCACCATTTTTCTTTCCTTGTTCAAAACCATTCTTCATACTCTTCCAGCTAGGAAAAGCAAATGCCATTAACCAGTCTTCGAACTTTGTTGCCCACCTGCTATAATCTTCTATAGCCATCAGCTTAGGAGGTTTGTTAAACGTTCCAAATGCGCTTTCAGACTCCCAAGCTTCCTTTTTCCTTTCTTTCGGTGGACTTTTGTTTGCATCACTTGAAGACGTTTCTTTGTTTCCGGAATCTCCAGCGAATGCGTACATGTCGCTGAAGGGATTCATAAAAATATCATCCATCTTGATCGTACCTGCAAGATTATCAAACACTTAGAAAAATTTTAGGTTTTGAAAAGATTAACAGTTCAAGCGAAATCCTTGAAGTAAACAGCTTCAAGCGAAAACAGATAACAAACTAATTCAAGCGAAATACTCTATTTCGCTTCAACAAAACAAGATACAAACCAAAACGTTTCAAGCGAACCCAACTATTTCGCTTCAACCAAAATCAAACTTCAAGCGAAATCAAACAACTCTATTTCGCTTCAGGAAAACAGACCTCCAAGCGAAATCAAACAACTCTATTTCGCTTCAGCAGATTTTCAAGCGAACCAGTCCAAATAGTAGATCTGAAGCGAAATCAACTTATAAACTCGAATACCTTTCAAGCGAAATCTAGTTCTAGGTCAATTTTAACACTTTTTAAGCTGAATTTTAATCCGAAACTTTGTAGGCTTTGTTAAAACTCAGTTTTACACGTTATATTCGAAAATTAGACCATTTTGACCGTTGGAAATAGTTCAGATCTGAAAAATGTAAAAAGAAGTGAGTAGAAAGAAGATAATCCGCTGCTATGGTATGAACTCCTCGTCCTCAGCTCTGATACCACTTGTTGGACCGTTGTATGACCCTAAAACGTCAGTCAAGGCAATTCATCTCAGTTTACAGAGGCGGAATCAAAGTAAACTAAGTCATAACAGCTCTAATCCTTTTAATCTTTCTTTTCTGATTGATTTGAGTGCTTGTACAAGGTTTTCTGATACAGATCCGTCAGCACTTCGTCACACATACAATGACCTAGTTTTTTCCCTTCAAGGAACTAACCACCTATATATAGGAACCATGATTTCGCTTGAGGATTGTTCAAGCGAAATCTTCATGTTGATTTCGCTTCAAGCTATCACAAACCATCTCAAGCGAAATCTTGTGTTTAATCACATAAAACCCTAACTTAAACCCTAATACATGTTTAATCAAACAATCCTAGACACAAGACTTGATAATGATGTAATCAACAGACATTCAGTGCACCAACAGGAACATTATATCTTGATTGTTAACTTGTCTTATTCGTAGTTGATACGATAAGAGGATATTCTATAATTTAAGAATGTTGTAAGTTATACTTACCTTGCATCCAGATTATGCTTTTCCTTCTCTCTTGATTCGTTTGACCCGCTTCCTTTCCAAGCTTTCACCTAGCTTGCCAAGCGTCAAACTATCATTGAAATTGTAAGATGGTTAGGTTAGTCATAATCATTTACGACTATTCCATCTTACGCTTCTTATGTCGAATTTATCATTCGATCATGTACTTGGTCGGTTTGACTTTTTAAAGCCAAACGCCTATCAACGTTAATAATTACTCGATGTAGCTCCGGTCAAAGATAATATTTATATACCCAAATTACCCTTAACAAATAGCTAGTGATAGTAAGGGGTCGAACCACGAAGAGTATGTGGTTTGCGAATGGACTTGAATGAATTCTTAAAAGGTGTCACAATTATGAAGCCTGCTAACTTGTTTTTATGATTTTTAAGTCGCGCTCCGGTCAAAGATGTTATTTATATATCCAAATTACCCTTAACAAATAGCTAGTGATAGTAAGGGGTCGAACCACGAAGAGTATGTGGTTTGCGAATGGACTTGAATGAATTCTTAAAAGGTGTCACAATTATGAAGCTTGCTAACTTGTTTTTATGATTTTTAATTGATTTTGAAAAGGTGTTTAAATGTAAATAGCAAATGGGTTGGATTAACCAATAGAAATAAACAATTGCAAGAAACGTAATTGATGGGTTCAAACAAGATATGTAAACTAGGTTCACACCCGGTTCGATAATTGAAGTCCTAGGGTTTCTACACGTTTTAGATTTGATTCAATTGCAAAAGTGATTAACGGAATTAGTGTCGCGTGGTTTAGGTGCCAAGAGTTATCAACGTCGTAGACAACGGACCGCAATGCACTTTGTTACCAAGAACATGTAAATCCTAACTTAGATAAGGCATAAGTGCACAAATTCATTTCGTAAAGTCATAACTTTATCATCGTTCGACAATTCACAAATTCAATTCAAATGCACGACAATTATCTAAGGATTCAAAATCAAAATACAACTTGTCACAATCAAAGTTCAAACAATGTTCAACCCTAGAAACTTACAATAACCTACACCGAGGTGAAACCTTCAAGAAATTAGCCGCTCATGGTGAATGGGACTTGATCAACGGATGATGGAGACTTGAATTGGATCATCTTGGGGCTTGTGGAATGATGGGATGGTGAAGATTAGGGTTTTGGTGAGTGGTGATGGTGGAAGGATTAAGGGATGAATGACTAGGGTTTTGAATGGAGAAGAAGGTGAATTGGGTGATGGATTGGAACGATTCGGCTGAAGGTTGGTGTACTAGATGGATTGGGAATGATAGAGATGATAGGTTATGGCTCCCAGAAGTGGTTTCAAACTCAATTCCAAGTGTAACTCCCCCTTTTCCAAAATTCACTTTTTCTCTAAAAAATCCCGTTTTTACCAATCATCCGGTGTGCAGCAGATAATGCGTCAATTTTTGGCATTTCAAAACCTTATATTTTGATTCGTCTCGTCGAGCTACCCCAAATGCATATATTATAAGCCCCGAAACTCATTTTCTAGCTCAGGATAAGCCAAAATGAAGTTTGTACTGTTTCTGGCACAGAGTTCAGCTCAGTTTTGCCCCTTTTTGCATTTTCTTCAATTATGTTCTCTCTAGCTTCCGCCCAAAGCTTCAGTAAATCTCTAAAATGCACCTTAAACCCGTCAATGCCTGCAAAACAAAAACCAATCAAAGTGGTATATTTTACAACAATATCGATGCATTTTTATTATTATTAAAATAAACTATAGTGTACCTAAAATGTATCGATCACATCCCCACACTTATCGTTTGCTTGCCCTCAAGTAAATCTGTCTTTCATTTTCACATGGGTCGAACGAAAAACACACTTCCCATTCCCGAGACAAAGGTTAAGGTCTAATGTCATACCTGGTTCAAACTTTTTTACAATTTACGAAATATTTAACGGAAAAGTGAATAATCCCATATAAAATGGTTATCCAAGATTAACCCGCCCATAAAACTAACAAGTTATGCACATCCCTCACAATGCTCTCTCCACTCGGTTTTAGAATTGGCTAATAGTTGATGCATTAGCGCTTTTGAAATAATCACTCAAACCGATTAGAACACGTACCCGCATAGGCTTGCAACTCAATCATTCTCCACCACAGAACACGAATATTAAGAACAAGTCATAAGGTCTTTGAAGGGTTGTAACGGGGCTAGGTTAAGGGTATGGAATAGGATGGTTTTTTTTTATTGGCTAAGGTGATGACAAATTCGATTTTTATTACAAACAAACGACTACTCTAAACAAAAGTAAACTATAAACATCAACTACAAGGCAACAACTTTAGACTTTTATTCAACAACTAGAAACACATATTTTTGTTATTTTCTCAATGATTTTCTATTCTTTTTCGCAACATTTTCTGATTTTTTTTTTTTTTTGCATAACTAAATCACAACTATACAAACATATACTCCTATGATCGAATTTTCATCACACGGGTTTAAAAATAAAAGGTTTAACGGATGTGGGCTAAATGGGTTGGTCAAACGAAAGGTTTAGGCTCAAAGTGGGTGACTAGGGGATTTATTTGGGTAAGGATGGGTAAATGGTTTTAAAGAAAAAGGTTCACTTAATGCCTTAATCATTCCGGTGCTTGTATTCGGTCTATGGTCTCAAACGTATCAAAAGATGCAAGTTCAACAATACATGACTAATGGTCCACTCAAACAAAGAAACATAAATATGTAATTCTATGATGTAAAAGTGGCTCAAAATCTCACATATATAAAGGGTATGGTATGTGACATGCATGATGTGCTAGTTTCTTAGGCGAATTACTCCCAACTAACCACCTGTTAAATACCCGTCATGCTATTAATTTGAACTTGACCATGACAAAAGACCAAATGGGTTGTGCCATCCCTCGTTGACTTAGTTACTTGTGCTTTTAAGATCGCTTTTGAAACAAGAATTTTTTGAAAATTTCCTCCATCCCCACACTTGAGGTAAACATTGTCCTCAATGTGTAGTGTTTAAATGAACGGGTCAAAATCGAAAACTTTTACTACTCCCCCATCCCCACACTTGAGGTAAACATTGTCCTTAATGTGTAAGAACTAGAGTTTTAAAACGCCCAAGGGATGTGACACGGCTAACTCCCCAAAAATTCCACCCCGAAAAAATAGCATACAATTTACAATCCACTTATTTGCTAACTAAAAATCTGTGACAACCGTCACTTTTCCGTATATTCCGTACACGAAATGAACAGTAATTTGTGCTTTAATGACTGTACATGATCTAGTTACCAGACAAATAAATTTCTGAATTCCATGCAAGTGAATTCATGCACATTTTGTGCTTCAAAATATAGCTTTATGCATAAACGAGAGCGCTGCGTCAGAAATATTAGTAAACTCACCGGTAAGACACATCGTGTCAACAGAACTGCAGAAAGCAGTCAAACATTAGAATTGAGGCCTAGGTGTAGGTCCGACGACAAAAGTACATTAAAACCCAAGAGTACATGTAAGGGTTTAATTTATAGACATTGCGAAAGCAAAAATAAGCACTAAAAAGCACCCGAAACGCACTTTAAGTGCATAATTTTGTATAATTCAGCTCAATTCAGCATTTAAACGTATGAATATTATGCAGAAATTTCGTTTTATCATCCAGAATATTTCCCTAAGTGTTGGGGATTGAAAGGGTACAAGAAGGGTACTTAAAAGACACTAAAAAGTGTGATTTAGCACTTTAACGAACCAGTGTCTAACCGAACAACCGGATAATATCCGGAACACCAAAATAATGCTAGAAGCATTGTTTTTATTTTTCTAAGCTAGTTAGGGTCCCCGAACACCCTAACACACTATATTTAATAACACTCTTAACACTAGATTTATGATACTTGAAAGCTAACTAGGATAGTAACTTGGAAGTTGAAATAGAACTAGGACCCCCCCCCCCCATAACCGATTGTGTGAGAGTGGGGGACACCCCATGATTTCTTCCATTTGTTTATTTGATATGCTATGTACAATTGGAGACATAAGACCTAGTGGGTAAGGAGATGTTGGAGGATTTCTTTAAAAACCACTAGACTTCACTTCATCTTCATCATTCAACAAAAAAAAAAAAAAAAAAAAAAAACTCTCTCATCTCTCCCTCTAACCTCACGGCACCAACACACACCCACACTTCCATCTTTTTCAATCCACTTCCTAGCAATCCAAGGTGTTTTGGTGGTGTAAGAAGGTCACTAACGAAGCTCGGTGCAAGCGGATCTTGAAGGACCTTCACCATTTGCTTTTATCCACCTCATTTGCACTCTTGAACTTCCCTAGCCATGAGCTAGTAGTAAGTGTTCTAAAACATCCCCTTGTTCTTGTTTAAAGTGGTTAATAGGTGATTTAACGGTTAAAACTCAAGAACACACAAGATCAAAACTAAAAGTCTTGAAAGAAAGATAAACTAGTTGGATAAAGAGTAGATGTGTGTGTAAATCATGTGAATCTTGGTTAGTTGTGATTATTTTATGATGTTGTTGCTAGAAGTGGGATGGCCATCATTTAACCATACTAGATCATGTTCAAGAACATGAGCTAGTAGTATGTTAGTGCTAGAGATGTGAAAGATGATGAACCCTTCCACTCATGAAACATGAACTTGAGTAAAAGTAATTTTTCTTGTAAAATAAGACTCTAAACATGTAGATCTAAAGATCTACAAGTGGTTTTTCGGAAGAACCAAGCGGAAAATGTTAGTTTTGTTAAAACCCGGACCTTACATAAACTAAAAGCATTTTAGTGCATAAACAAGTGTGTAAACACTTGTGTCACAAGAAAAATTTAACAAGAAATATGTTTGGTAAATCATGACTAGAAGTTGTGAAACTTCAAAATCTTTAAAAATAAAGTTTTTAAGATATTAAACTTATTTTTAAAGATAACAAGACTTACTAAATGTGCTAGTAAGTTACTACACATTTTTGTAAATATTCAAGTTCATGAAATGGAGAAATATGTGGTTATTGTTGATGATTATTGTTGGTAATTGTTGTTGAGGATTGTTGACGATTTAAAAGAAAATAAACACATGTTTTGAAAACATGGGAAACCTCCATTTTTAGGGGAAACTCTGTCAAAATTTTTATAAATTTTGACACTTAGAAAAATATAAGTTTTTGAGAAACTTATTCCCTAAAAATGTATTTAAAAGTATTACCAAGGTTTTCCTAATTTTTGGTGATAAGAAATGAGGATTTCTTCAAAAATAAAAATGGATATAAGTATGTATATTTTTTAGAGAAAAATATATATTATTTTATCACCAACTCTCGTGCTAAGTGTATATAGTATGTGTTATACGTGCTAGTGTATTAAGACTTAAAAATACACTAAATACTCATGAGGAGTATAAACATAAAAATACACATACAACATACAAGATACATAATTCGGGTGCAAAGTGCAAAACATGAAATACTTATATTAATTTTTGAGAAAATAATATAAGTAGGATGCTTAGTTAAAAATATAAAATATTTTTAACACAACGATTCAAATACAAAAGAGAGTGACTGTACTTGTGCGACGCAAGTCTAGTGACTAACGTTAAGAAAACGCGTATAGGTTACGACATTAATTAAGCAAATCCGGTGAAGTGTACGACGCACAGGAACGCAAAGTTGTGAGTTCATGCTCCCCCTTTTCTCTAACTGTTTTTGGTTTTATAACTCTCGGGGGTGAAATACATGTTACAAATATTACAATTTTTACAAATGGTAAAAATACAAGAAGCACTCTTGGTGAGAACGAGAACCGAGTGCAATATGATTTGAGAATACAAGAAGCACTCTTGGAGAGAACGAGAACCGAGTGCAATATGATTTGAGAATACGAGAAGCACTCGTGGTGAGTGCAATATGATGAGCTTTAAGAAAAGCCTAGAAAATACTAGATCATGTGAGCTTAAACTAGATATTGAGATGCCATTAATATTTAATTAGGGACGAGGGTTAGATCTAACGGGTACGGCCGAGCCCCACTCATGGTCCTTATGTGACCACTTGAGTGCTTCGGTGTCCCAGTCGAGGGAAATCGACGCAGTCGAGGTTAATCGACACAGTCGAGGGTAATCGACACAGTCAAGGGAAATTGACACAGTCGAGGGAAATCGACACAGTCGAGGGAAATCGACATAGTTGGAGGAAGAATATACTAATGCTTCCTATGGCCTCACATGCCTTAAAGGAGAAAATACTAATGCTCCCTAAGTCCTCACATGCCTTGAAGGAGAATATACTAATGCTCCTTATGTCCTCACGTGCCTTAATGTCCTTATATAAACAATCATTTAAAACGTGGGGTACACAAGAAAACTTGAATGATACTTGAGTACGTGGGGTACTCAAGAAAACGGGAATTATACTTGAGTACGTGGGGTACTCAAGAAAGACTTGAATTATACATGACACATACTATGTTTTCATACAAAGTATAAAAACGTGAAATACAAAAACGCATGAACTCGCTCAACTTTATGTTGATGTTTTCCAAAATTACATGTATTTCAGGTGACAGGATGGATCTTGGGCGCAAGTGTCGTAACTAGAAGTTTAGATGTCATCCACTTTTGTTGAATTGAAACCTTGTCAAAGGTCGTGTTTTGAAAACTTAAATAACAAGTATTTGTAATACTTAAATTTTCATAAATGGATGAACATCGTTTTGATTATGTAGCTGTTTATTACGATTGAATGCAATGATAACAAGCTAGTCACACATCATACGCTTCCGCAAAAGACAGGGTGTGACAGTTTAGTATCAGAGCTTCGATTGTAGTGAACTAGGATCCTTTCTCGAGTCTAGACTACAATCACTAGAGTTCTCTCACGAAAACATTTTACAAAAAGGTTTTCATTGCATTCACGAAAGCGCCAAGATTCACAAGTCAGACACTTTTCAAAAAGTGACAAGGCAAGGACATTAGTGAGGAATACCTTTAAAATAAGGTGCCAAACAAAGCATAGTCTACACGAGTTAGACTTGCCAAAAACAAAATGACCCCCCAAAAACGAGAGTTATACGTGATATAATGCACTAAATTGCTTGATTATGCTAAGTAGCATATATGTTATTGATATACATACATACAAATAAGTGTACGGAATGATTATTGACGTGAATAAATATACTTTCGACTCCGACTCCTATTACTGTACGTGACTCGCACGATGAAGCTACCGACCTCGCATCCTTTGCAAAGCTCATGGCTGGGAGTGATTACCAAACAAGATGCTGAGCTTGCTTCCGTAGGAGATGGCTGCTCTTCCCTCTCGATCGTGAAGGTGCCTAACTACGGTGATGATGACGAGGCAGAGGCGGCAACCTTGATCGAATTCTCAATCAACGGGACGAGATCCCTGCGGCTTATGTGAAGCAAGATTGACGATATGCTTAACCAGAAAAGGGAGATGAAGTATTCATCTCGAAGGTGCCCCTCCAACTACTAGGAATTCTCTCTATTCCTATTCCATCTAATCATCGTGCCTATACGCGCGTAACGATAACGAATGTTAGCGCGTGGACCATCACAAGGGTCCTTTCCATGACAAGAGGTATAGGGACAGTAGTGTCCCCTCCTTGATTAATCATCTGCTTGGACGAGAGAAAATTGGGGTAACTGTGCAAGACAATTTATTATTATGGGGCCCACGTAATAACGACTTGTAGTGCACAGAAATCCTGGTGGACTCTCCAGGTCAAGCTAATGAAAACCATACAAAATTTATCTATAGGTGTCCTCACCTTCATCTGGTAGAACAACACATAGATCAGTGCTTTAGCACGATAGAAAGCAGGAAGCCTGTCTTAGCCTACTTCGTGACTGACACTTCTACCTGCATACGAGACGTTTGAGAAAACGATATTTAAGCAAGAGAGGTGGAATGACATTCAGGAAGAATCAGTGACGATACACTTCCTACCACCTCGACACGGACAACCCCATCAAAGGGGAAATATACGCACCAGTAAAGCTAAACCAATGTAGTAGGAAATAACTAAAACTTGAATGACTAAGGCGATGTAGCCTCGAGTTCATTTCAAACAATAAGCCAAGTTGGCAAGCCTATGTGAAGGCTCAATAACTGTTTCCTCGCTTATACACTGATTATATATACGTGTAATTGGGTGGCTTATGGTGCTATGTATCTCATAGACAATTGGAATGTTGTCTAACCTACTTCATACCATTTTGGCAGAAGAGAATGCCGCCCAGGCGAGACACAAACACCAGTACGTTGCCAGGGACAGAAGCCGAGCTGCAAGAACGCATCTCGCAGGCAATTGCACGACATGAAGCCCTCCGCTCTAAGCACAGCAATGGCACTACTGGAAATAACCCTCCAACTGGCTGCACCTTTAAGCAGTTCCTAGACTGCAAGCCATTAAATTTTGATGGCACAGGAGGTGCCGTTGCATTTGTTCGTTGGGCAGAAAAGACTGACTCCATTCTAAGAATGAGTAACTGTTCGCCCCGACAAAGTGTTACTTATATCTCAAGGTTATTCGTCGATGGCGCACTCTCCTGATGGAACCTTCAGGTTCAAACCCTTGGTGCGGATGCTGCTTATGCACTGAGCTGGGACGAGCTCAAGGAAATGATGGAAAAGAAATACTGTTCTAGGGCTGAAATCCAGAAGATTGAGGTGGAGTTCTGGAACTTGAAAATGGATGGACCGAAGATTCCTGAATACGTCCAACGATTTCACGACTTGTCTAGGGTCGTCCCCTACTTAGTCAAACCGGAATTCAAAAGGGTTGAACGATTCATTTGGGGACTTGCACCTCAGATCAGGAGCATGGTTACTACCTCAAAGCCCTCAACCATTGCAGAGGCTATCGATATGAGTGTCACCCTTACTGAAGAAGCTCTACGTGCGGGAAAATTTTCAGAATCCGAGGATAACAAGAAAGAGACTCATGTGGAGTCATCAGGCAATAAGAAGAGGAAGTCTTCGAATCGAAAGATGAGCACCCAAGTCAACTATGGAAGCTCTAAAACAGGCAAAAGAAAGAAAGTGAACCCGCCGCCTGGAAGGAAAACTGATGGAGCCACTAATAAGGCTGGTGGTAAAATATACTCGGGGACTAAGCCGAGATGCGGGGAATGCACTTTTCACCATGAAGGTCGATGTCTAAGGCCTACGTGCGGAAAGTGTGGAAAAGAAGGGCACAGCAAGGATGCCTGTTGGGCGAAGGACCCATATGGAAGAAATAAGAGAATACCAGGTTGCTACAGATGTGGTGAAGCAGGGCACTTTAGGAAGAATTGTCCTGGGAAGAAACAAGCAAGGAAGGGTTTTCACGATTGAAACTCGTGAAGCACGCCAGGATCCAGATGCGGTTATGGGTACGTTCCCTATTAACCAACCTTATGCATCTATTTTTAATACTGGCATCAACTTCAACCTTGCATGCTTAGAATTTAAGAAACCGCTTGACCTAGTAAATGGACGCCCCGTATTCCTTAGAAATGGGCATATAGAAGGCTAGATTAAACAGTCGAAGCAATTAAGGATTGTATTTAGGGACTCAGAAGGCCGGAACCTTCTGTTACCATTGACTCGCGGAGTCAGAATATGTTAGTCAGCATGGATCAGAAATCCAAGTATACAGCTGACATCATTTGATATGAGAAAGTCAGTCGCATCCCTCTTGCGAATGATGAAACCCAAACTCCCTGCGATAGGTGCAAGGACGCTAGAACCCACAAGGCGGCAGATCTACGACATCCCTCATTGGTCGAAGAGGCATAGAAACGCCTCCGAGTAGACTGCAGAGCCTGAGAACATTCCCGTGATGGAAGAAGTTCCAGGAGCCTTTTCGGAAGACTTGCCAGGAACGCCTCTCTGTAGCGACGAGGGAGTTCAGGATAAATCGCGTGCCAGGAGCAGCACCAGTGACGAATGACGCCATACCGACTAGCTTCACCAGCAAAGCATGAACCTCTAATATAACTGCAAGAGCTGCTAGACAGAGGAAATTAAGGACGTAGCATCCTTAGTTAAGGAGACAAAGAGAAAGTTGGTAGTCTCCACTTTACATAAAACCTCAGAAATTGAGAATCAGAATCCTTTGCCAAAGATCAACTTGAGGACAAGAGGTCCTCCACTGTGAATACAAGAAGGAAATATCCCTGAAACAGCCTTTAGGACTCGCTTCGAGCATTACGGGTTCCTAGGCGTATCCTTTGGCTTAACACATGCATCGACAATATTCATGGACCTCATGAATCGAACGTGTGAGCCATACCTGGATAAGTCATATACATATTGACTACATTCTTATATGGCCAACGACCAAGGAAGGTCGTGAGCAACAACTGCAGTTTCCCTTGCAACTCTTAGAGAAAGCACAGTTATGTGCAATGATGACGAAAAGCGAATTTCGAGTTCGCAAAGGAGGAGCTTTAAGATACAGGGTGGATAAGAACGAAATTCACACCAACCCTACAACCAAGAGCTAAGGAGCTAGAGTTGCAATTATGTGACGTCTCTCGACAAGTCTCAATTGTACGTCGATGCAACGAGACCACGACATTGCACACGCGGCACATTGATTAAGGAATCACGAGAAGAGATCTTGAGATAGATACAGTGATTGCGCGCCGCAACTGGACGTCATTACCTGAAAGAAAACGTTGCACGATCTTTATTGATCACAAGGGTTGCAACACACCGATGATCGTAAGAACTCGAATATGAACTGAGCTGCTGAACAATGCAGACTGTATGAACACAATACGTTCTTGTGTGATAAACTTTGATGAAAAGCCGGAACACTCACTTGCCCTTAGTGGAGTTTTCCTACAACGGTATCTATCACACCGTCGTCTAAACCGCTTCGTGTAAAGCTTTAGACGGAACATAATGAGTAAATTCCCGTCATGTTGAACGGAGACGAGAAATAAACAATCAACTGGCCTGAGATGGCCCAGGAAAAACTAGAGGCAAGATCCTTCAGATATGTGATCATATCAGGACAGCCCGCAGAATACAGAAAGATAGCGCCGATGAGCGGCATAAGTCGAAAGAATTTGAGACAAGAAGTATGGCTTTGATGAGAGCCTCGCCTAGAGAAGGCGTAGTGTGATTTGGAAAACGAAAAGGTAGAATCCCCGGTGTAAGGATCAGAACCATTGCTCACAAGATGAAGCTCCCAGAAAAAGATCAGTAATGATCGCGACACATTCATGTGTCTAGTCTGTAGAGGAGTCCGACTTAAGGAACATTCATTGTTCCCACAAATAAGATTCACGTCAATGACAAACGACAAGAATTACTATAGAAACCTGTTGAGGTTATGGACCAAGAGTCCACAAGATACAGAAAAGTCATGATCGACTTACTTGAGTATGATAGAATTCATGACATGACCCAGAGATTTCATGGGAACATGAAGACAAATCATGAATCTAAGTGACCATATTGGTTTCATAACTCCCCTGCGACCGATGGCATCGCTTGAATTTCGGGACGAAATTCTTTTAACGAGGGGAGACTGTGACAACCGTCACTTTTCCGTACATTCCGTACACGAAATGAACAGTAATTTGTGCTTTAATGACTGTACATGATCTAGTTACCAGACAAATAAATTTCTGAATTCCATGCAAGTGAATTCATGCACATTTTGTGCTTCAAAATATAGCTTTATGCATAAACGAGAGCGCTGCATCAGAAATATTAGTAAACTCACCGGTAAGACACATCGTGTCAACAGAACTGCAGAAAGCAGTCAAACATTAGAATTGAGGCCTAGGTGTAGGTCCGACGACAAAAGTACATTAAAACCCAAGAGTACATGTAAGGGTTTAATTTATAGACATTGCGAAAGCAAAAATAAGCACTAAAAAGCACCCGAAACGCACTTTAAGTGCATAATTTTGTATAATTCAGCTCAATTCAGCATTTAAACGTATGAATATTATGCAGAAATTTCGTTTTATCATCCAGAATATTTCCCTAAGTGTTGGGGATTGAAAGGGTACAAGAAGGGTACTTAAAAGACACTAAAAAGTGTGATTTAGCACTTTAACGAACCAGTGTCTAACCGAACAACCGGATAATATCCGGAACACCAAAATAATGCTAGAAGCATTGTTTTTATTTTTCTAAGCTAGTTAGGGTCCCCGAACACCCTAACACACTATATTTAATAACACTCTTAACACTAGATTTATGATACTTGAAAGCTAACTAGGATAGTAACTTGGAAGTTGAAATAGAACTAGGACCCCCCCCCCCACCCCCCCATAACCGATTGTGTGAGAGTGGGGGACACCCCATGATTTCTTCCATTTGTTTATTTGATATGCTATGTACAATTGGAGACATAAGACCTAGTGGGTAAGGAGATGTTGGAGGATTTCTTTAAAAACCACTAGACTTCACTTCATCTTCATCATTCAACAAAAAAAAAACTCTCTCATCTCTCCCTCTAACCTCACGGCACCAACACACACCCACACTTCCATCTTTTTCAATCCACTTCCTAGCAATCCAAGGTGTTTTAGTGGTGTAAGAAGGTCACTAACGAAGCTCGGTGCAAGCGGATCTTGAAGGACCTTCACCATTTGCTTTTATCCACCTCATTTGCACTCTTGAACTTCCCTAGCCATGAGCTAGTAGTAAGTGTTCTAAAACATCCCCTTGTTCTTGTTTAAAGTGGTTAATAGGTGATTTAACGGTTAAAACTCAAGAACACACAAGATCAAAACTAAAAGTCTTGAAAGAAAGATAAACTAGTTGGATAAAGAGTAGATGTGTGTGTAAATCATGTGAATCTTGGTTAGTTGTGATTATTTTATGATGTTGTTGCTAGAAGTGGGATGGCTCATCATTTAACCATACTAGATCATGTTCAAGAACATGAGCTAGTAGTATGTTAGTGCTAGAGATGTGAAAGATGATGAACCCTTCCACTCATGAAACATGAACTTGAGTAAAAGTAATTTTTCTTGTAAAATAAGACTCTAAACATGTAGATCTAAAGATCTACAAGTGGTTTTTCGGAAGAACCAAGCGGAAAATGTTAGTTTTGTTAAAACCCAGACCTTACATAAACTAAAAGCATTTTAGTGCATAAACAAGTGTGTAAACACTTGTGTCACAAGAAAAATTTAACAAGAAATATGTTTGGTAAATCATGACTAGAAGTTGTGAAACTTCAAGATCTTTAAAAATAAAGTTTTTAAGAAATTAAACTTATTTTTAAAGATAACAAGACTTACTAAATGTGCTAGTAAGTTACTACACATTTTTGTAAATATTCAAGTTCATGAAATGGAGAAATATGTGGTTATTGTTGATGATTATTGTTGGTAATTGTTGTTGAGGATTGTTGACGATTTAAAAGAAAATAAACACATGTTTTGAAAACATGGGAAACCTCCATTTTTAGGGGAAACTCTGTCAAAATTTTTATAAATTTTGACACTTAGAAAAATATAAGTTTTTGAGAAACTTATTCCCTAAAAATGTATTTAAAAGTATTACCAAGGTTTCCCTAATTTTTGGTGATAAGAAATGAGGATTTCTTCAAAAATAAAAATGGATATAAGTATGTATATTTTTGAGAGAAAAATATATATTATTTTATCAACAACTCTCGTGCTAAGTGTATATAGTATGTGTTATACGTGCTAGTGTATTAAGACTTAAAAATACACTAAATACTCATGAGGAGTATAAACATAAAAATACACATACAACATACAAGATACATAATTCGGGTGCAAAGTGCAAAACATGAAATACTTATATTAATTTTTGAGAAAATAATATAAGTAGGATGCTTAGTTAAAAATATAAAATATTTTTAACACAATGATTCAAATACAAAAGAGAGTGACTGTACTTGTGCGACGCAAGTCTAGTGACTAACGTTAAGAAAACGCGTATAGGTTACGACGTTAATTAAGCAAATCCGGTGAAGTGTACGACGCACAGGAACGCAAAGTTGTGAGTTCATGCTCCCCCTTTTCTCTAACTGTTTTTGGTTTTATAACTCTCGGGGGTGAAATACATGTTACAAATATTACAATTTTTACAAATGGTAAAAATACAAGAAGCACTCTTGGTGAGAACGAGAACCGAGTGCAATATGATTTGAGAATACAAGAAGCACTCTTGGAGAGAACGAGAACCGAGTGCAATATGATTTGAGAATACGAGAAGCACTCGTGGTGAGTGCAATATGATGAGCTTTAAGAAAAGCCTAGAAAATACTAGATCATGTGAGCTTAAACTAGATATTGAGATGCCATTAATATTTAATTAGGGACGAGGGTTAGATCTAACGGGTACGGCCGAGCCCCACTCATGGTCCTTATGTGACCACTTGAGTGCTTCGGTGTCCCAGTCGAGGGAAATCGACGCAGTCGAGGGAAATCGACGCAGTCGAGGGAAATCGACGCAGTCGAGGTTAATCGACACAGTCGAGGGTAATCGACACAGTCGAGGGAAATCGACATAGTTGGAGGAAGAATATACTAATGCTTCCTATGGCCTCACATGCCTTAAAGGAGAAAATACTAATGCTCCCTAAGTCCTCACATGCCTTGAAGGAGAATATACTAATGCTCCTTATGTCCTCACGTGCCTTAATGTCCTTATATAAACAATCATTTAAAACGTGGGGTACACAAGAAAACTTGAATGATACTTGAGTACGTGGGGTACTCAAGAAAACGGGAATTATACTTGAGTACGTGGGGTACTCAAGAAAGACTTGAATTATACATGACACATACTATGTTTTCATACAAACTATAAAAACGTGAAATACAAAAACGCATGAACTCGCTCAACTTTATGTTGATGTTTTCCAAAATTACATGTATTTCAGGTGACAGGATGGATCTTGGGCGCAAGTGTCGTAACTAGAAGTAGACTACAAGTTTAGATGTCATCCACTTTTGTTGAATTGAAACCTTGTCAAAGGTCGTGTTTTGAAAACTTAAATAACAAGTATTTTTAATACTTAAATTTTCATAAATGGATGAACATCGTTTTGATTATGTAGCTGTTTATTACGATTGAATGCAATGATAACAAGCTAGTCACACATCATACGCTTCCGCAAAAGACAGGGTGTGACAAAATCAAAAGTAAAAAGAAACGTATGCACCTGATTTTTGAGCTAGTTCCTCGTGTGCTCTTCATCTTTTCAACAAAACGGTCGTCTCACGAACATAATGTACCTACAAATCTTAACCCTTGTGTAGAAACATGCTTCTCACAACCATCAAAATTCATTTGTGACCTAGTTCTACCACTTTTATGAAAAGAAACATTACCAATCTATACATTATTTCACTTTGATTTATGTGGAAAATTAATCTACAATAACAACAAACCTAACTCACTTTCGTAGGAATCACGGTTGCATTTAGCTTATGCAACAAGCCCTTTTAAACCACCCGATAGCTCGGGGGGACGAGTAGGTCTCGTGAGGGTTACATAGGAAACACACCCACAACGTTCATTTAACTAAGAAAATAAAATAAAACAAATAATAATACAAACTTTACTACAGTTATACCTGATTTGCCTCTCATGGTGGTCGAAGTGCACATTTTCCTACCGAGTTTCCAACATACGCTCGGTAATTAGCATGCCGAATCCATACTCTTTTTATTATATTCGGCATACGCACTGTACAACTACGGGGTCGTTTCGTAACAACATGGCCAATGTCTTGCAACGCCACCCTTCGAATCCTTATGCACGAACCCGCATCCCCAACTTTATTGGTTGGAGTGATAAGTTTGGAAGAAGGATGAATATGAACGTGAGCTTCTTCCGAATCCGATTCGTCTTGCGGTGTCATGTCTTCTGCTCGGTTCAAACATTCAATTACTTGCTCCGGAAGTTCCATAACCTCTTCCACCACATCACCATCCACCACTGTACCACTAGCCAACACCTCTTGGTCTCATCTAAGTTGAGCCAATTCTTCGGCGAGATGACCCACTTTCTTTGCCAAGTCTTCATGAGCTTTATCCCTTACTACAAACTATTTCCTCACTTCGGTTTTGAACTCTTGATGTGAATTAGTAAGATTACTCATAGCATTCATGAGGGCATCAAATTTGGAACTTATTGAGTCTTGAGGTTCCTCGTATGCCGGTTGAGGGTATTCATTATAATAATCATCATACACCTCCCGGTAACTTGAGAAATGTGGCAATTCGGGTTCATAGTACTCTTGATACTGTGGTGGTGGAGGATTATCGTATGGATAATATGAGGATGGACCATTGAAATCTTCATAGTCTGCCCTCCTATATTCATACAATCCGCTGAGGTAGTCTTCCCGATCCTTGTTGGCTTGAACTTTTTCGTGGAAAACAGAGCAATCTTCTAAATAATGCTCTCCGCTTCCGCAACACTCACACTGATCATCATCTACCCAATTCATATTGAAAGATGATACCTGCAAAACATGTACCTGCACAAACAAGCTCGACCACCCAAAGTAAAATCACGAATATACAAGAAAGAAAAACTAAACTAAAATCGAACAAGCAATGAAATACTAAGGGAACTAGCTCCCCGGCCAGGGCGCCATTTTGACGTAACCGTGTCGTCCCGATCAGTCAAAAACCCAATTAACCTAGGTAGCTAGGGTAAGTCGAGTATCGTATCCACAAAGAGCATGTGGTCAGTATGACACTAGTTGTTCGATTAGCCAAAGTTATTTACAAACAAGTGTACAAAATAATTATGAAGCTTGCTATTTCTTTTTCTTGTAAGGTTTGTTTAGAATAATTATAGACTAATTAGAATGAATAAAAATAATAATTTAGAAACAAGGGTCACACCCGGTTCGACAACTGCAAGACCTAGGGTTTCTACACGTTAGACTTAATTTAGTTGCATTTGATTATTAACAGATTTAGTATTACGTGGCTTAGGTGCCAAGAGCTATCAACGTCATAGACAATGGACCGCACTGCACTTCGTTACCAAGAACATGTAAATCCTAACCTATAGCAAGGCATAATTGCACATATTCATTTCACAAAGTCAAATTTAATAACTCATTCGACAATTCATGAATCCAATACAAATGCAAGACAATTGATATAAGTTTCAAATGGTTAAATACAACTAGTCACAAATTAAATCATAGACAAAATATTGAAACCCTAGAATTCTTACAAAGTCTACACCGGGGTGAAACCTTAGGAGATTAGCCGCGCATTACGTTTCAAGATCGTCACCCAAAAATCCCTTTTTCTCTCTTGATTTGCGTGCACACCACAGCCAAAGCTGTTGCCCTCTATGCGTGCCCCCCTTCGAACTCGTAACTGTCGAACCCCTTTTCTTTTTCTATGATGCAAACATGCCACTCCCCTTCGGCCCAACTTCCAGATTTGCCACTTAACAATATGAGCCCAATTTAAATTAATTTGACCCACCAATGTTGAGCCTTCTTTCTTTTTCTTTTCCTTCACGTAAGTTGGGTAGAATTCCACATAATGAGCTACAAAGAATCATTTAAATTAATGAATTAAAATAATCATTAAGTCCATATCAGATTCTTAATTAAATTAGCTCATGACAAATACCATTTGATTCGATCAGTTTCCCTGTGATCCAATTTCAACAAGAATTAAAACCCTTCTTTTATTCATATCATGAACAAGTGCACCATAATTTAATTAAGGTTATCAAAATGCATAAGCCTAATTTGGCTTGTTTACTATATCTTTTCATCTTTTCTTTTTCCTAACTTTAACACAATTATATTGGTTTAGCTTATTTTTTTATTCAACCGACAAGAAACAAAAACCAATCAAAGTGGTATATTTTACAACAATATCGATGCATTTTTATTATTATTAAAATAAACTATAGTGTACCTAAAATGTATCGATCACTACTCGTTTAATTACTTAGTCCATTATCCGATAACGTCATTCTTATGTTACTGGTTTAATCATTTTAACACATGATGATATCAACATCATTCTAATCAAGAATATATCATCATTTTCATTTTATCATACAAAACTGTTTCCTAGCAAGTATGATCATGTACTCGAACACACAATTTATTCAAGTATTTCCTTATCACAATCACGTATAATGATTCTAATCATAGTTATATCATCAATTTCGTCATATGATTAAAACCCACTTAACCTAGTGTGGTAAATCATTCAATCATTCAATTCATAGCATGTTATGTATGATTTTCACTTATGGTTTTGTTTCTAAGAAAATATACATCAGTAATCTAGCCATAGCTTCTCTAATCCATGCCTAATTCGCGATTAGGATGATTATCCAATTTTTACAACTTCACCAAACATCAAAATTTTACATACCTTATGATCCCCTAGCTTGGGTGATCGTTAATTCATGTTCAATTGTGAATTTAGACTCCATTTGGACCTTCAATTTGATGATTTGTTGGAAACTTAGGGTTTTGGCTCCTAGGGAACTTCTGGTCGACGAACAGAACACTCAGAACACACTCAATGTGTGTTTTTATGTTTAAGTTTTCTTTTTATAACTTAAGTTTCCATTTATCCAAATCTGGCCCGTCTTGTTTGGTTAGTTAATTAAGTAGGGCACAACCTACTTATTTCTAACAATATTCCCCACTTATTAACTAGGTTAAACATTCCTAGTTAAATTAGTGGGTTCGGGGAATCTATGACTAAGTTTATTTTAAGTCCCGTTAACTCGGGCCTTCTATAAATTTTATTTCCACAAAAGCCTTTATATAACTTTTATTTAATATTAGGTATTTAAAATCCTAATATTCACCGGATTAATTTTACCACTAACGGTAATTTACCCGTCTTTTAGTATTAACGTGGTTTGATTACCAAACCCGTTTTTGGGGTGTTACAGCCTATCACATACTACAAAATCACATCACTAGGTCGGATGCCCAGCCAAGATACGTATTATCTCAAGTGGATAAATACGCCATGGTTGCATAGTTAACGACGACAATGTGAAAGGTATATAAAGCACATGACAATGGTCAACAATTCACGGAATATGCATAAACAACCATGACCCTCAACAAAACACTTAAAATACGAAGCTCAAAGGTGTAGGATGGTGGCAACATACAAGACTAAGCCAAATCCTCAACAACATCACAACTTTGGCTCTCAAAGGAATATTGTTTTTTAACCACTTAATCAAAAAGAGTTGTACATCGGTGATGTGTGCAAAATGCAACATATAAATTACATCAATTGTGGCATAAAACTAACCTTTTTTTAGTACTAATGTTGGAAAAAGTGTGCTTTTGTCTTCCTTTTGTATTTTCAGGATTAAATGAGCTCAAATTAACAAAAGAAGCAAAAAGGCAGCTAAATCTAACATAAATACAAGAAAAGGAACAAATGTGGCATGCCCGACCTCCCCGAAAGCATCTTCCCAACCAAAACAAGAGAATAGAAGGCTGAACACGCCCCGTGCTCAGTGAACACGGGGGCGTGCCCAAGTGTCAGCATAAAAGACAAAACTGTAGAAGCTTCCATCGCCCACCACGGGGCCGTGCTCAGCGGACACGGGGCCGTGGTCAACTATAAGATTCGCAGAATCCAGGCAAATCTTAATAGTACAGATATGCTTCTGCACACGGGGTCGTGCCCAGCGGACACGGGGCCGTGGTCAACTAATGCAGACAAGAGCAATTAATGAAGACAGAGAAGAAGGATGGACACGGGGCCGTGCCCACTAGACACGGGGCCGTGCCCGAGCGACTGTTCAGGCTATAAATAGGGGTGCTTGGCTCATTTGGAAACGATCCCTTGGCACACCACCTCTCTCACACTTCACCCACCACCCACCACCATCACAACACCATCATCCACCACCATCATCTATTGTCCATCATAGAGTGTGTGAGTCGTCTCGGGATCCAAGATTGATCGTAAGAGTTCTTGACAATCAAAGGCCATGTTTGCCTAAGTCTCTTAAATCACTTGGTGAAGACAAGTGTCTAGTGTAATACTTTTTATTTTTAATCTTTTCGCACTTTTTACTTGGTTATGTATAAATGACTTTAATAACTAGTTTCTTATGTTGAAGGTGATTCTTCCTTATCGTTTGTCCGTGGTGTCTTGGCATTATTTTACTGTCTATATAAAATAAAAGATTTTCACCATTCATATCTCCACGGTCTATATGGAGGTATGTTGGCTACCTGGTCGGGGGTTAAAGGAACGGTTTGGTAAGAGTCTTACCTTGTTCAGTGTATAGATCCTGCAAGGACCTGGGTCAAATTTAGTAGGACCTCCTTCAATACCCACCGGTATTGGATGGCGGGGGTCCAAACTCTTTGATCCCCTCATATGTAAGCTACTATTAATACTTTAACCCGGCTACTTAGGACTGTATCCCTGCTGACTCAGACTACTTAGCCGAGGGTAACGTCACCTTCAAAAGAGGGGCCTACCATAATACGCATTAATAACTTAATTAATTATCTTTCAATAATCCGACCCTTTAGGATTGTATCCTTGCTGACTCAAACTACTGGGTTGAGGGTAACGTCACATTCAAAAGAGGGGCCTACTACAATAACTAAGATAATCTCTTAAATAGTGCAAAAGTGCGGAAATAATCAAAGGTTACACTAAACACGAGTCGGAGCCAAGTGATTCATCTTGTCTATCTGTTTTTATTTTTATTTTTATTTTTCAGCATTTTAGTTAGTTTTTATTTTTTTAGTTTAAAACATTTTTTTTCTCAACTTTTGATTTGATTAGACATTGAGGATAAACCGGTACTAAAAGCTCTTGTGTCCTTGGACGACCTCAGTATCTTGCCAACACTATACTACGCTCACGATGGGTGCACTTGCCCATATGTGTGTTTGGTGTTAGTAAAATATCGTGTTTTATAAATTTAAAACTTGACTAACGTGTAAAAAGGGCTTAAAATATACTTAAATTTATATCACACTTTACGCACATCAAGTTTTTGGCGTCGTTGCTGGGGGCACAAGGATTTTAAGAAAGCTTAAAATCGACGGCCTAATCAGTTTTTCAAAACTTTTTCAAAACATGCGCACATTTTTCTGCATTTTAGTTTAGTTTTGCATTTATAGTAGGTTGAAAACGGGCCGTGCTCGCTGAACACGGGGCCGTGCTGCATATTTTTCATAAAACACCCAGTAACAGAAGCTGAACACAGGGTCGTGCTCACTGAACACGCCCCCGTGCTCAACGAAATCAGTAACTTTAATTAAAATGCCCAGATACAGATTCTGTACACGGGGCCGTGTCCACTGAACACGGGGCCGTGTCCAGCCTCTGTTTCCGTTTTTATTTTTGTTTTCTGATCTCGAGACTTGGTTGTGGTCTGCTGAGTGATTCTTATGTATCAATACTCAGGAGGTTACAATTACACCTATGATGAGGATGATTATAGGAGTAACTATTGCACTAATTGTGGTGACCCGCACTCGGTTCAATATTGTAACTTATATCAACCGTCCACTTCATACACCTACTATGAGGAGCCCAGGTACGAGCCATCAACTTCATACACATCCTATGGAGACCAAAGGTATGAACCTTCTCCCTCATACTCATATTTTGATGAACCAAGGTATGAGCCTTCTTACTCATGCTTTGAGGAACCAAGATATGAGCCACCACCTTCATATGCTTACTATGAGGAACCATGGCGTGAACAACCCACCTCATATGAGTATTACGAAGAACAAAATTACGACCCTTATCCATCATATACTTACAATGAAGAACAATGGTGTGAACCATCTACTTCATATGGGTATTATGAGGAACAAAGGATCGAACAACCGGATTCAAGCTTTGAAAATCCAGATCCTTTTTCTATAACCGAAGTGACCGATAGGATATTAGAACACCTTAAAGTTATCGAGCGCTATATAAAAGAATCTCGTGCAAGGGAAGAGGAATCCCGCGCAAGAGAAGAATTAATTAAAGAAAAGATAACTGAAAGTGTACAAATGGAAGAACAAACAAGTGAAAAACCGACACATGAGTTAAACAACGAAAAAGGTGAGTCCGTTAACGTTAAAATTCAAGAAGAGTCTAATTTTGAAGAAATTAATCTCTTGTCACCTTCTTTTGAAAATCATAGTTTAGTTCCAACTCATGCTAAGTTTTTAAAAGAATTAAACACTAACACTAAAATTGACGAAATGGTAAGCGTTAAGTTAACTAATGATCAAACCTCGCTAATAAAAGAAGACCCATTTGAAATCAACATTACACCGGTTCCATGTTTTTTTTCAAAATTCATTTATTAGTAATGTCACAATTGATAAAGATCTTTGCGTTAACATAATGCCCAACTACATTTTCGAAAAATTAAGTATTAGTGATTTTTCTCCACTTCAAATACCCAATTTTCTATCTAATCGGAGAATAATAAAATCAATCGGTATAGTTGAGGATGTCTTGGTTCAAACAAATCAAATGGTAATCCCAATCGACTTTGTCATCCTTGATGACACTCCTCTAGTGTTGGGACAACCCTTTGTAAAAACTCACGAAGCTTTGAAAAACCAGAAGTTCAACAATCTACCTCTTCAATTAGGGGCATTTAAAAAGAGTGTCGATCTTGAGCGGTCAATGAAATACCCATTCGGCAATAATGACCCCCTAATTGAAGATGAAGATGAACCACCCGATACAAGTGAAAAGTTTGACCACTTTGTTGAAGAAGAAGTCGCCATAGAACAAACTTTTAAAGTTCTTGATCAAAATGAGCAACCAAATAAGGAGTCTCCTAAAGACCCACCTCTTGAGCTCAAAGAACTTCCAAAAGGTTTGGAATATGTTTTTCTTGACAAAGATGGTAAATCACCTGTAATTATTTCATCTAAGTTAGATAGTTTAGAAAAAGAAAAATTAATTAACCTTTTGAAAAAACACAAAAATGCGATTGCTTGGAAGCTTGTAGATATTAAAGGAATAAGTCCTTCCATGTGCACGCACAAAATTTTAATGAATGATGACTACAAATCGGTAATACAACCACAACGTCGAGTAAATCCAAATGTTCAAGAAGTGGTTAAAAACGAAGTCATCAAATTACTTGACGCCGGACTTATTTATCCTATCTCCGATAGTCCTTGGATAAGTCCCGTCCAAGTTGTTCCAAAGAAAGGAGGTATGACGGTAATAACTAATGAAAAGAATGAATTAATACCAACGAGGACCGTCACAGGATGGAGAGTATGTATAGATTATAGACGATTAAATGAAGCAACAAGGAAAGATCACTTTCCTTTGCCCTTCATTGATCAAATGTTAGAGAGATTATCTGGTCATAAATTTTACTATTTCTTGGATGGTTTTTCAGGTTACTTTCAAATCCCAATAGCACCCGAAGACCAAGAAAAGACAACTTTCACATGTCCCTATGGAACTTTTGCTTATCGACGCATGCCATTTGGTCTATGTAATGCCCCGCAACATTCCAACGTTGCATGGTAGCTATATTCCAGAAAAGACAATGGAAGTCTTTATGGACGACTTTTCTATCTTTGGGGATTCATACGACCAATGCCTTGATAACCTTGAACGAATGCAATCCCGATGTGAGGAAACTAACCTCGCCCTTAATTAGGAAAAATGCCATTTCATGGTAACTGATGGAATAGTACTCGGTCACAAAATCTCAAGCGAAGGAATGGAAGTTGATCGAGCTAAAATAGACACTATTTCTCGATTACCACCTCCATCCTCCGTTAGAGCTATCAGAAGTTTCCTAGGGCATGCCAGATTTTATAGGCGGTTTATCAAAGACTTTTCTAAAATTTCATAGCCTCTAACAAAATAACTTGAAAAAGATGCCCCTTTCATCTTTAACAAGGATTGCAATCAAGCATTTCTAACCCTAAAGGAAATGCTAGTCAATGCACCTATCATGATAGCGCCTGATTGGAAATTTCCTTTCGAAATCATGTGTGATGCTAGTGACTTTGCAGTTGGAGCTGTCTTGGGACAAAGAAAAGAAAAGCATTTTCACCCAATTTATTATGCTAGTAAAACTCTTAACGATGCGCAAGAAAATTACACAACAACTGAAAAAGAATTACTAACTGTGGTATTTGCTTTTGATAAATTTTGTTCTTATCTTGTTCTTTCTAAAACTATAGTCTATACAGATCATGCAGCCATTCGATATCTCTTCAAAAAGCAGGACGCAAAACCACGTTTGATTCGGTGGATTTTACTCCTCCAAGAATTTGATATTTAAATCAAAGACAAAAGAGGAGCTGAAAACACCGCAGCAGATCATCTTTCATGCTTAGAAGACCCAGCTTTGGAGGCAACCAGGGACGAGCAAATCAACGAAAAATTTCCAACAGAGTCCCTAGAAATGGTGGAATACAAAGAAGAACCATGGTATGCCGACTATGCTAACTACCTAGCTAGCGGTATAGTCGCTAAGGGTTGGCCACATCATCAAAGAAAAAAATTCTTTGCTAATGTGAAGCATTATTTTTGGGAAGGCCCTTATCTTTTCAAAATGTGTGCCGACCAACTCGTCCGACGATGCGTACATGGTAGCGAAGCAAGAAGAATTCTCCGCCATTGTCATGAAGGTCCATACGGAGGACATCATGGTGCCGCTAGTACCGCACGAAAGGTATTTGATTCAGGATTTTATTGGCTAACCATTTACAAAGACGCCCAAAGTCTTGTCAAGACATGTGATGCTTGCCAAAGAACAGGTAATATTTCTTCCAAAAACGAAATGCCACAAAATGACATTCTTGTTTGTGAAATTTTTGATGTGTGGGGACTCGACTTTATGGGACCTTTCCCACCGTCAAAAGGAAACAAATATATACTTGTGGCAGTAGATTACTTGTCTAAATGGGCTGAGGCCGAAGCACTTCCAACAAATGATGGAAGAGTCGTGGTAAGATTTCTGAAAAAATTATTCTCTCGTTTTGGAACACCTAAAGCATTAATAAGTGATAGAGGTACCCATTTTTGCAACCATCAACTTGAATTTTTTTTAACAAGATATGGGGTCTATCACCGGGTCTCAACAACATATCACCCTCAAACAAATGGACAAGCCAAAGTGACTAATAGAGGTTTAAAACGAATACTCGAAAAAACCGTAGGGTTAAATAGAAAAGAATGAGTAGATAAATTAAACGATGCTTTATGGGCTTTTCGAACTGCTTATAAAACAACAATAGGTACAACCCCATATAAGCTAGTCTATGGGAAAAGTTGTCATTTGCCAGTAGAAATTGCACACAAAGCCTACCGGGAAATTAAAAATGTAAACTTAGATTTAGAATTTGCCGATAGAAATCGATTTTGTCAATTAAATGAGTTAGACGAACTTAGGAATTATGCATACTCAAACTCAGAAATTTGTAAGGAAAGAATGAAAAACTTGCATGACAAACATATTAAACCTAATGAATTTCGAATAGGAGATCAAGTTCTTTTGTTTAATTCACGACTTCGACTATTTCCTGGTAAATTAAAGTCTAGGTGGTCAGGACCTTTTTCCATCGCCCATATTTTCCCACACGGCGCAGTAGAAATTAAATCTCGGAATGGAATTCCATTCAAAGTCAATGGCCAACGGCTAAAACTATATCAAGGATTTATTGAGGATGAAGAGGAAGAAATCTCGTTTCAAACGGTCGAAGAATAAAAGCATCAGCATCATACCTGGTAAGTTACGAATCAACGGGATGACATCTTAATCGGTAAGTCTTCTAACTAAGTTTTTGGGAAACAAGGGGCACTCACACGAGCACAAAAAAAAAACTTTTGCTCGGCACGAGGCCGTGTCCGCGCGACTGTCGGGATAAAACCCCTTTCTCATAACAGTTACTTCATTCCACACGCCCCGTTTCCCCGAAAATGCTCTGGTTCAAAGCGATTTTTCGCAAATTTTCGACGTCTCCTCGAATTCTAACAACATCAAGGTATGATTCTATCACTATTAGTAGTTAGATTAAGCATTTGCATGTAGTTAAAACTTCAAAAATTTGGGGAAAATCTAGGGTTCTTGAACTTCATCCGGATCGAACCTCAAATTGTTGAGTAAATCTGTTAGCATTTAGTTAGATTAAAGTTATAGGGAGTAAATCCACTTGTATTGTTCAAAGATTCGCCTGATTTCTCACAGAAACCTCAAACCCTTGTTTTTTAACCGAAATAGATAAAATTGAATGGGTAAACGGTTTGCTTTGGGGAAAACGGCACTTGGGGTTTCATTTTCGAGGGAAACCGCACCTAGTGAACCAAAAATTTTCAAGTTTTCGAAACAGGGTCGAAAAATGAAATTTTTGAGTAACAGATGCCTGGACACGGGGTCGTGTCCGCTGAACATGGGGCCGTGTCCAGCTCGCTGTTGTAGTTTTGTCCGAAAACTCCACTGTTTCATGCTGACTTTTGGTGTATTCTTTCAGATGTCAAGGAAATTCACGAGGTTCAACGCAAATGAGCTCGATGCTAGGGCTAGATATGAAGTACTTCAAACAAGACCGGAAGAATATCCAAGACAAGCATGCATGGATTTGTTAGCATTGGTGAACCAACTTGACCGCTTCAACAACCTAGTCACCGGACCACTAAGAGTCACCCTGACCACTCGACTTCGCTCAGTCCACGAGTGCACTATGGAATTCTATAGCACCTTCACGTTCAATTCAAGGTGCGACCCATTTGACAATGATGGGGTAGCATTTCGATATGGTGGAACTAGGTACTCGATTTCAATGGCACAATTTGGGTCGATAATTGGGTTGTATGCGGAGGAAGACGCGGGTAATGAAGAAAACACCGGAGGGGTGCGAGAGTTGGATGAGAACGAATGCCAAGCCGCATGGGCTCAGATTGGTGAAGGGCACTACAACCCGAGCAGCACTAAGAGCACTAAGCTAAGGGACCCGCTTTACCATTACATTCATAGAGTCCTCGCTTACTCTCTTAGCCAAAGGCATGATAGCAGTGGCGTTGTGGGGTTGAGAGATTTGGTGGTTCTTCATTGCATTCATACCTGCAGACACCTAGATGTTCCGTACCTCCTGCTTCGTAACATGCATCTGAACCGACTTGCTACTTCACCAACCCCTATCTTCTTCGGGGGGTGGATATACCGTCTCTTCAAGTACTTCACGAACATACCTAGGTCCTTCGAAAGGAGTCCATAGTCGGGAAGAGTGGATGTACACATCTGCCGCTCCATGAACTTAATTTATGAGGCTGAAGACGGGTCGGTTAGCTTCCAAAGGATGCAGGGGCATGCATGGAACCCGCAAGAGGCACTCGTCCTTCACGATCCACAACATCATCAGTACCAGTACCAGCCCCATGGTGACCTGGGCCAATCCTCATCACAAGGAGGTGGTTTTCCTAACTTCCAAAGTTTACATGATTTATTTGCAGGAAAACCTCATGTGCACCAGGAACACCTATAACATGGCGAGCAACACGTACAACCGGGTTGGAGCAATCGAGAGAAACATATTCGATATCCAAGATGATATTGGAAATATCCGGGAGTACACTGCGGGGCACGGTGGAGGAGATGATGATGATGAGGACGAGGACATGGACTAGGCGGGAGAAGCGGAGGCAGAAGCGGTTGTTTGGTGATCCCACAGGTTAACCCCCTTTTTATCTTGAATAATTTCCGGCCTGCGTGCCGTGTGTTGAACAATTTACTTTCCTTTAACTCTTTTTATTTTCTGCATTTGTTTTTCTTTCTAACTTTGTGATGGGGATGTTGAACGTTGGTAATTTAGGATGTTTGCTATGTTTAGGTGTAGTGTTTATTGCTAAAACAGGTACATAAGAGGCTTAGAGCACTAAACTTTAGTGTTACTAAAGCCGGGACAGGAAAACCAGAGCCAGAAACCTGTTTTTCACCTTTGCAGATTGTCTACACAGGGCCGTGTCCAGCCGACACGCCCCCGTGCTCACTCCCCCAGACCTGCTGTTTGTCTAAATCTGCAAACTTTTGCCAGACACGGGGTCATGCCCAGTGGACACACCCCCGTGTCCACCTTCTGTAAGTTTTCGTTACTGGCACCTGAACACGGGGTCGTGTCCAGACGCCCAGTAACATAAAATTTTGCTTTTTCACACCTTTTACACATTCAATCAACCTAAAAACTTATTTTTGGGACACATTGAGGACAATGTGTAATTTAAGTGTGGGGGGGGGGGATGCTAAAACTTTGAATCTTGCAAGTCCTAATTACAAGTCTTACACAAAACTCTATTAGAACCGCTAATCACCCAATTTTTTTCAAAAAATTTTCATTTTTTTTACTTGTCTAGGTTTAATTTGGGAATTTCAAATTCTAAAAAGGTTATATTTTTACAAATTTACAACCGATAGCGTCGTGATAAAAAGAACCAACATAAGAAAATTATGAAAAGGCATGACAAGCTTAGTTAAAATTTAATTATATATACTTGATCACATAAAAACCCATTCCCACAAAAGTGAGTTTTGAGCCTTTATTGAGCATACAAATATATATCTTTAAACTAAATGCTCAGTTTTCGTTTCTTGTGTGAATAGCCGCTTGATTCTTACAACTCTAGAACTTGCCACGACGATACATTCCCGGTCCTTACCAACTTAAACCCGAGTAAGTAAATGATGGAGGCATTAGGACTAACCCTTTTTTCTTTCTACACCATTATTTTTTTTTACCACCTACCCAAAATCCCCCTAGTTAACCCCTTTGAGCCTAAACCTTTTCATTTCTTAACCCAAACCAAACACCATTTCACCCACCAATACCTTTTTTTATTTTTAACCCTTTGTTTTAGTAACAAGCTCGGTTTTTCGTATAACTTTCAAAAAAAAAATGTTGATAATGAAGCAAAAGAAATAAACAAGCAAGTTCATTAAAAATAACTTTGTTTGAATCATGGCTTCATCAAAATAAAAATTGCAAAAATAAAAAGTCTTTCGAAAACCGACGTTTTTTACGCTTTTCGCCCTTTTTCTACTAACCACTAACCCAACCACCTACCTTTAACCCAAGCCTAACCCTTCACCCAAAAGTCCTCTTGATATTTACAAAGGTATATAGTTAAAAAGGAGGAGGATTGATTGCTTGGCAAGCCTATGGTAGGAGTAAGTTTCATGCCGCTCTCGAGTGATTCACTAAAATACATCTTCGGCCGAGTGTTGAGTGATCCCCCGTGAGGTATGTGAACTTGTATATAAATAGAATTTTAAAGATGCATGTTATGCCCTAATAAGTAATTTATCTTATGAAAAGTTTTAAATAAATCATGACGAATAGGATTGTAAATAAATAAAAATAAAACTTAATAAAGAATCTTGGAAATCCCGACACTCTATGACAAGCCCAAAAACCTTCTCTTCTATCCATTCCATTTGGGAGTGTAAAGCCACATTATAAAGAGTTTTGCTTGAGGACAAACAAAGATTCAAGTGTGGGGGTATTTGATGTGTGCAAAATGCAACATATAAATTACATCAATTGTGGCATAAAACTAACCTTTTTTTAGCACTAATGTTGGAAAAAGTGTGCTTTTGTCTTCCTTTTGTATTTTTAGGATTAAATGAGCTCAAATTAACAGAAGAAGCAAAAAGGCAGCTAAATCTAACATAAATACAAGAAAATGAACAAACGTGGCATGCCCGACCTCCCCGAAAGCATCTTCCCAAGCAAAATAAGAGAACAAAAGGTTGAACACGCCCCGTGCTCAGTGAACACGGGGGCGTGCCCAAGTGTCAGCATAAAAGACAAAACTGTAGAAGCTTCCATCGCCCACCACGGGGCCGTGCTCAGCGGACACGGGGCCGTGGTCAAGTATAAGATTCGCAGAATCCAGGAAAATCTTGATAGTACAGATATGCTTCTGCACACGGGGTCGTGCCCAGCGGACACGGGGCCGTGGTCAACTAATGCAGACAAGAGCAATTAATGAAGACAGAGAAGAAGGATGGACACGGGGCCGTGCCCACTGGACACGGGGCCGTGCCCGAGCGACTGTTTAGGCTATAAATAGGGGTGCTTGGCTCATTTGCAAACGATCCCTTGGCACACCACCTCTCTCACACTTCACCCAGCACCCACCACCATCACAACACCATCATCCACCACCATCATCCATTGTCCATCATAGAGTGTGTGAGTCATCTCGGGATCCAAGATTGATCGTAAGAGTTCTTGACAATCAAAGGCCATGTTTGCCTAAGTCTCTTACATCACTTGGTGAAGACAAGTGTCTAGTGTAATACTTTTTATTTTTAATCTTTTCGCACTTTTTACTTGGTTATGTATTAATGACTTTAATAACTAGTTTCTTATTTTGAAGGTGATTCTTCCTTATCGTTTGTCCGTGGTGTCTTGGCATTATTTTACTGTCTATATAAAATAAAAGATTTTCACCATTCATATCTCCACGGTCTATATGGAGGTATGTTGGCTACTTGGTCGGGGGTTAAGGGAACGGTTTGGTAAGAGTCTTGCCTTGTTCAGTGTATAGATCCTGCAAGGACCTGGGTCAAATTTAGTAGGACCTCCTTCAATACCCACCGGTATTGGATGGCGGGGGTCCAAACGCTTTGATCCCCTCATATGTAAGCTACTATTAATACTTTAACCTGGCTACTTAGGACTGTATCCCTGCTGACTCAGACTACTTAGCCGAGGGTAACGTCACCTTCAAAAGAGGGTCCTACCATAATACGCATTAATAACTTAATTAATTATCTTTCAATAATCCGACCCTTTAGGATTGTATCCTTGCTGACTCAAACTACTGGGGTGAGGATAACGTCACCTTCAAAAGAGGGGCCTACTACAATAACTAAGATAATCTCTTAAATAGTGCAAAAGTGCGGAAATAATCAAAGGTTACACTAAACACGAGTCGGAGCCAAGTGATTCATCTTGTCTATCTGCTTTTATTTTTATTTTTATTTTTCAGTATTTTAGTTAGTTTTTATTTTTCTAGTTTAAAACCTTTGTTTCCAAACTTTTGATTTGATTAGACATTGAGGATAAACCGGTACTAAAAGCTCTTGTGTCCTTGGACGACCTCGGTATCTTGCCAACACTATACTACGCTCACGATGGGTGCACTTGCCCATATGTGTGTTTGGTGTTAGTAAAATATCGTGTTTTATAAATTTAAAACTTGACTAACGTGTAAAAAGGGCTTAAAATATACTTAAATTTATATCACACTTTACGCACATCAATCGGCCAAAAACAATAGGATAGGACCAACAAAGGGCATGCGAATAACATTGCACACCCAAATGGCCATAATCCACATTAGAAAAGCCATAAAACAAAGCTTATAAGCAACATCAATACAACCTTAAAACAAAGTTCATAAGCAATAAACGGTTGCAACATAAGTTACCAAGCTAAGTGAAGAAACACTGGATAAATGACCGGAATCAAATTATCCAGGGGGTTAGGTTCTGCATAAAAGGGTGGTTCTCTCTCATTTGATTCAAAGGGACTAGTCTTCTTCTCCGGTGAACACCACAAAATAGAACACCGTTAGCCTCGTCACGGGGAAAATGGAGGTTTTCTCCGTAACCCGACTCCGGCGTGAGAATAAGTATGTGTTTATGAAGAAGAAGAAGTATTGATCAAGTGAGTGTAACTTGAAGTTCATACCTGAATTACTCTCATATTTATAGCCGGGAGTTTGGGCGGGAAAACTCGTTGTTGAAATATTAACGGAAGATGCTAACCCCGTAAGCGGTTATTTTGTCTTCCGTTAATCTTCCGGATCTGATGTGGGAGCACACGGATTACTGTTTAGATCAACGGCTGGGGAATTGCCACGTGGAATGTGGGCAAGTGGAGGTTTCTCTCCAATTCCATGCCATCATCGTGATTTTAGGGAGGCCTGAGATGATGACACGTGTCCCAGATGGTTATAACCGTCTGGTGGTGCACGATTGAGCCTTCTAGAAGGTTATTGCCATAATCCGGTGTGACTCCTTATCGTGTGTTATCAGTGCAGTAAATAATATCCAAGTCTGGGTATTATTTAAGCGGAATTGTTAAAATAGGATTCTCACCCTTTGTTTGTTATGGAGGAAGGAGCAAGGATTTATTAACTTCCTTTTGGCGCGCGGGTGTTACTTGCTGTCTTTCTCCTAAGCTCTCTCTGTAGGACCAGTTGCGCGACCGCACAAGGCCAAAAGAGGGCTAAGAGATGAGGTTGTGGTATGGTTCCAAGTACTTGATATGGGGTTTTTGGGACCTTACCCCTTTAAGTCCCCCCAGTCTAGTGTTGCTCTTATGCAAATAAGTGGAGCACTGGACTATATGAGAGAAATGCTTTTGGCGCGAAAGTAGGGAATCTTCTATGACAAGATTTACTTTGCTTATTATGGCGATTTTGAAAATCTTTGACTTTGGGTGAGAAAGGTACAGTAAGGACTGTGTGACAGGCTATCACTGTCAGGTGCACATTAGTGATCGTGCTTTATACGCACGCGTGAACTCGCGTTTATGTTGCTTCCCACTCGCCCCTGTCGCTTGGGTAACTGTGCTACCCCGAAAGAGGTGTTGTTGCAGTTACCGAAGCTATTTATGGCGGTGGGTATATAAGTGTTTTTGGATTTCCTACTTCCAGTAATCATTACTTTGTTGAAACCCTTCCCCTTCTTCGTCTTCTTTATCCGTCTTTTTTAGAAGGAATTGCAATCTCTTCCTCCTATGTCAACCGGAGATTATCACGAAGATTCAACGGAAGAAATGTCTGTCGAACTTCCACCGTTGAAGTGGTCCAGGGCAACCTTGGATGGATTAGTTCGGAACCTCAGATTTCCGGAGAACTGGGGTGCTCGATACCCTGAAGAGGGTCAGATGGCGGCGGATGCTCCGACTGGGTATATAACCCTCTTTTGGGATTTCTTTTGTGAAGGCTTGCCTGTGACAAAATTTTTCCTTGAAATTCTTGAGTATTACAAGTTTCATATCTCCCAGATGCACCCAATTGGAATGGTTAGGGTTCGGCATTTTGAGTTTGTGTGCCGGACGATGCATATTGAACCGACGGTTTCTCGATTCCGAGTTTTTCATCAAATGCACTGTACCCAAGGGTTTTATTCTTTTGTTCAAAGAGCATCGGCGAAGAAAATTTTGTTGCAACCCCCAAAATCCTTTCATGATTGGAAACAAAAATTCTTCTTTATCGAGGCCGGAGTTGTTCCAATGAGGATTATTTTTAGGGGAAAGGAAGATGTTCCTACTGAGACCCTTCAAACTCCTGTTGACGAAAATTGGTACCAAGACCTAAAAGATGTTCCGTCTATTGCCTTGCCGGAGAAAGCCCTTGTCGATGCCGGTATGAGTCTGAACTGGAGGATGGAACGAGAGGAGAAACTGGTGTACATGGAAGATGGCAAAAGTAAGATTTTTGCCCTTTTCCTTGTCTTCTCTTTCTCTTTTTTTTTTTTGAATATGCTTTTACTTTTCCCTTTATGCAGTTGTTTCGTTGTACGTTGTTGCTTTCAAGAGGAAGGTGGGAAAATGGCTACCCTTCCGAAGAAACCTGATGAAGAGTTGTGGTATCATCGTATTGTGAATAACTTTGTTCTTCCGCGGGATGCTGATCTATTTGCGCAACCTGCTGCTGGTGCTGGTAAGCTTTTATCATATTATTTTCTGTTTGCTTCTTTTGCGCGTTTGAATAAGTTTTATTCGGTGCTTTGTTAGTAGGTGACTTATCTAATTTGGGCATAGGCCCTGAGAAGAAAAGACGCGCGACAACCAGTACTGCTGCGCCTAAGAAGAATGATGCTGAGAAAGCTCAATCTTATAAGGTTAAAAATATTGGGGGAGAGAAGAAAGGTATGCGCCGTTCCTCTGACTCCTGGTGTGATTATGTGGTGGTTTCTGATTCATTGGAGGGTCTTGCGCCTGCAGTTATTATTAGGTGGCCGAAACCGGAACCAAAAGATACTGCTGATATCCCTCCGTCCAACCCTGATGATCCCATTGATTTGGAATCAAGCCCTGAGCACTTAGTGAGGAATAAGGCAGGGAAAATAAAACAGTCTGGTGTTGAGGCTGAAGGTCAGCCTGCAAAGAAGATTCAGAGGAAGAAGATTACCAGGAAAGGCAATCTGGACGCCTTTATTTCGGAGTCTGCTCCTAGTAAGTGTCATCTTTTGTTTTCTTCTTCTTATGCATATTGAATATTTTGTGACTCATAGTCTTCTGTTTTTCAGAAAAACCAACTTCTCATGTTCCCACAGAACTGCTGCCTGTGGTTAATGAAGAACTCCCACTTTCTCCTCCGCGCATTTCTGCTGCTGATCAGTTAAAGAATACTGAGGTTCCCGAGGGTGGGGCGGAGAAAGTTGTTGGGGGTTGAGGATCTTGGAGCTAACAAGTCTGTTGATGTTGCTGCAGATGCGGAAAAGGTTACTGGCCCAGAGATTGTGGATGGTGCTGGGAACCCACAAGCCCCTGAACTTGCTGCGCATGATTCGAAAAAAAGGAAAACTGCCGAACAAATCCCTGTTACCACGTATCCTTCCACAATTTCTGGCGCTATGCCTGAGAATATTGAGAAGGTTACTGTTGAAGATCCGGGCTCATTTTCTGATCCTGGCAAGAATTCTCCAATACGCCCAGATGAAACTCTGGGGGATTATTATTACAGGACTTATTCGGAGAAGGATGCCTCCGAAATTCATGCCCCTGTTTGGAATCTGAAGAAAGGTGATACTTTCTCAGATTGGCGCGTTTGTCGAGACTGGTTGCAGGGGATATTTCCACCTGGGGAGATTAAGTTTCAAGAAAGTCGGCTTCATGAACAGACTTATCATGCTTACCTTGAGGAGGTCGCGTCTTATGCATCTACCACTCGTCGCATAGTGCGTGAGTGGCATAGTATGCACAAGGAGTGGGATGCTTTCATGGTGTCCAAGAAGAAAATTGCTGATGATGAAAGCAGAATCGCCCAGTTAAAGGCTAAGCTGGAAGCTGATCAGGCCAAGTTTGAAGCTGATCGGAAGACTGAAGAATGGTCCGTTGCGGGCTGGAAGAGGAAAGCGGAAGCCGAAGTTGCCCTCCTTTCCGAGGAGCGCAAGAACTGGAAGAAGATACGTGAAAGAGACAACGCCGAAAAGATGAGTCTTCGCAATGTTATCAATAATCTCAAGGCTGAGGTTGAGAAATTGAAAAAACAAGATGCGGAGATCGAAAAGTTGAAGAAAGAGAAAGCTGATGCTAAAGCTGTGCTGGATGAGGCGCGTTTACACAGGGAGCGAAGTGAACAACGAGAGGTACAAGCTTGCGCCACCCTTGCTCTTAGAGATAAAGAGTTAGAAGAACTTACTGCTTTGCTTTCTGACCAGGAACAACTCAAGAAAGACCTGGAGCTTGCGCTTTTTGAGAAAACTGAAACCTCCCGCCGCTTAACTGAAACTGAGGAAAAACTAGAAAATTCTAAAACGGCGCGGGCCACAGCAGAGAGCAAGCTGGAACCTTTGAAAAGTGATATGTTATGGTTGAAAGAGCGTGGGATTGCCTGTGTAAGTTTCTTCTTGTTTGTTTTCTTTGCGGGAATGCTTTGCGCTCTTCTGTTATTTATCTTTCTTGTTCTTGTAGGTTGCTGAATCAGTGTTGAATTCTGAAGAGCTAGATAAAACTGTCGCGCGCTTGGTGGTTGCTGTGCGCAATGATGGGTATACCCAAGGCTATGCTGAGTGTTCGCACCATGTGAATAACGCTCTGAAGGTTAATTGGGATACTAGCAGATCCGCTACATATGGTGTTAATACTGGCGCTGCGCTTGCAGCTTTAAAAACAGAATTCAACAATTTGCAGCTTCATGTCATGGACCTTATAAATGTTCCTTTGCAATCCGAAGATCACGTGGCGCAACTAAAGGAAATCTTCCCAGATGAAGGCGAAGATTTAGCGTAGGTTTCTTTTTGTAATTGTACTGAACAACAAATTTTTTTGTTTGGGATGTGTATCCCTTCTTTTTATTAATGCGCTGCTGCGCAAGTAACTTATACCGAAACACTGCCGTGTTTGATAGTTTTTTAAGGCGTATTAGTGCGCCGGGAATAGTATGATGTGTGTTTTGGTTTACAATATTTTGCATGGGTACAATTACTTTGATCAGGTAAGGCGAATGAAGGTGGTATGAAGCTCATGTGTGAACGTATGGTCTTGTGTGATGTAATCACTGACCGTTCATGAGACTTTGTTTTGTATTTACCATAATGTTTTTGCGCTTACCAAAAGAAATTGCATGCACTTTGTAAGAAAAACACAAGAATAATAGAAACTTCGTTGTTTATTTCGGGATAAGGCGCAGAGGCCGTTACAAAGTCTATTAAAATAAATACACGAGACTTAACTTACACTCTATTTCCTGCTTAAACTTGATAAACTATAGAGTCTGTTCCATTCTGTGAGGAGATCATAGAGTTTAAGTTTTCGCTTTCTTGCTCGGGCCTTCTTCGGCCCGGGTAATTTGTTTTATGTCCTTGCGCACGTTTTGTAGTAGGTGAGTGAGCTTTCCAATTTTAAGGGCCTTTTCTATCTCGGTGCGCAAGGAGATGCAATTGTTGGTGGTATGACCACTGTCCTTGTGGTAATCACAATACTGAGCTGGGTCCTGTCCACGTTTGTTTTTCATGGGTGGCGGAGGTTTAAACTGATAATCCTCCATGCTTAAAACTTCCGCAGGAGTTTTGGTTAAGGGAGTCCATTGTCTCTCCCTGTTCTCATGTTTGGCTTCTCTCTACGCGACAAGTTTATTGATTGTGGCTCGAGCATCCTCAGATGAATAGTTACCTGAGCTAGAATCGCGCCACCCTTTCTTAAATCTCTTCCCGCCATTTGAGCCTAAATCTGAGGGTCGGTTGTGCGGTGGTGGGGGCCTGTTGGTAGTGAGATTCTTTTCTGTTTGGGCGTAGACCTTAGCCGCCGCCATCACTTTTTCCCAGCTCTTCGGGAGTCCTTCCGTCCCAGACAGGACTTTTATCATATCGTCGCACCTAGCTACGTATTTAAATTGGGCCCGAATCAGCTGCTCATGGACATCCCCGATCTCGAGTACCTCTTTGTTATAACGGGTGATGAAGTCTTTTAGACTTTCATCATCATGACGCCAGATGTTCATCACATCCGCTGTGTCGCGGATGGATTGCCTTTGTTGGCTGAAATGAACCAGAAACTTCTCGCACAAATCTTTCCATGACGTGATTTTCCCGATGGGAAAGTTATCGAACCAGATTCTTGCAGCACCTGTAAGGGTTTGGACGAAAAGGTGGCACCATAATGGTAGGGTCCAGCCTCCTACCAGCCCTGCGCTTGTGAAAAACTCGCAAATGATCATCAGGGTCTGTCATTCCGTTAAACTTGCCCACGTTAGACGATAGCTTTGGTTTTTCTAGCGGAGCCAGAGCGATTTTGGTAATAAACTTTGAATTCTCCGCCGCCTCCGCAGGACGATAAATCAGATCATAATTGTGCTCAGCCTCGGGATTGTAAACCGCACGGGGTCTACACTTGTTGTAATTCGATTGTAGCCGACTAAACACGCTAGCACTTTCACCTACACGGTAAGTTGGATCATATTCACTGGTGTGGGTGTTCCGCTGAGAACCCAACCTGGTGTGAACTGATGGTCTTCGGTGAGGGTGTGACTCATCTCGATGTTCTCTTTGACGACTTTCTGATTAGGTATACTCGTATCTCGATGGAGATCTAGAGTAAACCTCTGTGTCTTCGATCTGGACGTGGGATGGGCCATCACGTTGAGAAGCATGAGCACGGGATCCTGGCCTTCGTGATTGAGTTTGGGGAGCAGTTTGTGCACACAGCTGTGTGTATACTGCATTTAGTGCCCCCTGAGACCTGACGTACCAGGAGATTGGGGTTTCTCTTGGGGGCAGAATTGAGTTTACAAGGATCTCTGGTTGTACCCCTGGGGTGATAGGTTCATTCAGATCATTGGATTGCACCTCATTGTCATCCGAGGCTTCTTCTGCAACAACTTCAACCTGGGTATTGTTAATGAAATTCGGCGAGGGCCTGTTTGTCGATGAGATGAAGTTTCTTCCATGTACAAATGGAATCAACAGGGTAGATCAAAAAACAAGAGAAAACGGATGAAACAGAGAAATCGGTGGGCGCCAATGAAGAAACACTGGATAAATGACCGAAATCAAATTATCCAGGGGGTTAGGTTCTACATAAAAGGGTGGTTCTCTCTCGTTTGATTCAAAGGGACTAGTCTTCTTCTCCGGTGAACACTGCAAAACAGAACACCGTTAGCCTCGTCACGAGGAAAATGGAGGTTTTCTCCGTGACCCGACTCCGGCGTGAGAATAAGTATGTGTTTATGAAGAAGAAGAAGAAGAAGAAGTATTAATGAAGTGAGTGTAACTTGAAGTTCATACCTGAATTACTCTCATATTTATAGCCGAGAGTTTGGGCGGGAAAACTCGTTGTTGAAATATTAACGGAAGATGCTAACCCCGTAAGCGGTTATTTTCCCTTTCGTTAATCTTCCGGATCTGATGTGGGAGCACACGGATTACTGTTTAGATCAACGGCTGGGGAATTGCCACGTTGAAAGTGGGCAAGTGGAGGTTTCTCTCCAATTCCATGCCATCATCGTGATTTCAGGGAGGCCTGAGATGATGACACGTGTCCCAGACGGTTATAACCGTCTGGTGGTGCACGATTGAGCCTTCTAGAAGGTTATTTCCATAATCCGGTGTGACTCCTTATCGTGTGTTATCAGTGCAGTAAATAATATCCAAGTCTGGGTATTATTTAAGCGGAAGTGTTAAACTAGGATTCTCATCCTTTGTTTGTTATGGAGGAAGGCGCAAGGATTTATTAACTTCCTTTTGGCGCGCTGGTGTTACTTGATGTCTTTCTCCTAAGCTCTCTCTGTAGGACCAGTTGCGCGGCCGCGCAAGGCCAAAAGAGGGCTAAGAGATGAGGTTGTGGTATGGTCCCAAGTACTTGATATGGGGTTTTTGGGACCTTACCCCTTCACTAAGCCAAAATCAACATCATAGCCAATGGTCTCCGATGAGCCATAGGCCATCTTCATTGACCTAACAACCAAACGTCACAAAGATATACAACAATTGTAAAACCACAAAGGATCCGTGATGAACATTATCGTTACATCATCACAGATCCTTAAACAACTCAAAAAGGTCTCATCCAAACATACAAAAAACAACTCTAAACCAAATCAAGGTTAAACAATAATATCAAATGTTCAATAATGAGACCCTAATTCACATAAAAAACACATGCACCAACATATCTTTCACAAAGACACAAAACCCAACCTAGAAATTCAAAAATCAAAGGACGAAGAGTAAGCCGCTGTCTTCAACAACGGAAGAAGTTCACCCAAAAAAGACCATGCAACAACAAATCGTGAAAACCAACACAAAACCACAACACGAAACTCTAAAAGGAACCTCTAAAGTGTAACACATAGTTTCTAACGACATGGAAACACGTAAAAAATCGAACGAAGACAACAAAAACAAGAATCTACCTGTAAACATCGCGGAGGGAAACGATCGGAGCGAGTCAGACTATCGCAAGCGGAGGTCGTCAAAGTGGCGGTGGGAGTATGTCAGCCGTAAATAGAGAGAGAGAGAGAGGAAACTTCAAAGTGAGGATAAAACCCACTAAAGCAACCACTTAAATACCCACTAAAGAAAACAACTTACAAAGCCAAGGGTACAAACCTATGCTGCACACGAAAGTACTAATGCGTGAGGTACAATCCGTAGAAGTACAAGTATGTTGCAAATTGATAATATATAAATTATACCATAACCTACATTTTCAAAGAGAGGGTATAATACCCTTCTATGATTGGTCGAGCTGGGTGATGAAGCCAATAGATGAATGTGGAGCTAATAAATGAATGTCATGTGGCATCCACCATACCTTTTCTTTTGTTTTTCTACGACTGAAATTTATCTATATTACCCTTGTAAGCGGTTAACTTGAACAAATATTATATTGGTGTATTGGCTTGCATTTTTTTTAAGTGCCAAACATAGATTGGATGCAAGTTTGATTCCCACTACCCCAAACGGTTATATGAGTTCTTTTTAAAAATATAGTTTTCTTCACCTTTTCTCCACCTAACTAATTCCCGAACATTAAGTTAAATTTTTACATGCCTTTTAGTTATTTTATTTATTTTTTTATTCAACTTTTTTTTACTAAAGTTCTCATGTTACACAAAATATAGTAAATATTATAAGTTTCTTAATATTTATATTTATATGCATTTATGAGATGTACGTTGACAATGGACTTGTATTCGAGTGGTTAACGAGGAGAGATGGAGTACGAATGACGAGATAGACAGAGTGGTTGTGGCGGTGGTGGTGAAGATGGAGGTGCAGAATAAAGATGGTGTGTATAGCGTGTGTTTATATATATGAATTATAAATATATGTGTATATGTATATATATAATTAATTTATTATTATTTTTTATTTGCATCTAGAAAAGAAAATTAAAAGAAATAAGTGTGTATGTATAAATGTGTGCATATATATTAAATTATAAACGTTTGTGCATACGTATATATATTATAATTAATTTATTATTATTTTTATTTTTATTTACATGTAAAAAAGAAAATTAAAAGAAATTAGGCGTGTATGTATAAATGTGTGTGTATATAGATGCCAGTTAACGTACACGAGTGCCTTAGCGTGCGAAGCGTATGTGGGTAAATTACACATGTTATAAAACTCAAACCATAATCACGCATGATCAAAAATAACACAATCATTCATAACATCACAAAATCACGCATGCCATAACATAATCACACACACCATCACATAAGCTCGCATGAACAAATACCGAATTACCCTAATCACGCACGTTAAAGAATGACACGTGGCGCAATCCCCTACTAGTGTACACTTCGCACAATAACCACTCTTGTATTTTACACTTTCTCTGTACATGTGTGTGTATATATATATATATTAGGGTGGGAGTTGGCTAAAAAGTTCATTTTTCCTACAAAGTGTAAAAAGTCATAAAACATTATAATGTCAACCACAAAACACATTCAAAACCTACAAATAACAAAGTGAAGATTACCAATGTCATATTTGTGGGTTTTGTGTTGTGTTTTGGATGATAAGGCTTTGATTATCAAATGACTAACATTAGTGTGTTTATGTTGATTATCATGTTATGTTTTATATTCATAGTTTTACGATGGTGTATTTAAGTTTTTTTGAACTATTAGGGTTTGGATATTGTGCTTTAGTGATCTTCACTCTGTTATTTGTGGGTTTTGAGTGTTTTATGACATAAATTGTGGTGTTTTATGACTTTATACACTTTGTAGGAAAAATGGACTTTGTAGCCGAACCCCACCCATATATATTATATTCGTAATAATTTTTATTGTTTTTTATTTAAAGGTAAAAAAATATAAAAAATAAAAACAAAAGAATAAACGGGTAAATTGCCCAAATCGTCCATAAGGTTTACGAATTGCCAAATCCGTCTATGAGTTAACAATATAATTTAACATAGTTAGTGATTTAGATAAAAATGATACAAAAAACGAAACCTTACGAGTCCACTTACAAAAATTTCTTATGTTGAATGAAATTGACAAAACTGCATAAACTTTAGGGACGATTTTCACATTTTACTCTTATAATTATCACATTAATAAATCTAAGGCATATGATAAAATATTAATCTAAAAAGATTTACATTCTAACTTCTACATCATTCCAAAAATAATTGGTATGTGTGGTTTGCAAAGTGCTTACTTTTTTCTTCATACAAATAAATCGTAGACACAAATAATCTCACCTATTTACATATTAGAGTAAACTGGTCATTTTGGTCCCTGTGGTTTGGGCGCTTTTGCCATTTTAGTTCAAATCTCAAACTTTTTAAATCTGGGTCCCTGTGGTTTCACTTTTATTGCCATTTTAGTCCAAAATCCAAAACCCCCATATTTTGACTGTTGAAACCTTATTGTTTTGTCTTTTTGTGCAAGGGCATTTTGGTCATTTTAATTTTATTATAACATATTAATAATTAATAAACTAAATTAAATATATTTATTTCCTTTTTACCCTTATTTAACCTATCATCTTCCCCAAATACAAGATTTCTTCATTCACCAGCACCTCTGCCTATCTCACCCCCTCTCCCTCTCGACATTCTTGGCCCGACGACCGGAGCACACACCGACGTCGATGCCGGCAGTTGCTTTTTCCGGCAGGCCGATACCCGAAACACCCACCTCTTCTCTTTGTGCACTCCACACCCACCTGGACTCGAAAGAGAGAAAGAAAGTGGTGAGGAGAAAGAGAAATCGGGAAGATAGAGAAATCGGGGAAGATGGTGACGAAGGCGGCAGCAGCGCCGCCGTCTGCGGCGTTTCGGTGGTGGTTGTGGCCCGAGGGACGGCGAAGATGGTGACGAAGGCGGCAACAGCGCCGCCGTCTCCGGTAAGCGACTGTATCTCTCCTCCATCCTTCTTTCTTTTCAGATCTGTAAAGATCGACGTTTTTTCCGGCAGGTTATAGCAACGAGATGTTGATGATGACTGATGATGATGATGGACGGTGATTAAGATTATGAGGGTGTGGCTTGGGTTTGGGTTTGGTGAAAGTGGTGACGACGGCTGCTTGACGTGGTTGGGTGGTCGTTGGTGGTGGTGGTAGTGGCGATGATGAAGATGATGACGTCGGTGATGAGGGTTTGTGGTTTGGGAGGGATGATGAAGATAATGATGATGGGTTTGTGGTTTGCAAGATGATGTCTTTATAATGATGACGACGGATGATGAATTAAGGAGATATGTTTTAATAAAATTAAAATGACCAAAATGCCCCTGCACAAAAAGACAAAACAATAAGGTTTCAACAGTCAAAATAGGGGGTTTTTTGGATTTTGGACTAAAATGACAATAAAAGTGAAGCCACAGGGACCCAGATTTAAAAAGTTTGAGATTTGGACTAAAATAGCAAAAGTGCCCAAACCACAGGGACCAAAATAGCAGTTTACTCTACATATTATTTAGAATTTTGTTCTTATTATTATAATCATGCCACAGTTAGAAAAGTTGAAGGACCAAAAAGACTCCATTTGAAAAACTTTTTAAAACGAAGAGCCAACTTGCAAATACTTATTTGCAAAAGCTTATGTAAACAAGGATCAAGTTGAATAAATAGGTTATACTAAAGGACTAACTTAACAATATCAGACCACTATAAATAAACAAACCCTAACACCTTTTACAATCGTAGATGGTTTCAACACCATTGCCGCCGCAGCAAATCTCCAAACCCTAGATCTGTTGCCGGAGCACTCTTGATGGGTATGTTCGTCGACGTCGTTTTCAAATCATTTATGCTATTGGTTTGTTCATGTTTTTATTAAATTTAATCGTTTTAGGCTTTCAAAAATGTGTAAGTAAGTTCAGATCTTTATTTTTCTTCATGTATTGAAACTAATTTTCATTATTGTTAACTTTGTTTCAGTTGCTCTGGGGATTGTGGTTCAAAGGTCACTCTTAATTCTTATCTAACATGATATTTGAGCTTTTTATGTCACGGTGTATTACTATTTGTTAATAACAAAGGATTATGAAGGTAGTCTAGTCCACAAGCAACACTAATGTATATCTTGAGGCATTAGATCACATGAGACTAGTGTGTCCGAAGATTTGTGTTGCACTTGTGTCACGTGAGACCGTAATGACTCTAGATAGCCATTCGTGTTGCTCGTGGGCTGGCTTACCATCATAATCCTTTGTTTCATTGACCTATAGTCATATACCGTGGTATAAATAGCTCAAGTATTATGTTGGGTAAGAGGTTCGATGTTATTGTTGATGAAATTATTGTTAGAGCATCGTTTTTTGTACTTTGTAACTCTTGTATGAAACGATTGTGTTTTTTTTTGCTTCAATTGTATCTTTGTAATGAAATCTGTGGGTGTTTGTTTTGTTGATGTTTGATGGTTCTTGAAATTCGTTGTACACACGTTTTTATCTGGTTAAAGTTATAGCTCATAAGTTTCAATGTAGTTTCGGTATCATGATTTTTTGTCAATTGTCACATTATTTTGAGCAATCAAACCCAAAATTTTGGACAATTCGTTTTCGGTTGGTTCTCGGTTCTTGTTCTTGGCCTTTCTCGGTTTTGGTCTCAGGCTTAGACAGACAAAACCCGATAAGAACTGAACCCGTTTAAATTGTTTTAGATTAGGTTATTAAAATCACTTGACAACTCTGGTAGACATCCATATTTGTGCTATAAGTTTGCAACCACAACAGATACGATATTGTTTTCTTTACGGCTACACAAGATAAAGATAAATGATGCGAACCAAATCGTTACCCAAATTGTCCAAAGAAACAAGATAAGAACTTGAGATTCAAGACTAAGTAATCATTTTTCATTCAAGACCTTTAATCAGAAATGCTAATGCCTTTGATAGGCTTGCAGCCATCCTAAAATGAAAGAAACTAAGGCCGTGTAGTAATAAAGCCTCTTTGTGGGCGTTATGCGACACATTGTGTCACGTCACACAGGAGCTTTATGGGGCTTTATATCAGTATAGCTCGTAGTCATAAAGCTCATACCCATCATTACCTAAAATTATTAATTTTCATTTTTATTAATTAACTAAAAAAGCACTTAACTTTTTTTTGATTGGTCCATTTTTGAAAACAAACCTCCTTACTGCCGCTATATCTATAAAGCTGCATCCATTTTTTTGCCCCATAACGCCGCATGTCATGGTGTGGCTGGCACTATGGGGCGCTATGACCCAAAAAATTCCCCACTACGCGCCTCACTACACTCAACCTAAGACTAAAGGGTATGGGGGCCGGCTAGGCCCGGCTAGGACCGGCGCCGGTCCCCCACACCACCCCCCTTAGCTCCGGCTCGGCCCAAACGGCCCCCATGCGCCGGTTGAGATGTGGCCCCACTTGAATATTATATTTCTATTTTCAATTTAAATACCCTCTCTCTCATCCCTTTTCAATTTAAATACCATCTCTCATCCTTTTTCAATTTAAACACTTAGACAATTATAAAATAATGAGGTGGGGTAGCCTCATCCTCCATCCCCCTCAAATATGAAGAAGGCCCATCCCACACGAGCCGGTGACGTGGCGCTGACGTGGCGACTCATCCCCTCCAAGCCAATCCTCTCCATACCCTTTATTCTAAGGGAACAAAGCAAGGGAAAATAACCAAATGCCCTGGATCGTGAGGCACACATCAATAAACTATAATTTAAATGTTGTCAATTTTGTAATTGATACTAGACACTAGTTCTCGTTAAATGAATTTCAGTTTTATCCACAATATAATTACCCAAGACCGATCAATACAAGAAAGGCAAAATGCTGGTTGGGGAATTTTCTTGAACAATATAGTCTTTCCTACACAACATATAACCGTCTGATGTAAAAATCAATCAATTTTTGCATCAATTCAACGGGAAGGACACTGATAATTTAACGGTTAGAGCAGTTTTTGATGCGTGAGTATTGAGAGGGTTTCTGCTTCTGTTAAAAATGTGCATGCAAAAGTCTTAAAAAATAATGGGTTATTGGATTTTATCACCCTTAACTATTGGCCATTGGCCGCTGCCACCCCCAACTATCACTTTGACGCCCGTCACCCCCAACTTAACACTTAGTGTGTTCTGTCACCAGATCACTAACTTTTGATCTTGATATTATACTTTTGGGGGTGTCCTAAGATCCCTAAAACCTTCCCAAGATCCTTATGACACCCAAAAAAGTGTAGTAACAGGATCAAAAGTTAGTGAACAGTTAACGACGTGGTGACAGAACACACTAAGTGTTAAGTTGGGGGTGACGTGCGTCAAAGTGATAGTTGGGGGTGGCAGCGACCAATAGCCAATAGTTGGGGGTGATAAAATCTAATAACCCAAAAATAATTTGGATACAATCTTCATAATGGTAAGTATCGATTTAAGGTTTCTGTATTGTAATTTCTAAAACGTTTGATGGGACAGACTGCTAACCAAAAGAGTTATGACCAATGTTTAGCTATAGCTCTAGGTTTGGTAGTGAACATGCCCTATGTTGTTTAAGCATGGATCAGTAGAATCCTTGCACATGGAGTGAACATGCCCTATGTTGTTTAAGAGATAGCTAGTTTGACCAAGTAGAAAACCTTTAGAAATAGAGTGGTTCGCATCAATTCTCAAGGATAGAGCATTCAGTCGCGAAGCTTGAAATTTCTGACGAACCGGGTCGAAAAACGTATATACCCAAAAATTTCTATAGAGCCAGTGGTTCGAAAACGTATATACTCAAAAAAATTTATACGAAAACCACAAATGTTACATTACTGAGCGAAAAGTTCGGGAGCCCCCCGGGCCCCTTCTGACCTGCGCCAATGAGTGCATTCACATCCTCTGAAGGGTTTTTCATATTATAGAAAGTGGTTGTGAGTGTTGGAGAGAGAAAATGTTAGTGTTCATCTGTATATTTGAGGCTGTTCAACGTGTATAATTTTTAATATATTTCGAAAGTGGTTGTGAGTTGAGGAGAGAGAAAACATAATGATAAAAGTATAAAAGAAAATATTATTGAATTAAAATGAGAGAGAAAATATAGTTCTTTTAGTGTAATTATATGATAGAAAATGATAGATATTATGTGAATTTAGAGTCTCAAAGTCGAAACTCATACATGCATTTTTATCAAACCAATGTGTGTCAACAAGCCTTTTCTCCAATGACATTGTTGAAATCCACTCAACTACATGAAGAAGATTCAAATTCCATTATAGATATTGAGTGGATTGTAGATTGTGTAAATTTAGGAAGTATGTATCACCTTTCTAAAAAAATCAAACCAATGTGTGCATAACTAACTATTGCAATTGGTGAACTATAGTTTCTCAATTCATTCTAGTCCTCGAGATCGATGTATATGGTCATAGTGGATGCCATGATGTATTGAATATTTTGTCACTTATAAATTTACGTATAATTTATAACTAGGTTATAACCCCGTGTATTACACGGGTTGAGTAACTAAATTTATATACTAAATAATAAAACATTATATCTTTAAAAACTTTCTTTATTGCACGGGTTGAATAAATATAATTTTATATATTAAATAATAAAAAAAAATATATATAAGAACCATATTGTACGGGTTGAATTAATGTAATTTTATATACCAAATAAAAAAATATATTTTTAAAACCACATGTATTACACGGGTTGAATAAATGTAATATTGTTTACCAAATAATAAAATAATACATCTTTAAAAAACCTCATTTATTACACGAGTTAGATAAATGTAATTTTATATACCAAATAATAATAAATTTAGTAAATGTAATTTTGTATAGTGAAAATACAAATATTTAATATATTAATACAAAGTTTGGTTTTCGTGATAAATAATTTGTAATTTTTTAACACCTAAGCCCTCAACGTCTTTTTTTTCTAACCCTTTTGGCCCTTAACACAAACCCCATCCATTAAATGTTAGGGGCCAAAAGGATTAAAAAAAAGGCGTTAGGGGCAAAAAAGATTTTAGAAAAAAGACGTTAGGGGCTCAGATGTTAAAAATTCTTTTTGGGCTAAAAGAGTAAAAGTGATATAAACCTCATTTATTACACGAGTTAAATAAATGTAATTTTATATACCAAATAATAAAAAAGTTAGTAAATGTAATTTTGTATAGTGAGAATAAAAATATTTAATATATTAATACAAAGTTTGGTTTTCGTGATAAATAATTTGTAATTTTTTAACATCTGAGCCCCAACGTCTTTTTTTCTAACCATTTTGGCCCCTAACACTAATCTCATCCATTAAATGTTAGGGGCCAAAAGGGTTAGAAAAAAGGCGTTAGTGGCCAAAAAGATTAGAAAAAAGACGTTGGGGGCTCAGATGTAAAAAATTCTTTTTGGGCTAAAAGTGTAAAAGTGATATAACCACAATGGTAAAAATCGTAATTTACTCTATTAGCTAAATAAATAATATTATAAATGAGAAGAAGATTAAACTAAATAATAATTATCCATAAGAAATTAAACTAAATAATATTTAATAGGAGGATTATCTATAACTAATTAGAAAAGATTAAACTAAAATAATACTTATCTATAAAACATGGCCTAATATGATGAAAAGTGTGGTTTCTTTTATTATATAGTATAGATACTATTATAACAATTATACCAACTAAATCTCACAACCAATAAGACTATTTGATGCAGGGTATATCTTTTATTTATTTAAAATTCAAATATTCTATTTTATCTTTTTACTTGTTTAAAATAAGTAGGGTATCTAGAGTTTATTGTTTTTCAGTTTTTTTAGTTTGATTATAGTAAAGAAAACCTTTAGGTTTCTTTGAACCATTCGGTTCCAAGTCTTTGAATGAATTATTGTGTTTGAGCCATTTGATTGCACGCAAAACTGCAGCAGGTGGTATCAGAGCTTTGGTTATTCAAATGACTCTACATAAAGGAAGATGCTTGTCTGATCGTAGATTCGCCGACAGAGGCAACGACAGAAGTATGTTTGTTTCACGTACTCGTGGTGAAATCGACGTCCTGTTCGTAGATTCGTCAACCGAGGCAACAGCAGAGTTGATTCCGACCCATGGGATCTGAAGATCAAACGACTTCGACAACGAGTCCGAGATCTTGAAAAGATCCAATGGCTCTGACAACGAGTCCGTGATCTTGAAGAGATCAAACGACTCCACCAACGAGTCCGATCTTGAGTTACAACGGAAGAGGCACGTTAAGGAAACCAAATCGGGATCCATCGTCCGGGACGATGTGAACGAGGAAGAGGAGCATCCTTTCGGCCATATCCACCCTCGGTTCTACGAGCCGATCAATCAAGAGTGTTTGTCAGAAGACAAACCCGTATTTGATGAAGACGGGATTGAACCCGATGACAAAGAATGTTCGTTTGTGCGGGAGGTTCTAAGCGGAATTATTGTTCAAGATGATAAACAAATGAAAAACAAAGACGATATTGATCGTGATACTAGGCATGATGCTATGGTGGTCGTTGGTTATGAAACGGTGGTCAAGGGTGGTCATACGCTATCCTTGGATCACACTAAATTATTGTCGGTTAGTTTGGTAAATTGTAATATTATCGATTTCATAAAGCTATCTCCTAGAAAGGTGGGAATTCAAAATGGAAACAATTACAAGTTTTGTGGAAATGGTTGGGTTACCATAGATAATAATCTGGTTTCTATAGATAAGATTATTATGCATGATAAGGTTAAATGTTCTCCACCCAAGCATGAGACATACGCACTAATTCAAAAAATGGGGATTACGTGGAACCTTCTCATGCAAATAATGATAGAGTGGACATGGGCTTATTTGTGAATGTATTTTTTACTAACAACAATCGTCTAGTAGATTATGGGCCACAAGATCAGATGGTAAGAAAGGATTGCGAGGGCCTATTACTACTACTTTGGTTGAGATTAATTCACTGACTTCAAAAATTGCCATAATAAATTGTTTAGTTGGAGTTGAATTGTTTAAGCGGGTCAAATCTATAGCTAACAACAAACATCCTGATGTTCCCTTTGATCCAGGTGGCACAAGTGCGGACTCAGGCAAAACGATTCGTAAAGTTGAGCTGTTTATATGGGTCGTGATGATAATAAATCGGAATTGGGTTGATGTTCCTTTTGATCCGGGTGGCTTTGGTTCGAAGATAAAACTCGAGGACGAGTTTTTTTTAAGAGGGGGAGTATGATACAGGGCATATCTTTTATTTATTTAAAATTCAAATTTCCTATTTTATCTTTTTACTTGTTTAGTATAAGTAGGGTATCTAGTGTGACAACCTGAGTTTTCAAGGTCTCTATCCGATTTAACTTCGTACTTATTTGCAAAGTGTATTCTCTGTTTAATTGATGTGCAATATACGTGATGGTTGTAGATTCGTGGTGTGTATATTATGTGTGAATGTGCTATACGTATCTTGTATAATAAATTGTACAATAATTAAAACATGTATTCCTTGCAAAACAAACCCACACCCCACGAAAACACACCCCACGAAAACACTCTAGTGTTTTCGTCTACAAAGAGGCCAACGAAAACAGAAGTGGGCTTGGCCCAGTAACGTCATGATATACTGTTTTGATTATAACCTTTACGCGAGAACGTCATTTGGCAAAACCCTAACCACCTATCACGTTCTCTCTCTCTCTCGCTACCCTTGGAACTCGACGGCAACACCTTTTCGCGAAACTCCATCCCTCGAGTCCGTAGTGCATCCTGACCCCCACCCTCGGTTAGTGTAATATTATTCGTGTTAATATGTTGGTTGTGTGTGAGCATGTGAATGTTATTAATCAATATTGTATATATATGATTTTTAAACATGTTACTTGAGATATTGGTCCAATAGACTTGTAGATTCATGGATTGATAGAAGTGGATAAGAGTTACTTTAAGTTGTCGGCCATTATACTTATAGGTGCATGTGAATTGTCAGGTATCATATGATTTCTTTTATGTGCAAAGTGGTAATGCATGGGAAATTGGATGGGATATAGTCTGCGAAGGGGTCTGGTTAACCGATGACTTAATGAGTAATGTTTGTGTTTCATGATTGACTTTATGACATGTGCATCTGATTATATTTATATTAAGGATCATGATTAATGAGTGACTTTATGATATGAATGTGAGCAAGATCTGAAAACATGTTAACTTGCTACAGTATCCGTTTGGGTGATATGTTAATCGATCTATTGTATGCGTAACTAGGGTTTATGATAGATACTCAGTACTGCGATGTTTTGTTATGATGATTGGTATTATTATTGACTATTTTGTTTGGATATATAACTGAATGATTAATGGTAAAGTGAAACGGGGTAATCGATTGAGGTTTCTGGGATGGGTAACTGGTAACAAAGGTGAGGATTAGTCGACGAAATCAAAGGAGACCAACGAAAACACTAGTGTTTTCGTCACATGGGGGATTTCGCCCAAGCTTGTGTTTTCGCCATATGCAATTTCGTTGTGTGTGTTGACTCAGTAACCCTGTTAAAGTTTATTAAGACTGTTAAACCCATTAACTCTGTTAGGCTAAGTATATGACATTACCAGTTTATTTACTCTGTTAAGTAGGTAACTCTAATGGTTTGTTAACCCTGTTAGCTAATTAACTCTGTCAGTTTACTATTCCTGTTGTGTATGATAATCCTGTTAAGTGGTTAACTTTGTCAAGTATGTTAATGAATACACATGTTAGAACAAACTGTGAGAGACATTTATGTAAAGCTGGAATTGCACGAACTTGATTAACTGCTTACGTGACATATGATGTGAACTGCTAAACACACTATGCGATACTGATTGCATGCGAAACTTTACGAACTGGAACTGATAAAGTATACATGCTTACTATAGGACTTGATTGATAACTTGTGAGCACATAGTTTAGCATACCGAGCAAACCAAGGTGAGTTCACACTCCTAAGGCATGGGATTCCCCGGTGGGTTGGGAATGGGATTGAATGATTACTTGTACTCACATTATTACTAGACTACTTACCACCGTCCTCGGATTGGGAAGGACACCTATGCTAAAACCTACGTAAAACCTACGTACTACAGTCCTCGGATTGGGAAGGACACCAGCACAAAACCTACGTAAAACCTACGTACTACCGTCCTCGGATTGGGAAGGACGCCAGCGCTAAATCTACGTACTCGTTACATACCACTGTCCTCGGATTGGGAAGGGCACTTACGTAAAACCTACGTAAACTTATACTTACTACTGTCCTCGGTTGGGAAGGGCACTTACGTAAAACCTACGTAAACTTATACTTGCTACTATCCTCGGATTGGGAAGGATACTTATGGATACAACTAGTCTAGTACTTACAACATGGGAAGCCCCCACTAATTGAACTTACAACATGGGAAGCCCCCACTAATTGAACTTACAACATGGGAAGCCCCCACTTGATGAACATACAAATGGCCTAGTAATACACGACATGGTTATAAATGAACTTACGATTTGTTAAACGAACTTATTACTGAACAACCAACTGTGAACTCGCTCAACTTTGTTGTTGACTCTCTGTTACATGCCTTGCAGGTCGTTAGGTATCTATGGAGCTTGCATGGGAGTGGAGAGGAGTCGTTATGGGACATGGACAGCTGTGTGCCGCGCTAAACATTTGAAACATTTGAACTTATGTTGGGTTTACATATTTATGCTTCCGCTAAACACTCAACTATGTTATGGTTTTGAACACCTTTCGTATTGATGAATGACTTTTATTTATTACTTACAATGTTCAATATGATTGGTGGCTTGATCCTGGTCATGTCACGCCTCCAAGCGGTGATACTCCGCGTGTGGATTTTGGGGGTATGACAGATTGGTATCAGAGCCATTGGTTATAGTGAACTTGGTTTTAATAAGGGAAAAAGTTTTGTTAAAACCAGACTATAACCTGAACAGTGCTCAACGATCCACAACGACGCTTCGCTCCACGTGCAAGACTCAACACTATAGGTAATACTGTTCGTGTTTACATTGCCTACTTGCTAGATTACATAGAACTTTGCTCATGGTATGCTTAGATAAACGTAACAACTATTGCTTAAGAACACTTGTGTGCTTACACTCTTCTGTCATCGCATTTCTCGCGAACCTCTCTCACTCATGTTCTCTTTGATATCAAGATCATGAGTGGACGTGTTAACCTAACTCAAGCCCAGTTGGCGGCTTTGATCACTGAACAAGTTACTGCAGCACTCGCAGATGCCCAGACAGGAGGTGTAACCTGCCATCACCACTTACTCTAGGATCTTTAGATCCTACTCTCGTAAACCAACACTCGTGCTTAAGTATGTTTACTCTTACGCACACGACAGGTCAACACACTCAGCCACCTGTGTGCATGTTCAAAACTTTCATGGACTGTCGTCCTAGTACTTTTAGTGGCACTGAAGGGGCCGTTGGACTCCTCCACTGGTTCGAGAAGCTCGAATCGGTCTTCGAAATGTGTGAATGCCCAGAGGCTCGTAGGGTGAAGTACGCCACTGGTACTCTCGAAGGCACTGCGCTAACTTGGTGGAACGCGCAAGTTCAAATGTGGGGGCTGGCGGCTGCTAATGCCACCCCATGGAATGATTTTAAGGAACTGATCAAACGTGAATACTGTAGTCGTGATGACATCCACAAGCTGGAAGTGGAGTTCTTTAACCTGAAGATGACGAGGTCAGAGATAGAAGCGTACACGAAACGATCCAACGAACTGGCAGTGTTATGTCCAACTATGGTGGATCCTCCCATCAAGCGCATTGAGCTGTACCTCAAAGGTTTAGTACCAGAGATTCAAAGTCATGTGACTTCTGCTAACCTTGCTACTATTCAAGATGTTACTCGTCTTGCTTATCGTCTCACAGACCAGGCAGTGGAACAGAACAAGCTGCCTAAACGCATTGGTGCTACTACTACTACAACTTCTGCTATTCCCAGTGACAACAAGAGAAAGTGGGATGGAACCTCCAGCAAGGGTTCAACTTCAGTTCAGTCCCAGGCACAGCAGCGAAAGATTGATGACTACCAGAGTCCTGGTCAGCAGTCTTCTGGTAGTCAAGGGCAGGGTGGATATCGAGGAAATCACCCAAAATGCAATAGATGCAACAGACACCACAGTGGTTAGTGCAACAAGGGTCGTTGTCAGAGGTGTCTCTAGATGGGGCATGGAGCCAAGGATTGCAGGAGCTCACGACCTGCGAATCCGAACTACAACCAAGGAAACGGGAACAATAATGGAGGCAACAATGGGGGTAATAACGACGACAATGGTGCCAGGGGTCGAGTGTTCGTGATTGGTCAGGGTGATGCTAGAAATGACCCCAACGTTGTGATGGTTTCGACATCGTTATTGGTATGGATTGGTTATCCCAACAGCGGGCAGAGATTCTTTGCAAGGAGAAGAAAGTTCGTATTCCCCGTTCTGGTAAAGAACCTCTCGTAATTCATGGCGACAAGAGTGGTGCTGTAGTGGGCATCGTCTCCTTCCTTAAGGCCCAGAAGTGTTTACGAAATGGCCACACTGCTATTTTAGCACTAGTTACTGACGCATCAATGAAAGAGAAGAAGATCGAGGATATCCCAGTAGTACGCGATTTTCCTCAGGTGTTTCCTGAAGATTTACCGGGGCTACCGCCTCATCGCCAGGTCGAATTTCAGATCGAGCTAGCTTTTGGAGCAGCACCCATAGCTTGAGCACCTTATCGCTTAGCTCCAACCAAATTGGAAGAACTGTCCAAACAATTGCAAGAACTCTTGAATAAGGGTTTCATTCGTCCTAGCTCTTCGCCCTGGGGAGCTCCAGTATTATTTGTGAAGAAGAAAGACGGTACCTTCCGCATGTGCATAGATTACCGCGAACTGAACAAGGTGACCGTGAAGAACCGCTATCCTCTTCCACGCATTGACGACTTGTTCGACCAGCTGCAAGGGTCGAGCTACTATTCAAAGATTGACCTGAGGTCAGGCTACCATCAACTGAGAGTCCGGGACGAGGACGTCTCCAAAACAGCATTCAGAACTCGCTACGACCACTACGAGTTTCTGTTCATGCCACTCGGGCTAACCAACGCACCAGCGGTGTTCATGGATCTGATGAACAGAGTGTGCAAGCCCTACTTGGATAAGTTTGTGATTGTATTCATCGACGACATTCTGATTTACTCCAAGAGTCAGGAGGAACACGAGCAACATTTACGACTTATTTTGGAACTCCTTCGAGCAGAACAGCTGTACGCCAAGTTTTCAAAATGCGACTTCTGGCTTCGTGAAGTCCACTTCCTAGGCCACGTGGTAAACAAGGATGGGATTCATGTTGATCCATCGAAAGTTGATTCGATCAGGAACTGGCCTGCACCGCGTACACCAACATAAATCCGCCAATTTTTGGGTTTGGCGGGCTACTACAGAAGGTTCATCAAAGACTTCTCAAAGATTGCATAACGCCTCACCTCACTAACTCAGAAAGGCGTTATCTATCGTTGGGGTAATACACAGGAATCAGCATTTCAGCACTTAAAGGATAGACTTTGTAGCGCACCTATTCTTTCATTGCCAGAGGGCACAGACGATTTTGTGGTCTATTGCGACACATCCATTCAGGGTCTTGGATGTGTATTGATGCAACGAGACAAAGTCATTGCTTATGCTTCGCGCCAACTTAAGATTCACGAACGGAATTACACTATACACGATTTAGAGCTGGGAGCTGTTGTTTTTGCGCTCAAGATATGGAGACATTACCTGTACGGTACCAAGTGCACCATCTACACCGATCACAGGAGTCTCGAGCATATCTTCAAGCAGAAAGAGTTGAACATTTGTCAGCGTCGATGGGTCGAGCTTTTAAACGATTACGAATGTGCTATAAAGTACCATCTGGGCAAAGAAAATGTTGTGGCTGACGCCCTCAGTCGAAAGGATACTACACCTAAACGTGTTCGAGCATTGCAACTCACTATTCAGTCTAGTCTTCCTTCTCAGATACGAGATGCTCAGGTAGAAGCATTGAAACCAGAAAATGTCAGGGCTGAAGCCCTACGCGGTTCAAGGCAACAGTTGGAACAAAAGGCAGACAGCGCCTACTATGTAACGGGACGCATCTGGGTCCCACTCTATGGCAACTTACGCGAGCTTGTAATGGATGAAGCTCATAAGTCTCGCTACTCAGTACATCCTGGTTCGGATAAGATGTACCACGACTTGAAAACTACATATTGGTGGCCTAGCATGAAAGCTCATATAGCAACTTACGTTAGCAAGTGTTTGACTTGTGCGAGAGTCAAAACGGAATATCAGAAACCATCAGGCCTACTCCAACAACCAGAAATACCACAGTGGAAATGGGAGCAAATTTCTATGGATTTTGTTACTGGCCTGCCTAGATCTCAACGTGGGAATGATACTATTTGGGTGATCGTGGATCGAATCACAAAGTCTGCACACGTCTTGGCTATCAAGGAAACAGACAAGTTCTCTACTCTAGCAGACGTATATCTCAAGGAAGTTATCTCAAGGCACGGGGTGCCAACCTCTATTATCTCTGATCGTGATGCACATTTTACTTCTGAATGGTGGCAAGCGATGCACAAATCTTTTGGCTCACGATTAGACATGAGCACAGCTTATCACCCTCAACGGATGGGCAGTCAGAACGTACTATTCAAACTTTAGAAGACATGCTTCGGGCATGTGTAATTGATTTTGGCAATGGCTGGGAGAAACATCTCCCGTTAGTGGAGTTTTCGTATAACAACAGTTACCACACCAGCATTCAAGCCGCTCCATTTGAGGCATTGTACGGGCGTAAATGCCGATCACCTCTTTGTTGGGCAGAGGTGGGTGATAGTCAGATCACTTGTCCAGAACTTGTAGTGGACACAACGGAAAGAATTGCTCAGATACGGCAACGCATGGCGGCAGCTCGTGACCGTCAGAAAGCCTACGCAAACAAGCGCCGGAAACCACTCGAGTTCCAAGTTGGGGATCGAATGCTACTCAAAGTTTCACCCTGGAATGGTGTGGTTCGTTTTGGCAAACGGGGCAAGCTCAATCCGCGATATGTCGGACCGTTCGAAATCATTAAGAAGATAGGCAAAGTAGCCTACAAACTAAACCTGCCAGCAGAACTCAGTGCAGTTCACAACGTTTTTCATGTGTCAAATCTGAAGAAGTGTCTGTCAGATGAGACCCTCATAGTTCCTTTGAAGGAGCTCACTATCGACGATCAGTTGCGATTCGTCGAGGAACTAGTTGAAATCACGGACCGGGACGTTAAGGTCCTCAAGCACACTAGAATACCTCTTGTTCGAGTTCGTTGGAACTCCCGTCGTGGCCCAGAGTTCACCTGGGAACGAGAAGATCAAATGAAACTCAAGTATCCCCATTTATTCGGAAACAGTGCAACCACTACTGAGGCTGAAGCTACTACAGAATTTCGGGACGAAATTCCAAATCAACGGGGGGATGATGTGACACCCCTATTACTACTACTTTGGTTGAGATTAATTCACTGACTTCAAAAATTGCCATAATAAATTGTTTAGTTGGAGTTGAATTGTTTGAGCGGGTCAAATCTATAGCGAACAACAAACATCCCGATGTTCCCTTTGATCCAGGTGGCACAAGTGTGGAGTCAGGCGAAACGATTCGTAAAGTTGAGCTGTTTATATGGGCCGTGATGATAATAAATCGGAATTGGGTTGATGTTCCTTTTGATCCGGGTGGCTTTGGTTCGAAGATAAAACTCGAGGACGAGTTTTTTTTAAGAGGGGGAGTATGATGCAGGGCATATCTTTTATTTATTTAAAATTCAAATTTCCTATTTTATCTTTTTACTTGTTTAGTATAAGTAGGGTATCTAGTGTGACAACCTGAGTTTTCAAGGTCTCTATCCGATTTAACTTCGTACTTATTTGCAAAGTGTATTCTATGTTTAATTGATGTGCAATATACGTGATGGTTATAGATTCGTGGTGTGTATATTATGTGTGAATGTGCTATACGTATCTTGTATAATAAATTGTACAATAATTAAAACATGTATTCCTTGCAAAACAAACCCACACCCCACGAAAACACTCTAATGTTTTCGTCTACAAAGAGGCCAACGAAAACAGAAGTGGGCTTGGCCCAGTAACGTCATGATATACTGTTTTGATTATAACCTTTACGCGAGAACGGCATTTGGCAAAACCCTAACCACCTATCACGTTCTCTCTCTCTCTCGCTACCCTTGGAACTCGACGGCAACAGCTTTTTCGTGGAACTCCATCCCTCGAGTCCGTAGTGCATCCTGACCCCCACCCTCGGTTAGTGTAATATTATTCGTGTTAATTTGTTGGTTGTGTGTGAGCATGTGAATGTTATTAATCAATATTGTATATATATGATTTTCAAACATGTTACTTGAGATATTGGTCCAATAGACTTGTAGATTCATGGATTGATAGAAGTGGATAAGAGTTACTTTAAGTTGTCGGCCATTATACTTATAGGTGCATGTAAATTGTCAGGTATCATATGATTTCTTTTATGTGCAAAGTGGTAATGCATGGGAAATTGGATGGGATATAGTCTGCGAAGGGGTCTGGTTAACCGATGACTTAATGAGTAATGTTTGTGTTTCATGACAGACTTTATGACATGTGCATCTGATTATATTTATATTAAGGATCATGATTAATGAGTGACTTTATGATATGAATGTGAGCAAGATCTGAAAACATGTTAACTTGCTACAGTATCCGTTTGGGTGATATGTTAATCGATCTATTGTATGCGTAACTAGGGTTTATGATAGATACTCAGTACTGCGATGTTTTGTTATGATGATTGGTATTATTATTGACTATTTTGTTTGGATATATAACTGAATGATTAATGGTAAAGTGAAACGGGGTAATCGATTAAGGTTTCTGGGATGGGTAACTGGTAACAAAGGTGAGGATTAGTCGACGAAATCAAAGGAGACCAACGAAAACACAACACTAGACGAAAACACCTAGTGTTTTCATCACATGGGGGATTTCGCCCAAGCTTGTGTTTTCGCCATATGCAATTTCGTTGTGTGTGTTGACTCAGTAACCCTGTTAAAGTTTATTAACACTGTTAAACCCATTAACTCTGTTAGGCTAAGTATATGACATTACCAGTTTATTTACTAGACTACTTACCACCGTCCTCGGATTGGGAAGGACACCTGTGCTAAAACCTACGTAAAACCTACGTACTACTGTCCTCGGATTGGGAAGGACACCAGCACAAAACCTACGTAAAACCTACGTACTACCGTCCTCGGATTGGGAAGGACGCCAGCGCTAAATCTACGTACTCGTTACGTACCACTGTCCTCGGATTGGGAAGGGCACTTACGTAAAACCTACGTAAACTTATACTTACTACTGTCCTCGGTTGGGAAGGGCACTTACGTAAAACCTACGTAAACTTATACTTACTACTATCCTCGGATTGGGAAGGATACTTATGGATACAACTAGTCTAGTACTTACAACATGGGAAGCCCCCACTAATTGAACTTACAACATGGGAAGCCCCCACTAATTGAACTTACAACATGGGAAGCCCCCACTAATTGAACTTACAACATGGGAAGCCCCCACTTGATGAACATACAAATGGCCAAGTAATACACGACATGGTTATAAACGAACTTACGATTTGTTAAACGAACTTATTACTGAACAACCAACTGTGAACTCGCTCAACTTTGTTGTTGACTCTCTGTTACCTGCCTTGCAGGTCGTTAGGTATCTATGGAGCTTGCATGGGAGTGGAGAGGAGTCGTTGTGGGACATGGACAGCTGTGTGCCACCCTAAACATTTGAAACATTTGAACTTATGTTGGGTTTACATATTTATGCTTCCGCTAAACTCTCAACTATGTTATGGTTTTGAACACCTTTCGTATTGATGAATGACTTTTATTTATTACTTACAATGTTCAATATGATTGGTGGCTTGATCCTGGTCATGTCACGCCTCCAAGCGGTGATACTCCGCGTGTGGATTTTGGGGGTGTGACATCTAGAGTTTATTGTTTTTCAGTTTTTTTAGTTTGATTATTGTTAAGAAAACCTTTAGGTTTCTTTGAACCATTCGGTTCCAAGTCTTTGAATGAATTATTGTGTTTGAGCCATTTGATTGCACGCGAAACTGCATCACTATTGGTAGGATCTATGAAGGGTGAGATGTAAGCAAGCCTTACCTCTATCCTTAATGACAGAGACTTAGAGAGACACCCGACCCCAATAACAAAATGAGTGGAGAAAGAGTGGGATAGTAAAAATAGAAACAAGTAAAACATGACATACCAACATATAGACCCACATACAAGAATATTGTCACATGAAGCCCCTAAAGTCCTTAACCCTAGTCTTATGTCTACATGCACTCCTATCTTGGACCACGTCCTTAGAGAGGTGCAACTCTAGCAAATCATGCCTAATATACTCATCCCAAATTAGTTTGGGTTTACCTCTACTTCTCATTCGCTTCACATTTATGGTTTCTATTGCTCTATCTAGCATCGTTATTTGTCTCCTCACATGTTCAAACCATCTCGATCTCCCCTCTTTAATCTTATCCACTATACTAGCCACTCCTAACTTTCCCTAAAAACCCCAGTTCTTACCCGGTCTAACATTGTGTGCCACACATTCATCTCAGCATCCTCATCTCTGTTGCCTCCATTTTGCACGCATGTGTTTTCTTAATGGCTCAACATTTGGTCCCGTATGTATGATTTACAATGTATCACTAAAATGAAAGGATTAGGAGAGCACGTCTAAGTAGCTTAAATGGAAAATAAGTGTTGGGAATTTTCGGTATCCGTTTTAATTTATAAATTCCAATTTTATATTATTAATAACTCTTTATTATTTAATTCAGATGCAGAAGCGTGATAAAACACAAACACGAATAAAACAATCCCACCAACGATCTAGTTACAGTCTATTTAGATAACTATATATACACACACAACAATAGTAGGTCTAGGGTTATACCTTGATGAAAATCAATGACTCGCATGATGGATGCAATGAACGACTCCGTTAGAAAACCGAACCACAATATCTCCAAGATCCCCATGAGAACCCATGTGCGAGATGGATCCGACCTAAGTCACCAAAACACGAAATAGGAGATGATAGAGGTTGAAGTGCGGTGGCATGGTGCGGCGGTGGTGGCGGGGTGGTGCGGTGGTGGTCGGGCGGCAGAGGCCAACGGAGGTGGCCGGCCAGTTGACGAAGGACAGCGACGGCGGCGGTGGTGCGACGAGGGAGAGAAGAGGAGAGAGGGCTAGGGTTTTAGCTTAATCACTTGTCTCTTGTGTTGCAATTAGGGGTTGTGATTAAGGTTCCTTTTATAGAACAAGTAATTACACTCTAGCCCACTAATATTTAGTTTCCTCTCCAAGTAATTAATCCTATACTAATTACTAATTACCGGTCAACCTTTTGACCTTTGTATTATTATTTAATGATTAACACAACTTTCTCTAATTATTATCCAACAACAACAACAACGACGACGATGACGATGACGACGACGACAACAACAACTACAACAATAATCATAATCATTCCTTGTCTTCTTCAAATAACAATTATTCTCGGCTAATATTCAACCACAATTCTAAACTTTTTGACTTTATATTATTATTCAACAAAATAACATGTTAATTCATTATTATATAAATAACAAATTATTTCTTGTTATACGCTTAAAATGACTCCAATTATTTCCACTAAACTAATTGTTTCGCAAACAATTAATATCTCTAGTATTTCACCAAATATTGCTTCCCACAATAAAACATCCGCTTTTGTGATGTACAATATATAATTATTATTCTTTGTCCAAATCGTAACTCTGTGGATCGTACCTTAATAGCAACGTTAAAATATCGATAATTGGACACCTAAATCCAACAATGAGAAGATGAATAAGTTCACAGCCAGAAGTCGATGATTTATCGATCTCGGTCCTCTTCATGTACCCTGTCTAATCAAAACATAAAAATAGGTCAAGTTCGGAGTTCCCATTTTCATATCTTCCTCAGTTTTAGGTCAGTCCAATTAGTATAATCTTCTTATCCGCCATAGGTCTTTCGAGTCACAAGATTAAACCACGTTTCTTGATGTTTGTATGTAAAGATTTTAACCTACCAAAGGACGAGCTCACAACTAATAGATGGATATGTGTTGGCACACATTATGCTTGAAACCTACTTTACTTTCTAACTATGAACATCAAATCTACAAGTTCGTATGGCTTCACATTTGTACAGAAAAACTTACTACTGAGATACTACAAAATATTCATGGAAACATCATGTGAATGATTTTGGAATGTGATTACTTAGAGATTAAGATAGAATCTTTGTAATTTGCATTATCTTGTAATAGATTATAGAATCTTGTAATTTAACAAGTTATTAAAAAATGAGTTTAAAGTATTATTCTCTGTTCATCCTTGTCATTATGGTTAATCTCCACACCAAAATAGGTGGGATGACTATTGTATTTATATAAATAATGTTACACAATAGTATATGAGGAATAACATAAATGCATAACAACACAATGTTATTTATTTAGTTAAACATCCCTCCTCAAGCGAAACAGTGATGGACCATGGCGTAACATGGCTTGAAAGTACTCAAACTGTGGCCGAGGAACACTTCTAGTAATATGTCAACCACCTAAAGCTTGGTTGGAATAAATTTAGTGTAGAGCTTTCCTGCGAATGAAGTGATAGTCCAAATCCATATGTTTAGCTCACTTTTGTGATACATGATTCTGAGTAAATAATAAAGCACTGCGATTATCACATAACAATGTCGGTCTATCAAGTGGCCATAGCACGGTATTCAGATTCACACCTAGAGTGAGATACAGTAGGCTATTTTTCACACTCCAAGACACCTGATTGCCTGCCATGAAAATAGAATAATCGTATATAGAACGATGTATCTTTCTGGTAGAAAAATATAGAACGACGTATCCCGAGATAACAAGCCCAATCGGCATTAGAATAACCAGAAAACAGAGATAAACGCGGACTTTTGAAATGTGGGACCAAAAGAGAGTGTGCCTTTCACATATCAAAGAATACGATTCACACTTTGAAATTGGGCAACAATAGGGTTCTGAAGAAATTGTCTGACCTGATTAATTGCGTAAGGTATATCTGGTCTAGTAATTACAAGACATTGAAGACCCCCTACGAGTGACTGATAGAAAGTTAGATCCAGAAAAGGGGTGCTCGTCGTGGAGAATGATTCATGCGTAACAAATGGGGTGGTAACTAATTTGGCTTCAAGCAATTGAGTACGCTCAAGTATATCATGAGCATATTTGGATTGGCTTAAGACTAATCGAGGATCAGTATAAGCAACCTATAAACCAAGAAAATAATTGAGATCCCCCAAATCTTTTAATAGCAATCACTTTGTGCAATCACTGAATAAACGAGGTAATGACTAGCTCCTGATTGCCTATTAAAATAATATCAACCACATAGACCAAAAAATACATAATGCATGTGATGTGTAAAATGTCTAATTAGTTTATAAAAAAACCAAATTAAAATGGTCAGACTAACTTAATTACACACAATTCGCTAGTGCACCGGTCGTTAGGAAGTCAAGTCAATAAGACCAAATATCAATCCGTGGACACAATGGCGCGACTCTCGATTCTAAACTTTTGTCGAGTCCTGGTCTAGTGAATTTGAGTGGATTTTCATATTTTATCAACTTAGAAAGCAAATAAACAAGCAAATACGAAAACAAATCACGAATAACAGATTTGGGTGTAGTCAGATTATGGAATGTAGCTACCTAGGAAAGATGCATGTCAACTCATTCACGGTTCTCGGAATGGAATAACTAAGTTTTGGCTACCGGGATCTTTTTTTTTGGTAAAGGGTTACCCCGGTGAATCTATATATAAACAACCGCAAATAAGTACAAGTAGTGAGGATGAGTTCCACACTAGTTCATATACAGGACATGCCCCATATATGTAAGCCAACTAACACAACAAAACCTATGACATTACATCAACCTAGCCTACTATACATCATGAAATGACGACTAGCAGACAAAACAAATAAAACCAAAATCTTCAACCTCCATCATCAAAAATGAAGTTGCCACCAAACAGCAGCCCCTTAACACGAACAAAAGAAAAACTATCAATTGGAGATTTTTTTGGAAGAGGTGCTTGCCCCTGCTCTAGAAGACGAAGGTGTAACGCCCCAAAAATGAAAACACAATAAAGATAAGTGAGGATAAATAATAAACTTAATATGATTATTATTTATGGCAAAATGATAGTTAAATGTGGTTTAAAGATTAGAGTTGTAAATAACAACTAAGTGTAGGGGGTAAAGTGCAAAAGAGATTAAACTTAAAATTATTAAAAACAAATTAAAACCCAAACACAGTGGGTGTGTCTGGGATCGATCGAACAGAAAGAAGCAAGGTGAAAACCCTTGCTCTTGCTAATTCCCTAAATTGATCAAGAGATTCAAGCCAAATCGGTTGCATGTCTCAAGAATTTCGATTATCAATACATTCATAGTGAAGTGGTAAGTTTAATTTTCTAAAAATATGATTTGTAGAATGAAGGGTTGAACCCAATCTCGATTTCTTGTATCAAATATGGGAAATCTGAGTTAGAATTGCCTCCTAGAACAAGAATCATGTTTGATTTTAGGTTGCATGAAAGATTATAGTGAAAACCCACTTTGTGAAATTGTGTTATGATTAGGAGGATCATAATGATTGTGATTGTATGTTATCTTGATATATGATCTAGTTTGTAATGCTTTAATGATAGATAAATTGATGTAGGAGGAAATAATTATGCAAAATAGAATAGATATGAATGTTGGGTGATGATGAACTAGTAAGATGTGCTTTAAAGACTTGTACCATATACCTTAATTATAATGCCTACCAAGTGTTTGATGAAATGCTTAAGAGATGAATTTATGTGTAACATGGAAAATGGTAGAATGAAGTAGATGGGCTAAATGAATGTATGAATGTTGTAATGTAGGCGTGAAGGAAGAAGGTACGAGCACTAGGAAAACGGAAGGCACGCAAGACCGAGGTATGTTTCGTTGCATACAAAACCTTACTTAAATTTTGTTAATAATTATGATGAACAATCCTAGTTATAATGAATATGGTGATTAGTAAATGAATAACAAACTCCTTGTGGGTTTGATTATGCTAACGAAGGTTATGATAAACTATGCAAGTCGACCGGTTCGAATTGAACATGTCGAGTAAGAATAAGGTACCATCCGTTTAGAACGGGTGGTCATGGATGCAATAAGGAATGTATGAAGTTCAATCCGTTTAACGGATAGAATGAAGGAGTTATGTTGAAAGCAATCAACCCGATGTTACCGGGTCGTAAGTGTACCATTGCATCTCATTATGAGAGTATATGCCAATCCATCTAGTTGGGTAATCGTATGCGTAAGAGAAATGAAATAACATAAACGAATGGAATTATATCGATGTTATTGTAAGCGAAACAATTATTATGATTAACTTTTTAAAGTTTGTTGTGAATGTTGGTAAATCCTCATCTTAGGCGACTTGGAGAATTGGAGCGAGCACGTGTTCTTGATATGTCATGCCAATCGCTTCCGCTAGTTTGCTTTAATGTTTTGTGTCAAACACTTGTTTATTTTGCATAACTTTGTTAGTAGTCATACTTATCAAAACTTGTTGTTTTGGTTTTAGTAGTAAGTTGTCGACCAAACCGTAGTGTTGTATTTAGTTCTGATTATTATCTCAATAGGGGTATGCTCGTCTTACGGACGGGTCATGCCCAAATTTTGTTAAAAGTTTTTATGAATGTTGTTAAATGTAAAGTCTTTTAATCAGTAAGTTTCTATTTTATAAAGACGTATAAGCGGTCCTTACAAGTTGGTATCAGAGCCTAGGTTTGAGGGATTCGAGCTTTTAACGCGATGCTTGAACTCAAACCGATGGCTCATTCGAAAGTGTGCTCGCTCCAAGATCGCCAATGAGGTAATAATTTAAGTTCCCGATGAATGCTAGTATATGTAATGAGTTTGAGATGTAAAGTTAAGTTAAGGATGTGAAGTAATAATTATGGGTGGCGAAACAATGAATTCCAGGGACCGTACGGCTGGAAACGGACCCGAGAAAGAGTTAAAACGCTAAAAAACGAAGCTGCAGCGGATTAACAAACGGCTGGCCGTCGCCGACGGCCAGACACCAGTCGCCGACGCCCCCCCTAGCCGACGCCTTAAACTCCTGTCTACGGGGTTACATGGCCGACGCCACTTTAAGAAGCCCGTCGCCGACGAGTTAGTAAGCCGTCGCCGACGGCTTGTGTATTTCAGCCCACAAAATTTTGAAATTTTTCCAAATTTTATTAAACGGTACTTCCCGGGAGCCTGATTTACGGTTTTGTCGAGTCATTATAAGGTAAATTAAGTATGTAAGGATTAAGTAAATGTTGGGATTGAACCCTATCAGAGGAACAGATAATTAAAGCCAAAACTGGATCAGAGCAGTGGATCAAGAATAAGCAGATGTTTACATACAAATCTCTCCCCTTGAAAGTGGTTTCATATCTGCTGACCTCTTATCTGCTGATCTTGCAAAGTGCTGACCTACAACTGCTGCTCAAATAAAGACCTGATGAAAGACTAAAGCCCTGCTGATTCTATCTACTGCCTTGAGTCAAGCACTGCTGATCCGGACAAGTACTGCTGGGTTCACAGCAGTGGAAAGTTGCAGCAGCTGATCTATAGTCTGTTTTGTAATGTAATGTAATAGCAGTAGTTAACATAGCAGTGTTTGTATAGATCAGAGGTTAGATTTTGTTAGGAGGTTAGATGTCACTTTCATGGTGACGTCAGCTAAGATGCTTAGTGGTTTGCAAGTGCCTATAAATAGTTTAGTACTTTGTATTGTTCTATCAGCTCTTTTGCATCATCGTCTTCTTTGCACGAACAAACAATTGAGCTCTGGCTGAGGGGGAGTTTGCATTCATTCATCAATCATTGTAATCGTTATTGAAATAAATTCAATCTTCCGATTCATTGTGAAAAGATGTTTGATTAAAGTATTAATCTCGTTTGATTGTATGCAAAGTTTGTTTTCATCATAATTCCGCTGCACACTCATCCATCTTCATTTTAATTACAAACACAAAATACAATCAGAAACAAACTCAGATCCAACAATTGGTATCAGAGCTTGGACAGTCAAATTTGATTTAACAATCATTTTGACGTAAATAGTTCAGCTCATAACAGTTGATACTGATCGTTTGTTCGTTGGTTGAAAAACAGAGCAAGGATTAATCACCATTAAAGTTGATTTCTCAGTGTCTGTAAAACAACAAGAATGACGTCACAATCTCAGGATGATAAAAACAACATCGGCTCGCTTTTTAAACCACCTATGCTAAAAAGAAATGAGTACAACATCTGGCAGAGGAGGATGGGTCACATCCTCGCTCAACAAAGCACAGGTTGCTGGAGGTCTGTCATCTATGGTCCCCATGTTCCCACAGTTCTAAGCGCTGAAGATGCTAAAAAGTTCGTTCCAAAACCAGTTGAAAATTATACCGAAACCGATTATCAAAAGTTCAAACTAGATGCTAAAGCGTTTAGCATCATAGCATCAGCGCTGCCCAATGAAATATATGCTGGACTGTTACACTGTAACAGTGCCAAAGAGTTATGGGACGCACTTAAGGAACAGTTTGGGGGGACCGAAGAAGTCATAGAAAACAATAGGGAAATCCTGAACCAACAGTATGAAACATTTTGCTACGTTAAAGGTGAATCTCTAACGCAACAATTTGAGCGTTTCAGTTGTCTCATCAGTGAACTGAGGCTTGTTAACACCACTTTTACAAACTCAACTCAAAATAGCAGGTTCCTCAGGTCACTGCCAGAAAAATGGGACACCATAGCTTTTGTCACCCGAAACTCACCTGAGTTCAAGGATCTGACCTTGACCCAACTCCACGGTCGACTCCTGATGATTACACTTTCGGTAATACTGCTCTTCTGGGTCAAGAAGAATCTGGGAGCAGTGGTAAGGATCAGGGTTATGATCACTTCATTGACATAACTGCTGGTGCAAATTTTAACAACCCTGATCCTCACTCTGCTAGTTATGCATTCACTGCAAACGAAAACCAGATGTCAGACAATTTAAGCTTTGAACTAAATGATTTGCAACATTTTGATCCCACTGACTTAGAAGAAATGGATATTCTGCACCAATTGGCTTTGCTAAGTGTTAGAACTAGCAAATTCTATAAAAGAACAGGGCGAAAATTCCCAGGTTTGCATGGGAATCTAAGGGTTGGGTTGGATAAATCGAAAATCAAGTGCTACAAGTGTAATAGGTTGGGACACTTCGCTAGGGAATGTAGAAGTCAAACTACTGGCCCCATAATCACTCATCCTAGCTCAAATCCTAGACCTCAAAATCAAGGCACTGTGCACTATGCCCAATATGCCCCAGCAGCTCAAGTGAACAGTGCTCACTATGCTGCTGCCCCTGTGCCAGTGCACTATGTCCAAACTACTGTTCCACAGATCCAATATGTACAAACCCCTGTTCCCCAGGCACAAGTGCAACCTGCACCTCAAACCACTGCTCCAGCAGAAGTACAACCAGATCAAGAAAGTTTTTTCACTCAAGGGTTTGTTGACTGGAGCAGTATGCCTGAAGACCTTAGTGATGAAAATTTTGCACTCTATGCTTCTAATGATTCTTCTCATAATGAATTTTGTTTGATGGCATTAGAGTCAATACAGGAGGGGGTTGAAACTGAGGAGGAACAGCTGAGCTTTGAAACAGTGGATGAGGTGACTGAAGCAGTGGTTACTGCTGTGGCTGGTGAACTACTGTTGGGAGAAAGTTCAGGTACCCTGATTGAACCAATGACAGATCCATGGTCCATAGAGGACAAAGAAGAAGAGAAAGAAGAAAAGGTTGGTGAAAAGAAGGTGAGCGCTGATGATGAAGAGAATCATCAATGTGATTGTGCAATGATGGCTGCTGCCAAGGTATCTCCTCAAGTTCTAGAAAAACTGTGTTCTGACAATTGCATTATTGCTTTTGCTAACATCAAAGAGGTGAATGAAAACCTTCGGGATAAAATCTTAACTGATGAAGACAAATTTGAAAGATCTTTAAAAGAACTTAAAAACAAATTGGCTGAAAAAGAAAAGGAGATTAGCAGCATGAAAGAAGAGCAGAGCATAACCAAAACCCAACTCCAAACTATGGTAGAAAAATACCAAGTTTTCAAAAAGGAGTTAGAGTCCACCCAAATCACATGTGAGAGATGGGTGGAATCATGCAAAGGGTATGAGGTTATGCTTGAAAAACAGATAAAAAGCAATGTGAAATTTGGGGTTGGCTATAGAAAACATGATGATGAAAACACTGCTTTTGGAAAATCTGTTCAAACCACTGATGTAACCACTGAGTTCATCCCCACAAACAAGAATGGCCAAGAAGTGAAAATCAATGACAAACTTGGTAACAAAATCACACTTGACAGACCAATGGGATCCTCTACTTTTGAGGAGCTTGAAGAATATCAGTTTAAACCAAAATGGTCTGATGAGTGTGATATTCTTGAAAATTTCAAGCCAATGGACTTTACATCAACTGATGGTGTCAAGGCTCCAAAAGCTAAAGTCATACCTCTCAAGGACATCCCAGCAGTGGTTAAAACCTCTGCTGCAAAGGAGTCTGAAAAGAGAAAGAAGAAAGAAAAAATTGATAACTTGTTTTGTGAATTATGTGAGAAAAGGAATCATCTAACAAAAGATTGTTTCCATTTAAAAACTTATGATTTAAACAGAACAAGTGTCATTGTTTCAGCTGAAAGTTGCATTGTTTGTGGTAAAACAAACCACAAAACTCAAGCATGTGTGTATCTCAAAAACTTTGATGTGAAAAAGAATGAGTACATTGCTAAAACATCCTTGAGTTCATCACCATCATCATCATCTGTCAAATTCACCAAGAAACAACAACTGTGTGTGCCAGTTCAAACAACTGTCACAAAACAGCTGAACCAAACATCTGTCAAAAGAGATGTTCAGGTTACTGATGCACCCCCTGCTAATCAATTCAGAAAAGGCAAGGAAAAATAGTCTTACCAAAGGATTCCACACGTTTATGAGGTCTACAAAAGGCCCTCTAAACCCAGAGTGAACAGGCATCCTTTTGGTTACCAGCAGGTGATTGGTCAGGACCCACAACAGTGGTTAGAGAAACACTGTCCTAAAACCGTCCAAACCCCTGACCTAACCACTATCCATCATTCTACATCCATTCCAGACACTGTTGAGACCCCATCTAAAGCCCTGCTGGCTTTGGAGACCCTAATGAACTAATCCTTTTACTTCATGTGCAGGGAGCTTCTGCATGCTTTGATAGTCTTTGGTATGTAGATAATGGAGGCTCCAGGCACATGACAGGATGTAAAGCCCTCCTCAAAGACTTTAAAATCCATGGAGGGGGTGATATATCCTTTGGGAATAATAGTAAAGGAAAAGTTCTGGGGTCTGGTACAGTGCAATCTGGAAATGTAAAATTTGAAAATGTCAATCTGATAGACAATCTAAAATTCAACCTTCTGAGTGTATCACAAATGAGTGACAAAGGGTTTGGGTCAGTCTTCACAAAAGATTGTTGTAGGATTGTTGGACCAGAAATGGTCAAAAAGATTGAAGCAATAATCAAAACTGGTCAAACTAAACTTGTTGCTCAAAGAAGTGGCAATGTTTATGTTGTTGATATGTCAAAAGAGTGTCCCAGAGCTGATGCCTGTCTGTTCTCAGCTGCCTCTAACAAAGAGACAGAACTTTGGCACAGAAGGCTGGGGCACACAAATCTTAAGACAATCACTGAAATTTCAAAAAATGGTTTGGTGAGAGGCCTACCACAAAAATTGTTTTCATGTCCTGACATTGCATTTCCTGTTTAAAAGGAAAACAACATAAAAGTTCTTACAAGTCCATTGAAGAGTCCAAAACAACCCAGTGTTTGCAAATGCTACACATGGATTTGTTTGGCCCAGTTCAAGTCATGAGCCTCAAGAAGAAAAGATATTGTTTGGTTATTGTTGATGACTTTTCTAGGTTTACATGGACCTTCTTTTTACACTCAAAAGATGAGACTGCAGGCATTTTGCAAGACTTTGTGACACAAGTTGAAAAGCAATTTGACCTTCCAGTGAAAAGCTTCAGGAGTGACAATGGCACAGAATTTAAAAATAAGGAGTTGGATGCCTTCTGTGTGAAGAAAGGGATTGTAAGGCAGTACAGCATCCCTAGAACACCAGAGCAAAATGGGGTAGTTGAAAGAAAGAGCAGAACTTTGATTGAGGCTGCCAGAACTATGCTTGCAGATTCAGGTTTGCCATTAACTTTCTGGGCAGAGACAGTAAACACTGCTTGCTATGTCCAGAACAGAGTTTTAATAAACCCCAGGCACAAAAAGACTGCTTATGAAATTCTGTATAAAATCAAACCACTGATCTCATATTTCAAGGTGTTTGGCTACCCATGCTTTATTTTGAACTTAAAAGATTCCATTTCAAAATTTGCAGCCAAAATTGATTGTGGTTATCATCTGGGATACTCAACCACTGCCAAGGCTTACAAAGTGTTCAATACACGGACCAAGGCAGTGGAGGAGACTTTGAATGTTAAGTTCAATGAACTTTCATCAATGAAAATCCCAGCAAACCCTGCAGATCTGTTTGATCTTGAAAAATTTACTTTTGAAAATACTACTGTCAAGACTAACAGTGCAGGTCCATCAGAGGATACAACACCAGACTATGGGTATGAAATCATCATCCCTCAAAGGTCTGCCACAAAGGGAAAAGCACCAGCTGTTCAAAACAGTTGTCAAAGTTCAACCACTGCTACCTCAACAGTTGTTGACCAAAGTAGCCCATCTACCACTGCTTCCACATCCTCAAACACTGCTGACAAAAGCCCTCAAACAGTGGATAAAAGTCAGCAGATGTCCACTTCATTACCTCCTATTCCACCACCTTTTGAAGCCACTGCTGGATCATCAAAGTCCCCAGCAGTGGTTAGCTCAGATGATACACATTTGCAGCCTTCACCAACAAATGCCATCATACCATACCAAGGAGATTTAATCTTCTTGAGATCTCATCCACCTGATCAAATCATTGGCAACATAAATGAAGGGGTGCTCACAAGAAGCCAAACCCAAAACATTTGTCTTTTTGCTGGTTTTCTATCACTCCATCAGCCAGCCAAGTACCAAGAGGCACTGAAAGACAACAGCTGGGTAGAAGCCATGCAAGAGGAGCTCCAACAGTTTAAAAGACAACAAGTATGGGAGCTTGTACCACTGCCAGAAGAGGTTAGTCCCATTGGCACAAAGTGGGTCTTTAAGAACAAAACTGATGAAAGGGGTATTGTTGTCAAGAATAAAGCCAGGCTTGTGGTTCAAGGTTACAGACAGGAAGAGGGGATTGATTATGATGAAACATTTGCCCCTGTTGCAAGATTGGAAGCCATTAGACTGTTCCTGGCCTTTGCTGTCAACCACAATATGAAGGTGTTTCAAATGGATATCAAAAGTGCTTTCCTCTATGGTACAATTCAAGAAGAGGTGTATGTTTGTCAACCTCCAGGTTTTGAGGATCCATTTTATCCAGATCATGTCTACAGGCTGAACAAAGCTCTGTATGGCCTGAAACAAGCACCAAGGGCCTGGTATGAAACTCTTTCCAACTTCCTACTCTCAAATGGTTTCAAAAGAGGTACCATTGATAAAACACTATTTCTTAAATGGAGAGGGAAGGATTTAATGATTGTCCAAATTTATGTGGATGACATTATTTTTGGAAGCACATGTAACAAAATGTGTGAAGAGTTTAGAGAAATCATGACAGCTGAGTTTGAAATGAGTGCAATGGGTGAGCTGCAATGCTTTCTTGGTCTCCAAGTTCAGCAGATGCAAAATGGAACTTTCATTCATCAAAGCAAATATGCTAAAGAACTTTTAACCAAATTTGATATGAATGATTGTAAACCATGCAGCACACCCATGGAAACAAATAAGCTGGTCATGTCTGATGAAAAAGATGAGCTGATTGACCAAACACTTTATAGAAGCATGATTGGGTCTTTATTGTACCTAACTGCATCTAGACCAGACATCATGTTTGCAACATGTGTCTGTGCAAGAAGTCAATCAGCTCCCAGAAAATCAAATCTCATTGCTGTAAAAAGGATCTTCAGAAACATAGAAGGTGCTCCCACACTTGGTATCTGGTATCCAGCTAATGGGAACATCAAGCTTTCAGGTTTTTCAGACAGTGACTTTGCTGGATGTCACACCACAAGGAAGTCCACATCAGGAGGGTGTCAGTTTCTAGGTGATTGCTTAGTTTCATGGCAAAGTAAAAAGCAAGCAGCTGTTTCAACATCCACTGCTGAAGCTGAATACATTGCTGCTGCAAGCTGTACAGCCCAACTCCCGTGGCTTCAAAATCAGTTGCTGGATTTTGGTATCACTGCCTTAAAGACACCACTCATGTTGGACAGCCAGGCAGCAGAAAATATCATCAAAAATCCAGTTTCCCATTCAACCACCAAACACATCGACATCAGACATCACTTTGTGAGGGATTGCTATGAAAAAGGTTTGATTTCTCTGCATCATGTCCCTACTAAAGACCAGTTGGCAGATGTGCTCACAAAAGCACTTGATACAGCCACCTTTGAAAGCTTGGTCTCTAGAATTGGGATGCTGAACATGGAATAACAAGCAACATCTTGTTTTTCTGTGTATAAAAGCACTAAAATGTTTTCAGAAAATCAAAAATCCATCCTTAAAAATAGCTAAAAATGAATTTTTTCATTAAAATCCTTAAAATTCTGCCATAACCACTGATTGTTCAAAAGTCTGTTCTACTTCAAAAGTCTGTCCACTGCTGAAAGTCAACCCCTGTTCTCTCATTCCTTTGATAAACTCTGTTGTTCAAAAGCAGTGTCTTATCCACTGATATGCTATCCACTGATAGTGAAAATCATCCACTGCTTTCATACCACTGCCTTCATCAGTCACTTTCACAAAAGTACTGTCCTTCACTTTCACCAGGGGTTGTCACGTGGGCAGTACATAGTGGTCAGACTTTTTATAACGGCTGCCACCTCAGCATTCACTTTCTTCCCTATAAAATCCCCCACTCACCACCAAAACAGGGTTTTACTGTCGAACTGAATTCTTAAAAATTCTCTTCTCAAAGCAGTTTTTCATCTCATCTTTCACAAATTTCTTCGATCATTCTCTTCAAAAATGACAAAATCGAAGTCATCTGCAAAACCCACATCCAAATCATCATCGAAAACAGCCTCTCAAAAGGCAATCTCCACAGAAATCCCATATAAATCATCTCACAATCTCCTGGGTCTTCTCACTAAACCAGGAACCACCAATGTTTTCGATTCCATCATTGACACCATGGCAAAATCAAAGTACAAAACTCTGTTCACCGTCGATGCACCAATCTATTTGGAGACCCAAAGGGAGTTTTGGAAGAATGCAACCCTTGAAAAACAAGGAGACATTGCAACCACCATACACTCTTCTATAAAGGGTAAAGCTGTCCAAATAACGCCACTATCCATTTCAGAGGTCTTTCAACTCGATGATCAAGAAGGTAAAATTTCTTTCACTAAAAACGAGTTGCAAACTGACTTCATTGAAAGAGGGTATGAAGCCACAATGATGAAGAAACTTACCTTACAAAAAGGTTATTTTCCTTCTGCAACCAGATTTTTATTTCATACCCTCCTACTATGTGTTTCAAATAAAACCACTTCTTTTAATGAAATCCCTTTAAAGATTCAAAATCTGGGATATGCAATTCTTCAAGAAGAAAATTTTAACTATTCTCGGGAAATTTTTAAAGATTTGGTTAATAATGTTGAAACAAAATCATTCTTACTGTTTCCAAGGTTTTTAAGTTACTATTTTGAAAAGAAATTCAGTAAGGATGATTTAGCTGCAATAAACCAAGGTGATTCTACTCAAATAAACAGTTTAACAACTGAAACTTTTTCAAGAATGTTAGCACCTTGCAAAACACAAGCAGGGGTGCCTGCTGCTCCTCAGGTATCTGCTGCTGAGCCCACTGCTCAAGGTGATCAAAGCAGCAGACCAACTGTTTTGAAACCCACACCTACAATTCACAAAAAGCCACACAAAAAGAAAAATCAAAAAACCCCCCAAACCAATAAAAAAGGCAACTCTGGAGGATGAGATACCAGAGCAAATGCCTGTGACAACACAAAAGTCACAAGAAACCACTGCTGCTTCTTCCTCACAGCAGTTGGTACAAATATCTCAACCCATAACCGAAACTCCTCCTGCTTCTTCACAAAAAGAACAGGTTGTACAAATAGGGTCTCCACATCATGATGCTCTGGAAACACTTGTTTCTATCATCCACAGCTCAATACCCGGGGCAAATCCACTTTCTACACCACCCATCACATCCACAATTCCCCCACCAACTAAACTGCTGTTGGATGCAATTGATTTGAACCAGGCACTAACCAGTCCTTCTCAATCACCTATCAATGAGAATACACCTCAACAACTGACTGGGTCTGATGAATCAATCTTTGCTAACCCACCAACACAACCTGAGGAGGTTACACCCCTTGAGTTACAAGTAACTCTTGGTGGTAGTCCAAGTGAAGCAGCCACTACAACTGTTGAACCCACTGGTTTACAGTTGGACAGTGGTTACATTAATAAGACTTCCTTGGAGGCAATTCCTTTTATAGCACCTCTGCCAACCACCAGTGGATTTATTTATCCTACTGGCAACATCAAAAGGTTGTCAAGTGTTGAAGGAAGAAGACCCCAGTACCAAGAAAAAGGGGCATCAGTGGTTAATGTTTGGAGTATACTCCCTACATCAACTACTGATAAAACCACTGCTAGTGGGAAATCAGATGATCCCATTAAATTGGGTGATGGTTTAAAGTACCAGAAATTGATGGATCGTATTGAAAAGCTAGATAACTCTGTTGCAGAACTCAAAGATATGCTACAACAGTTGTTACAGGTACAAAAGGTACAATCAAATGCCGTTCCATCTCAAGCACCTGCTCCACAACAGGCACCTGCTACAAATGAGCTCTGGAATTTGTTTCAACCTTTTCTCCATCAACAAGCACAAAGAGCAGATCAGCAACATGAAAAACATGTCCAACAGCTGAGAAATGCAATGGAGTCAAGGTTCAAGAACACTCAGGCTGATCTAAAGGCTCTCAAAACTCAGATCCTGCACACCACTGGCACTGCTCCTCCAAAAGCTCGCTTCATTTATCAACTTCCCCCAGATAATGCCAAAAAGGGGGAGAAAATTCAGGAGTGGAAAAAGAAGGGAATAGAGGATGGTCTCTACATTGAACCAGAAAATGCAAACATGACCAAACAAATCCCTCTGCCAGATGGAAGAAAGAAAATTGATGCGACCACAAATGCACTGGCAGAAGCAGTTGCAAGTGTAAAAAGGGATAGAGAGGCCAAAAGGAAAGCCAGGGTGGATTATCCGGATCAGGGTACTTCAGGATCAAAAGATGATGAAAAGAAGAAGCCTACAAGAAGAGTAAGGCTACCCAAATCCATTCCAACCAGACGTTCAAAGTCTGCTCCAAAACCACCACCTAAAACAGCTGTTGTAACTCCTGTTGTATCAACAACTGTTGGTACTTCAGTGGTTTCAACATCTGCTCCCACTTCAACACACACCACTTCAACACACACTACATCCACTACTTTACCACCATCATCACCAAAAACAAAATCACCTCCTGCCAAAAGGCAGAAGACAGCAGTTGTTACAACATCTGCTGTAAAGACAACAGTGGTTGGAATACCAGTTGTTTCAACAACTATTAGTCAACCACAAACCACTGCCACTACATCCACCACCACTGTTCCATCCAAAACATCATCAGCCCCTCCTCAAACAAAGAGGAGAAGGCTAATTCTCAAAGATGATGACACTTCACCACCACAAACATCTTCAAAATCTTTGGCTCTTGTCACAATACCAAAACCAGTTCCTCTCTCTTCAGTTCCAATGAACAAGCCCTTACCTCCTGCAGGTTTTCAATTTCCTCTTGAACTAGCAGCTGTTAGAGAAGAAATAAAATCTTTTTACTTTGAGGATGACCCTGCTAAAAGGAGTTTGCCATCAATAAAAGGATATCCTTGGCCTAAAAATGTTGATGAGTATTTGAAAATCAAGGCCAAGCAAGCAGAGGATATCTCAAAAAGAAATACAAAAGGGAAATCTGACAAAGAAATTTCAAGAAATCTTCAATATCTGCTCACACAGGTCAGATCCCTAGAACAATTTGCAAAAAATGTCAGTCAACAAATTTCAGAAAGAGCAGCTGAAACTTTGAAGAAAGACTACATTGAAAGCATCATGGCTCACAAGAAGTACAAAGAGTGGACTGTTACTGAGCTTGAAAATGAAGCAGCAAGAATTCAAGACATGATAAAAAGGAAAGTCACTCACACTCCTCCTGACTGGGCAAAGTTTAAAAAGAATGTACCTGACAAACAGGTAGAACTGAAAAGAATGAAAGAAGAACTGGTTGCTGCTGAATATGGAAACAAAAGACAAGTTGCTAGATGGAAAGAAGATGTGGTCAGGATCACCTACAAAAGGTTGGAGGAATTAAGAAAGAAAGATCCAAGAGTTCCTCAAAAGCCTGACTATCCTGAAGCAGAGGTTTCAAAAAGACCATCAAAGCTGCAAATCAGGAGAGCCACTGCTCCAACTGGTGCTGCCATCTATAAAAGAAGGGCACACAAACAGTTGAGAGGTGAAACCATCCAAGAGATGATAAAAGGAGATGACCTTGTAAAAGAAGGCATAAAGAAAATGATCATAGAAACTCTTGGTTTGGATCAAACTGCAAGTACTGCTCAGCCAGTTTTGAATAGGCCAGCCTCACCAAATACTTCTGTAAATAAACATCTCCCAAGAAACCCACCAGGCTCAAAAATACAAAAGTGGGAAACTGACAAACAGACCTGCGTATTGACTTTGCTCAGGTCTGGTGGAGAAGTGGAGAAAATATCAAGGGAACAAGCTCTTGGCCTGAGTCTTGAAGATTTGCAGGATCTCCTTGATCTTCCACTTAGCAGGGATGATGAAGACACAAATGCCCTAGACTTTGAACTACAATTTAAAGGTCAGATAAGGGAACTGTTGATGAGGCAATAAAGATTTCCACAATAATGAAGAGTTTTGGCATTATCTGTTCCAGGGGGAGATTGTTGGGATTGAACCCTATCAGAGGAACAGATAATTAAAGCCAAAACTGGATCAGAGCAGTGGATCCAGAATAAGCAGATGTTTACATACAAATCTCTCCCCTTGAAAGTGATTTCATATCTGCTGACCTCCTATCTGCTGATCTTGCAAAGTGCTGACCTACAACTGCTGCTAAAATAAAGACCTGATGAAAGACTAAAGCCCTGCTGATTCTATCTACTGCCTTGAGTCAAGCACTGCTGATCCGGATAAGTATTGCTGGGTTCACAGCAGTGGAAAGTTGCAGCAACTGATCTATAGTCTGTTTTGTAATGTAATGTAATAGCAGTAGTTAACATAGCAGTGTTTGTATAGATCAGAGGTTAGAGTTTGTTAGGAGGTTAGATGTCACTTTCATGGTGACGTCAGCTAAGATGCTCAGAGGTTTGCAAGTGCCTATAAATAGTTCAGTACTTTGTACTGTTCTATCAGCTCTTTTGCATCATCGTCTTCTTTGCACGAACAAACAACTGAGCTCTGGCTGAGGGGGAGTTTGCATTCATTCATCAATCATTGTAATCGTTATTGAAATAAATTCAATCTTCCGATTCATTGTGAAAAGATGTTTGATTAAAGTATTACTCTCGTTTGATTGTATGCAAAGTTTGTTTTCATTATAATTCCGCTGCACACTCATCCATCTTCATTTTAAATACAAACACAAAATACAATCAGAAACAAACTCAGATCCAACAGTAAATAATGGCAATGGTATAAAACCATTAAACGTTAAATGGAATGTACACAGGGGTATGAAATAAACGACGAATGTATGAAGTTAAGCTCGAAAGGTAAGAATGTGAATAAGTAATACGGACTAATGAACTATGATATAATGAAAGCTTATGATCTGTATTCAATGTATACATGACGTTGTGTAGATGGCCGATGCAAGAAATGTTAATGATGATGATGATTCGGCTCGTCAAGAAGCAGTTATTAATAAAGTCACAGAAGTGGCGGAAGGGGTCATGCAAGCTAATCTTCCACGATTAGCTCAAGAAGTAGAAAGTCGAGTGTTGGGAGTTGTGGATGCTATGATGACTAGCAAAATCGAAGAGTTAAAATAATTAATTGAGGGATCTAAAAGCAAAAGCAAAGAACGACGGTGCACCTATAAAGACTTCATGGCGTGCAATCCTGCAATGTATGATGGTAAAATTGACCCGATCGCATGCCAAAGATGGATTTCAAATATAGAAGCGGTATTTATACGAAGTCGGTGCGATAAAGAAGATCAGGTGATGTTTGCCACTGGCCAACTCGCTCTCCAGGCGAAAGATTGGTGGGATGCGCATAACAAGGAAATAGGGGAGGATAGACTCCAAATGATAACTTGGGAAGAATTTAAGGAGCCCTTTATGAGATACCATTGCCCTCAGTCGGCTATTGATAAGATCCAGGAGGATTTCTTGCGCCTCCGACAGAAAAACGAGTCGATAAATGAAATATCAAATACTTTCATGGATAAGATGAAGTTCTGTGGGGATTTTGTGAAGATTGAAAGGATGAAGATCAATCGCTTTTACGGGGTGTTAAAGGCGGAATTTAGGGAGTTCATTACTCCCTCGAAATGTGAAACCCTTGATGAGCTCATCAATCTGGCACGGGATAGAGAAATCAAAATTAAGAGGCAAGAAGAACGTGGGGAAAAGAGATCAAGTGAGAAAGGTGCAAGCTCGAGTCCATCCAAAAAGGGAAAGTATCAAGAGCAAGGAAGGAAAGATAAGTCGAAGGGTGGTATCACTCCTTGTAAGACTTGTGGAAAGCTTCATACTGGAGAGTGTCTGTTATGCAAGAAAGGGTGCTACAAATGTGCCAGATAAGGGCTTTATACGTCCGAGTGTGTCACCTTGGGGAGCGCCTGTCTTATTTGTTAAGAAGAAAGACGGGTCGATACGCATGTGCATTGACTACAGAGAATTAAATAAGCTAACCGTCAAGAACCGCTACCCTTTACCTAGAATTGATGATCTTTTTGATCAATTGCAAGGGGCGAGTTGGTTCTCCAAGATAGATCTGCATTCGGGGTACCATCAAGTTAGAGTACGGGAAGAAGATATTCCGAAAACCGCATTCAGAACCCGTTATGGGCATTATGAATTTTTAGTCATGTCTTTCGGATTGACGAATGCGCCGGCTGCGTTTATGGATCTTATGAACCGGGTATGCCGACCCATGTTAGATAAATCTGTGATCGTGTTCATAGATGATATTCTAGTCTACTCGCGAAGCAAGGCCGAACATGCAAGACACTTGCGTGAAGTACTTGAAGTTCTCCGTAAGGAGAAACTTTACGCGGAATTTTCAAAATGCGCCTTTTGGCTCAGAGAGGTGCAGTTTCTGGGTCATGTGATCAATTCAGAGGGTGTCTTAGTAGATCCGCAAAGATTGATGCCGTAATGAAATGGGTTTCTCCGAAGAACCCGACTGAAATAAGAAGTTTTCTAGGCCTCGCGGGATATTACAGAAGGTTCATACAGCATTTTTCAAAGATAACTTTACCCTTAACAAAACTGACGAGGAAGAAAGAGAAGTTTGTGTGGGGTAAAGAACAAGAGGAAGCCTTTCAAGTATTAAAAGAGAAATTATCATGTCCCCCGGTCTTGACATTACCGGACGGGACTGAAGACCTGGTGGTCTATTCAGACGCTTCACACCAGGGTTTAGGTTGCGTTTTGATGCAAAGGGGAAGGGTTATCGCATATGCTTCACGACAATTGAAACTGCGTGAAGTAAACTACCCAACACACGATTTGGAACTGGCAGCGGTAGTGTTTGCCTTAAAGATTTGGAGGCATTATCTATATGGCGTGAAATGCACAATTTACTCGGATAATAAAAGCCTTAAATTTTCTTTGAGCAGAAAGACTTAAATATGAGGCAACGGAGGTGGTTAGAACTTATCAAATATTACGATTGTGATATCCTTTATCACCCGGGAAAAGCAAATGTGGTAGCCGACGCGTTAAGCCGAAAAGAGTATCCGTCTCCCATTCGAGTAAAATCCATGAAGATGATAGTTACGCCACGATTACTCGAGACGATACGTGATTCCCAAATAAAGTCGCTTGGAGCGGAAGACTTAAAGAAAGATTAAAAGGTGTAACTGATAAACTAGAAGAAAATTCGACCGGACTCAAGATGAGATTCGGCCGAATTTGGATACCACGATTCTGCGAAGTCAAAACCGCTCTACTCGACGAGGCTCATAAGTCACGATATTCGGTCCATCCCGGGGCGACAAAAAATGTATCGGGACTTGAAGGCAAATTATTGGTGGCCGGGCATGAAGCGCGATATTGTTAAGTATGTCGCGAAATGCTTAACATGCTCCCAAGTCAAAACAGAACCTCAAAAGCCATACGGGGAATTACAACCTTTGGAAATTCCGGTATGGAACTCGGAGGAACTAACGTTGGATTTGGTAACCAAGCTTCCTAGAACGAAAAAGGGGCATGATACAATATGGGTAATCGTTGACCGACTCACGAAAAGTGCTCATTTTCTACCCATCAAAGAGAGCTTGCGCCAAGTGAATTAATAGCAGTAACAAATGAAAAGATAGAATTGATTAGAGCTCGACTGAAAGCAGCCCAAGATCGGCAAAAATCTTATGCAAACAAGAAAAGGCGCCCTATTGAATTTCAAGCCGGAGATTACGTTCTGCTGAAAGTGTCCCCATGGAAGGGTATAATCCGTTTTCGCAAACGGGGTAAATTAGGCCCTCGATATATTGGACCGTTCAAAATCTTGGCTCGAGTTGGAAGGGTAGCATATCGATTAGAATTACCGCCTGCTTTAGACGGGATTCACAATACCTTCCACGTGTCGCAGTTAAGGAAGTGTCTTGCGGATGAAACCGCGTTAGTGCCTCTCGATGATATCGAGTTGGACGAGGGGTTGAACTATGTCGAAAAACCAATAGCCATTAAAGACGTCAAGGTGAAGAATCTCCGCAATAAAGCTGTTAGACAAGTGTTGGTTCAATTGCAACACCGAAAGGGATCGGAACTTACATGGGAAGCGGAAGATGAAATGAGGAAGCACTACCCTTTTCTATTTGGTATGTAAAAGTTCGAATTTATTTTGTGTCTAGGTTTCAGGGACGAAACCTCTTTTAAGGGGGGTAGACTTGTAACGCCCCAAAAATGAAAACACAATAACGATAAGTGAGGATAAATAATAAACTTAATATGATTAAGGATTTATGGAAAAATGATAGTTAAATGTGGTTTACAGATTAGAGTTGTAAATAGCAACTAAGTGTAGGGGGTAAAGTGCAAAAGTGATTAAACTTAAAATTATTAAAAACAAATTAAAACCCAAACACAGTGGGTGTGTCTGGGATCGATCGAACAGAAAGAAGCAAGGTGAAAACCCTTGCTCTTTCTAATTCCCTAAATTGACCAAGAGATTCAAGCCAAATCGGTTGCATGTCTCAAGAATTTCGATTATCAATACATTCATAGTGAAGTGGTAAGTTTAATTTTCTAAAAATATGATTTGTAGAATGAAGGGTTGAACCCAATCTCGATTTCTTGTATCAAATATGGGAAATCTGAGTTAGAATTGCCTCCTAGAACAAGAATCATGTTTGATTTTAGGTTGCATGAAAGATTATAGTGAAAACCCACTTTGTACAGAAAAACTTACTACTCAGATACTACAAAATATTCATGGAAACATCATGTGAATGATTTTGGAATGTGATTACTTAGAGATTAAGATAGAATCTTTGTAATTTGCATTATCTTGTAATAGATTATAGAATCTAGTAATTTAACAAGTTATAAAAAAATGAGTTTAAAGTATTATTCTCTGTTCATCCTTGTCATTATGGTTAATCTCCACACCAAAATAGGTGGGATGACTATTGTATTTATATAAATAATGTTACACAATAGTATATGAGGAATAACATAAATGCATAACAACACAATGTTATTTATTTAGTTAAACATCCCTCCTCAAGCGAAACAGTGATGGACCATGGCGTAACATGGCTTGAAAGTACTGAAACTGTGGCCGAGGAACACTTCTAGTAATATGTCAACCACCTAAAGCTTGGTTGGAATAAATTTAGTGTAGAGCTTTCCTGCAAATGAAGTGATAGTCCAAATCAATATGTTTAGCTCGCTTTTGTGATACATGATTCTGAGTAAATAATAAAGCACTGCGATTATCACATAACAATGTCGGTCTATCAAGTGGCCATAGCACGGTACTCAGATTCACACCTAGAGTGAGATACAGTAGGCTATTTTTCACACTCCAAGACACCTGATTGCCTGCCATGAAAACAGAATAATCGTATATAGAACGATGTATCTTTCTGGTAGAAAAATATAGAACGACGTATCTCGAGATAACAAGCCCAATCGGCATTAGAATAACCAGAAAACAGAGATAAACGCGGACTTTTGAAATGTGGGACCAAAAGAGAGTGTGCCTTTCACATATCAAAGAATACGATTCACACTTTGAAATTGGGCAACAATAGGGTTCTGAAGAAATTGTCTGACCTGATTAATTGCGTAAGGCATATCTGGTCTAGTAATTACAAGATATTGAAGACCCCCTACGAGTGACTGATAGAAAGTTAGATCCCAAAAAGGGGTGCTCGTCGTGGAGAATGATTCATGCGCAACAAATGGGGTGGTAACTAATTTGGCTTCAAGCAATTGAGTACGCTCAAGTATATCATGAGCATATTTGGATTGGCTCAAGACTAATCGAGGATCAGTATAAGCAACCTATAAACCAAGAAAATAATTGAGATCCCCCAAATCTTTTAATAGAAATCACTTTGTGCAATCACTGAATAAACGAGGTAATGACTAGCTCCTGATTGCCTATTAAAATAATATCAACTACATAGACCAAAAAATACATAATGCATGTGATGTGTAAAATGTCTAATTAGTTTATAAAAAACCAAATTAAAATGGTCAGACTAACTTAATTACACACAATTCGCTAGTGCACCGGTCGTTATGTAGTCAAGTCAATAAGACCAAATATCAATCCGTGGACACAATGGCGCGACTCTCGATTCTAAACTTTTGTCGAGTCCTGGTCTAGTGAATTTGAGTGGATTTTCATATTTTATCAACTAAGAAAGCAAATAAACAAGTAAATACGAAAACAAAGCACGAATAACAGATTTGGGTGTAGTCAGATTATGGAATATAGCTACCTAGGAAAGATGCATGTCAACTCATTCACGGTTCTCGGAATGGAATAACTAAGTTTTGGCTACCGGGATCTTTTTTTTTTTGGTAAAGGGTTACCCCGGTGAATCTATATATAAACAACCGCAAATAAGTACAAGTAGTGAGGATGAGTTCCACACTAGTTCATATACAGGACATGCCCCATATATGTAAGCCAACTAACACAACAAAACCTATGACATCACATCAACCTAGCCTACTATACATCATGAAATGACGACTAGCAGACAAAACAAATAAAACCAAAATCTTCAACCTCCATCATCACAAATGAAGTTGCCACCAAACAGCAGCCCCTTAACACGAAAAAAGAAAAACTATCAATTGGAGAATTCTTTGGAAGAGGTGCTTGCCCCTCCTCTAGAAGACGAAGGTGTAACGCCCCAAAAATGAAAACACAATAAAGATAAGTGAGGATAAATAATAAACTTAATATGATTAAGGATTTATGGCAAAATGATAGTTAAATGTGGTTTAAAGATTAGAGTTGTAAATAGCAACTAAGTGTACAGGTAAAGTGCAAAAGTGATTAAACTTAAAATTATTAAAAACAAATTAAAACCTAAACACAGTGGGTGTGTCTGGGATCGATCGAACAGAAAGAAGCAAGGTGAAAACCCTTGCTCTTGCTAATTCCCTAAATTGATCAAGAGATTCAAGCCAAATCGGTTGCATGTCTCAAGAATTTCGATTATCAATACATTCATAGTGAAGTGGTAAGTTTAATTTTCTAAAAATATGATTTGTAGAATGAAGGGTTGAACCCAATCTCGATTTCTTGTATCAAATATGGGAAATCTGAGTTAGAATTGCCTCCTAGAACAAGAATCATGTTTGATTTTAGGTTGCATGAAAGATTATAGTGAAAACCCACTTTGTGAAATTGTGTTATGATTAGGAGGATCATAATGATTGTGATTGTATGTTATCTTGATATATGATCTAGTTTGTAATGCTTGAATGATAGATAAATTGATGTAGGAGGAAATAATTATGCAAAATAGAATAGATATGAATGTTGGGTGATGATGAACTAGTAAGATGTGCTTTAAAGACTTGTACCATATACCTTAATTATAATGCCTACCAAGTGTTTGATGAAATGCTTAAGAGATGAATTTATGTGTAACATGGAAAATGGTAGAATGAAGTAGATGGGCTAAATGAATGTATGAATGTTGTAATGTAGGCGTGAATGAAGAAGGTACGAGCACTAGGAAAACGGAAGGCACACAAGACCGAGGTATGTTCCGTTGCATACAAACCTTACTTAAATTTTGTTAATAATTATGATGAACAATCCTAGTTATAATGAATATGGTGATTAGTAAATGAATAACAAACTCCTTGTGGGTTTGATTATGCTAACGAAGGTTATGATAAACTATGCAAGTCGACCGGTTCGAATTGAACAAGTCGAGTAAGAATAAGGTACCATCCGTTTAGAACGGGTGGTCATGAATGCAATAAGGAATGTATGAAGTTCAATCCGTTTAATGGATAGAACAAAGGAGTTATGTTGAAAGCAATCAACCCGATGTTACCGGGTCGTAAGTGTACCATTGCATCTCATTATGAGAGTATATGCCAATCCATCTAGTTGGGTAATCGTATGCGTAAGAGAAATGAAAGAACATAAACGAATGGAATTATATCGATGTTATTGAAAGCGAAACAATTATTATGATTAACTTTTTAAAGTTTGTTGTGAATGTAGGTAAATCCTCATCTAAGGCGACTTGGAGAATTGGAGCGAGCACGTGTTCTTGATATGTCATGCCAATCGCTTCCGCTAGCTTGCTTTAATGTTTTGTGTCAAACACTTGTTTATTTTGCATAACTTTGTTAGTAGTCATACTTATCAAAACTTGTTGTTTTGGTTTTAGTAGTATGTTGTCGAACAAACCGTAGTGTTGTATTTAGTTCTGATTATAATCTTAATAGGGGTATGCTCGTCTTACGGACGGGTCATGCCCAAATTTTGTTAAAAGTTTTTATGAATTTTGTTAAATGTAAAGTCTTTTAATCAGTAAGTTGCTATTTTATAAAGACGTATAAGCGGTCCTTACAGAAGGGTATGTACCCGAAGTCATAAACTAATTGGTTTCATCATAGACAACCTCAACCTCTTCCTCATCTGAATCCCCATGAATCTGTCGACCCCCTTTATTTCTCCCTTGGACCGAAACACATTCCCCCCAACAGAATCAAGAGCAGAAAACGGATTATGAGTTTGAACTTTAGGAGAAGTAGTAACCTGCTGAGTCGTATAGGAGGAACTCCCAACCATTTTCTTTCTATCCACCGGTCTATACTCGAATTTGGGCTTCTAGTTATTAACTTGAAAGCCATTCTTTTTTGCACTCTTCTTGGCCTTAACTTCATTGAAACCATCATCGTCTACTTTTGGCTTGTTAGCAGGAGGATTTGATGCTAAGCCAACACGTTTAGGGCATCCCTCAGAATCATGCCCAAACACACATCAGTGGGCACATCTCGGGGGTTCCCATTCATACTCCACCCGAATAGTCTCAGTAACATATTTGTCCCCATCTAAATCGGGAATAGCCATGGTTAGAGTCTCTTTCAAATCCCGATCAGCCGATATTTCAATGAGAGCCCTAGCATAGCTGCTCTGTCCCCAAGCCTCATTACACATATCAATAGTATACGAATCCAGTCGCACAGGAGACCCAAATTTTGAAGCCAGCATGCTTAAACCATCATCAGAATACGCCATTAGAGGGACATCATGCAATTTTACCCACACTGCAATCTTTTTAAACTCTTATTTTTTAAGGCTACCGGGATCTTAAGGTTCACTAAACAAGACCTAAACTGGTTGGCATATCATTCTCCAAACAGGTTGCAATCTAGGGTCAAGAAAAGTGTATAAACTCACCGGTTAATGTTAGATCACTTCTCGGTCTCTCTAACTAGGTTATGGTACCCTAAATCTAGATTACCTCTCGATATCACTAGAAATAGTACATCCGGGAAGTGTAAGGGATGTACGGGGTGGTAAGCCTAATTAGGTTCTAACACGGTTTGCTAAGAATGTAACATTCGCCAAAAACATGTCCTAGAAAACAACCAACTTGTTTGTAAAACCAATCCATTTTGTAAATTGGATCCGAAGCGTATAAATAAAAAAACGAATGTTTATTAACATTTATTATTTATAACAATACCGTGTATTAATTTATTTAATATAATTAATTTCAAGTAAAAATAAAATTATTAGTTTTATAAATAGTTCTCGTTAGAATTATAAAAGGAAAAGATTAACAAAGTTAAAATGTATAAGTTAAAAGAATTTAGATGGTTAAGGGGCTAAATGTGCAAAAGAATAAAACTTCACCTTGGGGTCACGCACTCACACGCCCCCTTCCTACCCACTCGCCTTTGTGACAAACCCACGTGCCCAGCATGTGACACCCACATGTCACCTTCATCATCCCAACCCTGTACACGACCCGTATCCCGCCAAAACCAACCCGATTCCAAACGAGTTAGAACGCAACCAAAACATTATTGTTTTGATACCTAAATGACATAGGATGTGGAGAAAATGAATTGGAGTCGTTTAATGATTCATTACACACCTTTATGGTTATAATTCAATTCCAGTTAATCTTATATCAAACTCCATTAATATCTTCAAGAACTCAAAATGATTATCATCGAATTCGACATCTCTAGCCTGCAACCTTAATACCAAACGATTTCTTATCTCTGTTCACACCTTTCCCCACTCCCAAATTCCATTCACATCTCTACAATCCCATGAATTCAAGGAAAGAATAATCTAGGTCTTATAACTTGTTCCAACGATTTCTCCTTCATTTCTCAACGAAATTAGGTAATACTTGAGCATATTCTATTTAAATTTTCAAGCTCTACAAAACCCCTCTATCCATATCTATGATAGAGGGCAAACAAATATGAATTTAAAATATCTTGATTCTAGGGTTCTTGAACAATCAAATTTGGGGCTTTTCAATCAAGTATTGTGTTTTAATGAAATTAGACATACTATACAATTCTTGTATATGTTAGAATAAATTATGGATTTTTTGAGAATTATTCGACCACATATGGATTTGTTGGACAATTTAAATTGTTATGGTAGTTAGTAAATTCATGTAAAAATAAAAATAATCAAGATATCGTATCACCAACTTTGAAATCTAATTTTTCAATAGGTAATCTAGTTGTGAAATTTTTATAACAATTGTCATGTTTAACTTAGTAATTGTTCATATTAGATAGATTAAATAATCTATAAACTAGTTATATCCTTTTTAATAAAAATGACAAATTTTATTAATGCAAAACTAGTCATAGTGACACAAATAATAATTTCCATTTAGAGTTGTTATAATCTGCTAGTTGATAAAATGTATTACTCGGACCATTAATAATTATTTTGATTTAACATTCTAAAGTTTGAAAATGTCAATCTTATTGACAATCTTAAATTTAACTTCCTTAGTGTTTCACAAATGAGTGACAAGGGCTATGGGTCATTCTTCACTAAGGAAACTTGTAAGATTGTTGGGCTAGAAGTGGTTAAAAAGATTGAAGAGATCATAGCCGGGAGTAAAATACAGCTTGTTGCTCAAATGAGTGGCAATGTGTATGTGGTTGATATGTTAAAAGATAACCCAATGGCTGATGCTTGTCTGTTCTTAGCTGCCTCTACCAAAGAGACAGAGTTATGACACATGAGACTTGGGCACACAAATCTTAAGACTATCACCATTTTTTTAGGCGTTTGACTCATTCGTGCGAATGCAGTAGGTCCATTCGTGCGAATGAGATGATTTTAGAATGAATAAGTGTCTTCGTGTGAATGAACTAAAAACTGTACAGACAAGTCTCTTCATGCGAAGAGAATTTTTCCAAACAAACTGATTTTTCTCTTCGCGCGAGTGAGATTTTTTCTTCATGCAAATGGAGGGTCTCTTCGTGCGAAAGGGGTCTATTCGGTCGAACGCATATGAATCCAATTTTTCTATCCAAAATTTTTATTTCTTTGAATTTCATGATGATTCTTCATAGATATGAATGAAATTCAATTCCGAATGTAATGATGTCTTCAATTTCAAATTCCATTCATGAATTGACCTTTAATTTGACGTTTGATGTCTAAAACCCCTTAAAAACACATAATCCATGAGCGTATGTGATTTAATCAACTGTTAGATCGATTGAATCGGTACCATAGCTCAGATACCAATTGAGAGTCCAGGATCCGACGGGTTTAGACGGAAGTTTGGACGAGAAAAGAACTAATTCGGTTGAATATTATTATTAAGAATGGAGTAGAAGCAGAAATCTTGTCATAAGTTGAATGCTTCATTCATACTGAAAGAATTTACATCTTTTACAAGCTGGATTTCTCCAGCATTTCCCCTCTGGGAACTCCAAACCTTCTCTCAGCTCTCACTCACAACTCCTATTTATAGGCAAACATCTTCGTGCTAATGAACAAGCTCCATTCGTGCGAGTGGACTAGTGTCCCTTCGTGCGAAGGGTTCCTTCGTATGAAGGGAACTTTTCGTTACAATCTCGTGTTTCTAACTCTCATCTATACAATATTCAACACACGCTCTAACTAGCCTATTCGCACAGTGGCGGACACACAGAATATGCACTAACAAGCCAAAGCATGATTCACTGATCAAGAAATAAGCAAAAGATTGAACCAGTCTCTCCCAAAAGATAGTGAATATTGAACACCTATTCAAAACATCTGTTCAAGAACAAAGCAAACATCTGATCAAGACTTGGAACCGTTGCTCAAGAAGAAACAACATCTGTTGAAAGCTAAAGACTGTTGAAGACCAAATCACTGATGAAGTCAAATGTTTAATGAAGAAAACCAAACATATGTAACAACCCGCATGTTCGTTCTTGTTACTCTCGCTACACTCGTTACGCCTAGCACCAGAGATTCGGATCATAATGTAACTATATTGCTTAGAATGATATTTCGCATATATTCGCATACTTTCGCACGCTATATCGCATATCACAACGCACACTCTAACGCTAACGATGACATCGCGTGAATAGTTAGGCTGTTCCCATCGATCGTTACTGCAAACTCAATGCAATTATTTATACTACGACCTGTTATATAACAATGATAATAATAACAATGGGTGAAACTGTCTAAAATGCGCACTCGCGGGCACGCACAACTAAACTTATCGCACTCAAAAAGCAAGACACGAAACGTGGTTACTTATACTATACTATCACATATATACATCATAGCTTGAATGTGTAAACGCTCACTCGCAACACAATCAAACGCAACGCAATGTTCAACGCACAAAACGAAAGTCGAAAAAACTCGCACCAGCTAACCGATCGAACGACCATTCGATCGAATGGACATCTGATCGGATGACCATCCGATCGAACGGTCGTCCGACCCACGTAACTTCCCACCGCCTTTCACCCTCTCACCTATAAATACCCCCTGTCACATCAACTGTTCATTAATGTGACAGCCTCATCCGACCAGCACGCTTTCAGGCTCTTTTCTCTCGATTCCTCACGATTATTATAAGTATTTCACCTTAAATCTTGTACTTCCATCATCAGCACACACTTTCTCACCATCTTCTCCAACAAATCTTACATTTTCACCATGAAATCGCATGATTTGGGTTGTTCTAGGATGACGTCACCTTGGTTTCTTATGAACACTGAAGTGTGACCTCATCTCTTCAAAGAACGGTTCGATCTAATGGATTTCAACATGTTTTTACATTGATTTTGATAAGATCTAAACATTTAACAACTGATTCAAACTTTTCTTCAAACGTCTTTCACTTTTCACTCAAAACTGCTAGAATCGGGACTCGTTCAGGCCCTTTACCATCCTCCAGTAGAGAACCGGACTGAGAATGGATTTCTACCGAAGATACGACTGATTCACCGGTTGAACATGAACCTTCATCTTGAACAGTTGAGCCTGATCGAACAGGGTGATTCGCATCCGATTGACCGAGCTGGACTTGATGTGGTTTCCGTTGTTTGACATGTCGTTACACCGTCTCCGATAAACCGCAGAACTTTTCAACTTAACTGATTTTACAAAATTGTAAAACATCAGATCGCTGATCGAATAGCCATCCGATCGAACGACCCTCCGATCGAATGACTATTCGACCAGGTGACCTATAAGCTCAACACTTAACCAATTTCTCAAAACTCTAAAGAATATCACACTTCAAATCGAATAGTCATCTGATCGGACGACCATCCGATCGAATGACTATCCGACCAGAAGACTTATTTCTTTGTAACTTTTCACACATAAACGATTTGCTCAAAACTTCAACCTCTCGATCGAATAGCCATCCGATCGAACGGCCATCCGTTCAGATGACCATCCGATCGAATGACTTAAGCTATACTACAACGAAAACTTCAACAATTTAAACATTACACAACACCCCTCTCCAATCGAATGAAAAACCGACCGGATGACCATCCGTCCAGACGGTCATCCGATCGAACCAATATCCAATCACTCATCTCACCTAACGCACTGTACACGCTGTTCAACGCTTACGCTATCGTTCTGTGATCAGGCTAATCTCCCACGCGCTCCCTTCAATTCAACATTGTGTTTATTTACTAAACATGAACTGTGAGTATACTTTACCCCTTTTAAACGCTTTAAACACACTTTGGGGTGTAACATACGTTCTTATCTAAAAACACACTTATCAAAACGCAGTCTATATTCTAAACTATTATCACATGCGAATTGCTGACGTACATATTTACATGTGATACTTGATACATATGTGCTAGGACTTTTGCTCGCGACGTCCCACCTTAGCTAGCATCGCAAATCGAGTGACTTAGCTAGTAGTTTTTGTTTTGTAGCGTGTATGTTGTGTATCTCGTTTATGTATGTGGAAATTCACAGCACTTTTATCTATTATGCTATTACATATCAAACCTATATACTCGCCAATACTTTTGTATTGACGTTATTTTAACGTATGTTGCAGGATAATCGCAGGCTATCTCGAAACAAGCTAGGAAGTCTAGAAACTCACAATAAATCTAGGTTGGATTTGTATTGTTTGAGAGAACATGAAAATCTGTATAACTGTTTGTTGATATATTGTTTATTAGTATAGGATAATGAACGCTTTAAATATTATCGCCAAATAGTTGTTATGGATTCTCTTGAGCAATCTGATTCGCCTAGTGCCGCACCCCGATGATTCCGCCATCGGTTGGGGTGTGACAGATTAGTATCAGAGCCATAACTATAGGGAATTAGGTAAGACACGACCTAGTCCGGGTTTTGATGTCTTAGAATTGACCTAGTCTATAGCCTAAGTACCAACAGGCCGTCTCGTGCGAACCCGGTAGGGTTTGTACGGGCCTACTTTGATACTCTCATTCGAACTCGCGGAAAACTACATCTTTGTGCGAACACCGCATACTACAGATTCGCACGAGAAAAGCCTTTCCTAAGGCTTAATACTATTTGCCTTTCCTAAGGCTAATACAATATACGCATTTGACAATACTCGCATAACACAAACGAATGATCGTGTCAAGACGAGGTGTGAAAACCAGGAACTCTCGATAGGTCGCTCACTTAGCGCATTATTCTTAGCACGAGAATTTTCATTGAGCCAGGAATGATATACACATCTCAACGAAATTCTCCATTTCTATCTAGTAAAACTCCCGGATTTATTCGGTGAGCACAACCACCGCTAGGAGCGAAGTTGTTAAGTCAGGGGTGAAACCCGCAACTTAATAACCAGTTCCACTCCCTAAAACGGTTTTCAAAAGCTCTCACCAAAGTCTCGACTATACCAACGACTCGAGCCGCGTAATGACTGGAAGGATGAGTGCCGTAGCCGCATCCCGGTGAGGGCAGATTCCATTAGGCCAACGCGCGTGATCGAATTTGTTGGGCATAGTTTAATCACTTTGGGTAGTCGATGTCTAACACCCCAGACGCTCCATCTATTTTGAACCCGCAATCGCTGATTTTTACGTGTTAACCAATTTTACGTGTTTACGGTTTTTACGCTTTATCGATTTTACAACTTTACCGCTCTATCGATTTGTCGCTTTTTGCTCTCCGCTTATTATGCATAACTCGCACCGCCATCGCAATCTAAAACAAAAGCCGAGTGATCGCAACAAACACTAAAATCTAATAACTCGCTCTCTCTTCATCGTGTCCTCGCAATCTTCTATACAAATATATATGTACGTAAGTGTATATATATATATATTATACGATTACATGTGTTATACGTAAGAACTTAGGAATCTCGTGTCTCCTATGTGGCTTCTAAGTGAATATGTATTACTATACTACCTGCAATAAGTTTTGGACGCGCTCAATCGCATCGCTATCTCAAAATCATTATGATCGAATCTCACTTCAAAACTCTTTTCGTTTAGATGTCTTCGAACGACGCCACCTCGAGACGTGCAGCCAAGTGAAGAGCCAGACAAAGCGCCGATAAGAGGATTGCCTCGCTTGTGGCCAAGGAAGTGGCCAGGGTTATTCCTCAAATTGTCGCTCAGGTTCAATCTCTCAGCAACTCTCGAACTTCGGAAGACTCTAATGCTAACGCACCGCAATCACCATTCTTCTACAAACACTTCAAAGCCTGTAATCCAATGGTCTTCACGGGCGAAGGAGATGTATCTCAATTACTCCAGTTGTCACACCCCGAAATTATCAGAGCTGGCGTGACTGGACTGGTATCTTCATTGCACAGCGGAAGCAAAAGGTTAAGTCTTTTAGAAATTTAACGCCCGCTAAGTACTCGACTCCACATGGTTCTCCTATTCCAACCGTGCCTTAACTTGAAATGCAACCTGAGAAAGAAACATGCGAAAAATCAACAAAAAGTTGAGCGAGTTCATAGTTTGTTTGTAAAAGATTTGAAATAAATCTTTTGAATAATCGGTTTGCGAAGTAATATTGAGAAAACGAATTTAGAAATCATTTTCTTGTCAAGTTATATGGAAACTTTGTATTTGTAATGTTCGTATAACCGTCAATGCCCACCCTGACTTTGACTCCATACCCGCATAATCCTATGCCTTGAATTTGTATAAAGCATGGTGTTTAATTTGTATAAATCAAGTATTTCTGTAAGTATGTATGTATAAACCTTTGGAATATGTCTGTATGTATAAATGTCCCTTTGTAAACAGTGTATGTATAAATGTCCCTGGTATGTAGCAACAAGGAAATAAAAGAAGTCACCAATGGGTTGCAAAGCCACTGGTAAGTGTGATAAGGTGCGGAAAACTCAAACCTAGCATATTTGTACCGGGCTTCCGGCTGGAAGACATAGTCACCACTATGGCTCACCCTGACCTCATGGGTGTGGGCTCGCTACACCCAAATAGATCTATCACTCATGTCCCTCGGTCCTACGACGAGGATTAATGGCCTTAAGTATGGTGCCCACCTTTCACAGTCTAGTAGTAAAACCCTCCTTAAGCTAACCATACCATGTATAAAAATGTCTGTAATAGTTGTAACATACTTGGTACTCGTTCTCACCAAGAGTGCTTTTTGTATTCTCAAATTTCATCATACTTGGTACTCGTTCTCACCAAGAATGCTTCTTGTAATTATATCATTTGTAAACATTGTAATATTTGTAACATGTATTTCACCCCGAAGTATAAAACTGAAAGCAGTTGAAAGAAAAGGGGAAACATGAACTCACCTTGATTTTGAGTAAGTCCAAATAAATATGCTAATGTGAGAGTTCTTGGGATAAATATGCTAATGTGAGAGTTCTTGGGAATAATATTCCACGTCACTCTAATTGTTTGAACATGCAATAATATGGAATATGTATCAATAATAATGTCTAATCGAATGATCGGAGATTCTAAATCTCTAGGATCGGTAGTGTTTTGTCTAAAAAAAAATAATGTGATAATTATATAACTAATTATCAAAAATAATTAATTTAAACCAGAATAATTAAAATAACATTTTTAATTATTCGAACTTGAATATTACTGAATTAAAATAATTATTATGGCCTTGGAATCATTTTAAATAAATAAAATGAAGTAAAATGATAAGATAACAATAAATAAATTTATATAAGTTTAATTATCTAAATAATTAAACATAATAAAAATTCAGATTCTAAATTTATATAAATTCAAAATAATGCATCTTTTGTCATAAGAATAATTTTGGATCAAAATTATATAGTTATATAATTTAATTACATTAAATTAAACTATATAAATAAGTATAATTGAACTAATTGGACAAATAAAAACTAACCGGTATTGATTAAAACGAAGAACCAACTAGAATTCTGGCGACTTTGAAACTTCTGGCGAGTTGCAGGTTTTTAATCCGACGATTTCGGGTGTTTAAGTGTTTGTAAATGGTATATGAAAGTTTGTAAGAATTTAGGGGTTTAAATAACCCATCAATTTGACATAATTTCAACAAAAATTGGCGAATTATCGATCCACTTTAAATTAAAAAAAACATTCCGTGCGTTAAAGTCAAAAATATCGAGCCTACTGAAATTAATTCGTTTTGTTTTTTTATAACTTGTTGTGTCGATAAAGAAGATTGGAAAAAAAAAACAAACCGTTTAATATTAATAATATTATTATATTCTAAAGAAAACAAACGTTTTTAATATTTAATGTCATATTTAATATTTAATGTCCCTTTCAATATGCAATTCAGAATTACGATTGAATTGCAAGTTACGCTTCTGGCCCCTGAAACATATGGGAAATAACATTCATCCTTTTGTTTTTGGAAAATGTCACAAATGGTCCCTGGTTTATTCAGTTAGATATACTAACTGGGTTAGTTCTCAAAGAAAGAATTTCTATACATAGTTTAACTTGGTTAGGAAAAATAGGTTTTTAAATGGCAGAATAAATCCCTGAAGTTTATGTTTCAAAAATGACCAAATGAACCTCGAACTTTTAAAACAAAATAAACCATATTTATTTCCTTTCTAATATAGTTCGTTAACATAAACAAGCTAAAATCAAATTAAATATAGTTTGTCAACATAAATAAGCTACGATCAAATTAAATATAGTTTGTCAACATAAATAAGCTAGGATCAAATTAAATATAGTTTCTAGTAAAAATTTGGTATTCCGGGTAATGCCATTGTCATTATATTTCCGAGTTATCCGCTAACTGTGCTTTGTGTTTTGTGCATCAAGTTTATCACTAAAGCTTGTGTGTAATAAATGGAGTGACAGTATGAATGTGGTGCATATGTATGTATGATGCAGAACTCATAAAGCAGTTTAATTCAACAGTCGTAGTCAAGCACAGTCATTAAGCACATAATTTAATATTAATTAATTGTATGGATACCTATAATTGTGAGGGTTGTCACATTCTCCCCCTGTTATAGAAATTTCGTCCCAAAATTTTTGTTCTGCTACTAGATGCAGGGGTCTTGGGGAATAAATGTGGGTATTTTTCCTTCATACGGTCCTCACTCTCCCACGTGAATTCCGGGCCGTGTCTTGCATTCCATCGAACTTTAACGAGTTTGACACTACTCCTTCGTGTCTTGTTAATCTTCCAATCAGTAACCTCAACGGGTTCTTCAGTAAAGTGGAGTGTGTCGTCAATATGAACTTCGTCGGCAGGAATGATCACTGTTTCCTGAGTTGGACTCTTTTTCAGATTAGATACATGAAATGTATCATGAACGCCATTTAATCCCGCAGGTAATTCCAACTTGTAAGCTACGAGGCCAATCCTTTTCAGGATTCTAAATGGCCCGATGTATCTGGGGTTCAACTTACCACGCTTCCCAAAGCGTGCTACACCCTTCCAGGGTGAAACCTTTAACAAAACCATATCCCCAACTTGAAATTCTAAATGTTTCCGGTTTGGATCTGCATAGGCTTTCTGTCTTTCGCGAGCCGCTTCGATACGTTTTCGAATCTGCGCAATCTTGTCTGTCGTCTCTTGGACGATTTCAGGACCAACGAGTTGTCTATCACCTGCATCAGCCCAGCATAGTGGTGATCGACACTTGCGTCCGTAAAGAGCTTCAAATGGCGCGGCTCCAATACTTGTGTGGTAGCTGTTGTTGTACGAAAACTCGACCAAAGGTAAATGATTATCCCAGCTACCACCTAGGTCCATTACACATGCTCTCAGCATATCTTCCAATGTCTGAATAGTTCTCTCACTTTGGCCATCAGTTTGTGGGTGAAACGCGGTACTCAGATTTAACTGCGAACCAAATGCTTCTTGGAAAGATTGCCAAATCCTTGACACGAATCTTCCATCCCTATCAGAGATGATTGAGAGAGGCACTCCATGTCGTGCAACAATCTCTCTCAGGTATGTCTCAGCAAGTTTACTCGTGTTGTCTTTTTCCTTGATTGGCAGAAAGTGTGCAGATTTTGTCAGACGGTCTACGATCACCCAAATCGTATCGTGACCTCTGGGCGTCCTTGGTAACTTTGTTACAAAATCCATGGATATCTGTTCCCACTTCCACTGTGGTATTTTAGGTTGTTGCAAGAGACCTGAAGGTTTCTGGTATTCGGTCTTCACCTTGGCGCAAGTTAAACATTTGCCAACATACACCGCAACATCGCCTTTCATTCTTGGCCACCAATAGAAATTCTTAAGATCTTGGTACATCTTATCCGATCCTGGATGAATCGAGTACCGAGATTTGTGAGCTTCGTCAAAGATAACATTTCTCAGGCCACCAAACAAGGGAACCCAAATTCGTTTCATGAAGCACAAAGTCCCTTCCCCGTTTGGTACCAATTGTTTCTCCATCCCACGGAGATACTCATTCTCAATATACTTTTCCTTGAGTGCTTCTCTCTGCGCGACACGAATGCGTAATGAGAGGTCCGTTTGTATGATCATTTCCAAAGCCCTAACCCTTATGGGCTTGATCCTTTCCTTCCGACTTAGGGCATCGGCGACCACATTCGCCTTCCCTGGATGATACTTGATCTCACAATCGTAGTCATTCAACAGTTCAACCCAGCGTCTTTGCCTCATGTTAAGCTCCTTCTGATTGAATATGTGCTGCAGACTCTTATAATCAGTGAAGATTGTACATCGCGTACCATATAAATAATGCCGCCATATCTTCAAAGCAAACACCACCGCGCCTAATTCCAAATCATGCGTGGTGTAATTTTTCTCGTGGATCTTCAATTGGCGAGAAGCATATGCTATAACCTTCTGACGTTGCATAAGCACACATCCCAAACCTTGACGCGAAGCATCGCAATATACCACGAAGTCGTCAGTGCCTTCGGGTAGAGATAAGATCGGCGCATCACAAAGCTTGTTTTTCAACAACTGAAAGGCATCTTCTTGCTTATCTCTCCAATCGAACTTCTTGTCTTTCTGAGTGAGAGAGGTCAAAGGTTGAGCGATTTTCGAGAAATCCTCAATAAACCTACGATAATAACCAGCCAAACCTAGGAATTGTTGAATTTCGGTTGGCGTCTTCGGAGTCTCCCAATTCTTGAATGCTTCAATCTTTGTCGGATCCACATGAATTCCATTTCCGTTGACTACATGACCAAGAAACTGGACTTCGCGTAACCAGAACTCGCACTTCGAGAACTTTGCATACAACTTCTCCTTTTTAAGCAGCTCTAGAATAGCTCTTAAATGTTGCTCATGCTCTCCTTTTGTCTTTGAATAGATCAAAATGTCGTCAATGAACACAATCACAAACTTATCGAGGTAAGGTTTGCAGACTCTGTTCATTAAATCCATGAATACTACTGGCGCGTTCGTTAAACCAAACGGCATAACTAGGAACTCGTAATGTCCATATCGAGTTCTAAAGGCCGTCTTTGGTATACTTTCTTCTTGTATCCTTAACTGGTGATAACCTGATCGTAGATCGATCTTGGAGTAAAAGCTTGAACCTTGTAATTGATCGAACAGGTCATCGATCCTTGGCAAAGGATATCTGTTCTTGATTGTCAACTTATTCAGCTCCCGGTAATCTATACACATGCGAAAACTACCATCCTTCTTCTTTACGAACAAAATTGGAGCTCCCCAAGGCGAGAAACTTGGTCTGATAAATCCCTTGTCTAACAACTCCTGTATCTCTGAAGGTGCAAGTCGATAAGGTGCCTTAGCTACAGGCGCATCAGAGCTGGCATGACTGGACTGCTATCTTCATTGCACAGCGGAAGCAAAAGGTTAAGTCTTTTAGAAATTTAACGCCCGCTAAGTACTCGACTCCACATGGTTCTCCTATTCCAACCGTGCCTTAACTTGAAATGCAACCTGAGAAAGAAACATGCGAAAAATCAACAAAAAGTTGAGCGAGTTCATAGTTTGTTTGTAAAAGATTTGAAATAAATCTTTTGAATAATCGGTTTGCGAAGTAATATTGAGAAAACGAATTTAGAAATCATTTTCTTGTCAAGTTATATGGAAACTTTGTATTTGTAATGTTCGTATAACCGTCAATGCCCACCCTGACTTTGACTCCATACCCGCATAATCCTATGCCTTGAATTTGTATAAAGCATGGTGTTTAATTTGTATAAATCAAGTATTTCTGTAAGTATGTATGTATAAACCTTTGGAATATGTCTGTATGTATAAATGTCCCTTTGTAAACAGTGTATGTATAAATGTCCCTGGTATGTAGCAACAAGGAAATAAAAGAAGTCACCAATGGGTTGCAAAGCCACTGGTAAGTGTGATAAGGTGCGGAAAACTCAAACCTATCATATTTGTACCGGGCTTCCGGCTGGAAGACATAGTCACCACTATGGGTCACCCTGACCTCATGGGTGTGGGCTCGCTACACCCAAATAGATCTATCACTCATGTCCCTCGGTCCTACGACGATGATTAATGGCCTTAAGTATGGTGCCCACCTTTCACAGTCTAGTAGTAAAACCCTCCTTAAGCTAACCATACCATGTATAAAAATGTCTGTAATAGTTGTAACATACTTGGTACTCGTTCTCACCAAGAGTGCTTTTTGTATTCTCAAATTTCATCATACTTGGTACTTGTTCTCACCAAGAATGCTTCTTGTAATTATATCATTTGTAAACATTGTAATATTTGTAACATGTATTTCACCCCGAAGTATAAAACTGAAAGCAGTTGAAAGAAAAGGGGAAACATGAACTCACCTTGATTTTGAGTAAGTCCAAATAAATATGCTAATGTGAGAGTTCTTGGGAATAATATTCCACGTCACTCTAATTGTTTGAACATGCAATAATATGGAATATGTATCAATAATAATGTCTAATCGAATGATCGGAGATTCTAAATCTCTAGGATCGGTAGTGTTTTGTCTAAAAAAAAAATAATGTGATAATTATATAACTAATTATCAAAAATAATTAATTTAAACCAGAATAATTAAAATAACATTTTTAATTATTCGAACTTGAATATTACTGAATTAAAATAATTATTATGGCCTTGGAATCATTTTAAATAAATAAAATGAATTAAAATGATAAGATAACAATAAATAAATTTATATAAGTTTAATTATCTAAATAATTAAACATAATAAAAATTCAGATTCTAAATTTATATAAATTCAAAATAATGCATCTTTTGTCATAAGAATAATTTTGGATCAAAATTATATAGTTATATAATTTAATTACATTAAATTAAACTATATAAATAAGTATAATTGAACTAATTGGACAAATAAAAACTAACCGGTATTGATTAAAACGAAGAACCAACTAGAATTCTGGCGACTTTGAAACTTCTGGCGAGTTGCAGGTTTTTAATCCGACGATTTCGGGTGTTTAAGTGTTTGTAAATGGTATATGAAAGTTTGTAAGAATTTAGGGGTTTAAATAACCCATCAATTTGACACAATTTCAACAAAAATTGGCGAATTATCGATCCACTTTAAATTAAAAAAAACATTCCGTGCGTTAAAGTCAAAAATATCGAGCCTACTGAAATTAATTCGTTTTGTTTTTTTTTAACTTGTTGTGTCGATAAAGAAGATTGGAAAAAAAAAACAAACCGTTTAATATTAATAATATTATTATATTCTAAAGAAAACAAACGTTTTTAATATTTAATGTCATATTTAATATTTAATGTCCCTTTCAATATGCAATTCAGAATTACGATTGAATTGCAAGTTACGCTTCTGGCCCCTGAAACATATGGGAAATAACATTCGTCCTTTTGTTTTTGGAAAATGTCACAAATGGTCCCTGGTTTATTCAGTTAGATATACTAACTGGGTTAGTTCTCAAAGAAAGAATTTCTATACAAAGTTTAACTTGGTTAGGAAAAATAGGTTTTTAAATGGCAGAATAAATCCCTGAAGTTTATGTTTCAAAAATGACCAAATGAACCTCGAACTTTTAAAACAAAATAAACCATATTTATTTCCTTTCTAATATAGTTCGTTAACATAAACAAGCTAAAATCAAATTAAATATAGTTTGTCAACATAAATAAGCTACGATCAAATTAAATATAGTTTGTCAACATAAATAAGCTAGGATCAAATTAAATATAGTTTCTAGTAAAAATTTGGTATTCCGGGTAATGCCATTGTCATTATATTTCCGAGTTATCCGCTAACTGTGCTTTGTGTTTTGTGCATCAAGTTTATCACTAAAGCTTGTGTGTAATAAATGGAGTGACAGTATGAATGTGGTGCATATGTATGTATGATGCAGAACTCATAAAGCAGTTTAATTCAACAGTCGTAGTCAAGCACAGTCATTAAGCACATAATTTAATATTAATTAATTGTATGGATACCTATAATTGTGAGGGTTGTCACACCAGTGGTTTGATGCCATCGAGGTGACCCTTCATTAGAGTGGGTGGCCCGAGCACTTTTGAACTACATGCGCCACAGGAGTATTTCAATCAAGAGCACTCGACTGGTGGACAGCCGAGCTTAACAAACGTGGGAACGATGCAGCCTACGCACTCTCTTGGAATGAGTTGAAGGAACTCATGAGGGAAGAGTACTACCCTCCCCACGAACTCCAGAAGCTAGAGAACGAATTTTGGAAAATCAAGCAAATCGACGGTGACAATCACGGCCTCACAGCAAGGTTCAAACAGCTTAGCATTATCTGCCCAAGCCAAGTTGACACTCCCGAAAAGGCAATCAAGAAGTACATCTGTGCCTTGCCTGAGTGTGTGGGCGATTTTGTCAAAGTTACGAAACCTGCTACCATCGAAGAAACCTATCACTTAGCTGAAGAAATCAACGACAAAACGAGTCTTGGATGGATTCTTCTCCAAGAATCCTGTCAAACAGGCTCATCAAGCAATCGTCATCAATTCCTCTGACGATTCTTCTAACGAATCCTCAGACGAATCCTCCGACGACACCGCACCGCCGCAAGAAGTTCAGCCCAACCGCAAACGAAAGACCTCGAGCCCAAACTCTTCAACAACTGAAATGCCGCAGCCAGAACCTCTCCAAGCAGTGCCGGTTCGCTCGAAGAACGCCAACACCGGGACTCATCCCCTGTGCCTGGAATGCACCTATCACCACCAGCCAGAAGCCGACTGTCGTTATTGCGCAAATTGCAACTGTCTTGGTCACCATACCCACCACTGCCGCACAGGGCCACTAACTTAAGGCACGCTAGCACTCCCCGCACCATAACGCAGCCAACAGCTCCAGCAGCAACCACAATCCTAGCAGGAGTCTTCAACCCCAAACACCAACCAGGTGTAGAATAATGTTGTAATGATGTATCGATGAAAACCTTGTGTACCTATTCTATTACTCGATGCAACGTTGACTCTTTCTTCCTCGTTCTTGCACTTAGTCTAAGTTCACACAACACAATAATACTAGTACTATATACTATACCACGATATAATGTGTTTTACCCTCACTATGCGTCCTTGGAATAAGTTACGATAAACGTGCAATGAACAACTTAATCACGGGTGCACACAGGATTATTTTAGTCAGTGCATGGAAATCATAGTAAGTTCCAATGATGCCATAACGTTAAAAGCATGGTTAAGCATGGTGGATACGCCACTGGTACTTCCTATATATAAGCGTCTTAACCATGTCGACAAGTGTGATATCTATTCACGGGACAGAGGCGTATGGTTGAAGCATGGTGGATACGCCACTGGTACTTCCTATATATAAGTGCTTCGCCATGCTAACCAAAGTGTTGTGAAGAAAATGCCATGCGGAGTTGAATGTTATTAGATCTCTTATACTATTGGGACTATTTTCGACACGCTAAACTCAATCGCAAGGTGTAACATCTCATCGCATCTCAAACGCGTCATCAAAAGACTTTTCGTAAGTCTACACGAACGCAATCGCACCCTCGCTAAACTCTATATCGCATCGCAAACGCTATCTCTCTTGATGATTTAACGCTTAACGCTACTGCTTATCGCTCTTCGCTGATCACTTACCAGTTATCGCTTTTCACTATTCGCTTATCGTTTATCGATGTTCGTTATCGCATATCGCTTTTCGCTTGCCGCTTTTCGCTTTTGGCTCTTCGCATGTCACTCGCTGCCTATCACCTAACGCTCGTTGCTTATCGCTTGGTGTATATCGTTGATAGCTTATCGCTTACCACCCTTATTCCTCGCACTCGACGCCCGCACTACTTCGACACTCTCAATCGCTGAACCACCCGCATCGCTAAATGAGTTGCAACCAACCTCGCCGCTCAGTTTACTCAATCTTCCTTCTGAACTTGGTCCAACCACTCATCTCTTGGACAGAGGGAACGAAAGTCTATCTGTACCATGTCAACACACATGACCCTGCTTCACGGGACGGAGGCAATATGACTAAAACATGGTAGATACGCCGCTGGTACTTCCTATATATAAGTGTTTTAGCCATATTATTGAACTTTCGTGGAGAAGTGCCATGTGGGGCTTGATGCTACCTTATTGTACTATTAAAACGTAATTGTATAAACAAAAATTTTCTTATGAATTTTAACTTAAAACCTTTCTGGACAAACAAACTTTCTTACAACGTTGGATTAAAAATCGACTCAAGTTAATACCACGTTATAAGAAAATTTTCGTAATTCGAGTTTTCATCATCTTTTTACAACCTAACAAAACTCTCTTACGATGCTGGCGTGAACATCGACATAGTTTAACGCCACACCATAAGAAAATTTTTTCATAAATCAAGTTTTCCTTAAATCTTTTGCAACGAAACTTCTTCGAGAACTCAAAACACCTTCAGATCGTCAACTCGTGGAATACTGTCCTATAGTCATACGAATCGCTTTACTCGTCGCATTCCCCATGTCACCGAGACGCTCACGCTAGTCAATCCTCAATCGACCAGTCGTCGCCGCTCGCTTTTAACGCTACTCTCACTCGCATCAATCCTCGCGGTTTTTGTGGATTAATTTCAAGACGAAATTTCCTAAAGTAGGGGAGACTGTTACAACCCGCACATTCATGCTTATTACTCTCGCTACACTCGTTACGCCTAGCACCAGAGATTCGTTTCATAATGTAACTATATCTCTTACAATGCTATTTCGCATATATTCGCATACTTTCGCACGCTATATCGCATATCACAACGCATACTCTAACGCTAACGATGATATCGCGTGACTAGTTAGGCTGTTCCCATCGATCGTCGTGATGCGACGCAACGCTACTGCAAACTCAATGCAATTATTTATACTACGACCTGTTATATAATAATGATAACAATAACAATGGGTGAAACTGTCTAAAACGCGCACTCGCGGGCACGCGCAACAAAACTTATCGCACTCAAAATGCAAGACACGAAACGTGGTTACTTATACTATACTATCACAGATATACATACTAGCTTGAATGTGTAAACACTCACTCGCAACTCAATCAAACGCAACGCAACGCTCAACGAACCAAACGAAAGTCAGAAAATTAACTCGCACCAGCCAACCGATCGAACGACCATTTGATCGAATAGACATTCGACCGGATGACCATCCGATCGGATGGCCATCCGATCGAATGGCCATCCGAACCACATAACTTCCCATCGCCTTTTACCCTCTCACCTATAAATACCCCCTGTCACATCAACTGTTCATTGATGTGACATCCTCATTCGACCAGCACGATTTCAGGCTCTTTTCTCTGGATTCCTCAGGATTCTTGTAAGTATTTCACCTTAAATCTTGTACTTCCATCATCACCACACACTTTCTCACCATCTTCTCCCACAAATCTTACATTTTTCACCATGAAATCGCCTGATTTGGGCTGTTCTAGGATGACGTCACCTTGGTTTCTTATGAACACTGAAGTGTGACCTCATCTCTTCAAAGAACGGTTCGATCTAAAGGATTTCTACATGTTTTTACACTGATTTTGACAAGATCTAAACATTTAACAACTGATTCAAACTTTTCTTCAAACGTCTTTCACTTTTCACTCAAAACTGTTAGAATCGGGACTCGTTCAGGCCCTTTACCATCCTCCAGTAGAGAACCGGACTGAGAATGAATTTCTACCGAAGAGACGACCGATTCACCGGTTGAACATGAACCTTCATCTTGAGCAGTTGAGCCTGATCGAACGGGGTGATTCGCATCCGATCGACCGAGCTGGACTTGATGTGGTTTCCGTTGTTTGACACGTCGTTACACCGTCTCCGATAAACCGTAGAACTTTTCAACTTAACTGATTTTACAAAATTGTAAAACATCAGATCGCTGATCGAATAGCCATTCGATCAAACGACCATCCGATCGAATGACTATTCGACCAGGTGACCTGTAAGCTCAACACTTAACCAATTTCTCAAAACTCCAAAGAATATCACACTTCAAATCGAATAGTCATCTGATCGGACGACCATCCGATCGAATGACTATCCGACCAGAAGACTTATTTCTTTGTAACTTTTCACACTTAAACGATTTGCTCAAAACTTCAACCTCTCGATCGAATAGCCATCCGATCGAACGGCCATCCGTTCGGATGACCATCCGATCGAATGACTTAAGCTATACTACAACGAAAACTTCAAAAGTTCAAACATTAGACAACACCCCTCTCTAATCGAATGACCAACCGGCCGAATGGTCATGGTTATCCGATCGTACCAATATCTGATCACTCATCTCACCTAACGCACTGTACACGCTGTTCAACGCTTACGCTATCGGTCTGTGATCAGGCTAATCTCCCACGCGCTCCCTTCAATCCTAGATTGTGTTTATTTACTAAACACGAACTGTGAGTATACTTGACCCCTTTTAAACGCTTTAAACACACTTTGGGGTGTAACATACGTTCTTATCTAAAAACGCACTTATCAAAACGCAGTCTATATTGTGACAACTGGCACTTTTCCATGTATTCCGTATAATAATGAACAGTAAATTGTACCTTGATGACTGTGCATGATTGAATTAACAAGATGAATGATTTCCTGAATACTGTCATATACATACAAGTGCATTTCATATTGCAAGATTTTTATCATTATTACATGCAACACAATGTGGTTCAATTAATGCACAGAACAAAGTTAGCACCGTTATCAGACAAACTAGAAATACTGACGAGAGTTCAGTACTCAGACATACATGATGATAAGACACAGAATGAGCCCAGAAACCAAGAGTTACACTAGAATAGTGTGTAGGAAAGTAGGGATCATAAAATTGCCTTCCTAGTGATGATTTAGGTGCCGGAAAGTGCCAGAAACACACTAAAACTGCAGAATTCTGCAGAAAATAACCAAATTCAACAATTTTCAGCATTTTAACTCCAAAATATAATGCATAATTATGGTTTAATGGTCCAGAATACTTTCCTAAGTGTCGGGAATCAAAACTGTCATAAAAGATAACATAAAGCACCCTAAACTGCGCAATTTAGCACTTTAGCGAACCGGTAACCAACCGAACAACTGGACACTACCCGAAACACCAAATTTTCACTAGAAGCATTGTTTTAGTGTTACGAAGCTAGTTATGGTCATCGAACACCATAATACACCCTAAAACACTATAACACATAAAACCCTAAACATTACACTTAACATCTAACTAAATTACCTAACTAGATAGTTGAAATCAAACTAACACCCCTCCCCCCTTGAGGACGGTTAGACATGGGGGCCCCACATTAGATTTCTTTTAATTATTTAAATGTGATTTGTTGTGTAGATTTAGAACATAATGACCTACATGTAAATAAGTGTTGGAAGCTTTTTATAAAATCCACAAGATCATAACCTTAAACATTTTAACACTTACCATTCACCACAACTTCTCCATCTCCTCTTCCATACCTACGAGCCATCCTCCATCTCACACAACTTCCATTTTCAATTCATCTACATACATCCTAAGGTGCTCTCAAGGTGTTTCAAGCCTAACTAAGAAGCTTGGAAGCAAGGGAGCTTGAAGGACCTCATCTAGGAGCTATTAACCACTTTATTCTTCATCACTTTGCTACTTGAATCTTCCCTAGCCTTAGTGCTAGTAGTAAGCCCCTTTGATCTTGATTTTACTTCTAATTTTAGTGGTTAATATATAATGTAACATGGTAAACCAAAGAATCTCAAGAAACATGAAGATGATCACTAACATAAAGCTTAATAACATGAAAATCTAAGTTGTTTTAGTGTATGTATGATACTTATTTGTTGATTTCTTGTGGACATGATGTTGATCATCATAAGAATCTTGCTAGATGATGATTAAACACATGATCTAGCAAGTATAAGGATGGATCTTGAGAAAATCATAATGATCATCCTTTATGTGAATCATGAACTTGAAAATGAAGTTGTTTTAGAGTATGATGATTATTTGTACATGTTATATGTCTTGAAAATGAATGATTTCAAAGATGACATTTTCAAGAGAACAAAGTTTATTACAAGATTAACATGGTCATGGTTTTTAAAGAAATTGAACATGTTTTAAGTGTTAAAACAAAGTTAGAAGAGTGTTGGTAACAAGAAAAATACAAGAAGAATTATTTTTATAAAACCTTCGTACAAGTTGTAAAGAACTAAAATTTACAAGACTGAGTTTATAAACTATAAACCATGTTTTTAGAGGTAACTAAACTTACTAAACAACATGTGAAGTTACTACAAATTTTTACAAACTTTAGTTCATGACATAGTGTAAATTGCATATTTTTGGCTCATGGTAAGACTTGTTTAATATAACTTGAAAATAATATAACTCACCAAAATACCAAAATTGTAATACAAATTAATACCAAAATCTCAAGCAAACAAATATATAAATTAAACCCGAATTTTGGACAAACCAGACAAGGACTAAGTACTATAAATATATATAAATTCCAGAAATAAATTCGTAACCTGACAAGTATGACAAACGGTATTTTGGAAACCAAAGAAACGGAAAATATGATTTTTACAAGCATTACAAAGTATATTATATTTTGTCAAATAGAAAATGCATTATTTTTGAATGGAGAAAAATATATATTTTCCTGCACAATTTGAAGATATATTATTTTGAATGGAGAAAATATATATATTTTTTTAAACAAGTTAAAAATATATTATTTTGGATGAAAGGTAGAAATATATTTTCTAAAGTTAATCTTAAAAATATATTATTTTTGAGGTTTAAATTAAAATATATTATTTTTGCCAAGTAAAGTTATAGATATTTTTCTATAAAAATTCTCTTAAAATATATATATTTTGAGAATATAAGTTGGTGATTTTTAGTTGTCTAAAAATAATGTTCCGAAAAATTAAATACAAAATTAAGTGTAAAATACTTAATAAATACAAGAAAATACGTATCCTCATACGTATAAATACACACCAAAATACACCACCAATACTTGGTAAAATACACAAGTATGAAAATACACAAGTACAAGTATACCCATACTTGGGAGAATACATATGTGGAAATACATAAAAAACCAAGTTAAAAATATATCGTTTTGACAATATTTTCTAATAATGGAATAAATATAATTTAGTTAAAATATTATTATTTTAACTAATAATTTTATACTTTGGAATTATATAATGTACGTCAAAGATGTAACTCAAAGTACACCAAGAATTCCAAAATAAGTCTTAATAAACAACTAAGACTAAGATTCGTTACATGACCTAAACGTCTAATAAAACATGGCACGTGTGTAAGTAGTTGTACGACTCGTAGAAGGACCTTTGAGTATACGAGACAGCAAGACGCAAAATTGTGAGTTCATGTCCCCCTTTTCTCTTAACTGTTTTTGGATTATAACTATCAGGGGTGAAATACATGTCAACATGGGTATGATTTGGCTGAAAATGAAATGCCATTAACTCTCTTAAGAAACATGGACAAAGGTTAGATCTAACGGGTACGGCCGAGCCCCACTCATGGTCCTTGTGGGACCACTTAGAGTGCTTTTGTGTCCCACTCGAGGTAATTCGGCAACGGTCAAGGTGATTTGACACAATCAAGGTGATTTGATACTGTCAAGGGGATTCGAAACAGTCGAGGGGATTCGACACGGTCGAGGGGATTAGACACTAATTATAGTCTTCTCGGGTTGAGTACTCCCTATGTCTTCACATACATTAATGTCCTTGCAAAACATTAATTGACCTGTTTATAGACGCTTTACAAACCTGTTTTCAAAGGGATCACTCAAATGTTTACAACTCTATTGGAACTCCTACAAAACACATGAACTCGCTCAAATTTTGTTGATGTTTTCAAAATTACATGTATTTCAGGAAACAAGATGGATCTTGGGCGCTGGTGTTGTTTCGGGATGTAAATTTCAAGTTTAGATGTCATCCACTTTTGTTGGTTTCTAACCTAATCAGAGGTTGTGTTGTTTGAAGCTTAAATGACTGGTGTTTGTAATGTTTTAAACTTTATGAATGGATAAACATCATTTTAATCATGTAGTTGTTTATTATAATCGAATGCAATGAAAACTGATCTAGTCACACGTATACGCTTCCGCAAAAGTCAGGGTGTGACAGTTTGGTATCAGAGCTTCGATTGTAGTGAACTAGGATTCCTTCTCGAGTCTAGACTACAATCACTAGGATTCTCTAACAAAAACATTTTTACAAAAAGGTTTTTCATTGCATTTACGAAAGCGCCAAGATCCATGAGTCAAACATTTTTCAAAGGAAAGACAAAGCAAGGACATTAGTAGGGAGGAGAATACCCCAATTAAAGTGCCAATTGAGGTATAGTCTACGTGAGATAGACTTGCCAAAGACGAAATTACCCCCCGAAAGGACAAACGAGAGTTATATGTGACATGGTGCATTTATTTGCCTGTTTATACTAAGTAACATATTTATTAATTAATATATATGCGTATAAGTGTACGAAATAATTATTGACGGGAACGAGATACCTTCGAATTCGAATTCCATTATTGTTCTTGACGCGCACAATGAGACTATCGACCTCGCGTTTATCGCGAAGCTCAAGGCTGAAGTGATTACCAAACGAGATCCTAAGCTTGTTTGCGTAGAAGATGGTTGTTCTTCCCCCTCGAATGCGAAGGTGCCTGACTACGGTAGTGACGGCGAGGCGGAGGAGGCAACCTTGGACAACACCCTCATCAGTGGAACGAGGTCCCTGTGGCTTTTACGAAACAAGATTGACGACACTCTTGTCCAGACAAGGAAGATGAGGTACTCATCTTGAAGGTGCCCCTCCAACTACTAGGAATTCCCCTTATTCCTATTACGTCTAAGCATTGTGCCTATTTGCGCGTAACGATAACGAATGATAGCGCGTGGACCACCATAATGGTCCTTTCCATGTTGAAGGCATGAGGACAGTAGTGTCCCCTCTCTGGTTGACCATCTGCTTTGAACGAGGGAAAATTAGGGTGACTATGCAAGACAACTTATTATTACGGGGGCCCACGTAATAACGACTTGTAGTGCATGGAAATCCTGGTGGACTCTGCGGGTCAAGCTAATGATCACCACCCATTTGAAATTTTCAAAGTTGTTCAAATTTTCATCTAGTAGAACACTAACCAAGGTAGTTACTATAACACTCTACAAAGTAGGAAGTCTGTCTTTGCCTACTTTGCACCTAATACTTTTACCCATACTACGAGTCATTTGGGACTCGATACCTAAGCAAGAGAAGATGGCTAACACTCAGAAAGATTCAGTAACTCTACACTCCCTATCCCATAAAGCGCCCCAATGTTGGGTAGTGCATTCGCTCTGCGATTGCTACCAGGCACAATTAGGTCCCGAGGAAGAAGTCAAGTACCTTCATGACCTTATCTCTGCATTTTCACTATCACCCCCTGTACGTTGTAGAAATGCACAACCCCTATCCCTTGGGAAGTATACCCGTCTTTGTGAAACCAAAGACCTAAGAAGACCAATGTAGAAGGAAAATAATTACTACTTTCATATTATGGAACTTGTATGACCGAGGTGATGTAACCTCGAGCCCATTTTGTTTTCCTCTGTTAAAAATAATGTGTCAAGTTGTCAAACATATATGAAAGCTCAGAGGTTGTTTTCTTACTTATACATTGTTGACTATATATGCATGTGATGTTAGGTGATTACATGTTTGCTTGTGGTGATATATACCTCATAGACAATCCCTAGTGAATGTTGTCTAACCTACCCAATACCTTTTTCCAGAAGAAAATGCCACCCAGACGTGACAGAGACACTAATATGTTACCAAGGACAGAAGCCGAGCTTCAAGAACGCATCACACAGGAAATTGCACAGCACGAGGCCAACCGCTCAGAACACAGTGGTGGCACTTCCGGAATTGACCCTCCAACTGGCTGTACTTATAAGCAATTTTTGGATTGCAAGCCTCTCAACTTTGATGGCACGGGGGTGCCGTCGCATTTGTTCGCTGGGTTGAAAAGACCGATTCCGTGCTGAGGATGAGCAAGTGTGCACCTGAACAGAGATTTACTTATATTTCTGGGTTATTTATGGATGGAGCGCTTTCATGGTGGAATCTCCAAGTTCAAACACTTGGCGTAACTGCTGCATATGCGCTCAGCTAGGATGAGCTTAAGGAGTTAATGCGTAAGAAATACTGTTCGAGAGCTGAGATCCAGAAACTGGAAACCGAATTCTGGAGTCTAAAGATGGATGGACCAAAGGTTGCTGAGTATATTCAGTGTTTCCATGATTTATCAAGGGTTGTCCCTTACCTTATGGAGCCGGAATTTAAGAGAATCGAACGGTTTATTTGGGGACTTGCACCTCAAATCCTAAGCATGGTGACTACCGCTAAGCCTCCAACCATCGCAGAGGCTATCGATTTGAGCGTTAGACTTAGTGAAGAAGCTCTTCGAATGGGAAAGTTTACGGAATCCGAGGCAAACAATAAGGAGACTCACGTGGAGTCTTCGGGCAACAACAAAAGAAAGTTTCCGAACCTGAAGAAAGGCGCCCAAGTCAGTTATAACAACACTAATGCAAACAAAAGAAGGGAAGTGAACCCGCCTCGTGGCATGAAAGCTTATGGAGCCACTAATAAGGCCAGTGGTAAGGTTTATTTGGGGACTAAGCTGAGATGTAATGAATGCAAGTTTCATCATGAAGGTCGGTGTTTGAGACCTAAGTGCGACAGATGTGGAAAAGAAGGACACAGCAAGGATGCTTGTTGGGCAAAATATCCCAAACAAGGAGGAAATGATAAATGCAACCAAGACGGAAATGATAATGGTAGAATTCCAGGTTGCTTCAACTGTGGTGACGTGGGACACTTTAGGAAAGATTGCCCTAGGAAGAACCAAGCGAGGAAGAGTCTTCACGATCGGATCTCGTGAAGCACGCCAGGATCCAAATGCGGTTACGGGTACGTTCCCTATTAACCAACACTATGCATCCATTTTGATTGATACTGGCGCCGCCTTTAGCTTTGTATCTATAGAACTTAAGAACCTACTTGCTCTAGAAGCAAGTAAGCTAGATACCCCCTTATTCAATAGATTTAGCAAATAGGCAATTAGTAAAAAAAGGATGAAGTTATTAAAGATTGTACTTTGGAACTTGGAGAGCAGGAATTTTCTATTGAATTCCTACATGTTGATTTGGGAAGCTATGATGTTGTAGTCGACATGAATTGATTATCCAAGGATAGAGCTGAAGTTGTTTGTCATGAGGAAAATCATTCGCATCCCGCTTGCGAATGATGAAACACTTATAGCACACAATTATCATGCCGTTGATGCAAGGACGCTGGGCCCCATAAGGCGGTGGATTATGACATCCCACGTTGGTTATGAGAGCACAGAAGTGCCTTCGAAAAAGCTGCATAGCCTTCCTTGCTCATGGTGTCGATAAGGAGACCAAGGAGCCAAAACTAGAAGACATCCCCGTTAGGTAGGAATTTCCAGAAGCCTTTCCCGAAGACTTGCCAGGATTACCCCCACAGAGATAAGTCGAATTTCATATTGACTTGGCTCCAAGCGCCGCTCCTGTAGCCAATGCACCATAATCGACTTGCGCCGTCCGAAATACAAAGAGTTATCCACGCAACTCCATGAGTTGTTGGATAAGGGATTCATAAGGCCGAGCTTCTCGCCTTGGGGAGCTCCAGTGTGATTTGTCAAGAAAAAGGATGGCAGTTTCCGTATGTGTAACAACTACAGAGAGTGGAATAAGCTGACCATCAAGAAAAAGGATGGCAGTTTCCGAGGATTGATGACTTGTTTGACCAATTACAAGGCTCTAGTTACTATTCGAAGACTGACTTGAGGTCAGGGTATCCTCAACTACGAATACAAGAAGAAAGTATCCCTAAAACGGCCTTTAGGACTCGCTACGGACATTACGAGTTCCTTGCCATGTCATTAGGCTTAACAAATGCACCGACAGTATTCATGGATCTCATGAATCGGGTATGTAAGTCGTATCTGGATAAGTTGGTGATTATATTCATTGATGACATCCTTGTTTACTCGTGAACCCAGGAGGATCATGAGCGACACCTGCAAACTACCCTAGAACTCTTGAAGAAGGAGTAGTTGTATGCGAAGTTGTCGAAGTGCGAATTTTGATGTCATGAAGTGCAATTCCTACGTCACATGGTGAACGAGAATGGAATTCATGACGACCCTGCTAAGATTGAAGCAATCAAGAACTGGGAAGTCCCAAAGACACCAACTGAGTTATGGCAATTTCTGGGGTTAACAGGCTATTACAGACGATTCATAGAGAACTTTTCAAAGATTGCTCAACCACTAACAACCCTAACCTAGACGGTACCCATCTTGTTTTTACCTGACAGTACCGATGGATTTGCGGTTCATTGTGACGCTTCTCGACAAGGTCTCGGTTGCGTGTTGATACAACGAGACGAAGTTATCGTGTACACGTCACGTCGATCGAAGGATCATGAGAAGAACTACACCACGCACGGCCTTGAACTAGGTGCAGTGAATTGCACGTTGAAGATTTGACGTCATTACTTGTATGGAAAACGCTACACGATCTTTACTGATCACAAGAGTTGCAACACATCTTTGATCAGAAGGATTTGAATATGAGACAACGAAGATGGGTTGAACTATTGAATGATTACGACTGTGAGATTAAGTATCACCTGGACAAGGCGAGCGTTATAGCAGACGCCTTGAGCTGCAAGGAATGCGCAAAACCACTAAGGATGCGTGCCTTAGAAATGACTATACAGACAAATCTCGCTACTTGGATTCGTGAAGCTGAGCAGGAGGCGCTCAAACCGGAGCACCTACGAGCTGAAGCATTACGTGGAAAGAAAGCGCAATCGTCGCCTAATGAAGATGGAACATTGCACTTCCTGGAGAGAATTTGGGTTCCATTCTTCGGCAGTCTAAGCGCACTTATTTTGAATGAAGCTCATTAGTCAAGGTACTCTATCCATCCTGGATCCGACAGGATGTACCAAGACTTTTATTGGCAGCCCAAGATCAAAACCGATATTGCCACATATGTGGGTAACTGTCTTACTTGTGCCAAAATTAAGGCAGAATACTAGAAACCGTCAGGGCTGTTGCAAAAACTTGAGATTCCCGTGTGGAAGTGGGAATAAATCTCAATGGACTTCATTACAAAGCTACATAGGCCCCAAAAGAGGACATGATATGATATGGGTGATAATTGAACGACTCACGAAGTCTGCACACTTTATACCGATCAGTGTGAAAGATAGCACGTAGAGGTTGGCAGAGTTGTACCTCAAAGAGATTGTGGCACGTCATGGAGTGCCTTTTTTATCATATCCGACCGAGATGGTCTTTTTGTGTCAAGGACTTCGCAAACGTTTTAGAAGGCAATTGGATCACAGTTAGATCCTAGCACAGCCTTTCACCCCCAAACAGACGGTCAAAGTGAACAGATGATTCAGACCATGGAAGACATGCTACGTGCTTGTGTGATGGACTTTGGTGGAAGTTGGGATACTCACTTACCCTTAGTGGAGTTTACCTACAACAATAGTTATCACACCAGCGTTCAGGCCGCCCCGTTTGAAGCTTTCCATGGATGTAAGTGTCGGTCTCCGCTGTGTTGGGCAGAGACCGGGAATAAATAACTTATTGGTCCAGAGTTGGTTCCGGAAAGTACAGACAAGATCGTTCAGATACGTGGTCGTATCAAGTCAGCACGTGATATACAGAAAAGCTACGCCGATAAGCAGTGGAAACAGTTGGAATTTGAGGTTGGAGATATGGTTTATTGAAAGTCTCGCCTTGGAAAGGCGTGGTACGATTTGGAAAGCTTGGGAAGTTGAACCCATGGTATATTAGACCTTTCGAGATCCTAGAAAGGATCAAAACCATTGCTTACAAGCTAAAACTTACAAAAGAACTTAGCAGTGTCCCTGACACGTTTCACGTGTCTAACCTCAGGAAGAGACCTACTCAAGAAACAGTCGTCATTCCTTCCGACGCGATTCACATCAACGACAAACTCCAATTTAATGAAGAACCTGCTAGGGTTACGGGCTAGAAGGTCCACAAAACACGGAGAAGTCGTTTTAAACTTGTCAAAGTTCATTGGAATTCACATCATGGCCTAGAATATACTTGGGAACATGAAGACCAAATCTGGTCTAAGTATCCACATCTATTTCACAACTCCCCTGCAACCGATAACACAGCTTGAATTTCGGGACGAAATTCTTTTAACGGGGGGAGAATGTGACATCTGGCAAGTCCTAAGGATCCCGGGTCCTTAACTACTACCAGGATCATGGATCCCCAATCCTGTTTGAATCAAGGATCCTCCGCAGGTGTCGCAGGATCAGGATTCAGGATCACTGTTGTTATCCTACTACTGACAATTGTCTTCCTTGTGTGTAAACTTGTTTTGTAGGAACGAGAGCATGGACCAAGTCTCACCGAAATTCCTGGAGTATATTCCCTCAATATTTCGCACGTGCTTGACCATTGTGAACGTTATGGAGATCGTGGGGAGAGTGCACAAATTGCGGATAGTTAGTTAGACTAGTTATTTTCTAATTTAAAATGGGGATAACAAGCTTGATAGAAGACACTTAGCTAATTTTGGCATACACACACTCGTAACAGCTTTCAGTCAGCTTTCAAGCAGTACTTGGCGATTTCATACATTTTTTTAGCACATTACACACTAGTGATCCTTGTAACAAGCTTGTTCTCATCCCGAGTTGTAAACTTCTTTTGTTTAATCTTAGTCGGTGATCGGTAGTTTCCATCACCCGAGGTTTTTTACGCCGGAGATCAACTCTTGATCAAGGGCTTTTTCCTCGTATAAATCCTTGTGTCACTTGTTCGTTACATTTATGAGTGATCCTTAATTTTGTTCATCGATTCAAGCATCACACCTCACAACAAAAGATTTGGTTGCATTGTCTTTGCTTGATTTTTGACCAAAACAGTTTGGCGCCCACCGTGGGGCAATTGGTGCATCATTTCTAAGAAATTCTTGTTATTGCGGTTATTTCGGTTCGTTACAACCAAGCAGATGGCTTCTTCAGCAAAGAACACATCAAGCTCGATGCCGGCAATGAGTTCTTTACAGGGCGTTCCTCCTTTGCCTCCACCACCTTCTGGATCCCAGAAGAATGCTGAAAATGCTGCAAAGAGACAAAGCCCCATTTTTACGAAACCACCAACTTCTTCTGTTTCTTCTAATCCTACTACTAGTGATCTTTTTACTTTGATTTTGCAGATGAGGGATCACGTACAAGAGCAGGACAAAACCAACGAAAGGATCCTCCAGGAGATCGCTGACATCAGGAAATAGAAGAGATCAGGGGAGGATCACTCTCCTCTGATACCAAGATCACTGGATTTCGACACTCCAGCTATAACTGCCCAGCAATCTGCAGCCTTAGACATCCAGTTCCAAACTGAACCGTTGGGAAGGCGTTATGGAGCAACAACTATGAGTCAGGCTTTTGGGTCTCACTTCCAGCCTCAAGGATCCTATTTTCAGCCTTCGGGATCCTCTTCTCAGCATCAAGCATCCTTCATCAGCTCAGGAGGATATTTAGGAATGCATACAGTCCAAGGATCCTCTCAGGTTCAAGGATCCTCTAGGGTCCAAGGATCCTCTGGGGTCCAAGGATCCTCCACGGTCCAAGGATCCTCCATGGTTCAAGGATCCTCACAGGTTCAAGGATCCTCATTTCAGGTTCAAGGATCCTCTCACCCTCAGGGATCCTCTCAGGTTCAAGGATCCAACATCTTTCAGGATCAAGGATTCTTGAGAAGTATACAACCCCCAAGCACGGATGTTCATCAAGGAGATTTCATTCCAATGCAGACCATTGCCTCTTCTGGTCCTTCAATCATACCAGAATCACATCAATATGGATTCACATCTGCAATTCCTAACCTGAATCCTCCGGGAGGTAACACTTTCAATAATTCTTATAACACTAACCATGGCTCTATGCAGGATACATGTATCGATCAAGCTATGGCTAGGGAATTACAGAAGCTGAAGGATATGATATCCAGCGTACCAGGAGTGGTTAATCCCATTCCTGAAATTGCAGATGGGAGCCATAGGATATCTCGTTTTGCACCTCCTATTTGTGATGCTGAGATACCCAAAAGGTTCCAAATACCAACCATGAAGCTGTATGATGGTTCAACGGATCCAGAGGAACATGTGGCTCAATATAGAGAGAGGATGGAGATCAACTCCATCCCAGAAAGGTTAAAAGAAGCATGTCTATGCAAGGGTTTCAGATCCACACTCACAGGATCAGCTCTTAAATGGCTGCTAAGTCTTCCCCTTACTCTATTACTTCATTTGCTAATTTAGTTAATCTGTTTAATAGTCAATTCTCATGTAGTAGAAAATTTGAACGATTAACTAGTGATTTATATAGGGTAACACAAGGTCAAAATGAATAACTTAGAGATTACATCACTAAGTTTAGTAAAGAATCCTTAGATATCCCTAACTTGGATATAGCTACGGCTGTAGAAGCCTTTAAAATGGGTTTACTTAGGGATTCATTATTCTATGATGATCTTGTTATGACCCCATGCAGGAATCTTGATGAAGTAAGAACCAGGGCCCTTAGATTCATCCGACTAGAGGATGATAAAAGGATCCAGGAGAGATTGGCAGGATCCTCAAAACAGGAAAAGCAAGGATCCTACTTTAAGAATAACAAATTCAAGTCCTACAACAAGTCTGATAACCAGAATGTGCATGCAGTAGACCAAGAAGAGGATGATGAGGATTATCCTCGAATTTCTGAATACCGTTTTTCTGTTGATAACAATGAACTAATTCTTGCAATGCAGAATCTAGGTGAGAAAGCAAGATGGCCAAGGAAAAGTGATAAACCAGCCGCAACAAAGGATAAGTCCAAGTGGTGTGCATATCATGAGGATTTTGGGCATCTCACTGAAGAGTGTATTGCACTAAGAAAAGAAATTGGTTACTTATTAAGTAAGGGGCACTTGAAGGAGCTTTTGGGACGAAAGAAATCAAGGATCCAGGATCCTGAAAGGATCCCGGAAAAGGCTCCTGCTCCTCCAGCAGATGCACAAGGTATAAACTTCATATCCGGAGGATCAGACATTTGTGGTACTTCCTTTTCAGCAGCCAAAAGACATGCCAAGGAAACCAAGATGGATAATGGAGACAGACCCATCCGAACCTCCACTGTTACCAAGGATAACATTATAACTTTCGATGAGGATGATCGTATAAACATTCAGGATCCTCATCATGATGGTCTTGTTATCACACTGTTTATTTCTAACCACTTTGTTCGTAGGATCCTGATAGATAGAGGAAGCTCAGTAAACATCATTCAGCTTGATGTCCTCAAGAAAATGACCATTCCTGAATCAGACATTGTCCCAAGATCCTCAGTTCTTGTGGGATTCAGCGGAGAGACCAAGAATACATTGGGGGACATCAAACTCCCCATCTATATTGAAGGACTTCATTCTTATCAAAAATTTTGTGTCATAGATTGCTTATCCTGTTGTAATGTTATCCTTGGCAGGCCGTGGAAGCATGACATGAAGGCAGTCCTATCTACCTATCATCAATGTGTAAAGGTTCCTAGTCCATGGGGAGTGGTGAAAATTGAGAGTGATCAACAAGAAGCTAAGAATTGTTATACGTCATCAATGAAGCCATCCTCAAGACCAAGGGAGCAATAGCAATTAAAGCATCCTTCAAGAGATGTCTTGGAGGCAAGAGAACATGATGTGAAAGAAATCCTTATGGATCCTCATGATCCTGAATCGATAGTCTTCATAGGATCTGGGATCCTCAGCAACATTGAACAGGATCTAGTATCCTTCCTTAAGAGGAGGAAAACTACCTTTGCCTGGAAGCATGAGGACATGACAGGTATATCTAAAGATATAATTACTCATAAGCTTGGCATTGACAGGTCATTCAGGCCTATACATCAGAAGAGGAGGAAGTTTGCACCTGAAAGGAATGTTATTATCCAGGAAGAGGTAGATAAACTACTTCGAGCAGGTATGATAAGAGAGGTTAAGTATCCGAGGTGGTTAACCAATGTGGTTGTTGTTCAAAAGAAAAATGGAAAGTGGAGGGTATGTGTCGATTTTACTGATTTAAACAAGGCATGTCCCAAGGATCCTTTCCCATTACCCCACATTGACTCCATGGTGGATGCTACCGTGGGTCATGAGTTGTTGACTTTTATGGATGCTTCATATGGATTTCAACAAATTCAGATGGAACCATCTGATCAAGAGGATACAGCCTTTATGACCCCGACTGGTATATATTGTTATATTGCTATGCCATTTGGACTAAGGAATGCAGGTGCTACTTATCAAAGGCTAGTCAATATGATGTTCAAGGAACAAAGTGGACACACTATGGAAGTCTACATAGATGACATGGTGGTTAAGTCCAAGAAAGCTGAGGATCACCTTAGGGACTTGGAGGAAGCATTCAATATCCTTGATAAATTTAATATGAAACTAAATCCTTCCAAGTGTCACTTTGGTGTTAAAGCAGGTAAATTCCTAGGATATATGGTGACAAAAAGAGGCATTGAAGCAAGTCCAGAGCAAATTAAGGCTATTGTAAATATCAAATCTCCTGCCAATGCCAAGGATGTGCAAAGGTTAACAGGCAGGATCGCAGCCTTGAACAGATTCATATCCAAATCCTCAGAAAAATGCAAGGAATTCTATGACATTTTGAGGAAGAACAAGAAATTTGAGTGGACTGAAAAGCATGAAAATGCTCTCACAGCTCTTAAGGATTACCTATCCTCAGCCTCTGCCTTGATGAAACCAGAAAAAGGGGATATATTATCCTTATATTTGGCGGTATCCTCTAAAGCAGTAAGTGCGGTCCTTGTTAAGGATCACGAAGGTACACAACATCCTGTCTGTTATGTAAGTAAGAGTTTGCTTGATGCTAAATCCAGGTATTCACATTTAGAAAAACTTATCCTTGCATTAATTATGGCATCGACTAAATTAAGACATTATTTTGAAACTCATGCCATTATTGTCAAGACTAATTTTCCAATTAAGAATGTTCTTAGGAAACCTGAAATGTCAGGAAGGATGGCTAAGTGGGCAGTGAAGCTTAGTGCTTATGATATAAGATATGAACCAAGCACTGCCATCAAATCCCAAGCCTTTGCTGACTTTGTGGCAGATTTTAGTAGTGACTTGCAAAAGGAAGCTAAGTTAGAAGTCCAACAGCTGGAAGAGACTAAGGATCCTTGGATACTTTTCACTGATGGAGCCTCTAATGTCAAAGGAACAGGACTTGGAATACTACTAAAATCGCCATAGGGGGACATAATACCCCACTTCATAGCTTGTGAGTTTCAAACTACTAACAATGAGGCTGAGTATGAAGCCTTGATAGCTGGTTTGCAAATTGCCAAGCATATGAGGATCAGGTATCTTGAGGTACATGTAGATTCATTGTTAATTACTAATCACTTTAATGGATCCTATGCTGTTAAAGGTGAAAGACAAATAAAATATTTAGAGATAGTCAAAGAATTGGCACTCTCTTTTGTTTCCTTTAGTTTGACACAGGTACCCAGAGAAGAGAATGCAGAAGCTGATGCATTGGCCAATCTAGGATCATCCTTGAAGATTCCAGAGGATATCAGGATCCCTATTATCTACATCTTATCCCCTGCTATTGAGGATCATGTAGCCATGGAGATAGGAGAGGATTTTGCAAGCATCCCTACTGATGATACACAATCTCATTCAGGATCATGGATCCTTCCAATTATGAGATATATACAACATGGAGAGATTCCTACAGGAGAAAACCCCAGGGCTTTCAAAATCAAGGTATCTCAATTCACAATATTGAATAACATGTTATATAAACGATCTCTTGCAGGACCATATTTAAGATGCATTGAGGATCCTGAAATCCAAGAAGTCCTAAAGGATTTTCATGAAGGAGATTGTGGAAACCACACTGGGGGCAGGGCATTATTCTCGAGGATCCTGAGGACAGGATACTATTGGCCTACCATGAAGAAGGATGCTGTGGAATATGCCAGAAATGTGATCCTTGTCAGAGACATAGTAATATCCTTCATCAACCAGCAGAGCTTTTGTATCCTATATCCTCTTCTTGGCCATTTATGAGATGGGGAATGGATATAGTTGGTAAACTTCCCAAGGCACCTGGTGGAAAAGTGTTCATGCTGGCTGTGACTGATTACTTCTCCAAGTGGATAGAGGCTGAAGCCTTTGCTCAAGTCAGAGAAAAAGAAGTTATATCCTTTATCAAAAGAAACATTATTACTAGATTTGGTATTCCTTCTGAAACTGTTTGTGATAATGGATCCCAATTTATTGGGAGTAGAACTACTAACTTTTGTGACAGCTGGGGGATTAAGATGATAACATCAACACCAGTCCACCCACAAGCTAATGGTCAGGCAGAATCATCCAATAAGATCATCATCAACAATTTGAAGAAGAAGCTTGGATCTAAGAAAGGAAAATGGACAGAAGAACTACCTTATGTACTTTGGGCTGATAGGACAACTCCCAAGAATGCTACTGGTCAAACTCCATTCTCCTTGGTATTTGGAGCAGAATCAGTGATCCCTACAGAGATGGTGGTTCCTACTGCAAGAACAAGCATTCGTGATCCTGAAGAAAATGCTGAAAACTTGGTTCAAGACTTGGATACTATAGAAGAACGCAGGGATTTGGCAAGGATAAGGATGACCAGTTATCAACAAAGGATGGCTGGAGCCTACAACAAGAATGTCAGGATCAGGAAATTCTAAGTTGGTGATATGGTATTAAGGAAAGCATTTCAGAATACCACCAATCCTACTGATGGGAAGTGTTTTGGTCAAAAATTACCGAAGCAATTTAATGATCAAATTAGTTAAGTGAGGAAGTGTGCTAAAATTATGTGTGAAAAATATGTTAACCAAGTTAGTTATAAAAACAATTTCAGGATACGGCTCAAGATATAGAGCTGTATCTGTGATCAAACAATGAGCAGAAAAGTAAAGGTTGACACGTGATGTACGAGGAAAGCCCTTGATCAATCTAGATCGCCGGCACAAAACCTTGAGAGCTGACAATCGCAGCTGCCTTGTTCTTCTATTGCTTCAAATATCAGGATACAGTGCAGGATGTAGAGCAAATCAACTAGGTGTTACAATGTGATTTGAATACAAGTGTTTGTGTGTAGTGTTTGCAGAGAGCTAGAGAGAAAGTGTTTGAAAATGTGAAAGTTGTGTGCCTTAATCTGATCCGCCCCCATCTATTTATAGTAAAACAAATATAACAAACTATCCTAAATAACCGGGATCTAGCGAATATTCCTCACTCGAACATGTAGACCTAGTCTTTCGGATTCAACGTCTCTCCCATACAAACATGCCCGAGTCTTGAGGAGATGAAGTCCATCTGACCGTTAGCAAACCCCAACCTTTAACCTGTACGTGGTTAATTCAATCACCCTCAGGATATCGCCCAGGATGTTAGCAATATCCCCGTCCAGTATCCTTGTGACACTCTAGGTTTTCCCGAGCAAATATCTTGTATTAGCATTATGTGTATATACGTTATTAAATGACAGTGCGTGTTATCTCGATGATTTTTTTGTGATCCTTGTGCTAAGTGTGATGAATGTATGTATATTATATATATATATGTATGTGTGTTATATGAGTGAACCGAAACCATGACTCGAGACCACCCGGTCTCGAGTGAACAGTAAACACTCGGGCCGGTTGGGCCGTGCAACCTAGAAGCCCACCCGGAAGCCCCTAACCCACTCGAGATATAAGCCAACCCTCACAACTTTCACCATTTTTGCAACATCACTCCCACACTCTCTCATCTCACACACTCTCCCTCTCTCTCTCTAAAAACCCTAAAACCCTAAGGTTCTAACATCAAACTCACCTCCTCTCCTCCCCCTCTCTCGGATCAAACCGGCAACAACAAAAGGAACTCTCGGATCATCTCGGATCATCTCGGTTCAAGCTTGTGGTCATCACTCGGAGGCTTCATCACATCACCTTCTACACGCCTTTGTGTCACATAACAATCGGTTAGTTTGTTCCCCTCGAAATGAGATGACAACACATGCTAAAAGTGTTTACTTGTGTGAATGTTTAGATGTATGATAATGTGAACCTCAGATGAAATTGAGTAGGAGTTGTATGATCCATTGTGTTATTGCTAACATAGGACTTGTTGATAAATATTGCATTGAGTCTCTAAGATAATAGGAATGAAGCTTGATGGCTTAGGATGAACGAGATAGTGTAGGATTTGGTGATATTCATGATATGTGACACAAGTGTGCTTGATTAGTTGAATATTTGGATCTATTTTGAATGAATGTGCATAATAGATAACTTGAATATATGAAGAACAGTTTGAAGATCATGAAAATATTTGAAAATGCCCTGTTTGATCTGATTTTTGCTATGAATTAGACAATAAAACATGTTTAAGAAATTCTATTGGTTAGTACAAAATCTCATGAAAACAGAATTCTATTGGTTAGTACATCCGCCAGGTTCTAGAAGGATTCTTGTGCACGTATCCGAGGTTGCGACTCGAAACCCCCGGTTGCGACTCGGGACTACGTGATTGCGACTCGAAACCTCCGGTTGCGACTCGCGACCAAAACGTGACAAGTCGAGACTACGGCGGTTGCGACTCGCAACCGAGACATGACAAGTCGAAACACTGGTTGCGACTCGCAACCAAAACGTGACAAGCCGCAACCTCCGGTTGCGACTCGCAACTGTGTGTTCTCGAATCGAGACCACCTGGTCTCGACTGGGCTGTTAGTTATTGGGCCCAAGTGTATTAACTGTACATGCTTGTTACTGTTTAGGTGGGCTACGTGTTAACTGTTAACTGTTGCTGTTAAAGAACTTAGACGGGCCCAATGACTTATTGGGTAATTATATGTGGTGCATGCTATGTGTTAGTTATGTGTAGATTATACGTGTTTACTTGTACCCCAACTTGACCCATATTCGGTAACCATGCTAGGACGTGGTGACCAACGTAATCGACCGGGTAATTAACCTACCGAGCAACCCAAGGTGAGTTCACAACCTAAAGCATGTATTCCCGGTGGTTTGGGAAACGGAACTAAAAACAACACTATCCCCTTATAAGGGATACAACTTACTTTTCTTCCCTTGTTATTGGGAACCTTTTAGTTAATTACTGTTTATACGGATTGCAACAAACGGCACTAAACGAAACTCTATCACTTAAAGTCCCTACTACATAATACCGATTAGTCGCCGGGGCCAGGCGAACGGGTTATTAGTTGATAGCGCTATTTAGGTCTTACCAACCTCACACCGTGCCAAGGTATGGGATCGGTCGTGAACTAATGTACTCAGGCATCCGTCAATGATGATAGAACATTGACATCGGGGCACTCTGCGGATACGCAACGGTCACCTAGTGTTCGGTATTGGAAAAACAGTTTAGTTGCTAACTTTTGGGGTAGCTCCCCATGGCATGTATAAACGGATAAATTAACTGGTGAAACAAGTTTTTGGTAATTAAAACTGGACAACTAGTGAACTCACTCAGCATTATTGTTGACCCCTTACTGCATGCTTTGCAGGTAACCAGTGACTCAGGAGCTTGCAGCTTGGGAAGTGTAGTGGTCGTCTAAACCCGCGTGTTGGGTTCTAAATAATTTGAACTATGAACTTTGTTTAAACTATTTTGCCTATGCTTCCGCTGTTTACTTAAACTGTTAATTGAACCTAACTTTCGAACTTTAAACTTTGATGCTTACGAACTACTAAGTTGGTGATCATCTTTATTAATACCCAAATACTCAGTATAATTGGTGGCTGGATCCTGGTCGGTCACGCCCTCAAGCGGACGGTACTCCGCAGGTGGAATTTGGGGGTGTGACAGATTGGTATCAGAGCCATTGGTTATAGTGAACTTGGTTTTAAAAAGGAAAGTCTTTTTGAGAAAAAAAAACCAGACTATAACCCGTGACTCGTGACGACACTACACTCCAAGTGCAAGGCTCGACTTATCTGACCTCATAGCTCGGACTTGTGCTTACATGCTTATTTATCTTATATTGACTGCACTACTATACGTACTAGTTTTCCTAAGTAGATAGATACACATCTCTCTTCTGTCTTATTCTCGCTACGTTACGACATCACACTCATACTGTGTTTTCTGGTTATGAAGACAATGAGTGGACGCGGAAGAGGAAGCGTTAACATGACTCAGGCTCAATTCGCTAACTTGCTCAACACGGTGGCTGCAGCTTTCGCAGCTCACCCTGGAGGTAAACCCGTTGCTATAGGATGTTTAGATCCTACCCCCACATCGTCTTTTCACCTCTAAACCTATTCGCTCTATTTCCCACAACAGGTCAGCCTGCGCCTGCGCAACCACGTGTTTGTACTTTCAAAACCTTCATGGATGGCAAGCCTCTCCCTTTCAATGGCACTGAGGGTGCCATAGGCCTTCTGCATTGGATTGAAAAGGCCGAAGCTGTCTTTGCCGTCTGCGAGTGTCCCCTTGCTAACTGGGTTAAGTACGCAACTGGTACGCTTGAAGGAAACGCGCTTTCATGGTGGAAAGCGCAGATTCAGATGCTTGGTCTGGAAACTGCTAATGCTACTGCATGGGAAGATTTCAAGGACATGATCAAAGAGGAGTACTGTCACAGGGATGACATCCACAAACTCGAGAACGAGTACTATGCGCTCAAGATGGTCGGATCAGAGATTGAGACCTACACTAAGCAGTCAAACGACTATGCTGCACTTTGCCCAAACATGTCCCAACCTATGTATCGGAGGGTCGAATTGTACATCAAAGGCTTGGTCCCAGAAATCCGGAGCCATGTGACTTCGGCCAACCTCAACACCATACAGCCTGTGGTTCGTCTTGCACACAAACTCACCAATCAGGCTGTGGAAGAGGGCAAGCTGCCCAAGAGGATCGGTGCTACTGCTGGAACTTCTGGCGATAACAAGCGAAAGTGGGATGGAAATCAGGGAAAGGATGCTAACCCCACCCAGGCCCCAGTTCAACAAAGGAAGACTGAAAGCAACAAGGGCCCTCAGCAACAGGGTGGCTATCGAGGAAACCACCCTAAGTGTAACAAATGTAACCGACATCACAGTGGGCCATGTGGAAAAGGTCAGTGTCAGCGATGCAACAAGATGGGGCATGAAGCCAAAGACTGCCGAAGCCAGTTCCCCGCTAGGCAGAATCAGCAACAACCACAGCAACAGCAGCAACAAGGAAACAACCGTGGATGCTTCAAGTGTGGAGCAATGGGGCACATGCGAAAGGATTGCCCTGAACTGAATCAGAACAACAACAATCAGGGTGCTGGGAACAATAACAACAATGCTGGAAATGGTGCTAGAGGAAAAGCTTTTGTGATTGGAGCTGGGGAAGCAAGGAATGACCCCAACGTTGTAGCGGGTAAGTTCCTACTTAATGATCGTTATGTTTCCATGCTATTTGATTCCGGAGCAGATGCTAGTTATGTATCCCTACGTATTAGTAAGAAACTTAAGCTCACTCTTACGCCGCTGAGCTCTAAGCACACCGTTGAAATAGCTAATGGTAGAAACCTCGAGGCCTCACACATAATTCGTAACTGCAAAATAGAGTTGTCTGGTCAGACCTTCTGTATCGATCTTTTCCCCATCGTTCTTGGAAGCTTCGACGTCATCATTGGTATGGATTGGTTATCCAAACATCGAGCTGAAATCCTCTGCCAGGAGAAAGCTATTCGTATTCCCCGTTCCCCTGGCAAATCCCTTATAGTTCAAGGCGACAAGAGCGGAGAAGTCACAGGCATCATTTCATTCTTAAAGGCCCAGAAGTATCTACGAAAAGGGCACACCGCTATCTTAGCACTCATTACCGACACACAGAAAAGGGAAAACAGGATTGAAGACTTTCCAGTTGTACGCGACTATCCCGAGGTATTCCCGGAAGAACTACCTGGACTCCCTCCTCACCGTCAGGTCGAATTTCAAATCGAGCTAGCTCCCGGAGCAGCGCCTATAGCTCGTGCACCTTATCGATTAGCCCCCGCGGAGCTCAAGGAGCTTTCTACTCAACTACAAGAACTTTTGGATAAAGGTTTTATCCGTCCTAGTTCATCACCATGGGGAGCCCCAGTGCTCTTCGTCAAAAAGAAAGATGGCTCATTCCGAATGTGCATCGACTACCGCGAACTTAACAAGGTTACCATCAAGAACCGTTATCCACTTCCCCGTATCTACGACCTGTTCGACCAGCTGCAAGGGTCGAGCTATTATTCCAAGATCGATCTGCGATCGGGTTATCACCAGCTGAGAGTTCGCGATGAGGATATCTCTAAGACTGCTTTCAGAACCCGCTATGGTCACTACGAATTCCTTGTTATGCCTTTCGGAATGACCAACGCACCTGCGATCTTCATGGATCTCATGAACTGAGTATGCAAACCCTACCTCGACAAGTTCGTAATCGTGTTTATCGACGACATCCTAATCTACTCGAAGAGCCAAGAGGAGCATGAACAACACCTACGTCTTATTCTCGAACTTCTTCGCAATGAGCAACTGTACGCCAAATTCTCGAAATGTGATTTCTGGCTTAGAGAAGTCCATTTCCTTGGACACATCGTCAATCAAGAAGGGATTCATGTTGACCCCGCTAAGATTGAGTCCATCAAGAATTGGCCCGTACCTAAGACTCCGACCGAAGTTCGCCAATTCTTGGGATTGGCGGGATACTATCGAAGATTTATCAAGGGATTCTCTAAGATCGCTCAACCACTTACGACACTCACTCAGAAGGGTGTTGCTTACAAATGGAGTAATGCTCAGGAATCTGCCTTCCAGGAACTAAAGAGGAACCTTTGTAGTGCTCCTATTCTCTCCTTACCCGAAGGTACAGACGACTTCGTCGTCTACTGCGACGCTTCTATTCAAGGACTTGGCTGCGTATTGATGCAACGCGAGAAAGTTATCGCTTACGCCTCGCGACAACTCAAGGTCCACGAACGGAACTATACGACGCATGACTTAGAATTTGGAGCTGTGGTCTTCGCGCTCAAGCTTTGGAGACACTACTTGTACGGAACCAAGTGCACGATTTACACTGATCACAAGAGTCTCCAGCACATAATGGGACAAAAGGAGTTGAATATGCGGCAACGCCGATGGGTCGAACTCCTAAATGACTACGAGTGTGCAATCAAATATCACCCAGGCAAGGCTAATGTGGTAGCTGATGCCCTCAGCAGAAAGGAGACCAAACCCAAGCGTGTTCGTGCCTTACAGCTCACTATCCACTCGAACCTCCCTAATCAAATTCGAAATGCTCAGGTTGAAGCATTGAAAGCCGAGAACATCAGGGCTGAGTCCCTGCGGGGATCGAGACAACGAATGGAACAAAAAGAAGACGGCGCCTACTACGTAGCCGGGCGCATATGGGTTCCGCTTTATGGAAATATACGTGACCTTGTGATGGATGAAGCTCATAAGTCCCGTTACTCAGTACATCCGGGTTCAGATAAGATGTACCACGACTTGAGGGCTACCTATTGGTGGCCTGGCATGAAAGCCCACATAGCAACCTATGTCAGGAAATGTTTAACTTGTGCAAGAGTCAAGGCTGAGTATCAGAAACCATCAGGCCTACTCCAACAGCCAGAGATCCCGCAATGGAAATGGGAGCAGATTTCCATGGATTTTGTTACTGGCCTGCCTAGGTCTCAACGAGGAAATGACACCATTTGGGTAATAGTGGATCGCTTGACTAAGTCTGCACACTTTTTGGCTATCAAAGAAACAGACAAGTTCTCTACCCTAGCAGAGGTATACTTAAAAGAAGTGGTTTCGAAGCACGGAGTGCCTACCTCTATTATTTCTGATCGCGACGCGCGTTTTACTTCTGAGTTGTGGCAAGCCATGCACAAATCTTTTGGCTCACGTTTAGACATGAGCACCGCTTATCACCCGCAAACGGATGGGCAGTCCGAACGCACCATCCAAACCCTCGAAGACATGCTTAGGGCATGTGTGATCGATTTTGGCAAAAATTGGGAGAAGCACCTACCGTTGGTGGAATTCTCCTACAACAACAGCTACCACACCAGCATTCAGGCAGCACCATTTGAGGCATTGTACGGCCGTAAATGTCGGTCGCCTCTCTGCTGGGCTGAGGTTGGTGACAGCCAAATCACAGGCCCGGAACATGTAGTCGACACCACAGAAAAGATTGCCCAGATTAGGCAACGCATGGCGGCAGCTCGTGACCGTCAAAAGTACTACGCTGATAAAGATAGGAAACCGCAAGAGTTCCAGGTTGGTGAACGGGCTCTACTTAAGGTCTCACCCTGGAAGGGTGTGGTTCGTTTTGGAAAACGGGGCAAGCTTAATCCAAGATATGTCGGACCCTTTGAAGTTGCCGAGAAGATCGGTACGGCTGCTTACAGATTGAATCTGCCTGAAGAACTGAGTGCTGTGCACAACGTCTTCCACGTGTCTAATCTGAAGAAGTGCCTGTCAGATGAAACACTCGTCATTCCTTACAAGGAACTTACTATTGACGAACAGCTACACTTTACTGAGGAACCGGTTGAGATCACGGATCGTGAGATCAAAACCCTCAAACGTAGCCAGATACCCCTCGTGCGAGTTCGTTGGAACTCACGCCGTGGCCCAGAGTTTACCTGGGAGCGGGAAGACCAGATGAAGCGCAAGTATCCCCAGCTGTTCCCAAATGAAACCCCCAGCACTGAAGCTACAACTGAATTTCGGGACGAAATTCCAAACTAACGGGGGAATGATGTGACACCCCGTTGAAACACCCTCACCTTTACTAGCTTGTCAGTGGCTGCCTTAACTTTCGGGACGAAAGTTCTTAAAACTTGGGGATAATGTGACACTCTAGGTTTTCCCGAGCAAATATCTTGTATTAGCATTATGTGTATATACGTTATTAAATGACAGTGCGTGTTATCTCGATGATTTTTTTGTGATCCTTGTGCTAAGTGTGATGAATGTATGTATATTATATATATATATGTATGTGTGTTATATGAGTGAACCGAAACCATGACTCGAGACCACCCGGTCTCGAGTGAATAGTAAACACTCGGGCCGGTTGGGCCGTGCAACCTAGAAGCCCACCCGGAAGCCCCTAACCCACTCGAGATATAAGCCAACCCTCACAACTTTCACCATTTTTGCAACATCATTCCTACACTCTCTCATCTCACACACTCTCCCTCTCTCTCTCTAAAAACCCTAAAACCCTAAGGTTCTAACATCAAACTCACCTCCTCTCCTCCCCCTCTCTCGGATCAAACCGGCAACAACAAAAGGAACTCTCGGATCATCTCGGATCAAGCTTGTGGTCATCACTCGGAGGCTTCATCACATCACCTTCTACACGCCTTTGTGTCACATAACAATCGGTTAGTTTGTTCCCCTCGAAATGAGATGACAACACATGCTAAAAGTGTTTACTTGTGTGAATGTTTAGATGTATGATAATGTGAACCTCGGATGAAATTGAGTAGGAGTTGTATGATCCATTGTGTTATTGCTAACATAGGACTTGTTGATAAATATTGCATTGAGTCTCTAAGATAATAGGAATGAAGCTTGATGGCTTAGGATGAACGAGATAGTGTAGGATTTGGTGATATTCATGATATGTGACACAAGTGTGCTTGATTAGTTGAATATTTGGATCTATTTTGAATGAATGTGCATAATAGATAACTTGAATATATGAAGAACAGTTTGAAGATCATGAAAATATTTGAAAATGCCCTGTTTGATCTGATTTTTGCTATGAATTAGACAATAAAACATGTTTAAGAAATTCTATTGGTTAGTACAAAATCTCATGAAAAAAGAATTCTATTGGTTAGTACATCCGCCAGGTTCTAGAAGGATTCTTGTGCACGTATCCGAGGTTGCGACTCGAAACCCCCGGTTGCGACTCGGGACTACGTGATTGCGACTCGAAACCTCCGGTTGCGACTCGCGACCAAAACGTGACAAGTCGAGACTACGGCGGTTGCGACTCGCAACCGAGACATGACAAGTCGAAACACTGGTTGCGACTCGCAACCAAAACGTGACAAGCCGCAACCTCCGGTTGCGACTCGCAACTGTGTGTTCTCGAATCGAGACCACCTGGTCTCGACTGGGCTGTTAGTTATTGGGCCCAAGTGTATTAACTGTACATGCTTGTTACTGTTTAGGTGGGCTACGTGTTAACTGTTAACTGTTGCTGTTAAAGAACTTAGACGGGCCCAATGACTTATTGGGTAATTATATGTGGTGCATGCTATGTGTTAGTTATGTGTAGATTATACGTGTTTACTTGTACCCCAACTTGACCCATATTCGGTAACCATGCTAGGACGTGGTGACCAACGTAATCGACCGGGTAATTAACCTACCGAGCAACCCAAGGTGAGTTCACAACCTAAAGCATGTATTCCCGGTGGTTTGGGAAACGGAACTAAAAACAACACTATCCCCTTATAAGGGATACAACTTACTTTTCTTCCCTTGTTATTGGGAACCTTTTAGTTAATTACTGTTTATACGGATTGCAACAAACGACACTAAACGAAACTCTATCACTTAAAGTCCCTACTACATAATACCGATTAGTCGCCGGGGCCAGGCGAACGGGTTATTAGTTGATAGCGCTATTTAGGTCTTACCAACCTCACACCGTGCCAAGGTATGGGATCGGTCGTGAACTAATGTACTCAGGCATCCGTCAATGATGATAGAACATTGACATCGGGGCACTCTGCGGATACGCAACGGTCACCTAGTGTTCGGTATTGGAAAAACAGTTTAGTTGCTAACTTTTGGGGTAGCTCCCCATGGCATGTATAAACGGATAAATTAACTGGTGAAACAAGTTTTTGGTAATTAAAACTGGACAACTAGTGAACTCACTCAGCATTATTGTTGACCCCTTACTGCATGCTTTGCAGGTAACCAGTGACTCAGGAGCTTGCAGCTTGGGAAGTGTAGTGGTCGTCTAAACCCGCGTGTTGGGTTCTAAATAATTTGAACTATGAACTTTGTTTAAACTATTTTGCCTATGCTTCCGCTGTTTACTTAAACTGTTAATTGAACCTAACTTTCGAACTTTAAACTTTGATGCTTACGAACTACTAAGTTGGTGATCATCTTTATTAATACCCAAATACTCAGTATAATTGGTGGCTGGATCCTGGTCGGTCACGCCCTCAAGCGGACGGTACTCCGCAGGTGGAATTTGGGGGTGTGACAATCCTGCTCACAAATAAACAATTAAAAGCAGGATATTGATCAAGATATGTACGCTCAAAAAATGATCCATAACAATTGTCCCCAAATATATCTGTTGGTATACCAATCCAACGGATATATTTTAAAAGTTTTATCTCATCAATTAAGGCAATCAATATGATGAGACCCTTGAAATGACAATGTGTAACTTCCAAGGCGTTATTTACTCTTTACCCCCTACATTTAGCCTATATTAACTGGGGGTCGTCTCATTATGATTATCTTTATCTTCAACTGAATATCAAGTACTTTTCTCTCTCTCTTTTCTATTTTCCTTGTTTATATCTCCTGTTCTCCGATTGTGATCCTTCATGGCGACCCGTACTAGATCGCAAATGGCGGATTCTGTTTCCCCCTTCCACAAACAAAATTTGCTTCAGAAACCTTCAAAAGAGGTGTGTTCTTTCGATAATTCTGACATCGCGGTCCTACGAGCTTCCGGTGCCTTTCCCGCCGGGACAATCTTCTGTCCATTCGACCGAGAGGTCCGATCGGATTTTTGTTCCGACGAATGGGTCTGCTTTTTTGCCTACCCTTTCTCCATAGGACTTCAATACCCGTTTTCACCTTTTATTTCTCGTTTATTCGAACTTACTGGCCTTAGCTTTGCCCAAATCATGCCCATGGTTTGGCGCATATTAGTCACCTTGGAAGGAATTAAGGCTCGCCACATGCCCGACCTGTGCATCGAGGATTTGCCAATGGCTTATTGTTTAAGATCTCATGGTTCCAGCCGATTCCTTCTATTCTCTATTTCCAAAGATCCTCTCATCCTTAAAGCTACCAAGAACGAGGATAAGTGGACAAGAAAATTCTTCTTTGTGAAAAGAGACTCCATTGATAAGGGTTTTGACCTTCCTAAAAGATGGTTGACTTCTGGTAGGACTTAGGGTTTTAGGAATATCCCCAATCATATCCCGAACCTCCATCCTGAACCAATATCTTGATGTGTTTATTTCCTTTCTTGCAGCAAACTTCAAGGAACTAGCTCCCCCTAGTGCTGAATCAGAAGGAAGAATAAAAGAAATCTACAAGCTTCCAGAGGGTGAAAGAAACTTTAACCTGCTACTCACTTGCTCAAGTCAAAGATCAAGTTCCAACATGTCTGGTAAGCATATTTTCAGGAATTATCTTTATATTAAATCGATTATTATTTTTAGAGGTATAACAAGCCTAAAACATCTTCCCTTGTGCAGTGCCAGTTATTAACCTCGAAGGCTTCCAACTCGACGAGTTGGACAGCTACTCTAGCTTCGCACCTGCCAAGCAAGAATCCAATCCAAAGTCATCCGTCACACCGAAGCCTACCAGCTCGAAGACCACCACTGCTCCCAAAGCTCCTACGGCATCCCGTACCCAGGCCTCTAGTTCCCGAAAGAGAAAAGAAGTTGAACCTCCCGCTACATTTCACGTGTTCCCATTTGAGAATCACGGGTTTACGGAATCCAGCAAATTTATGACCGGCTTCCTTAACCAGGTTAGTATCCTGACCTGTATGCTGCACCATATGCTAAGTAGAAATGTTCATTTAGAATAATGCCTGTTTCTTTACCTTGCAGGGCCTTGAATGCCTGATATTCCTTTATGAGGATGCATGTGGCTTAAGCGTCACGCTAGAAAGCAAACTAAAGAAGGCTGAAGCTACCATCACGGATCAAGCAGCAATCGCCACCGCCAAATCTGAACACTACAAAGCTAAGTATAAGGCCATGACCCAAGATCACCAAGCTGCCATCCAAAAGATCACCCAAGAGGCTCAAGCTAAGTCTGACGCGGTCCAGGTTCAGCATGAACAAGATATGGCTTCATACCGGGAGAGCCTTAAGAATTCAGTCATCATCTCCCTCCTCCAGGCCATACTGAAAATGGCTTACGAGGCCAGGGCTTTGGGCGTCGAACGCCCCTCATGGAACATCAAAGCCTGGGAGATGAAATTGAAAGATCTTGGCGGCAATCCTGTGGAGCCCCCTCCAAAACCTGTCGCAGAGGAGCCCACCAAGGTAACCGAGAAGGTGGATGATGCTGGTGCTTCAAAGGATGCTGGTGGTGATTCTGGAGAAAATGCTGATGGAGAAGATGCTGCTGATGATGCTGGAAAGGATACTGGTGGAGATGTCACGATGAAGGAGGGAGCTAACCCTTAAATGCAGCGACGTGGGCGATGATGGATATATGTGCTGAGGCCGGAGCCCACTTTTTAAAATTTCATGGTTATGGTCTGTAAAACAATTTACATTTCCTGTCTTTGAACAATTTATATTTCCTGCATTAGAACAATATGATGACCAAAGGTGGATGGGTCCTAGGTTTTAGGATGAAGCCCTTGGTCATCGGTTAGTATAATCTGTTATGTAGGAATGGTAAAAACTAAACGTGCTTTTGGCGGATGGGCCTTGGTTTGAGGTGAAACCAAAAGCACAACTTTTGACTTGTTAATAATATAACTATCTCTTGACTTATTTGTTATCGCCTTTTAGATTTTTGCCATGCGTTACTTAGTGTAATTTTTAGCTTCGCAAAATTTTGTACTATTATCTTTTGAAAATATCCTCATCAACATACTCAGTGATATATTATGAAAACTTTTATTAAATAGAATTTCTAGAAATTCAATCACCTTTAGAGAAAATTAAAAGATAGTCCATTTTAAAACCTGTTTTGACGATACTTGCTTGATCAAAGTTTCAAACAAGTACCAGCTTCAAATATCTTAATCAAATATCCTGAAAAGTATTTCGAAAATATATTTTGAAAATATATTCCGACAATTTATCCTAATCAGGATGTTTAACCTTTTACCAAACATAGTACTGTTAAAAACTTAAACAACGTTTACAAAGGAAAGATCATACCAGGAATAGGGTATAACCCTATTCTCAAACTTCAATCCCCTTGCAACTCTTCCAATAAAGATGTCCCCTGTCTGAGACACTCAGTGTATTAGGTCCGACCCTTACCCTTTGAGCTTTACACCATTGCCTTAGTAGGAATGTCCCCAGTGTACAATGTCTTCAAATACTTAGAAATCTTCTGGATATCAGTTCCCATTGTATAGACAATTTTTCGTGTTACAGGGGTAAAACCCAAAAAATGTATTGGGGATGAATCCCTCGTATCCTGGGGGAAATCCCAGATTTTCATGCGCTACAGGCGGGAGTGTATAAACTCCAAGACTTAGAAAGGTGAAAACCTTTAAACCTTAGAGAGTATGAAAATACCCTTTCGTGAGAGAGGGTGATCAATCCTCATATACCTTTAGGATTCAGGATATAGCCAATAGTAACGAAATTGTCAGCCACTTTTACATGGACTGGTCCCGCCACCTTGAACTATTCCCGAATAACTTGCGCTCTAGGCGGGGTGTTTAAACCCAATTCGGAAGAAAGGTGAATACCTTTAAACCTGTGAAGGGATCAGGATCCCTTATACGTGAGAGAGGGGGCCAATCCTCTAATCTTACGAAGTATCCTGAGTGAGCATCCTGGAGCTATATCCCGGAGCATATACTGCAAAACATCCTTAAACTAAGGTGGGTGTTAGCTTGGCTAACACCCCTCCGATGCTTAAGTTAGTATTGGGTTTCAAAGAACAAATCAAATCAAACATATTTAAAAGAGATAGAATTCATACCATCTTGAGTTAGAAATTAAATTCTAAACTTAGTTGAAATAAAGTTTAAGGTGTATAGCATTCCAAGATCTCGGTAGCATATCCCCCTCCATATCCTTGAGTCGGTATGCACCTTTTCCTGATTTTGATTCAATCTCATATGGTCCTTCCCATTTCGGAGCCAGCTTTCCATCAGCAGGATTGGTAGTATTCTGAAAAGCTTTTCTTAACACCCACTCTCCAACTTTGAACCTTCTAATCCTTATCTTCTTGTTGTATGTTTTGGATATCCTTTGTTGATATGCCGCCATTCTTAGCCGTGCTACATCTCTTGTCTCATCAATAGTATCCAGCTCCTGGCATAGGACTTTAGGATTCTGCTCAGGATTCCAGAGGTTGGATCTTGCTGTGGGTATCACCATTTCTGTCGGGATCACTGCTTCTGCTCCAAATCCTAAGGAAAACGGGGTTTGACCAGTTGCATTTTTTACCGTCGTTCTATCAGCCCATAAAACAAAGGGTAATTCTTCTGCCCATCTTCCTTTCTTGGCCCCTAATCTTTTCTTCAAGTTGTTGACAATTATCTTGTTTGAGGATTCAACTTGTCCATTTGCTTGAGGATGTACCGGAGTAGACGTAATCATTTTGATTCCCCAACTCTTGCAAAAGTCAGTAGTCCTCTTACTTATAAACTGAGAACCATTGTCACAGATTATCTCGGCTGGTACTCCGAATCTGGTCAGGATATTTCTCTTTATGAAGGATACCACTTCTTGATCCCTGACTTGGACAAATGCCTCGGCTTCAACCCATTTGGAGAAATAATCTGTCATTGCCAACATAAAAACCTTCCCTCCTGGAGCCTTTGGAAGCTTTCCCACTATATCCATACCCCACTTCATAAATGGCCAAGGGGAAACAATAGGATATAATGGTTCAGCAGGCTGATGCAGTGTGTTACTATGTCTTTGACATGCATCACATCTTCGAACATATTCTGTGGCATCTTTCCTCATTGTCGGCCAATAATATCCTGTCCTTAATACTTTTGAGAATAATGACCTGCCCCCAGTATGGTTACCACAATCCCCTTCATGTATATCCTGAAGTACTTCCTTGGTTTCAGGATCCTCCAAGCACCTCAGATATGGTCCTGCAAGAGATTTCTTATACAAAATATCATTTATAATAGTGAATCGTGATACCTTCATCCTAAAGGCTTTAGGATTCTCATTCCTTCGGATGTATCCTTGCTTTAGATATCTCATGATTGGAGCTATCCAGGACTTAGGATCCTCCTCAAGATAGCCATCATCAGGATCCTGAATACTTATTACTTCCTTATCCTGAGGATTCGTCGCAGGATATAGGATATGTAATATTGGTATCCGGGTTCCTTCCGGTATCCTGACCGATGATCCTAGATTTGCCAAGGCATCAGCTTCAGCATTGTCTTCTCTTGGTACCTGTTCAAGTGTAAAAGTATCGAAATATCCTGCTAATTTTTTAAGAATTTCGAGATACCCGATTAACTTTTCTCCTTTAACTGCATAGCTTCCATTAAAATGATTAGTTATTAACAAGGAGTCAACATACACTTGCAAATTTTTGATATTCATATTCTTAGCCAACTCTAATCCTGCAATTAAAGCTTCATATTCTGCCTCATTATTAGTAGCAGGAAATTCACACCTAATAGCCTGGGGTAATCTGTCCCTCTGTGGCGATTTTAGTAGTATACCTAAACCTACACCTCTTACATTGGATGCACCATCAGTATATAATGTCCAGCATTCTAAGTTTTCTCTTAGCTGCTGTACTTCTAAATCTACTTCATTTTGAATGTCACTACTGAAATTAGCCACAAAGTCAGCTAAAGCCTGAGACTTTATGGCATTTCTAGGTACATATACTAAGTCATAAGCACTCAATTTCACTGACCACTTGGCCATCCTACCTGACATCTCCGGTTTCCTAAGCACGTTTTTAACAGGATAATTGGTTTTAACATGGATCCTATGTGTCTCAAAATAATGTCTAAGCTTTGTCGATGCCATAACTAGGGCTAATATCAATTTTTCTAAATGAGAATATCTAGTTTCAGCATCTAGTATACTTTTACTAACATAATAGACAGGATATTGCTGACCTTCATCGTCTTTTATAAGAACGACACTTACAACATTCCCTGATACATCGAGGTATAGGGATAGTGGTTCACCATTTTCAGGCTTCATCAATAGAGGTGCAGTCGAGAGATATCGCTTCAAATCCTGCAAGGCTACTTCATGCTTTGCTCCCCATTCGAACTTCTTATTCTTCTTGAGGATATCATAGAATTCCTTGCATTTTTCCAAGGATCTTGAAATAAATCTGTTCAATGCTGCTACTCGGCCTGTTAACCGTTGAACATCCTTCATATTCGAGGGTGATTTTATATCCAGGATAGCTTTAATCTGCTCCGGGCTTGCCTCTATCCCCCTTTTCGTCACCATATATCCTAGAAACTTTCCTGTCCCCACTCCGAAATGGCACTTAGCAGGATTCAGCTTCATGTTATACTGATCCAGGATATCAAATGCTCCCTTGATATCCTGGAGGTGATCCTCAGCCTTTTTAGATTTCACCACCATATCGTCAATATATACCTCCATGGTGTCCCCCAGCTTATCTTTGAACATCATGTTCACCAATCTCTGGTATGTTGCACCTGCATTTTTCAAACTGAAAGGCATAGCAGTATAGCAATAAATACCAGTTGGTGTCATGAAAGCAGTATCCTCCTGGTCCGAAGGCTCCATTTGAATCTGCTGAAATCCTGAGGATGCGTCCATGAACGTTAACATCTCATGACCAGCAGTAGCATCCACCATTGCATCGATATGAGGAAGGGGGAATGGGTCTTTAGGACAAGCCTTATTCAAGTCTGTGTAATCTACACAGACTCTCCATTTCCCATTTTTCTTCTGCACTACGACCACATTTGCCAACTGTTTTGGTCAAAACTTACCTAAGCAATTTAGTGATCAAATTAGTTAAGTGAGGTAGTGTGCTAGAAAGTGTATTGAAAATATGCTTATTAAGTTATTTAGAAAATCAGTATTCAGGATACGGCTCAGGATATAGAGCTGTATCTATGATCAAACTATGAGCAAAAGGAAAGTAAACGACACGAGATGTACGAGGAAAGCCCTTGATCAATCTAGATCGCCGGCATAAAACCTCGAGAGCTGACAATCGCAGCTGCCTTGTTCTTCTTATTACTTCAAACGTCAGGATACAGTGCAGGATGTGGTGCGGATCGACTATGTGTTACAATGAAATTTGAATACAAGTGTGGTGTTTGCAATGAGCTAGAGAGTGAAAGTGTTCGAGAGTGTCAGTGAAAAATTGTGTGCCTTAAACTGATCCGTCCCCATCTATTTATAGTAAAGATAATGTAACAAACTATCCTAAACTTCCGGAATCCAGCGAATATTCCCACTTGAACGTTGAGGACCAAGTCTTTCGGGTTCAACGGCTTCCTCATAACAAATACGCCCGAGTCTTGAGGAGAAGAAGTCTTGATGACCGTTAGTAACTTACAGCCAATAACCTGCACGTGTTTAATTCACTCAAACTTAGGATATCGCCCAAGATGTTAGCAATATCCCCGTCCAGTATCCTGGTCACAAACAAACAAACAATTAAAAGCAGGATATTAGTCAGGATATGTATATTCAGAAAATGACCCATAACAATTGTCCCCAAATATATCGGTTGGTATACCAATCCAACGGATATATTTTAAAAATCTTATCCCATAACTCAAGGCATTTAAAACGAAGCGACGGTCAAGATCACATCGTAACTTCCAACGCGCTTTTTGCTCAATGAAGATCCACAATGCCCCTATATCTTCTCTTTTCTTGTTTGAAAAGCAGATATCTTCAACAGAACCTTCAGGAAATTCTCCATTTCTGATTTACTTTCTATCAATTTACATCGCCTTACTAGCAATGGATGCCGAGACCTTCACCCAGCAGAATCTCCTTAAAAATCCCAAAAAGGAGATCTGTGCTTTTGATAACGCAGACATTGCAGCTTTAAGAGCCTCCGGCGCTTTCCCTGAGAACACGGTCTTTAGACCATTCGATCGGTCAATCCGATCGGATGTTTCTTCCACTGAATGGGTTTGTTTTCCAGCATATCCTTTTTCGCTAGGTCTTCGATACCCTTTTCCTGAATTCATGATGCAATTCTTTCGAACCACCGGCATCTCTTTTGCTCAAACCATGCCCATGGTTTGGAGAGTACTAATTGTACTTAACCAAATCAAAAACCTCCATTGTTCCGACCTCCGCATCTAGGATTTACCTATTGCTTATCGCCTCCGATCCCATGGCTCTAGTCGGTTCTTGCTCTTCTCGACCTCCAGTAAACCCCTGATTCTCAAAGCCACCAAAAACGAAGACGGATGGCAACGCAAATTTTTCTTTGTCAAATGAGACTCCATTGCTGAGGGTGCCAACCTTCCGGTGGAGTGGTTAACCACCGGTAGGGTTATAAATATTCTCATAGACCATTTAATTCTTATCTTCTATTAATATCCTTCTTTTCGATCTTTATGCAGTGAACTTCAAGGAAGTCGCTCCCCCTACCGCCGAGTCAGAAGAAAGAATCAATACTGTTTACCAGTTACATGCAATAGACAGGACTTTCACCACACACGTCCCGAGTTCCAGTCAATACTCGTCATCCGAAATGTCTGGTAAGGATTACTTTCAAAATAATTAGTCAAGACAGTATAATAATAAAATGAAGAGTAAAACTTTTCCCTTTATGCAGCACCGGCCAAGATCCCTGAAGTCTTTGACCTCGACGAATTGGACAGTTATTCTGATCAGATCCAGGTCAAGAAAGAACCTAGCCCCAAGACCACAGCCACATCCAAACCCAGCAGCTCCAAAGCCATCATTAACCCCAAACCTTCACCGGCTACCAAGCCCCGGAGTTCAAGTTCCCGCAAAAGGAAAGAGCCTGACTCCCCTGTCATCTCTGACACATTTCCTTATGAGAAACACGGGTTCATTGAAGCCAGCGGGTTTATGACTTCCTTTCTTAACCAGGTTAGTTTTCTCATATCATATCATGTGGCTTACATTATTTTCAAAGATTTATCAATATTAATACCTGTCCTTTTACCTTTGTAGGGTCTTGAGCGTTTGGTTAACCTATATCAAGAATCCTACAAGCTCAACAAGACGCTTGAAACCAAGCTAAAGGAAGCTGAAACCACAATCTCCGATCAAGGCATGATTGCAGCCGCCAAATCTCGTCATTACGAGCAGAAATTTAAAGCCATGACTCAAGAACACCAAACTGCTCTCAACAAAGCTGCTCTTCAAGCCCAGACCGATCTTGAAGCTGCCCACGTGCAATACGAACGAGATATGGTCAGCTACCGGGAAAGCCTCAAGAGTTCTGTCGTCATTTCTCTCCTTCAAGCCAGGTTGAAGATGGCCCACGAAGCCAAATCATTAGGCTTCGAATGCCCTTCTTGGGATGTTGGTGCCTGGGAGACCAAGCTAAAGAACCTCGGCGGCGTTTCTTTCAAATCAGCTGTCGAAGAATCTTCCAAAGCAGTTGAAAAAACAACCGATGCTGAGAAGGATACTGAGGCGGATCCCAAGACGGATGCTGCTGAAATTACTATGGACGAAGAAGGCACTACCCCCTAAAGCTTATTTACCTTAAATCGTTTGAACAATTTTAGGTTTTTATGAACAATTTTATTTTTGTATCGAAACAATTTGATAGCCGAAGGTGGATGGGTCCTGGGTTTCAGGATGAAACCTTCGGTTATCAACCAGTATTGATTGCTTCAAGAATAATTTCATCTTTTTATTTTTCTTACCATCATCTTCCGTTTTCCCTAAGTATAAATCTTAGCTTTGCAAAAAAAAAAAAATTATATTGTTATATCCTGATCAATATGCTCAGCAATATGTTACAAAAACTTTTTTATTAGATAGGACTCCCAATAGTTCGTTCAACTTTGTAGAAAGCTTTTGAAAAACAATCTATTTTTCCAAAACCAGTTTTCGATAATACTTAAATGATCAAAGTTCCAAACTAATACTAGTTTCAAACACCTTAATCAAATATCCTGAAAAAGACTTTGAGAATATATCAGGATACTTAACCTTTTATAAAACATAATGTTACTAAAAACTTAGACGATGTTTACAAGGGAAAGATCATACCAGAAATAGGGTATAAACCTATTACCAAACTTTAATCCCTTTGCAACTCTTCCAATGAAGATGTCCCCTGTGCGAGGTACTTGGTGCATTAGTTCCGAGCCTCATCCTTTTAGCTTTACATCACCACCTTGGTAGGAATGTCCCCTATGTACAATGTCTTCAAATACTTTAGAAATCTTCTGAATGTCAGTTTCCATTGTATAGGCAATTTACGTCCCAAGGGCAAAACCCTAGGTTGTACTGGAGATAAATCCCTTGTATCTTGGGGAAAATCCCAAATTTTCATGCGCTACAGGCGGGAGTGTATAAACTCCAAGACTTAGAAAGGTGAAAACCTTTAAACCTTAGAGAGTATGAAAATACCCTTTCGTGAGAGAGGGTGATCAATCCTCATATACCTTTAGGATTTAGGATATAGCCAACAGTAACGAAATTGCCAGCCACTTTTACATGGACTGGTCCCGCCACCTTGAACTATCCCTGAATAACTTGCGCTCCAGGCGGGGTGTTTAAACCCAATTCGGAAGAAAGGTGAATACCAAACCTGTGAAGGGATCAGTATCCCTTAAACGTGAGAGAGGGGGTCAATCCTCTAATCTTTTGAGGTATCCTAAGTACATATCCTGGAGCTATATCCTGAAACATATCCTGCAAAACAATTGTAAACTAAGGTGGGTGTTAGCTTGGCTAACACCCCTCCGATGCTTAAGTCAGTATTGGATTACAAAGAACAAATTAAACCAAACATATTTAAAAAAGGTAGAATTCATACCATCCTGAGTTAGAAATTAAATTCTAAACTCACTTGAAATAGAACTTAAGGTGTATAGCATTCCAAGATCTCGGTAGCATATCCCCCTCCATATTCTTGAGTCTGTATGCTCCTTTCCCTGCTTCTGATTCAACTTCGTATGGTCCTTCCCATTTTGGAGCTAACTTGCCATCGACAGGATTAGTAGTATTCTAAAAAGCCTTTCTTAACACCCAATCTCCAACCTTAAATCTTCTGGTCCAAATATTCTTGTTATATGCCCTGGATATTCTCTGTTGATATGCTGCCATCCTTAGCCTTGCCGCATCTCTCTTCTCATCTATAGTGTCTAAATCCTGACTCAAGGCTCCAGGATTCTGCTCAGGATCACTTAGGGTAGATCTTGCAGTAGGTATTGTCATTTCCGTTGGAATCATTGCTTCTGCTCCAAATACCAAGGAAAATGGGGTTTGGCCTGTTGCATTCTTTACCGTTGTCCTATCAGCCCACAAAACAAAGGGTAATTCTTCTGCCCATCTTCCTTTTTTGGCTCCAAGCCTTTTCTTTAAGTTATTGACAATTATCTTGTTTGAGGATTCTGCTTGTCCATTCGCTTGAGGATGTACTGGAGTAGATGTTATCATTTTGATTCCCCAACTCTTGCAAAAGTCAGTAGTTCTCTTGCTTATAAACTGAGAACCATTGTCACAGATTATCTCGGCCGGTACTCCGAATCTGGTCAGGATATTCCTCTTTATGAAGGATACTACTTCTTGGTCTCTAACTTGAACAAATGCTTCAGCTTCAACCCACTTAGAGAAATAATCCGTCATTGCTAGCATAAAGACTTTTCCTCCCGGAGATTTTGGTAGCTTTCCCACTATATCCATACCCCACTTCATAAATGGCCAAGGGGAAACAATAGGATACAATGGTTCAGCAGGTTGATGCAGTATGTTACTATGTCTTTGACATGCGTCACATCTTCGAGCATATTCTGCGGCATCTTTTCTCATTGTTGGCCAATAATATCCTGTCCTTAATACTTTTGAGAATAACGACCTGCCCCCAGCATGGTTACCACAATCCCCTTCATGTATATCCTGAAGTACTTCTTTGGCTTCAGGATCCTCCAAGCACCTCAAATACGGTCCTGCAAGAGATTTCTTGTATAAAATATTATTTATAATAGTGAATCGTGATACCTTCATCCTAAATGCCTTAGGATTTTCATTTCCAGGGATGTGTCCTTCTTTGAGATATCTCATGATTGGAGCCGTCCAGGATTTAGGATCCTCTTCAGGATGCTCTGCTCCAGGATCCTGAATACCCGCTACTTCTTTATCCTGAGGCTTCGTTGCAGGATATAAGACATGTAGTATTGGTATTTGGGTCCCTTCAGGTATCCTGATCGATGATCCCAAATTTGCTAAGGCATCCGCTTCAGCATTATCCTCCCTTGGTACCTGTTCAAGTATAAAAACATCGAAATATCCTGCTAATTTTTTGAGAATATCGAGATATTCGATTAATTTCTCACCCTTAACTGCATAGGATCCATTAAAATGGTTAGTAATTAACAAAGAGTCAACATATACTTGCAAATTTTTGATACTCATACTCTTAGCCAATTCTAATCCTGCAATTAAAGCTTCATATTCTGCCTCATTATTAGTAGCAGGAAATTCACACCTAATAGCCTGGGGTAATATGTCCCCCTGTGGCGATTAGTAGTATTCCTAATCCTACTCCTCTTACATTAGATGCACCATCAGTATATAATGTCCAGGATCCTGAGGATTCTCCTAACTGTTGAACTTCTAGGTCTACCTCATCCTGAATATCACTACTGAAATCAGCCACAAAGTCAGCTAAAGCTTGAGACTTTATGGCATTTCTAGGTTCATATACTAAATCATAAGCACTTAACTTTACTTACCACTTGGCCATCCTGCCTGACATCTCTGGTTTCCTAAGCACATTTTTGACAGGATAATTTGTTTTAACATGTATCCTATGTGTCTCGAAATAATGTCTAAGCTTTGTCGATGCCATGACTAGAGCTAATATTAATTTTTCTAAATGAGAATACCTAGTTTCAGCATCTAACAAACTTTTACTAACATAATAAACAGGATATTGCTGACCTTCATGGTCTTTTATAAGAACAGCACTTACAGCATTCCCTGATACAGCAAGGTATAGGGATAGTGGTTCACCATTTTCAGGCTTCATCAATAAAGGTGCGGTTGAGAGATATCGTTTCAAATCCTGCAAGGCTGCTTCATGCTTCTCCCCCCATTCGAATCTTTTGTTTTTCTTCAGGATATCATAAAAATCTTTGCACTTCTCTGAGGATCTCGAGATAAACCTGTTTAAAGCTACTACTCGGCCTGTCAATCTTTGTACGTCCTTCATATTTGAGGGTGATTTTATATCCAGGATAGCTTTGATCTGCTCTGGGCTTGCTTCTATCCCCTTTTTGTCACCATATATCCAAGAAACTTTCATGCCCCCACTCCGAAATGGCATTTAGCAGGATTCAGCTTCATGTTGTATCGATCCAGGATATCAAATGCTCCCTTGATATCCTGGAGGTGATCCTTAGCCTTTTTAGATTTCACCACCATATCATCGATATATACCTCCATGGTGTCCCCCAGTTTGTCTTTGAACATCATGTTTACCAATCTTTGGTATGTTGCACCTGCATTTTTCAAACCAAAGGGCATAGCTGTATAACAATAAATACCTGTTGGTGTCATGAAGGCAGTATCCTCCTGGTCAGAAGGCTCCATTTGGATCTGTTGAAATCCTGAGGATGCGTCCATGAAGGTCAGCATTTCATGCCCGGCAGTGGCATCTACCATTGCATCAATGTGGGGAAGAGGAAATGGGTCTTTAGGACAAGCTTTGTTCAAGTCTGTGTAGTCCACACAAACTCTCCATTTCCCATTTTTCTTCTGTACTACAACCACGTTTGCTAGCCACCTTGGGAACTTAACCTCTCTGATTATCCTGGACTTTAATAATCTCTCAACTTCCTCCTGGATAATCGTGTTCCGCTCAGGAGCAAACTTCCTTCTTTTTTGCTGCACAGGCTTGAATGATTTATCAATTCCAAGCTTGTGAGTGATAATATCTTTAGATATGCCTGTCATATCCTCATGCTTCCATGCAAACGTTGACATCCTGCATTTCAAAAAGTTAATTAATTGTTCTTCAATATCCTGAGGGATATTGGTCCCTACGAGCAACGAAATATCGGGATTATCCTGGTCCAGGATTATTTTCTTCACATCCTGCTCCGGATCCTCCACGATATCCTGGGCCCGCATCTTTAATTGCTATGCTACACTAGGTTTGGTTGAGGATTTCATCGAGGATGAGTAGCATTCTTTCGCCTCCTGCTGATCACTATCAACTTTGACAACTCCCCAAGGGGTAGGTATCTTGATGCAGTGGTGATATGTTGATGGCACAGCCTTCATATCGTGAATCCACGGTCTTCCCAGTATGATGTTATAGCAGGATAGAGAATCCATCACACAGAAACGTTGTATCGAGTTGACTCCTTCAATGTATACTGGCAACTTTATCTCTCCCACTGTGTTTCTAGCCTCTCCACTGAACCCAACAAGCACGGTAGACTTTGAAGTGATATCCATTGGAGATACATTCATTCTCTTCAGAGTTTCTAGTTGGATTATGTTGACGGAGCTGCCATTATCAACCAATATCCTGCGTACAAAATGGTTAGCCACATATAACGTTATTACCAGAGCATCATGGTGAGGATCCTGGACAGTATCCCTGTCATCAGCATCAAAAGTGATCACTTTGTCAGTTGTGAGGGTAGTCATCCTGACAGGTTTGTCTCCCCTTTCGGCCTTAGCTTCCTTTGCATGTCTCTTTGCTGCCGAATACGAAGTTCCACAAATGTCGGATCCTCCCGAAATGAAGTTGATTATCTTGGCATCCGCGGGAGGTGATGCTGCTCGTTCAGGATCCTTCTCAGTATCCTGACCCTTATTCTTCTTTCTTCCTAAGAGATCTTTCAGATATCCCTTGCTTAGAAGATAGCTTATTTCTTTCCTTAGAGCAATGCAATCCTCAGTTACATGTCCGAAATCTTCGTGGAAAGCACACCATTTTGACTTATCTTTCCAGTCAGCCTTTTGTTGATTCTTTCGAGGCCACCTAGCCTTGTCTCCTAGACCCTGCATGGCATACATCAATTCAGGAATGTTAACAGAAAAGCAATATTCAGACAACTCAGGATACTCTTCAGGATCCTCATCTTCGATAGCATTCACTCTCTTGTTTTCATTTCTACCATATGGCTTAGGCCGATATGACTTGAATGAGGATTCTGACTTCCTGTTAGTTGACTCATAAGTGTTAGATGAGTTCATCCTTTCTTGCATCTTCCTGTCATCTTCCAGACGGATATATCTCAAAGCCCTGTTACGAGCTTCGTCGAGATTCCTGCAGGGATTCATTACAAGATCCTGATAAAACTGAGAATCCTTTTGTAATCCCATCTTAAAAGCTTGCACAGCTGTTGCAACATCAAGATGTGGGATATCCAAGGATTCTCGACTGAATTTGTTCACATAATCCCTCAAGGATTCCTGAGGCCCTTGAGTTATCCTGTAAAGATCACTGGTTAGTTTCTCAAAACTCCGACTACAAGAAAATTAACTGTTAAATAAATTAACCAAATGAGCAAACGAAGTAATTGAGTGAGGAGGAACGTTTAACAGCCATTTTAAGGCTGATCCTGTTAGAGTAGAACCAAATCCCTTGCACAAGCACGCTTCCTTGAGCTCCAGAGGGATAGGGTTAATCTCCATTCTTTCCCTATACTGAGCAATATGCTCCTCAGGATCCGTAGTCCTATCATAAAGTTTCATGTTGGGGGTTTGGAATCTCTTTGGGATCTCAGCATCACAGATAGGATATGCAAAACGAGATATCTTGTGGCTGTCTTGGGACACTTCCGGGATCGGCTGGACCACCCCAGGTACACTAGATATCATGTCCTTCAACTTCTGAAGTTCCCTAGTAAGTGCTGATGTTACACCTGTATCCTGCAAAGATCCACTATTGTTAGTAGCATGAGTATTATTATTATTTGACACGTTACCCGTTGGAGGATTTTGCCCATATCCTGAAGCATATCCTGAGCTCCTCATGGTTGACATCCTGACCGAGGAGGGTATTTCAGGAGTATGATTCTAAGGAAGGCTGGGCACAATATTCCCCCTGTTATCCTCAGTATACACAGCTGAACTAAAGTTCAACGTTCTGGGATGTAATGGAGTGACATTATCCTCAGCAGATCTGCTCGAGCCAGACTTCAGGAGTTGTATTTCCCTTAAAAGCATTTGGTTTGTTTCCTGTTGCTGCCTCATTTGTTCCTGCACACTTCCAAATAAAGTAAGAATTTCATCATTAGAAGCTAGAACGGGAGCAGATTCCTGAACACTGCGAGTAGGGATAATATCCTGAGGTCGTGAAGAGGCTGGCATCCTTGGAGGAGGTGGTGGAAGCACCGAACCAGTAGTAGCAGAAGTCATAGCAGACACAGCAGAGGAACTCATGTTTGATCTTGAGGCCATTATGGGCAATGTGGCAAAAAGTTTTGAAAATAGAAAGCCGATTAGCGATTTCACAAAAAAATTTAGTAAAGAGAGCACCACTTGCCCCACGGTGGGCGCCAAATTGTTTTGGTCAAAAATTACCTAAGCAATTTAGTGATCAAATTAGTTAAGTGAGGTAGTGTGCTAGAAAGTGTATTGAAAATATGCTTATTAAGTTATTTAGAAAATCAGTATTCAGGATACGGCTCAGGATATAGAGCTGTATCTATGATCAAACTATGAGCAAAAGGAAAGTAAACGACACGAGATGTACGAGGAAAGCCCTTGATCAATCTTGATCACCGGCATAAAACCTCGGGAGCTGACAATCGCAGCTGCCTTGTTCTTCTTATTACTTCAAACGTCAGGATACAGTGCAGGATGTGGTGCGGATCGACTATGTGTTACAATGAAATTTGAATACAAGTGTGGTGTTTGAAATGAGCTAGAGAGTGAAAGTGTTCGAGAGTGTCAGTGAAAAATTGTGTGCCTTAAACTGATCCGCCCCCATCTATTTATAGTAAAGATAATGTAACAAACTATCCTAAACTTCCGGGATCCAGCGAATATTCCCACTTGAACGTTGAGGACCAAGTCTTTCGGGTTCAACGGCTTCCTCATAACAAATACGCCTGAGTCTTGAGGAGAAGAAGTCTTGATGACCGTTAGTAACTTACAGCCAATAACCTGCACGTGTTTAATTCACTCAAACTTAGGATATCGCCCAAGATGTTAGCAATATCCCCGTCCAGTATCCTGGTCACAAACAAACAATTAAAAGCAGGATATTAGTCAGGATATGTATATTCAGAAAATGACCCATAACACCAACCATCTTGGGAACTTGACTTCTCTGATCATTTTGGACTTTAACAATCTTTCAACTTCCTCTTGGATGATTATATTTCGCTCAGGAGCAAACTTCCTTCTTTTTTGCTGAACAGGCTTGAACGGCCTGTCAATTCCAAGCTTGTGAGTAATAATGTCTTTGGATATACCTGTCATATCCTCATGCTTCCATGCAAACGTTGACATCCTGCACTTCAAAAAGTCAGTTAATTGTTCTTCAATATCCCGAGGGATATTGGTTCCGACGAGCACCGAGATATAAGGATTATCCTGATCCAGGACAACTTTCTTCACATCCTGCTCCGAAGCTTCCAAGGTATCCCGGGCCCACATCTTTAATTGCTATGCTGGATTAGGCTTGGTCGAGGATTTCATCGAGGATGTGTAGCATTCCTTCACCTCCTGCTGATCACTATCAACTTTGACGACCCCCCAAGGGGTTGGAATCTTGATGCATTGGTGATAAGTCGAAGGCACAACCTTCATGTCATGGATCCACGGCCTGCCTAGTATGATGTTATAGCAGGATAAGGAGTCCATCACACAGAAGCGTTGTATCGAGTTGACCCCTTCAACATATACTGGTAACTTTATCTCTCCTACAGTATTTCTAGCTTCTCCACTGAAACCAACGAGCACAGTGGACTTCGAAGTAATGTCCATCGGAGATACATTCATCCTTTTCAATGTTTCCAGCTAAATTATATTGACAGAACTACCGTTGTCCACCAATATCCTACGTACAAAATGGTTAGCCACAAATAATGTTATTACCAAAGCATCATGGTGAGGATCCTGAACAGTATCCCTTTCATCACTATCGAAAGTGATCACTTTATCAGTTGTGAGGGTAGTCATCCTGACTGGTTTGTCTCCCCTTTCACTCTTAGCTTCCTTCGCATGTCTCTTAGCCGCCGAATACGAAGTCCCACAAATGTCGGATCCTCCTGAAATAAAGTTAATTATCTTGGCATCTGCTGGGGGTGATGCTGCTCGTTCAGGATCCTTCTCGGGATCCTCGCCTTTATTCTTCTTTCTTCCCAGCAAGTCCTTCAGATACCCTTTGCTTAACAGGTAACTTATTTCTTTCCTTAAAGCAATGCAATCCTCGGTCATATGTCCGAAGTCTTCATGGAAGGCACACCATTTGGATTTATCCTTCCAATCAGCTTTCTGCTGGTTCTTTCGAGGCCACCTAGCTTTGTCCCCTAAACCCTGCATAGCATACATTAACTCAGGTATATTAACAGAAAAGCAGTATTCAGATAAGTCAGGATATTCTTCAGGATCCTCGTCTTCAACAGCATTCACTTTCTTGTTATCATTTCTGCCATATGGCTTGGAGCGATATGGCTTATATGAGGATTCTGATTTCCTGTTGGTTGATTCGTAGGTTGAGGTAGAATTCATCCTCTCTTGCATCTTCTTGTCATCTTCCAAACGGATATATCTCAAAGCCCTGTAACGAGCTTCGTCGAGATTCCTGCAAGGATTCATTACAAGATCCTGATAAAACTGAGAATCCTTTTGTAACAGCTGCAACATCAAGATGTGGGATATCCAAGGATTCTAGACTGAACTTGTTCACATAATCCCTCAAGGATTCCTGAGATCCTTGAGTTATCCTGTAAAGGTCACTGGTTAGTTTATCAAAACTCCGACTACAAGAAAATTGACTGTTAAATAAATTAACCAAATGAGCAAACGAAGTAATTGAGTGAGGAGGGACGTTTAACAGCCATTTTAAGGCTGATCCTGTCAAGGTAGAACCGAATCCCTTGCATAAGCATGCTTCCTTGAGATCTGGAGGGATAGGATTGATTTCCATCCGTTCCCTATACTGGGCAATATGCTCTTCAGGATCCGTAGTCACGTCATACAGTTTCATGTTGGGAGTCTGAAATCTATTTAGAATTTCAGCATCACAGATAGGATACGCAAAGCAGGATATCATGTAGCTGTCTTGGGATACTTCCGGAATTGGCTGGACCACTCCAGGTACACTGGATATCATGTCCTTCAATTTCTGGAGCTCCCTGGTAAATGTTGACATCATACCTGCATCCTGCAAAGACCCATTGTTGTTAGTAGCCAGAATATTATTATTTGACACATTACCGATCTGAGGATTTTGGCCATATCCTGAAGCATATCCTGAACTCCTCACAGTCGACATCCTGACCGAGGAGGGTATCTCAGGGGTATGATTCTGAGATTGGCTTGGGACGATATTCCCCCTGTTATCCTCAGTGTAAACTGCGGAACTGAAGTTCAAAGCCCTGGGCTGTATAGGAGTGACAGTTTCTTCAGCAGGTCTACTCGAGCTAGCTTTTAAGAGTTGTATTTCTCTTAACAGCATTTGGTTAGTTTCCTGTTGCTGCCTCATTTGTTCCTGCACACTTCCAAATAAAGTTAGAATTTCATCATTAGAGGCTAAAACGGGAGCAAATCCCTGAACACTCCGAGTAGGGATAACATCCTGAAGTTGTGAAGAAACTGGCATCCTTAGAGGAGGTGGTGGAAGCACCGAACTGGTAGTAGCAGAAGTCGTAGCGGACATAGTAGAGGAGCTCATGTTTGATCTCGAAGCCATTGAAAATAAGTTAGAAAAAAGTTTTGACAAAAGAAAACCGAATAATGATTTTACTAAAGTTTTTAGCAAAAATAGCACCACTTGCCCCACGGTGGGCGCCAAATTGTTTTGGTCAAAAATTACCGAAGCAATTTAATGATCAAATTAGTTAAGTGAGGTAGTGTGCTAAAATTATGTGTGAAAAATATGTTAACTAAGTTAGTTATAAAAATAATTTCAGGATACGGCTCAAGATATAGAGCTGTATCTGTGATCAAACAATGAGCAGAAAAGTAAAGGTTGACACGTGATGTACGAGGAAAGCCCTTGATCAATCTAGATTGCCGGCACAAAACCTCGGGAGCTGACAATCGCAGCTGCCTTGTTCTTCTATTGCTTCAAATATTAGGATACAGTGCAGGATGTAGAGCGAATCAACTAGGTGTTACAATGTGATTTGAATACAAGTGTTTGTGTGTAGTGTTTGCAGAGAGCTAGAGAGAAAGTGTTTGAAAATGTGAAAGTTGCGTGCCTTAATCTGATCCGCCCCCATCTATTTATAGTAAAACAAATATAACAAACTATCCTAAATAACCAGGATCCAGCGAATATTCCTCACTCGAACGTTGTAGACCTAGTCTTTCGGGTTCAACGTCTCTCCCATAACAAACATGCCCGAGTCTTGAGGAGATGAAGTCCATCTGACCGTTAGCAAACCCCAGCCTTTAACCTGTACGTGGTTAATTCAATCAACCTCAGGATATCGCCCAGGATGTTAGCAATATCCCCGTCCAGTATCCTGGTCACAAATAAACAATTAAAAGCAGGATATTGATCAAGATATGTACGCTCAGAAAATGACCCATAACAGGAAGTTAGCACCAAAGTGGGAAGGCCCCTATTTGATTGAAGCTGAAGCGGGAAAGGGGACATATCGACTGCTAACAATGGAAGGTGATTTGATACCAAGAGCTTGGAATGCTGTCCATTTGAAGAAATACTTCATGTAATAAGGATCCGTGATCCTTAGCTAATAAGTATCCTTGAAGGATCCTTACAAGACAGAGGATCCTCATTTTGGTAATGATCTAATCTTAAACTATTTCACTCTTTAATTATCCTATGTATAAGGATAAGGATCCTGGATCCTTTATCCTCCTTTTACTTGATTCTGAGTTTTGCAGAAGGTTTAGGTATCCTTAACAAAGGATTGAGTATCCACAGAAGTATCCAGTTATTTGGGCTTGACCCCAGTTATTTGGGCTTGACCCCAGTTCTTTGGGCCAGTCCCCAGTATCGCCAGTAGCGCACGATGATCCTCGTACAGTTCATGGCAGTGGGACCAGTACTCGCTTTAGGGGCTGACAATTTCATTGTACTGGCTGTATCCGGGATCCTACGTATAATGGTAGACGTACCATACATCCGTTCCTAAGGTTTCTAACGTTTTCACGTTAGCTAAGGTTTTGGCATTTTCATGTCACTAAGTTTGGATAGTCGCCAGCGAGGGCCATACTCCAGTTTACACACGATCCTTTGGGCTTGTCCCCAGTTATCCTTTGGGCTTGTCCCCAGTATATTGGGCTTGTCCCCAGAATTGTTGGGCTTGTCCCCAGTTACTAACTTTTCTCTTATATTGGCTTAGTCCCAACTTATATTCTGTTTCAGGATTTCGAAGTTATACAGCTAAGGATCCCTGATCCTTACCTTTTACTAAGGTTTGTCTTTTGGTTATCCTAATTATGAATGTTAAAGGGTTAGGATCCTAACTTGGATTCTCAGGTATGATCCTTAATCACTTTGATTTTGTTCATTATTCATCTAAGTGACCCTTATCCTTTGACAACAGAACTAATGATCCTTAAGTTACATAACTTTTCTGAATTTATTGACTATAGGATATTTGATCCTTGATCATATCCTAAAACTTTTAAACATGATTTACTAAACATTTATCCTTTACTTACAAATTCAAAGAAAGTGAATAACAACAGTAGGAAAATAAATAATACACAAGGATAACAACACGGGAAATAGCCAAAAAGTTGAAGTTATTTTTATTCACAAAAGTTAACCCTTCAAAGGTTGTCAAAATTACCTACCCCAAGCATCTACCAGCAATACGTGGCCCGTCCGCTGGGGTAGGTAATGGGTGTCGATTGTTAATAGGTCTTCAAGTGCAGGAAATATAAGATGGCAGGATAACAAGTGGCTTCATCCCCCAAACAGAGGATCCCTCCACCACCTATTATCCTACCTATTATCTAAGGATCCATGATCCATAACCCAAGAAACTATTGTTCAAAGTACAACCCAACATTGTTTAAAACACCATAACCGAAAAACTACCAAATCCTAAAAAAAAAATGGGCTCCGGTCGTGTCTAGAAATATCCTTCATCGCCCATTTCAGCAGCTCACACCTTGGCTGCATCACCTCCAGCATCATCACCACCAGCTTGATCCTTCCCGCTGCTGCCTGCCTCAAGCGCCAAGACCTCGGTAGCCTCCTCCTCATCCTCAAGCTCAGCTAGCTTTGCCTTCCAGCCCTCCTTGTCCCAAGTGGTCCTGTCGAAGTCAGGATCCTCAGCCTCCTGAGCCATTTGTAGCTTGATCTTATACATGGTGATTGTTAGGGCATGAATTTTATGCTAAGGATCATCTGTCCTGAGACTAGGCATGGATCACGGATGCTTAATGGCTGATGCAGAGAGTCTGAGGATCCAGAATCTGAGGATCACGAGTCTGAGGATCCAGGATCCTTAACAGAACTTATGTTTTGCACGTTTTTAATGTGTAAATGTAGGTAATGGACGTAGTGGACCACTTCTTTGCTGGAATCTCGTGGAATATGCTTTTAGGCACGTGCATATTGAAGAAATAACCGTTAGTGGTGGTCATGGGTGACTTCCACCTTTTTCGGGAAGTTAGTTAGTTGATTTTTCCTTATCTTTTTAAGGGGAAACAAGCTCATTAGAGGCACAATTCGTACACACCACAAAAAAAAACACTTAACACACGAATTCTCTGCAAACACTTAGCGAAAACACACACTTACACTAGAAATTCATTGTATTGAGCTTGTTTTATTCCGAAGTTGTACAAGGATCACTGCTGTTTTTGCAATATAGTTGGTGATCGGTAGTTTCCATCACCTGAGGTTTTTTATGCCAGAGATCTTCTAAAGATCAAGGGCTTTTTCCTCGTATAAATCTCGGTGTTCATCGTTGATTTCATATACTTGTTGTTCATACAATTAACCAAGCATCATATCTCACAAAATCAGATTTGGTTGCATTATCCTTGTGTGATTTTTGACCAAAACAGTTTGGCGCCCACCGTGGGGCAATTGGTGCTTCAATTCTGAGAAATTTTGTTCATTTCAGTTCATTACCTTCAACCACATGGCTTCTCAGGGAAAACTACTCCAAGTTCTATGTCGACGGTCACTTTTTCACAGGGCATTCCTGTTAGGGGTGGATTTCTAAATAACCAGTGATCCTTATTTGCTGTTGGATTTAGTGATCCTCAACTCTGTCTGAAGTAGTGATCCTCAGAAGTGTTGCAGGATCAGGATCATGGATCACTATAAGGATCCCAGTACTAATGGTTGTCTACTTTGAATTCGTGAATGTTTTGCAGGAAGTTCAACTCGGACTTAGTCTTGGCGACATTCCTGGAGAATATTCCCAGACTATCCCGCACGTGCTTGGCCAAAAATGGACGTTGTGGAGAACGTGGGAGATTGGCACAAAAGTCGGATAGTTAGTTTTAGTAGTTAATTTCTATTTTAAAAGGGGTAACGAGCTAGTATGAAAACACTTAGTCATTTATTCAGTCACACACACTCTCATATACTCGCACACTTGAAGCTCTCGACGAACATTCATTCATTTTTACTCACTTTTACACATTTCACGATAGTGATCCTTGTACCTAGCTCGTTACTATCCGAAGTTTTAAACATTTATTGATTTATTTGAGCTTGGTGATCGGTAGTTTCCATCACCCGGGGTTTTTTGTGCCGGAGATCAACTCTTGATCAAGGGCTTTTTCCCCGTATAAATCCTTGTGTCGTTTGTGCAATTTACATTGAAGTGATCCTTGTTATTGTTCTACATTATTAGCATCATACCCCGTAACAGAGAGTTTGGTTGCAATATCCTCAACAGATTTTTTGACCAAAACAGTTTGGCGCCCACCGTGGGGCAATTGGTGCTTCATCCTTAGAAAAATTCGCATTTTTGTGCTCATTACGGTTCACTACAACCAAGCAAATGGATTCCTCAGCGAAGAATGCTTCAAATTTGATGCCCTCATTCACTTCTTCACAAGGCGTTCCCCCTTTGCCTCCACCACCTTCTGGATCCCAGAAGAATGCTGAGAATGCTGCGAAGAAACCAACTCCCATTTTCTCAAAACCTCCAACTTCTTCTGCTTCTTACACTCCCACTACTAGTGACATGTTTACTTTGATTTTGCAGATGAAGGATCAGATACGGCAACAGGATAAGACCAATGAGAGGATTCTCAAGGAAATCAGAGATCTCAAGAAACAAAAGACAACGGCAGAGGATCATTCCCCACTGGTGCCGAAATCCTTGAATTTTGATACCCCGGTGATTACTTCTCAGCCATCAGTGGTTCCAGACGTTCAATATGTGGGTGGACCGAAAGGAGTGCACTACGGAACAACAACAGTGACCCAGGCATCAGGTTCATATTTCCAGCCAGCGGGATCCTATCCTCAGCATATGGGATCCCTCACGAATTCAGGAGGATATTCAGGAATGCAGCAGATTCAAGGATCCTCCTTTGTTCTAGGATCATCCCAGGTTCAAGGATCCTCCTTTGTTCCAGGATCATCCCAGGTTCAAGGATCCTTCTTTGTTCCAGGATCATCCCAGGTTCAAGGATCCTCCTTTGTCCCAGGATCATCCCAGGTTCAAGGATCCTCCTTTGTTCCAGGATCATCCCAGGTTCAAGGATCCTCCTTTGTTCCAGGATCATCCCAGGTTCAAGGATCCTCCTTTGTTCCAGGATCGTCCCAATTTCAGGGATCCTTCCAGATGCCAGGATCCTTGAGGAGTTTGCAAACAGGAAGTTCAGATGTCCATCAGGGAGATTTTATTCCAATGCAGACCAATGCTTCTACTGGTCCCTCGATTATTCTAGAGCCCCAACAATATGGATTAACATCCAATCTTCCTAATCTGAATCCGATGGGAGGTAACACTTTTAATAATTCTTATACTACTAACCATGGTCTTATGCAGGATCCAGGTATCAATCATGCCATGGCCAGAGAATTGCAGAAGCTAAAGGATATGATATCAAGTGTTCCAGGAGTGGTCAAACCTATTCCAGAGATTGCAGATGGGAGCCACAAGATATCTCGTTTTGCACCACCAATCTGTGATGCTGAGATACCCAAGAGGTTCCATGTGCCAACAATGAAACTGTATGATGGTTCGACGGATCCTGAAGAACACATAGCACAATACAGGGAGAGGATGGAGATCAATCCAATTCTAGAAAGGTTAAAGGAAGCATGCCTGTGCAAGGGATTCGGATCCACTCTTACTGGATCAGCTCTCAAATGGCTGCTAAGTCTTCCTCCCTATTCCATTACCTCATTTGCTAATCTAGTTAACTTGTTTAATAACCAGTTTTCTTGTAGTAGAAAATTTGAACGATTAACTAGTGATCTATATAGGATAACCCAGGGTCATAATGAATCATTAAGGGATTACATTACCAAATTTAGTAAAGAATCCTTAGACATTCCCAACTTAGATATAGCTACGGCTGTTGAGGCCTTTAAAATGGGATTGCTTAGGGATTCGTCGTTCTATGATAATCTTGTTATGACACCATGCAGGAACTTAGATGAGGTAAGAACACGAGCACTTAGGTTCATTCGGCTAGAGGACGACAAGAGGATCCAGGAGAGGTTAGCAGGATCCTCAAAGCAGGATAAGCAAGGATCCTCATTCAGGAACAACAAGTTCAGATCCTACAACAGATCTGATAACCAGAACGTGCATTCTGTAGATCAAGAGGAGGATGATGAGGATTATCCTCCAATTTCTGAATATTGTTTTTGTGTTGATAACAATGAACTAATCCTTGTGATGCAGAACCTAGGTGATAAAGCTAGATGACGGAGAAAAAATGATAGGCCTGCTGCAACTAAGGATAAATCAAAGTGGTGTGCATACCATGAAGATTTTGGGCATCTCACAGAAGAATGCATTGCACTAAGAAAGGAAATTGGATACTTGTTGAGCAAGGGGCATCTAAAAGAATTGTTGGGAAGAAAAAAGTCAAGGACTCAGGATCCTGAAAGGATCCCTGAGAAGGCTCCAGCCCCTCCAGCAGATGCACAAGTAATCAACTTTATTTCTGGAGGATCAGACATTTGCGGCACATCCTTCTCAGCAGCTAAAAGGCATGCAAAGGAAACTAAAATGGATAATGGAGAAAGACCTGTTCGAACATCAAGTGTCTCCGAAGGAAAAGTCATAACCTTTGATGAGGATGATCGTGTTGATATTCAGGATCCTCATCACGATGGTTTAGTTATTACTCTTTTCATTTCTAACCATTTTGTCCGCAGGATCCTTATAGACGGAGGAAGCTCAGTGAACATTATCCAGCTTGATGTTCTAAAGAAGATGGGTATTCCTGAATCGGACATCATACCAAGATCCTCCGTGCTCGTGGGATTTAGTGGCGAAACTAAGAATACCCTGGGGGACATTAAACTCCCAATATACATTGAAGGCCTACACTCTTATCAAAAATTTTGTGTTATTGACTGTTTATCTTGTTGTAATGTTATCCTTGGCAGGCCTTGGATACACGATATTAAAGCAGTCCCATCTACTTACCATCAATGCGTGAAGCTCCCTAGTCCTTGGGGAATAGTGAAGATTGATAGTGATCAGCAGGAGGCTAAGAATTGCTACACTTCATCGATGAAACCAGCCTCGAAGTCAAGGGAGCAATAGCAATCAAGGTATCCTCCAAGGGATGTCTTGGAGGCAACAGAGCAGGATGTGGTAGAAATCCTCATGGATCCCGATGATCCTGAATCCAAAATCTATATCGGATCAGGGATCCTTGGCGAAATGAAAGAAGACCTCGTATCCTTCCTCAGAAGGAGAAAGACTACCTTTGCATGGAGACACGAAGACATGACTGGTATATCCAAAGATGTAATCACTCACAAACTCGGGATTGACAGATCCTTCAAACCAATCCATCAAAGGAGAAGAAAGTTTGCACCGGAAAGGAATGCCATTATCCAGGAAGAGGTAGAGAAATTGCTCCGGGCAGGTATGATTAGGGAGGTCAAGTATCCAAGATGGTTGGCCAATGTGGTTGTTGTTCAAAAGAAAAAAAGGAAAGTGGAGGGTATGTGTCGATTTTACCGATTTAAATAAGGCATGTCCCAAGGATCCTTTCCCATTACCCCACATTGACTCCATGGTGGATGCAACTGTGGGTCATGAACTGTTAACTTTTATGGATGCTTCATCTGGATTTCAAAAAATCCAAATGGAACCATCCGACCAAGAGGATACAGCCTTCATGACTCCAACTGGTATATACTGCTATATTGCTATGCCGTTCGGACTAAGAAATGCAGGTGCAACATATCAAAGGCTGGTGAATATGATGTTCAAGGATCAGATTGGACAAACTATGGAGGTTTACATAGATGATATGGTAGTAAAATCCATAAAAGCTGAGGATCACCTAAGGGACTTGGAGGAAGCATTCGATATCCTTGACAAATATAACATGAAACTTAATCCTTCAAAATGTCACTTTGGTGTTAAAGCAGGTAAATTCTTAGGATATATGGTGACAAAGAGAGGCATTGAAGCTAGCCCGGAACAAATCAAAGCAATAGTGAACATCAAATCTCCGGCCAATGCTAAGGATGTTCAAAGGCTAACAGGCAGGATAGCAGCTTTGAACAGATTTATATCCAAATCCTCAGAGAAGTGCAAAGAATTCTATGATATCCTAAGGAAGAACAAGAAATTTGAGTGGACTGAGAAGCATGAAAATGCTTTAAGAGCCCTCAAAGATTACCTATCCTCAGCCCCGGCTTTGATGAAACCAGAAAAAGGCGATGTGCTATCCTTGTATCTTGCAGTATCCTCAAAAGCAGTAAGTGCGGTCCTTGTTAAGGATCATGAAGGTACACAACATCCTGTCTATTATGTAAGTAAAAGTTTACTTGATGCCGAATCCAGGTATTCACACCTTGAAAAGCTTATTCTTGCATTAATTATGGCATCTACTAAGCTAAGACATTATTTTGAAACTCATGTTATTGTTGTTAAAACTAATTTTCCAATTAAGAATGTCCTCAGGAAACCAGAGATGTCAGGAAGGATGGCTAAATGGGCAGTGAAGCTGAGTGCATATGATATAAGATATGAGCCTAGGACAGCCATCAAATCCCAAGCATTAGCTGACTTTGTGGCTGATTTCAGTAGTGATTTACAAAAAGAAGCTGAGTTAGAAGTCCAGCAGCTAGAAGAGACCAAGGATCCTTGGATACTCTATACTGATGGATCCTCAAATGTCAAAGGCACAGGGCTTGGAATACTACTAAAATCGCCACAGGGGGACATAATACCCCACTCTATAGCTTGTGAGTTCCAAACCACTAACAATGAGGCTGAATATGAAGCCTTAATTGCCGGTTTGCAAATTGCAAAGCATATGGGGATCAGGTATCTTGAGGTACATGTAGATTCTTTGTTAATTACAAACCACTTTAATGGATCCTACGCTGTTAAAGGTGAAAAGCTAACCAAATATTTAGAGATAGTCAAAAGTTTGGCACTCTCTTTTGTTTCCTTTAGTTTGACGCAGGTACCAAGGGAAGAAAATACAGAGGCTGATGCATTGGCTAACTTAGGATCATCCTTGAAGATCCCGGAGGATATCAAGATCCCTATTATCCATATCCTGACCCCGGCTATCGAGGATCACGAAGCTATGGAGATAGGAAATGATTCTGCAATTATCCCTTGTGAGGATACTCAATCCCATTCAGGATCAGGATCATGGATCTCACCAATTATGAGATACTTACAACATGGAGAGATTCCTACAGGAGAAAACCCTAGGGCTTTCAAATCTAAGGTATCTCAATTCACAATCTTAAATAATATGTTGTATAGATGATCTCTTGCAGGACCATACTTGAGATGCATTGAGGATCCTGAAATCCAAGAAGTTCTAAAAGACTTCCATGAAGGAGATTGTGGAAACCACACTGGGGGCAGGGCATTATTCTCAAGGATCCTGAGGACAGGATACTATTGGCCAACCATGAAGAGAGATGCTGTGGAGTATGCTAAAAGATGTGATCCTTGTCAGAGACACAGCAATATCCTTCATCAACCAGCTGAATTATTGCATCCTATATCCTCCTCTTGGCCATTTATGAGATGGGGTATGGATATAGTTGGTAAGCTCCCTAAGGCACCTGGTGGAAAAGTATTCATGCTAGCTATGACTGATTACTTCTCCAAGTGGATAGAGGCTGAAGCTTTTGCCCAAGTCAGAGAAAAGGAAGTTATATCCTTCATTAAAAGAAATATTATAACTAGATTTGGAATTCCTTCTGAGATTATATGTGATAATGGTTCCCAATTTATTGGGGGCAGAACCACTAACTTTTGTGACAGCTGGGGGATTAAGATGATAACATCAACACCAGTCCACCCACAAGCTAATGGTCAAGCAGAATCATCCAACAAGATCATCATCAACAATTTGAAGAAGTAGCTTGGATCCAAGAAAGGGAAATGGGCAGAAGAACTACCCTATGTGCTTTGGGCTGATAGGACAACCCCTAAGAATGCTACTGGTCAAACGCCATTCTCTTTGGTATTTGGGGCAGAATCAGTGATCCCAACAGAAATGGTGGTTCCAACTGCTAGAACAAGTACCCGTGATCCTGAGGAGAATAATGAGAACTTGGCTCAAGACCTGGATACTATTGAAGAAATCAGGGATATGGCTAGGATAAGGATGGCCAGTTATCAACAAAGAATGGCTGGTGCTTACAACAAAAATGTCAGGATCAGGAGGTTTCAAGTTGGAGATATGGTATTAAGTAAAGCATTTCAGAATACCACCAATCCTGCTGATGGAAAATTGGCTCCAAAATGGGAAGGCCCTTATTTGATTGAAGCTGAAGCAGGAAAGGGGGCTTATAGATTGCTAACCATGGAAGGTGATTTGCTACCAAGAGCTTGGAATGCTGTCCACCTGAAGAAATATTTCATGTGAGCAGGATCCTCATGGCACAGATGATCCTCACAATAAGGATATCCTTAAAGGATCCTCAAAGTATCGGTGATCCTTACTTAGGTAATATCCTAAACTTGAACTATTTCATTTCTTTATTTTCTCATATAAGGATAAGGATCATGTATCCTTTATCCATCTCTCACGTGAGTTTAAGTTTTGAAAGTTCAGGTATCCTTAGCATAACATTGGTTATCCGCTGAAGCAATCCGTTCCTTGGGTTTAACCCCAGTTATTTGGGCTTGACCCCAGTTCCGCCTGTAGCGCATGATGATCCTGGTATAGTTCAAGGCAGTGGGACTAGTACTCGTTTTAGGGGCTGATAATTCCATTGTACTGGCTATGCCTAGGATCCTACGTATAATGGTAGACGTACCATACATCCGTTCATAAGGTTTCTAACGTTTTCACGTTAGCTAAGGTTTCTAACGTTTTCACGTTAGCTAAGGTTTTGGCATTTTCATGTCACTAAGTTTGGATAGTCGCCAATTAGGGCCATACTCCAGTTTACATACGATCCTTAACTATTTTTAATTCTATTCATTATTTATTTGAATAACCCTTAAAGTTTGACAACTAGACTTGTGATCCTTAAAATATATTACTTTTTGGGATTCTTTAACTATAGGATATTCGATCGTGGATCATGCTCTAAACATTTTTAATCTGACTTGTTCTAAATTGTTTATTCAATAAATGTGCATCAAAACAAAGGAGAATCAAAGAAACAAAAGGATAACAACACAAGATAAGCGACAAAAGGTTAAGATTTTATTTATTAACAAAGGATTAACCCTTAAAAGGTTGTCAAAATTACCTACCCCGAGCATCTACCAGCAAAACGTGGCCCGTCCGTTGGGGTAGGTAAAGGGTGTCCATGATAATAAGTTCGAAAGTAGTGCAGGAATATAAAGGCGGCAGGATCACAATGGCTTCATCCCCCAAACAGAGGATCCCTCCACCAATTGCAATCCTGCCTATTGTCCAAAGGATCATACATGATCCTTCATCCTAAAAACTATTGTTTAAGTACAACCCATCATTGTTCAACAGAAAACACCATAACCAAAACAAACTATCAAACTTAAAAAATGGGCTCCGGCTACGTCTAGAAATGTCCTTCATCGCCCATTCATGCAGCTGCGGCTGCATCATCATCCCCTCCAGCTGCGGTATCCTTCATCAGATCCTTTCCGCTACCACTTGCCTCAATCGCCAAGACCTCAGTAGTCTCCTCCTCATCATCCTCGAGATCAGCCAACCTTGCTTTCCAGCCCTCAACATCCCAACTACTTTTATCAAAGTTAGGATCCTGAGCTTCCTGGGCCATCTTCAATTTTGTCTGATACATCGTGATGGCAGCAGAGACCTTAGCATTTTCTATGAGATCATGCTTCTCATAGTCAAGGTCAATCAGAAGTTTAGCTGTTTTAGTCTTGGCATCTTGGAGTTCCTTCTGAAGATCAGCAATGGCAAGGTCCTTAAGCACGGCAACCTGTTGGAGGTCAGCAATCTTCTTGTCCTGCTCCTCAACATTCCCCACGTAATCTTCAATTTCAGCAAATTTCTGCAAAGAAAAGGATAAGGCAGTTCAAGATCAGGTGATCCTCATACGAGTAGGATACCTAGGCAGGGTTGGTGATCCTTACATCATTGAAGTATTCAAGGAACTGGTGGCAGATCAGTGGTAGGCCTTGAAGATCCTCAGTATCAGAAGTTTTCCTCTTCTTGCCACCCTTTCCTTTAGTGGGTGCCTTTGGAATGGAGATGCTAGGACTGGTAGTGGACCTCTTCTTCCGGGATCGAACAACATCAAGGTCAGCCGTGTTGAACTGGGATACAGGCTTGGCAGATTTTCTGGCACCTACACATTCAAAGCAAGATGAGTATCCTTATCCTATTTCAATTTATTTATTTTAATATTCAAACTATGTAAAAGGCAGGATACTTACTTGACATGGTAATGGAACCTGAGGATACTTCTTGTGAGTCTTGGGTGTCTATCTTGAATGTCCTTGTTTCAGGATCAAGCTTCCAAAAAGCAGCGAGCCTATCCTTGGTTTCAGGTGATGTGATGATGTGTGAGACAGAAATAGCTGCATAACACAAGACAAAAAGGGGGTCAGTAATCCTTATACAAAAACAAGACTACCTGGTGATCCTTCTCAGGATCCTCCGGCCTACCATGGGTGGACCATGTCCTTGGTAGATGCTTTCCGTTTGGAATGGTATCCCTCCTGACAAAGAAGAAGAGACGTTTCCAATTTGTGTCATTCTTAGTAACTTTAAGAAGAGGGTGTTCTCCACCGGGTTTTCGTTTGAACAAATATCGATGGGAACCAAAGGTAGTAAGATCATACAATTGTGTCAGCTCTGACATGCCTAAATCAATGCCTTCCTGCTCAATGATCCTCTCCAGGGTATACAAAACCCTCCAAATCATCGGCATGGCTTGGATGTAAGAGATGCCGGTAAGGGAAAAGAAGGATTGTGTAAATTCTGGGAAAGGATAGGTGTATCCTATGGCGAATGGAGTAACTGGAAAGGCAACAGATGTTTCCGAAACATAGTCGCTCAGAATAGTAGGATCAAAGGGTTTGAAAAAAGCACTCGCCGGAAAGCAATGACGAATCTTGTCTATCTGAGCATCATTAAAGTAACACCTTTCATTTATGGAGTCTTTGATGATCTTTTGACTCTTCAAGGGACTATCCTTCTGGTGATCCTTGGCGGGGGAGGACCGGAGCATCATTCTTGAAGAGATAATGGTAAAGTAAGAGAAACAGAGTAAGAGAAGGAAGAAGATGAAGAGACAATACCTGTCTATCTTCGGAATGCAGTTATAAAGGGAGTCTTTCTGAAAATTTTAAATGCATTTGATCCTATCTCTATCTCCTATTTATAATCATGATCGTGCAGGGATGTCACTTCTGTGACGTCATGATCGCAATGGCTAGTCCGCTTATAACGGCTAGTTATCCGTTGGTTAAATATGGATAAGATCGACAAAATATAACTCATCTATTTACATATTTACTCCTTATATTTTGGGGGCAATTGTTAGGGGTGGATTTCTAAATAACCAGTGATCCTTATTTGCTGTTGGATTTAGTGATCCTCAACTCTGTCTGAAGTAGTGATCCTCAGAAGTGTTGCAGGATCAGGATCATGGATCACTATAAGGATCCCAGTACTAATGGTTGTCTACTTTGAATTCGTGAATGTTTTGCAGGAATTTCAACTCGGACTTAGTCTTGGCGACATTCCTGGAGAATATTCCCAGACTATCCCGCACATGCTTGGCCAAAAATGGACGTTGTGGAGAACGTGGGAGCTTGGCACAAAAGTCGGATAGTTAGTTTTAGTAGTTAATTTCTATTTTAAAAGGGGTAACGAGCTAGTATGAAAACACTTAGTCATTTATTCAGTCACACACACTCTCATATACTCGCACACTTGAAGCTCTCGACGAACATTCATTCATTTTTACTCACTTTTACACATTTCACGATAGTGATCCTTGTACCTAGCTCGTTACTATCCGAAGTTGTAAACATTTATTGATTTATTTGAGCTTGGTGATCGGTAGTTTCCATCACCCGGGGTTTTTTGTGCCGGAGATCAACTCTTGATCAAGGGCTTTTTCCCCATATAAATCCTTGTGTCGTTTGTGCAATTTACATTGAAGTGATCCTTGTTATTGTTCTACATTATTAGCATCATACCCCGTAACAGAGAGTTTGGTTGCAATATCCTCAACAGATTTTTTGACCAAAACAATTCCGCCTTTGCATCATCTCCCCCTTGCATTCCAGAAGAATGCTGAGAATTCTCCAAAATGAAGGATCACATGCAACAGCACGTCAAAACTAATGGCAGGATCCTTCGCGAAATTGATAAATCAGCAGAGGATCACTCCCCTTTGATGTCGAGGTCGCTGAATTTCGACACTCCGGTCATAACTTCCTAGCACTTTGCAGCTCCATATGTCCAATACCAGGGTGCATCGATAGGAATGCCTTCTGGATCATCGGTAATGTCTCAGGCTCGAGGATCCTCTTTCCAGTCTTCAGGATCCTCATTTCAGCATCAGGGATTCTTCACCAGTTTAGGAGGATGCATGGGGACGCAGCCAATTCAGGGATCCTCCTCCCAGGTTCAAGGATCCTCTCAGGTTCAAGGATCCTCTCAGGTTCAAGGATCCTCTCAGGTTCAAGGATCCTCTCTGGTTCAAGGATCCTCTCAGGTTCAAGGATCCTCTCAGGTTCAAGGTTCCTCCTCTCAGGTTCAAGGATCCTCTCAGGTTCAAGGTTTCTCCTCTCAGGTTCAAGGATCCTCTCAGGTTCAAGGATCCTCACAGGTTTAAGGATCCTCTCAGGTTCAAGGATCCTCTCCGGTTCAAGGATCCTCTCTGGTTCAAGGATCCTCTCAGGTTCAAGGATCCTCTCAGGTTCAAGGATCCTCTCAGGTTCAAGGTTCCTCCTTCTAGGTTCAAGGATCTTCATCTCAGGTTTCCGGATCTATGGATTATCCTCCAAGACCTACATTCACAGCACTTCAAGGATCCAACATCTTCCAGGATCAAGGATACCTAAGGAGTGTGCAACCCGGAAGTTCAGATGTTTATCTAGGAGACTTCATACCAATGCAGACCATTGATTCCTCTGGTCCCTCGGTTATGCCAGAATCCCGCCAACATGGATTCACATCTAGAATTCCAAATTTGAATCATTCAGGAGAGATACCGAAGAGGTTTCAGACATCAAATTTGGTTGCTTGTGCAAGGGCTTTGGATCCACACTTGCCGGATCAACGTTAAAATGGCTGATAAGTCTTCCTCCTTACTCTATTACTTCATTTGCTAATCTAGTTAATTTGTTTAATAGCCAATTATCATGCAGTAGGAGATTTGAACAATTAACTAGTGATTTATATAGGGTAACTCAAGGTCATAATGAATCACTTAGAGATTACATAATTAAATTCAGTAAAGAATCCTTAGAAATCCCTAACTTAGATATTGCTACAGCTCTAGAAGCCTTTAAAATGGGTTTTCTTAGGGATTCAATGTTCTATGATGATCTTGTCATGACCCCTTGCAGGAACTTAGATGAGGAAAGAAACAAGGCCCTTAGGTTCATCTGTTTAGAGGATGACAAAAGGATCCACGAGAGATTGTCAGGATCCTCAAAGCAAGATAAATAAAGATCCTATCTCAAGGATAACTGGTCCAAGCAATACTCCAAGCATGACAACCAGAATGTGCATGCTGTGGAACAAGAGGAAGATGATGAGGATTATCCTCCTATTTCTGAATATTGTTTTCCTGCTGATAATAATGAACTAATCCTTTCTATGCAGAGTTTAGGTGACAAGGTTAGGTGGTCAAGGAAGAATGACAAACCGCCTGCCACCAAAGACGAATCGAAATGGTGTGCTTACCATGGGGATTCTGGTCATATCACAGACGAGTGCATAGCATTAAGGAAGGAGATAGGTTATCTTTTGAGCAAATGATACTTGAAGGAATTGCTCGGAAGGAAAAAGTCAAGGATCAAGTATCCTGAGAAAGTTCCCGAAAAAGCTCCTCCTCCACCATCCGATGCTCAAATCATCCATTTCATCTCCGGAGGTTCTCAGCAGCTAAGAGACGTGCAAAGGAAACAAAGATAGAGAATGGGGCAGACCTGTTCGGACCTCCCTCCTTACCCAGCAGAAAGTGATATCATATGATGAGGATAACTGTGCGGACATTCAGGATCCTCATCACGACAGTGCCATGGATACATGATATGAAGGCAGTCCCCTCAACATATCATCAATGTGTCAAGCTCCCAACTCTATGGGATGTGGTGAAGATAGAAAGTGATCAGCAGGAGGCAAAGAACTGTTACACTTCTTCATTGAAGCCAACCTCCATGGAGCAAGACGTCAAGGATATTCTGTTGAACCCAGAGGATCCTGAATCCAAAATTTTTATAGGATCCGGGATCCTAGACAGTATTGAGAAGGATTTAATATCCTTCTTGAAAAGAAGAAAGTCTACCTTCGCTTGGAAACATGAAGATATGACAGGAGAAAGTTTGCACTCGAAATAATGCCATTATCCAAGAAGAGCACCAGCCCTGATGAAACCAGAAAATGGAGAATCGTTATCCTTATACTTAGCTATTTCAGTTAAAGCAGTAAGTGTGATCCTAGTTAAGGATCATGAAGGCTCTCAACATCCGGTATACTATGTAAGTAATATTCTACTTGATGCTGAGGCCAGGTACTCTCATTTAGAGAAATTAATTCTTGATTTAATTATGGCTTCTGCTAAACATAGACATTATTTAGAAACTCATACCATTATTGTGAAAACTAACCTTGCTATCAAGAATGTTCTCAGGAAACTTCAAATGTCAGGTAGAATGGCAAAATGGGCAATCAAGTCCCAAGCTTTACTTGACTTTGTGGCTGATTTCAGTAGTGATCTACAAAGGGAAGCTGAATTAAAAGTTCAACAACTTGAGAAGACCAAGGATCCTTAGACACTCTTCACGGATGGAGCTTCAAATGTTAAAGGAAATTGACAAGGCACACTACCAAAATCGCCACAGGGGGACATCATACCCCAATCCACTGCATGGAATTCCAAACCACTAATCATGAGTCAGGAAACTGGCAGATTCTTTTGCTTTTTTCAGTCTACCACAGGTACCCAGGGAAGAAAATGCAGAAGCTGACACTTTAACTAACCTTGGATCATTCCTAAAGATGCCAGAAGATGTGAAAACTACTCACCACCCATGTTTTAACTCCTGCAATTGAGGATCACGTAGCCATGGAGATAGTGGAGGATTCTGGAATCATACCTGGTGATCCTGCACAGTCGAATTCAGGATCTTGGATCCTTCCAATCCTAAGATATATACAACATGGAGAGATCCCTACAGGACAAAATCCTAAAGCTTTCAAAGTCAAGGAGACTGTGGAAACTACACTGGGGGCAGAGCACTATTCTCAAGGATCCTTAGAACAACATACTATAGGCCTACCATGAAGAAGGATGTTGTGGATTATGCAAAGAAGTGTGATGCTTGTCAAAGACACAGTAATATTCTACACCAACCAACATAACATCTGCATCCTAAGAAGAAGCTTTTGCTCAAAGTCAGAAAAAAGGAAATGGCCAGTTACAACAAAGAATGGCTGGAGCATACAACAAGAATGTCAGGATTAAAAGATTTCAAGTTGGTGATTTTGTGCTAAGAAAAGCATTCCAGAACACTACAAATCCTTCTGATGGCAAGCTAGCACCAAAGTGGGAAGACCCCTATCTAATTGAAGCTGAATCAAGAAAGGGGGCATATCATTTGTTAACAATGGATGGTGATCTCCTACCAAGAGCTTGGAATGCTGTTCATCTCAAAAAATACTAAGTAAGAAGGATCAGGGATCCTCAGCGATACCGGTATTCTGATTAAGGATCCAGGATCCTCAAAGGATATATGATTCTACATTTGGTAACACATTACTTTCATTTTCATTTTCATTCATTTTATACTTATTACTTATCATAAGTTAAAGATGTTAATCAGTTAACATCTATTTTCACAAAGTTTAACCTTTTGCAGAGTTGTTATCATTTTACAGAAGATCAAAGTGGTTGGCCAACTCTCCAAAGTTTATGGGCTTGTCCCCAGTTTCGCCAATAGCGCACGATGATCCTGGTGCAGTTCAAGGCAGTGCGACCAGTACTCGTTTTAGGGGCTGACAATTTCATTGTACTGGCTGTACCCAGGATCCTACGTATAATGGTAGACGTACCATGCATCCGTTCCTAAGGTTTCTAACGTTTTCACGTTAGCTAAGGTTTCGGCATTTTCATGTCGCTCAAGTTTGGATAGTCGCCAGTGAGGGCCATACTCCAGTTTACATCCGTTTATATGGGCTTGACCCCAGTTTACATCCGTTTATATGGGCTTGACCCCAGTTTACATCCGTTTATTTGGGCTTGTCCCCAGTTTATTTGGGCTTGTCCCCAGTTTGTTGGGCTTGTCCCCAGTTACTAACTCTTATCTTATATTGGCTTAGTCCCAAGGTGTATCCTATTTCAGGTTTTTGGAGACAAACGACCAAGGATCCTTGATCCTTACCTTCCATTAAGGTTTGTCTTATGGTTATCCTGTTTATAATGATAAAGGTTAGGATCCTAAGTTGGATTCTCAGGTATGATCCTTAACTATTTTGATTTTATTCATTATTCATTTGAATAACCCTTATACTTGACAAGTGAACTTGTGATTCTTAAACTATATCACTTTTTAGAACTTATCGGTTATGGGATATGTCACACCCCCAAAATCCACACGCGGAGTACCACCACTTGGAGGAGTGACATGACCAGGATCAAGCCACCAATCATATTGAACATAAGTATATAGTAAAAGTCATTCATCAATACGATAGGTGTTCCCAAAACCAAATATAAACAAGTGTGTAGCGGAAGCAATAATGTAAAACCCAACATAGGTTTAAGTACAAAATGTCATAATGTTTAACAACACATTCACGATCCATGTCCACAACGACCGTGCCTCCCGTGCAAGCTCCAAAAGTACCTAAAGTCCTGCAAGGCATGTAACAGAGAGTCAACAACTAGTTGAGCGAGTTCACAGTTGGTTATTTAGTTATAATGTTCATATCGTAAATTGTATATTCGTTTAGTAAACCATGTATCGTATTAATCCTTATCGCGGCCAATCCAGGCATCTGTGCGATTATTAGTGGGGGCTTCCCATGTGTAGACTAGTCGTATTTGTACGCGCCCTTCTTGATCCAAGGACCGTAGCGAGTGTGATTGTCCTACCCAAGGAGGACGAACGTACGTTAAGGTTGTTGTCCTACCCAAGGAGGACGAGCATGCGTTAAGGTTGTTGTCCTACCCAAGGAGGACGAACGTATGTATTCTACCCAAGGAGAATACGCAGGATTAATATTGGCATCCTACCCATGGAGGATGGCGGTACATATCCTACCCAAGGAGAATATGTAGGTTCCATTTTAATTTCTTAACCCATTCCCAAACCACCGGGAATCCCATGCCTTAGAAAGAGTGTGAACTCACCTTGTTTTGCTCGGTATGCTAAGTTAAGTGCTCACAATTAAATCAGTCAAGTCCTATAGTGCACGTATACTCAATCAGTTCACATTGTTTGTAAAGTTTCACATGGAACTAGTGTCACAGTAATATCATGGAGTGTTTGACAGTTCATTTCATGCAACATAAGCAGTTAATCGCATCCATACATTTAACAGAGTTGACATCTAGCAAATTAACTAAGTAAATAAAGTTAACAGATTTCATGGAATAACAGAATTAATCCACTTCATTGAAATAATAAACAAATAGAGTAAGTCAGTTAACCCAGTTAATCAACTTAACAGAATTGTCATCTAACAGAGTTACTCAAACAATGAAGTTCTCAAAATACATATTTAACAAAGTTAAATAAACTAAATGAGTTATTCAAGTGATTAGTTTAATTGAATAACATATTTAATGACAATAATTATTAACAGTACACAAGTTGACGAACACACCCTAGTGCCGAAAACACATAAGTGCCGAAATCCCTATGGCCGAAAACCCTTAAGAGCCGAAAACACCTTTAGCCGAAATCCCTTAAGGATCGAAATCCCTATGGCCGAAAACCCTTAAGAGCCGAAAACACCTTTAGCCGAAATCCCTTAAGGATCGAAATCCCTCACATGGGCCGAAATCACCCACATGGGCCGGAACTGTTTGGGCCGAAATCACTTAAGTGATTTCGTCCATTTTAAAATGGTGAGGGTGTTTTCGTGAGTCTTGGGATTTCGCCAGTTCTATCATCATCAACAACACAGTTCATATAAAACCCAGCAACTCTAATCTTATTACGGTTACATGATTAGTTATAAATGAAATCATTAAATCAAATCATGATATGATATGTAACAGATAAACTACCAAATCATTGAGATCAAGACTATATCTAAATCAGCATATCTTTCATTAACAGATACTTACTGTTGATCAATTCATCCAATATACAGGCACATATAATCGAATAGCTCATCTAATATATATAACAGTTTGTGAACAACCACATATGTATATTCATATATAACAATTAAACATCCAAAATCATGCGATAAGCATCTAAACCAACTGAATCATGTAAATCACTAACCATGAATTAAACAGAGGTTTGGTTTCTAATGAGGAATCCTCTTTGTTGGGTTTTCAGAGGTAGAGAGAGAAAAACAATGTGATAAGATAAGGTTTGATAAGTGTGAAACTTCTCTGAGAAGTTTTGTGATAATATAAATATCTAGTATACCCCACTGGGCCAAAAGCCCATTTGTTGTTTTTGTTGGTCATCAGTGGACGAAAACACATAAAGTGTTTTCACCACTTGGGTGATTTCATGGGTACTTGTTTTCAGTAAGAGTTCCATCTATTTTCAACATGTTAATTAATATAAAACCTTATTAACACACACTCACATATAATAAATATCATGGATCCCAAGTATAAAATCTCAATCGAAATACGATATAACGTATTACAAATGTAAGCGTTGTGAAAGAACGAGTCGTATAAACAAACAACATAAACAAATAAAATAAAATAACGTGCACTAAATGCGAAGATGGAAATCTTGGAAACTCGAGTTGTCACATTATCCCCAACTTGGAAGAAATTTCGTCCCGAAATTTAGCATGCGGTTACTGAGGAAGCTAGGTAAGTTATCGTTTACTGGTTCTCCTGGGGTGTCACATCACCCTCTCTTGATTTGGAATTTCTTCCCGAAATTCTGTAGTAGCTTCAGCCTCAGTAGTAGTTGCATTGTTTTCGAACAACTGGGGATATTTGAGTTCCATTTGGTCTTCGCGTTCCCAGGTGAACTCTGGGCCACGACGTGAGTTCCAACGAACTCGAACAAGAGGTATTCTGGTGTTCTTGAGGACCTTAACATCCCGGTCCGTGATTTCAACTGGTTCTTCGACGAAATGCAACCGTTCGTCGATAGTGAGCTCCTTCAGAGGAACTATGTGGGTCTCATCTGACAGACACTTCTTCAGATTCGACACGTGAAGAAAAAAAACGTTGTGAACTGCACTGAGTTCAGCTGGTAAGTTCAGTCTGTAGGCCACTTTGCCTATTTTCTCTATGACTTCAAACGGTCCAACGTATCGTGGATTGAGTTTGCCCATTTTGCCAAAACGAACAACACCCTTTCAGGGTGAAACTTTGAGTAGTGCTCGATCCCCAACCTGGAACTCGAGTAGTTTCCTGTCTTTATCGGCGTATGCTTTCTGACGGTCACGAGCTGCCGCCATGCGTTGCCGTATTTGAGCAATCTTTTCAGTAGTATCAACTACCATTTCTGGACCTGTGATCTGACTGTCACCCACCTCTGCCCAACAAAGAGGTGATCGACATTTACGCCCGTATAATGCCTCAAATGGAGCAGCTTTAATGCTGGTGTGGTAACTGTTGTTGTACGAAAATTCCACAAGTGGCAGATGTTTTTCCCAGCCCTTGCCAAAGTCAATTATGCACGCCCGAAGCATGTCTTCTAGAGTTTGAATAGTGCGCTCAGACTGCCCATCGGTCTGAGGATGATAAGCTGTGCTCATGTCTAGACGAGAGCCAAAAGATTTGTGCATTGCTTGCCACAGTTCTGAAGTAAAACGTGCATCACGATCAGAAATAATAGATGTGGGCACCCCGTACCTCGAGACAACTTCCTTAAGGTATACGTCTGCTAGAGTGGAGAACTTATCCGTTTCCTTGATAGCCAGGAAATGAGCAGACTTTGTGAGTCAATCCACGATCACCCAAATAGTATCATTTCCGCGCTGAGATTTAGGTAGGCCAGTAACAAAATCCATGGAAATTTGTTCCCATTTCCATTGTGGTATCTCAGGTTGCTGGAGTGGGCCTGATGGTTTCTGATATTCCGCTTTGACTCTCGCACAAGTCAAACACTTGCTAACGTAAGTTGCTATGTGGGCCTTCATGCTAGGCCACCAATATGTAGTTCTGAGGTCGTGGTACATCTTATCCGAACCCGGATGTACTGAATAGCGAGATTTATGAGCCTCATCCATTACCAGCTCACGTAAATTACCATAGAGTGGGACCCAGATGCGTCCTGTTACATAGTAGGCGCCGTCTGCCTTTTGTTCTAACTGTTTCCTTGAACCGCGTAGGGCTTCAGCCCTGACGTTTTCTGGTTTCAATGCTTCTATCTGAGCATCTCGTATCTGTGAAGGAAGACTGGACTGAATAGTGAGTTGCAACGCTCGTACACGCCTAGGTGTAGTATCCTTTCGACTGAGGGCGTCGGCCACCACATTGGCTTCGCCTGAGTGGTACCTGATCGAGCATTCGTAGTCATTCAGTAGCTTGACCCATCGTCGTTGTCGCATATTCAATTCCTTCTGTTTGAAGATATGCTCGAGACTATTGTGATCAGTGTAGATGGTGCACTTGGTACCGTACAGGTAATGTCTCCATATCTTGAGCGCAAAAACAACAGCTCCCAGCTCTAAATCGTGCGTAGTGTAATTCCGTTCGTGAATCTTAAGTTGGCGTGAAGCATAAGCAATAACTTTATCCCGTTGCATCACACACATCCAAGACCTTGGATAGATGCGTCGCAGTAGACTACAAAATCGTCTGTGCCTTCAGGCAATGAGAGGATAGGTGCACTAAAAAAAAAATCTATCCTTTAAGTGCTGAAACGTTGTTTCCTGTGTATCACTCCAACGGTAAGCAACACCTTTCTGTGTCAGTAATGTAAGCGGCTGTGAAATCTTTGAGAAGTCTTTGATGAACCGTCTGTAATAACCCGCCAAACCCAAGAATTGGCGTATTTCTGTCGGTGTGCGAGGTGCAGGCCAGTTCTTGGTCGAATCTACCTTGGATGGATCAACATGAATCCCATCCTTGGTTACCACATGACCTAGAAAGTGGACTTCACGAAGCCAGAAGTCGCATTTTGAAAACTTGGCGTACAGTTGTTCCGTTCGAAGGAGTTCCAAAGTGAGTCGTAATTGCTGCTTGTGTTCCTCCTGACTCTTCGAATAGATTAGGATGTCGTCGATGAAAACAATAACAAACTTGTCAATTATAAAGTTTGCACACCCTATTCATAAGATCCATGAAAACTACAGGCGCGTTCGTAAATCCGAATGGCATGACCAAAAACTCGTAACGGCCGTAGCGAGTTCTGAATGCTGTTTTGGAGACGTCCTCATCTCGGACTCTCAGTTGATGGTAACCTGACCTCAGACCAATCTTCGAGTAATAACTCGACCCTTGCAACTGGTCGAATAAGTCGTCGATGCGTGGAAGAGGATAGCGATTCTTCACGGTCACCTTGTTTAGTTCGCGGTAATCTATGCACATGCGAAAGGTACCGTCTTTCTTCTTCAAAAATAATACTGGAGCTCCCCAGGGCAAAGAGCTAGGATGTATAAAGCCCTTATCCACGAGCTCTTGGAGTTGCTTCGATAGTTCTTCCAATTCTGATGGAGCTAAGCGATACGGTGCGCGAGCTACAGGTGCTGCCCAGCACTATAGGAATGAGGTCGATAGAGAACGTCTGACCAGCGAGGATAAGATTACAACCCTGCACTATAAGTGGCCTCTAGACTTCTACCATTAGCTAACACTACGATAGGTTTGGTGTTCAAGGGAGTTGGTGCATGTTTTAACATTTGGATAACTTAGAGACATATAACTGGTATCCGCACCCGAATCAAATAATACAGTAACATAAAAGTCGTCGAGAAGAAACTTACCCGTAACTACGTTGGGATCATTCCTTGCGTCACCCTGACCAATCACGGGGTTGTTGTTGTTCTTGAGTTACAGGACGTGAGTTTCGACAATCTTTAGCTTCATGACCTATCTTGAGACACCTCTGACAATGACCCTTGTTGCACTGACCGCTGTGGTGCCTATTGCATCTGTTACACTTTGGATGATTTCCTCGATATCCACTCTGCCCACGACTACCAGAAAATTGCTGACTGGGACTCTGGTAGTCATCTATCTTTTGCTGCTGCGCCAGAGGCTGAACCGGAATTAATCCCTTGCTCAAGTTTCCATCCCACTTGCGTTTGTTGTCACTAGAAGCACATGTAGTAGCAGCTTTAACACGTTTCGATAGTTTGTTTTGTTCTACTGCCTGATCTGTGAGACGATGAGCAAGCCGTGTGACTTGCTGGATAGTGCCAAGATTTGCTGCGATCACATGACTCTGAATTTCGGGCACCAGACCCTTGAGATACAGCTCGATGCGTTTGGTGGGAGGGTCTACCATAGTGGGACAAAATGTGGCTAATTCATTCGATCTCTTCGTATAAACCTCAATTTCAGACCCCGTCATTTGTAAGTAGAGGAACTCCACCTCTAGTTTGTGGATGTCTTCCCGACTGCAAAACTCTTCCTTAACTAAGTCCTTGAACTCGTTCCAGGGGGTGGCATTAGCAGCTGCCAGCCCTAACATTTGAACCTGTGCTTCCCACCAGGTTAATGCAGCACCTTCGAGTGTTCCAGTAGCAAACTTTACTCTACGAGACTCAGGGCAATCACGCACCTCAAAGTCAGTTTCGAGCCCCTCGAACCAATGGAGTAGGCCTACAACTCCCTCGGTACCGCTAAAGGTACTAGGTCAGCAATCCTTGAGATTATTGAGGGTGCAAACAGGTGGCTGAGCGTGTTGACCTCCTGCTTGTATGGCTGCGAGTGCCGCAGCAACTCGTTCGTTAATGAGAGCCGTCAACTGGGCTTGAGTCAAGTTAATACATCCGGCCATGATCTTCATAGCAAATGCAACATAAGTGAGAGAGGTTCGCGAATAGTGCGGTGACAGAAGAGAGTAAGCACACAAGTGTTCTCGAGCAATTAACGTATAGTAGACAATGTAATCTAAGCATACCACGAGCAAAGTTCTATGCAATTCTAGCAAGTAGGCAATAAAACATATACCATATTACCTAGAGTGATGAGTCTTGCACGTGGAGCGAGGCGTCGTTGTGGATCGTTGAGCACTGTTCTGGTTATAGTCTGGTTTTAATAAAAATGTTTTCCCCTTATTAAAACCGAGTTCTCTATAACCAATGGCTCTGATACCAATCTGTCACACCCCCAAAATCCACACGCGGAGTACCACCACTTGGAGGAGTGACATGACCAGGATCAAGCCACCAATCATATTGAACATAAGTATATAGTAAAAGTCATTCATCAATACGATAGGTGTTCCCAAAACCAAATATAAACAAGTGTGTAGCGGAAGCAATAATGTAAAACCCAACATAGGTTTAAGTACAAAATGTCATAATGTTTAACAACACATTCACGATCCATGTCCACAACGACCGTGCCTCCCGTGCAAGCTCCAAAAGTACCTAAAGTCCTGCAAGGCATGTAACAGAGAGTCAACAACTAGTTGAGCGAGTTCACAGTTGGTTATTTAGTTATAATGTTCATATCGTAAATTGTATATTCGTTTAGTAAACCATGTATCGTATTAATCCTTATCGCGGCCAATCCAGGCATCTGTGCGATTATTAGTGGGGGCTTCCCATGTGTAGACTAGTCGTATTTGTACGCGCCCTTCTTGATCCAAGGACCGTAGCGAGTGTGATTGTCCTACCCAAGGAGGACGAACGTACGTTAAGGTTGTTGTCCTACCCAAGGAGGACGAGCATGCGTTAAGGTTGTTGTCCTACCCAAGGAGGACGAACGTATGTATTCTACCCAAGGAGAATACGCAGGATTAATATTGGCATCCTACCCATGGAGGATGGCGGTACATATCCTACCCAAGGAGAATATGTAGGTTCCATTTTAATTTCTTAACCCATTCCCAAACCACCGGGAATCCCATGCCTTAGAAAGAGTGTGAACTCACCTTGTTTTGCTCGGTATGCTAAGTTAAGTGCTCACAATTAAATCAGTCAAGTCCTATAGTGCACGTATACTCAATCAGTTCACATTGTTTGTAAAGTTTCACATGGAACTAGTGTCACAGTAATATCATGGAGTGTTTGACAGTTCATTTCATGCAACATAAGCAGTTAATCGCATCCATACATTTAACAGAGTTGACATCTAGCAAATTAACTAAGTAAATAAAGTTAACAGATTTCATGGAATAACAGAATTAATCCACTTCATTGAAATAATAAACAAACAGAGTAAGTCAGTTAACCCAGTTAATCAACTTAACAGAATTGTCATCTAACAGAGTTACTCAAACAATGAAGTTCTCAAAATACATATTTAACAAAGTTAAATAAACTAACTGAGTTATTCAAGTGATTAGTTTAATTGAATAACATATTTAATGACAATAATTATTAACAGTACACAAGTTGCCGAACACACCCTAGTGCCGAAAACACATAAGTGCCGAAATCCCTATGGCCGAAAACCCTTAAGAGCCGAAAACACCTTTAGCCGAAATCCCTTAAGGATCGAAATCCCTCACATGGGCCGAAATCACCCACATGGGCCGGAACTGTTTGGGCCGAAATCACTTAAGTGATTTCGTCCATTTTAAAAATGGTGAGGGTGTTTTCGTGAGTCTTGGGATTTCGCCAGTTCTATCATCATCAACAACACAGTTCATATAAAACCCAGCAACTCTAATCTTATTACGGTTACATGATTAGTTATAAATGAAATCATTAAATCAAATCATGATATGATATGTAACAGATAAACTACCAAATCATTGAGATCAAGACTATATCTAAATCAGCATATCTTTCATTAACAGATACTTACTGTTGACCAATTCATCCAATATACAGGCACATATAATCGAATAGCTCATCTAATATATATAACAGTTTGTGAACAACCACATATGTATATTCATATATAACAATTAAACATCCAAAATCATGCGATAAGCATCTAAACCAACTGAATCATGTAAATCACTAACCGTGAATTAAACAGCGGTTTGGTTTCTAATGAGGAATCCTCTTTGTTGGGTTTTCAGAGGTAGAGAGAGAAAAACAATGTGATAAGATAAGGTTTGATAAGTGTGAAACTTCTCTGAGAAGTTTTGTGATAATATAAATATCTAGTATACCCCACTGGGCCAAAAGCCCATTTGTTGTTTTTGTTGGTCATCAGTGGACGAAAACACATAAAGTGTTTTCACCACTTGGGTGATTTCATGGGTACTTGTTTTCAGTAAGAGTTCCATCTATTTTCAACATGTTAATTAATACAAAACCTTATTAACACACACTCACATATAATAAATATCATGGATCCCAAGTATAAAATCTCAATCGAAATACGATATAACGTATTACAAATGTAAGCGTTGTGAAAGAACGAGTCGTATAAACAAACAACATAAACAAATAAAATAAAATAACGTGCACTAAATGCGAAGATGGAAATCTTGGAAACTCGAGTTGTCACAGGATATGTGATCCTTGATCATATCCTAAACTTTTTGGATATCTTTTTTAATTTTTCAAGGCTTGATAAGTATAAACAGAATGAACATTACAACAGTTGGAAAGTAAGATATTAACAAGGATATCAACACAAAATAAGCCAAAAAGTTCAAGTTATTTTATTCACAAAAGGTTAAACCATTTACGGTTGTCAAAATTGCCAACCCACGTTTCTACCAGCAAAACGTGGCCCGTCCACATGGGTTGGCAAAGGGTGTCCATTGTTTACGGGTCTTTGTAGTGCAGAAAATAAAAAACGGAAGGATAACGAGTGGCTTCATCCCCCAAACAGAGGATCCATCCACCACCCATTATCCTGCCTATTGTTCAAGGATCCCTGATCCTTCACCCTAGAAACTACTGTCTAAAGTTATACAAGTTCCGACGATAAGGATCCTTGATCCTAGAAGCTTTACTTTTCATAGTTTGCTTATTTAGCAATAATTTATAAGGATATAGAATCCTAACTTGGATTCTCTGGTATGTTATATTCTAACTTTTTCTAAGCTGTAAGTTGTCTCTTATCCTTTTTGGTTAGGGATCATTGATCCACATTTGTTCGAACACTTCAAGTTTTATGTTAAAAGTTTTACATTATCATCAGATTTTCAATAACTTTCCAGTTGTTTGGTGATGATATTTTTGAAAATAGAAAGCATACATGAAAAATAAAAAGGGAAGAAACAACTATAGATGTAGCTAAAAACGTTTAATGTTATTACCTATTCATTATGTATCAAAATCATCTGGCCTGGATTTCACCAGCAAAATCGTGGACCATCCACCCAGGCCGGATAAGGCTATCTAACAGTTAAAGTGTCTATGCAGAAATTAAAGTGCAGGAAGGTTAATAGCAAACTGTGTAGAAGGATTCATTCTCCACGAACGGAAGGATCTTCTGATCTGTAAAGGCACTTGAGGAGTTATCTCTAACTCTATATTCTGCAATGATGATTATAGCAGGTCTTATCAGTGACGACAGGCAGTGTAACAACTAGTTACCAGCAGCAACAGCTAGTCCGCTTCTGACGGGAATATGACAGCTGTGAATCCTTATCACAACTGCCATATTGGGGGCAATTGTTAGGGCATGAATTTTATGCTAAGGATCATCTATCCTGAGACTAGGCATGGATCACGGATGCTTAATGGCTGATGCAGAGAGTCTGAGGATCCAGAGTCTGAGGATCACGAGTCTGAGGATCCAGGATCCTTAACAGAACTTATGTTTTGCACGTTTTTAATGTGTAAATGTAGGTAATGGACGTAGTGGACCACTTCTTTGCTGGAATCTCGTGGAATATGCTTTTAGGCACGTGCATATTGAAGAAATAACCGTTAGTGGTGGTCATGGGTGACTTCCACCTTTTTCGGGAAGTTAGTTAGTTGATTTTTCCTTATCTTTTTAAGGGGAAACAAGCTCATTAGAGGCACAATTCGTACACACCACAAAAAAAAAACACTTAACACACGAATTCTCTGCAAACACTTAGCGAAAGCACACACTTACACTAGAAATTCATTGTATTGAGCTTGTTTTCTTCCGAAGTTGTACAAGGATCACTGCTGTTTTTGCAATATAGTTGGTGATCGGTAGTTTCCATCACCCGAGGTTTTTTATGCCGGAGATCTTCTAAAGATCAAGGGCTTTTTCCTCGTATAAATCTCGGTGTTCATCGTTGATTTCATATACTTGTTGTTAATACAATTAACCAAGCATCATACCTCACAAAATCAGATTTGGTTGCATTATCCTTGTGTGATTTTTGACCAAAACAGTGATGGCGGCAGAGATTTTAGCATCCTCCAGCAGCTTAGCTTTCTCATGATCAGCATTTATCTGAGCCATGACCACCTGCTTCTTCGCCAGATTGAGGTCCTTTTCAAGGGAGGAGATGGTCTGATCCTTGGCCAGGAAGAACTTTTGGAACTCCTGATGCTTCTGCTCCGCCTCTTCAACGTATGCATCAAACAGCATTTCGACCTCGGCAAATTTCTGCAAAGAAGACAAGGTTACATTCAGGATCACGTGATCCTCAAATGGGCAGGATAATTAAACATAGTAAGTGATCCTTACATCAGCAAAGTACTCTTGGAACTGGTGGCGGATTAGGGGCAAGCCTTCAAGATTGTCAGCCTCGGAGGCCTTTCTTTTCTTTCCCCCCTTGGAGGTGGTAGGCTTGGGAACCACAGCACTCGGGCTAGCAGCAGTCTTCTTCTTCCCAGACCTGGGAGCAACGGTAGTAAGATCGGTGACACTAAAGCAGGAGGCAGACCTTGAAGATTTTCCAGCACCTGTCAATCCAAACAATAGATAAGTATTCTTGTTTTATTTGCATTTCAACATTTAACCTTATGAAAACTTGAATACTTACTTGACATTGTAACAGAGCCTGAGGATACTTCTTGAGAATCCTTGGTGTTTTCTTGAAATGACCTTATTGCGGGATCAAAGTTCCGGAAAGCGGTGATCCTCTCTTTGGTTGCAGGAGATGTAATGATGTGTGAAACAGAAATAGCTGCAAAATAGAAACAAAGGGGTTAGTGATCCTCAGCAGGAATAGGTTATCCTATGATCCTTCTATAAGGATCCTCTATCCTACCATGAGTGGCCCATTTTCTGGGGAGATCCTTCCCATCAGGGATAGAATCCCTCCTGACGAAGAAAAAACGTTTCTTCCACTTGTTATCGTTCTTGGTGGTTTTCAGGATTGGATGAGGTTCACCAGGTTTGTGTTTGAATAGAAAGCGGTGTGAACCATGGCTCACAAGGTTGTATAGTTCAGATAACTCCGACATTCCCAAATCTATATCCTCTTGCTCAATAATCCTTTCAAGGGTAAATAGAACCCTCCACATCATTGGCATAGCCTGGATATAGGATATGCCGGTAAGGGAGAAGAAAGATTGGGTTAAAGCAGGAAAAGGATAGGAGTGTCCTATCGAGAATGGGGTGACTGGAAATGCAACCCAAGTTTCAGAGATAAAATCACTCCGGACGGTAGGGTCAAAGGGTTTGAAAACAGTGCTCGCCGGAAAGCAATGACGAATCCTGTCGATCTCAGGATCAGTAAAGCAGCAATGTTCCTTCGGAGAGTCTTCGATGATCCCTTGGCTTTTTAAGGGACTATCTTTTCAATGATCCTTAGCAGGGGATGATCTTAGCTTCATTGTGATTCGGAGATTTTGAGAAAGAAGAAGAACAGAGCAAGAAAGAGAAAAGAGAAAGGGGAGAGAAGTACCTGCTTGATCTTCGAAATAGGATTTAAAGGATGTAACGCACGAATTTAAATGTCTCTAGACCCTTATCTCTAACTTGAATTTTTAATCATGATTTTGCAGGGATGTCGCTTCAGATGACGTAAGATCTGCAACGGATAGGTCGATCATAATGGCTATATATCCGTTAGTTTGTTGCGGATAAGATCAAGAAAATATAACTCGACAATTTACACTTCACTCCTTATATTTTGGGGGAAATTGTTAGGGGAGGATTTTCCAAATCCTAAGGATCACGGGTCCTCAACTGCTACCAGGATCATGGATCCTCAATCCTGTTTGAATCAAGGATCCTCAGCAGGTGTCGCAGGATCAGGATTCAGGATCTCTGTTGTTATCCTACTACTGACAATTGTCTTCCTTGTATGTAAACTTGTTTTGCAGGAATGAGAGCATGGACCAAGTCTCACCGAAATTCCTGGAGTATATTCCCTCAATATTCCGCACGTGCTTGACCATTGTGAGCGTTATGGAGATCGTGGGGAGAGTGCACAAATTGCGGATAGTTAGTTAGACTAGTTATTTTCTAATTTAAAATGGGGATAACAAGCTTGATAGAAGACACTTAGCTAATTTTGGCATACACACACTCGTAACAGCTTTCAGTCAGCTTTCAAGTAGTACTTGGCGATTTCATACATTTTTTTAGCACATTACACACTAGTGATCCTTGTAACAAGCTTGTTATCATCCTGAGTTGTAAACTTCTTTTGTTTAATCTTAGTCGGTGATCGGTAGTTTCCATCACCCGAGGTTTTTTATGCCGGAGATCAACTCTTGATCAAGGGCTTTTTACTCGTATAAATCCTTGTGTCACTTGTTCGTTACATTTCTGAGTGATCCTTAATATTGTTCATCGATTCAAGCATCACACCTCACAACAAAAGATTTGGTTGCATTGTCTTTGCTTGATTTTTGACCAAAACAATGATAAGACACAGAATGAGCCCCGAAACCAAGAGTTATACTAGAATAGTATGTAGGAAAGTATGGATCATAAAACTGTCTTCCTAGTGATGATTTAGGTGCCGGAAAGTGCCAGAAACACACTAAAACTGCAGAATTCTGCAGAAAACAACCAAATTCAGCAATTTTCAGCATTTTAACTCCAAAATATAATGCAGAATTATTGTTTAATGGTCCAGAATACTTTACTAAGTGTCGGGAATCAAAACTGTCATAAAAGATAACATAAAGCATCCTAAACTGTGCAATTTAGCACTTTAGCGAACCGGTTACCAACCGAACAACCGGACACTACCCGAAACACCAAATTTTCACTAGAAGCATTGTTTTAGTGTTACGAAGCTAGTTATGGTCACCGAACACCATAATACACCCTAAAACACTATAACACATAAAACCCTAAACATTACACTTAACATCTAGCTAAATTACCTAACTAGATAGTTGAAATCAAACTAACCCCCCCCCCCCACCCTTTTGAGGACGCTTAGACATGGGGGCCCCACATTAGATTTCTTTTAATTATTTAAATGGGATTTGTTGTGTAGATTTAGAACATAATGACCTACATGTAAATAAGTGTTGGAAGCTTTTTATAAAATCCACAAGATCATAACCTTAAACATTCTAACACTTACCATTCACCCCAACTTCTCCATCTCCTCTTCCATACCTACGGCCCATCCTCCATCTCACACAACTTCCATTTTCAATTCATCTACATACATCCTTAGGTGCTCTCAAGGTGTTTCAAGCCTAACTAAGAAGCTTGGAAGCATGGGAGCTTGAAGGACCTCATCTAGGAGCTATTAACCACTTCATTCTTCATTACTTTGCTACTTGAATCTTCCCTAGCCTTAGTGCTAGTAGTAAGCCCCTTTGATCTTGATTTTACTTCTAATTTTAGTGGTTAATATGTAATGTAACATGGTAAACCAAAGAATCTCAAGAAACATGAAGATGATCACTAATATAAAGCTTAATAACATGAAAATCTAAGTTGTTTTAGTGTATGTATGATACTTGTTTGTTGATTTCTTGTGGACATGATGTTGATCATCATAAGAAGCTTGCTAGATGATAATTAAACACATGATCTAGCAAGTATAAGGATGGATCTTGAGAAAATCATAATGATCATCCTTTATGTGAATCATGAACTTGAAAATGAAGTTGTTTTAGAGTATGATGATTATTTGTACATGTTATATGTCTTGAAATTGAATGATTTCAAAGATAATATTTTCAAGAGAACAAAGTTTATTACAAGATTAACATGATCATGGTTTTTAAAGAAAGTGAACATGTTTTAAGTGTTAAAACAAAGTTAGAAGAGTGTTGGTAACAAGAAAAATACAAGCAGAATTATTTTTAGAAAACCTTCATACAAGTTGTAAAGAACTAAAATTTACAAGAATGAGTTTTATAAACTATAAACCATGTTTTTCGAGGTAACTAAACTTACTAAACAAATTTTTACAAACTTTCAAGTTCATGACATGGTGTAAATTGCATATTTTTGGCTCATGGTAAGTCTTGTTTAAATTGTTGATGATTTTTAAAAAGAAAATGATATGTTTTAAAGCATTGAAACCTCCATTTTTAAGGGGAAACTATGGCAAAAAAATTTTAGAAATTAAACACTTAGAAAAATATTTTTAAACAAGTGTTTATAAGTAAATTTTGATCATTGTTTTCATATAAAAATTTGCCATAATTTTTATTACAAAAATTACAAACATTGGAGGTTGATTTTTGATAAATAAAAATGACTAAGTATATATTTAGGAAAATATATATTTAGATGTCACAAATTGTGTGTTACTTGTATATTGTGTGTATTAGTTATATTATTTTAGGAACTTGAAAATAATATAACTCACCAAAATACCAAAATTGTAATACAAATTATTACCAAAATCTCATGAAAACAAATATATAAATTATACCCGAATATTGGACAAACCGGACAAGGACTAAGGACTATAAATATATATAAATTCCGGAAATATATTCATAACCTGACAAGTATGACAAACGGTATTTTGGAAACCAAAGAAACGGAAAATATGATTTTTACAAGCATTACAAAATATATTATATTTTGTCAAATAGAAAATGTATTATTTTTGAATGGAGAAAAATATATATTTTCTTGAACAATTTGAAGATATATTATTTTGAATGGAGAAAATATATATATTTTCTTAAACAAGTTAAAAATATATTATTTTGGATGAAAGGTAGAAATATATTTTCTAAAGTTAATCTTAAAAATATATTATTTTTGAGGTTTATATGAAAATATATTATTTTTACCAAGTAAAGTTATAGATATTTTCCTATAAAAATTCTCTTAAAATATATATTTTGAGAATATAAGTTGGTGATTTTTAGTTGTCTAAAAATAATATTCTGGACAATTAAATACAAAATTAAGTGTAAAATACTTAATAAATACAAGAAAATACGTATCCTCATACGTATAAATACACACCGGAATACACTACCAATACTTGACAAAATACACAAGTACAAGTATACCCATACTTGGGAGAATACATATGTGAAAATACATAATAAACCAAGTTAAAAATATATCGTTTTGACAATATTTTCTAATAACGGAATAAATATAATTTAAGTTAAAATATTATTATTTTAACTAATAATTTTATACTTTGGAATTATATAATGTACATCAAAGATGTAACTCCAAGTACACCAAGAATTCCAAAATAAGTCTTAATAAACAACTAAGACTAAGAGTCGTTACACGACCTAAACGTCTAATAAAACATGGCACGTGTGTAGGTAGTTGTACGACTCGTAGAAGGACCTTTGAATGAGACAGCAAGACATAAAATTGTGGTTCATGTCCCCCTTTTCTCTTAACTTTTTTTGGATTATAACTCTCGGGGGTGAAATACATGTCAACATGGGTATGATTTGGCTATGAAATGAACTACTAGATCATGTGAGCATAGGCTGAAAATGAAATGCCATTAACTCTCCTAAGAAACATGGACAAAGGTTAGATCTAACGGGTACAGCCGAGCCCCACTCATGGTCCTTGTGTGACCACTTAGAGTGCTTTTGTGTCATAGTCGAGGTAATTCGGCAACGGTCAAGGTGATTTGACACAATCAAGGTGATTTGATACAGTCAAGGGGATTTGACACAATCAAGATGATTTGACACAATCAAGATGATTCGACACAGTCGAGGGGATTCGACACTACTAATAGTTTACTCGGGTTGAGTACTCCCTATGTCTTCACATACATTAATGTCCTTGCAAAACATTAATTGATCTGTTCATAGACGCTTTACATACCTGTTTTCAAAGGAATCACTCAAATGTTTACAACTCTATTGGAACTCCTACAAAACACATGAACTCTCTCAACTTTTGTTGATGTTTTCAAAATTACATGTATTTCAGGAAACAAATGGATCTTGGGTGTTGGTGTTGTTTCGGGATGTAAATTTCAAGTTTAGATGTCATCCACTTTTGTTGGTTTGTAACTTAATCAGAGGTTGTGTTGTTTGAAACTTAAATGACTGGTGTTTGTAATGTTTTAAACTTTATGAATGGATGAACATCATTTTAATCATGTAGTTGTTTATTATAATCGAATGCAATGAAAACTGATCTAGTCACATGTATACGCTTCCGCAAAAGTCCGGGTGTGACATATATTCTAAACTATTATCACATGTGAATTGCTGACGTACATATTTACACGTGATGCTTGATACATATGTGCTAGGACTTTTACTCGCGACGTCCCACCTTAGTTAGCATCGCAAATCAAGTGACTTAGCTGGTAGTATTTGTTTTGTAGCGTTTATGTTCTGTATCTCTTTTATGTATGTGGAAATTCGCAGCACTTTTATCTATTATGCTATTACATATCAAACCTATATACTCGCCAATACTTTTGTATTGACGTTATTTTAACGTATGTTGCAGGATAATCGCAGGCTATCTCGAATCAAGCTAGGAAGTCTAGGAACTCACAATAAATCTAGGTTGTCGGATTTGTATTGTTTGAGAGAACATGAAAATATGTATAACTGTTTGTTGATATATTGTTTATTAGCATGGGATAATGAACGCTTTAAATATTATCGCCAAATAGTTGTTATGGATTCTCTTGAGCAATCTGATTCGCCTAGTGCCACGCCCTGATGATTCCGCCATCGGTTGGGGTGTGACAACATATATTTGGATAACTACAACAGAGGATAACTTAGACAGTGTTTTCCCAATGTAACAATATTTATTTTATCAGTGTTTAGACTACTTAGAACAAATGATAGGATTTGCACAAATGTTGTTAACATCTGTGGAATCTTTTCTGTTAGGAATGTTAGATGTCAAAATCAGGGTGCTGTCAGCCAATCATACTTAGTATAAATAGATCACACGTGTTAGTGATCTATTATCACACACATCACTTTTTTTATGTCAGAATAGAATTGTTAAGCGAACAGCTGAGGGGGAGTCTGTAAAGTCAATTGATTTGTAAAACATTTGAATCCTTTGAAATTAATGAAAAATAATCATTGATGATGACTTTCTGTTTGTGAATTATATTGTGATAATCAATATTTGTTTACAAATATCAAACTCAATTCTAACAATTGCCTTATTCCCCCATTGATTTATTACCTTAACTTTTACCCCCCCCCCCCAATTGGATCTGGTGCATTACCTGAAGCCTTCCCAAAGGATCTCGATGTAATATTAGAAGCCTTTTATTACCCCAAGATATGGTTCAATACCAGAAGTCTACATAATAATAGTCTTGATAGGAAATGTTCGGATTTCCCTTATTAGTATATGGGTTGTTACACACTATGAGTGTACTAATAAGCTTCACTTCACAAGGTTATCAAGAACACCAGATCTAATTAAGGGTACCAGAAGTCATATGCAAACCTTAGTCAAGTTAAGTCAGGTCAAATTAATATGGTTAAATTAAGTGGTTAAGTTAATTTAGTTTCAAAGGGTCATGCAATCCTATATTAATAATATTAAATAATCCAAGAGTATGAGAAGACATAGAGATTACAACCATATGAAACACTTCTACCAATGGTGATTACCACACTTCAAGATCTTCAAGCTCTAGCTCAAGTGCAAGTATGTGTGCAACAAAGTGTCTCTTAACTCTCATTTATTACATATATTTAGTGAACTAATCTAATAATGCTTTACACTTGACATGGATGATCAAAGGTAGGATGTAGGATCCTAGCTTTGAAGAGGTCACGGTTAGCATAGAGGCCTTCTCTAAGTATCAACCTCTCACTTCCAAGCAAAGGGGGCTTAATAAGCATCATGATCATGACATACTTGACTATTGATTAATCAATCTCTATGGATCATCCACACTTTCTCCAAGGGACTAGAACCTTCATGGGTGAGACAACAAGGCCATGGAGGCACAAGTCTATAAGCCTTGGGGCTATAGCACTCCAGGTAACAAGAGAGAAAAGAAGAGCATGCCTCAAATGGGTGAATGAGACCTCTATTTATAGGTTGGTCGAAGGTGAGTGAGCATAAACCACCACCATAAACAACAAACAAACAATAAATAAATAAATACCCTCTTGGTTTCTCAAATTCGTCAAGGATATAGCTAATGTAAGTGTTTCTATCATTTACGTGTAAACTTTTTTTTATGCTGCAAACACAGTATGTGTAGCTAATATAATCACTTCTCGTATGTAGAAACATTCATATAGTTTCGGTGTCAGGCCCTTTTCCTAGACATTGTAATATACCTATCTCAACTTACACTCCAAAATCAGTCAGTCATCAGGCCTATTGAAAAGTTTGACGAAAAATTATCGCTTGTATTAGGCCTCCTTATCAAGCAGTGTCAAGTTGTTTCTTATACCTATATTAATCATTTTGTTTTCAAGTGATTATTATCTTGCTCTTGTAAATAACACAATGGGCAGCTGCATATAGAGCTCGAAATAGAGATGCATTAGTATATATGTATGTGAGTTTTGTATATATTAATGTTCTTTTGGACATATTTAATAAGTAAAATTGAACTCGAATTGCAATTTTTCATTTTTGCAAGAGAAATTATGGATTACTTGTGACCGAAAAAGTCATCGGTTAAAAGAGCAATTTTTTATTATTATTATTATTATTATTATTATTATTATTATTATTATTATTATTATTATTATTATTTTCGATTGGTAATTTATGGGTAAAAATCTAACCGGTCGGTAAAAAGAACATTTATTTAAATCCTCAGGTCATCTTTCGTCGGCCCGTTGGTAAAACTACTTGCTTTCTGGTGGAATATTTATATTATCAAACCATTACGAATTGGACCCTCCCAAAGGATCATGGTTCGGTGAAAATCTTCTGTTTTATGGTTTTTGTCTTTTTATATCGTTTAATTCAATTTTCATTAAGAACCAAACATAAAAAATAATCGGAATTATATTTTTTTATGGGTGACTTTCTATGTACAGGACCTAATGGTCACCGGGTTCTTATCAAAGACAATTCCCCGTCAGCCCCGCCTACGGACGCGATGTTCAATCGGGCCCCGACTGTCACACCTTGACTTTTGTGGAAGCGTGATTAGGTGTGACTTGCTTAATATCATTGCATTCAACCATAACAAACATCTATATGATGAAACCATGATGTTCATCCATAAATTAAGTTTCAAAACATTACAATTGTCATTGTTTAACCACAAACCAAGACTTCGAATTCAAGTACATAACAACCAAAGTTTTAAGTTCCAATCTGGACTTAACAAAAGACACTACTAAAAGCTAGGCTTTGAACTATGTATCTTATCCAAGATAAGATGCACAATCCAAACCCTTCGACACTGGATGACATCTTTTATTCGAATACACAACTTGAAATCTTGAACGCCCGCCAGATCCATAATCAATTTCCTGAAATACATGTAGGTTGAAAACATCAACAAAAGTTGAGCGAGTTCATGTGTTTTGTATGCGTGCACGAACATCCTTGTAAACACTTGTAAGTATGTATGTATGTACTGGTAAACCGGTATGAAAGCAACAAGGAAACATATCAATTAATGTGTAGCTAATACATTAATATGTGTGCAATGGTGTAGGAATGGCTCAATCCTTTATGCTTATTTCGTGCCGGGCCATCCGGCGGGAACGACATAGTCGCCACATGGTCCAACCCACGGGCTCATGGGCAGGGCTCGCAACACCCAATAGATCTATCCATCATGCCCCTCGGTCCTTAAACAAGGATTAATGGTCTTTAGTTACTCGCCTACCATCCACATGATCTAAAAGTTCATTCCATAGCTATTCATACCATTTGTAATCGTAATCATTTGTAATCGTAGTCATTTGTAACATGTATTTCACCCCCGAAGTTATAAAACTGAAAACAGTTAAAAAAGGGGGACATGAACTCACAGTCTTGCGTTCTTCGATCAAATAACTCAAAGCTTCTTCCTAATTGCACGACTACTACTAGCTCAAGGCTAGGTATGATCACAAGATGAAGATGATGTGGTTAATAGCACTTGAAAGAGGTCCTTCACTCTCCAAAGGCTCCAAGCTCCTTAAGCAAGCTCCTAGCACCTTTGTATAACAAGAGAATGAATGGAACAAGATTGAAAGATGGTGATGATGGGTGTGTTAGTTTCGGTCGTAAGCAAGAGGGAGAGAGGGAGAAGAGTTGTGTTGAGGAGTGTTGTGAAGGAATCATAGTTATGAGCTAATGGTTAACTTAAATAACTTCCATCATGTTCTTATCTCATGGTTTCTATGTTTATAAAGAAGCAACATAATTTATTAATTAATTCAAAGAAAATCAAGGGTGGACCCACATGTCCATGGCTGTGAACTGGGGGGGGGGGGGGGGTACTAGTTAGGGTGTATTGGCTAGTTAGGAGATTTAGTTGAAATCCAAGTGTTTTAGTTAGGTGTTTAGTTATTAAGATGTTATATTGTGTGTTATGATGTTCGGGGACCATAACTAGCTCGGAAATGTTGAAACAATGCTTCTAGTGAAAATTTGGTGTTTCGGGTAGTGTCCGGTTGTTCGGTTGGTTACCGGTTCGTTAAGGTGCTAAACTACGCAGTTTGGTGTACTTTATGTTATCTTTTGTGACAGTTTTGATTCCCGACACTTAGGAAAGCATTTTGGACCAGTTAACCATATTTCTGCATGAGATTTAGTGGTTCAAATGCTGAATTTTGCTGATTTTTGCTGAATTCAACAATGTATGTGAGTTTTAGCCACTTTCCGTCACTTAAACTATCACTAGGAAGGCAGTTTTATGATCCTTACTTTCCTACACACTATACTAGTGTAACTCTTGGTTTCTGGCTCATTTTGTATCTCAATACCAGGTCTGTCTATGTACTGAACTCCGTCAGCATTTTTCTGATTTGTCTGATAACTGTGCTCTCTTTGTTTCGTGCATCATCTGAATAAATAAGTTTGCATGCAATAATGATATGACATTTTGCAATATATGATGCACATGTATGTATGATAACAATAATCAAGGAGCATTCATGTCATAAATGTTAAATCAGCACAGTCATTAAAGCATGTCATTGTCTAATTATTGTACGGATATATGCAAATTTGACAATTGTCACATTCTCCCCCTGTTAAGAAAATTCCGTCCTCGAAATTTAGTCTACGTTAACTCCTTAGAGTTACGTTATGCGTAGATGGATATGTATAATACCAAAGTGAATAACCACGTAACCAAATCAGGACTTATTCGGATCGGGTGAATCCAATGTCATATTACAACAATAAGAACCCAATGGTTTAAAAGGTATGTGATTCAAAATTTGATGTCAAGGTACGGGCGTATTATCTAATGTGACTTTGTTAACAGGGGTTCAATAAGAGGAGTTTCGACCAATAGTACTCCGTACGATCGTTCACAATATGCAAATGAGTTTTTAGAAACAATAGCATCCGCTAGACGAACTCACAAGCAGCAAGCTCAAATGTGATAGTAACATGAAAATGATCCGTCAACTTTTGAACAATGAATGGATAAAAATTAGTGTGTTAACATCATTGAATTGCGAGAATACACCGAAATGAAATTCAACCGAATCTGGTGTACCATCGTCTTAATTCGTAGTTGCATTAAGAATGTTTAAATGATGAGTCAAACGAAAGGTATACGTAGTTTCGTATGAGACGGTTGACCATGATTAGCACAAGCTACAAGTTTATACCGACGCCACAAGGTGTCGTAGTGAATGACATAATTCAATAGTAGCGGTGACTGAACAAGTTCACCGTGTTTGAAATCAAATGAAAGCGCAATGAAGAAAATCTAAGGATTTGTTTCGAACGATGTCATAGGATTTTCAATTGAATATGGAACACCAAAGAACTACTATTTTTGATCAAAGATGAAAAAGAAATAAATATCGCAAGGTATTCGATCGATAGTGAAAGAACCGTTAGGAGGTACACTGGAATATAAAATGAATTTATGTACCATTGTCTTAACACACAATTGCGTTAAGACTGCTTTATCATGATAAATCTGAGCGGATTTAGAGCAAGTCAATAAATAAACAATTAAATCCGTGTATGAGATGTGTAAATGAGATTAGCGCAAGCTTCAATTTAGTGAAAGCACCACCACAAGGTGTTGAAATCTACAAACGACTTAATAGAGTCATAGACCAAACAAGTCTACTACAACTCGGAACACATGAAACACTTGTTAATACGAATTCGAATATGATGTTTTCAATACATCATATGGTATCTTGAATTGAATACGTGTAATGGACAAGTTCAAACAATTGAACTTGGTCTAGCCGCAATCCGACATTGAATAAATGTATCGACAAGGAAGTTTCAACAATGTTACAAAGATAAACCATGTATGTAACTCGAAGGAAAAGAAATTTCAAGAAAGTGTGTTGACTTGATAACAAAGGAGCCAACCATTACAATAATGTGGTCATCGAATCACAAAGCAATAATTAGATTTAGCGAAATAATATTTGAACTTTGATGAAACGTTCATTCGAAACGAGACCACATGCATAACAAACGATGCATGCGTAACCTATGAGTTTTCAAGAAATGAAGCAATAAGTATTTGCTATAAGGAAAGAAATGATCGTGGTACAAGGACCATTAAGAGGAGTAGAGATGTGAAAATCTACTCACTAGATGCAAAAGTGAGAATTCCAATAAAAGAAATTTAAGTACTTTACCTGTCCGGTTAACTAAAATAGCATACATGACAGAATAATAGCGTTTTCCCGAGTTAATAGACGTGGTTCTTACGTGATAATCTTTAATGAACTTTGACATAAGTTCCCGAAGGTCCTAAATGCATGTTTCGTAAACCCTCAAAGTTTTGTATTCTGTGTGTAACTGTTTCATGTACCGCGTATACCACACGACATTAGCGCACATTTAAAACAAATTTGACTCACTTCCCTTCGGTGTACTTTCTTCCTGAATCCGCAGCTGATGATAACTCGATCAAAAATCAATCTTAGAATAGTAGTTGGATCTTTACAGTTGGTCGAATAAGTCATTAATCCTTGGCAAGGGATACCGATCCTTGATGGTTGGCTTGTTCAGATCCCGATGGTCGATGCACGTTCGAAAGCTACCGTCCTTCTTTTTGACGAACAGTACTGGAGCTCCCCAAGGCGAGAAACTCGGCCTTATGAATCCCATGTCTAGTAACTCCTGAAGCTGCGTTGACAACTATTGCATCTCGGAAGGCGCAAGTCGATAAGGTACCTTGGCTACAGGCGCGGCGCCTGGAACCAAATCAATGTGAGATTCGACTTGTCGTTGAGGAGATAATCCTGGCAAGTCTTCGGGGAAGACCTCAGGGTATTTCCTTATCATGGGGATATCTCCAAGTTCTATAACACAACCTCTTAATCATTCATTCGTCTCTACTAACTTCCCGTTAGCTAATTCTATCGAACACTGGATGTCTAACTTACTAGCAACTAAACCAAGCATGGACTTAAAGTCTAGAGATACGAAGCTAAAATCGGCACCCGTATCAAATAGCACAGGTGCATAACGTTGATTAATAGGGGACATACCAGTAACTACGTTCGGATCCTGGCATGCTTCCCTAGCTCCGATGTTGAACACTCTTCCACGTGCCTGATTGTTTTTAGGGCTATACTTCCTGAAATGCCCCATATCACCGTAGTTAAAACAACCTTGACCACGTCCTTGATCATCACCATTTCCGCCTTGATAGTTGTTGTTGTCGTTGTTTCCTCCGCGATTTTCGCTATCATGTTGATCTCCATTTCCACGTCCAGTACCATGCCAAAACGTCTCCTTGGCATGCCCCACTTTGCCACAGTTGTCACATTTTCCATATCTACATCGCCCAGTATGGTGACGTCGGCAATTGTCGCACTTAGGTAGGTTACCCATGTACCCTTTTCCCTTTTTGGCATTGTTGTTGTTATTCGCCCGAGTACCCTTCTTGAAATTGGTAAACTTCCTCTTGTTCTCACCAGATGACTCCACATGAGTCTCCTTTTTCTCCTCAGAGATTGAAAATTTTCCCAACCTAATCGCTTCTTCAGTGAGCGCCACACTTAAGTCAATAGCCTCGGTAATGGTTGGAGGTTTTGATGCTGTCACCATGCTCAGAATCTGGGGTGCCAATCCCCAGATGAAACGTTCGATCCTTTTAAACTCTGGTTCCACCAGATATGGAACAACTCGCGACAAATCATGAAATCTCTGCACGTACTCAACTATCTTTGGACCTTCATTTTCAAGTTCCAGAATTCAGTTTCCAACTTCTGGATTTCCGCCCGAGAACAATACTTCTTACGCATCAGCTCTTTCAATTCATCCCACGTCAAAGCATACGAAGCAGCCTCACCCAACGTCTGAACCTGAAGGTTCCACGACGACAATGCCCCATCTAGGAACAGTCTAGAAATGTACGTGACTTGTTGCTCTGGAGTACGTTTACTCATCCGCAAAACAGAATCCGTCTTCTCAACCCATCTCACAAAATCTATGGCACCCCTAGTGCCGTCGAAATTCAGGGGCTTGCAGCCCAAGAACTGCTTGTCGGTGCAGCCTGCGACATAAGCAACATCATTCACATAAGGCATTAGCAAAGCACACTTGGAAATGTCCAAACACTTTGTAATGTGTCTTAAGTGACTAATCATTACCGTTGGGTGGGTTATTTCCTGAGGTACCTCCGCTGTGTTCGGAGCGAAGGGCCTCGTGCTGTGCGATGGCCTGTGAGATGCGCTCTTGTAATTCCGCCTCTGTCGTCGGCAGAGGGTTGTTGGTATCGGTGCTCCTTCGAGGCGGCATCTTCTAAGAAGAAGATCGGATAGGTCAGGTCTTATTCGTCACGTAAGTAAATAGTTATCTAGAGGTCGTATGTACATATACATATAAGCATTCATTATAGCAAGCAATCATGTAACAACATAGTCATAGCACAAACATGTAAATCGACAAAGTGTTTAGTGAGAACATGACGATTAAGCTTTCATTAATTACCGATCACGGCTACATTGTTTACAAAGCGTATCACATCAAAAAGGGTCATAGGGTCACATACCCTTGTCCAAAAAGTCACTTAATATACCAAAAATCACATGGTCAAAAGTGGTCTTGAAAGGTCTTCACAATCTCGACTCAATAGTAGTGCTCTCACCAGAAGTAATGCATCTGCATAAGACCAAAAACCTACTGTACTGATGGCGGAGGTGGAGGAGAGAAAAGCAAGATGTGGATAAGTGTGAGCTCCTCCTCGAGCTCGTATACACGGCGAAGTAAATAACTGATCTGCTGCTCGACAGTAAGGAAACGAGCATCAAAACCTAGAAAAGGAGTGAGAGGAGCAAGTGGATGTGCAAAAGGAGATGGTGATGAATGTGGAGGAACGAAAGTAGACTGACAGGGACAGGGTGGAGGACGTGGAGTCAACTCAAGCTCCAAAACTCTGCGGCACATAATCTCAAACTGAAGCTGAAGTGATAAAAGTAACTCATCCCGTGTGTAGCGAACAAAATGGGAGGGATGATAGGGATCTGAAATCGGTATAGAGTATGGTGGGAACCATCGTAATGGCTCGTCAAGTGGTGAAGAAGTGAAGGGAGCAAATGGTGCAGTCTGAGGGACCTAAGGTAAAGCTGCTGAAGCAAAAGGATCGTAACTAGGATGTTGGCCTGAAGTACCTTCCCCTGGATGGGGTGCAGGGATGTCATGTAAGAATACAATCGACAAATCAGTACGGTGGACATCAGACTCTACAGGAGGGAGATGAGTAACATCAGCGGGTGCGGGTGGAGGAATAAATGGCTCAACAACTGGAAGATCAACAGGTGCAGGAACTAGGTCAGGAATAAGAGGTGCAATGTCTAGTAAACCAAAAGGAACATGGTCAGGATCAGGTATTGGCTCCGGGTCAACAGGTGCAACATCAGGCTGACCAACATGAATAGGGTCCGGCTCGGGGACATGCTCGGGGTCGCGTGGAGGAGATGGTGCAGCAGACATAGCCGTGTCATCGTCGGAATCGGTAGCGTAACGCTGCAGTCCTGCCGTCTGCAGGGCTGAGGATGTCACAGACTCAAAGGAATCTGAAACCGAATGTAAACTAGAATCAGAGGATATCTCAACGACAGGAATCTCGGGAGGTGGGACAGCTACGACATCCTCATCTATCTCCCCATCACCATGGGCGTCAACTTGAGGACCATCAATAAACAAATCGATATCGTCATCAAACAAATCATTAAAAGGCCAATCCTCGGGAGGAATGACCACGAGAGGAACATGATCGAGGATCGGAGCCACGATGTGCTCACCAAAGGGATGACTAATGATGAGGTGATCATGGACTGGAACAGGAATGACAAAAGGATCCTCATCAGGGAAACCATCAGCAAGGGGTAAATAATCACCAAGTCGGGCAACACGAACGACTGGAAGTCGTCCTCGTCATCAGATAGCATGTCAGGATCACTCTTAGTGTCTGACGTAAGTATCTCCGGCTCAGGTGCAATCTCATCCTCTGAGACGATGGCCATAGGGTCATAAACGTTTGATAATCTGCTCTCTGAAGAAGACATGATGTCTGTAACATAACAATCATAACATGTGCACATATATTAACCACTAACACTCAGTATATGCAAACAAAGCAATCATCACTTAGACAGTTATTCACGTTATCCGTCATGAAACCTTTATATCTTTCCTAGTCTACCACATGCAGGCTAAACCACCAATGTGACCTTGTAATCGTGTTTCTTGTCTTTCCTTTTGTAAACGTTTGTTCCATGGATCGGGGCGGTTAGTGTATGCAATGAAAAATATGTTGTAAAATTATTTTCATGGGAGGGCCCTATTGATGGTAGTCTAGACTCGAGAAGGAATCCTAGTTCGCTATAATCGAAGCTCTGATACCAAACTGTCACACCCTGACTTTTGCGGAAGCGTGATTAGGTGTGACTTGCTTAATATCATTGCATTCAACCATAACAAACATCTATATGATAAAACCATGATGTTCATCCATAAATTAAGTTTCAAAACACTACAATCGTCATTGTTTAACCACAAACCAAGACTTCGAATTCAAGTACATAACAACCCAAGTTTTAAGTTCCAATCTGGACTTAACAAAAGACTCTACTAAAAGCTAGGTTTTGAACTATGTATCTTATCCAAGATAAGATGCACAATCCAAACCCTTCGACACTGGATGACATCTTTTATTCGAATACATAACTTGAAATCTTGAACGCCCGCCAGATCCATAATCAATTTCCTGAAATACATGTAGTTTGAAAACATCAACAAAAGTTGAGCGAGTTCATGTGTTTTGTATGCGTGCACGAACATCCTTGAGTTGGTGCATTCATCTGTCATCTTCGTCTTATGTCGAGTTTCAGTTTCATTGCGAATTTGATCAAGACATGATGTCATCTTACTCATTGATGACATCATGAATATGACATCATTATTACAACAAATGCACATGAAACAAGAATGTATAGTCTGTTTGCTTGAAAGTCAAATATGTAGGTTCCGCTTGAAGACAAAGTTGTGGGTTTCGCTTGAGTTTAATGAGGAGGTTTCGCTTGAACAGGATATGTATGTTTCAAGCGAAACATGAATACTATAAATAGGCTAGTGGTTAGTTCATTTGTAACAGTTCATGAATTCCATACCGAGGTGCTGCCGGTGTGAAGACTGATTGTAATTGCTATTATATCAATCAAATCAGTGTTTAAAGTGATAAGCAAGCTATTTCGAAGTCAGTTTCTTATTTTCCGCATCTGAAACTGATAAAATCTCTTCTGAACGACTCATTTGGGTCACAAAACGATCCTACAAGTGGTATAAGAACTCAGGAGGAAGAGATTTTGCGAAAACAGCCTGTTTTCGTCACTTTTTCTGATTTCTACACCATTCTTTTTCAAATTTTAAAATTTTTTCACGGTTAAAAACGACTCAAACTTTCACATATTGTGCGTAATCATGTTTAAACAAATCCTGTAAAGTTTCAGAACGAAAATCGATTTAAATCTGGTTCAAATTGGATTTTCGCTTGAAAAGTTGTTCGAAATGCTGATGTCATCGACCTTTCGCTTGAATTTACATGGTGTTCCGCTTGAAAAACAACGTTTCGCTTGAGTGTGTACATCGAGTTAAGTGAATCATTAAAAGAGGTGTCACTAAGTTGGAAAAGGAAATCACATGTTTGTGCCAGTTTGAATGTGATTCTCATTCACATTTTTTTTGTCGGAGTGTTACATTCATCGAGCCCACTATATTTGAGGTCCAATCAAATTAAGTTGAGTAATAGAGATTGGCATGTGATCTGATTAAAAGTTGTCGGTTCATTTTAATCAAAGAAAAGTCTTGCATGTGATTCCAAGATAAAAGTGTCGGCCACATTGGTTTGAAAGATAATCAAATTTGATCGGTACATGTGCTGAATAGTTTTGGCCCAATCAATATTCAGATATATACAAAGCGGCCCAATCAGTTTGTGTTGAATTATTAATGTTGTTAGTCATCATTCAGTTGTGTATGTGAGTTGTGTCAGTAACATTTAATCCGATCCATGTGATCAGTCTTATAAATGCAGCCCATGTGATTGGTCCATATCATCGGCCCAATATTTTGAGTCCATAGTTGCAGTTCTCATCAAAGGTGATTTAGGTGTTTCACTAGGTTGACAATTCATTTGAAACTTGACTCTAGTTCGTGTGAAAGCTGAGTTTGTGAAATTGTTTAGCGGAAACATGGATTTTGAAGAATTATTGGCGTATATGAATTATGAATCTCAGCAGTATATTCCGATAAAGCAAAAAGGAGAAATAGTCTCAGCAAAAGAAGTTGTTGAAAAAGTTCCGGTTTTTTATCATTCGCCTGATGAAGAGGGTGACAAGTATGAAGAAGAAATCCAAAGACTTGAAAATCTTAAACAACAACTTCCATCTGATCAACGTAGTGGAAAGTTATTTTATGCTGATAAAATTGAAAAATTAAAAGAAAAACAAGATACAAAAAGAAAGAATCAAAAGGCAGTTATTGTTAAAGAAGAGATCAGAGCTGAGAAAGAAGTAAAAGCAGCAACAACAGAAAAGCAAATCAAACCTAGTGTGAAAAGACATGATGAACAAGTTCCAGTTGTCAAGGTTGAGAAAGTAGAATCTGAAAAACCTGTATCTATGAATCATGAACCAGTATTAAAGAAAAATATTGAAGAAGATGCACCTATCTTTGATCATTCATCAGAAAAAGAGAGTAAGGATGAAAGTGTTCATGAGGAAAAGAAACAGGTTGAAAATATTTCAGCTTTAAAGGTTGAGACAAAAGCTGATGATAAACAGATTCTTGTTTTGCTGAAAAATTGTGAGAAGTTGACATCGGAAAATGACAAACTCTTGAAGGAGGTTGAGAGTTTGTCATTAGAAAACAAAAATTTCAAAAAATCAGAAAATGTTTTGAAAAATCAAATACACAATTTGGAAAATGAAAAAGTAAAGATTGAAAAATATTTTCAAAGTCAAATAAAGATTCTTGAAGATGGGAGATCTGTTTTTAGCAAGAATAACATTAAAAAGCAAAAAATGATAAATTCTCATCTTCAGACGATTATTCGACTTAAAAAAGAAGCTGAATGTGCTCAAAACAAAATCAAAGAGTTAGAAGGTAAAATCAGGGAATGGGAAGAAAAGTTGAAGGTTTTTGTGAATACTTCAGCTATTCCCTGCCCAAAACCAGTTAATTCAGTTCCAATAAGTGACTATGTCACAAACTATGTTAAAGTCATAGTTGAAGATTGCGATGAAAAATCTGATGATGAAAACGAAAAAATAAAAAATAAAAAGAATTTGTTTTTGAAATTAAAAGAAAAGTTTCAAGAAACTGTTCCACAATCAACTGAAAAAGGAGAATGCTCTAAGCAAAAACCTTTGAAGAAGAAAGTGGAACAAAAACAAAAAGAGAAAATTTTGAAAAATGTTCAAAAAGAAAATAAAAGTTCATCAGATCAATCATCCAATCGCAATCAAAAATTACAAAGAGTAAAAAATGAAAATTCAAAAACTGTTGGTAATGAGTGGTGCAGGTCGGACCACAGTGCTCAAAAGCCAAATCCAGTAAACAAGAGGAGGAAAGATTATCACCAAGCCAAACAGTGCTTTGATCTAAATGTTTGGACTAAAAATGGTGATTGGTACGATAACAGAGTGTGTTACAGATGCGGCTATCAAGGACACATTGCTGTTAACTGCCAGAGTTGGAGATTTGAGTCAAGGAGATGCTTTAACTGCAACATGATTGGCCATATTGCTAGAGTTTGCTCAATGAGATCAATGAGAAGATCGAGGGCTGAATCTCAGAAGCAGGTGAAGAAACCAGTCAATGTCAAGCCCAAAGAACAGAAGGTTCAAGAACCTAAAGTTCAAGAAAAGAAAGTGAAACTTTCTCAGGGACAAAAAGACAGACTGAGGAAGAAGAGGAAGAAGGCCAGAGAGTATCTGGAGAAGATTTTGTCCTCGGATACAGCTGGTAAAACAGATAAAAGGTCTGATAAATCGTCTTGCTCTCCAAAGAATGACAAATCAAGCAAAACGAATTCATCAGATACAAATCTGAGGACGAAAGGGAAACAAAAGAAAGTGGAGAATTCACTTCCTGGTGATGAATTTGTTTCTCCGGAAACAAAGGAGCCAGTTGTTGGCAATGAATCTGACTCATTAAAGTCAGACAAGCCACGATCAGGCAATGAATCTGGTGTGGTAAAGCCAGAAGAGCCGTGTGTTGAGGTAAAAGTTGAGAATTCTGGTCTAACAATGGATGATGCAAATTTTCCACCATTGTTGAACAAGAATTCAAAATCACCCAAGGACCGTCAGGCTTGGGTGAATCTGTTTAAATGAAAAAACCTGACTTGCCGGAGCTCCCAGGTTGGTAAGTGTGGAGCAGGTATCGGCACCTTTCTTGAGAAATTCACGAAAGTGATTTCGATTTAAAAAGTGGTAAATCAGGGACATTAAATTGTACTTGATTTTCTACAAGTGATGTTTGTGGATTGATCTTAAAAATGTTAGTTTTTACAAGTGGTTAAAGAAAACAAGGTGATGAAAGATCCCCATGTTTGAGAAATGACTCACAAAACTTATTTTCCGGAAAAACCATTTTGATTAAAATAAACTTAAGTGTTTTGAAATCACTATGGGAAAATGTTTTGTCGTCCGGGGGAGTTCTGATTGTTTATGCCAAGTGAATGGAGAATTGAAGTAATTCTCATCATGTTGTCACGTTTCTTTGTACAGTTCATTTTCAAATTTTCCCAGAAAATCAAAATTGAAACATATTTTGATTTTAGGGGGAGTAAAAATTTAAAAAAATTAGAAAATTTGAAAAGTCAAAAACATTGAAAAATGCAAAAATGAGTTTTGTTGTAAAAAGAGGAAATGATAGTAGATCAGTGCGACTGTCACAGCATGCTAAAGAAATGGAGAGATAAAATGTGATAAACGATCTCACTTAAGATGTGACGGTAGGCTCAGCTAGACTAGTAGATTTGCGAGAACGATACAAACCTAAATGAAAAAGCCTAGTTCTAGTGGGAAACATGATTGAAAGCATAGTACTTAGTTTTGTCCTTCTTGATTGTGTGCCTACTCAGTAATCGCTGATTGTCGAAAGACATAAAACTGGTTAAGTTTGTGAACTTTCACAACTTTGCTAAAAAGTCGCTGTGATTGTGTATTTCATTTTGCAAAGATTTAAACTTGTTTTATTTCTTTATTTTGTTTAAGCATTGGACATCCTCTGCGTATACGTGAGTATCGACCTGGATGTTATTGCCTAAACGTTCTGCGTTATTTTCTTTGGTGTTTCGTTTAAGCTTTGGACCTCCTCTGCGTATACGGAAGTATCGACCTGGTGGTTAAAGCCTAAACAACTTCAACTTATTTTTATTTTTCTTATTTTGTTTAAACATTGGACTTTCTCTGCGTATACGGAAGTATCGACCTGATTGTTAATGTTTAAACATTCTGCTTTGTTTTCGCACAAATCACAGTTGATAAAAGTTTAAAGGCATTACTTGAGTCAGTGTATTGCATGATGAGGGGATATGCTGAGATTGTGGGATCCATAAGAATTTAGTGCAAAATTAATATACCTTAACGTATCGGTAAGCATTTCGAAAGTTTTTAGATTGAGTTTAAGTGGACAACAATATCGTCAATCTATGTGAATTGTTTAGAACTTAAAATGTATAAAGCTTAACGGTGTTGGTGATTAGTCTCAGAAACTGATATGATCCTCTTACACAAACTCACAAAAATATTGTCTGTAAATATTTCTTTATTGCATTCATTTGTTATCAAAAATTCAAAAAGATTTTAGGGTGTTTTAGCATAATTTTTGAAAAATACAAAAAGATTTTCGACAACTGATATTGGAGAGCTGATATTCAAAATTTCAAGTGCTGAACATGATGAACAGTATTGGGAGTGTGTGTTGAATTGAAGAATTTTTTTTTTAAAGAATTTGAGATTAGTTAATCAGGGTTATTAATTTGAACTTGATGGATCTATTTCTAATAAGTTTTTCTTATTGATTTAAGTAAAAACTTATGTTTTGATGAGAATTGTGTAGGTGATGAGCTTAAACAAATTTAAAGCCAGGATTTGATCTCAAGGTGATAACTAATTCCAGACTACGATCCCAGTATATCGAAAGGGGGAGTCTGAAGACATCCGAGTAGAGATTGTTCGTGGGGAGTCTGTTGATGCTGAAGAGGAGAAGGAGATAAAGTTTGAGGATGCTTACACTGTGAGATATTTCAGAGAGTGTTCAGACTGATAAAGACTAAAGACGTTGAAGACTCGACACTTAAGACTTGTCAACATCTGAGGGGGAGTCTGTTGGTGCATTCATCTGTCGTCTTCGTCTTATGTCAAGTTTCAGTTTCATTGCGAATTTGATCAAGACATGATGTCATCTTACTCATTGATGACATCATGAATATGACATCATTATTACAAGAAATGCACATGAAACAAGAATGTATAGTCTGTTCGCTTGAAAGTCAAATATGTAGGTTCCGCTTGAAGACAAAGTTGTGGATTTCGCTTGAGTTTAATGAGGAGGTTTCGCTTGAACAGGATATGTATGTTTCAAGCAAAACATGAATACTATAAATAGGCTAGTGGTTAGTTCATTCGTAATAGTTCGTGAAGTCCATACCGAGGTGCTGCCGGTGTGAAGACTGATTGTAACTGCTATTATATCAATCAAATCAGTGTTTAAAGTGATAAGCAAGCTGTTTCGAAGTCAGTTTCTTATTTTCCGCATCTGAAACTGATAAAATCTCTTCTGAACGACTCATTTGGGTCACAAAACGATCCTACACCTTGTAAACACTTGTAAGTATGTATGTATGTACTGGTAAACCGGTATGAAAGCAACAAGGAAACAGATCAATTAATGTGTAGGTAATACATTAATATGTGTGCAATGGTGTAGGAATGGCTCAATCCTTTATGCGTATTTCGTACTGGGCCATCCGGCGGGAACGACATAGTCGCCACATGGTCCAACCCGCGGGCTCATGGGCGGGGCTCGCAACACCCAATAGATCTATCACTCATACCCCTCGGTCCTTAAACAAGGATTAATGGTCTTTAGTTACTCGCCTACCATCCACATGATCTAAAAGTTCATTCCGTAGCTAATCATACCATTTGTAATCGTAATCATTTGTAATCGTAATCATTTGTAACATGTATTTCACCCCCGAAGTTATAAAACTGAAAACAGTTAAAAAAAAATGGGGACATGAACTCACAGTCTTGCGTTCTTCGATCAAATAACTCAAAGCTTCTTCCCAATTGCACGACTACTACTAGCTCAAGTCTAGGTATGATCACAAGATGAAGATGAGGTGGTTAATAGCACTTGAAAGAGGTCCTTCAATCTCCAAAGGCTCCAAGCTCCTTAAGCAAGCTCCTAGCACCTTTGTATAACAAGAGAATGAATGGAACAAGCTTGAAATATGGTGATGATGGGTGTGTTGGTTTCGGCCGTAAGCAAGAGGGAGAGAGGGAGAAGAGTTGTGTTGAGGAGTGTTGTGAAGGAATCATAGTTATGAGCTAATGGTTAACTTAAATAACTTCCATCATGTTCTTATTCCATGGTTTCTATGTTTATAAAGAACCAACATAATCTATTAATTAATTCAAAGAAAATCAAGGGTGGACCTACATGTCCATGGCCGTGAACTGGGGGGGGGGGGGGGGTACTAGTTAGGGTGTAATGGCTAGTTAGGAGATTTAGTTGAAATCCAAGTGTTTTAGTTAGGTGTTTAGTTATTAGGATGTTATATTGTGTGTTATTATGTTCGGGGACCATAACTAGCTCGGAAATGTTGAAACAATGCTTCTAGTGAAAATTTGGTGTTTCGGGTAGTGTCTGGTTGTTCGGTTGGTTACCGGTTCGTTAAGGTGCTAAACTACGCAGTTTGGTGTGCTTTATGTTATCTTTTGTGACAGTTTTGATTCCCGACACTTAGGAAAGCATTCTGGACCAGTTAACCATATTTCTGTATGATATTTAGTGGTTCAAATGCTGAATTTTGCTGATTTTTGCTGAATTCAGCAATTTATCTGAGTTTTAGGCACTTTCCGACACTTAAACTATCACTAGGAAGACAATTTTATGATCCTTACTTTCCTACACACTATACTAGTGTAACTCTTGGTTTCTGGCTCATTCTGTATCTCAATACCATGTCTGTCTATGTACTGAACCCCGTCAGGATTTTTCTGATTTGTCTGATAATTGTGCTCTCTTTGTTTCGTGCATCATCTGAATCAATAAGTTTGCATGCAATAATGATATGACATCTTGCAATATATGAAGCACATGTATGTATGATAACAATAATCAGGGATCATTCATGTCATAAATGTTAAATCAACACAGTCATTAAAGCATTAATCATTGTCTAATTATTGTACGGATATATGCAAATTTGACAATTGTCACACTGGCCGTCGCGCAAACTGACATTCGCCCGGAAATCATACTGCCCCCACACGAGAACCTCGCTGGGGTAACAACTGGATAAAACCGGGTTGCCCTCCAGATCGAACCATGCCTCGGTAGGAAACGATCCATCATTGGGACGTCCTGCACCTTTTGCTACAACCGTGAGTCGAACCGGCGTCTCCAAGGAAAACACCCGACCAACTGAGCTAGGGTGGGGGATATATAACCTGAATTATATAAGAAGACGAGTTTAAACTCATTAGGATTTCGGCTTATGTCACATTTACACCTGTAAAATTCGTTATGTAATGTATCATATAATATTTGCTTGGTAGATGGTAGTTTTTATGTTTGATCAAGCACTCAAGTTACCTCGACATAATTTCATATTTCCTAAAACTTTGGTTTTAAAAACAAAGGACGTCGTTTTTTTAAGGTGTGAATTATTCGTTAATGTCGGGAGGTCTAGCATACTGCATACGTTGTCTTAACCGGGTCCGTGCTACAGAGCCCCCTCGCATAATAGATCCCAAAATTTAAACCACTCAATGAGAAACCTCTATCACTCAGATTCGAACTTGATATTTAGAGGAAAAAATACCCATATGTGAAACTTAAATACCCATAGCCACCACTAAAACACTAGTGAAGGTTTAAGTCCATCATATGATTTTGGAAAGTGATTTTTTAATAGTTTTAAAATAAAAATAGCTGAATCATTATTCAAAGAGTAGTTGAAAGACACGTAGCTAATGTGTACCATTGATTGTAGAGCATGTCACGTGACACCTCACATGATCTATTGAAATCAGCAACTTTATTCTGCCGACACGCATATATTCAATTCTTCGTACTTCAAATGCCTTTCTTACATGTTTCATTCCTGAGTCTGAGTCTGATCTCCAACTAGTGAATTGTTTACCTTAGATAAATTTAACTTATAAATTTGTCATCAAAATATTAAACAACTAATTAAGATGTGGGAATGTATTATATTTTTATATATTGTTTATGCATTATTATATATATTATATACATTATACATATTATACATTATACATATTATATTATACATATTAATAGAAACATATGCTTTATACATATTAATAGAAACATGCTATGAATAGTGTTTTTTTGAATATTTTTAATACTATTTTTTTCTAGGTTTTTATTATTATATTATTTTATTACTGTAATTGTTTTAAACACATATTTTTATATAACTCTTAAGATACGATCAAAGTATCAGTTATCAAACAAGAAATCATAAAAATGAATGTATACTGGTACTGATGTTGTTCAGTACGATATGGTAGCGATACGATATTAATTAATTAAAAGCAAAAAACACTAAAAATAAATATTAATACGGATACAGATGTTATTCAATCGGTTTTGATTGAATTTGGTATGATAGCGACACAATATCCGTTTAAAAAATATACATCGTAACGTTGAACTAAAAAGAGGGGAACAATTGTTTTTGATTTTTTTCAATATTGTTTTTTCTAAGGTTTTATTAATTTATTGGTTTATTACTTTAATTGATTTAAGTATATTTTGTTCTTTTATATAACTTTTAAGATACGATCAAAGTATCTGTTATCAAACAGGAAACAATAAAATGGAATGTATACCGGTACCCCAATGATGTTCGGTACAATATGGTAGCAATACAGTATCAGTTTATTGAAAGCAAAAAATAAAAAAATAAAAAAAAATATTGGTATCGATACGAATGTTCTTCAATTGGTTTCGATTGGGCTTGGTACGATAGCGGCAGAATATCCGTTATCAAAAAAATATCGTAATGTTGAAACAAAATAAACATAAAATGTAAGCGAACCGAACAGATATCAACTGAACAACATATATGTGTTTTTTTTTTATCGATGTAGTGTTTCCTCTTTCAATTACTATATCGAGTGTAGGTACTGTAACGAACCAAACTGATACCGACTTAATCCCCGCCGCGAAGCGCGAGGAAATATCACTAGTATATATATGAATAGAAAGAGATGAGGAACAATGTTTTTATTTATTTTTTTAATATTATTTTCTTTTCTAAGTTTTTTTTATCTTTTTATTATTTTAATTGATCTAAACATATTTTTTTTCCATATAACTTATAAGATACGATCAAAGTACCAATTATTAAACAAGAAACCATAAAAATGAATGTATACAGGTATCAATGTTGTTCGGTGCAGTAAGGTGGCGATACAATATCAGGTTATCGAAAGCAAAAACAATAAAAATAACTACCGGCACCGATACAAATGTTGTTCAATCAGTTTCGATTGGGTTTGGTACGATAGCGGAACAATATCCGTTTAAAAATATAATTTATCATAATGTTGAAATAAAAGAAAACATGATGTGAAATGCAAATGAGCCGGACCGATATCAATTGAACAACACAGGTACCGTATCGATATGTGTTTTTTTATTTTCGATCGATGTAGTGTTTTCTCTCTCAATTACTATAGCGAGTACAGCTACCATAATAAACCAAATTGATACCGATATAATTCCCGCCGCGAAGCGCGGGGAATATCACTAATTTAAATTAATTAAAAATAACATTATATGGTTGTTATTATTATAAATATTAAAAGGGGTAACTTTGTAGAATAGTAACCAAGTTTTAAAAGTGTTCCAATTAGGTCACTCAAGTTTCAAAAGTGTTACAATCAGGTCACTCAACATTCATTTTTCATTAAAATTAAGGGTTTTTTCATCTATTTCATAAGTAACCATGGTGATGTGGATTTTTGTTTCTTTTTCCCCTTTTATTTGATGCTAACTTTGAGTGATGACGTGAATTGTAACTTATTAGTCATGTCCTTTTTTTAATTTTTAATGTAATTAAAGTGTTTTTATTTTTAATAAATATAATTTCATATATTAAAATAATCCGACCCCAACATCCTATTCTTCATTTTTTCCTTGACACATAGAAAAAATGACATGACTCGATTTGAATGTTAAGTTATCTAATTAGGATAAAAATCATATGTGTGACCTAATTAGAACATTTTTGAAACTTGATTAATATTATGTGACATATTCCCATATTAAAAGTATTAATCTTTTGTTTTGAAATTACTAAAATTTGAACATAGACCACTATAACATTTGTCGTGTTTGAGTGCATTTCGCTATGCTTAATGAGAACCTAGCTACACACTTAGAAGTATAGAAAAATAAAAACCACAAAAAATGTTAGTTTCAATATTATTTGGGTGTGTAAATAGATTGAAATAAACTTGTTTAAGTTTGTGTCAGCAACATTGACTTGTTATCAATTTTTTTATTCTCAAGCTCGACACATTTATTTAAGGAAAGTGAATATAAGCCTCATAAGCATCAAATCTTACATGTGAAACTATTAAAACTCCGTAGTTGTGATTATAAGTCAAAAAATACACGTATTACAGGTCTTTTAATGCTCTAGGAATCTTTTCTTGATTATGCTTTACGCATGATCGTGATGTTTGTTTACCAATTTTCGGCTACACGGTATGGGTGTCATCCCCATGCCACCTCACCAAAAAATATCAATAGCGCCCCATCTTTTATACTGCGGGCGTCAATGAGGGGCAGAGCCGTCTCCGAGAATAATAAAAAACTTTTGGGCCTCGGGCGAGACAAAAAAGTTGGGCCCCTTTCTATAATATAACGGCTGCGAACGGGCCGTGAACGCAACGGTTAACAGCTGCGTTTGCAGCCGTTAAACCACTGCGTTTACGGCCCGTTCGCAGACGTTATACGGCTGCGTTTACGACCGTATAACGGCTGCGAAGAGGTTGTAAACGCAGCGGTTAACTGTTGCGTTTGCATCCGGTTATCTGCTGCATTTACGGCCTGTTCGCAGCCGTTAAATGGCTACGTTTATGGCCGTATAACGGATGCGTACTGGCTCGCAGCGATTTAACGGCTGCAAACGCAGAGGTTATCCTCTATCACGAGACTGGTAGCTGTTTAACGGCTGTTAACGGCTGCGTTTAACGGCTCGTTGTAGGCTCACGAGTTATTATCGATCACGGGACTTAAATCCTCTACGTTTTGAGGAGTTCATAATTTTACACACACAATTAAACCAAAAGTCCTTTCGCTTCTTAACAACAATGTAATAAACTACTACTTACGTTATTGTCGATCGTGGGACTTAAAGCCGAACATAACATCAGCAAAGTTTAAGCTCATCAAACCACTAATCTATATTCTATATACCATAAAACTGCCTCATATGAAGTAAAAAAATAGTTAAATATTTCATGAGCAGTTAAACAACAAGTTCAAACACTGCTATTAACTACACAACTAGCAATCTCCTCCTTGGAACCCTAAAACTCCCCTACCTCTTCTTCTAGGGTTCTTAAATCTCAATAAACATCAAAATTAGACATACAAGAACATCCCTAATCAACCAATTAGAGCCAAAATACCAACATCCATTCAAATTTCAGAAGAATCCCAAGTTTTTCACCCAAACCCTCAAAATTCTACAATTTTAACCTAATTTATGGATGAAATACATACAAAATTCGAAATTACTGAACTGGGGTTGAAGAATTACCTGTTGTATGCTTCAAATCGACTTCAAATACAATCCAAATACGTAATCGCCTTCATATGTGTGTGTATTTGTGTGAGGAGCATACTGAACAACGTAGGGGAAAGGATCTGATTTATACGATGCATTAGGTTTAATTTTATTTTCTTTTTTTTTAGCACACAGGCATTAAGTTTAATTTTAATTTCTTTTTTTTTTTGAGCGCACAGGCCCCAAACACATCAGACTTTGGGCCCTTAATCACATCTCAAAGTTCAGCATTTGGGCCTCACTCTCCTGCATTTGGGCCTTTTTTTATAAGTAACATAATAAGCCTCTAAACTCTACTGGGACCCTAATATTTTTGGGCCTTGGGCGCCTGCCCAGCTTGGCCGGCCCAAGAGCCGGGTCTGATGAGGGGTGCTATTGTTGGTTTATAAATGCAAATAGCGGATGAAAAATAGGACCCACATCCATTTTAAACATCTAAAACTAAACAAAAAAGGGGGGGGGGGTCTTTAACTCATACGATGGGTGTTATTGAGAAGATACAATAGAGCCTCTTGTCCTATGTGTCGATGATGTGTCACAATGGAACCCCTAGGGGACTCCAACAATACCTCCCAGCCTTATCATATAATGCCATTTTAATTAAGATATTTAGGAGTTAGTCATAAGCCATGCGAAAATTAAACTTTATTTATTTACAAAAATATAAAGGAACATGTTTTAAAAGTCCTCCAATCCATTTTGACCCTCACTAAAACCTGACTTATTTCTACCCAAGGCTGTTATTAAAGAAACACCAGTTTTGATCCGTGGGGACATAATAGTCTCGACTAGGGAGTTATCTTCAAAATCCCTTCTTCGATCGATCCAGCTGGAACCTTCGTGAGTAATCTGCAAAATAGAATACCGTTACTCATTAAGAGGAAAAGGGGGTTTCTTCTCTTAACGAGACTCCGGTGTGAGAATAAGTAATTGTCCTTTCTAAGAAAAAAGGAAACAAGTGTGTGCGAAGAGTGAGAGAGTGAAAAATCAGATCCTTAACCCTTTGGTAGAGGATGGTATTTATAGCCGAAGCGTTGGAGAAGGAAAAGGACTGATTGGCTCATGGGCCAAAGTCGCTTTCAAGGGAATATTCGTTTGGTCCCCTCTAACAGGACATGTAGTGCACGCAAAGGTGGGAGTACGTCCATGCGCCGTGATTGGCTACATGTCGCTTTCCAAACGTACATCTTGTCTCGTTTGTCACAGCTAGTATTGGAGATCATGAAGCAGTGAAATGGTGCAAGCTGATGGGTTACACGTCACTGTCCATTGTACTTCTTATGACACCTCGTGGAAGCACCTAGTTATTAAGTATCTATACGCTAAATTTCAGGACGAAATTTCCTTCAACTTAGATATAATGTGACAACCAGCACGTTTCGTTTTGTACTGTTTCTATTTATGATGTAATCCGTTACTTGATAAGTGACATAATAAAAAAAGGGTTTTATAAATATTTGAAATACATGTGTTAATGTATAATGATTGATAGTATTGTTATTATTATTATTATCATTAATCAAGCCGCACAAAGGGTGTATCGCACACCCTTTTACAACTCGTACACTCTCCAAGCTGGGCCTGAAAAACTTGTGAGCCCAGATCAACCTGGACCGCACAGTCTATTATAAGTGGCCCTTTCCCCTGATTCGCACACCCTTAAACAATGAGGACCGCACACACATGGGGTGTTTGTGTATACGGTGTAATATTACAGTTGGCCTCCACTCCTTAGTGTGCGGCAGCTAGGGAGGATTATAAATACAATGATGTGAAACCCTAGACAACCTTTGACACCAAATATTCCCCTACAGCCGTCACTTTCTCTCTCTCTCCTATCCCCTTTTAGAAACATTTCCCAAATCAACAAACATCCTCCTTCATTTCTGCAACATTCCCTTCATCCTTTTTGAAGAACCCAAGCATCATCAGCAGCTGTTGGTCTCTTCTTTTCTTGAAGATCTCGCACACTTTTCTTCCTTTTCTTCTTAGATCACCGTTTGAGGTTAGTAGATCTTAAAGCTTTGATGTCCAAATGTTTCTTGTAAATAATTGTGTACATGATATATTCCTAAAATGTGTTTTCTGATTGTTAAGTGCTAGTTGATTGGATGATTTTCTTGTGATGAATGAAATTTAGAAACATTTGATATAATGAAAAGAACCAAGGTTTTTGTATGATAAAAAGTGTTAGAGATTTTGTATGATACAATGTTTCCAAATCATTCAAATAAGATTAGGAATAAACTTGGTGCCCTTCACTGTTTTGATTTCGTGACATCAAGATATGTGTTTGATGATGTGTGTTAAGGACGGATCATGATATGTGAATGTTTAAATGACTGAATGATTTTGGGTTAGATGATATAAAAAAGATTAGGATTTTGATCCACTGTTTTGTAACACCCCGAAAACGGGTTTGGTAATCAAACCACGTTAATATTTATGAACGGGTAAAGTACCTTTAGTGGTGAAGTTAACCCGGTAAATATTAGGGATTAAATAAAGAAACCTAATATTAAATAAAAAGGAATAAAGGCTGTTGAGGAAACAAAGTATATATATAAGGCCCGAGTTAACGGGACTTAAAATAAAACAGGTTATAATTTCCCGAACCCATTAAAATAACTAGGAATAAAAATAACCTAGTTAGAAAGAAGCCTTGTAGTAATATGTTAGAAGGTTAAAAACACCTAAAATAAGAACCTAATAATAGTTTGGGGACCAAAGGTGTTAAGTTTGAAACTAATATTATTAAAACAAAATTTAAAACACCAAACTTGTGTCTGGTTCGATCAAGAACGCAGGGGGAGACCAAACATCCTCCACCAAACCCTAGTTCATGCAAATTGTCCAAATTGAAGGCCAAATCCTGTTTCAAAACGAAATCCGAGCACGAAATAGTGATCTCCACTAAAAAAGGAGTCATAAGGTATGTGAATTTCATGAGAAATTTCTAGTTGAATTTCTGGGTGATTTTAGAAAATTCGAAATTGATGGTTGCATGTTTGTTATTTGGATAGAATAGGAACATAGTAGTGTCTAGGAGTAAACCCTAGACAAGTATATGTTGGGTTTTTGTACATGTTTATCAAAGTCATTTTATCCGAATAAAATAAAACGCAGCGGAAAGGAGGTTTAAAACATGTTACTTTACAAGATTCAAAACCATTTTAAATGCAAAACCCAATAACCGGATCCATATATGTCATGCATGCTATCAAAATACAACCATAGGGTGTTTGAGAATTCAACCTTTCTTTGGAGCAAGGAGATGGAAGATGATGATGAATCTTGAATGGTAGCTTCCAAACGAGAAAGCCTCAAGCTAGTATACCCGAAAGCCCAAACAAACACCTTGAGATTGCTAGGATTTGCACTTGAAAAACTCTCTTGGATGACCACCTTGGCCGAAATTTTTGAGGAAAAATTAGAGAGTTCTTGCTAGTTCTTGCAACTTCAAAATAATAGAGAAAGTGTATTTAAAAATATGAGAGAGTTGTTGCAACTTTTATCCAATCAAGTGCCTTTCTTTTATGACATTTGCATGCATTTCTATTAGTGGAAGACCACCTTGGGAAGACCCAAAGTGGACGGCCATCAGGCCTCCATTTTGACCAATCAAAATTTTTCCAATTTCAAATTTAAGTCTTGCATTATATTTATAACTTTTATAAATATAATAGCATATGTTTATAAGACTTTTATGCAACAAATCATAATTTTTATAATGTTATTTAACCCATTAAATAACAAAATAAAATACTCTCTCATAATAAATTATCCGTATAATCTATTAGTTTCTGAAGTGCAATTATTTAGAAAACCAATTTCTAAATATTATAAGTGATAATATTTATTTGTTTGATCATATCATAAATAAATATTGTAGGTGTTTGTCTAACTTGTTATTGGGTATGACCCGACTTGGATCATAACGTACTAGCCACATCAATTTAATATGTGTCTTGGGCATACAGAGTCCAACAATCTCCCACTTGCACAAGATACATAGAAGATTGATGCAAGCAGTAAATGACGCCTAACAACGGTTTACTACCCCTAATACGTATGACGAAGTGCCATTCAATAACATCACCCCCTTCAAGTCCCTTACTTGAACATGATTTAGGTGAATTTATCATCTATCCTTTCGTTACAGATGTCATGTCAAATCCAGAGACACAGTGTGATCATTCTCTGTTGATTTAACTTAAGCAGGCCTTAGACATCTTACTCTCAACGAATAAGAGGAACAAATCCCTTTTTGACTACATACGTCTCTCACAATCACCTCGTACCACACCTGAGCTTAGCCTTATGTACTGTCTTATTACAGACAGCGAAGAACTAAGTCAAGGTGTAATATTTGGTGAATATCAAGACCCAATATGTATCTCAGGTCAGAGGATATTATGATATTCGCCTTTGCTCAAATTTACTTATGATCAATCACAAATGATTCCATGCAGTAACATTTGAGAGCGGGTCAGTCCAATATTTGTATCCCACAAATATCTATGAACTTTGGTAGCAACACTTTGCTCTATATTCATACCTAATGAATATCCACCAATCCAAGTTCATAATAGTCTTACATTCATATTTGTTCCCACAAGTATGATCGACTACGAACATTTAGAATAATTAATTTATTCATGGATTTAAACATGCTAAAATGGAACATAACTCAAAATACCATAAAAGAGTTAAAATAACTATTGTTCCAATATCCAAATACAAAATAGATCAAATCCAATCACTAGAATACCGAAGTCCTAAGGCACAAGTATGACCCTCATGTTTTGGCCGTTCAAGGAGCTTCGTGAGTGGATCCGCAATGTTTTGATCGGTGTGAACTTTGCGAATACATATCTTTCCTTTTTCAACTTCATCTCTTATGTGGTTGAATCTCCGCTCAATGTGCCTAGTCTTTTGATGTGCACGAGGTTCCTTGATTTGAGCAATCGCACCCTCGTTATCACAAAAGATCTCTAGGGGGTCTTGAATGGTAGGGACTACCCCTAGGTCAGCAATGAACTTCTTTAACCACGCAGCTTCTTGTGCTGCCAATGAGGCGGCGATGTATTCTGATTCTGTAGTGGACAATGCTACAATATCCTGCTTCGAGCTCTTCCAAGAGACTGTAGCTCCATTCAAAATGAAGACATACCCAGATTGTGATCGAGAACCATCTCGATCAGTTTGGAAACTCGCATCCGTGTAACCTTTTACAACGAGTTCCTCTTCACCAGATCCATATATTAGAAACATATCCTTAGTCCTTCTAAGGTATTTCAATATGCTCTTAACAGCCATCCAATGACTGTTACCTGGATTTTGCTGGTATCTACTTGTCATGCTTTTAGCGCATGACACGTCCGGTCTAGTGCATATCATTGCGTACATTATGGATCCTATAGACGCATATGGGATTCCTTTCATTCTTTCTTGCTCATCCTTTGAGCTTGGACATTGAGTCACATTCAATATTGTCCCTTTTTGAATAGGTACCAAACCTTTCTTAGAGTTCTCCATCTTGAACCTTTTCAAGACCTTTTCAATGTATGCACTTTGGTTTAAACCTATCAAGCGCCTTGATCTATCCCTATAGATCTTTATTCCCAAAATATAGGCAGCTTCTCCAAGATCTTTAATGGAAAAACATCTTCCAAGCCATGCTTTTACACCTTCCATGGTTGGAATGTCATTTCCAAATAGTAGAATGTCATCGACATACAATACTAAGAAAGTGACGGTGCTCCCACTAGCTTTCTTATACACACAAGCTTCATCGCCGTTCTTAATGAACCCAAAATTCCTAATCTCTTCATCAAAACGGTGATTCCAACTTCTCGATGCTTGTTTCAATCCATAGATTGATTTCTTTAACTTGCACACTTTGTTAGGATGTTTTGGATCGACAAAACCTTCAGGCTGAACCATATAGACATCTTCATCAAGATATCCATTGAGGAAAGCCATTTTGACATCCATTTGCCAAATCTCATAGTCATAATATGCAGCTATGGCAAATAATATCCTAATTGACTTTAGCATTGCCACTGGCGAGAAAGTCTCATCATAATCAACCCCTTGAGTTTGAGTGAAACCTTTTGCTACAAGTCTCGCTTTATAAGTATCCAAGTTACCATGCATATCTGTTTTCTTCTTGAAAACCCACTTACTTCCAACTACTTTGGAGTTAAGAGGTGGCACAACCAATTCCCAAACTTGGTTGTCATACATGGATTGCATCTCTACGTTCATAGCCTCAAGCCATTTGTCGCAATCAGATTTTGACATTGCATCATGGTATGTGGTTGGTTCATCTGAATCTACCACATAGCATCCATCCATGAAAAATCCATATCTTTTAGGTGGATTACTAATTCTACCTGATCTGCGAACGTTTTGTGTATGTTGATCAACCATTTGATCATTTTCAACAACCTCTTGTTGAGTGCTAGTATCAACCAAACGTGTATCGGCTTGTGGTTCTTGATCCTCATCAAGTTCCACTGTTCTACTAGTTCCTTCCATAAGGAACTTATCCTCCAAGAACTTACCCTTTCGAGCAACAAATACCTTTTGCTCTGTTGGATCGTAGAAATAATATCCTATATCATCTTTAGGATATCCTACGAAGATACACTTAATGGGTCGTACTTCTAACTTGTTTGGGGTGTATTGCTTCACATAAGCATCACAACCCCACACCTTCAAATATGATAATGATGGAACCGTTCCATGCCATATTTCAAAAGGTGTCTTATCCACTTTCTTGGTTGGGGCCATATTTAATATACGAGCCTTGGAGAGCAAAGCGTAACCCCAAAATGATAGAGGCAATGTGCTTCTAGCCATCATCGATCGAACCATATCCAATAGAGTTCGATTCCTCCTCTCAGACACACCATTATGTTGTGGTGTTCCAGGTGGAGTAAGTTGTGAGATGATCCCACAACTCCTAAGATGATCTTGAAAAGCATCACTAAGGTATTCACCTCCTCCATCGGAACGAAGAACTTTGATTGTCTTGGTGAGTTGATTCTCTACTTCGTTTTGGAAGATTTTGAACGTTTCAAAAACTTCATCTTTGTGTCTTAGTAAGTACACATAACCATAACGACTGAAGTCGTCGGTAAAAGTTACGAAGTATCTTTCAACATTCCTAGTCATTGGCTTAAAAGGACCACATACATCCGAATGTATGATGCCTAATAAATCTTTTGCCCTTTGGTTTGTGCCACTAAAGGGTTTCTTGGTCATTTTACCTTGTAAACAATATTCACATGTATCAAATGAACCAATTTCATTTGTTTCCAAAAGACCATTCTTTTGAAGTGTTTGCATGCGATTTCTATTTATATGACCAAGACGACAATGCCAAAGATAGGTCTCACTCAAATCCATTTTGAGTCTCTTGGTGTTTGCTTGGTACATCGAATTATCAAATGATGTATTATCATGAACCAATTCATAAATACCATTTGAAGGCGTAGCTTTAAAGTAGAACATGTCATTCATCAAAGCATAAATTTCATTGTTCACAAACTTCAAATCAAATCCATATTGTCTTAAAAGGGAAACAGAAATAATGTTCCTAGTCAAACTAGGAGCATACAAAACATTTTTCAAACATATTTCCAAACCACTTGGAAGTTTTAAAACATAGTCTCCTTGGGCTTCAACTTGAACCTTCGCTCCATTGCCCATGAAGAGACTAGTGTCTCCCTTCTTGTAATGCTTATTTCTTTTGAACCCCTGCAACGAATTGCAAATATGAGTTCCACATCCGGTATCTAATACCCATGTTGTCACACCCCGACCGCGTAAAACAACAAATCGCGGCGGAAACATCGGGGCGTGTTGCAACAGAATTAATGTTTCATAACCATGGATATCAAAAGTGTTTCGTTTTATTAATCATTGAGTAATTACATCGTCTGGAAATCTAATTACACTATTTAAACATAGCCTATCATTGTTATTGAGTCACTAAGGCCTTGTCCAGTCCTATGTGAGCATGCATCTTATCAATCGATATCATCCAACCTACCTGAAACATATGTGAAAACGAGGTCAGCAAAGAAATGCTGGCGAGTACATAGGTTTTGTAGGAGTGTCGAAATCATGGCTAGTTTAGACGTTGCAATACTTTATTTAAAAACCTTGTTTTGAAAAGAGTATAATATTGCAACTTAATTAACCAACTCAAATCAAGCGAGTTATAATTTGTAAAACCTCGTAGCCATGACTCTTAACCCAAAAACATTTGTTTTAGTACATTATTTGAAAAACAATGATAAGTTCAGGTGATATGTATCAGTAATAGAATAATGCATGATTAAATGAATAACCATGTAAAATGTGTTTGTATAAGATAAGTTGTTTGTAAATAAATGTCTTGTGAAAAGTATGTTACTCGTATAAAATGTTCTATGTCTCAAACTGAAATGATTCAAATAACGCTACAATATGTAATACCATACAAACACTTATATATAGGAAGTACCAGCGGCGTATCCACCATGCTTGTATCATATTACACACGCATCGTTACTTAATCACTTAATCAAACCAAACCAAACAATGTAAAATGTCTATGTCAAATATCCATGTCAAATGTCTATGTCAAATATCCATGTCAAATGTCTATGTCAAATATCCATGTATGGCAAGTGAAATGTCTCAACTAAACCATATGCACAAAAACAAAGTATTGAAGTAAAAACTTGGTTTAAATCAAAGTTATGTTTTGTGGGAAATACATGATCAAATGTCAATCATGTACAAATGTTTACCCAATCGTTAAACCATCGTGTGAAAACCAATCGTTTACCCAATCGTTAAAATTCGTTTTAGGTCGTGAAACTACTTAAATGATCGTCTCGCTAATAACATTCAAACCTTCGTGACTCTCGTCGCTTCTCGCTTTCGTCGCTTCTCGTTTTCGTATTAACAAACCTCCATAGGGTAAGTTAACAATTACAGATTCAGTCGCTACCTACCATACCCACACATAACCACGGGTGTAGTAAATAACGGGATTTGTCAGATCCTATGGTACCATAACCTAATACTGGTCGGCTTGATCATTGCTAATGAATGTCATTTGTTATGTAACTACAACCAACAAGTTTGTTCACTTTATTGAAATCGTTATTAGTTTTGTATAAATCGTCTTAATTGTTTTTGAAACCATCGTTATAACATCGAAAACATTTAGCACATATGAGTCACCCCAAAACAATTGAAAGCAGTAAAATAGGGGAATAATGTACTCGCCTGGGAGTGCTTAGGAGTCTTGAACAACTACCAAGTAAGCTAGAGGAGTCCCGGAAATCAAACGGTACCTAATATAGGTAACTACATAATTAACCCGGACCTAAATCGGAAGACTGGGTAGCAGAAGGGTTTGTAAACCAAATGAGTGTAGGAACTCATATGATATGGTTTAACAAAGCCTATATACTAAATGAAACTTAACCTAAGTATTATCGACCCATCGCGACCCATTAAGGTAACTTATGCTACTTTAACGCGTCGTGCGCGTGAAACGCGTTCGGACCGTCTAACTAGTCCTATGACAAGTGTTATATGCCTAGACATGTTACATAATCAGTTATGTGACAAAAGTTTAGGTTACATATGCTTAATTACCAATTATACATGAAAAGGGTATTCTGGTAATTTACCTAAGGCATATAAACTACCTATCATACAACTACTTAAACGATGTGACCATAGGGTATAACCTCGGAAGGTTATTCCCTACCTACTATGGTCACCTAATGTGTTTGGTTGGATCCTAATGATCGACCAAACTGGGTCGGGTTCGAAGGTATAGGCGATTTATTAGATCGCCTACCCTACGACCCTAGACAACGTGGTAATCAGTGGGCATAGTCCCAAAGGACTATGACCAACGTGATTACACTCACGTTGCGAAGTTCAAACGAACTTCGCATTGACCATTACTGGTCAACGCTGAAAGTCAAACAAAGTTTGACTTTCTGACTCGAAAAGCAGTAAAAATAAGGAAAAGAACGAGAGAATACTTACCCAGGGTCCCCGAATGCTAACCCAGATCAAAATAGCTCAGGTATGAAACGAAGGTTCCAACTTAGAGTCTTTTCAATCAGATTTGTGGGTTTTTAAGCCAAAGGGGGGTGGGTATTTATAGAAAAAGTAGAGCCGCTAGGATCGTTTCATGGAAAACGTGCCATGATCCAACCCGTACACTTGTCGGAACCTTATGGTGGCTGGAAATTGGTTCTTATCCGCTGACTAGACGATTGAGAATGTGTGGTTGAGAATCGAACAGGTGGGACCTGCTGTTAAAAACATTGAATCTGGTCTGGGAGTTGCCTTACGGACCGTAAGGTCATTTTGGTTGAGGTCCGTAAGCTTACTTTGGCAGAATTACAGTTTTGGTCCCTGCAATGCAATCAGCCCATTTTCGACACGTTTAAGGCCCGTTAACCCCATTTCAAAGCTCTAAAATGAAGTTAAAGTATAGGGAACTTAAAATGTGCTCAAAAATATCTCGGATGCCGGTTCGTTTAACCGTACGGTTGCGATGTTCGGTTAATTACGACGGAATACGCATAAGCGCGAAAAACGATCCAAATGACGTGACGAATGGATTTTTCTTATGGCGAACACTAAAATATAATGTAGTCATGCTTACATAAATTTTTGGATGTCCGGATGTATTCAGAACGTAAGTTATGCGCGAAAATGCAAACTTGTGCACTTTTTGACGCTTTTAGTCCCTGAATGACACAAAAGTTTATTTTAGCATACCGAACACCTCAAAGCCTATTTCTAAGCTATGTAAAGGATATTTATGGTATGTTTAACTTATGGTCATGTTCCGGAATGTCTGTTACAGTTCAAATTGGCATACTTTCGCAGTTTGTCAACTTTAGTCCCTGTAAGCGATTTAACTTTGATTTCACCACACCAAACCTTCCAAAACTTATATCTAAGTTATGTATAGGTTATTTAAGGTATGTTAAGCCTATTTCACTATTCCGGAGTGTTCGTTGCATTAAACTGGTTATATTTACGCATTAGTGCGCGTGTAACCTTCCAGAAAGCGATTTAGAGCTTGAAATCGAACATGAGTCGATATGTGCAAAAGATACACATATTCATACAAGTCCAAAGTATGAAACACATTATTTCATTGGTTTGGCATTTGTTTGATGGCCGTGGAGGCACAGGTGTTACACATGTGTTAGAAGAAATAACATTTAGATCAATATGTATCATAAAGATTGTACCTGAGGTTTGCCCTGCATCCCTCTTATTTTTCAACTCTTTGAGATAGGTTGGACAATTCCTTTTCCAATGCCCTATCTCTCCACACTCAAAGCATGGATCGCTCGTGGCAACCTTTGCCTTCTTCTCTTTTGGTTTTGGTGGTTCTGCTTTAGCCTTTCTTTTTCCCTTCCCTTTGACGTGCCCCTTTCCTTTGGCAACATTTGCCTTGGAGTCGGAGTGATGTCCCTTCTTGCCTCCCTCATTGATCGTTAGAACGGGTAAAGCCTTTTTACCCATTCCCGCTTCGGCCGTTTTGAGCATTGCATGAAGCTCACCAATGCTCTTGTCCCATCCATTCATGTTATAGTTCATAACAAAGCTCTCAAATTTCTTTGTTAAAGAGTTGAGGATCAAATCCGTAGCCAACTCTTTAGAGACGGGACAATTGAGCCTCTCGAGGCGATCAATGTGGCTTTTCATCTTAAGGACGTAAGATGAGACCAATTGGGTTTCCTCCATTCGACATGCATGAAGCGCTCGAACCGTTTCGAAGCGTTCTACCCTTGCTTGTTGTAGGAACATTTCCTTCAATTGGGTAATCATGTCGTATGCCCCATGATGTTCAAAGTCCTTTTGAATCTCGGGAATCATAGTTCCCAGCATGAGGCAAGAGGCTTACATGGAGTCCTCGGTATATTTAACCCAATCATTGTAGGCTTCTACATCTTCCTCGTCAGGTTGATCGGGAATATGATCGTCCAACACATAGGATATCTTCTCTTGTTTGAGAACAATTCTCAAGTTTCGAAACCAATCCATGAAGTTGTTATGGTTGAGACGATCCTTTTCCAGGATGGTTCTTAGTGATAGGTTACGGACGGTTTGGGTAATTGGGTTTGCATTGTTAGCGGCCATCTACAAAATTTAACAAAGTTCAATTTTAGTATTTTCGATATTATTAAAATTTTAATCATTAATACCCTTTTAACGTCTCATAGACAATTAATAATTAAAATCTAGAATCCAACGTTACATTTAAATATTGGTTAGGTGACCTTTATCCCATTATTTAAATTAACAAGGTAGTCAACGTTTGACGATTGCAACCCTTTGCAACTTCTAGCTATATGGGATCGGTTAAACATCTTTATGTTTAGTTGGCATGTTTAATCCCATCAACACCTTTGTTCTCCATGCTTCGGTGACCCTAAGTTCATGGTTTCCAAATCAAGTCGTCCAACTTATACACACATGTGAGTTTACACATATAAGTGGTTAGGTGACCTTGATCCCACAAACATGGTAACCCTACCTCAAATATACAAGTTTCCTCAAATGTGGTTAGGTGACCTTTATCCCACAAAGAGTTCCCAAGTAATTTGAGTGTTGTATAAAAGGATGGTGTTTGACTTGTTTTATAAAAGGAATTTTTATTTTTCAAAATTCTAGTTTAGAAAAATTTTATGTACCATATATTTGCATGCATTCAAATCAATGGTACTTTAGTGAAAACCAATTTTCAAGGTTCTTTTAATAAAACCCATTTTATTATAAAATCATTAATTTTTTTATAAAACCTTTTATTAATCGTTTTAATGATTTTGTAAGAACCAATTTTAAGCTTGTTACGGGTTATTAGTTGTTAAGTATGCATATCCAAATATCATCCAAACAACCATAAATAAAATATAACCATACAAGCACACAACACATATGTTAAAAGGTGCATAACCATAGCCAACTATTTTGACCACACTTGTTAGCCGAAACAAGTGTGTCAAAAGGTCCTTCCTAAAGGGTGAAGATAGACACAAAAAAAAGTGTCGGTGAACTCCCACTTGATCCCGCATCCAAATGCTTCAAGTCTTCATCTTGTGTTGTGATTTCTTCACATTCTTTGAGCTTCCAAATGTCTTTTAAATTCAGCTCCAAACTCCTTTGGACTTCAAAATGTGTTTTGGTTATCGGGCTAAAATCCCGTCAAGAACTATGAAGTTCTTTATGCCCGAAATTGGCAAAAAACCAAAACCGCATTTTTGTGTGCATCTTCTTTTACATAAAAGTATCCTAATACATTTTTCTAGTAAAAAAAATGCATCTAATCTATTTACTTACATACCAAATGAAAATAAATAAATTACATGTTTTTACAAATGGAAGACAAAATAATAATTATTACAACCCATTGAATAATTAACTAAAATCACAAACATAAACATATTCACACAAGGTCATGGCTAGGTTATGAACACCAATATATATCCAAATATATATATATATTTCAAGAGCAAAATGGTTTCCTTTTATAACCTACATTTTCGGCCAAGAATGAAAAACCGAAAAATGTGGGTTTTTGTCCAAACAAAACAAATCATCAATATGACATAATTTTTTCAAGATTCCTTTATGCATGTAGGAGGTAAATCTTGAAAAATAAAAGGAGAACCATGGTCAAAACTTTCGGCCATAGGGTTTAACCAAACCCAAAACCCAAAAATTTTAAATCCAATGAAGCATGCACTCATATAAGCGGCTTTGATACCATTGTTGGGTTTTTGTACATGTTTATCAAAGTCATTTTATCCGAATAAAATAAAACGCAGTGGAAAGGAGGTTTAAAACATGTTACTTTACAAGATTTAAAACCATTTTAAATGCAAAACCCAATAACCGGATCCATATATGTCATGCATGCTATCAAAATACAACCATAGGGTGTTTGAGAATTCAACCTTTCTTTGGAGCAAGGAGATGGAAGATGATGATGAATCTTGAATGGTAGCTTCCAAACGAGAAAGCCTCAAGCTAGTATACCCGAAAGCCCAAACAAACACCTTGAGATTGCTAGGATTTGCACTTGAAAAACTCTCTTGGATGACCACCTTGGCCGAAATTTTTGAGGAAAAATTAGAGAGTTCTTGCTAGTTCTTGCAACTTCAAAATAATAGAGAAAGTGTATTTAAAAATGTGAGAGAGTTGTTGCAACTTTTATCCAATCAAGTGCCTTTCTTTTATGACATTTGCATGCATTTCTATTAGTGGAAGACCACCTTGGGAAGACCCAAAGTGGACGGCCACAAGGCCTCCATTTTGACCAATCAAAATTTTTCCAATTTCAAATTTAAGTCTTGCATTATATTTATAACTTTTATAAATATAATAGCATATGTTTATAAGACTTTTATGCAACAAATCATAATTTTTATAATGTTATTTAACCCATTAAATAACAAAATAAAATACTCTCTCATAATAAATTATCCGTATAATCTATTAGTTTCTGAAGTGCAATTATTTAGAAAACCAATTTCTAAATATTATAAGTGATAATATTTATTTGTTTGATCATATCATAAATAAATATTGTAGGTGTTTGTCTAGCTTGTTATTGGGTATGACCCGACTTGGATCATAACGTACTAGCCACATCAATTTAATATGTGTCTTGGGCATACAGAGTCCAACAGTATATGTTGAAATCATGCTTAGCTCAAGTTTTTGTTGATACTAAATTCATGTATGAGATGTTTTTAGGGTTTTGATTGCAAAAAAATAGTGTTATGATGTCAAGAACAAGCTTAAATTGAAAGCTGAATTCAAACGATTCTTGATCAGAATTTACAGCCGATTTGTATTGGCTGTAACCTGGACAAAATGTGATAAAATCATGTATTTCTTGAGTCTAAAATGTAATTCCAGGAAATATCTTTAAAACCCCACTAGAATCGCATTTTTTCGGCGAAAATTGAGCGTTTTATGAATTTTTCCGTATCAAAGGTTCAAGCTGCGTTTTCTAGCAGAATTTGCAGCTCATTATGAATGTCATAACTCAATTTAGGAATTGAGTTATGATCTCAAATTCTTACAGTAGAAATTTTTAAGTGATTAAAAGAATCGCCAATTGGAATTTCGTCAATCGGATAAGCGAAGAATTTTAAATGAATTTTTCCGTAAGCTGCAGTCAGAAGTGACGAATCTGATTGCAGCTTAGTAAATGAATTTTTACGAATTTTTGGTAAAGAGTCAGATCTTGAAATTTTAACACAAGGGCTAAACCTCCGAGAGGTATGCAACACAAAAAAATCATAATTTTTGAAGACTTGTAAACAGATTAAAAAGTCACCAAAAACAACCCATTTTCAGTGATATGAAATGCCTAAATGAAATCGCAGCTTACTAGTTAGTATGTAAAAATTTGATTTCGTTAAGAGTTCGGATGAAATATGCCTAAGTGAGTTCAATGAACCAAATGTGCATATGAATATGTTGATAAGTCAATTGACTTTTAAAAAGTCCAACCGACCAATGATTAGATCGAATGCTAATTTTGATATGGTCGAATGATAAATCCGACATAAAACCCGTAGGATGGAATAGCCGTAAATGATTATGACTAATCTAACCGTCTTACGAATCATGATGATAGTTTGACGCTTGACAAGCTAGATGGAGGCTTGGAAAGGAAGCGTGTCAAACGAATCAAGTGTAAAGGGAAAGCGTACTTCGGATGCAAGGTAAGTTAACCTTACACCCCCTTTTTAATTATATTACATTTACTTGTGAGCATTGATTGTGAATTATGTTAAGTATTTGAAATATGAAGTCCGACATGATACTATGCAAGTCGGAATAAGTAAATCTGGCGAGAAACCATAAGATATGGTAATAAGGGATAAAAGGGTAAACTAGTCGGGTGAAGACTAGTAAATAAGGGATTTTGAACAATACGTTATGGGGTGAATCGTAAAGGGCAAAAATGGTAGAATGGTAATCCGAACATGGGTTAACGAATAAATAAAAAGGATTTGAAAGGACACCATTTGGCATAAGTCAAAATGGGTCAAACAAAGCAAGAAACGACTTTTAAGCAAGATGAATTCAAAGAGTAAATCGGAATAGGTTAAAGGGATGAAATGGTAATTAAAGACCATCTCATAATTATAATTGGTCGTTTCGACTAAACGGGTCAAATGGTGTTGTTAACACCATTTGACAATAATATCTTATGATCGAGTATTGAGTTTTGTAATCGCAGGAATTTAACCCATGGTTCGCATTGCTATTGATTAGAAATTAATAGCAAAAGGTATGTAAATGGGTCAATCCCATGACTCGAGCCAGGTACGCATAGTTAAGTTGCTGGTTAAACATGCAAATATGGGTCAAATAATTAGCGAGGGTCCTTCGTCGTAAACGAGGGACTAAAAATGACCAAAACGCCCATGATTTGTAAATCGGGCAAATGACCCTTAGAGGTCGTTTAGATACTAGTATTATGATTATGCAACTCTTAGATATATGTAAGAGTTGTAAGTATAAACCTTGAGAGTCAAATGCCTAAGAACGGGTCAATTACGTAGAATGACTATCCAAAGGGTAAGATTAAGGATAACGGTCCGTTATGTTAAATCCACTACAAAATAGTTGTTGTGGAATATAAGAGGCTATTTAAAAATGGAAATACGAAGTGTACAAAGAGAAATGCGAGTTTGATGCTTAAATGCATGAAAACTTCTAAACGGGTCAAAATAAAGTAGTTGGTAAAATGTTGGCTTAAGTGTAATAAAGAAAAACGTAAACCGGGTAACGGGAGCGTAAACTATATGAATAATGGATCCGGGTAATGGATGATAGCTTAGACATGTTAAGAAACGAACCCCGAGCAATTAAAATGAGTTTGGATAGGTTTGGATGCAAATTTGATGAAAAATAAACGTGCAGAGTTGACACGGGCGGGTGAACTTTTGACACGGCCGGGTGAAGGGGCTGTGAAAAATATATGTTAAGCTGACACGGCCGGGTGATCTTTTGACACGGCCGGGTGAAGGGGCCGAAAACAAAATATATAATTTCTTGTATTTGATTATTTTGTTCAAATGACTTGATTTCTAATCTTTTAAATGAAATTGTATGATAGGTAAAGACGCTCTTAAGACCCCGGAGGATGATCAAGCCATGTCAAGAACCGAACACACCGAACAAAGCTTCCGCATTTTGTCTATTTTGTTTTAGTGACATGTAAACACTTGAAATTATGTTTTGAAAGTTTATCTAGCATGATGTAGGCTTGAATGTTATGATCAAGTATGATCTTAAAACCATGAAGTTTTTGTAAACTAGAAAAATTTTGTACTAAATGCATGATAAATGTCATAAATCCTGTTATTTTAAATTGGGTCTTACAAGTTGGTAATCAGAGCTCAAGGTTAGAAGAATAAAGTGTTCAGTTCGAGGCTTGATCGCAAATCCGGTAAGTACATGTATGTTAATAGTTTAGCATGCTAAAGTCTTGTAAACAACACATAGGGCTATCATTTAATACACGCTACCCCAATTAAAATGATTGATACAGTTAATGAAATTACGTGCGTTGACACGCATAGGAGAGAGCCTCGTATTATAATACGGGTGATTATTGATGTCAACATTACTAACCTTTGTGAATGTTTTGATTGAAGGACACTCGCATATGAAGATGACGAGAATTGAATAAATTACGGATATGACGGAGGAACGGTCCAAGGTATGACAAGAGGAGCATGCTCACCAAGGACCAAATCGCGTAACAATCGCAAATAAGAATAATGGCAAGGAACGCCCGTCGGGGCAAGCATTACCAGGTGCACGCTTTTAAATATAATCGCACAAATAGCAATATGTAACAAACATGTAGATAATGATTGTTGCATATGTAAATTAAAAACTTGGAAAACCAGAATAGAATACCTATCCAGGATATTATTTCCAAGAAAACTAAATAGAGGCGTTACTTACATAGGGTGTGATGTGAAAACTGTAAAAAGGTCGTGTGTGTCATGTGTTAATCGCTTACTCTGGCCAAGTAAGTAGTGGCATATGATACCATGAACTTCTTGTAGTGGATGCATTTATATCCTATGTAGTAAGGGCGGGGCGAATGGGACGAATTAAAAAGGTACCCAAAAGAATCAAATAATTAAAATGTTTGATAGTAAACGTAAACGCAAGTCGGATGACGGAAGCATATTACGTTAGAATAACAAGCCCGAGAGAAGCGACAAAGATTAAAGTAAATGAAAACCCAAACCAATTAATGTGAATGCTAAGGCATAGGGGGGTAAAGTTTGAATGTCAAAGTGATGAAATTCACACCGACCAGTAAAGGGGGTAGAATAAAGAAATAAAGGACTTGACTGAATGAAAGCGATTGATTTCGCTAAGATGACCAAATAAATTAAGGTGACGTCTAAAACCATATAAGAATGGTTACTTGATGGTGACTTTAGTAAAGATACCCGGTGGACGGGTAAGATTGTGGGTGAATGCGTAAACCAAGAGACGGGAACTCGAAATAGAAAGTCAAAAGACTCGGAATATGAGTCATGACTAAAGGACGATGGGAATATGCAAACAGAAATTTTGATAACTACGTTCAACTGTTTTAAAGTCGAACGGGTCGAATAAAGAACGGAGTTTGACATTCACAAGTGATTAAATTTCACCCAAAATGAGTCAAACGAGTTAATTAAGGAATAACACTTGATATAGTAAGGAAAACCCAAACCGGTGAAACCGGAAAGCTAAAAACATTACGATAAAAGAACCCGGGTAATGGGTTGTAAAGAAGTACAAGTATGGACCGAGAAACGGTAAGTGTAAGAACAAACCGACGGGTAAACTACGCAAGGAGTCATAAAGTCGGAAGGTTAGTCTGAAAGAAAACAAATGTAGCCTTAGACTACGGTAAAGATCCATAGGACTTAAGGAATGAAAATGAATGAATTCTAAATCTAAAAAGGGTACGTCAATACCAAAAGTATATTTTAGAATGACATGAATAAAAGATGAATCTACGGGATCATCACAACTTTCAGGACTATAAGAAGTGTTAAGGTTTACGGGACCACAATGACCCTCGGGTCACAAAATATAAAGAAACAAACTTTAGGGGTCTCGCCTTAAAAAGGAAAAAAAATCTAATAAAATAGCCTACGAGGCTAAGTGAAGGAACCTACGAGTCGATAAAGTAAAGCGTGGGAACTAGCTATGGTTCCCCGCATAAAATAATAACGGAAAGAAATAAATCATGGGTCATCAATTCCCTGATGAGAGTAATTGACAAAGGTTAAAGAGAGAAATGTTAAACTAAAATTATGTTTTAGTCAAAAGAAACAATTTAACAAAACATAAGTAATGTGAGATCACGAATTCACATAAGGCCGAGGATGGCAATGTGGTACACCCGAATGACAGGGTGTAAAATAACGGTGACTAGTCAGTCTAGCCGGTAAAACCATTCGAAGTTAAAGTAAAAAATATGAACTATGTAAAGCGCTCGTCAATATAAGATTAGCGTGAAGTAAACATGTTAACAGATGTAGTGATCGGGTGATCAAATGACAACTCGGTCAAATAAGCGACAAAGATAAGGATTTCAAGGTGAAAGTTACAGTCCATAAGAATTAATACATAAAAGATAACCATGTCAATACAGATGATAACTTTTGACCGAAAAGAATGGATGCTTTAAAAATGAAACCAAGATTCGTTTGGTTTAAACCAATGAACTACGCAAATAAGGTTTCGGGGACGAAACCTCTTTAAGGGGGTAGACTTGTAACACCCCGAAAACGGGTTTGGTAATCAAACCACGTTAATATTTATGAACGGGTAAAGTACCTTTAGTGGTGGAGTTAACCCGGTAAATATTAGGGATTAAATAAAGAAACCTAATATTAAATAAAAAGGAATAAAGGTTGTTGAGGAAACAAAGTATATATATAAGGCCCGAGTTAACAGGACTTAAAATAAAACAGGTTATAATTTCCCGAACCCATTAAAATAACTAGGAATAAAAATAACCTAGTTAGAAAGAAGTCTTGTAGTAATATGTTAGAAGGTTAAAAACACCTAAAATAAGAACCTAATAATAGTTTGGGGACCAAAGGTGTTAAGTTTGAAACTAATATTATTAAAACAAAATTTAAAACACCAAACTTGTGTCTGGTTCGATCAAGAACGCTGGGGGCGACCAAACATCCTCCACCAAACCCTAGTTCATGCAAATTGTCCAAATTGAAGGCCAAATCCTGTTTCAAAACGAAATCCGAGCACGAAATAGTGATCTCCACTGAAAAAGGAGTCATAAGGTATGTGAATTTCATGAGAAATCTCTAGTTGAATTTCTGGGTGATCTTAGAAAATTCGAAATTGATGGTTGCATGTTTGTTATATGGATAGAATAGGAACATAGTAGTGTCTAGGAGTAAACCCTAGACAAGTATATGTTGAAATCATGATAGCTCAAGTTTTTGTTGATACTAAATTCATATATGAGATGTTTTTAGGGTTTTGATTGCAAAAAACTAGTGTTATGATGTCAAGAACAAGCTTAAATTGAAAGCTGAATTCAAACGATTCTTGATCAGAATTTACAGCCGATTTGTATTGGCTGTAACCTGGACAAAACGTGATAAAATCATGTGTTTCTTGAGTCTAAAATGTAATTCCAGGAAATATCTTTAAAACCCCACTGGAATCGCATTTTTTCGGCGAACGTTGAGCGTTTTATGAATTTTTTCGTATCAAAGGTTCAAGCTGCGTTTTCTGGCAGAATTTGCAGCTCATTACGAATGTCATAACTCAATTTAGGAATTGATTTATGATCTCAAATTCTTACAGTAGAAAGTTTTAAGTGATTAAAAGAATCGCCAATTGAAATTTCGTCAATCGGATAAACGAGGAATTTTAAATGAATTTTTCCGTAAGCTACAGTCAGAAGTGACAAATCTGATTGCAGCATAGTAAATGAATTTTTACGTGTTTTTGGTAAATAGTTAGATCTTGAAATTTTAACACAAGGGCTAACCCTCCGATAGGTACGCCACACAAAAAAATCATAATTTTTGAAGACTTGTAAACAGGTTAAACAAGTGACCAAAAACAACCCATTTTCAGTAATATAAAATGCCTAAATGAAATCGCGGCTTACTAGTTAGTATGTAAAAATTTGATTTCGTTAAGAGTTCGGATGAAATACGCCTAAGTGAGTTAAATGAACCAAATGTGCATATGAATATGTTGATAAGTCAATTGACTTTTAAAAAGTCAAACCGACCAATGATTAGATCGAATGATAATTTTGATATGGTCGAATGATAAATCCGACATAAAACCCGTATGATGGAATAGCCGTAAATGATTATGACTAATCTAACCGTCTCACGAATCATGATGATAGTTTGACGCTTGACAAGCTAGATGGAGGCTTGGAAAGGAAGCAGGTCAAACGAATCAAGTGTAAAGGGAAAGCGTACTTCGGATGCAAGGTAAGTTAACCTTACACCCCCTTTTTAATTACATTACATTTACTTGTGAACATTGATTGTGAATTATGTTAAGTATTTGAAATATGAAGTCCGACATGATACTATGCAAGTCGGAATAAGTAAAACTGGCGAGAAACCATAAGATATGGTAATAAGGGGTAAAAGGGTAAACTAGTCGGGTGAAGACTAGTAAATAAGGGATTTTGAACAATACGTTATGGGGTGAATCGTAAAGGGCAAAAACGGTAGAATGGTAATCCGAACATGGGTTAACGAATAAATAAAAAGGATTTGAAAGGACACCATTTGGCATAAGTCAAAATGGGTCAAACAAAGCAAGAAACGACTTTTAAGCAAGATGAATTCAAAGAGTATATCGGAATAGGTTAAAGGGATGAAATGGTAATTAAATACCATCTGATAATTATAATTGGCCGTTTCGACTAAACGGGTCAAATGGTGTTGTTAACACCATTTGACAATAATATCTTATGATCGAGTATTAAGTTTTGTAATCGCAGGAATTTAACCCATGGTTCGCATTGCTATTGATTAGAAATTAATAGCAAAAGGTATGTAAATGGGTCAATCCCATGACTCGAGCCAGGTACGCATAGTTAAGTTGCTAGTTAAACATGCAAATATGGGTCAAATAATTAGCGAAAGTCCTTCGTCGTAAACGAGGGACTAAAAATGACCAAAACGCCCATGATTTGTAAATCGGGCAAATGACCCTTAGAGGTCGTTTAGATACTAGTATTATGATTATGCAACTCTTAGATATATGTAAGAGTTGTAAGTATAAACCTTGAGAGTCAAATGCCTAAGAACGGGTCAATTACGTAGCATGACTATCTAAAGGGTAAGATTAAGGATAACAGTCCGTTATGTTAAATCCACTACAAAATAGTTGTTGTGGAATATAAGAGGCTATTTAAAAATGGAAATACGAAGTGTACAAAGAGAAATGCGAGTTTGATGCTTAAATGCATGAAAACTTATAAACGGGTCAAAATAAAGTAGTTGGTAAAATGTTGGCTTAAGTGTAATAAAGAAAAACGTAAACCGGGTAACGGGAGCGTAAACTATATGAATAATGGATCCGGGTAATGGATGATAGCTTAGACATGTTAAGAAACGAACCCCAAGCAACTAAAATGAGTTTGGATAGGTTTGGATGCAAATTTGATGAAAAATAAACGTGCAGAGTTGACACGGGCGGGTGAACTTTTGACACGGCCGGGTGAAGGGGCTGAAAACAAAATATATAATTTCTTGTATTTGATTATTTTGTTCAAATGCCTTGATTTCTAATCTTTTAAATGAAATTGTATGATAGGTAAAGATGCTCTTAAGACCCCGGAGGATGATCAAGCCATGTCAAGAACCGAACACACCGAACAAAGCTTCCGCATTTTGTCTATTTTGTTTTAGTGACATGTAAACACTTGAAATTATGTTTTGAAAGTTTATCTAGCATGATGTAGGCTTGAATGTTATGATCAAGTATGATTTTAAAACCATGAAGTTTTTGTAAACTAGAAAAATTTTGTACTAAATGCATGATAAATGTCATAAATCCTGTTATTTTAAATTGGGTCTTACATGTTTCGTCGATAAAGGGGCTTAATAATGTTTTAAAAAGATTAGGGTTTTAGAACACGTTTTGGATTTGTATAAAATATTGTGATGATGATTTGGTGTGTCGCAGCCCCCGACCCCTATCCCCGGGAGCGAGTGCCGCGAGACTCAGAGCTGGTGGTATCGGTGTTTATTAATTTGGCAGCGGAATTTATACATCAGGACCGTAGTTAGAAAATATTTTTAGCAGAGTTAAACACCAAACTTTTATAATAATAAAGGAATAAACCCAAGTTTCATTTGCAATACATTTACAGGGATAAACCCTAATTATTGAAAACATAAACTCCTTTTTATTCAGGTAACTTATATAACCACTTTTCTAAGCCTTCAGTGCTTTCCAGATGGGTTCTATTAGCTTCACATTAAGTTACCTGAAATGCGTTTTAAAAAGGTTTTATCAGCAAGAAACACTGGCGAGTGCATTCCAATTTGTAAAACATCAGTTGTTACACATTACAGTATTAAGGGCGATTACAATGTTTATATCTACCCAATTACTCATTCAGTACGTGTCATTCGACGGATCTGTAACTATGGTCATATCACACATTGGATACTCGTGCCCAATTGTGAAGGTTAACAAGTACTGTATACAAACCCCATAATACTGGCAGCAATTGTAGAATTACAAAGATTTAATCACTGTAATTGTAATTGAAAACATTTGAGGTTTTGCTAAAACAATTTGGTAGAAAAAGAGAAAGAATCACAAAAAGAGTTTATAAAAAGGGAATGACTCACATTGTTGACTTAGGGGATACTACTATAGCTTCCCGGTGATTCTCATGGTTATTATTTATTAAAATTAAACAATGCACACGTGTTAGTAAGATAACCCAAATCACATTAACCGTACAACTCGAGACAGAACTCCAATTACTGAGTCAGGCAGAGCCTTGACATGCATTACGGAGTCCTACATGAATCGGGAGTAACTCGAGACAGAACTCCAATGACTGAGTCAGGCAGAGTCTTGACATGCGTTATGGAGCCCTAGATCGATCGGGTAGTGTAACAGATATGTGATCGGGGGTTATAATACTTACAACGAGGTAGAGCTTCGCTTTTTATGGGTATTATATCCCGCAGGTTTAGACTATCAGATAGTTTGAGAGAGAAAATTTCTGAACGATTTGCAAATGAGGCCTGAAGCCCCTTTTATAGGCTGGTCGAGGGGTCCCTCGCGCCCCGCGAGGACCACCTTCTTCTCTATCGTGCCCCACGAGGCCTTAATGGCAGTTGTAGGCTTGTCGAGTCACATAGTAGCTTCCACACGTAACCGGACACGTGGCGGACCAGGGTGTCGCCCGGTGTCACTATGTCGCGCCCCGCGACAGACTTAGGGTGTGGCACCTGGGGAAAACGTGCAACAATCTTGATCTATCACTTCATTCCTCTGTGCATACTTGTCAAATTTCGGGACGAAATTTCTTTCAAGTTGGGGATGATGTGACAACCCGAATTTCTAAGGTTAGCGTTTCTTAAACTCCACAATCTTTGGCGTGCGTCTTTACGTTCAATTATCTTTATGTTACGATCATACGAGACTTAGTGGATTTCACGTCTACATCACTAAATAATTATGTGTGCATGTTACCTATACATGAAGTCGTTAAACGTGTTATATGTGCTTGATTATTTATGTCGAAATGGCGTCTTCGTACGTTCGTAGTAGAATAAATAATGTATGGGACCTCGTCTAGTTATACACTTGGGCCGAATTAGAACCCTCACATCTAAAATTGATTGTATTTTACTTCAAAGCCCAAAACTTGGGCCCAAGGTTCCTAAAACTAACCGGACCCAAATTCACTTGGGTATCACGCATATATATGCAAGAAGGGTATACGTAAATGTTATTTGCAATCTTTACAAAACCCTACTGGTTCCGTATTTACGTACGGCAGGAGAGAAACCCCCCTACTCGAGTTATCATCTCATTCGGTGAAAGTTCTTGGTTAGTAGATTTATGTTCATGCTAACTTTTAGATTGATAATTGCGTTTATGTGAATTATATGTGTGATCGTAAACATGAAAAAAAATTATACTATGTTCTTGCATGATTAATGGTGTGTTAATGTTAAATGGTATTATGATCGTTCCATTAGAAACTGGTAGGGTATGTTTTCTTGTGAACTTATAAATGGAGCATGATGGTGATGATGGGCCGCCCATAAGGGTGTCACACCCCTTTCTTAGGCGGAAGCACGAGGTGTGATCATGAAAGGTTTTCATTGCATACGATTGGTAAACATACTACATGCTCGTAAAAATAATTCCAAATGCAAAACATTACATAACTGAAAATCATAGTTAAGTGTTTACATCACGGGACAACAAAATGTCTGAATAGTTTACAACTTTATTCAAAAGCAAACATAAACCACATCCACGAGCAAGAGTAAGACCGGGCGCACATCCACTTTAGTTACCTGAAATACATGTGAGTTTTTGGAAAAACGTTAACATAATGTTGGTGTGAATTCATGCAGTTTTTGTATTGAATGTTTAAATACTTGAATGAAAACATGGTATGTAACTTGTAAAATGTATCTGTAACTGAGTACTGCGAATGTAAGTAATATGAGATCGCTAGTGGTTTGCAAGGCCACTAACATGTGTCATGACATAGGAAGCCACCAAACCTAGGCATTTTTGTCGACTTTGACTGAGACACAGAAGCACTCATTGGTAGAAGTAGGCCAAGAGTGGGGTTGCCTGAAACCCATTAGATCTAACCTTTTATTCCGCGGTCTGAATGTATACGTTGATTAATGGTGCTTATAGTACCCTATTCGGGACATGATCTAGAATGTCTTTCCTTAGTTTTTGTATTCAACATACCATAGCACATGTATTTCCCCAAGTTAGAAAACAAGTAAAAGTTTAAAAGTGGGGACATGAACTCACAACTTTGCGTTCCTTGCGCCGTAAACTTCACCGGATTTCGCTTATCTAGCGTCGTGACCTAAACGTGTTTTATTAACGTTAGTCACTAGACTTGTATCTCACAAGTACAAGTCATTAGCTTTTGTGTATGTGTTCTTGTGTTAAAAATAATTTATATTTTTAACTATGTATCTTACTTATATTATTTTCTCAAAAATAAATATAAGTATCTTGTATTTTACACCCGAATTATGTATTTTTGTCCAAACTTTATTTCATGTTCATAACTTGTCCAAGTTATTTATTCTATCCAGTAATATATTTTCATAAATATATCTTCTTGTATTTGTCTAAGCATGTTGTATGTGTATTTTGTACTTTCACTCCTTAGGAGTATTTAGTGTATTTTCAAGTCCTAATACACTATTACACATAATACATACTACATACATTTAGCACACAATTTGGTGATAAATAAATATATATATTTTCCTAAAAAATATACATACTTAATACCAATTTTTATCTTGAAGAAATCATCATTTCTTAACACAAAAATTTAGGGAAACCTTGGTAAATATTTTTAGATACATTTTTAGGGAATAAGTTTCACCAAAACTTATATTTTCTAAGTGTCAAAATTTATAGAAATTTTGATAGAGTTTCCCCTAAAAATAGAGGTTTCCCATGTTTTCAAAACATGTGTTTATTTTATTTTAAAATCATCACAACAATCAACAACTCATTTAACACTACCGAGTGTCAAAATCAAGTAAATTATACTACATCATGAACTTGAAGCTTTGTAAAAACTTGTAGTACTTTACCATGTTATTTAGTAGGTTTAGTTACCCTTAAAAACATGGTTATTTGTTTGTAAAATTTCTTTATTAAAAGATCTAGTCATTTACAACTTGTAAGATGATTTTTCTAAAAATACTTCTCTTGTATTTTTCTTGTTACAAACATGTTTATATTCTTTTTTAAACATTAAAAATATTATTAGTTTACTTAGAAACCATGACTTTGTAAGTCTTGTAAATAATCTTGGTTTCTTGAGAATTTTTTTTTGTAATCATCTATTTACAAGAATTGTATTTTGTTTAAACCATCTTTACATAAGAAAACCCATTTCATTATTTAAGTTCATGAAGACATAAAGTATGAAGATCTTGGTCTTTCACAAGATCACCACTTTAACTCACTAGATCATGTGTTTAACCACAATCTAGTAGGTTCCATATGATGTCTAACATTACCAACACTAATAATAAATCAACGAGAAGCAAATCAACATATTCAACATGTATTCATATATTTTTAAGCTTATGTTAAAGTATCATGATCATGTTCTTTTGTGTTCATCAAGTTTATCATTGTTCATCATCTTTTAACCAACAACATATGAAGAAATAAGAGATCATGAGGGCTCACCACTAGCAACAAGGCTAGGGAAGATCACTAGAACTTGAAGGTGACAAAAGTGTTGGATAAAAGCAAATGGAGAAGGTTCTTCAAGATCTACAAGCTCTAAACCTTCTTAAACACATTCTTGCACCATGTAACTAGCTTGGAATGGATGAACAAAGTTTGAAGATGGTGGTGATGGGGTGGTGGCTCACGGACGTAAGGAGGGAAGAGGGGAGGAGTTTGGTTGGTGTGGAGTGATGAATGAACTCTTATGTTATCTTTATAGTGCTTTGTAAGATTTATCAAATCATAAAGAATCCAAGGAAGATTGGGTGGATCAAAGGAGATCTTAGAGAAGATTTAAGTAGGATATGGTAGGATTTTGAAGGATCATGGTGGGGCCACTCCTTTGGGCCGTAGACAAGCAAATGGGGGGGGGGGGGTAAATTGTAACTTGCAAGATTTACATATCTCAAAGAAATGAAGGAAAGATCATGTGAATCCAAAAGAAATCTATGAAAGATCAAGTAAGATTTTAAGGGATATTGGAAAGATTGGCAAATATTTGGTGGGGGCCACCCCTTCATGACCGTAAATAATAATGGGGGGGGGGGCAAAGTGTAACTTTTAATTCCTATGTACATAATAAGTTAGTTTCAAGTGTAAAGTTTAGGGACTTGATGTGTTATTATGTTATAAGGGGTGTTATGGTGTTTGGGGACCATAACTACTTCAGAAACATTAAAACAATGCTTCTAGTAATATTTTGATGTTCCGGGTAATGTCCGGTTGTTCGGTTAAATACCGGTTCGTTAAAGTGCTAAATTGCACCGTTTAGTGTCCTTTAAGTATTCTTTTGTAACCCTTTTAATTCCCAACACTTAGGAGGGTATTCTGGATAAATAAACATGAATTCTGCATAATATTTATAGGTTAAAAAGCTGATTATAGCTGAATTATGCAGATTTCTACATTTAAAGTGCGTTTCGGGTGCTTTTTAGTGCGTATTTTAGCTTCCGGAATGTCTATATGTTAACCCTTGTATATACTCTTGGGTTTAATATATTCTTGTCATTGGACCTACACCTAGGCCCCAATTCTATTGTCTAACTGTTTTCTGCAGAATTATTGACACAGTGTGTCTTACCGGTGAGTTTACTAGTATTTCTGACGCAACGCTATCATTAATGCATAAAGCAATTTCTTGTAGTATAAAACGTGCATGGATTCACAAGTATAGCATGTAATTTAGATAATGTTGACATTTAAGCACATAATTGCAGTCATTAAGTATAAATTAAATTGTACGGAAATTACCGGTTTGGTGCCAGTTGTCACAGTCTCCCCCCGTTAAAAGAATTTCGTCCTGAAATTCAGGCTGAACTAACTCTCGCAGGAGTCTTCTTGAACAGGTGTGGGTACTTTTCTTTAAACTGGTCTTCACGTTCCCACGTTTACTCGGGTCCGTGCTTAGAGTTCCAACGTACTTTGACAAGTTTGACACTGCTCCTTCTGGTCTTGTTGACTTTCCAATCTGTAACCTCAACGGGTTGTTCTGTAAATCGGAGGGTGTCATCATTATGCACTTCATCCGCAGGGATGATCACGTCCTCTTGTGTTGGACTCTTCTTGAGGTTGGATATATGGAACGTATCATGTTGTAACAACCCTCGGTAAAACCAACACCCTCAGTATATTTCCGACACCCTATTATATGTTAAATTATCTTAATATGTCTTTAAATACACTCCGTATGTGAAAACCTAGCCCGAAATACGTTAGAATATTTAAAATAAATTAAAAACAATAAATATTAGGTTGAGGCGGGCCGCGTAGACCCACCCCAAACCCTTACGCGGGCGGTATCAAGGTGGATACCGGATTCCTTTAAGTTTCTTTAGTTCAAACGGGCCGCGTAAGACCCCGTTTAAGTTAACGCGGGCCGCGTGAGATCTGAATGGTGGCGCAGCCCTGAGCTGACACGTGTCGACATCGTGGCAGACCTACATGCTGACCCAGCTAAGCTACGCATTGACCATATGTTGACGCGGGCCGCGTAAGCCTTAGCTTACCTTTACGCGGGCCGCGTGAGAGTCAGGTTTTGCAACTATATAAGCAGGCCATCGGGTTTCACTTTCCGTCGTTCATTTCTTTCTTTCAATCTCGAATTTCTGTAGTTATAAGCATTATAGTCGGGTATTATACCCCTAATTAGCGAGGTTCTGCTCCGTTGTAAGTATTATAACCCTGGTTTCATAGTAGATACGCTGCCCGATTGATTTAGGGTTCTGTAATAACTGTCGTGGTTCTGCCCGACGTAGTTGTTGGAATGCCGTCTCGGGGAGGGTATCATTAATATTTTCAAAGGGTTATGATACTAACCAAGGTACATTTGTATAAATTATAGATTATATCCAGGAAACCCTTTTGCCAAGTCTAAGATAGCAATGTGAGTTTATCCTCTTTTTGATAACCCTTTTGTAATATTTTACAAAACCTTAAATGTTTTACAATGCGATTAAGCGGTGATTGAGTCTTTGTAGTTCTTCAATTACTGCCGGTATGTTGGGGTTTTGTATACAAAATTTACTACCTTGTGAGTAGTAAGTCAGGGATGACAGGACGTTACCATTGGACAACGAGTTAGCCAATGAGTAATATGACCCACAAGTCAGGATTGACAGTACTGAATGAGTAATTGTGTAGAAATAAACAATGTGATCGCTCTCAATACTGTTTTAATTGATAAAATGTTTCTTGATTAAACTGGGATTCACTCACCAGTATTTCCTACTGACAAATGTTTTTAAAATGTGTTTCAGGTAACACAATGTGACAGCCCATTAGTAAAAAGCCAGCTGGAGAGAACTGAAGGCTTGGGAAAAATGTGGCTATAAAAGTTATCTAAAAGACGATGTCTTAAATTCAATAAAATAGGGTTTATCCCAATAAACATGTTGTAATAAGAAACTTGGGTTTTGCCCATGTGATTATTAATATTAAATATGGTGGTTTTACTCTGATAAACATTTCCTAACTACGGTCCTGATGTAAATTCCGCTGCCAAATTAAAAAAATCTGATACCACCGTCACTGAGCTCGCGTCCGCCCGTTTCCGGGGATCAGGGACCAGGGGTTGCGACAGGATGTGGTATCAGAGCCTAGCCACTGGTCTGAGCCAAAGAAGTGTTCTGCTGACACTTAAATTTTAAATTTTGTGTTAGGAAATAAATTATGAAAATAAGTGCATAACTGTATTTATTTGTTAAGTGTTATTTGACTATTTGTTAGTTTACAGTATGAGTGATCAAGGACCCTCAGACATGAGTCGTCAGTTGTCTGATTCACCTAGGAGCGAAGGTACTTCATCACAGCCTGCCCTTTCTGGGTATTCTGCTGATCAGGAAGAAGGTGTAATTGCCTTTAGAGCTCAGTCGGAGGAACCATTTCCTAATAAAAAGAGAGGATGGTTCAGTAAGGAAGCCCCGTTGCTCGTAGGAAAAGAATGCGAAAGTTGCAATAGCAAAGAGTTTTAGTGGCTTCTAAGCGAAAGACTGATAACCATACACAGGATATGCTTAATAGAAGCCTAGGCAATTTCCATATCCTAGCCACAACTGCTGCTGACCCGAGTCTGGAACAACTAGTAGCCCCACAACCACAAATCCCAGAACAACCCATGGAAATAGAAAACCCTAAAAACCAAGTGGAAATGCATGAATTTAACCCAGAAGAAATCCCTAGGGTACCTGCACCAAATCCCCTAGACCCAAATTACGACCCCTGGTGGGACGACAATAGGGACTTTGTGCAACGTTACCCTATACATGAAGACGCACCCATACAGAACATATAAGCCTACCCAGGTATGGACCCTTTAGATCCCTATTACCAAGATAATTATATTAGGGAGATCTTAGAAGATCCTTACCGATTTCAGGCACTTTCACCCCCATATCAGGAACCCGCACCCCAGATTCCGAACCCAGTCCTAGAACCTGCACCCCCAATGAGTGCAGAAAACGTCCAAGAGCTTAGGATTTTGGGTGAGGAAATTTTAGAAAGCAGTGAGAGAATGCGTCAGGTGGGAGAACGTCTCGTATGGAAATACGATGAACGTAATATGGATTTTTGGATAAATCCATATCCTTGAATGAGATGTTGAAACGGTAGTAATAATAATATAATAATAAATAAAAATAAAATAAAATATGTGTGTACGGATGCATATTACTATTAGTGTGATTCTATTTCTGTTGGTATTGTAATTTTTATTTCAGTACTAGTGTGTAATAGATGCATAACAGTATATGGAAATAGAGTAAAAGTCGCAATGATCGACGTTTTTGGCTAGATTGCGTATCATGTGATTAACTATATTAAATATTATCTTGTGATATTAATATGGGATAAATGTTTAAAATTCAGATGGCCGACGAAGGAAATCTGAATAATGATAACCAGAGTAACATTAACGTGGTTAATGAGAATCGAAGCTTCAATAACAATGGAAACCAAATGGATAATAGTGTTGTTCAACATATAGTGGCACAAGGAATTATAGATGCCATGCCATTTATTATTCAAACTATTCAAGAAGCGAATAATAAAAGTAAGCATAGCAGTAAGCGACCAATTGAACCAGAAAACAGCATTAACAATGGGCCTGTACTTCAAATGCCTATTCCTAAAAGAAGAAGAACCATGCCTTATGGTTGTTCTTATAAAGAATTCTGGTCTTGTAAACCAATGGAATTCTCGGGCAACGAAGGCGCCATTGCAACCTTACGCTGGATAGAAAAGACTGAGGCAGTTTTAAGAATAAGTAAGTGTGCTGAAGAAAATAAGATATTGTTTGCTTCGAATCTGTTTAACAATTCAGCACTAGAATGGTGGAACACTATCCTCCAATCAAGAGGAAGTGATAGAACCTACAATATGGAATGGGAAGAATTTAAAAACAAGGAAGAAAGGAAATTCTGCCCACCCAATGAGAAGGAACAGATAGCAAACAAATTCTTAAATCTTAGGATGACTGGTGTGGATAATAAGGGATACACTAAAATATTCTTCGAATATGCTAGAATAGTGCTAACTCTTGCTTCACCTGAGCCAGTATTAATCTCCCGTTATATTTGGGGATTAATTGGAGAGATAAGACATGTAGTCAAGGCAGCTAGACCTCAAACCATAGAAGAAGCTGTAGAACTAGCAAATACCTTGACAGACGAATTAGTTCGTACCCGAGAAGAGGACCAAAGGAGAAACCTAACTCAAAATCTCACTCAAGAATTTCGTTCTGGAAATTCTAATCGTGGGAAAAATATAGGTTCTACTTCTGCACCTTACTGTAAGAATTGCAAAAGAAATCATTCAGGAAGATGCTCCATATACTGTAACTTTTGCAAAATATCAGGACACAAGGAGGAAAATTGCAGGAAGAAAGCTAATAACAAGATATGTTACAATTGCGGAGAACAAGGTCATATCAAGCTTAATTGCCCAAAATTAGCTCCAGCTGTGGACAACAAGAATACCAAAAATGCTAGAGCATTTGTTTTGACTGCAGATGAAGCTAAGATGATTCCAGATGTTATAGCTGGTACGTTTTTAGTTAATGATATTTTTGCTAAAGTATTATTTGACTCTGGTGCAAACCAAAGTTTTATTAATACATCATTTTGCAAATTTCTAAATCAGTCATTAACTAAACTACCACAAGAATGTCTAGTAGAGACAGTTAATGGAGAAACCGTTAGAATTTTTGAAATCTTGCAGGGAGCAAGAATAGAAATTTTAAATCAGAAATTTATTGCAAATATTTATCCTATGAATCTGGCAGGATTTGATATTGTTTTAGGAATGGATTGGTTAATAGCCAATAAAGCTAGTATTTTATGTGATCAAAAGTCAATCCAAGTAAATGCACCAATAGGTAAAACGATCACAATTAAAGGAGATAAACCATCTAAAACTACAAAATTCATCTCTGTAATGAAAACTGCAAGTTATATAAGAAAAGGTTCTATAGTGTATCTGATTTCTATAATCACTAACACTAAAGGAAAGGATTTAAAAGATATTCCAGTAGTATCTCAGTTTTCAGATGTATTTACAGAAGAATTACCAGGATTGCCACCAAATAGAGAAGTCGATTTCAGAATCCATTTAATACCAGGAACATCACCGATTGCCAAAGCACCCTATCGTTTGGCACCTGCAGAAATGCAAGAATTAAAGAAACAATTAGACGAATTATTGGAGAAAGGATTCATAGAGCCGAGTTCGTCGCCATGGGGAACGCCGATACTGTTTGTTAAAAAGAAAGACGGATCAATGCGTATGTGCATTGACTACCATGAATTGAACAAAGTCACGATTAAGAATCGGTACCCATTACCGAGAATCGATGATCTGTTTGATCAACTACAAGGAGCTTCATTTTTCTCTAAAATTGATTTAAGATCAGGATATCATCAACTAAAGGTACAGGAAGAGGACATTCCTAAAACCGCTTTTAGAACAAGATATGGTCATTATGAATTTACTGTCATGCCATTTGGTTTAACCAATGCCCCAGCTGCATTTATGGACATGATGAACCGAATATGTAAACCATATTTGGATAAATTCATAATTGTTTTTATAGATGATATTCTAATTTACTCTAAGAATAAGGAAGATCATGCAAAGCATTTGCACGCACTTTTAAGTTTATTAAGAAAGGAAAAGCTTTATGCTAAATTTTCAAAGTGAGAATTTTGGTTAGAACAGGTATAATTTCTCGGACACCTAGTCAATCATGAGGATCCCACAAAGATCGAGGCGATTATTAAATGGAAAAATCCTGAATCACCAACTGAGGTTAGAAGTTTCTTAGGATTGGCCGGTTATTATAGAAGATTTATTCAAGATTTTTCTAGAATAGCCATTCCCTTAACTAAGCTAACCTGTAAATGTGTTAAGTTTGAATGGGGATTAAAACAGGAAGAAGCATTTAAAATTCTTAAGTATAAATTAACCCATACACCCATATTAGCATTACCAAAAGCAACTGAAGATTTTGTAGTATATTGTGACGCTTCTAAATTAGGTTATGGATGTGTGTTGATGCAACGACAAAAGGTTATAGCTTATGCATCTAGACAACTTAAGAATCATGAAGAGAATTATTCAACCCATGATTTAGAATTAGGAGCTATAATTTTTGCTCTTAAGATTTGGAGACATTACCTTTATGGTAGTAAATTTACCATATTCACTGGTCATAAGAGTTTAAGGTATATTTTTAAGCAAAAGGAGTTGAATATGAGACAAAGACGCTGGATGGAGATGCTTAGTGATTATGATTGTGATATCCAGTATCATGAAGGAAAAGTAAATGTAGTGGCAGATGCTTTAAGCCGAAAGTATCATGAAAAGCCAAAAAGGGTACGTTCTCTTAAATTAAATCTACAAGTAGATTTAAATGATCAGATAAGAGAAGCACAAGAATCAGTAATCAAGAATGATACTGAAAAATTAAAAGGTATGCTAAAAGAATTAGAACAAGGAAGAGATGGAATTTGGAGATTCCATAAAAAGAGAATGTGGATACCTAAATTTGGAAACTTACGTCTCCGTATATTAGAAGAAGCCCATAAATCTAAATATACGATGCACCCAGGAAGTGATAAAATGTACCAGGATTTAGGGAAAAATTTCTGGTGGATAGGAATGAAAAAAGACATAGCAGCCTATGTTTCTAAATGTTTAACTTGTTCACAAGTCAAAGCTGAACACCAGAAACCCTTAGGTTTGTTACAACAATTTGAAATGCCAGTATAGAAATGGGAATTGATAACAATGGATTTTGTTACTAAATTACCCAAAACAAAGAAAGGAAATGATACAATCTGGGTGATTGTAGATAGGCTAACCAAGTCAGCTCATTTCCTACCAATGAAAGAAACTTTTAGTATGGAACAATTAGCTAAATTTTATGTAAATGAAATTGTTTCTTTACATGGTATTCCTTTATCAATTGTTTCTGATAGGGATAGTCGATTTACCTCTCATTTTTGGTCAAGTTTCCAAAAGGCAATGGGAACTAAGTTAAAGTTAAGCACGGCTTATCATCCTCAAACGGATGGACAAAGCGAAAGAACAATTAAAACAATGGAAGACATGCTTAGAACTTGTGTAATTGATTTTGGAGGTAATTGGGACGATCACTTACCTTTGATAGAATTTTCTTATAATAATAGTTATCACACAAGTATCAATGCTGCACCATTCGAAGCACTTTATGGACGAAAGTGCCGAATCCCAATCTGTTGGGCAGAAATTGGGGAAAAGCAACTATCTGGACCTGAGATAGTGCAAGAAACAACTGATAAGATTATTCAAGTCAAGGAACGACTGAAAGCAGCACGTGATCGACAGAAGAGTTATGCTGATAACCGACGCAAACCATTGGAGTTTAAAGTAGGGGATAAAGTATTGTTGAAAGTCTCTCCTTGGAAAGGAGTGGTAAGATTCATAAAAAAAGGGAAAGCTAAGTCCCAGGTATGTTGGACCTTTTGAGATTATTAAAAGAATAGGACCTGTAGCTTATCAGCTTTCATAAAAAGGGGAAAGCTAAGTCCCAGGTATGTTGGACCTTTTGAGATTATTAAAAGAATAGGACCTGTAGCTTATCAGCTACAACTGCCAGAGGAAATGGCAGGAATACATGATGTATTTCATGTATCTAATCTCAAAAAGTGTTTAGCTGATGAATCACTGATAATACCTCTTAAGGATATAAAGGTAAATGAACAACTCAAGTTTATAGAAAGACCTCTACAAATTGAAGACAGAAAAGTCAAGAATCTCAAGCATAAGAGACTAGTTCTAGTCAAAGTGAAATGGGACTCCAAAAGAGGATCTGAGTACACATGGGAACTCGAATCTGAAATGCAAAGGAAATATCCGCACTTATTTCAGTAGATCTCGAGGATGAGCTCTAAAACAAGGTGGGGAGAATGTATCAACCCTTGGTAAAACCAACACCCTCAGTATATTTCTGACACCCTATTATATGTTAAATTATCTTAATATGTCTTTAAATACACTCCGTATGTGAAAACCTAGCCCGAAATACGTTAGAATATTTAAAATAAATTAAAAACAATAAATATTAGGTTGAGGCGGGCCGCGTAGACCCACCCCAAACCCAAACCGTTCGCTCTGACCGTCTGTTTGCGGATGGAAGGCCGTGCTTAGATCTAATTGAGATCCAAAGGCTTCCTGAAAGGATTTCCAGATTCTCGAGACAAAGCGTCCATCTCTGTCTGAAATAATTGAGATAGGCACTCCATGACGTGTCACGATTTCTTTTAAGTATATCTCAGCAAGCTTTCCAGTGCTGTCTTTTTCTCGGATCGGTAGGAAATGCGCAGATTTCGTCAATCGATCAACTTTTACCCATATCATATCATGCCCTCTAGGGGTCTTTGGTAATTTCGTTATGAAGTCCATCGAGATTTGCTCCCACTTCCACATGGGTATCTCTGGTTGTTGTAGTAGGCCAGACGGTTTCTGATATTCAACCTTAACCTTAGCACAGGTTAGGCACTTTCCAACATAAACAACAACGTCTCTCTTGAGTCTCGGCCACCAATAATATTCCTTTAAGTCTTGATACATTTTGTCCGATCCTGGATGGATCGAGTATCTCGACTTGTGTGCTTCATCAAGGATGACTTCTCGAATATTGCCATAGAGCAGAACCCAAATATGCTTCTTAAAGTATAAGGTTCCCTCTTCATTTGGCACCATGTATTTCAACATACCCCGGAGGTATTCAGCTTTACGGTTTTCCATCTTAAGGGCTTCCTGTTGTGCGTCACGAATGCGTTCAGTGAGGTTCGTTCGAATAGTCATTTCCAATGCTCGAACCCTTAGGGTCTTAACCCTTTCTTTTCGACTTAGAGTGTCTGCTACAACGTTTGCTTTACCAGGATGGTACTTAATCTCATAGTCATAATCGTTCAGTAACTCGACCCAACGTCGTTGACGCATATTTAATTCCTTCTGATCAAATATGTGTTGTAGGCTTTTGTGATTTGTGAAGATTGTACATCGAGTACCATATAAATAGTGTCGCCAGATCTTCAAGGCGAATACCACTGCGCCTAGCTCTAGGTCGTGAGTGGTATAGTTCCTTTCATGTACCTTCAATTTTCTTGAAGCGTAAGCGATGACTTTTTGGCGTTGCATAAGCACACAACGCAAACCTTGACGCGAAGCGTTGAAGTATACCACGAAGTCTTCTGTGCCTTTGGGTAAGGATAGTATCGGTGCATCGCATAGCTTATTCTTGAGCAGTTGGAAGGCTTCTTCCTGCTTATCACCCCAGTCGTACTTCTTGTCTTTCTGTGTAAGGGTAGTTAGCGGTTGAGCTATCTTTGAGAAATTCTCGATGAATCGCCGGTAATAGCCCGCTAAGCCCAAAAATTGTCAAACTTCAGTTGGGGTTTTGGGGGCTTCCCAATTCTTCATTGCTTCTATCTTGGATGGGTCTACATGAATGCCCTTCTCGTTCACAACGTGACCAAGGAACTGTACTTCGTGAATCCAGAATTCACATTTTGAGAACTTTGTATAAAGTTTCTCTTTCTTCAGTGTTGGTGCATATGTCTGTCGACTTCGTCTTGTATCGAGTCTTGTAATAGATTGAATAGATCAAGTCATGTAGTTCGAAATGGCAGTTTCACACGAAATGGCAGTTTCACACGAAATTGCATTTCGTACGAAATGAAAAGTCCATTTCGTGCGAAATAAAAAGTCCATTTCGTGCGAAATGAAAATCCTATAAATAGGTGGCTTGAGATTTCATTTGTAACTTTTGGATTCCGGTAGCGAAGCTATGCCGAAGTGTCTCCAGGTCTTGTAAAGATTTCATATCAATACAAGAGATAGTTAAACTGATTCTAAGTGCATTACAAGCTGATTCAACATCAAAACATCTGTTTCCGCCTCTCGTTTTGATCAAAAACTCTTCTGATCGACTCGTTAAGGTCGCACAACGATCCTACAAGTGGTATCAGAGCTCAGGAGGAAGAGTTCTTACCGAATTCAGCTTGATTTCATCAAAATTCTGACTTCTACACCTTCTTTTTCAAAATTAACAAGATTTCATGGTTAAAATGGCTTGATTTTCTCACATTATATGCAAAACACTGTTTTAACAAAGCCTTGAAAGAATCAGACCTAAAATCCACCTAAAACGTGATAATTTTTGACAAAAACTTTCCATTTCGTTCGAAGATGTATCATTTCGTTTGAATTTGACAATTCATTTCGCACGAAATGACTAGATTGAACCTCCATTTCGCACGGAATGATTAGTTTGAACTCATTTCACATCAAGTTGCCATTCTGTTTGAAATAATCATCATTTCGTACGAAATGAATTTTCATTTCGTTTGAAGTGCACCCAGGTCATCATTTCGTACGTATTGGATTTTCATTTCGTTTGAAAATCTGTCAACAGTGTCATTTGAAACGGGCATTTATTGTGAAGGTCCAATAGAATTCTTTGAGGAACATTGAATTTTTCGGCCATTGAAAGTGTTGCATGTGATTTTCATTTCAAGTGTCAGAATCATTAATATCATACAATCAGTCCACGTGATGCCCTTGAATAGATAAATTCATGTTCATCGGACCAATGAAATCCAGTTTGTGACTCAAGAATTGCATGTGATTTCATATAAGGATTGTCGGCCATTAATTAGTTTGTCAGCACATTAGTTTTTGCGGCCCAATAGAATAAGAGTTATCGGGCCATTACAAGCAGCATATCACCGATCCATGTGAACACAAGTTGTTTTTGGCCCAATCATATTTTTTTGATCACTTGAAGTTGTCGGCTTAGTGGATATTGAGGTCCAATTAAAATCAAGTTGATATTAAATAGGAGTGTGGTGTGCATTGAAGATATCGGCGATTATTGTTTTCATATGATATCATTTGATCGGTTCAATCAGTAATCAGTTGTGCATGTGAGAATGTCAGTTACTCGGTTCAAACATGTGATTGATAGTGTCAGCCCATGTGATTCATATTATCGGCCCAATCATAAAAGTGATGTCAGTTCTATAGAGTGTCGGCCCATTTGATTGAGATAATTGTCCAAATCGGAGGTCTAATCAAAGTAAATTGTGTGTTCGGCCCATTCATTCAGTGATTATACCCGGAATACATTGAACGAGTCAGCGGATCTTCAACACGAGTCCTAGATCGATTCAACCGTCACACACGTTCACATATTCAGTTCGTTTAAACTGATCATTTGTTTTTGTTTTCTCCAGGTGTTTCACGAGGTGAACCAGTTCGTTTGAAAGCTTGTTTGAGAAATCTTTCGATACTGAAATCATGGAAGAAGAGTTTTATAATGCTTTTGCTACTACTCCAGCTGCTCCAGTTACTGCTGCTGAAACAATTGAAATTGAAAATGAAACAGGAACGTCTCAAAAGCCTCCTAAACTTATGCACATCGAAGATTTTAAAGGATGGCAAAATCGTTTTGAAAACTGGGTGCAAGCCTATAAATTTGATGCATGGTTGTTGGACCGATCTACGACCTTAAACCGTCAATTAAGGCAGTTCATCTTTGCGTACGAAGGCGGAATCAACGTAAACAAAGTCATAACAGCTATAATCCTTTTAATCTTTCTTTTCTGATAGATTTGAGTGCTTGTACAACGTTTTCTGATACAAATCCGGCAGCACTTCGTGTTTCATACAATGACCTCTCTCTCTCAGATCTATCTACCAAATGAACACACAAGCCTATTTATAAGCTGAAGATTTCGCTTGAGATTGCTTCAAGCGAAATCTCACATGTTGATTTCGCTTGAAGCTGTTTCAAGCGAAACCTTCAAGTTAAACACATACAAACCCTAATTAATACCCTATTGTGTGTTCTTTCAATCAATCTAGACACAAGACTTAATGCAGACGAAGTCAACAGACATTCCATGCACTAACAGACTCCCCCTTGGATGTTGACGAAGTCTTCAGCTCCTGAGTCTTCAGTCTTGGTCTTTTCTCCAACATTGTCTTTTCAACAAAAACACTCTATCTTCACAGGTTTAGGATCACAACCTGACTCCATCTTCAAACTCCCCTTTGACTGTTGATCCAGACTCCCCCTTTCATTGACTCCCCCTCTCAATAAGCTACAATCTGAGATATCTGGTTCAGGCTTTGTCATTTAGCTTCCATGGGAATTCCTAAAACCTGCATATTCTCTACCACAACATAAGTTTCACAAATTTATTACATTTATATTTAAAAACTTACTGGTAGACAACATTCATTCAACAAACATACTAGTTACATCAAGTTCAAATAAATAACCTTGATTAACTAACCCCACATTCTTTCAAAAACATTTGTATATGACATTCAAAGTTTTCAACAAACTCTCCCAACCCAATTCATCATGTTTAACACTTGGAATTTTGAATATCAACTCTTCAACATCAGTTGTCGAAAATCTTTTTGAATTTTTCAAAACTTTATGCTAAAACACTCCGAAAATCTTTTTGAATTTTTGATTAAAGGAATGCAGTAAAGAAATATGTACAAATAATATTTTTGTGAGTTTGTGTAAGAGGATCATATCAGTTTATGAAACAAATCACTAGCACCGTTAAGCTTTAAACATGTTAAGTTTTAAACGATTCACTTAGATTGTCAGTATACTGATCCACTTAAATTTTCACACAAAGTTCAACTGCTTCGAGATACGAGTTTAATGTCTTAGATACTTAAACTTATTCGCGTGTCCCACCTCAGAATATACTCCCGTATCCAGATCCCAATATTTAGTCTTACAGGTAAGTATAACACAAATGATATCTGTAAGGGGTTAATAAATTATGAAGAATCATGAGAGCTCAGGTCAGAACTACCGTTCAGCAGAGAGATCATGACTCAACTTTTGGTGTGTCCCCTTTAGAGGATCTTTTTTACAACAGCATTGCTAAGCAATTTTATTGTCTTATCATTTATGCTGAGGGTGATGCTATGTTTCAAGCATTTGCAGAAAGTATTATTCGAGGACTAGGTCAGAACCACTGTTCAGCAGAAGTCCTGGAATAATACCCCAAACATCATTGAGTATAAAGACCTGTATATCAGAATACGAAACCTTTCAAACGAGATTTCGGGGGTTACCCATATATCCGAGAGATGTTACCCACGATATAAGCAAGTTTGAAATTTAGGTTTATATCTCGTCACAGTCTACTAAATGTGCAAAAACCTACTGACACATCATCAGTGAGACCGTTTATCACATTTAACAATTCATATCTTTAGGATGCTGTGATAGTTCACTGATTTACTATCATTTCCTCTTTTTCACAACAAAACTCATTTTTGCTTTTCAATGTTTTTGGCATTTTCAAATTTTTTAAAAATTTTTCTCCCCCTAAAATCAAAATATGTTTCAATTTTGATTTTCTGGGAAAATTTGAAAAACAGACTATACAAGAAACGTGACAAACTGATATCAAATTGCTTCAATTCGCCATTCACTCGGCATAAACAATCAGAACTCCCCCTGACAACAAACTATTTTCCCATTTAGATTTCAAAACACTTAAGTTTGTTTTAATCAAATGATTTTTCCGGAAAATTAGTTTTGTTTGCCTTTTTACAAACTTGGGGTTTCATCACCTTGTTCTTTTTCAACTATTTTAAAGAATTAACAATTAAGACCCGTGTCAACAACAAACACTAGTAGAAAATCAAGTACAATTTAATGTCCCTGATTTACCACTTGTAAATCGAAATATCACAGTTACCATCCTGTGAATTTCTCAAGAATGATGCCGATACCTGCTTCACGCTTACCAACCTGGAAGCTCCGGCAAGTCAGGTTTTTCTAATTAAAAAGATTCACCCAAGCCTGACCAGCCTTGGGTTTGACAATTTTTACCTCAACAGATGGCTCTTCTGGTTTTGACGAACCAGAATCATTGCCTGAACATGGCTTGTCTGACTTTGAAAAGTCAGATTCATTGCCAGAATGTGACTCTTTTGACTTTGACAAGTCAAATTCATCGCCAACCTTCATGTGTACCCAATCCTTATCAGATCTAGGTTTTCCATATTCATTAGGCTGTGAAATGAATAAACTTTCATTGTCTCTTTTATATTCGAAAACCTTGATCAAGATTTTGTCAGAAAATTAACTTTCTTTGATTGGTTATCATTTTGCTCAATTAATTTTTCTTTATTTAACTTCCCATTTTCTTTCCCGTTTGTCCTCAGATTTGTATCTGATGAATTTGTTTTGCTTGCCTTTTCAGTTGGGGAAAGTAATTCATCAGAACTTCTTCTCGGATTACCAGTTTTATCCGAGGACAAAATTTTCTCGAGATACTCTCTCGCCTTCTTCCTTTTCTTTCGCAGTCTGTCTTTCTGCCCCTGTGAAAGTTTAACTTTCTTTTCTTGAATTGTCTGATCCTGAACTTTAGGTTTTAGAACCTTCTGTTCATGGGGCTTTACGTTGACTGGCTTCTTTGCCATTCTTTGAGATTCAACCCTTGATCTTCCCATTGATCTCCTTGGGCAGTCTCTGGCAATGTGTCCTCTGATGTGGCATTCAAAGCACCTTCTTGTTTCAAATCTCTGACTTGGGCAGTTAACAGCAATGTGTCCTGGATAGCCACAAGTGTAACACACTCTGTTATCATACCTCTCACTACTTTCATACCAAACACCGTCTTCATACCACACACTTAGATCAAAACATTGATTTGCCTTGTGGTAATCATTTCTCCTCTTGTATCCTTGATTTGGCATTTGAGCTCTGTGGTCAAACCTGCACCACTTATTACCAACATTTTGTGAGTTTTTATTTTCAGATTTTTGTAATTTTTGATAATGATTGGATGACTTATCTGATGAGCTTTTATTTTCATTTTTAGGATTTTTCAAATTTTTATTTTTTTGTTTCTGTTCTACACTCTTCTTAACAGGTTTTTGTTTAGAACATTCACCTGTTTCAGTAGATTGCAAAACAGTATTTTTAAAATTTTCTTGTAAATCTAAAAATATTTTTCTTTTCTTTTCCTTTTCATCATCAGATATTTCATCACAATCTTCAATTTTGACTTTGACTTTGTCAAAATTTGTGACATTGTCACTTATTGGAACTGAATTGATCGGTTTTGGACACTCATATGGTACAAAAGTCACAAAACTTTTCAATTTATTCTCAAGCTCGTTGAACTTAATCCGAGCTTTTTCAGCTTCTTTTTCAAGCTGAATGATTTTAGCAAGATGAGAATTGATTTCAATTTGTTTTCCAAGATTATCTTTAAAAATGGCAGATTTTTCATCTTCTAAAATCTTCATTTGACTTTGAAAATCTTTTTCTTTTTCTTTAAAATTTTTGTTTTCTAATGACAAACTCTCAACTTTCTCCAAAAGTTTGTCATTTTCAGATTTTAGTTTTTCGCAATTCAAGCGCACATCCAAAATCTGTTCATCATTAGCTTTCTTCTCGTCTTTCAAAGCTTTGTTTTCCAACGTCAAATTCTCCATATCTTTCAAGAATTTCACACTGTCTGTTTCTGATTTTTCATAATTCGAACATTTTCCATTCATCTCTCCATTATCAGCTTCTTTCTTTGAAATTACTTCTTCAAAAACCTGTTGTTTTTCCGTAACAGCTCCTTTCTTAATATCTTCAATTTCTTCAACATCTGCTGCCTTTTGATTTATCTTTTTCGCAGCAAGTTTATTCTTGAGCTCGTCAATTTGTTCTGCAAAAGAATCATTAACCATTTTAGATGAAAATAACTGTTTATAAAACTCAAGTTTCTCAAATTCTTTACTATCATCATCACACTCCTCATCAGATGAGTATGAATGATCAAAAACTGGAACTTTTTCTGAAATAACTTCTGAAATTTTTTCATCTTTTTCAGAACTAACTTCAAAACTTTTTTCTATTTTATCCACAACAATTTTTGAATCAACAATTTCTGAATCCTTGTATATTGAACCATTTCTGAAATAACCATTTCTAGACTTTTGTTTTCCGGCAAGAATATCAATAATATCCATTGAATTATTGTTAAAAATATCATCTGCAAATGAACAACCATATTCATCATCACTATCCATTTTGAACGTACCTGCAAAATCAGCAAAACACTTAGAAATTTTCAAGTTTTGAAAATTCAGTAACATCAAGTGAAATCCAACAACAGTTCTGATTCAAGCGAAATCCACTATTTCGCTTCAACTTTCCAATGATATTCAAGCGAAATCAGTTAGAACTATTTCGCTTCAACTTCAAGCGAAATCTAAGAACCAATCTGATTCAAGCGAAATCCACCACTACTATTTCGCTTCAACAATACAATCGAAATCAAATCAGTTCAAGCGAAAACAACTATTTCGCTTCAGTTGTTTTCAAGCGAAATCCAACAAAGTTAATTTCGCTTCAGGAGTTTCAAGCGAAATAGTCCAATCTTCAATCAAATATGTCTGATTTCAAGCGAAATCAATTATAATCTTCGAACACTTTTCAAGCGAAACCTTGTTTTAGGTCATTTTTAACATGTTTTAATCTGAATTTTAGGCTGAATCTTTGTAGGCTTTGTTAAAACTACGTTTTACACGATATACTCGAAAATCAGACCATTTCGACCGTTGAAACTTGTTCAGATCTGAAAAATAAGAAAAGAAATGAGTAGAAAGAAGATAATCCAGTAGAATTAAGCTGCTATGGTATGAACTCCTTGTCCTGAGCTCTGATACCACTTGTTGGACCGATCTACGACCTTAAACCGTCAGTTAAGGCAGTTCATCTTTGCGTACGAAGGCGGAATCAACGTAAACAAAGTCATAACAGCTATAATCCTTTTAATCTTTCTTTTCTGATTGATTTGAGTGCTTGTACAACGTTTTCTGATACAAATCCGGCAGCACTTCGTGTTTCATACAATGACCTCTCTCTCTCAGATCTATCTACCAAATGAACACACAAGCCTATTTATAAGCTGAAGATTTCGCTTGAGATTGCTTCAAGCGAAATCTCACATGTTGATTTCGCTTGAAGCTGTTTCAAGCGAAACCTTCAAGTTAAACACATACAAACCCTAATTAATACCCTATTGTGTGTTCTTTCAATCAATCTAGACACAAGACCTAATGCAGACGAAGTCAACAGACATTCCATGCACTAACAGACTCCCCCTTGGATGTTGACGAAGTCTTCAGCTCCTGAGTCTTCAGTCTTGGTCTTTTCTTCAACTCTGTCTTTTCCACAAAAACACTCTATCTTCACAGTTTTAGGATCATAAACTGACTCCATCTTCAAACTCCCCTTTGACTGTTGATCCAGACTCCCCTTTTTCATTGACTCCCCCTCTCAATATGCTACAATCTGAGATATCTGGTTCAAGCTTTGTCATTTAGCTTCCATGGGAATTCCTAAAACCTGCATATTCTCTACCACAACATAAGTTTCACAAATTTATTACATTTAGATTTAAAAACTTACTGGTAGACAACATTCATTCAACAAACATACTAGTTACATCAAGTTCAAATAAATGACCTTGATTAACTAACCCCACATTCTTTCAAAAACATTTGTATATGACATTCAAAGTTTTCAACAAACTCTCCCAACCCAATTCATCATGTTTAACACTTGGAATTTTGAATATCAACTCTTCAACATCAGTTGTCGAAAATCTTTTTGAATTTTTCAAAACTTTATGCTAAAACACTCCGAAAATCTTTTTGAATTTTTTATTAAAGGAATGCAGTAAAGAAATATGTACAAATAATATTTTTGTGAGTTTGTGTAAGAGGATCATATCAGTTTATGAAACAAATCACTAGCACCGTTAAGCTTTAAACATGTTAAGTTTTAAACGATTCACTTAGATTGTCAGTATACTGATCCACTTAAATTTTCACACAAAGTTCAACTGCTTCGAGATACGAGTTTAATGTCTTAGATACTTAAACTTATTCGCGTGTCCCACCTCAGAATATACTCCCGTATCCAGATCCCAATATTCAGTCTTACAGGTAGATATAACACAAATGATATCTGTAAGGGGTAATAAATTATGAAGAATCATGAGAGCTCAGGTCAGAACTACCGTTCAGCAGAGAGATCATGACTCAACTTTCGGTGTGTCCCCTTTAGAGGATCTTTTTTACAACAACATTGCTAAGCAATTTTATTGTCTTATCATTGATGCTGAGGGTGATGCTATGTTTCAAGCATTTGCAGAAAGTATTATTCGAGGACTAGGTCAGAACCACCGTTCAGCAGAAGTCCCGGAATAATACCCCAGATATCAACTGAGTATAAAAACCTAGTATATCAGAATACGAGACCTTTCAAACAAGATTTCGGGGGTTACCCATATATCCAAGAGATGTTACCCATGATATAAGCAAGTTTGAAATTTAGGTTTATATCTCATCACAATTTACTAAATGTGCAAAAACCTACTGACACATCATCAGTGAAACCGTTTATCACATTTGACATTTCATATCTTTAGCATGCTGTGATAGTTCACTGATTTACTATCATTTCCTCTTATTCACAACAAAACTCATTTTTTATTTTTCAATGTTTTTGGCATTTTCAAATTTCTATTTTTTTTTTAAATTTTTCTCCCCCTAAAATCAAAATAAGTAAAAATTCGACAAACCATTGCAGATTGTTTCTCGTCTTCATCCGCAACAGTACTCTCATCAACGCCAATAATGCCATCCGACACCGACAGAAGCTTCATACCGTTCAGTTTTAACAAATATTTAAACCGATTTTTATCAAAAGCTTTGGTATGTAAATCAGCTTTCTGTTCGTCAGTGTGGATTTTCTCAATTCGTATCAACTTTTTCTCAAAGCAATCACGAATAAAGTGATGACGAATTTCTATGTGTTTAGTTTTAGCGTGATGTACTGGATTTTTTGTTATATTTATAGCGGCCTCATTATCAACAAAAAGAGGTGTGTTAAGAAACTGCAAACCGTAGTCGCGCATCTGTTGCTGTATCCACAAGATCTGAGAGCAGCAACTGCTAGCAGAAACATACTCCGCTTCACAAGTAGATAACGCCACAGACGTTTGTTTCTTACACTGCCAGGTAACCAATCTAGGACCAAAGAACTGGCATCCTGCAGTTGTTGATTTTGAATTAACTTTGCAGCATCCGAAATCCGAATCGGAATACCCTTCGAGCATAAAGTCGTCTTTTCTAGGATACCACAACCCCAATGAAGGAGTTCCTTTCAGGTAGCGCAATATCGTTTTTACAATGATCATGTGCGATGCTCTCGGGTTAGACTGAAATCTTGCTGCGAGGCACGTTGGGTACATGATATCAGGACGTGAAGCAGTTAGGTACATTAAAGAACCTATCATGGAACGGTAAAATGTTTCATCAGCCCTGTCTCCAGTGAGATCTGGGTGAATCCCATGATTTGTTGCAAGTGGGGTAGCAGCTGGAGTAGAACTTGACATCCCAAATTTCTCTAGAATATCATGAACGTACTTTGACTGATGAATGAAAATTCCTTCAGGAAGTTGTTCAACTTGTAATCCCAGAAAGAATTTCATCTCCCCCATTGATGACATTTCAAACTTCTGCTTCATCACTGATTCAAAATCTTTGCATAGATTTTCATTTGTCGACCCAAAGATTATATCGTCTACATAAAACTGAACTATCAGAAGATGACCATCGACTTCTTTAGTGAAGAGAGTGGCATCCACTTTTCCACGAATGAACTTGTTGGCTAGTAGGTGTTGAGACAAAGTCTCGTACCAGGCTCTCGGGGCCTGGTGTAAACCATACAGCGCTTTGTCCAATAAGTAGACCTTGTTTTTGTGGATTGGATCGGTAAAGCCCGGTGGCTGACCGACATAAACCTCCTCTTTAACCTTCCCATAAAGAAACGCCGATTTAACATCCAACTGATAAACTTTGAAGTTCTTCCAAGATGCAAATGCTAGAAAAATTCTGATTGCCTCTAGTCGTGCTACAGGAGCATAAACTTCAGTAAAATCAATTCCCTCCTGTTGACTAAATCCCTGAACAACGAGTCGAGCTTTGTTCCTTACAACCACTCCTCTATCGTCCCTCTTACACTTAAACACCCACTTAGTGTTAATCTTTCTTTGACCATCCGGCAAATCAACTAACTTCCACACTCCCAATTTCTCAAATTGACTAAGTTCTTCCTGCATTGCATTGACCCAAGAGTCTTCAGTAAGCGCCTCTTTGTAAGTTCTTGGTTCAATCTGCGAAATAAAACAACTTAATGAAAATTCAGTTTGCAAAGGAGCAACTTTTGTATAAAAACATGTAAGCCCTTTATCAATCTGATTTCGAGTGCGAACTCCAGCTTGCAATTCTCCTATGATTTACTCCTCTGGATGATATGAAAAAAATGGTGCTCATTGGATGTAGATTACGTTAAACCGAAAAATGAACGTGGGATTGAAAAAGCTCTAAGTGACTATTCAGTGGCTGAGATATTGAAATACACCAGTGAAAAAATGATGATTAGTCTTCTCCAACAATCCGTAAAAGAAGATATTTTTGTGTTACTTCAACATGAAGGAACTGCTAGATCAATTTGGTTGGCGTTGATTAACAAGTTTAAAGGAAGCGCTGATATGATAAAGAACAAACAAGCCTTACTAAAGAAATCATTTGATATGTTTGTAGCTTTTGAAGGTGAAACAACAAAAATGACTATCGATAGATATTGTCATCTTGTTTTGGAAATGGGAAGATTGGAAATAAAGAAAGACGACGATGAATGGGTTGATAAGCTAGCCGATGCGTTACCACAGAATAAATGGGGAACATATTTGCTGATCTTAAAACATAGAGTGAATTTTCAAGAGTTGTCCTTTATATTTATGTCTCTTTGCAGGCAGTGTCCTTTATGTTTAAAATTGACGAGTTTTGTCCTTTATGTTTAAAAATCAAGCATAGTTTGTCCTTTGAGCCTAAATCAGTCAGATTTTTTGGTTAAGTATGATCATGTGCTTTACATATGAGGGCATACTTGTCATTTCACCTTCCAAGGGTTTATTTTGTAAAGACTTATTATTGAAGGACTGTATCAGAAAACTGAAAAAAAAATCTAAACTATTTCACTGTCACCACAACCCAATCTCTCTCTAATCTCTCTCAACCCACCACCCCACAACCTGCAACCACCCTGCAGCGGCATCGCTGGAATCATTTACACAACAGCGGCTTTAGTCACCTCTTCATTTCGACACCAAAGCCCAAATTCTAATACAAATTCCGATCTAAACCAGTGCCTCACTAACCAATGATCTGTAATCAATCAATAATATCAATAATCATCACCAAATTCACATCAAATACACACCAAATTCAAACAATTAAGAACTCTGTTACCATAAACCCAAAAAACAACTGTGAACTTTGACTTAAAGTTTTATCCTAAAATTGTTGTACACATACAAATTATATATGTCTCAAACAACTACTGTAAGATGTGAACTTTTCCCTTTATAAACAATGCAAAAATGATCTTCAGTATCTTTTTCACCTGAACATAACATGTTGGTGTGCACATTCATAGTAAAATCCATCCATCCATCACAACGGCTCAAATGCTCAATGAAGCATGGCCACACATTTTGGCACCACTGGATTTATACTAAAAATCACAGTGGCTAAAGCTCTTGCTTAGGCACAACCATGGAGTCCACCGGCTGGCCCAGAACAAGCAGCTTCACCTTGTTTCCCCTCCCGACCCTCAGACATGTTGCCACCACACGACTTTCCGGTGACTATTACAGTCGCCGTACCGGCAGATCTGACTAGATGAGACTCAATTTCAAGAAGAACTATGCGATCTGACTCGATTTCAACTCTATTTCCGGCGACTATTACAGTCATCGTACCCGCATATCTGACAAGATGAGACTTAATTTCAACAAGAACTATGCGAACTATGTTTGAGTGAGGATCGATACAGTCTTCTGGAAAGAGAGAGGGGGAAGAGAGGTTCAGAATAGAAAGATTAGAAAGGGAGCTGGAGAAGATGACAGGTGATAAAGAGAGAGAAGAGAGAGAAGACAGAGGGGGAGAGAGAATTTATATCTTTTTACACATTTAGCCCCTGGTTCGTTAAACTGACAAAATTGCCCTAATGTGCAAGGCACATGACAAGATTTAACGAAAAAACTAACTGGGTTAGGCCCAAAGGGTAAAACGTGCTTGATTTTTAAACATAAAGGATAAAACTCATCAATTTTAAACATAAAGGACACCGCCTGCAAAGGGGCATAAAGATAAAGGACAATTCTTGCAATTCACTCTAAAACATATGAGAATATCTAAAATATGAATTTGGCGAAGTTCATTCAGAAGATTGAAGAACATGAATTGGATATTCAGAAAACTGCTATCATGAATAATCCAAATGCTCAACAAGATGTTAGTCTATATTACAAAGGAAACAAATTTGAAACTACTCCGAGTCCAAAGATTAAGACTGCTTTCAGTGCTGATAGTTCTTCTGGAACAAATGGTAGCACAGTAACTCAGAGTGGTGGATATTCGTCATCGTATTCAAGTTTTGATCTGAATTACACAACACCAAGTCCTCAATGACAGAACTCAACAAATCTGCAATGCAATGTTACATTGAATATTCAAAATGGTCAAAATCTTTCTCCAGAAATGGCTAAGCAACACATGGCATCACTGGTTACTATGTTAGAGTCTTATGAAAGTTTAGTTGCTGTAAGAATTGGAAATCCGATGCTCACCAAAGAAGATTATGACCAGATTGATGCTGAGGAACTTGAATTGATGGACATCAAGTGGTGTTTAGCCAGTGCGGTAAGAAGAGCAGAAAAATTCACACAAATCACCGGAAGAGATGATTTTCATGAAATTGCTACATCTCCGATAGGGTTTGACAAATCAAAGGTTACTTGTTTTCGTTGCAAAGAAAGGGGGCATTTTAAACGAGAATGTAAAAATAAAGAAGCAACCGGAAGACAAGATCCATTTGGAAAGAACGATTATTATCAAAAATCAATTTTTCATCAGATTGTTCAACAACCATCATCATCCCGTGCTATTGAAGACGGAAAGAAGAAAGCTTTTCTTGTTAATCAAGACGATGAAAAAGTGGCAGAGGGATTTAGCTGGGACAAATACATTCCGGCTGATTCAGGATTAGTTGCTCGAATCCTGGAAGAAGAAGAAGAAGAAGAAGTCAAATCTAAGCCAAAAAGAACGAAGATTTTCAGATCATCAGAAAGTGATGAAGATATCGATGATGAGGAAGAATACATTAATAATGCTAGAAAAAGTTTAGACTCATTCAGTTTTAATTTGTTTTTTGCAGATAAAATTGAGATGTTGAAAGAAAAAAAGAGCTGCTCGTCTGAAGAAAGAATTGGAAGAATTAGAAGCAAGAAAGATTGCTGAAAAAAAGGCAAAAATGGAAGGCGAGATAGCAGAAGTTGAGGAAAATTCGACAGAAAAGGTTGAAGTTGAAGGGTGGGAAGCAGAAATAGAATTCGATGAAGAACAAATGCCTGAAAAAGTGATTGATAATATATTTGAGAAGATAGTTGAAGTCGAAAAAATAGTTGAAGTTGAAAAAATCGTCGAAATTGAGAAGATTGTTGAAGTTGAAAAGATTGTCGATGTCACTAAACCTTGTCTGAAATGTTTGGAACCTTGCAAACAATGTGAAGAGAAAGACAAGAAGATTCGTGAACTTGAAGAGTTGAAAGAAACATTGTTGTTTGATGTGAAGTATGTAAAAGAATCATATGATGTGTTGAACAGAACGGTTGATAGTCTGAACAAGACAAATTTAGAAGTAGATGCTGCTACGACGATGATGAGTTCAACATTATTGACAAAGCAGAAGGTCATCAATGAGTATATTGAAGATTGTGCAAAACTGAAGCAGGATTTGGAACTCGAAAAGATTGAAAGTGAAAGAATCAAACGATTACTGTTGAGTTATACAACTTGTGATTATTTGATTGACAGAGTTTATCCTACTGTTGCAGGTCTTGAAGCTTTTCAAGATAAAAAGAAGGAAGAGGATACTGGTAAGAAACAATGTGTCAAGTACAACAAGTCTCCGCCTCCAATTTGGTAAAGTTATTCTCCTAGAAAGCCAAATGAGGAACGTTTAAATAATGCACTCAACATAAAGTTAAAGTCTGAAACCATTGATGAGTTACCAGACAACATTGACGTCACATTCACAGTGTCTGACACTGATCATGAGTCTGAGTTATTAAAGAAAGTGGTTGATCAGGTGTTGGATATGGATGAAGAGTCAAAATCAGAGTCTAAATCTGAAAGTTCAAATTCATCAGACAAGAGTCCGAGTTCACCAGTCAAACGGGTTTACAATAAAGATTGTCTGTTATCAAATAATAACTTGAATGACGAAACATTTAAAGTAGCATATACTTTGAATGATTCTGACAAATTATTTTCTGATGAAGAATTTCCAATAAGAAGTGTCAAAACTGAAATGATCAAAATGGTTTTCAAATTAACGGAAATTAATATTCCTGAAATAAAAGATTTAAATTTTACTGAAAAACCTAAAAAATACACTTCAAGAGTTCAACAGAGATTGAACAAGAAAAAGGGTTACAGTTCTGGTTCAGGATATCGAAAGAAACCAAACCATAACGGTAATTTCAAAAAGCAGGGATTAGGTTTCATTCCCCCGGAAAATCATAAAAATGAGAAAACTTATAAAACAAAAACTAAATTTGTTTCAGGTGCAAGTTCAGTAGAAGAAGAGAAGAAACCATTCTGGAGACAAACAAACAAAGAGTTTCTTGCTGAAAAGAAAAAGAATCTGGTGAAAGAATCTGAGAAGAGAGTTGAAAGAAGAACATGTTTCAAATGCCAAGAAGTTGGACACATCTCTTGAAACTGCCCAATGTCCATCAACACAAAACAGGGAGTTACTTCTAACTCAAAGTTGAAAAAGAAATGTGTTGATGAAAAGAAACAACCAACAGAAAGTTTTAAAAAGTTCAAAGATTCGACTTTCGAAACTGGTGAAAGTTCGAAACGTTTTTACAAAAGAAAAGTCGATTTAAACAAACAAAAATGGGTTGTTAAAAGTTCAGAAACCAGTTCTGACAATGAATCTGACTCGTCAAAGTCAGAGGGGTCATTTGTTGTGAAAAGTTATGAGAATTCCTTTCCAGAAATGAACGATGAAAACTTTCCGCCATTGTCGAAAGATAATTTGAAATCCAAAGTTGGTAAGATTGAGATTTCAGATCAATTCTTCTCTGGTAATGAAGAATTTGATGCTGAAAAGGTTTTTAATGGTAAAGTCAAACATATATTTGGAAAGATGGTTGATGGGAAAGTAAAGGATGTGAAAGATTTTTACAAATAAAAAAGATGGTGGGATAGAGTTGACTCAAAATCACCCAAGGCTGGTCAGGCTTGGGTGACAACATTTTCTACTTAAAATCCTGACTTGCCGAAGCTCTCAGGTTGGTAATTGTGGAGCAGGAATCGGCATCTTTCTACAAGTGATATTTCGACCTACAAGTGGTATTTTAATTCTTGAAAAGTTTCATATGTCATTCTTCAAGTGGTTAATCAAGGTCATTAAGTTGAACTTGATTTAACTTTCATACAAGTGATTGGAAAATAAAGTGATGATCATAACCCCGATCTTACAAGTGGTAAAATCAACAAAACTTATTTTCTGGAAAAACCATTTTTGATTAAAACAAACTTAAGTGTTTTGAAATCATAATGGGAAAATAGTTTGTTGTCAGGGGGAGTTCTGATTGTTTATGCCAAGTGGATGGGGAATTGAAGCAATTCGAATCAGTTTGTCAGTTTATGAGTACAGTTTGTTTTCAAATTTCCTTTAAATGATTTTAAATTTTAGGGGGAGTAAGAAATTTCGGAAAATCCAAAAACATTAGAAAATTTGAAAAATCCAAAAACATGATAAATTCAAAAACGAGTTTTGTTGTGAAAAAGAGGAAATGATAGTATATCAGTGGACATTCACAGCATCCTAAAGATTTGGAAAGTTAAAAGTGATAAACAGTCTCACTGATGATGTGCCAGTAGGTTTTTACACGCTTAGTAGATTGTGTCGAGATATAAACCTAAATTTCATACTTACTTATTTCGTGGGGAACATCTCTCGGATATATGGGTAACCCCCGAAATCTTGTTTGAAAGACCCCTCTTTCTGAGATACTAGGTCTTTATGCTTAGTGATATCTGGGGTATTATCCCGGGACTTCTGATTTTGCGGAAGCAATGGCCTAGTCCCCGTTTAATACTTTTCGCTTGCTTGAAATAATAGCACCCCCCTTAGCATAAAAAATGATTAAACATTGCAAAATGCAAATCATGTGTTGTTGAAGAAAAGATTCTCTAAAGGGAACCCACCGAAAGTCGAACCATCATCTCTCTGATTTTGCGGAAGCAATAGCCTGAGCTCTCATGGTCTCGCATTTAACCCCTTACAGATATCATCTAGGTATACTCACCTGTAAGACTGAATATTGGGATCTGGATACGGGAGTATATTCTGAGGTAGGACACGCGAATAAGTTTAAGTCTCTAAAACATTAATCTCGTATCTCGAAACAGTTGAACTTTGTGTGAAAATTTCGGTGGATTAGTATACTGACAATGTTTAAAGCTTAACGGTGTTGGTTATTTGTTTCATAAACTGATATGATCCTCTTACACAAAGTCATAAAAAATATTATCTGTAAATATTTCTTTACTACATTTCATTAATATCAAAAATCCAAAAATATTTTCGGTGTGTTTAGCATAATTTTTGAAAAATACAAAAAGATTTTAGACAACTGATGTTGAAAAGCTGATTTTCAAAATTCCGAGTGCTAAACAAGACGACAACAGGGTTGGGAGAGTATGTTGAAATGAAAAATGTTTTTTTGAAATGATTAAATGGTTCAAATTTGAATGTTTCATATACAAGTGGTAAGTAGAAAATATTAATTTTTCAAATTTTTAAATTTGTGAAATTTATTTCGAGGTAGAGTTTGTGCAGATAGTGAATTCCAGACTACGATCCCAGCTTATCGAAAGGGGGAGTATGAGGACTTAAGAGCTAGATTCAGATTCTGGAACATCCAAGGGGGAGGTTAGCTGCAGAAGCTGATAAAGAGAAGAGAGAAGATTGAGGATGCTTACAATGTCAGACACTTTGGAAAGAGCGTGAAGACTGATCAAACTGAAGACTCGACCCTGAAGACTTCGTCAACATCCAAGGGGGAGTCTGTTGGTACATACGTCTGTCGACTTCGTCTTGTATCGAATCTTGTAATAGATTGAATAGATCAAGTCATGTAGTTCGAAATGGAAGTTTCACACGAAATGGCAGTTTCACACGAAATGGCATTTCTTGCGAAATGAAAAGTCCATTTCGTGCGAAATGAAAAGTCCATTTCGTGCGAAATGAAAAGTCCTTTTCGTGCGAAATGAAAATCCTATAAATAGGTGGCTTGAGATTTCATTTGTAACTTTTGGATTCCGGTAGCGAAGCTCTGTCGAAGTGTCTCCAGGTCGTGTAAAGCTTTCATATCAATACAAGAGATAGTTAAACTGATTCTAAGTGCATTACAAGCTGATTCAACATCAAAACGTCTGTTTCCGCCTCTCGTTTTGATCAAAAACTCTTCTGATCGACTCGTTAAGGTCGCACAATGATCCTACATTCAGTAGTTCCAGAATAGTTCTGATGTGTTGCTCGTCCTCTTCTCTCGTCCGCGAGTAAATCAGGATATCATCGATAAATACTGTAACAACCCTCGGTAAAACCAACACCCTCAGTATCTTTCCGACACCCTATTATATGTTAAATTATCTTAATATGTCTTTAAATACACTCCGTATGTGAAAACCTAGCCCGAAATACGTTAGAATATTTAAAATAAATTAAAAACAATAAATATTAGGTTGAGGCGGGCCGCGTAGACCCACCCCAAACCCTTACACGGGCGGTATTAAGGTGAATACCGGATTCCTTTAAGTTTCTTTAGTTCAAACGGGCCGCGTAAGACCCCGTTTAAGTTAACGCGGGCCACGTGAGATCTGAATGGTGGCGCAACCCTGAGCTGACACGTGTCGACATCGTGGCGGACCTATATGCTGACCCTGCTAAGCTACGCGTTGACCATATGTTGACGTGGGCCGCGTAAGCCTTAGCTTACCTTTACGCGGGCCGCGTGAGAGTCAGGTTTTGCAACTATATATGCAGGCCATCGGGTTTCACTTTCTGTCGTTCATTTCTTTCTTTCAATCTCGAATTTCTGAAGTTATAAGCATTATAGTCGGGTATTATACCCCTAATTAGCAAGGTTCTGCTCTGTTGTAAGTATTATAACCCCGGTTTCATAGTAGATACGCTGCCCAATTGATTTAGGGTTCCGTAATAACTGTCGTGGTTCTGCCCGACGTAGTTGTTGTAATGCCGTCTCGGGGAGGGTATCATTAATATTTTCAAAGAGTTATGATACTAACCAATGTACATTTGTATAAATTATAGATTATATCCAGGAAACCCTTACGCGAAGTCTAAGATAACAATGTGAGTTTATGGACAACACGAGCTCTCAAGGTCTTACCTCACAACTACGTTCCCTCAATTCGTTGTGTTCTTTTATATGCACCCGATTACTTGATTGTAAATTTTCTGTTAGTGTTAATTGGTTAAATGACAAACATGGATTTTGTGAAATCACATGCAAACTGATAAAGTCTTGGGCCGATCACAAACGTTTGAATAAAGCCACTTAGACTGACAACAAACAAACATTAATGGATCTGACAACCTACCACACATGGACCGATGTTATCATGTGAAATTGTTTGAATTGTTTGAATTATGTAATGGATAGAACTTATGTAATGGCCGACATAATCGGTTCATATTATAATCCTTTTGGGCCGCTTTTTAAATTATTGGAATTATGTAGAAAGGATCTCGTGCTCGATGAAATACACCCACCCGAAACACCCCTCTACTCGAAAACACCCACCTCCTCGACAAAATCATGTGTTTTCATCAGGAGTGGGCTTTGGCCCAGGGATGTTCGGCCAGCCCAGTTGCGGTTACGATTTAACCTGGAAGATCTTTAGATTAGAACACTTTTTTTGGAAACCCAACACCTACATCTGTTGTGCAACGGCAAGCAGGCCCCCCTTCCTTCCAATCGATTACTTTGAGGATTTGACTGATTATTTGTGGGCACCTAATTTAGTATACCGAGCAAACCAAGGTGAGTTCACACTTCTAAGGCATGGGATTCCCGGTGGGTTGGGAATGGGATTGAATAAATACGACAGAACTTGTAGATATACCACTACTAGACTACTTACCACCGTCCTCGGATTGGGAAGGATGCCAGCGCTAAATCGACGTACTAGCTACGTACCACTGTCCTCGGATTGGGAAGGGCACTTACGTAAAACCTACGTAATCTCACACTTATCACTGTCCTCGAATTGGGAAGGGCACTTATGTAAAACCTACGTAATCTCATACTTATCACTGTCCTCGGATTGGGAAGGACACCTATAGATACAACTAGTCTAGTAATATACAACATGGGAAGCCCCCACTAAATATCGTAAAAAGGTTTGGGAAACAGAGTAAACTGGTAATTCACATGGGAAGCCCCCACCAACTATGGACATGTTTGGGAAACAGGGTAAACTGGTTAATCATATTTCCAACTATGGGTTAACCCCCACGGCAAGTAAGCCAGCTAAAGACAAACTATGATTTTCGGAAATAACTTATAACGAATACCCAATTGTGAATTCACTCAACTTTGTTGTTGACTCGTTGTTACATGCCTTGCAGGCCTTTAGGTGCTTAACATTGGAACTTGCTGTCTGGGAAGCTGGAGTGGTCATGGGTCGAGTTACAAGGAAATACGATACAAGACTAATGGCTTTTTACATTTGGATTATAAACACTTAACGAATGATTTATGCTTCCGCTGTAAACTAAGAATTTAAGTGACGTTGTAACCCTTACTGATAATAAATGGAAGTTTTATTTACATGTAACTATGAGTTCAATGTGATTGATGGCTAAGATCCTGGTATATCACACGCCTCGCGGGGGTTTTCCGCAAGTGGTATTTTGGGCGTGTGACAGTTTATCCTCTTTTTGATAACCTTTTTGTAATATTTTACAAAACCTTAAATGTTTTACAATGCGATTAAGCGGTGATTGAGTCTTTGTAGTTCTTCAATTACAGCCAGTATGTTGGGGTTTTGTATACAAAATTTACTACCTTGTGAGTAGTAAGTCAGGGATGACAGGACGTTACCATTGGATAACGAGTTAGCCAATGAGTAATATGACCCACAAGTCAGGATTGACAGTACTGAATGAGTAATTGTGTAGAAATAAACAATGTGATCGCTCTCAATACTGTTTTAAATTTTAAATTTTGTGTTAGGAAATAAATTATGAAAATAAGTGCATAACTTTATTTATTTGTTAAGTGTTATTTGACTATTTGTTAGTTTACAGTATGAGTCATCAAGGACCCTCAGACATGAGTCGTCAGTTGTCTGATTCACCTAGGAGCGAAGGTACTTCATCACAGCATGCCCTTTCTGGGTATTCTGCTGATCAGGAAGAAGGAATATTTGCCTTTATAGCTCTGTCGGAGGAGCCATTTCCTAATAAAAAGAAAGGATGGTTCAGTAAGGAAGCCTTTGCTCGTAGGAAAATAATGCGAAAGTTGCAACAGCAAAGAGTTTTAGCGGCTGCTAAGCGAAAGACTGATAACCATACACAGGATATGCTTAATAGAAGCCTAGCCAATTTCTATATCCTAGCCACAACTGCTGTTGACCCGAGTCTGGAACAACTAGTAGCCCCACAACCACAAATCCCAGAACAACCCATGGAAATAGAAAACCCTGAAAACCAAGTGGAAATGCATGAATTTAACCCAGAAGAAATCCCTAGGGTACCTGCACCAAATCCCCTAGACCCAAATTACGACCCCTGGTGGGACGACAATAGGGACTTTGTGCAACGTTACCCGATACATGAAGACGCACCCCTACAGAACATAGAAGCCTACCCAGGTATGGACCCTTTAGATCCCTATTACCAAGATGATTATATTAGGGAGATCTTAGAAGATCCTTACCGATTTCATGCACTTTCACCCCCATATCAGGAACCAGCACCCCAGATTCCAAACCCAGTCCTAGAACCTGCACCCCCAATGAGTGCAGAAAACGTCCAAGAACTTAGGACTTTTGGTGAGGAAATTTTAGAAAGCAGTGAGAGAATGAGACAGGTGGGAGAGCGTCTCGTATGGAAATGCGATGAGCGCAATATGGATTTTTGGAGAAATCCATATCCGTGATGTGATAGAAAAGATGGTAGTAATAATAATAATATAATAAAATAAAAATAAAATAAAATATGTGTGTACGGATGCATATTACTATTAGTGTGATTATATTATGTTGGTATTGTAATTTTATTTCAGTACTAGAATGTAATAGATGCATAATAGTATATGAAAATAGAGTAAAACTCGCAATGATCGACGTTTTTGGCTAGATTGCGTATCATGTGATTAACTATATTACTTATTATCTTGTGATATTAATATGGGGTAAATGTTTAAAATTCAGATGGCCGACCAAGAAAATCAGGGAAATCTTAATAATGATAACCAGAGTAACATTAACGTGGTTAATGAGAATCCAAGCATCAATAACAATGGAAACCAAATGGATAATAGTGCTGTTCAACATATAGTGGCACAAGGAATTATAGATTCCATGCCATTTATTATTCAAACTATTCAAGAAGCGAATAATAAAGTAAGCATAGCAGTAAGCGACCCATTGAACCAGAAAACAACGTTAACAATGGACCGGTACTTCAAATGCCCATTCCTAAAAGAAGAAGAACCATGCCTTACGGTTGTTCTTATAAAGAATTCTGGTCTTGTAAACCAATGGAATTCTCAGGAAACGAAGGGGCCATTGCAACCTTACGCTGGATAGAAAAGACTGAGGCAGTTTTAAGAATAAGTAAGTGTGCTGAAGAAGATAAGATATTGTTTGCTTCGAATCTGTTTAAGAATTCAACGCTAGAATGGTGGAACACTATCCTCCAATCAAGAGGAAGTGATAGAACTTACACTATGGAATGGGAAGAATTTAAGAACAAGGTAGAAAGGAAATTCTGCCCACCCAATGAGAAGGAACAGATAGCAAACAAATTCTTAAATCTTAGGATGACTGGTGTGGATAGTAAGGGATACACTAAAATATTCTTCGAATATGCTAGAATAGTGCCAACTCTTGCTTCACCTGAGCCAGTATTAATCTCCCGTTATATTTGGGGATTAATTGGAGAGATAAGACATGTAGTCAAGGCAGCTAGACCTCAAACCATAGAAGAAGCTGTAGAACTAGCCAATACCTTGACAGACGAATTAGTTCGTACCCGAGAAGAGGACCAAAGGAGAAACCTAACTCAAAAGCTCACTCAAGAATTTCGTTCTGGAAATTCTAATCGTGGGAAAAAATATAGGTTCTACTTCTGCACCTTACTGTAAGAATTGCAAAAGAAAGCATTCAGGAAGATGCTCCATATACTGTAACTTTTGCAAAATATCAGGACACAAGGAGGAAAATTGCAAGAAGAAAGCTAATAACAAGATATGTTACAATTGCGGAGAACAAGGTCATGTCAAGCTTAATTGCCCAAAATTAGCTCCAGCTGTGGACAACAAGAATACCAAAAATGCTAGAGCATTTGTTTTGACTGCAGATGAAGCTAAGACGATTCCAGATGTCATAGCTGGTACGTTTTTAGTTAATGATATTTTTGCTAAAGTATTATTTGACTCTGGTGCAAATCAAAGTTTTATTAATACATCATTTTGCAAATTTCTAAATCAGTCATTAACTAAACTACCACAAGAATGTCTAGTAGAGACAGCTAATGGAGAAACCGTTAGAATTTCTGAAATCTTGCAGGGAGCAAGAATAGAAATTTTAAATCAGAAATTTATTGCAAATCTTTATCCTATGAATCCGGCAGGATTTGATGTTGTTGTAGGAATGGATTGGTTAATAGCCAATAAAGCTAGTATTTTATGTGATCAAAAGTCAATCCAAGTAAATGCACCAATAGGTAAAACGATCACAATTAAAGGAGATAAACCATCTAAAACTATAAAATTCATCTCTGTGATGAAAACTGCAAGTTATATAAGAAAAGGTTCTATAGTGTATTTGATTTCTATAATCACTAACACTAAAGGAAATGATTTAAAAGATATTCCGGTAGTATCTCAGTTTTCAGATGTATTTCCAGAAGAATTACCAGGATTGCCACCAAATTGAGAAGTCGAATTCAAAATCCATTTAATACCAGGAACATCACTGATTGCCAAAGCACCCTATCGTTTGGCACCTGCAGAAATGCAAGAATTAAAGAAACAATTAGATGAATTGTTGGAGAAAGGATTCATACAACCGAGTTCGTCGCCATGGGGAGCGCCGATACTGTTTGTTAAAAAGAAAGACGGATCAATGCGTATGTGCATTGACTACCGTGAATTGAACAAAGTCACGATTAAGAATTGGTACCCATTACCGAGAATCGATGATCTGTTTGATCAACTACAAGGAGCTCGATTTTTCTCTAAAATCGATTTAAGATCAGGATATCATCAACTAAAGGTACAGGAAGAGGACATTCCTAAAACCGCTTTTAGAACAAGATATGGCCATTATGAATTTACTGTCATGCCATTTGGTTTACCCAATGCCCCAGCTGCATTTATGGACATGATGAACCGAATATGTAAACCATATTTGGATAAATTCATAATTGTTTTTATAAATGATATTCTAATTTACTCTAAGAATAAGGAAGATCATGCAAAGCATTTGCACGCACTTTTAAGTTTATTAAGAAAGGAAAAGCTTTATGCTAAATTTTCAAAGTGCGAATTTTGGTTAGAACAGGTACAATTTCTCGGACACCTAGTCAATCATGAAGGAATTCATGTGGATCCCACAAAGATCGAGGCGATTATTAAATGGAAAACTCCTGAATCACCAACTGAGGTTAGAAGTTTCTTAGGATTGGCCGGTTATTATAGAAGATTTATTCAAGATTTTTCTAGAAAAGCCATTCCCTTAACTAAGCTAACCTGTAAATCTATTAAGTTTGAATGGGGATTAAAACAGGAAGAAGCATTTAAAATTCTTAAGTATAAATTAACCCATACACCCATATTAGCATTACCAGAAGGAACTAAAGATTTTGTAGTATATTGTGACGCTTCTAAATTAGGTTATGGATGTGTATCGTCAAAAGGTTATAGCTTATGCATCTAGACAACTTAAGAATCATGAAGAGAATTATTCAACCCATGATTTAGAATTAGGAGCTATAATTTTTGCTCTTAAGATTTGGAGACATTACCTTTATGGTAGTAAATTTACCATATTCACTGATCATAAGAGTTTAAGGTATATTTTTAAGCAAAAGGAGTTGAATATGAAACAAAGATGCTGGATGGAGATGCTTAGTGATTATGATTGTGATATCCAGTATTATAAAGGAAAAGCAAATGTAGTGGCAGATGCTTTAAGCCGAAAGTATCATGAAAAGCCGAAAAGGGTATGTTCTCTTAAATTAAATCTACAAGTAGATTTAAATGATCAGATAAGAGAAGCACAAGAATCAGTAATCAAGAATGATACTGAAAAATTAAAAGGTATGCTAAAAGAATTAGAACAAGGAACAGATGGAATTTGGAGATTCCATAAAAAGAGAATGTGGATACCTAATTTAGGAAACTTACGTCTCCGTATATTAGAAGAGGCCCATAAATCTAAATATACGATGCACCCAGGAAGTGATAAAATGTACCAGGATTTAAGGAAAAATTTCTGGTGGATAGGAATGAAAAAGGACATAGCATCCTATATTTTTAAATGTTTAACTTGTTCACAAGTCAAAGCTGAACACCAGAAACCTTCAGGTTTGTTACAGCAATTAGAAATGCCAGTATGGAAATGGGAATTAATAACAATGGATTTTCTTACTAAATTACCCAAAACAAAAAAGGAAATGATACAATCTGGGTGATTGTAGATAGGCTAACCAAGTCAGCTCATTTCCTACCAACGAAAGAAACTTTTAGTATGGAACAATTAGCTAAATTGTATGTAAATGAAATTGTTTCTTTACATGACATTCCTTTATCAATTGTTTTTGATAGAGATAGTCGATTTACCTCTCATTTTTGGCCAAGTTTCCAAAAGGCAATGGGAACTAAGTTAAAGTTAAGCATGGCTTATCATCCTCAAACGGATGGACAAAGCGAAAGAACAATTAAAACAATGGAAGACATGCTTAGAGCTTGTGTAATTGATTTCGGAGGTAATTGGGACGATCACTTACCTTTGATAGAATTTTCTTATAATAATAGTTATCACACAAGTATCAATGCTGCACCATTCGAAGCACTTTATGGACGAAAGTGCCGAACCCCAGTCCGTAGGGCAGAAATTGGGGAAAAGCAACTATCTGGACCTGAGATAGTGCAAGAAACAACTGATAAGATTATTCAAGTCAAGGAACGACTGAAAGCAGCACGTGATCGACAGAAGAGTTATGCTGATAACCGACACAAACCATTGGAGTTTAAAGTAGGAGATAAAGTATTGTTGAAAGTTTCTCCTTGGAAAGGAGTGGTAAGATTCATAAAAAGGGGAAAGCTAAGTCCCAGGTATGTTGGACCTTTTGAGATTATTAAAAGAATAGGACATGTAGCTTATCAGCTACAACTGCCAGAGGAAATGGCAGGAATACATGATGTATTTCATGTATCTAATCTCAAAAAGTGTTTAACTGATGAATCACTGATAGTACCTCTTAAGGATATAGAGGTAAATGAACAACTCAAGTTTGTAGAAAGACCTCTACAAATTGAAGACAGAAAAGTCAAGAATCTCAAGCATAAGAGACTAGTTCTGGTCAAAGTGAAATGGGACTCCAAAAGAGGACCTGAGTACACATGGGAACTCGAATCTGAAATGCAAAGGAAATATCCGCACTTATTTCAGTAGATCTCGAGGACGAGCTCTAAAACAAGGTGGGGAGAATGTAACAACCCTCGGTAAAACCAACACCCTCAGTATATTTCCGACACCCTATTATATGTTCAATTATCTTAATATGTTTTTAAATACACTCCGTATGTGAAAACCTAGCCCGAAATACGTTAGAATATTTAAAATAAATTAAAAACAATAAATATTAGGTTGAGGCGGGCCGCATAGACCCACCCCAAACCCTTACGCGGGCGGTATCAAGGTGGATATCGGATTCCTTTAAGTTTCTTTAGTTCAAACGGGACGCGTAAGACCCCGTTTAAGTTAACGCGGGCCGCGTGAGATCTGAATGGTGGCGCAGCCCTGAGCTGACACGTGTCGACATCGTGGCAGACCTACATGCTGACCCAGCTAAGCTACGCGTTGACCATATGTTGACGCGGGCCGCGTAAGCCTTAGCTTACCTTTACGCGGGCCGCGTGAGAGTCAGGTTTTGCAACTATATAAGCAGGCCATCGGGTTTCACTTTCCGTCGTTCATTTCTTTCTTTCAATCTCGAATTTCTAAAGTTATAAGCATTATAGTCGGGTATTATACCCCTAATTAGCGAGGTTCTGCTCCGTTGTAAGTATTATAACCCCGGTTTCATAGTAGATACACTGCCCGATTGATTTAGGGTTCCGTAATAACTGTCGTGGTTCTGCCCGACGTAGTTGTTGGAATGCCGTCTCGGGGAGGGTATCATTAATATTTTCAAAAGGTTATGATACTAACCAATGTACATTTGTATAAATTATAGATTATATCCAGGAAACCTTTTTGTAATATTTTACAAAACCTTAAATGTTTTACAATGCGATTAAGCGGTGATTGAGTCTTTGTAGTTCTTCAATTAATGCCGGTATGTTAGGGTTTTGTATACAAAATTTACTACCTTGTGAGTAGTAAGTCGGGGATGACAGGACGTTACCATTGGACAACGAGTTAGCCAATGAGTAATATGACCCACAAGTCAGGATTGACAGTACTGAATGAGTAATTGTGTAGAAATAAACAATGTGATCGCTATCAATACTGTTTTAATTGATAAAATATTTCTTGATTAAACTGGGATTCACTTACCAGTATTTTCCACTGACAAATGTTTTTAAAATGCGTTTCAGGTAACACAATGTGACAACCCATTAGTAAAAAGCCAGTTGGAGAGCACTGAAGGCTTGGGAAAAATGTGGCTATAAAAGTTATCTAAAAGACGATGTTTTAAATTTAATAAAATAGGGTTTATCCCTATAAACGTGTTGTAATAAGAAACTTGGGTTTTGCCCATGTGATTATTAATATTAAATATGGTGGTTTTACTCTGATAAACATTTCCTAACTACGTTCCTGATGTAAATTCCGCTGCCAAATTAAAACAACCTGATACCACCGTCACTGAGCTCGCGTTCGCCCGTTCCCGAGGATCAGGGATCAGGGGTTGCGAAAAATACGATCACGAATTTATCGAGGTATTGTTTGCATATTCAGTTCATCAGATCCATAAATACCGCTGGTGCGTTCGTCAGTCCGAATGGCATCACAAGAAACTCGTAGTGCCCATAACGCGTTCGGAATGCAGTCTTTGGTACGCTTTCTTCTTGTATCCTTAACTGATGGTATCCAGATCGAAGGTCGGTCTTGGAATAGTAGCTCGATCCTTGCAACTGATCGAATAAATCATCAATCATCGGTGGAGGGTACCGATTCTTGATTGTGAGCTTGTCCAGTTCTCTGTAATCGATACACATCCGCAGTGTTCCATCCTTCTTCTTCACGAACAATACTGGAGCTCCCCAAGGCGAGAAGCTTGGCCTTATGAATCGTTTATCCAACAACTCCTGGAGTTGTGTAGATAATTCCTGCATCTCGGATGGTGCAAGCCGATAGGGAGCCTTGGCTATAGGAGAGGCTCCTGGAACCAAGTCTATACGAAATTCGACTTGTCGTTGCGGAGGTAGTCCTGGTAGATCTTCCGGAAAAACATCAGGGAATTCCTTCACCATAGGAATGTCTTCGAGTTTCGGCTCCTCAGCCTTCTTATCTACAACGTGGGCTAGGAAAGCAACACATCCTTTCCTTAAGCACTTCTGTGCCTTCATACAACTGATGATTTGTAGAGGCGCGTCTCGTTTTTCTCCATGTACTATGAGGGTTTCATCATTCACCAGAGGGATGCGAATGATTTTCTCGTGACAAATAACTTCAGCCTTGTTCTTGGACAACCAGTCCATTCCGACCACTACATCGAAGCTACCCAACTGAATAGGTAAGAGGTCGATGTTAAATCTTCTATCACCAAGTTCTAATGTGCAACCTCTAACAACTTCGCCTGATTCAACAAGTTTACCATTGGCTAGCTCTATAGAATAAGGAATATATAATCTACTATATTCTATTCCAAGCATACGTTTAAATTCCACAGACATGAAGCTATAGTCAGCACCAGTGTCAAATAATATGGATGCAAAGTGATTGTTAACGAGAAACGTACCGGTGACCACATTAGGGTCCTCGCGTGCATTCCTTGCTCCAATTACGAATGCTCGATTCTGAGCATTTGTCACACCCCCAAAATCCACAAGCAGAGTATCACCGCTTGGAGGCGTGAGATGACCAGGATCAAGCCACCAATCATATTGAACAACATAATTTGAGTAAATAAAACCAACCACAATATAATTGGCGTCCAAAAGAAAGTAACCAACTTTAAGTTAACAGCGGAAGCATAAAATGTAAAACCCAAACATAAGTAATAAGTTCACGAGTTAACCAGTATCTTTGTTTTTCCCTAAACCATATCCATAATCAGTGGGGGCTTCCCCATATGAACCACTAGACCGCTACCATATCGACAACTGACGAAAGTAAGTTGTGCCCTAAGTCAATGTCTATCATCATTGACTGAGTGCCCAGATCCATTAGTACACGCCCGTCCTACCGGCACGGTGTGAGGCTTGTCAACCCTAATAGTGCTATTAACTAATGACCCGCTCGCCATTGGCCCGACGATTAAGTCGATATAAAAATGAGGGACTTCATGATAGAGTTTTGTCTAGTAAGTTTTAAGGTTGTTGTCCTACCCAAGGAGGACGAACGTACGTACGTATTCTACCCAAGGAGAATACGCAGGATTAATATTGGCATCCTACCCATGGAGGATGGCGGTACATATCCTACCTAAGGAGGATATGTGGGTTCCGTTTTTATTCTTTAACCCATTCCCAACCACCGGGAATCCCATGCCTTAGAAAGTGTGTGAACTCACCTTTGGTTGCTCGGTTGAACTCTTTAAAATAGCTAACGGTCGAGGTTGATCAATCACGTCCTAATATGATTACCATTTAGTTTATTAATAATTTCAATTAAAGCACAAAGTTCCTACACGTATCTATCACATAATATGCACTCACTTTAATTGATCATGCCCATACATAACTCCATCCTATAACTACTCAAGAGCAAGCATACGAGATCCCACATAACACTTTTATTGACATACAACAAGTTGGATCATTATCGGATGACACAACCGACATTTAGACATGCGAATCACCACATACATTGTTTTAGCTTTAACATCTAAAACTGGGTTGTTTTCGAGTAATTTAACAAAATAGTTAACTTATTCCAAAAATTCCTAAACTTTTACAGAATGTTTCAAAACAATCCAAATATTATTGTGTAAAAATCTTGGGATCCAATTCATTACCCATTATTTTATAAAAATCATTTACCGGGTTGCAATCAGATTCATCACTTTCTAACTGCAGTCCACGGAAAAATTCATTTAAAATTCATCGTAAGTCTAATTGAAGAAATTCCAGTGGGAGAATTACAACAACATCAGTGTACATCTACAGTACAAATTGCGTGACCTAATTCTACATAGATTTCAAGCGATGACGAAAAACATAACACAAATTTTCTGCAGTAAAAACGCAGCTTTTGCTGCTGTACAAAACGGACCTTTAAAAATAGTAAACGGCCTCGAAAAAATATGATTCCAGTGCCATTTGATTCGTTTTTCAAAAGCACATAATTTATACTTCAGAAAATCAATTTTTCGATTTATAACTATCCGTTTACAGCCAACTGAAGTTGGCTGTAAATGTTACTCAGCATGCTGTTAATCGCTTAAACGTTACTAAAACACGCACATATGATCACAACACCTTCTAACTTGTTAAACCATGTTTTTAATCATGCTCTAACAAGTTCCATATGATGATTAATCATCATATTACTAGAAATCAACATGCAATCATCATCCATCTACTAAACAACATCATTCTAACAATATATCATCATATTTCATCTTCATGCAAACATTATGTTCAAGCTTTTAGTTTATGTTCTTTAGTGTTCTTGTTATTTTCATCATACTACATCTTTTAAACTTAAAAATAAAAGTAAACAAGAGTTATGAGAGGTCTTACTACTAGCTTTAAGCTAGGGAAGAACACTAGAGAAGAAGATGACAAAGATGGATGATGAAAGCAAATGAGAAGGATTCTTCAAGATCTTCAAGCTTCAAGCTCCATGTATCACCTTCTAACACTTGAAACAAGCTTAAAAATGGAATGATGGTGGTGACAAGGTGGTGGTGGTGGTGGCGGCACAAGGGTGAGCCGAGAGGGAGAGAGAGATGTTGACGGAGTTGGGTGATCTTGTGAAGTGAGAGAATGATATGGAATGATTTAGTATCTAAGCCACCATACTTATAAGATTTCTTACAATATCTTGGCAATATACACAAGCAACAATATAATAAAATATTGGAATGATATCTAGTGGTGGGGTCCCCACTTATGGGCCGTAAGTTTTAAAGGGGGGGGGGGGTTAATTGTAAATTTTGTGGGTAAGTAGGTAAATGGTTAGGGTGTTGAGTGTAACATCTAGTGTATTATTTGTATGACACTTTATATAATGTGTTGGGGTATTCGGGGACCATAACTAGTCCAAAAATAATACAACAATGTTTCTGGCAAAATTTTGGTGTCCCGGGTAATGTCCGGTTGTTCGGTTAGATACCGGTTCGTTAAAGTGCTAAGTTGTTTCGTATAGTGTCTTTTATGTAACTTTTTGTGACACTATTAATTCCCAACACTTAGGAAAGCATTCAGGACCATTTAGTCAATTTTCTGCACAAGACTAGTATGTTAAAAAGCTGAATTTTGCTGAAGAATGCAGAAATCATAAAGCAGTTACGTCATCAGTTGTAATTAAGCACAGTCATTAAGCACAATTTAATATTAATTAATCGTACGGATACATGTAATTATGAGGGTAGTGGCATCGGTCTTTTCCATCCATCATACAAACGCCACTGCACCTCAAGTGCCGTCGTAGTTCAGGGGTTTGCAGTCGAGAAACTGCTTGAATGTGCAGCCCTGAGCTGCGTTTCCTCCAGATGAATCTCCATTCCCATTACGTCTAGCATTGCTTGGTCCTCCACTGTGTTCAGTACGGTTCGCCTCGTACTGGGCAATAGCTACGGAGATCCTTTCTTCCAGTAGAGCGTCCAGCTCTTCAACAGTTTTTGGCAGTGGGGGAGGAGGAGGCTGATCAGAATCTCGATTGTTCACAATTCTCCTTGGTGCCATGTTCTGAAAGAACACAACACAATAGGGTTAGACATTTTGTTTGATATCGTCATACGAGACAGTAGTAGTATATATATATACAGGCATATACCACATAGGTGACATCAAACAATCCGCCGAACGTATCAATTCATACAGCAACAAGCATGCATAAATAGATAAATACTGTTGTGTCATAAGATATTCATCGAGTCTTTACATATATCAGGGCAACTTGTTACGTTATTGTTTGCAAGATTCACAAAGTTCATAACATCTCCCCAAGGTACAAGTTTAATATATATAAAAGACAAATATCTTACTTCACATTGGCGGTTCATGTCTTTATACCCTAAATCATTACTCTTAAAAGAGTGTTTAATAGGCTGAGGGAGGGGTGTTCACGTTTGACCTTTTCTTGCACTGAGGGAATCTATACGTGACAAGACTTGCTGTGGTTTCTGTGCACTGAATTCCATAATTATGTATGCATCCATAATTATGTAACTCCTTGCACAGCCCGCACAGTTCGTTTCATCCTCGTATCCTTTCCTTCAGATAGGCCATAATTATCACACATAATCGCAAGTAATTCTTAATCACATACAAGTGCTACCCCAGTGCACCCTAACTCTCATAGTGTCTTTTCTTGACTCTTTGTAAATAGTTTTCAGGTAGTGGATGTCGCGGAAAGTTTTATGCAATGAAAACTTTTTGAAAAATTGTTTTCGTGCAAGGATCCTAGAGATTGTAGTCTAGACTCGAGAAGTAATCCTGGTTCACTACAATCGCGGCTCTGATACCAATCTGTCACACCCCTTTCTTAGGCGGAAGCACGTGGTGTGATCATGAAAGGTTTTCATTTCATACGATTGGTAAACATACTACATGCTCGTAAAAATAATTCCAAATGCAAAACATTACATAACTAAAAATCATAGTTAAGTGTTTACATCACGGGACAACAAAATGTCTGAACAGTTTACAACTTTATTCAAAAGCAAACATAAACCACATCCACGAGCAAGAGTAAGACCGGGCGCACATCCACTTTAGTTACCTGAAATACATGTGAGTTTTTGGAAAAACGTCAACATAATGTTGGTGTGAATTCATGCAGTGTTTGTATTGAATGTTTAAATACTTGAATCAAAACATGGTATGTAACTTGTAAAACGTATCCGTAACTGAGTACTGCGAATGTAAGTAATATGAGATCGCTAGTGGTTTGCAAGGCCACTAACATGTGTCACGACATAGGAAGCCACCAAACCTAGGCATTTTTGTCGACTTTGACTGAGACACAGAAGCACTCATTGGTAGAAGTAGGCCAAGAGTGGGGTTGCCTGAAACCCATTAGATCTAACCTTTTATTCCGCGGTTTGAATGTATACGTTGATTAATGGTGCTTATAGTACCCTATTCGGGACATGATCTAGAATGTCTTTCCTTAGTTTTTGTATTCAACATACCATAACACATGTATTTCCCCAAGTTAGAAAACAAGTAAAAGTTTAAAAGTGGGGACATGAACTCACAACTTTGTGTTCCTTGCGCCGTAAACTTCACCGGATTTCGCTTATCTAGCGTCGTGACCTAAACGTGTTTTATTAACGTTAGTCACTAGACTTGTATCTCACAAGTACAAGTCACTAGCTTTTGTGTATGTGTTCTTGTGTTAAAAATAATTTATATTTTTAACTATGTATCTTACTTATATTATTTTCTCAAAAATAAATATAAGTATCTTGTATTTTACACCCGAATTATGTATTTTTGTCCAAACTTTATTTCATGTTCATAACTTGTCCAAGTTATTTATTCTATCCAGTAATATATTTTCATAAATATATCTTCTTGTATTTGTCTAAGCATGTTGTATGTGTATTTTGTACTTTCACTCCTTAGGAGTATTTAGTGTATTTTCAAGTCCTAATACACTATTACACATAATACATACTACATACATTTAGCACACAATTTGGTGATAAATAAATATATATATTTTCCTCAAAAATATACATACTTAATACCAATTTTTATCTTGAAGAAATCATCATTTCTTAACACAAAAATTTAGGGAAACCTTGGTAAATATTTTTAGATACATTTTTAGGGAATAAGTTTCACCAAAACTTATATTTTCTAAGTGTCAAAATTTATAGAAATTTTGATAGAGTTTCCCCTAAAAATAGAGGTTTCCCATGTTTTCAAAACATGTGTTTATTTTCTTTTAAAATCATCACAACAATCAACAACTCATTTAACACTACCGAGTGTCAAAATCAAGTAAATTATACTACATCATGAACTTGAAGCTTTGTAAAAACTTGTAGTACTTTACCATGTTATTTAGTAGGTTTAGTTACCCTTAAAAACATGGTTATTCGTTTGTAAAATTTCTTTATTAAAAGATCTAGTCATTTACAACTTGTAAGATGATTTTTCTAAAAATACTTCTCTTGGATTTTTCTTGTTACAAACATGTTTATATTCTTTGTAAGTCTTGTAAATAATCTTAGTTTCTTGAGATTTTTTTTTTTTGTAATCATCTATTTACAAGAATTGTATTTTGTTTAAATCATCTTTACATAAGAAAACCCATTTCATTATTTAAGTTCATGAAGACATAAAGTATGAAGATCTTGGTCTTTCACAAGATCACCACTTTAACTCACTAGATCATGTGTTTAACCACAATCTAGTAGGCTCCATATGATGTCTAAAATTACCAACACTAATAATAAATCAACAAGAAGCAAATCAACATATTCAACATGTATTCATATATTTTTAAGCTTATGTTAAAGTATCATGATCATGTTCTTTTGTGTTCATCAAGTTTATCATTGTTCATCATCTTTTAACCAACAACATATGAAGAAATAAGAGATCATGAGGGCTCACCACTAGCAACAAGGCTAGGGAAGATCACTAGAACTTGAAGGTGACAAAAGTGTTGGATAAAAGCAAATGGAGAAGGTTCTTCAAGATCTACAAGCTCTAAACTTTCTTAAACACCTTCTTGCACCATGTAACTAGCTTGGAATGGATGAACAAAGTTTGAAGATGGTGGTGATGGGGTGGTGGCTCACGGCCGTAAGGAGGGAAGAGGGGAGGAGTTTGGTTGGTGTGGAGTGATGAATGAACTCTTATGTTATCTTTATAGTGCTTTGTAAGATTTATCAAATCATAAAGAATCCAAGGAAGATTGGGTGGATCAAAGGAGATCTTAGAGAAGATTTAAGTAGGATATGGTAGGATTTTGAAGGATCATGGTGGGGCCACTCCTTTGGGCCGTAGACAAGCAAATGGGGGGGGGGGGGGGGGTAAATTGTAACTTGCAAGATTTACATATCTCAAAGAAATGAAGGAAAGATCATGTGAATCCAAAAGAAATCTATGAAAGATCAAGTAAGATTTTAAGGGATATTGGCAAGATTGGCAAATATTTGGTGGGGGCCACCCCTTCATGACCGTAAATAATAATGGGGGGGGGGGGGGGGCAAAGTGTAACTTTTAATTCCTATGTACATAATAAGTTAGTTTCAAGTGTAAAGTTTAGGGACTTGATGTGTTATTATGTTATAAGGGGTGTTATGGTGTTTGGGGACCATAACTAATTCAGAAACATTAAAACAATGCTTCTAGTAATATTTTGATGTTCCGGGTAATGTCCGGTTGTTCGGTTAAATACCGGTTCGTTAAAGTGCTAAATTGCACCGTTTAGTGTCCTTTAAGTATCCTTTTGTAACCCTTTTAATTCCCAACACTTAGGAGGGTATTCTAGATAAATAAACATGAATTCTGCATAATATTTATAGGTTAAAAAGCTGATTATAGCTGAATTATGCAGATTTCTACATTTAAAGTGCGTTTCGGGTGCTTTTTAGTGCGTATTTTAGCTTCCGGAATGTCTATATGTTAACCCTTGTATATACTCTTGGGTTTAATATATTCTTGTCATTGGACCTACACCTAGGCCCCAATTCTATTGTCTAACTATTTTCTGCAGAATTATTGACACAGTGTGTCTTACCGGTGAGTTTACTAGTATTTCTGACGCAACGCTATCATTAATGCATAAAGCAATTTCTTGTAGTATAAAACGTGCATGGATTCACAAGTATAGCATGTAATTTAGATAATGTTGACATTTAAGCACATAATTGCAGTCATTAAGTATAAATTAAATTGTACGGAAATTACCGGTTTGGTGCCAGTTGTCACAGTCTCCCCCCGTTAAAAGAATTTCGTCCTGAAATTCAGGCTGAACTAACTCTCGCAGGAGTCTTCTTGAACAGGTGTGGGTACTTTTCTTTAAACTGGTCTTCACGTTCCCACGTTTACTCGGGTCCGTGCTTAGAGTTCCAACGTACTTTGACAAGTTTGACACTGCTCCTTCTGGTCTTGTTGACTTTCCAATCTGTAACCTCAACGGGTTGTTCTGTAAATCGGAGGGTGTCATCAATATGCACTTCATCCGCATGGATGATCACGTCCTCTTGTGTTGGACTCTTCTTGAGGTTGGATATATGGAACGTATCAGGTTGTAACAACCCTCGGTAAAACCAACACCCTCAGTATATTTCCGACACCCTATTATATGTTAAATTATCTTAATATGTCTTTAAATACACTCCGTATGTGAAAACCTAGCCCGAAATACGTTAGAATATTTAAAATAAATTAAAAACAATAAATATTAGGTTGAGGCGGGCCGCTTAGACCCACCCCAAACCCTTACGCGGGCGGTATCAAGGTGGATACCGGATTCCTTTAAGTTTCTTTAGTTCAAACGGGCCGCGTAAGACCCCGTTTAAGTTAACGCGGGCCGCGTGAGATCTGAATGGTGGCGCAGCCTTGAGCTGACACGTGTCGACATCGTGGCAGACCTACATGCTGACCCAGCTAAGCTACGCATTGACCATATGTTGATGTTGCTGACAGAATTCATGTTGAAGCTGACGCTATCCAAAGACCAAAAGACTGTGAGATTCTGAAGACTAAAGTTTCCTTTGCAAGCTATTGTCAAGGGGGAGTTTGTTGGTGCATGTTATGTGACAACAGCGTTGGATTGGTCTTTGGATATTAAACGAGTTTGGGCCGCGAAGACTTATGAGGACTGAATGGAATTCGAGTTTGTTAAAGCCCAAATCGTCCAAGTTCAAGTTCAAGTTAAAGTCTAACTAGTTTAGCCCGGATTTGTAAACAGAATTCGTATGGGTTGAGCCCAATTCGAATTGTATAGGTTGTGCTATATAAACAACCTTTACCTAGGGTTTTAGGGTTAGACTTTTGGAGATTATTGAGAGCATTCGAATTGAGAGAGTTTAGAACAAACAGAAATCGGCTGTTGGGTTCTAGGAGATCTTAGTGATTGTAAAACGTTTCTAAGGTTTGATAATCACAGAAGATCAGTTTGAAAGTTTGTGTGTTCGAGTTCATATTCGTCTAATATTCTTGTTTCTAGTTCGAAGGTTTATCAAGGGGATTCCGCACCCTTGGTAGATTGTTAGTTTTGTTACGATCCATACGGGATAGGGACCTACAATTGGTATCAGAGCATTTGCTCTTGTGTACGGTTCAAAACTGATCGGAAAGAAACAAGTTTTTGGGTTGCAGTTTGGATTCACGAAGAACATCGAAGAACAGTCAAAATTTTCACGATTTTGATCTGTTTTGGTGTTATTTGGAAGTTGTTTGCTGATTTTTTGGAGTTTAGTTTGGAAGGATTTCGATTAGAAGATTCGTTGGTGTAAAAGGTGCTGATTTTTCGGGATTTTGATTGGAAAATAGCTGGTCTCGACTCAAGGTTGCTGGTTTCGACTCGTAACAAGTGATCTCGACTGGTATTGTTCACTCGCAACCAGAGGTCTCGACTTGTGCTGGTTGACTCGCAACCGTGATTGCGACTTGTGCTGGTTGACTCGCAACCGTGTTTTCGAACCGTGATTGCGACTTGTGCTGGTTGACTCGCAACCGTGATTGCGACTTGTGCTGGTTGACTCGCAACCGTGGTTTCAACTCGCAACCGTGGTTTCGGTTTGTGTTGATTTGACTCGCAACAGTGACTCGCAACAAAGGTTTCGACTCGCAACAAGTGTTTTGAAAGTGGTGGAATTTTTCTAGGCAATCGTAGGAAAATTTTCACAGTTTCGTGTTTAGAGAATTATCCGTAACTCATCTGGACAAACCGCTTGCACCGTTGGACTCCTTGGATTTTTAGGACAAAAAAAAAAAAAAAAGACTCTGGAAAATCCCGAAATAGGTTTTAGACATTATATATCATTGGAATCGTAATCTCGAGACGAATCTAACGGTATAATTTAGTAAAAACAGGTTTCGGACTAAAATTGTACGGTTTAACCAGTCTGCTTAAGTTAAAATGTCAAACATGACAAAATTGAATGCACCTAAGATAATGAAGGTGGAGAATTATCTTACATGGAAGGACAACTTCAAATCTTTCATTGAATCTCAGGATGCACGTATGTGGATATGTATTGAAGATGGGTACATAAACCCTACACATGATTATGAGGGCAGACCACGTAGAACAGACTATGTGAACATGAAAGAGGATGATAAAAAGATGTATGACGCTGAAAAGAGAGCATTGGCTGCGATAAAGATGTCCTTACCTGATAGTGTCAAGCATACCTTCACAAAGTACACTAATTCAAAGGATATGTGGGAATGAGAGTGCCACTCAGACATTCATGGCAGAGATAGTTCAAGTTGATGAGGCTGAAACTAGTGTGAGTGATGCTGAATCTGAAGTGAAGAATGCTGAAGCAAAAGTGGATGCTGAAGTAGAGAAGGAGAGTGAAGCTGAACAGGTTGTTGCTGATGAAAACTCAGAAGTTCATTAGAAAGAGGTACAATCTATTTCTGTGTGTTTGAGATGTCGTGAACTACAGGGTGAGGTTGCCAGGTTGACAACACAAAACCAAAGTCTGGTAAGTGAGATGTCTAACATAAAAGAAGCAAATTTTTTTGTTAAAAGAAATGAATCGTCATACTTGAAGAAAATAAAAGGTTGTGAAGCTGAAATTGAAGCTTTAACTTGCAAATTAAATGAAAAACTTCAAGTCATAGACTTAGCTCATGACATGATGGCTGAGAAATCAAAAGAGATTTCTGAAAAATGCAAAGAGTTGTCAGATGCACAACTCAAAATTGTTGAACTTGAAAAGAAATTGAGTCAATTCAGAGATTCATCTTTTGTAATGAAACACATGATGGGTGGGTTAAAGAAGAGTAATGACAAGACAAGTGTGGGCTTCCAAGGCTTTAATGAAGTTCCACCTCCTCTTAGTCATGACTATTCATTCCTACCTAGTGAAAATGAGCTAGCAGACTTTATGGCATCTACACCAAGTAGTTTCGCATCCACATCAAGTCAAGGTGATGGATCTGAGAGTGATGATGCTAAGAAGAATAATAACAGCAAACCAGTTTTGAAAAATAAAACTTCACATCCTAAGAATAAGAATCCAACTGTTTTTAAACAGATTACTTTTGTTCAAGGAAGTGACATGAAAAACGAAACTGCTGTTATTGAAAATGAATCTAATGTAGAGTTTGCTAAAAATAAAAACAAAGAAAAATCTGAATTCAAGCAAACTGAACAAGGTTCATCCAAGGGATCATCACCATCTGATAAAGGATCTACCTCAGAGACTCCAGCTAAGAAGTCTTCGAGAAAGAGATCGTGCTTCAAATGTCATGTCAAGGGACATGTAGCAAGCTGCTGTCCTAACAAAAAGAGTGAAGCACAACTTAGTGAAAAACAGATAGGGAAATTACCAGTGAAGGAAGGTGATAGTGAGGAGAAAGGCTCAAATTCTCAAAAGAAATCTGCTCCTAAGCAACCAGAGAAGGTTGCTGTTGGTGTAGATAAGGCTGAAACAGGAACTCCACAAGTTCCACGTTTTCAAAGAAATCAACCTAGATTTCAGCCTAGATCTCCACCAGGCAGATTTGAGAGACCTAGAAGCAGTTCACCAAGAATGAACAATTATAATGCTAATAATTTCAGAAGTCAAGGTCAATATCAAAATCGATACCAAAATAATGGTTGTCGAAATTTTTATAACAATGGCTTTAGAAATTATAACAATCAAGCTTCTTGGAATCCAAATTCGAGATATCAGAATCAAAATTTTCAAAGGTCAAATAGTCCAAATACATATAGGAACCCTCAGGACCATAGACCTTATGGAAATCAAAACCCATTTCCATCAACAGGTCTGAGATCCAAGACTCCAGTTAGGAGTAATGGATATTGGATGGATGTTCCAGTTGTTGGTGAATTTGGACGACCCAAGACCATTAAGGCTTGGGTCCCCCAATCTAACTAATTTCTTAGTTGGTGTGTGCAGGAGCTGCTAAGGAGGATTATCAACTTATGTTGATAATGGCTGCTCTAGGCATATGAAGAAGGGGGATGTGAGATTGTTGATATATTTATATTGATTGATTTAAATTGAAGTTCAAAGTGCTGAGTCGACACAGAAGATAACCTTGCTGATCTTTACACAAAAGCTTTTGATCGAGCTCGCTTTGAACACTTAGTCGAACTCAACGGGATGAGGAATCCTGAATAACTGGTTTTTCATAAGAATTTTGTAAATAGTTTACTGCTTTTTCAAAAATCAAAAATACAAAACATTGAAAAATAAAAAAAAAACATAAAAAAAATAGAAAATTAAAAATGAGTTATCACTGTGTGAAAAAGAAGAAATGATAGTACATCAGCAAGTTAGACTGTCACACTCGAACTGATTTAAAATGCTCAAGGGTGGTAGTAGCTTCATCATATGATGTACCAGTAGGCAAAAGCATGAAATAATCAACTTACCTAAGTGATATAAACATAAAAGCACTGAGTATGAGTGGGGAACACATCAGTGGTGTATGGTTTAATGACCTTAAATCTTGCATTGATAGATTGCCAAAATCTGAAGTTTTGGGTCTTTATACTGTTATTTCATCTGGGGATATCTTGGCTGTCATTCTGTTTACAACTAAAATTGTACATGACCCCAGGAAAGAAAGTCACTTGGAATTAGCTCATTTCTATTTGAATGTCTGTATGTTGTCCCGATACACACAATTTTGATCTGATTCTGAAATCTTCTCTGAAAAAAGTCGTGTACCTCCTCTGCTGCATCCAGATATATGCTGACCTGGAGGGTGCTAGGCAACGACAGCTTCTGCTGAATCCAGATACATGCTGACCTAGCTGTACGTTGTCGCTCTATAGATCTATTACACCCGAAAGAGGCCCTCAAGTGCCCAAATGAAACCCAATAAACCTATATCAAACTGAGAAAACTCATTTGATCTGTATATTATACCATCTCTCCTAAAGATCTATTATGTTCTCTTCTCAACCTATTCCCAGTTAAGATTTCAGAAATCTGGATTGGACTTGTGAAATATGTGGTAGGGAAGATACTTGCATGATAGAGTGTGCTGTTTATATTTCCAGGATTTGATTAGTATTTTGTTTGGGTGTTCATTGTTTAAGCAATCAAAACATGATAAAACAGATTAAATGCAGACCTAGACACTATCAGGATATCTTAAAGGATGAATTCAGTATACTCACCTACTACGATGAATCTTTGTGCATACCTTGATCGCGGGGGTATATCCTGAAGTGGGACACACTAGTATATCAGAAATAAAATTACCTTAACGTATCATATGGTAATGGTACTTGAAATGTTCATGCATTTTGTTTAAGTGGACAAACATACTGGTAATCGTCTTGAACTGCTTTTCACGAAAAATTACATAAAGAATTATCTAATAGTGTGAAACAGTTTGATTATGCTGATATGATCTTCTTACCGGTGATTCTCACAAAAATAGAGTGTTTATTGCTTTTCGTATTTATTTGCTTTCAGAAAAATACAAAAATACAAAAATAGTGTTTTTTTTTCTGTTTAAAATTCTTAATGTACGGAAAACTGTTATTCGTGGAGGAGTTGTTACTGATAGGGGGAGACGGTGTTAGTAAGTGGGTTCAAAATTTTGAAATGATGCAGGTTATAAGGTGTTTGATTAAAAATTTTTGCGTGTTGGTGTTGAATTGGAAGGTGCTTAATCTGTTATACAGTTTAACTATCTCTTGAATAATAATAATTCCTTAACTATGTTGAAAAATTCTTATGGTTTCTCGAGATGTTTGTTTTATAGTATACAGATTGAAGCAGTTTGTTGATGAGAAGTTGCTTTGAAGAGATGAGGAGTTTGTTGCTGCTTGGTAGAATCCTCCTTCTACAATGCAGAATGGATGCTGTGAAGACTTATTGCGAATGCTGAATATAACTTGGAAGATTTGGTGATTGGATACATCAGCTTAGGGGGAGTCTGTTGCTGACAGAATTCATGTTGAAGCTGACGCTATCCAAAGACCAAAAGACTGTGAGATTCTGAAGACTAAAGTTTCCTTTGCAAGCTATTGTCAAGGGGGAGTTTGTTGGTGCATGTTATGTGACAACAGCGTTGGATTGGTCTTTGGATATTAAACGAGTTTGGGCCGCGAAGACTTATGAGGACTGAATGGAATTCGAGTTTGTTAAAGCCCAAATCGTCCAAGTTCAAGTTCAAGTTAAAGTCTAACTAGTTTAGCCCGGATTTGTAAACAGAATTCGTATGGGTTGAGCCCAATTCGAATTGTATAGGTTGTGCTATATAAACAACCTTTACCTAGGGTTTTAGGGTTAGACTTTTGGAGATTATTGAGAGCATTCGAATTGAGAGAGTTTAGAACAAACAGAAATCGGCTGTTGGGTTCTAGGAGATCTTAGTGATTGTAAAACGTTTCTAAGGTTTGATAATCACAGAAGATCAGTTTGAAAGTTTGTGTGTTCGAGTTCATATTCGTCTAATATTCTTGTTTCTAGTTCGAAGGTTTATCAAGGGGATTCCGCACCCTTGGTAGATTGTTAGTTTTGTTACGATCCATACGGGATAGGGACCTACAGTTGACGCGGGCCGCGTAAGCCTTAGCTTACCTTTACGCGGGCCGCGTGAGAGTCAGGTTTTGCAACTATATAAGCAGGCCATCGGGTTTCACTTTCCGTCGTTCATTTCTTTCTTTCAATCTCGAATTTCTGAAGTTATAAGCATTATAGTCGGGTATTATACCCCTAATTAGCGAGGTTCTGCTCTGTTGTAAGTATTATAACCCCGGTTTCATAGTAGATACGCTGCCCGATTGATTTAGGGTTCCGTAATAACTGTCGTGGTTCTGCCCGACGTAGTTGTTGGAATGCCATCTCGGGGAGGGTATCATTAATATTTTCAAAGGGTTATGATACTAACCAATGTACATTTGTATAAATTATTGATTATATCCAGGAAACCCTTACGCCAAGTCTAAGATAGCAATGTGAGTTTATCCTCTTTTTGATAACCTTTTTGTAATATTTTACAAAACCTTAAATGTTTTACAATGCGATTAAGCGGTGATTTAGTCTTTGTAGTTCTTCAATTACTGACGGTATGTTGGGGTTTTGTATACAAAATTTACTACCTTGTGAGTAGTAAGTCAGGGATGACAGGACGTTACCATTGGACAACGAGTTAGCCAATGAGTAATATGACCCACAAGTCTGGATTGACAGTACTGAATGAGTAATTGTGTAGAAATAAACTATGTGATCGCTCTCAATACTGTTTTAATTGATAAAATGTTTCTTGATTAAACTGGGATTCACTCACCAGTATTTCCTACTGACAAATGTTTTTAAAATGCGTTTCAGGTAACACAATGTGACAGCCCATTAGTAAAAAGCCAGCTGGAGAGCACTGAAGGCTTGGGAAAAATGTGGCTATAAAAGTTATCTAAAAGACGATGTCTTAAATTCAATAAAATAGGGGTTATCCCTATAAACATGTTGTAATAAGAAACTTGGGTTTTGCCCATGTGATTATTAATATTAAATATGGTGGTTTTACTCTGATAAACATTTCCTAACTACGGTCCTGATGTAAATTCCGCTGCCAAATTAAAAAAACCTGATACCACCGTCACTGAGCTCGCGTCCGCCCGTTTCCGGGGATCAGGGATCGGGGGTTGCGACAGGATGTGGTATCAGAGCCTAGCCACTGGTCTGAGCCAAAGAAGTGTTCTGCTGACACTTAAATTTTAAATTTTGTGTTAGGAAAAAAATATGAAAATAAGTGCATAACTGTATTTATTTGTTAAGTGTTATTTGACTATTTGTTAGTTTACAGTATGAGTGATCAAGGACCCTCAGACATGAGTCGTCAGTTGTCTGATTCACCTAGGAGCGAAGGTACTTCATCACAGCCTGCCCTTTCTGGGTATTCTGCTGATCAGGAAGAAGGTGTAATTGCCTTTAGAGCTCAGTCGGAGGAACCATTTCCTAATAAAAAGAGAGGATGGTTCAGTAAGGAAGCCCCGTTGCTCGTAGGAAAAGAATGCGAAAGTTGCAATAGCAAAGAGTTTTAGCGGCTTCTAAGCGAAAGACTGATAACCATACACAGGATAAGCTTAATAGAAGCCTAGGCAATTTCCATATCCTAGCCACAACTGCTGCTGACCCGAGTCTGGAACAACTAGTAGCCCCACAACCACAAATCCCAGAACAACCCATGGAAATAGAAAACCCTAAAAACCAAGTGGAAATGCATGAATTTAACCCAGAAGAAATCCCTAGGGTACCTGCACCAAATCCCCTAGACCCAAATTACGACCCCTGGTGGGACGACAATAGGGACTTTGTGCAACGTTACCCTATACATGAAGACGCACCCATACAGAACATATAAGCCTACCCAGGTATGGACCCTTTAGATCCCTATTACCAAGATGATTATATTAGGGAGATCTTAGAAGATCCTTACCGATTTCAGGCACTTTCACCCCCATATCAGGAACCCGCACCCCAGATTCCGAACCCAGTCCTAGAACCTGCACCCCCAATGAGTGCAGAAAACGTCCAAGAGCTTAGGACTTTCGGTGAGGAAATTTTAGAAAGCAGTGAGAGAATGCGTCAGGTGGGAGAACGTCTCGTATGGAAATACGATGAACGTAATATGGATTTTTGGATAAATCCATATCCTTGAATGAGATGTTGAAACGGTAGTAATAATAATATAATAATAAATAAAAATAAAATAAAATATGTGTGTACGGATGCATATTACTATTAGTGTGATTCTATTTCTGTTGGTATCGTAATTTTTATTTCAGTACTAGTGTGTAATAGATGCATAATAGTATATGGAAATAGAGTAAAAGTCGTAATGATCGACGTTTTTGGCTAGATTGCGTATCATGTGATTAACTATATTAAATATTATCTTGTGATATTAATATGGGATAAATGTTTAAAATTCAGATGGCCGACGAAGGAAATCTGAATAATGATAACCAGAGTAACATTAACGTGGTTAATGAGAATCCAAGCTTTAATAACAATGGAAACCAAATGGATAATAGTGTTGTTCAACATATAGTGGCACAAGGAATTATAGATGCCATGCCATTTATTATTCAAACTATTCAAGAAGCGAATAATAAAAGTAAGCATAGCAGTAAGCGACCAATTGAACCAGAAAACAGCATTAACAATGGGCCTGTACTTCAAATGCCTATTCCTAAAAGAAGAAGAACCATGCCTTATGGTTGTTCTTATAAAGAATTCTGGTCTTGTAAACCAATGGAATTCTCGGGCAACGAAGGCGCCATTGCAACCTTACGCTGGATAGAAAAGACTGAGGCAGTTTTAAGAATAAGTAAGTGTGCTGAAGAAGATAAGATATTGTTTGCTTCGAATCTGTTTAAGAATTCTGCACTAGAATGGTGGAACACTATCCTCCAATCAAGAGGAAGTGATAGAACCTACAATATGGAATGGGAAGAATTTAAAAACAAGGAAGAAAGGAAATTCTGCCCACCCAATGAGAAGGAACAGATAGCAAACAAATTCTTAAATCTTAGGATGACTGGTGTGGATAATAAGGGATACACTAAAATATTCTTCGAATATGCTAGAATAGTGCTAACTCTTGCTTCACCTGAGCCAGTATTAATCTCCCGTTATATTTGGGGATTAATTGGAGAGATAAGACATGTAGTCAAGGCAGCTAGACCTCAAACCATAGAAGAAGCTGTAGAACTAGCAAATACCTTGACAGACGAATTAGTTCGTACCCGAGAAGAGGACCAAAGGAGAAACCTAACTCAAAAGCTCACTCAAGAATTTCGTTCTGGAAATTCTAATCGTGGGAAAAATATAGGTTCTACTTCTGCACCTTACTGTAAGAATTGCAAAAGAAATCATTCAGGAAGATGCTCCATATACTGTAACTTTTGCAAAATATCAGGACACAAGGAGGAAAATTGCAGGAAGAAAGCTAATAACAAGATATGTTACAAGTGCGGAGAACAAGGTCATATCAAGCTTAATTGCCCAAAATTAGCTCCAGCTGTGGACAACAAGAATACCAAAAATGCTAGAGCATTTGTTTTGACTGCAGATGAAGCTAAGATGATTCCAGATGTTATAGCTGGTACGTTTTTAGTTAATGATATTTTTGCTAAAGAATTATTTGACTCTGGTGCAAACCAAAGTTTTATTAATACATCATTTTGCAAATTTCTAAATCAGTCATTAACTAAACTACCACAAGAATGTCTAGTAGAGACAGTTAATGGAGAAACCGTTAGAATTTTTGAAATCTTGCAGGGAGCAAGAATAGAAATTTTAAATCAGAAATTTATTGCAAATCTTTATCCTATGAATCTGGCAGGATTTGATGTTGTTTTAGGAATGGATTGGTTAATAGCCAATAAAGCTAGTATTTTATGTGATCAAAAGTCAATCCAAGTAAATGCACCAATAGGTAAAACGATCACAATTAAAGGAGATAAACCATCTAAAACTACAAAATTCATCTCTGTAATGAAAACTGCAAGTTATATAAGAAAAGGTTCTATAGTGTATTTGATTTCTATAATCACTAACACTAAAGGAAAGGATTTAAAAGATATTCCAGTAGTATCTCAGTTTTCAGATGTATTTCCAGAAGAATTACCAGGATTGCCACCAAATAGAGAAGTCGATTTCAGAATCCATTTAATACCAGGAACATCACCGATTGCCAAAGCACCCTATCGTTTGGCACCTGCAGAAATGCAAGAATTAAAGAAACAATTAGACGAATTATTGGAGAAATGATTCATAGAGCCGAGTTCGTCGCCATGGGGAACGACGATACTGTTTGTTAAAAAGAAAGACGGATCAATGCGTATGTGTTGACTACCGTGAATTGAACAAAGTCACGATTAAGAATCGGTACCCATTACCGAGAATCGATGATCTGTTTGATCAACTACAAGGAGCTCGATTTTTCTCTAAAATCGATTTAAGATCAGGATATCATCAACTAAAGGTACAGGAAGAGGACAGTCCTAAAACCGCTTTTAGAACAAGATATGGCCATTATGAATTTACTGTCATGCCATTTGGTTTAACCAATGCCCCAGCTGCATTTATGGACATGATGAACCGAATATGTAAACCATATTTGGATAAATTCATAATTGTTTTTATAGATGATATTCTAATTTACTCTAAGAATAAGGAAGATCATGCAAAGCATTTGCACGCACTTTTAAGTTTATTAAGAAAGGAAAAGCTTTATGCTAAATTTTCAAAGTGCGAATTTTGGTTAGAACAGGTACAATTTCTCAGACACCTAGTCAATCATGAAGGAATTCATGTGGATCCCACAAAGATCGAGGCGATTATTAAATGGAAAACTCCTGAATCACCAACTGAGGTTAGAAGTTTCTTAGGATTGGCCGGTTATTATAGAAGATTTATTCAAGATTTTTCTAGAAAAGCCATTCCCTTAACTAAGCTAACCTGTAAATCTATTAAGTTTGAATGGGGATTAAAACAGGAAGAAGCATTTAAAATTCTTAAGTATAAATTAACCCATACACCCATATTAGCATTACCAGAAGGAACTAAAGATTTTGTAGTATATTGTGACGCTTCTAAATTAGGTTATGGATGTGTATCGTCAAAAGGTTATAGCTTATGCATCTAGACAACTTAAGAATCATGAAGAGAATTATTCAACCCATGATTTAGAATTAGGAGCTATAATTTTTGCTCTTAAGATTTGGAGACATTACCTTTATGGTAGTAAATTTACCATATTCACTGATCATAAGAGTTTAAGGTATATTTTTAAGCAAAAGGAGTTGAATATGAGACAAAGACGCTGGATGGAGATGCTTAGTGATTATGATTGTGATATCCAGTATCATGAAGGAAAAGTAAATGTAGTGGCAGATGCTTTAAGCCGAAAGTATCATGAAAAGCCAAAAAGGGTACGTTCTCTTAAATTAAATCTACAAGTAGATTTAAATGATCAGATAAGAGAAGCACAAGAATCGGTAATCAAGAATGATACTGAAAAATTAAAAGGTATGCTAAAAGAATTAGAACAAGGAAGAGATGGAATTTGGAGATTCCATAAAAAGAGAATGTGGATACCTAAATTAGGAAACTTACGTCTCCGTATATTAGAAGAAACCCATAAATCTAAATATACGATGCACCCAGGAAGTGATAAAATGTACCAGGATTTAAGGAAAAATTTCTGGTGGATAGGAATGAAAAAGGACATAGCAGCCTATGTTTCTAAATGTTTAACTTGTTCACAAGTCAAAGCTGAACACCAGAAACCCTCAGGTTTGTTACAACAATTTGAAATGCCAGTATAGAAATGGGAATTGATAACAATGGATTTTGTTACTAAATTACCCAAAACAAAGAAAGGAAATGATACAATCTGGGTGATTGTAGATAGGCTAACCAAGTCAGCTCATTTCCTACCAATGAAAGAAACTTTTAGTATGGAACAATTAGCTAAATTTTATGTAAATGAAATTGTTTCTTTACATGGTATTCCTTTATCAATTGTTTCTGATAGGGATAGTCGATTTACCTCTCATTTTTGGTCAAGTTTCCAAAAGGCAATGGGAACTAAGTTAAAGTTAAGCACGGCTTATCATCCTCAAACGGATGGACAAAGCGAAAGAACAATTAAAACAATGGAAGACATGCTTAGAGCTTGTGTAATTGATTTTGGAGGTAATTGGGACGATCACTTACCTTTGATAGAATTTTCTTATAATAATAGTTATCACACAAGTATCAATGTTGCACCATTCGAAGCACTTTATGGACGAAAGTGCCGAATCCCAGTCTGTTGGGCAGAAATTGGGGAAAAGCAACTATCTGGACCTGAGATAGTGCAAGAAACAACTGATAAGATTATTCAAGTCAAGGAACGACTGAAAGCAGCACGTGATCGACAGAAGAGTTATGCTGATAACCGACGCAAACCATTGGAGTTTAAAGTAGGAGATAAAGTATTGTTGAAAGTCTCTCCTTGGAAAGGGGTGGTAAGATTCATAAAAAGGGGAAAGCTAAGTCCCAGGTATGTTGGACCTTTTGAGATTATTAAATGAATAGGACCTGTAGCTTATCAGCTACAACTGCCAGAGGAAATGGCAGGAATACATGATGTATTTCATGTATCTAATCTCAAAAATTGTTTAGCTGATGAATCACTGATAGTACCTCTTAAGGATATAAAGGTAAATGAACAACTCAAGTTTATAGAAAGACCTCTACAAATTGAAGACAGAAAAGTCAAGAATCTCAAGCATAAGAGACTAGTTATAGTCAAAGTGAAATGGGACTCCAAATGAGGACCTGAGTACACATGGGAACTCGAATCTGAAATGCAAAGGAAATATCCGCACTTATTTCAGTAGATCTCGAGGATGAGCTCTAAAACAAGGTGGGGAGAATGTATCAACCCTTGGTAAAACCAACACCCTCAGTATATTTCTGACACCCTATTATATGTTAAATTATCTTAATATGTCTTTAAATACACTCCGTATGTGAAAACCTAGCCCGAAATACGTTAGAATATTTAAAATAAATTAAAAACAATAAATTTTAGGTTGAGGCGGGCCGCGTAGACCCACCCTAAATCCAAACCGTTCGCTCTGACAGTCTGTTTGCGGATGGAAGGCCGTGCTTAGATCTAATTGAGATCCAAAGGCTTCCTGAAAGGATTTCCAGATTCTCGAGACAAAGCGTCCATCTCTGTCTGAAATAATTGAGATAGGCACTCCATGACGTGTCACGATTTCTTTTAAGTATATCTCAGCAAGCTTTCCAGTGCTGTCTTTTTCTCGGATCGGTAGGAAATGCGCAGATTTCGTCAATCGGTCAACTTTTACCCATATCTTATCATGCCCTCTAGGGGTCTTTGGTAATTTCGTTATGAAGTCCATCGAGATTTGCTCCCACTTCCACATGGGTATCTCTGGTTGTTGTAGTAGGCCGGACGGTTTCTGATATTCAACCTTAACCTTAGCACAGGTTAGGCACTTTCCAACATAAACAACAACGTCTCTCTTGAGTCTCGGCCACCAATAATATTCCTTTAAGTCTTGATACATTTTTTCCGATCCTGGATGGATCGAGTATCTCGACTTGTGTGCTTCATCAAGGATGACTTCTCGAATATTGCCATAGAGCGGAACCCAAATATGCTTCTTAAAGTATAAGGTTCCCTCTTCATTTGGCACCATGTATTTCAACATACCCCGGAGGTATTCAGCTTTACGGTTTTCCATCTTAAGGGCTTCCTGTTGTGCGTCACGAATGCGTTCAGTGAGGTTCGTTCGAATAGTCGTTTCCAATGCTCGAACCCTTAGGGTCTTAACTCTTTCTTTTCGACTTAGAGCGTCTACTACAACGTTTGCTTTACCAGGATGGTACTTAATCTCATAGTCATAATCGTTCAGTAACTCGACCCAACGTCGTTGACGCATATTTAATTCCTTCTGATCAAATATGTGTTGTAGGCTTTTGTGATTTGTGAAGATTGTACATCGAGTACCATATAAATAGTGTCGCCAGATCTTCAAGGCGAATACCACTGCGCCTAGCTCTAGGTCGTGAGTGGTATAGTTCCTTTCATGTACCTTCAATTTTCTTGAAGCGTAAGCGATGACTTTTTGGCGTTGCATAAGCACACAACGCAAACCTTGACGCGAAGCGTTGAAGTATACCACGAAGTCTTCTGTGCCTTTGGTTAAGGATAGTATCGGTGCATCGCATAGCTTATTCTTGAGGAGTTGGAAGGCTTCTTCCTGCTTATCACCCCAGTCGTACTTCTTGTCTTTCTGTGTAAGGGTAGTTAGCGGTTGAGCTATCTTTGAGAAATTCTCGATGAATCGCCGGTAATAGCCCGCTAAGCCCAAAAATTGTCGAACTTCAGTTGGGGTTTTGGGGGCTTCCCAATTCTTTATTGCTTCTATCTTGGATGGGTCTACATGAATGCCCTTCTCGTTCACAACGTGACCAAGGAACTGTACTTCGTGAATCCAGAATTCACATTTTGAGAACTTTGCATAAAGTTTCTCTTTCTTCAGTGTTGGTGCATATGTCTGTCGACTTCGTCTTGTATCGAGTCTTGTAATAGATTGAATAGATCAAGTCATGTAGTTCGAAATGGCAGTTTCACACGAAATGGCAGTTTCACACGAAATTGCATTTCGTGCGAAATGAAAAGTCCATTTCGTGCGAAATGAAAAGTCCATTTCGTGCGAAATGAAAATCCTATAAATAGGTGGCTTGAGATTTCATTTGTAACTTTTGGATTCCGGTAGCGAAGCTCTGCCGAAGTGTCTCCAGGTCATGTAAAGCTTTCATATCAATACAAGAGATAGTTAAACTGATTCTAAGTGCATTACAAGCTGATTCAACATCAAAACATCTGTTTCCGCCTCTCGTTTTGATCAAAAACTCTTCTGATCGACTCGTTAAGGTCGCACAACGATCCTACAAGTGGTATCAGAGCTCAGGAGGAAGAGTTCTTACCGAATTCAGCTTGATTTCATCAAAATTCTGACTTCTACACCTTCTTTTTCAAAATTAACAAGATTTCATGGTTAAAATGGCTTGATTTTCTCACATTATATGCAAAACACTGTTTTAACAACGCCTTGAAAGAATCAGACCTAAAATCCACCTAAAACGTGATAATTTTTGACAAAAACTTTCCATTTCGTTCGAAGATGTATCATTTCGTTTGAATTTGACAATTCATTTCGCACGAAATGACTAGATTGGACCTCCATTTCGCACGGAATGATTAGTTTGAACTCATTTCACATCAAGTTGCCATTCTGTTTGAAATAATCATCATTTCGTACGAAATGAATTTTCATTTCGTTTGAAGTGCACCCAGGTCATCATTTCGTACATATTGGATTTTCATTTCGTTTGAAAATCTGTCAACAGTGTCATTTGAAACAAGCATTTATTGTGAAGGTCCAATAGAATTCTTTGAGGAACATTGAATTTTTCGGGCATTGAAAGTGTTGCATGTGATTTTCATTTCGAGTGTCAGAATCATTAATATCATACAATCAGTCCACGTGATGCCCTTGAATAGATAAATTCATGTTCATCGGACCAATGAAATCCAGTTTGTGACTCAAGAATTGCATGTGATTTCATATAAGGATTGTCGGCCATTAATTAGTTTGTCAGCACATTAGTTTTTGCGGCCCAATAGAATAAGAGTTATCAGGCCATTACAAGCAGCATATCATCGATCCATGTGAACACAAGTTGTTTTCGGCCGAATCATATTTTTTTGATCACTTGAAGTTGTCGGCTTAGTGGATATTGAGGTCCAATTAAAATCAAGTTGATATTAAATAGGAGTGTGGTGTGCATTGAAGATATCGGCGATTATTGTTTTCATATGATATCATTTGATCGGTTCAATCAGTAATCAGTTGTGCATGTGAGAATGTCAGTTACTCGGTTCAAACATGTGATTGATAGTGTCAGCCCATGTGATTCATATTATCGGCCCAATCATAAAAGTGATGTCAGTTCTATAGAGTGTCGGCCCATTTGATTGAGATAATTGTCCAAATCGGAGGTCTAATCAAAGTAAATTGTGTCTTCGGCCCATTCATTCAGTGATTATACCCGGAATACATTGAACGAGTCAGCGGATCTTCAACACGAGTCCTAGATCGATTCAACCGTCACACACATTCACATATTCAGTTCGTTTAAACTGATCATTTGTTTTTATTTTCTCCAGGTGTTTCACGAGGTGAACCAGTTCGTTTGAAAGCTTGTTTGAGAAATCTTTCGATACTGAAATCATGGAAGAAGAGTTTTATAATGCTTTTGCTACTACTCCAGCTGCTCCAGTTACTGCTGCTGAAACAATTGAAATTGAAAATGAAACAGGAACGTCTCAAAAGCCTCCTAAACTTATGCACATCGAAGATTTTAAAGGATGGCAAAATCGTTTTGAAAACTGGGTGCAAGCCTATAAATTTGATGCATGGTGCTCATTGGATGTAGATTACGTTAAACCGAAAAATGAACGTGGGATTGAAAAAGCTCTAAGTGACTATTCAGTGGCTGAGATATTGAAATACACCAGTGAAAAAAAGATGATTAGTCTTCTCCAACAATCCGTAAAAGAAGATATTTTTGTGTTACTTCAACATGAAGGAACTGCTAGATCAATTTGGTTGGCGTTGATTAACAAGTTTAAAGGAAGCGCTGATATGATAAAGAACAAACAAGCCTTACTAAAGAAATCATTTGATATGTTTGTAGCTTTTGAAGGTGAAACAACAAAAATGACTATCGATAGATATTGTCATCTTGTTTTGGAAATGGGAAGATTGGAAATAAAGAAAGACGACGATGAATGGGTTGATAAGCTAGCCGATGCGTTACCACAGAATAAATGGGGAACATATTTGCTGATCTTAAAACATAGAGTGAATTTTCAAGAGTTGTCCTTTATATTTATGTCTCTTTGCAGGCAGTGTCCTTTATGTTTAAAATTGACGAGTTTTGTCCTTTATGTTTAAAAATCAAGCATAGTTTGTCCTTTGAGCCTAACTCAGTCAGATTTTTTGGTTAAGTATGATCATGTGCTTTACATATGAGGGCATACTTGTCATTTCACCTTCCAAGGGTTTATTTTGTAAAGACTTATTATTGAGGGACTGTATCAGAAAACTGAAAAAAAAATCTAAACTATTTCACTGTCACCACAACCCAATCTCTCTCTAATCTCTCTCAACCCACCACCCCACAACCTGCAACCACCCTGCAGCGGCATCGCTGGAATCATTTACACAACAGCGGCTTTAGTCACCTCTTCATTTCGACACCAAAGCCCAAATTCTAATACAAATTCTGATCCGAACCAGTGCCTCACTAACCAATGATCTGTAATCAATCAATAATATCAATAATCATCACCAAATTCACATCAAATACACACCAAATTCAAACAATTAAGAACTCTGTTACCATAAACCCAAAAAACAACTGTGAACTTTGACTTAAAGTTTTATCCTAAAATTGTTATACACATACAAATTATATATGTCTCAAACAACTACTATAAGATGTGAACTTTTCCCTTTATAAACAATGCACAAATGATCTTCAGTATCTTTTTCACCTGAATATAACATGTTGGTGTGCACATTCATAGTAAAATCCATCCATCCATCACAACGGCTCAAATGCTCAATGAAGCATGGCCACACATTTTGGCACCACTGGATTTATACTAAAAATCACAGTGGCTAAAGCTCTTGCTCAGGCACAACCATGGAGTCCACCGGCTGGCCCAGAACAAGCAGCTTCACCTTGTTTCCCCTCCCGACCCTCAGACATGTTGCCACCACACGACTTTCCGGCGACTATTACAGTCGCCGTACCGGCAGATCTGACTAGATGAGACTCAATTTCAAGAAGAACTATGCGATCTGACTCGATTTCAACTCTATTTCCGGCGACTATTACAGTCATCGTACCCGCATATCTGACAAGATGAGACTTAATTTCAACAAGAACTATGCGAACTATGTTTGAGTGAGGATCGATACAGTCTTCTGGAAAGAGAGAGGGGGAAGAGAGGTTCAGAATAGAAAGATTAGAAAGGGAGCTGGAGAAGATGACAGGTGATATAGAGAGAGAAGAGAGAGAGAGGGAGAGAGAAGACAGAGGGGGAGAGAGAATTTATATCTTTTTACACATTTAGCCCCTGGTTCGTTAAACTGACAAAATTGCCCTAATGTGCAAGGCACATGACAAGATTTAACGAAAAAACTAACTGGGTTAGGCCCAAAGGGTAAAACGTGCTTGATTTTTAAACATAAAGGATAAAACTCATCAATTTTAAACATAAAGGACACCGCCTGCAAAGGGGCATAAAGATAAAGGACAATTCTTGCAATTCACTCTAAAACATATGAGAATATCTAAAATATGAATTTGGCGAAGTTCATTCAGAAGATTGAAGAACATGAATTGGATATTCAGAAAACTGCTATCATGAATAATCCAAATGCTCAACAAGATGTTAGTCTATATTACAAAGGAAACAAATTTGAAACTACTCCGAGTCCAAAGATTAAGACTGCTTTCAGTGCTGATAGTTCTTCTGGAACAAATGGTAGCACAGTAACTCAGAGTGGTGGATATTCGTCATCGTATTCAAGTTTTGATCTGAATTACACAACACTAAGTCCTCAATGACAGAACTCAACAAATCTGCAATGCAATGTTACATTGAATATTCAAAATGGTCAAAATCTTTCTCCAGAAATGGCTAAGCAACACATGGCATCACTGGTTACTATGTTAGAGTCTTATGAAAGTTTAGTTGCTGTAAGAATTGGAAATCCGATGCTCACCAAAGAAGATTATGACCAGATTGATGCTGAGGAACTTGAATTGATGGACATCAAGTGGTGTTTAGCCAGTGCTGTAAGAAGAGCAGAAAAATTCACACAAATCACCGGAAGAGATGATTTTCGTGAAATTGCTACATCTCCGATAGGGTTTGACAAATCAAAGGTTACTTGTTTTCGTTGCAAAGAAAGGGGGCATTTTAAACGAGAATGTAAAAATAAAGAAGCAACCGGAAGACAAGATCCATTTGGAAAGAACGATTATTATCAAAAATCAATTTTTCATCAGATTGTTCAACAACCATCATCATCCCGTGCTATTGAAGACGGAAAGAAGAAAGCTTTTCTTGTTAATCAAGACGATGAAAAAGTGGCAGAGGGATTTAGCTGGGACAAATACATTCCGGCTGATTCAGGATTAGTTGCTCGAATCCTAGAAGAAGAAGAAGTCAAATCTAAGCCAAAAAGAACGAAGATTTTCATATCATCAGAAAGTGATGAAGATATCGATGATGAGGAAGAATACATTAATAATGCTAGAAAAAGTTTAGACTCATTCAGTTTTAATTTGTTTTTTTGCAGATAAAATTGAGATGTTGAAAGAAAAAAGAGCTGCTCGTCTGAAGAAAGAATTGGAAGAATTAGAAGCAAGAAAGATTGCTGAAAAAAAGGCAAAAATGGAAGCCGAGATAGCAGAAGTTGAGGAAAATTCGACAGAAAAGGTTGAAGTTGAAGGGTGGGAAGCAGAAATAGAATTCGATGAAGAACAAATGACTGAAAAAGTGATTGATAAAATATTTGAGAAGATAGTTGAAGTCGAAAAAATAGTTGAAGTTGAAAAAATCGTCGAAATTGAGAAGATTGTTGAAGTTGAAAAGATTGTCGAGGTCACTAAACCTTGTCTGAAATGTTTGGAACCTTGCAAACAATGTGAAGAGAAAGACAAGAAGATTCGTGAACTTGAAGAGTTGAAAGAAAAATTGTTGTTTGATGTGAAGTATGTAAAAGAATCATATGATGTGTTGAACAGATCGGTTGATAGTCTGAACAAGACAAATTTAGAAGTAGATGCTGCTAGGACGATGATGAGTTCAACATTATTGACAAAGCAGAAGGTCATCAATGAGTATATTGAAGATTGTGCAAAACTGAAGCAGGATTTGGAACTCGAAAAGATTGAAAGTGAAAGAATCAAACGATTACTGTTGAGTTATACAACTTGTGATTATTTGATTGACAGAGTTTATCCTACTGTTGCAGGTCTTGAAGCTTTTCAAGATAAAAAGAAGGAAGAGGATACTGGTAAGAAACAAAGTGTCAAGTACAACAAGTGTCCGCCTCCAATTTGGGAAAGTTATTCTCCTAGAAAGCCAAATGAGGAACGTTTAAATAATGCACTCAACATAAAGTTAAAGTCTGAAACCATTGATGAGTTACCAGACAACATTGACGTCACATTCACAGTGTCTGACACTGATCATGAGTCTGAGTTATTAAAGAAAGTGGTCGATCAGGTGTTGGATATGGATGAAGAGTCAAAATCGGAGTCTAAATCTGAAAGTTCAAATTCATCAGACAAGAGTCCGAGTTCACCAGTCAAACGGGTTTACAATAAAGATTGTCTGTTATCAAATAATAACTTGAATGACGAAACATTTAAAGTAGCATATACTTTGAATGATTCTGACAAATTATTTTCTGATGAAGAATTTCCAATAAGAAGTGTCAAAACTGAAATGATCAAAAAGGTTTTCAAATTAACGGAAATTAATATATCTGAAATAAAAGATTTAAATTTTACTGAAAAACCTAAAAAATACACTTCAAGAGTTCAACAGAGATTGAACAAGAAAAAGGGTTATAGTTCTGGTTCAGGATATCGAAAGAAACCAAACCATAACGGTAATTTCAAAAAGCAGGGATTAGGTTTCATTCCCCCGGAAAATCATAAAAATGAGAAAACTTATAAAACAAAAACTAAATTTGTTTCAGGTGCAAGTTCAGTAGAAGAAGAGAAGAAACCATTCTGGAGACAAACAAACAAAGAGTTTCTTGCTGAAAAGAAAAAGAATCTGGTGAAAGAATCTGAGAAGAGAGTTGAAAGAAGAACCTGTTTCAAATGCCAAGAAGTTGGACACATCTCTTGAAACTGCCCAATGTCCATCAACACAAAACAGGGAGTTACTTCTAACTCAAAGTTGAAAAAGAAATGTGTTGATGAAAAGAAACAACCAACAGAAAGTTTTAAAAAGTTCAAAGATTCGACTTTCGAAACTGGTGAAAGTTCGAAACGTTTTTACAAAAGAAAAGTCGATTTGAACAAACAAAAATGGGTTGTTAAAAGTTCAGATACCAGTTCTGACAATGAATCTGACTCGTCAAAGTCAGAGGGGTCATTTGTTGTGAAAAGTTATGAGAATTCCGTTCCAGAAATGAACGATGAAAACTTTCCGCCATTGTCGAAAGATAATTTGAAATCCAAAGTTGGTAAGATTGAGATTTCAGATCAATTCTTCTCTGGTAATGAAGAATTTGATGCTGAAAAGGTTTTTAATGGTAAAGTCAAACATATATTTGGAAAGATGGTTGATGGGAAAGTAAAGGATGTGAAAGATTTTTACAAATAAAAAAGATGGTGGGATAGAGTTGAATCAAAATCACCCAAGGCTGGTCAGGCTTGGGTGACAACATTTTCTACTTAAAATCCTGACTTGCCGAAGCTCCCAGGTTGGTAATTGTGGAGCAGGAATCGGCATCTTTCTACAAGTGATATTTCGACCTACAAGTGGTATTTTAATTCTTGAAAAGTTTCATATGTCATTCTTCAAGTGGTTAATCAAGGTCATTAAGTTGAACTTGATTTAACTTCCATACAAGTGATTGGAAAATAAAGTGATGATCATAACCCCGATCTTACAAGTGGTAAAATCAACAAAACTTATTTTCTGGAAAAACCATTTTTGATTAAAACAAACTTAAGTGTTTTGAAATCATAATGGGAAAATAGTTTGTTGTCAGGGGGAGTTCTGATTGTTTATGCCAAGTGGATGGCGAATTGAAGCAATTCGAATCAGTTTGTCAGTTTATGTGTACAGTTTGTTTTCAAATTTCCTTTAAATGATTTTAAATTTTAGGGGGAGTAAGAAATTTCGGAAAATCCAAAAACATTAGAAAATTTGAAAAATCCAAAAACATGATAAATTCAAAAACGAGTTTTGTTGTGAAAAAGAGGAAATGATAGTATATCAGTGGACATTCACAGCATCCTAACGATTTGGAAAGTTAAAAGTGATAAACAGTCTCACTGATGATGTGCCAGTAGGTTTTTACACGCTTAGTAGATTGTGTCGAGATATAAACCTAAATTTCATACTTACTTATTTCGTGGGGAACATCTCTCGGATATATGGGTAACCCCCGAAATCTTGTTTGAAAGACCCCTCTTTCTGAGATACTAGGTCTTTATGCTTAGTGATATCTGGGGTATTATCCCGGGACTTCTGATTTTGCGGAAGCAATGGCCTAGTCCCCGTTTAATACTTTTCTCTTGCTTGAAATAATAGCACCCCCCTTAGCATAAAAAATGATGAAACATTGCAAAATCCAAATCATGTGTTGTTGAAGAAAAGATTCTCTAAAGGGAACCCACCGAAAGTCGAACCATCATCTCTCTGATTTTGCGGAAGCAATAGCCTGAGCTCTCATGGTCTCGCATTTAACCCCTTACAAATATCATCTAGGTATACTCACCTATAAGACTGAATATTGGGATCTGGATACGGGAGTATATTCTGAGGTGGGACACGCGAATAAGTTTAAGTCTCTAAAACATTAATCTCGTATCTCGAAACAGTTGAACTTTGTGTGAAAATTTAAGTGGATTAGTATACTGACAATCTAAGTGAATCATTTAGAACTTAAAATGTTTAAAGCTTAACGGTGTTGGTGATTTGTTTCATAAACTGATATGATCCTCTTACACAAAGTCACAAAAAATATTGTCTGTAAATATTTCTTTACTACATTTCATTAATATCAAAAATCCAAAAAGATTTTCGGTGTGTTTAGCATAATTTTTGAAAAATACAAAAAGATTTTAGACAACTGATGTTGAAAAGCTGATTTTCAAAATTCCGAGTGCTAAACAAGACGACAACAGGGTTGGGAGAGTATGTTGAAATGAAAAATGTTTTTTTGAAATGATTAAATGGTTCAAATTTGAATGTTTCATATACAAGTGGTAAGTAGAAAATATTAATTTTTCAAATTTTTAAATTTGTGAAATTTATTTCGAGGTAGAGTTTGTGCAGATAGTGAATTCCAGACTACGATCCCAGCTTATCGAAAGGGGGAGTCTGAGGACTTAAGAGCCAGATTCAGATTCTGGAACATCCAAGGGGGAGGTTACCTGCAGAAGCTGATAAAGAGAAGAGAGAAGATTGAGGATGCTTACAATGTCAGACACTTTGGAAAGAGCGTGAAGACTGATCAAACTGAAGACTCGACCCTGAAGACTTCGTCAACGTCCAAGGGGGAGTCTGTTGGTACATATGTCTGTCGACTTCGTCTTGTATCGAGTCTTGTAATGGATTGAATAGATCAAGTCATGTAGTTCGAAATGGCAGTTTCACACGAAATGGCAGTTTCACACGAAATGGCATTTCGTGCGAAATGAAAAGTCCATTTCGTGCGAAATGAAAAGTCCTTTTCGTGCGAAATGAAAATCCTATAAATAGGTGGCTTGAGATTTCATTTGTAACTTTTGGATTCCGGTAGCGAAGCTCTGTCGAAGTGTCTCCAGGTCGTGTAAAGCTTTCATATCAATACAAGAGATAGTTAAACTGATTCTAAGTGCATTACAAGCTGATTCAACATCAAAACGTCTGTTTCCGCCTCTCGTTTTGATAAAAAAAACTCTTCTGATCGACTCGTTAAGGTCGCACAACGATCCTACATTCAGTAGTTCCAGAATAGTTCTGAGGTGTTGCTCGTCCTCTTCTCTCGTCCGCGAGTAAATCAGGATATCATCGATAGATACTATAACAACCCTCGGTAAAACCAACACCCTCAGTATCTTTCCGACACCCTATTATATGTTAAATTATCTTAATATGTCTTTAAATACACTCCGTATGTGAAAACCTAGCCCGAAATACGTTAGAATATTTAAAATAAATTAAAAACAATAAATATTAGGTTGAGGCGGGCCGTGTAGACCCACCCCAAACCCTTACACGGGCGGTATCAAGGTGAATACCGGATTCCTTTAAGTTTCTTTAGTTCAAACGGGCTGCGTAAGACCCCGTTTAAGTTAACGCGGGCCACGTGAGATCTGAATGGTGGCGCAACCCTGAGCTGACACATGTCGACATCGTGGCGGACCTACATGCTGACCCTGCTAAGCTACGCGTTCACCATATGTTGACGTGGGCCGCGTGAGAGTCAGGTTTTGCAACTATATATGCAGGCCATCGGGTTTCACTTTCCGTCGTTCATTTCTTTCTTTCAATCTCGAATTTCTGAAGTTATAAGCATTATAGTCGGGTATTATACCCCTAATTAGCGAGGTTCTGCTCTGTTGTAAGTATTATAACCCCGGTTTCATAGTAGATACGCTGCCCGATTGATTTAGGGTTCCGTAATAACTGTCGTGGTTCTGCCCGACGTAGTTGTTGGAATGCCGTCTCGGGGAGGGTATCATTAATATTTTCAAAAAGTTATGATACTAACCAATGTACATTTGTATAAATTATAGATTATATCCAGGAAACCCTTACGCGAAGTCTAAGATAACAATGTGAGTTTATGGACAACACGAGCTCTCAAGGTCTTACCTCACAACTACGTTCCCTCAATTCGTTGTGTTCTTTTATATGCACCCGATTACTTGATTGTAAATTTTCTGTTAGTGTTAATTGGTTAAATGACAATCATGGATTATGTGAAATCACATGCAAACTGATAAAGTCTTGGGCCGATCACAAACGTTTGAATAAAGCCACTTAGACTGACAACAAACAAACATTAATGGATCTGACAACCTACCACACATGGACCGATGTTATCATGTGAAATTGTTTGAATTGTTTGAATTATGTAATGGATAGAACTTATGTAATGGCCGACATAATCGGTTCATATTATAATCCTTTTGGGCCGCTATTTAAATTATTGGAATTATGTAGAAAGGATCTCGTGCTCGATGAAATACACCCACCCGAAACACCCCTCTACTCGATAACACCCACCTCATTGACAAAATCAGGTGTTTTCGTCAGGAGTGGGCTTTGGCCCAGGGATGTTCGTCCAACCCAGTTGCGGTTACGATTTAACCTGGGAGATCTTTAGATTAGAACACTTTTTTTGGAAACCCAACACCTACATCTGTTGTGCAACGGCAAGCAGGCCCCCCCTTCCTTCCAATCGATTACTTTGAGGATTTGACTGATTATTTGTGGGCACCTAATTTAGCATACCGAGCAAACCAAGGTGAGTTCACACTTCTAAGGCATGGGATTCCCGGTGGGTTGGGAATGGGATTGAATAAATACGACAGAACTTGTAGATATACCACTACTAGACTACTTACCACCGTCCTCGGATTGGGAAGGATGCCAGCGCTAAATCGACGTACTAGCTACGTACCACTGTCCTCGGATTGGGAAGGGCACTTACGTAAAACCTACGTAATCTCACACTTATCACTGTCCTCGAATTGGGAAGGGCACTTATGTAAAACCTACGTAATCTCATACTTATCACTGTCCTCGGATTGGGATGGACACCTATAGATACAACTAGTCTAGTAATATACAACATGGGAAGCCCCCACTAAATATCGTAAAAAGGTTTGGGAAACAGAGTAAACTGGTAATTCACATGGGAAGCCCCACCAACTATGGACATGTTTGGGAAACAGGGTAAACTGGTTGATCATATTTCCAACTATGGGTTAACCCCCACGGCAAGTAAGCCAGCTAAAGTCAAACTATGCTTTTCGGAAACAACTTATAACGAACACCCAACTGTGAATTCACTCAACTTTGTTGTTGACTCGTTGTTACATGCCTTGCAGGCCTTTAGGTGCTTAACATTGGAACTTGCTGTCTGGGAAGCTGGAGTGGTCATGGGTCGAGTTACAAGGAAATACGATACAAGACTAATGGCTTTTTACATTTGGATTATAAACACTTAACGAATGATTTATGCTTCCGCTGTAAACTAAGAATTTAAGTGACGTTGTAACCCTTACTGATAATAAATGGAAGTTTTAGTTACATGTAACTATGAGTTCAATGTGATTGATGGCTAAGATAATGGTATATCACACGCCTCGCGGGGGTTTTCCGCAAGTGGTATTTTGGGGGTGTGACAGTTTATCCTCTTTTTGATAACCTTTTTGTAATATTTTACAAAACCTTAAATGTTTAACAATGCGATTAAGCGGTGATTGAGTCTTTGTAGTTCTTCAATTACAGCCAGTATGTTGGGGTTTTGTATACAAAATTTACTACCTTGTGAGTAGTAAGTCAGGGATGACAGGACGTTACCATTGGACAATGAGTTAGCCAATGAGTAATATGACCCACAAGTCAGGATTGACAGTACTGAATGAGTAATTGTGTAGAAATAAACAATGTGATCGCTCTCAATACTGTTTTAATTGATAAAATGTTTCTTGATTAAACTGGGATTCACTCACCAGTATTTCCCACTGACAAATGTTTTTAAAACGCGTTTCAGGTAACACAATGTGACAACCCATTAGTAAAAAGCCAGCCAGAGAGCACTGAAGCCTTGGAAAAATGTGGCTATAAAAGTTATCTAAAAGACGATGTTTTAAATTCAATAAAATAGGGTTTATCCCTATAAACGTGTTGTAATAAGAAACTTGGGTTTTACCCATGTGATTATTAATATTAAATATGGTGGTTTTACTCTGATAAACATTTCCTAACTACGGTCCTGATATAAATTCCGCTGCCAAATTAAAACAACCTGATACCACCGTCACTGAGCTCGCGTCCGCCCGTTCCCGGGGATCAGGGATCGGGGGTTGCGACAGGAGGTGGTATCAGAGCCTAGCCACTGGTCTGAGCCAAAGAAGTGTTATGCTGACACTTAAATTTTAAATTTTGTGTTAGGAAATAAATTATGAAAATAAGTGCATAACTTTATTTATTTGTTAAGTGTTATTTGACTATTTGTTAGTTTACAGTATGAGTGATCAAGGACCCTCAGACATGAGTCGTCAGTTGTCTGATTCACCTAGGAGCGAAGGTACTTCATCACAGCCTGCCCTTTCTGGGTATTCTGCTGATCAGGAAGAAGGAATATTTGCCTTTATAGCTCTGTCGGAGGAGCCATTTCCTAATAAAAAGAAAGGATGGTTCAGTAAGGAAGCCTTTGCTCGTAGGAAAATAATGCGAAAGTTGCAACAGCAAAGAGTTTTAGCGGCTGCAAAGCGAAAGACTGATAACCATACACAGGATATGCTTAATAGAAGCCTAGCCAATTTGTATATCCTAGCCACAACTGCTGTTGACCCGAGTCTGGAACAACTAGTAGCCCCACAACCACAAATCTCAGAACAACCCATGGAAATAGAAAACCCTGAAAACCAAGTGGAAATGCATGAATTTAACCCAGAAGAAATCCCTAGGGTACCTGCACCAAATCCCCTAGACCCAAATTACGACCCCTGGTGGGACGACAATAGGGACTTTGTGCAACGTTACCCGATACATGAAGACGCACCCATACAGAACATAGAAGCCTACCCAGGTATGGACCATTTAGATCCCTATTACCAAGATGATTATATTAGGGAGATCTTAGAAGATCCTTACCGATTTCATGCACTTTCACCCCCATATCAGGAACCAGCACCCCAGATTCCAAACCCAGTCCTAGAACCTGCACCCCCAATGAGTGCAGAAAACGTCCAAGAACTTAGGACTTTTGGTGAGGAAATTTTAGAAAGCAGTGAGAGAATGAGACAGGTGGGAGAGCGTCTCGTATGGAAATACGATGAGCGCAATATGGATTTTTGGAGAAATCCATATCCGTGATGTGATAGAAAAGATGGTAGTAATAATAATAATAATATAATAAAATAAAAATAAAATAAAATATGTGTGTACGGATGCATATTACTATTAGTGTGATTATATTCTGTTGGTATTGTAATTTTATTTCAGTACTAGAATGTAATAGATGCATAATAGTATATGAAAATAGAGTAAAAGTCGCAATGATCGACGTGTTTGGCTAGATTGCGTATCATGTGATTAACTATATTACTTATTATCTTGTGATATTAATATGGGGTAAATGTTTAAAATTCAGATGGCTGACCAAGAAAATCAGGGAAATCTTAATAATGATAACCAGAGTAACATTAACGTGGTTAATGAGAATCCAAGCATCAATAACAATGGAAACCAAATGGATAATAGTGCTGTTCAACATATAGTGGCACAAGGAATTATAGATGCCATGCCATTTATTATTCAAACTATTCAAGAAGCGAATAATAAAAGTAAGCATAGCAGTAAGCGACCCATTGAACCAGAAAACAACGTTAACAATGGACCGGTACTTCAAATGCCCATTCCTAAAAGAAGAAGAACCATGCCTTACGGTTGTTCTTATAAAGAATTCTGGTCTTGTAAACCAATGGAATTCTCAGGAAACGAAGGGGCCATTGCAACCTTACGCTGGATAGAAAAGACTGAGGCAGTTTTAAGAATAAGTAAGTGTGCTGAAGAAGATAAGATATTGTTTGCTTCGAATCTGTTTAAGAATTCAACGCTAGAATGGTGGAACACTATCCTCCAATCAAGAGGAAGTGATAGAACTTACACTATGGAATGGGAAGAATTTAAGAACAAGGTAGAAAGGAAATTCTGCCCACCCAATGAGAAGGAACAGATAGCAAACAAATTCTTAAATCTTAGGATGACTGGTGTGGATAGTAAGGGATACACTAAAATATTCTTCGAATATGCTAGAATAGTGCCAACTCTTGCTTCACCTGAGCCAGTATTAATCTCCCGTTATATTTGGGGATTAATTGGAGAGATAAGACATGTAGTCAAGGCAGCTAGACCTCAAACCATAGAAGAAGCTGTAGAACTAGCCAATACCTTGACAGAAGAATTAGTTCGTACCCGAGAAGAGGACCAAAGGAGAAACCTAACTCAAAAGCTCACTCAAGAATTTCGTTCTGGAAATTCTAATCGTGGGAAAAAATATAGGTTCTACTTCTGCACCTTACTGTAAGAATTGCAAAAGAAATCATTCAGAAAGATGCTCCATATACTGTAACTTTTGCAAAATATCAGGACACAAGGAGGAAAATTGCAAGAAGAAAGCTAATAACAAGATATGTTACAATTGCGGAGAACAAGGTCATATCAAGCTTAATTGCCCAAAATTAGGTCCAGCTGTGGACAACAAGAATACCAAAAATGCTACAGCATTTGTTTTGACTGCAGATGAAGCTAAGACGATTCCAGATGTCATAGCTGGTACGTTTTTAGTTAATGATATTTTTGCTAAAGTATTATTTGACTCTGGTGCAAATCAAAGTTTTATTAATACATCATTTTGCAAATTTCTAAATCAGTCATTAACTAAACTACCACAAGAATGTCTAGTAGAGACAGCTAATGCAGAAACCGTTAGAATTTCTGAAATCTTGCAGGGAGCAAGAATAGAAATTTTAAATCAGAAATTTATTGCAAATCTTTATCCTATGAATCTGGCAGGATTTGATGTTGTTTTAGGAATGGATTGGTTAATTGCCAATAAAGCTAGTATTTTATGTGATCAAAAGTCAATCCAAGTAAATGCACCAATAGGTAAAACGATCACAATTAAAGGAGATAAACCATCTAAAACTATAAAATTCATCTCTGTGATGAAAACTGCAAGTTATATAAGAAAAGGTTCTATAGTGTATTTGATTTCTATAATCACTAACACTAAAGGAAAGGATTTAAAAGATATTCCAGTAGTATCTCAGTTTTCAGATGTATTTCCAGAAGAATTACCAGGATTGCCACCAAATTGAGAAGTCGAATTCAGAATCCATTTAATACCAGGAACATCACCGATTGCCAAAGCACCCTATCGTTTGGCACCTGCAGAAATGCAAGAATTAAAGAAACAATTAGATGAATTGTTGGAGAAAGGATTCATACAACCGAGTTCGTCGCCATGGGGAGCGCCGATACTGTTTGTTAAAAAGAAAGATGGATCAATGCGTATGTGCATTGACTACCGTGAATTGAACAAAGTCACGATTAAGAATTGGTACCCATTACCGAGAATCGATGATCTGTTTGATCAACTACAAGGAGCTCGATTTTTCTCTAAAATCGATTTAAGATCAGGATATCATCAACTAAAGGTACAGGAAGAGGACATTCCTAAAACCGCTTTTAGAACAAGATATGGCCATTATGAATTTACTGTCATGCCATTTGGTTTAACCAATGCCCCAGCTGCATTTATGGACATGATGAACCGAATATGTAAACCATATTTGGATAAATTCATAATTGTTTTTATAGATGATATTCTAATTTACTCTAAGAATAAGGAAGATCATGCAAAGCATTTGCACGCACTTTTAAGTTTATTAAGAAAGGAAAAGCTTTATGCTAAATTTTCAAAGTGCGAATTTTGGTTAGAACAGGTACAATTTCTCGGACACCTAGTCAATCATGAAGGAATTCATGTGGATCCCACAAAGATCGAGTCGATTATTAAATGGAAAACTCCTGAATCACCAACTGAGGTTAGAAGTTTCTTAGGATTGGCCGGTTATTATAGAAGATTTATTCAAGATTTTTCTAGAAAAGCCATTCCCTTAACTAAGCTAACCTGTAAATCTGTTAAGTTTGAATGGGGATTAAAACAGGAAGAAGCATTTAAAATTCTTAAGTATAAATTAACCCATACACCCATATTAGCATTACCAGAAGGAACTAAAGATTTTGTAGTATATTGTGACGCTTCTAAATTAGGTTATGGATGTGTATCGTCAAAAGGTTATAGCTTATACATCTAGACAACTTAAGAATCATGAAGAGAATTATTCAACCCATGATTTAGAATTAGGAGCTATAATTTTTGCTCTTAAGATTTGGAGACATTACCTTTATGGTAGTAAATTTACCATATTCACTGATCATAAGAGTTTAAGGTATATTTTTAAGCAAAAGGAGTTGAATATGAAACAAAGATGCTGGATGGAGATGCTTAGTGATTATGATTGTGATATCCAGTATTATGAAGGAAAAGCAAATGTAGTGGCAGATGCTTTAAGCCGAAAGTATCATGAAAAGCCGAAAAGGGTACGTTCTCTTAAATTAAATCTACAAGTAGATTTAAATGATCAGATAAGAGAAGCACAAGAATCAGTAATCAAGAATGATACTGAAAAATTAAAAGGTATGCTAAAAGAATTAGAACAAGGAACAGATGGAATTTGGAGATTCCATAAAAAGAGAATGTGGATACCTAATTTAGGAAACTTACGTCTCCGTATATTAGAAGAGGCCCATAAATCTAAATATACGATGCACCCAGGAAGTGATAAAATGTACCAGGATTTAAGGAAAAATTTCTGGTGGATAGGAATGAAAAAGGACATAGCATCCTATATTTTTAAATGTTTAACTTGTTCACAAGTCAAAGCTGAACACCAGAAACCTTCAGGTTTGTTACAGCAATTAGAAATGCCAGTATGGAAATGGGAATTAATAACAATGGATTTTGTTACTAAATTACCCAAAACAAAGAAAGGAAATGATACAATCTGGGTGATTGTAGATAGGCTAACCAAGTCAGCTCATTTCCTACCAACGAAAGAAACTTTTAGTATGGAACAATTAGCTAAATTGTATGTAAATGAAATTGTTTCTTTACATGACATTCCTTTATCAATTGTTTTTGATAGAGATAGTCGATTTACTTCTCATTTTTGGCCAAGTTTCCAAAAGGCAATGGGAACTAAGTTAAAGTTAAGCATGGCTTATCATCCTCAAACGGATGGACAAAGCGAAAGAACAATTAAAACAATGGAAGACATGCTTAGAGCTTGTGTAATTGATTTCGGAGGTAATTGGGACGATCACTTACCTTTGATAGAATTTTCTTATAATAATAGTTATCACACAAGTATCAATGCTGCACCATTCGAAGCACTTTATGGACGAAAGTGCCGAACCCCAGTCCGTAGGGCAGAAATTGGGGAAAAGCAACTATCTAGACCTGAGATAGTGCAAGAAACAACTGATAAGATTATTCAAGTCAAGGAACAACTGAAAGCAGCACGTGATCGACAGAAGAGTTATGCTGATAACCGACACAAACCATTGGAGTTTAAAGTAGGAGATAAAGTATTGTTGAAAGTCTCTCCTTGGAAAGGAGTGGTAAGATTCTTAAAAAGGGGAAAGCTAAGTCCCAGGTATGTTGGACCTTTTGAGATTATTAAAAGAATAGGACATGTAGCTTATCAGCTACAACTGCCAGAGGAAATGGCAGGAATACATGATGTATTTCATGTATCTAATCTCAAAAAGTGTTTAGCTGATGAATCACTGATAGTACCTCTTAAGGATATAGAGGTAAATGAACAACTCAAGTTTGTAGAAAGACCTCTACAAACTGAAGACAGAAAAGTCAAGAATCTCAAGCATAAGAGACTAGTTCTGGTCAAAGTGAAATGGGACTCCAAAAGAGGACCTGAGTACACATGGGAACTCGAATCTGAAATGCAAAGGAAATATCCGCACTTATTTCAGTAGATCTCGAGGACGAGCTCTAAAACAAGGTGGGGAGAATGTAACAACCCTCGGTAAAACCAACACCCTCAGTATATTTCCGACACCCTATTATATGTTAAATTATCTTAATATGTTTTTAAATACACTCCGTATGTGAAAACCTAGCCCGAAATACGTTAGAATATTTAAAATAAATTAAAAACAATAAATATTAGGTTGAGGCGGGCCGCATAGACCCACCCCAAACCCTTACGCGGGCGGTATCAAGGTGGATATCGGATTCCTCTAAGTTTCTTTAGTTCAAACGGGCCGCGTAAGACCCCGTTTAAGTTAACGCGGGCCGCGTGAGATCTAAATGGTGGCGCAGCCCTGAGCTGACACGTGTCGACATCGTGGCAGACCTACATGCTGACCCAGCTAAGCTACGCGTTGACCATATGTTGACGCGGGCCGCGTAAGCCTTAGCTTACCTTTATGCGGGCCGCGTGAGAGTCAGGTTTTGCAACTATATAAGCAGGCCATCGGGTTTCACTTTTCGTCGTTCATTTCTTTCTTTCAATCTCGAATTTCTAAAGTTATAAGCATTATAGTCGTGTATTATACCCCTAATTAGCGAGGTTCTGCTCCGTTGTAAGTATTATAACCCCGGTTTCATAGTAGATACGCTGCCCGATTGATTTAGGGTTCCGTAATAACTGTCGTGGTTCTGCCCGACGTAGTTGTTGGAATGCCGTCTCGGGGAGGGTATCATTAATATTTTCAAAAGGTTATGATACTAACCAATGTACATTTGTATAAATTATAGATTATATCCAGGAAACCCTTACGGGAAGTCTAAGATAACAATGTGAGTTTATCCTCTTTTTGATAACCTTTTTGTAATATTTTACAAAACCTTAAATGTTTATAATGCGATTAAGCGGTGATTGAGTCTTTGTAGTTCTTCAATTACTGCCGGTATGTTGGGGTTTTGTATACAAAATTTACTACCTTGTGAGTAGTAAGTCGGGGATGACAGGACGTTACCATTGGACAACGAGTTAGCCAATGAGTAATATGACCCACAAGTCAGGATTGACAGTACTGAATGAGTAATTGTGTAGAAATAAACAATGTGATCGCTCTCAATACTGTTTTAATTGATAAAATGTTTCTTGATTAAACTGGGATTCACTTACCAGTATTTCCCACTGACAAATGTTTTTAAAATGCGTTTCAGGTAACACAATGTGACAGCCCATTAGTAAAAAGCCAGCTGGAGAGCACTGAAGGCTTGGGAAAAATGTGGCTATAAAAGTTATCTAAAAGACGATGTTTTAAATTTAATAAAATAGGTTTTATCCCTATAAACGTGTTGTAATAAGAAACTTGGGTTTTGCCCATGTGATTATTAATATTAAATATGGTGGTTTTACTCTGATAAACATTTCCTAACTACGGTCCTGATGTAAATTCCGCTGCCAAATTAAAACAACCTGATACCACCGTCACTGAGCTCGCGTTCGCCCGTTCCCGGGGATCAGGGATCAGGGGTTGCGAAAAATACGATCACGAATTTATCGAGGTATTGTTTGCATATGCAGTTCATCAGATCCATAAATACCGCTGGTGCGTTCGTCAGTCCGAATGGCATCACAAGAAACTCGTAATGCCCATAACGCGTTCGGAATGCAGTCTTTGGTACGCTTTCTTCTTGTATCCTTAACTGATGGTATCCAGATCGAAGGTCGGTCTTGGAATAGTAGCTCGATCCTTGCAACTGATCGAATAAGTCATCAATCATCGGTGGAGGGTACCGATTCTTGATTGTGAGCTTGTCCAGTTCTCTGTAATCGATACACATCCGCAGTGTTCCATCCTTCTTCTTCACGAACAATACTGGAGCTCCCCAAGGCGAGAAGCTTGGCCTTATGAATCCTTTATCCAACAACTCCTGGAGTTGTGTAGATAATTCCTGCATCTCGGATGGTGCAAGCCGATAGGGAGCCTTGGCTATAGGAGCGGCTCCTGGAACCAAGTCTATACGAAATTCGACTTGTCGTTGCGGAGGTAGTCCTGGTAGATCTTCCGGAAAAAACATTAGGGAATTCCTTCACCACAGGAATGTCTTCGAGTTTCGGCTCCTCAGCCTTCTTATCTACAATGTGGGCTAGGAAAGCAACACATCCTTTCCTTAAGCACTTCTGTGCCTTCATACAACTGATGATTTGTAGAGGCGCGCCTCGTTTTTCTCCATGTACTATGAGGGTTTCATCATTCACCAGAGGGATGCGAATGATTTTCTCGTGACAAATAACTTCAGCCTTGTTCTTGGACAACCAGTCCATTCCGACCACTACATCGAAGCTACCCAATTGAATAGGTAAGAGGTCGATGTTAAATCTTCTATCACCAAGTTCTAATGTGCAACCTCTAACAACTTCGCCTGATTCAACAAGTTTACCATTGGCTAGCTCTATAGAATAAGGAATATATAATCTACTATATTCTATTCCAAGCATACGTTTAAATTCCACAGACATGAAGCTATAGTCAGCACCAGTGTCAAATAATATGGATGCAAAGTGATTGTTAACGAGAAACGTACCGGTGACCACATTAGGGTCCTCGCGTGCATTCCTTGCTCCAATTACGAATGCTCGAGCCTGAGCATTTGTCACACCCCCAAAATCCACAAGCAGAGTATCACCGCTTGGAGGCGTGAGATGACCAGGATCAAGCCACCAATCATATTGAACAACATAATTTGAGTAAATAAAACCAACCACAATATAATTGGCGTCCAAAAGAAAGTAACCAACTTTAAGTTAACAGCGGAAGCATAAAATGTAAAACCCAAACATAAGTAATAAGTTCATAAAGTTTAAATGTATAACATGGAACTCAACGGTCCATGTCCCACAACGATCACTCCTCCTTGTGCAAGCTCCATAAGCACCTAACGACCTGCAAGGCATGTAACAACGAGTCAACAACAAAGTTGAGCGAGTTCACAGTTGGTTGTTTAGTTTTACAAGTTTGTTTTGAAAACCATAAGTTGTTTCGTAAACCACGAGTTAACCAGTATCTTTGTTTTTCCCTAAACCATATCCATAATCAGTGGGGGCTTCCCCATGTGAACCACTAGACCGTTACCATATCGACAACTGACGAAAGTAAGTTGTGCCCTAAGTCAATGTCTATCATCATTGACTGAGTGCCCAGATCCATTAGTACACGCCCGTCCTACCGGCACGGTGTGAGGCTTGTCAACCCTAATAGCGCTATTAACTAATGACCCGCTCGCAATTGGCCCGGCGATTAAGTCGATATAAAAATGAGGGACTTCATGATAGAGTTTTGTCTAGTAAGTTTTAAGGTTGTTGTCCTACCCAAGGAGGACGAACGTACGTATTCTACCCAAGGAGAATACGCAGGATTAATATTGGCATCCTACCCATGGAGGATGGCGCTACATATCCTACCAAAGGAGGATATGTGGGTTCCGTTTTAATTCTTTAACCCATTCCCAACCACCGGGAATCCCATGCCTTAGAAAGTGTGTGAACTCACCTTTGGTTGCTCGGTTGAACTCTTTAAAATAGCTAACGGTCGAGGTTGATCAATCACGTCCTAATATGATTACCATTTAGTTTATTAATAATTTCAATTAAAGCACAAAGTTCCTACACGTATCTATCACATAATATGCACTCACTTTAATTGATCATGCCCATACATAACTCCATCCTATAACTACTCAAGAGCAAGCATACGAGATCCCACATAACACTTTTATTGGCATACAACAAGTTGGATCATTATCGGATGACACAACCGACATTTAGACATGCGAATCACCACATACATTGTTTTAGCTTTAACATCTAAAACTGGGCTGTTTTCGAGTAATTTAACAAAATAGTTAACTTATTCCAAAAATTCCTAAAATTTTACAGAATGTTTCAAAACAATCCAAATATTATTGTGTAAAAATCTTGGGATCCAATTCATTACCCATTATTTTATAAAAATCATTTACCGGGCTGCAATCAGATTCGTCACTTTCTAACTGCAGTCCACGGAAAAATTCATTTAAAATTCATCGTAAGTCTAATTGAAGAAATTCTAGTGGGAGAATTACAACAACATCAGTGTACATCTACAGTACAAATTGCGTGACCTAATTCTACATAGATTTCAAGCGATGACAAAAAACATAACACAAATTTTCTGCAGTAAAAACGCAGCTTTTGCTGCTGTACAAAACGGACCTTTAAAAATAGTAAACGGCCTCGAAAAAATATGATTCCAGTGCCATTTGATTCGTTTTTCGAAAGCACATAATTTATACTTCAGAAAATCAATTTTTCGATTTATAACTATCCGTTTACAGCCAACTGAAGTTGGCTGTAAATGTTACTCAGCATGCTGTTAATCGCTTAAACGTTACTAAAACACGCACATATGATCACAACACCTTCTAACTTGTTAAACCATGTTTTTAATCATGCTCTAACAAGTTCCATATGATGATCAATCATCATATTACTAGAAATCAACATGCAATCATCATCCATCTACTAAACAACATCATTCTAACAATATATCATCATATTTCATCTTCATGCAAACATTATGTTCAAGCTTTTAGTTTATGTTCTTTAGTGTTCTTGTTATTTTCATCATACTACATCTTTAAACTTAAAAATAAAAGTAAACAAGAGTTATGAGAGGTCTTACTACTAGCTTTAAGCTAGGGAAGAACACTAGAGAAGAAGATGACAAAGATGGATGATGAAAGCAAATGAGAAGGATTCTTCAAGATCTTCAAGCTTCAAGCTCCATGTATCACCTTCTAACACTTGAAACAAGCTTAAAAATGGAATGATGGTGGTGACAAGGTGGTGGTGGTGGTGGCGGCACAAGGGTGAGCCAAGAGGGAGAGAGAGATGTTGACGGAGTTGGGTGATCTTGTGAAGTGAGAGAATGATATGGAATGATTTAGTATCTAAGCCACCATACTTATAAGATTTCTTACAATATCTTGGCAATATACACAAGCAACAATATAATAAAATATTGGAATGATATCTAGTGGTGGGGTCCCCACTTATGGGCCGTAAGTTTTAAAGGGGGGGGGGGTTAATTGTAAATTTTGTGGGTAAGTAGGTAAATGGTTAGGGTGTTGAGTGTAACATCTAGTGTATTATTTGTATGACACTTTATATAATGTGTTGGGGTATTCGGGGACCATAACTAGTCCAAAAATAATACAACAATGTTTCTGGCAAAATTTTGGTGTCCCGGGTAATGTCCGGTTGTTCGGTTAGATACCGGTTCGTTAAAGTGCTAAGTTGTTTCGTATAGTGTCTTTTATGTAACTTTTTGTGACACTATTAATTCCCAACACTTAGGAAAGCATTCAGGACCATTTAGTCAATTTTCTGCACAAGACTAGTATGTTAAAAAGCTGAATTTTGCTGAAGAATACAGAAATCATAAAGCAGTTACGTCATCAGTTGTAATTAAGCACAGTCATTAAGCACAATTTAATATTAATTAATCGTACGGATACATGTAATTATGAGGGTAGTGGCATCGGTCTTTTCCATCCATCATACAAACGCCACTGCACCTCCAGTGTCGTCGTAGTTCAGGGGTTTGCAGTCGAGAAACTGCTTGAATGTGCAACCCTGAGCTGCGTTTCCTCCAGATGAATCTCCATTCCCATTACGTCTAGCATTGCTTGGTCCTCCACTGTGTTCAGTACGGTTCGCCTCGTACTGGGCAATAGCTACGGAGATCCTTTCTTCCAGTAGAGCGTCCAGCTCTTCAACAGTTTTTGGCAGTGGGGGAGGAGGAGGCCGATCAGAATCTCGATTGTTCACAATTCTCCTTGGTGCCATGTTCTGAAAGAACACAACACAATAGGGTTAGACATTTTGTTTGATATCGTCATACGAGACAGTAGTAGTATATATATACAGGCATATACCACATAGGTGACATCAAACAATCCGCCGAACGTATCAATTCATACAGCAACAAGCATGCATAAATAGATAAATACTGTTGTGTCATAAGATATTCATCGAGTCTTTACATATATCAGGGCAACTTGTTACGTTATTGTTTGCAAGATTCACAAAGTGCATAAGGGTTACATCTCCCCAAGGTACAAGTTTAATATATATAAAAGACAAATATCTTACTTCACATTGGCGGTTCATGTCTTTATACCCTAAATCATTACTCTTAAAAGAGTGTTTAATAGGCTGAGGGAGGGGTGTTCACGTTTGACCTTTTCTTGCACTGAGGGAATCTATACGTGACAAGACTTGCTGTGGTTTCTGTGCACTGAATTCCATAATTATGTATGCATCCATAATTATGTAACTCCTTGCACAGCCCGCACAGTTCGTTTCATCCTCGTATCCTTTCCTTCAGATAGGCCATAGTTTTCAGACGAAGTCATGTATACCTGGGACGTTCTACTTCTAGTATGTAAGTATCAATTATCACACATAATCGCAAGTAATTCTTAATCACATACAAGTGCTACCCTAGTGCACCCTAACTCTCGTAGTGTCTTTTCTTGACTCTTTGTAAATAGTTTTCAGGTAGTGGATGTAGCGGAAAGTTTTATGCAATGAAAACTTTTTGAAAAATTGTTTTCGTGCAAGGATCCTAGAGATTGTAGTCTAGACTCGAGAAGTAATCCTGGTTCACTACAATCGCGGCTCTGATACCAATCTGTCACACCCCTTTCTTAGGCGGAAGCACGTGGTGTGATCATGAAAGGTTTTCATTGCATACGATTGGTAAACATACTACATGCTCGTAAAAATAATTCCAAATGCAAAACATTACATAACTGAAAATCATAGTTAAGTGTTTACATCACGGGACAACAAAATGTCTGAACAGTTTACAACTTTATTCAAAAGCAAACATAAACCACATCCACGAGCAAGAGTAAGACCGGGCGCACATCCACTTTAGTTACCTGAAATACATGTGAGTTTTTGGAAAAACGTCAACATAATGTTGGTGTGAATTCATGCAGTGTTTGTATTGAATGTTTAAATACTTGAATGAAAACATGGTATGTAACTTGTAAAACGTATCCGTAACTGAGTACTGCGAATGTAAGTAATATGAGATCGCTAGTGGTTTGCAAGGCCACTAACATGTGTCACGACATAGGAAGCAACCAAACCTAGGCATTTTTGTCGACTTTGACTGAGACACAGAAGCACTCATTGGTAGAAGTAGGCCAAGAGTGGGGTTGCCTGAAACCCATTAGATCTACCCTTTTGTTCCGCGGTCTGAATGTATACGTTGATTAATGGTGCTTATAGTACCCTATTCGGGACATGATCTAGAATGTCTTTCCTTAGTTTTTGTATTCAACAAACCATAACACATGTATTTCCCCAAGTTAGAAAACAAGTAAAAGTTTAAAAGTGGGGACATGAACTCACAACTTTGTGTTCCTTGCGCCGTAAACTTCACTGGATTTCGCTTATCTAGCGTCGTGACCTAAACATGTTTTATTAACGTTAGTCACTAGACTTGTATCGCACAAGTACACGTCACTATCTTTTGTGTATGTGTTCTTGTGTTAAAAATAATTTATATTTTTAACTATGTATCTTACTTATATTATTTTCTCAAAAATAAATATAAGTATCTTGTATTTTTCACCCGAATTATGTATTTTTGTCCAAACTTTATTTCATGTTCATAACTTGTCCAAGTTATTTAATCTATCCAGTAATATATTTTCATAAATATATCTTCTTGTATTTGTCTAAGCATGTTGTATGTGTATTTTGTACTTTCACTCCTTAGGAGTATTTAGTGTATTTTCAAGTCCTAACACACTATTACACATAATACATACTACATCCATTTAGCACACAATTTGGTGATAAATAAATATATATATTTTCCTCAAAAATATACATACTTAATACCAATTATTAATTTGAAGAAATCATCATTTCTTAACACAAAAAGTTAGGGAAACCTTGGTAAATATTTTTAGATATATTTTTAGGGAATAAGTTTCACCAAAACTTATATTTTCTAAGTGTCAAAATTTATAGAAATTTTGACAGAGTTTCCCCTAAAAATGGAGGTTTCCCATGTTTTCAAAACATGTGTTTATTTTCTTTTAAAATCATCACAACAATCAACAACTCATTTAACACTACCGAGTGTCAAAATCAAGTAAATTATACTACATCATGAACTTGAAGCTTTGTAAAAACTTGTAGTAATTTACCATGTTATTTAGTAGGTTTAGTTACCCTTAAAAACATGGTTATTCGTTTGTAAAATTTCTTTATTAAAAGATCTAGTCATTTACAACTTGTAAGATGATTTTTCTAAAAATACTTCTCTTGTATTTTTCTTGTTACAAACATGTTTCTATTCTTGTTTAAACACTAAAAATATTATTAGTTTACTTAGAAACCATGACTTTGTAAGTCTTGTAAATAATCTTGGTTTCTTGAGAAAATTATTTTTGTAATCATCTATTTACAAGAATTGTATTTTGTTTAAACCATCTTTACATAAGAAAACCCATTTCATTATTCAAGTTCATGAAGACATAAAGTATGAAGATCTTAGTCTTTCACAAGATCACCACTTTAACTCACTAGATCATGTGTTTAACCACAATCTAGTAGGCTCCATATGATGTCTAACATTACCAACACTAATAATAAATCAACAAGAACCAAATCAACATATTCAACATGTATTCATATATTTTTAAGCTTATGTTAAAGTATCATGATCATGTTCTTTTGTGTTCATCAAGTTTATCATTGTTCATCATCTTTTAACCAACAACATATGAAGAAATAAGAGATCATGAGGGCTCACCACTAGCAACAAGGCTAGGGAAGATTACTAGAACTTGAAGGTGACAAAAGTGTTGGATAAAAGCAAATGGAGAAGGTTCTTCAAGATCTACAAGCTCTAAACCTTCTTAAACACCTTCTTGCACCATGTAACTAGCTTGGAATGGATGAACAAAGTTTGAAGACGGTGGTGATGGGGTGGTGGCTCACGGCCGTAAGGAGGGAAGAGGGGAGGAGTTTGGTTGGTGTGGAGTGATGAATGAACTCTTATGTTATCTTTATAGTGCTTTGTAAGATTTATCAAATCATAAAGAATCCAAGGAAGTATGGGTGGATCAAAGGAGATCTTAGAAAAGATTTAAGTAGGATATGGTAGGATTTTGAAGGATCATGGTGGGGCCACTCCTTTGGGCCGTAGACAAGCAATGGGGGGGGGGGGGTAAATTGTAACTTGCAAGATTTACATATCTCAAAGAAATCAAGGAAAGATCATGTGAATCCAAAATAAATCTATGAAAGATCAAGTAAGATTTTAAGGGATCTTGGCAAGATTGGCAAATATTTGGTGGGGGCCACCCCTTCATGACCGTAAATAATAATGGGGGGGGGGGGCAAAGTGTAACTTTTAATTCCTATGTACATAATAAGTTAGTTTCAAGTGTAAAGTTTAGGGACTTGATGTGTTATTATGTTATAAGGGGTGTTATGGTGTTCGGGGCCATAACTAGTTCAGAAACATTAAAACAATGCTTCTAGTAATATTTTGATGTTTCGGGTAATGTCCGGTTGTTCGGTTAAATACCGGTTCGTTAAAGTGCTAAATTGCACCGTTTAGTGTCCTTTAAGTATCCTTTTGTAACCCTTTTAATTTCCAACACTTAGGAGGGTATTCTGGATAAATAAACATGAATTCTGCATAATATTTATAGGTTAAAAAGCTGATTATAGCTGAATTATGCTGATTTCTGCATTTAAAGTGCGTTTCGGGTGCTTTTTAGTGTGTATTTTAGCTTCCGGAATGTCTATATGTTAACCCTTGTATGTACTCTTGGGTTTTAATGTATTCTTGTCATTGGACCTACACCTAGGCCCCAATTCTATTGTCTGACTGTTTTCTACTGAATTGTTGACACAGTGTGTCTTACCGGTGAGTTTACAAGTATTTCTGACGCAACGCTATCATTAATGCATAAAGGAATTTCTTGTAGTATAAAACGTGCATGAATTCACAAGTATAGCATGTAATTTAGATGATGTTGACATTTAAGCACATAATTGCAGTCATTAAGTATAAATTGAATTGTATGAAAATTACCGGTTTGGTGCCAGTTGTCACAAAGGGTTTGTTTAAGTGGGTCGAAACATTGTTAAACATGGATTCAAGTAACAGTATGGATATATATCTATATATATATATATATATATGCATGATATGTTTAGACAACCTGTGCATGATGTTGTTTCATATGTATAATTTGATCTTAGATAGGGGGCTGCTGTAATCGATGAAAGCTAGGCTGCAATCATAATTTCGTATGATTTAATAAACTGAGTTTTAGTCTTCTTGAACAATTGTGCATGTATTTTCATGAAAAGTATAAGGATAGATGCCTAAGGTACAACACATATGGAATATGCTAAATTATTTTGTTGGTTCTTAATGATCTAAAAGGGGGTTAAACAGAATGGAATTGGATTTATAGATTGAACCACGTTCTTGAGTATATTAAATGACCACTTAATGGGTTTATTAACTTGTAATGGACATATGAATTGGGCTTTACATACAACCGGGTTAGTCTAATAAACTAATTTATGCTTGTTACTGGTCTGGGCCTTATATGACTTCACCACTGGGCCGACCAGGTTTGGGCCTGGGGTTTGGCCTGATATCCATCCATATGAATGGGCACTCGGGTTAGGCCATTGGGTCTAGTATAGTGTCGGCTACAAATTGATTAAATGGCATAACTCGATAACTTATATAGTATTATTTTGGTGCTACTTATGAAATGTGGTGTGTTAGACATATATGATTAATACACGATTCCTAGGTGTTACGTGTTACATGGTTGTGTATGTGACCGTACTTGAACACGAGTCTGATGTTAATTGGAATCAATAATAGGGAGTGGTCGGTTTAAATAACTAAAATAAGTGCAACTCTCTGCCGAGCACACCAAGGTGAGTTCACTGCTCTTTTCCAAGCATGCATCCCGGGGAGGGATATCGGGTAACATTCTGGGGAGGAACGTCAGGTTAATGGGATGCTTGTTATTACACTCATTGTTTATCACATCTACTGATAGTTGTCGGGGAGGCAACGATGTCGCAACCCCCGATCCCTGATCCCCGGGAATGGGCGGCCGCGAGCCAGTTTCGGTGGTATCGCGTATTGTCTAATTTGGGAGCGGAATTTTCCATCAGGACCGTAGTTAGGAAATATTTATCAGAGTAAAATACCACATTTTCATAGCATTAAACAAATGGGTTAAAACCCAAGTTTTTATTACAAACTAATTTATAGGGATAAACTCCATTTTATTTGAATTAAAACGCCTTCTTTATTTAGGTAACTTTTATAGCCACTTTTCCAAGCCTTCAGTGCTGTCCAGCTGGCTTCTAATTGGCTTTCACATTGTGTTACCTGAAACGCGTTTTAAAAACATTTGTCAATGGGAAATACTGGTAAGTGAATCCCAGTTTAATCAAGAAACATTTATTTAATTTAAACTTAACAGTATTGAGGGCGATTACAATGTTTATATCTACCCAATTACTCATTCAGTACTGTCAATCCTGACTGGTGGGTCATATTACACATTGGCTAACTCTTCGTCCAATGGTAACGTTACCCACATTTTGTATACAAAACCCCAACATACCGGCAGTAATCGTAGAATTACAAAGACTCAATCACTACTAAATTGCATTGTAAAATAGTTAAGGTTTTGTAAAAACTGTTAACAAAAAGGAGATTACTCACATTGCTGTCTTAGATTTTCCGTAAGGGTTTCCTGGTGATAATCTATAATTTACACAAATGCACACGCGTTAGTATAATAACCCATTTTAACATTAGTAATACCCTCCCCGAGACGGCATTCCAACGACTACGTCGGGCAGAACCACGACAGCCGTTACGGAACCCTAGATCAATCGGGCAGTGTATCTAATACGTATCCAGGGGTTATAATACTTACAACGGAGTAGAACTTCGCTATTTAGGGGGGGTATAATACCCGTATAATAAGCCTAGTATTCAAATTTGAGAGAAAAGAAACGTTTGTGAGCGAGTTCGACTGAAGATCTGATGGCCCTTACTTATAGTGCTAAAATCTGTCTTTCTCGCAGCCCGCGTAAGAGTAGCCTAAGGGCTACGCGGCCCGCGTCAAACTCTGGTCAGCGTGTAGCTGATCCGGGTCAGCGAGTAGGGTCGACGTGTGGCTGCAACGTGGTAGCACCGGGCTGCGCCATCTTTTAAGCTTACGCGGCTCGCGTAAGAGTTAAGGGAGGCTTATGCGGCCCGCCTAAAACCCAAAAATCAGATGTTTTGATTATTTTAATAATATTTAATATATTTGGGGCCCGTTTTCTCATATGGAGTGTATTTTAGGACATATTGGGATATTTTAAAATATGTTAGGGTGTCAGAAAAATTATGAGGGTGTCGTTTAATTGAGGATTGTTATATCCTCCCCACCTTGTTTTAGAGCTCGTCCTCGAGATCTACTGGAACAAGTGTGGATATTTCCTTTGCATTTCAGATTCAAGCTCCCATGTGTACTCAGGTCCTCTTTTGGAGTCCCACTTCACTTTGACCAGAACTAATCTCTTATGCTTGAGATTCTTGACTTTCCTGTCTTCAATCTGTAGAGGCCTTTCTACAAACTTGAGTTGTTCATTCACCTCAAGATCTTTAAGATGTACTATTAGTGATTCATCAGCTAAGCATTTCTTGAGATTAGATACATGAAACATATCATGTATTCCTGCCATTTCCTCTAGCAGTTGTAGCTGATAGGCTACAGGTCCTATTCTTCTAATAATCTCAAAAGGTCCAACATACCTGGGACTTAGCTTTCCTCTTTTGATGAATCTTTCTACTCATTTCCAAGGAGAGACTTTTAACAATACTTTATCTCCAACTTGAAATTCTAATGGTTTTCGTCTGTTATCAGCGTAGCTCTTCTGTCGATCACGTGCTGCTTTCAGTCGTTCCTTGACTTGAATGATCTTGTCGGTTGTTTCTTGCACTATCTCAGGTCCAGATAGTTGCTTTTCCCCAATTTCTGCCCAACAGACTGGGGTTCGGCACTTTCGTCCATAAAGTGCTTTGAATGGTGCAGCATTGATACTTGTGAGATGACTATTATTATAAGAAAATTCTATTAAAGGTAAGTGATCGTCCCAATTACCTCCGAAATCAATTACACAGGCTCTAAGCATGTCTTCCATTGTTTGGATTGTCCTTTCGCTTTGTCCGTCCGTTTAAGGATGATAAGCTGTGCTCAGATTTAACTTGGTTCCCATGGCTTTTTGGAAACTTGACCAAAAATGAGAGGTAAATCGGCTATCTCTATCAGAAACAATTGATAAAGTAATTCCATGTAATGAAACAATTTCATTTACATACAATTTGGCTAATTGTTCCAAACTGAAAGTTTCTTTCATTGGTAGGAAATGAGCTGACTTGGTTAGCCTATCTACAATCACCCAGATTGTATCATTTCCTTTCTTCGTTTTGGGTAGTTTGGTAACAAAATCCATTGTTATCAATTCCCATTTCCACACTGGCATTTCTAACTGTTGTAACAAATCTGAGGGTTTCTGGTGTTCAGCTTTAACTTGTGAACATGTTAAACATTTAGAAACATAGGCTGCTATATCTTTCTTCATTCCTATCCACCAGAAAATTTTCCTTAAATCCTGGTACATTTTATCATTTCCTGGATGCATCATATACTTAGACTTATGGGCTTCTTCTAATATACGATGATGTAGGTTTCCTAATTTAGGTATCCACATTCTCTTCTTATGGAATCTCCAGATTCCATCTGTTCCTTGTTCTAATTCCTTAATCATACCTTTTAGTTTTTCAGTATCATCCTTGATTACCGATTCTTGTGCTTTTCTGATTTGATCATTTAAATCTACTTGTAGATTTAATTTAAGAGAACGTACCCTTTTTGGCTTTTCATGATACTTTCGACTTAAAGCATCTGCCACTACATTTGCTTTTCCTTCATGGTACTGGATATCGCAATCATAATCACTAAGCATCTCCATCCATCGTCTTTGTCGCATATTTAACTCTTTTTGCCCGAAAACATACCTTAAACTCTTATGATCAGTGAATAAGGTAAACTTATTACCATAAAGGTAATGTCTCCAAATCTTAAGGGCAAAATTATAGCTCCTAGTTCTAGATCATGGGTTGAATAATTCTCTTCATGATTCTTAAGTTGTCTAGATGCGTAAGCTATAACCTTTTGATGTTGCATTAATACACATCCATAACCTAACTTAGAAGCGTCACAACAGACTACAAAGTCTTCAGTTCCTTCTGGTAACGCTAGTATGGGTGTATTGGTTAATCTTTGCTTAAGAATTCTAAATGCCTCTTCTTGTTTTGGTCCCCATTCAAACTTAATGGATTTACAGGTTAACTTAGTTAAAGGAATGGCTATTCTAGAAAAATCTTGAATAAATCTTCTATAATAACCGGCCAATCCTAAGAAACTTCTGACCTCGGTTGGTGATTCAGGGGTTTTCCATTTAGTAATCGCCTCGATTTTTGTTGGATCCACATGAATTCCTTCATGATTCACTAAATGTCCAAGAAATTGTACCTGTTCTAACCAAAATTCGCACTTTGAAAATTTAGCGTAAAGCTTTTCTTTTCTTAATAGACTTAAAAGTGCGTGCAAATGCTTTGCATGATCCTCTTTACTCTTAGAGTAAATTAGAATATCATCTATGAAGACAATTATGAATTTATCCAAATATGGATTACATATTCGGTTCATCATGTCCATAAATGCGACTGGGGCATTGGTTAAACCAAATGGCATGACAGTAAATTCATAATGGCCATACCTTGTTCTGAATGCGGTCTTAGGAATATCCTCTTCCTGTACCTTTAATTGATGATATCCTGACCTTAAATCGATTTTAGAGAAAAATCGAGCTCCTTGCAGTTGATCGAATAGATCGTCGATTCTCGGTAATGGGTACCGATTCTTAATTGTGACTTTGTTCAATTCACGGTAATCAATGCACATACGCATTGATCCGTCCTTCTTTTTAACGAATAAAATCGGCGCTCCCCATGGCGATGAGCTTGGCTGTATGAATCCTTTTTCTAGCAATTCATCTAATTATTTTTTTTCAGTTCCTGCATTTCGGTTGGTGCCAAACGATAAGGTGCTTTGGCAATTGGTGCTGTTCCAGGTAGCAGGTGTATTCTGAATTCAACTTCTCTATCTGGTGGTAGCCCTGGTAATTCTTCTGAAATACATCTGAAAACTGAGACACTACTGGAATGTCTTTTAATTCTTTTCCTTTAGTGTTAGTTATTATGGAAATCAAATACACTATAGATCCTTTTCTTTTATAGTTTGCAGTTTTCATCACAGAGATGAATTTTGTGGACCAAGAGGGCTTATCTCCTTTAATTGTGATCTTTTCACCTTTTGGTGAATTTACTTGGATTGACTTTTGATCACATAAAATACTGGCTTTATTGGCTATTAACCAATCCATTCCTAATACAACATCAAATCCCATCAGATTCATGGGATAAAGGTTTGCAATAAACTTTTGATTTAAAATTTCTATTCTTGCTCCCTGCAAGATTTCATAAATCCTAACAGTTTCTCCATTAGCTGTCTCTACTAGACATTCTTGTGGTAGTTTAGTTAATGACTGATTTAGAAGTTTGCAAAACGAAGTATTAATAAAACTTTGGTTCACACCAGAGTCAAATAATACTTTAGCAAATACATCATTAACTAAAAACGTACCAGCTATCACGTCTGGAATCATCTTGGCTTCATCTGCAGTCAGAACAAATGCCCTGGCATTTTTAGTGTTCTTGTTGTTCACAGCTGGAGCTAGTTTTGGACAGTTTGGCTTGATATGTCATTGTTCTCCGCAGTTATAGCATACTCTATTGTTGGCTTTCCTCCTGCAGTCTTCTTCCTTATGGCCTGATATTTTGCAGAAATTGCAATATATGGAGCATTTTCCAGAATGCTTCCTTTTGCAATACTTGCAATAAGGTGCAGATGTACAACCCATATTCCTACGGTTGAAATTCCCATAACGGAATTCTTGAGTAAGTCTTTGGTGTCACACCCCTTTCTGCGGCGGAAGCACGAGGTGTGATCATGAAAGGTTCTCATTGCATACGAAAAGTAAACATACTACATGCTCAAAAATATCTTCAAATATTACATTACTGAAAACATATGTCAAGTGTTTACAGCACGAGATATCATATTGTCTTAAAAGTCACAACTTTATTTAAAGATAGACAAAGCGACATCCACGAGCATGAGTAAGACCACGCGCACATCCATCCTAGTTACCTGAAATACATGTGAGTTTTGGAAAATCATCAACATAATGTTGGTGTGAATTCATGCTGTTTTGTATTTCATGTTTGTATACTTTGTATGAAAACATAGTTTGTGAGTAAATCAAGTTTTCATATGTAAATCCAGTTTCATGTGTACACCACGTACATCTGTATAATTCAATTTCTTCTTGAGTACCCCACGTACTTCAAGTTATTTATCAATCTTTCTTGAGTACCCCACGTACTTCAAGTTATATATCAATTCTCTTGAGTACCCCACGTACTTCAAGTTATTTATCAATTCTCTTGAGTACCCCACGTACTTTAAGTTATTTATCAATTCTTGTATGGTATGAATTTTATGTAAATACAGTATTTCTGTAATTATCAGATTGTTAATGGGTTGCAAAGCCATTAACATGTGACACGTCATAGGAAGTCACCAAACCTAAGGCATTTAATTGGTATATTCTGAGACACAAAAGCACCACTCGATTCTCGCCCCGACCGAGTGTGAGGCTGCCAGGCACCTGTTAGATCTAACCTTTTGTTCTGCGGTCTAGGTATATTGTTGATTAATGGTGCTTCTGTACCCTATTCGTGACACTATTTCTCATAACGCCTCCTACTTGGTTCTCGTTCTCACCAAGCGCGTTTCTTGTTATCATTTCTCATAGCGCCTTATACTTGGTTCTCGTCTCACCAAATGCGCTTCTCATATTCATATATTTCGTCACACTTGGTTCTCGTTCTCACCAAGTGTACTTCTTGTATTTATATTTCGTCACACTTGGTTCTCGTTCTCACCAAGTGTACTTCTTGTATTTATATCATACCATTTATAAATATTGTACTTTTGTACATGTATTTCACCCCCGAAGTTATAAAAACTGAAAACAGTTAAAGAGAAAAGGGGGAGCATGAACTCACAACTTTGCGTTCCTAGCGTCGTAAACTCCACCGGATTTGCTTAATTAACGTCGTAACCTATACGCGTTTTCTTAACGTTAGTCACTAGACTTGTGTCGCACAAGTACAGTCACTCTCTTTTGTGTATATATTCTTGTGTTAAAAATATTCCATATTTTTAACTACGTACCTTACTTATATTATTTTCTTCAAACATAAATATAAGTCTTTTGTGTTTTGCACTTTGCACCCGAATTATGTTTCTTGTATTTTGTATGTGTATTTTTATATTTATACTCCTCATGAGTATTTAGTGTATTTTTAAGTCTTAATACACTAGCACGTATAACACATACTATATACACTTAGCACAAAATTTGGTGATAAAATAATATATATTTTTCTCTCAAAAATATATATACATAATATCCATTTTTATTCTTCAAGAAATCACCATTTCTTATCATCAAAAATTAGGGAAACCTTAGTAATACTTTTAAACATATTTTTAGGGAATAAGTTTCTCAAAAACTTACATTTTTCTAAGTGTCAAAATTTATAAAAATTTTGACAGAGTTTCCCCTAAAAATGGAGGTTTCCCACGTTTTCAAAACGTGTGTTTATTTTCTTTTAAATCATCATCAATCATCAATAATCATCAACAACAATTTATCAACAATATCCGTCAACAATAATCACTAATTTCATGAACTTGAATATTTACAAAAATGTGTAGTAACTTACTAGCACATTTAGTAAGTCTTGTTATCTTTAAAAATAAGTTTAACTTCTTAAAAACTTTATTTTTAAAGAATATGAAGTTTTACAACTTCTAGTCGGTTTTTACGAAAATTATTTCTTTGTTAAAACCTTTGTTTCACAAGTATCCATACACTTGTTTGTTCACAAAAACCACTTTTGTTTGTGTAAGACCCGGTTTAGAACATGTGATTTCTTTAAAGTGTGGTTCTTCAAAAATACCACTTGCAGATACGTAGATCCGCTAGTTTTAAACACCAATGTACAGGTTAAATTACTTTTACACAAGTAAAATATTTTACACAAGTTCATGTCTTTAGTGTGGTAGAGTTTCGCCTTTTAACCCTTGTAGTAACCAAAAACGAGCTTATGTGAAGATCCATGATCTTACAAAGTCGGGTTAAACGATGATCCGAGCTACCACATCATAGATCGGGTCTCAAAAATCTCATATTCCAAATACTACAACTTTTACACAACACATGTGTTATTAACCACCATTTTAGTATTTTTACTAGACTTTAAAGCTTCAAAATGTAAGTTAACGATATTTAACCGACAATATTCCTTTTAACCACCTTAGATAAGCTTAAAAACAAGTTTTAAGTGTTATACCTCTAGCTCAAGGCTAGGGAAGATCTTTGATGAAAAACGCGTGGATAAAAGCTAACGGTGGAGGTCCTTCGCGTTCCGAGTGCACAAGAGCTCCTAATACGCGATCCTTGATGTATGTATGATCTTGGAATGATGAGACCAAGAGCCGAAAATATGATGGGTGTGGTGAGGAGTTCGGCCGAGAGTGGGAGGGCAAGAGAGAAGAGTGAGTGAGTTGGTGTTGAGTGGTGAAAATTATGTGTAGGTTAAGTTATGTATTAGCATGTTCTTATAGGCAATCCATTTGTGTATTACCCACTAGATCTTGTGTCAAGTAGATATTAGGCAAGATTGGATTAACAAATCTACTAAGTACATGGCATGTCCCCTAGGGGACGGTTTTGGTTAGGGGGGGGGGTCCCTTGGTTCGAAATCAACTAGTAGTTAGGGAGTTTAGTTTAGTTAATTAGGTTAACTAAGTATTTAACTTAGTTAGTTGCATGTTATGTGTTATGACGGGTGTTAGGGTAATCAGGGACCCTAACTGGCTCAGAAAAATATAAATAGTGAAAATACTAATATTTTCATGTTCCGGGTAAAGTCCGGTTGTTCGGTTACACACCGATTCGTTAAAGTGCTAAATTACACTTTTTAGTGTCGTTTAAGTGTCTTTTTGTAACACTATCGGTTCCCAACACTTAGGGAAATATTCTGGATAATAAAACGACATTTCTGCATAATATTTATATGTCTAAATGCTGATTTATTGTTGAATTGTATAAATTCTGCACTTAAAGTGCGTTTCGGGTGCTTTTTAGTGCTTGTTTTTGCTTTCGCAATGTCTATAAATTTTACCCTTACATATACTCTAGGGTTTTAATGTATTTTTGTTGTCGGACCTACACCTAGGCTCCAATTTTATTGTCGGGCTGCTTTCTGCAGTTCCGTTGACACATTGTGTCTTACCGGTGAGTTTACTATTATTCTGACGCAACGCTCTTGTTTATGCATAACGCAATATTTTGTAGTATACAACATGCATGAATTCACTTGTTTAATCATGTGTTCAGACATTGCTGACAATTAAACTCATAATTGCAGTCATTAAGCAATAATTATAGTGTACGGAAATTACCGGTTTGGGCCAGTTGTCACATTTGGGTTAGGTTTCTCCTCTTTTCTTCTTCTCTAGTACGGATTAATTCATCTGTCAAGGTATTCGCTAGTTCTACAGCTTCTTCTATAGTTTGCGGTCTAGCTGCCTTGACTACATGTCTAATCTCTCAGATTAATCCCCAGATGTAACGGGAGATTAACATTGGTTCAGGTGATGCAAGGGTTGGCACTATTCTAGCATATTCAAAGAATGTGGTAGTGTAACCCTTACTATCTACCCCGGTCATTCTTAAGTTTAAGAACTTATTTGCTATCTGTTCCTTTTCATTGGGAGGGCAGAATTTCCTTTCTACCATATTCTTAAATTCTTCCCATTCCATGTTGTAAACCCTATCACTTCCTCTTGATTGGAGGATAGTGTTCCACCATTCTAAGGCTGAGTTCTTAAACAGATTAGAAGCAAACATTATTTTGTCTTCTTCAGCACACTTGCTTATTTTTAAAACAGCCTCAGTCTTCTCTATCTAGCGTAGAGCTGCAATGGGTCCTTCATTGCCCGAGAATTCTATTGGTTTACAGGACCAGAATTCCTTGTAAGAACAACCATAAGACACGGTTCTTCTTCTTTTGGGAATGGGCACTTGAAGTATGGGTCCATTGTTCACGCTGTTTTCTAGTTCAATTGGTCGCTTACTGCTATGTTTACTTTTATTATTCGCTTCTTGAATCGTTTGAATAATAAATGGCATTGCATCTATAATTCCTTGTGCCACTATGTGTTGAACGACACTATTATCCATTTGGTTTCCATTGTTATTGATCCTCAGATTCTCATTAACCACGTTAATGTTACTCTGGTTATCGTTATTCAGATTTCCTTGATTTCCTTCGTCGGCCATCTGAATTTTAAACAATTACCCCATATTAATATCACAAAATAATATTAATATAGTCAATCACATGACACACATTTTTGCCAAAAGCGTCGATCATTGCAACTTTACTCTATTTATCTATTATGCATCTATTACACACCAGTACTGAAATAAAAATTACAATACCAACTGAAATAGAATTACACTAATAGTAATAGGCATCCGTACACACATATCTTGTTTTATTTAATTTAATTTTTATTTTATTTTATTATTATTATATTATTATTACTATTACCGTCTCCTCCATCACATCACGGATATGGATTCATCCAAAAATCCATATTGCGCTCGTCGTACTTCCAGACGAGTCGCTCTCCCACCTGTCGCATTCTTTCACTACTTTCTATAATTTCCTCACCAAATGTCCTAAGTTCTTGTACGTTTTCTGCACTCATTGGGGGTGCATGTTCTAGGACTGGGTTCGGAATCTGGGGTGCTGGTTCCTGGTGTGGGGGTGTAGGTGTCTGGAATTGGTAAGGATCTTCTAAGATCTCCCTAATGTATTCATCGTAGAAATAGGGATCTAAAGGGTCCAAACCTAGGTAGGCTCCTATGTTCTGCATGGGTGTGACTTCATGTATCGGGTAGCGCTGCATATAGTCCCTAACGTCATCCCACCAGGGATCGTAATTTGGGTCTAAGGGGTTTGGTGCTGGTACCCTAGGTATTTCTTCTAGATTGAAGTCATGCATCTCTACTTCGTTTTCAGGGTTTTCTATCTCCATTGGTTGGTCAGGGATTGGCAGTTGTGGTTGGGGTGCTATTATTTGCGATATGTCTCTTTCTTGGCTGCTGCTAGTGCTTTCTGATCTTGAAACTTTTTCATACGCTTCCTACGCTCGTGTGCCCCTCTACTGAACCATCCCCTCTTTTTCTGAGGAAATGGCTCTTCTGACTGAGCCTTAAACACAAAGATTCCTTCTTCCGTATCAGCAGAGTACCCTGAGAGGGCAGGCTGAGAAGAGGAGGTGCCTTCGCTTCTAGGCGAACCAGAAAATTGACGGTACGCGTCAGATAGTCCTTGGTTGCTCATACTGTAAACTAACAGATAGTCAAATAACACATAACAATAAATACAGTTATGCACGTATTTTCGTAATTTATTTCCTAACACTTTACATTTTGATGTCAGCAGAACACCTATGTGGCTGAATCAGTGGCTTAGCTCTGATACCACCTTCTGTCGTAACCCCCGATCCCTGATACCCGGGAACGGGCGGCCGCGAGCCAGTTTCGGTGGTATCGCGTATTGTCTAATTTGGCAGCAGAATTTTTCATCAGGACCGTAGTTAGGAAATATTTATCAGAGTAAAATACCACATTTTCATAGCATTAAACAAATGGGTTAAAACCCAAGTTTTTATTACAAACTAATTTATAGGGATAAACTCCATTTTATTTGAATTAAAACGCCTTCTTTATTAAGGTAACTTTTATAGCCACTTTTCCAAGCCTTCAGTGCTGTCCAGCTGGCTTCTAATTGGCTTTCACATTGTGTTACCTGAAACGCGTTTTAAAAACATTTGTCAGTGGGAAATACTGGTGAGTGAATCCCAATTTAATCAAGAAACATTTATTTAATTTAAACTTAACAGTATTGAGGGCGATTACAATGTTTATATCTACCCAATTACTCATTCAGTACTGTTAATCCTGACTGGTGGGTCATATTACACATTGGCTAACTCTTCGTCCAATGGTAACGTTACTCACATTTTGTATACAAAACCCCAACATACCGGCAGTAATCGTAGAATTACAAAGACTCAGTCACTGCTAAATTGCATTGTAAAATAGTTAAGGTTTTGTAAAAACTGTTAACAAAAAGGAGATTACTCACATTGTTGTCTTAGATTTTCTGTAAGGGTTTCCTGGTGATAATCTATAATTTACACAAATGCACACGCGTTAGTATAATAACCCATTATAACATTAGTAATATCCTCCCCGAGACGGCATTCCAACGACTACGTCGGGCAGAACCACGACAGCCGTTACAGAACCCTAGATCAATCGAGCAGCGTATCTAATACGTATCGAGGGGTTATAATACTTACAATGGAGCAGAACTTCGCTATTTAGGGGGGTATAATACCCGTATAATAAGCCTACTATTCAGATTTGAGAGAAAAGAAACGTTTGTGAGCGAGTTCGACTGAAGATCTGATGGCCCTTACTTATAGTGCTAAATTCTGTCTTTCTCGCGGCCCGCGTAAGAGTAGCCTAAGGGCTACGCAGCCCGCATCAAACTCTTGTCAGCGTGTAGCTGATCCAGGTCAGCGAGTAGGGTCGACGTGTGGCTGCCACGTGGCAGCACCGTGCTGCGCCATCTTTTAAGCTTACGCGGCCCGCGTAAGAGTTAAGGGAGGCTTACGCGGCCCGCCTAATACCCAAAAATCAGATTTGTTGATTATTTTAATAATATTTAATATATTTGGGGCCCGTTTTCTCGTATGGAGTGTATTTTAGGACATATTGGGATATTTTAAAATATGTTAGGGTGTCGGAAAAATTATGAGGGTGTCGGTTTAATTGAGGATTGTTATAAACAAGGTTATTAGTTGATAGCGTTATTAGGTTTGACACCCTCACACTGTACCGGGGAGGATGGGCGTGAACTAATTTCCTTAAAGCATGACCAATGTTTTGATATAGACATTGGGGTTGGGCAAATACATCTTGTCGCCATCTGTGGTAATCGAGTTAATAACAACAACAAATCAAATTATTGAACTATTGAACTGTTTTATACACATACCTGGTAACTAAACGCATTAACAAAACTTTGAACTCACCAGCGTCGTCTGACACACTTGTCTGCATGCTTGTAGGTCGTTAGATGTCTTGGATTGGAACTTGCTGTCTGGAGTAGCTGGAGTGGTCATGGGTCGACTGGAAGGATTTATGTGATTGATTTCTTGATACTATACATTGATTTTGAAACTGTTTAACTTTGGTTTATCATTTGCTTCCGCTGAACATGTTGGTTTTCATTTAAACTTATTGATGGTATTTTCATTAATAATTGAGGATTTTAATTATAAACTTGTATGGGTTTAATGTAATTAGTGGCTCGTTGTTGGTACGTCACACGCCTAGCAGGGACATTCCCTAGGTGGTATTTTGAGGGTGTGACATAGGGGGTCCGGGTCGCGGGTTGCGGCCCGCGACAACCCCATATATTTGCTTTTATTTGATTTTTATAATTATTTAGGTATTTTAGGTCCGTTAACGAGTATTCAGGGTATAATAGGAACATTTAGGGGTGTCAGGGGTGTTTTAGGAGGGTTGTTATATCCTCCCCACCTCGATTTAAATCTCGTCCTCGAGATCTACTGGAACAGGTGTGGATATTTCCTTTTCATTTTTTACTCGAGTTCCCAAGTGTATTCTGGTCATCTCTTGGAGTCCCATTTCACTTTGACCAGAACTAATCTCTAGTGTCTGAGACTCTTGATCTTTCTATCTTCAATCTGAAGAGGTTTCTCTATAAACTTAAGTTTCTCATTTACCTCTATGTTGTCACACCCCGACCCGCAGCGGAAAGGTACGAGGCATGATGATTGCCCATAGCTCATGACGTCTAATTATTGTTTCAATATTTAAAGCATATCCATTTAAATAGTCACATAACATATAATAATCAAAATTGTTCATACATTGTTCAAAACAAACATATCAAGATTTCAATTTATTTTCCTAAGGCCCATGCTACGTGTCCACATCACTTGATCATCAACTTTAAAAACCTGCACCACGTTAGAAAAATATATTTTTGGGTCAACAAATATGTTGGTGAATAATTTCCTCCGTTTTATAGAAAACAATTTTATATTTATTTCTTTAAAAAAATATTTTTAACATGCACCTCAAGGTTAGTGTGTAAATAGTCTCATATCATCAACATAGTCAACATATCCATAAATCCAAATTTACCAAACAAGAATACACCATCAATAACAACACAAACAACCAAAATAAATAGACTCCTGATAATAGCGTGCATTAGGCTCAAGCCCCGAGGAGCGAGTCTAATACCGTTGGCGATACTAGGCTACAACCCATGGCCGTGGGGAACCTAGTTAGCCGTGGATCCGCTAGACACAATAGCATGCAATCGACTTGACATCGGATAGCATATAGAATAATAGAATACACAGAAGACATTCACATAGTAACACTTGATCATAGCATGTTAAGTAAATCGAAAAATGTAACATGATGCACCCCAAAATTTGAAAAGTTAAAAAGCGGAAAGTGGAAGAGATTACTCACAGCTTACGAAGAGACGTTCCACGAGAATTAACGCACGAACTGGAATATGTGGAATTCTAAGATAATAACCGTTTGTAAATAATAGACATACTAATCGAAAGGATAACCTATTGATTTTAGGAAATTGGGTTTTCCTATTTGGGGACTTGGAAATATATAAAATCATATTCGTTCAACAAAGAAACAACTAAAACTATAGTTATATATGTATTAGAATTTTATTAAAACAGCAAAATTATAAAATTACCATTTTAATGGTTTTCAAATATTTGACAAAGCCAATAATTAAATAAGTTCATGAACACATCTAATTATCATATATAATAGATTTATTGATTGTCACAAAATTTTAATTTAAAAACAATAATTTTATAATGGGAATGATTTGTATAACAGTTTCACCCATTATTTAATTGCATAATAGTTATCAAAAATTATAGAAATACTCTATAAAAATTCTATAACAATTATACACCCTCTAAAAATCAGTAGGAATATTTATAAATTTTATGTGTGACAATCTTGTATTTTAAATAATTAAAACATATATATATGTATATATATATATATATATATATATATATATATGGAGAGGATCATGAGAAAACTAGATATAAATGAGAAAACCAAAAAACTAACCAAAAAAGCACTAAAAAGGAGGGTGGAGACTTTTAATGAAGGAGGGGTAAAATTGGAAAAAAAAATATAACTTTTCAAACATTTCCCATTTCTCCATACGTTATCATTTTAAAACAAAAATGGCACCATAAGATCACAAATTTTTGTATCTTTCATTCAAGTATATTCGAGCATATTTTTTATGACATAAAAAAAGATTTATGGTGTCGTCTTGTTTTCAATACTATTATTATAGTAGTGCACATGTGCAATATAACATGTACTACAATTGCATTACATGCTTAAAATTAGCTTTTTGAGTCTAGTTTAGCTTTTAGGGTTAGTTTTTTTTGGAGGTTTAGGATTAGGATTAGGTTTTTGGGTGTGGGGGGGGAGGGGGGTTTAGGTTTTTGGGGGGTGGGGGTGGGGGGGTTTAGTTTTTTTTTCGGGTTTACAATTGCATTACATGCTTAAAATTAGCTTTTTGAGTCTAGTTTAGCTTTTAGGGTTAGTTTTTTTGGAGGTTTAGGATTAGGATTAGGTTTTTGGGTGTGGGGGGGAGGGGGTTTAGGTTTTGGGGGCGTGGGGGTGGGGGGGGGGGTTTAGGTTTTTTTCGGGTTTATGTTTAGGGTTTAGTTTTAGGTTTTCGGGAGGGTGGTGGGTGGGGGGGGGGGGGTTTAGGTTTTTGGGGGGTGGGGGGGGGGTTAGGCTTTTGGTGGGAGGGTGAATTTAGGTTTTTGGGGGGTGTGGGGTTTAGGTTTTTTTTTTGGGGGGGGGGGGGTGTCGGTGGGGGGTGGGTTAAGTGGTTTAAGCTTTATGTATTAGTGCACATGTGCAGTACAACCAAATTTTTTTTTTTTTTTTTTTTTGAAAATTTTTTTCTAGGCATAAAAACTTGCGATTTTTTTATTAAAAATTGTAAATAAAAAAATTGGTATGTTTTTAGGTTTTTTTAGTTAGTTTTTTGGTTTTCTCATTTAAACTAGTTTTCTCATGATCCATCCCCTATATATATATATATATATATATATATATAGGGGAAAGTGAATATGTAGCTGTTATACATCTAAGTTAGATGCGAAACTCATCAATACGACGTATTTTTGATTAAAATCCATTAAAACCCTTTAATTTATCTCATCTGTTCGTCAGTTTCTAACAACCTCTCTCCCAACTCTTCAATCCAACAAATTCAATATGGCATCGATCTGCAGACTGGTTATTGCCTTACAGTAGTCGATCAAAATTAAAAGTCAAAATCAATCAGTTATATGTTTCTCTCAATAGTTGATGAATTGCTTTTCTCGATCAAAATCACAATTAATCTTTCAGTTTCGTTATTATGCCTAAACCAATTTGCAAGTTACATGCTTTTCTAGATTTTATTCCAAAATCTAAATAAATCATATGTTTCTCTCAATTTTTGGTGAATTGCATTACACATGTTTGTTGAAATGCTTTCAATAAAAGTTACTAAGATTTCATTACTACTGTTATCTGTTTAAGTGTGAGACTTTATGACGATGATCATACATATGGATTTAAGGATTTGATTGGAGATTGATGAAGTCAGTGGCAATCAAACAGGAGAACGAAGAGCGGTAGATGTTGATAGTGAATTGGATTATGATACCAAGATAGAATATTAATAATTTAGGGATTTGATTGAGTTTAATCAAAACTACGTCGTTTTGAGGGTTTCACATCTAACTTAGATGCATAACAGCCTCATATTCACTTACCCTGTAGGTATATATATCCATTTTATATTTATGAATTCCCCAAAAATTAATGAAAATTATATAAAAAATTTCCTAATGTTTATATAATCTGAAATACCCAATAAATTATTTATTTAATTTATTTAAAACTTAACTTGTATTTTTATTCGATTTATCTAGTGATTAAAACATAAATAATTCACCAAAATTCCAATTGACATCTAAAAATTCCCAAAATTTAAACCCAATACACTAGTATGATATATAACAATTTTATACTTACAATTTCATCAAAACACAAGTCTAAATCTAAAAGCCCCAAATTCTATGTATGAAGAACCCTAATTTCAACTAAAATTAAATTCGGATAAATTAGCCTTCTATCTCGGAAATTGATAGAGGGCTTTTGTAGAGAATGAAAAATTAAGCAAGTTGGCATTTGGAATCACCTGAAAAGGTTGAGAATTGAAGGAGATATAGTCCGCACAAGTTACAAGCCCTAGAATGTTCTTCGATTAAATTCGCAATGTAGAGATGATGAAATGGAGAAATTTCAATGAGGTTTTGCGTTTTTTGATCAGAAGAACAAATGGTAAAATTTTTGGAGGCTAATTCCATGAATTGGAGAAATACCTCAAATGTGTTCTTGAAGTTCATAAATGTAGGAACAATTGTTGTTAATCAAACTCTTTTCTGACGATTAGAATGGAATTAGTGCCAATGATCTCTAGATCAAGTGGTGGAGGACGTGTATTTCTCTTGAGAGATGCAGGTTCAACTCCCACTTTGTGCAGAGTGAGGCACTGGTGGGCAATGATAGGAGACCCAGGGAAACCTGGGTTGGATCCTTGAGCCAAACAGGGTTTACCGGTAATTTCACTGTCGTGCCTATGGGCGGGTGGGTTACCGGGTTTTCCCCGGAATTGGTGGTGGACTCGGGTTACTCTCATAGTACTCCGTTTGTCCAGTGGGTGCCCCGAGAGTGCTCGGGATTGAGTTTGTTGGCCGTTCAAAAAAAAAGAATGAAATTAGTTAATACACATCATTGCTCCTCATAATTACGAGTTTATGGATGTCATTTTGGAGTTCAAACGGCAATAAAAAAACGTTACAGAATGTTATTTAAAGTCATCAAGTCGGCTGGGCTTGTTCAAGGAAGAAGAAAAGATCAAATGTTGCTGGGGAGATTTGCGTTTATAAAAGACACGTGTTCAGCTTTCATCACCCTCACACAAGTGGTGCAGTGGTGTGTTGTTTGCTTTCAAACGCTGGGGTGTTTTGTTCGACTCTCGTACTCTGCGTTTCTTTTTTTTTTTTATTTAGTAACATCAGTTAAGTTCATTTTAAAATTAGAACATATCCCAGATGCAGCCCAATGGTTTGTCAAGGTTGGGGTCTCGGGTTTGAGTCCCACTCTTTTTGTTTCTTTAGAATTTAAACCTTTCAGCAGTTACAACTAGGCCCTTGCTGTTTGTGAATTCCACTAACTCAACTAACTGAAAACACTAACTTAGTTAGTGTGTTGCATTCTTAGGACTAACCGATAAACTAACTTAGTTAGGGTATTTCCTTTATAAAGCTAACGACCTAACTAACTAACTTAACTAGATTTATTAACCAAATTAGTTAACTTGTGTATTAGATATAGTTTCCATTAATTACAAGAATAGCCCCTTAACTTATAACTTTGAAGTTTCGAAAATTAAACCCTTTATTTAAAACTTGTTTTGACCGCCAAGTTTAATGTAGTTAATTATTTCCTTTATAACTAATAACCGAGTTAATCGAGGTTCGCTTATCTACCTCCCCGTTTATACTGGTTTTAACCCAGCGCAAAATGTGACGAGATATTAGAAATATCTAAAAATTCTTCTTCTTATTATTATTTTATTTAATTGATAAGGGTCCGGTTTTACAATCCGGGTCGGATTTCGAAGGCCCGATTTTGACGGATATTACATATGTCCTTAAGAGGTATCATTAATGATTCGTCTGCTAAGCACTTTTTGAGATTACATACATGAAATACATCATGTATTCCTGCCATTTCCTCTGTCAGTTGTAGCTGATAAGTTACAGGTCCTATTCTTCTAATAATCTCAAAAGGTCAAACATACTTGGGGCTTAGCTTTCCTCTTTTAATAAATCTGACTACTACTTTCCATGGAGAGACTTTTAACAATGCCTTATCTCCAACTTGATATTCCAAAGGTTTTCGTCGGTTATCTGCATAACTCTTTTGACAATCTCGTGCTGCTTTTAGTCTTTCCTTGACTTGAATAATTTTGTCCATTATTTCTTGTACTATCTCTGGTCCAGATAGTTGTTTTTCTCCAATCTCTGCCCAACAGACTGGAGTTCAGCACTTTCGTCCATAAAGTGCTTCAAACAGTGCAACATTAATGCTAGTATGATAGCTGTTATTGTAGGAAAATTCTATTAATGGTAAATGATCATCCCAATTTCCTCCAAAATCAATTACACAGGATCTAAGCATATCTTCCATCGTCTAGATTGTCCTTTCGCTTTGTCTGTCCGTTTATGGATGATAAGTTGTGCTTAGATTTAACCTGGTTCCCATTGCTTTTTGGAAACTAGTCCAAAAATGAGAAGTAAAACGGCTATCTCTATCAGATACAATAGATAAAGGAATTCCATGTAATGAAACTATTTCATTTACATATAGCTTGGCTAATTGTTCCATACTGAAAGTTTCCTTCATTGGTAAGAAATGAGCAGATTTGGTCAATCTGTCTACAATCACCCAGATCGTATCATTACCTTTTCGTGTCTTGGGTAATTTCGTAACAAAGTCCATTGTTATTAATTCCCATTTCCATATTGACATCTCTAATTGTTGTAATAATCCTGAAGGTTTCTGATGTTTAGCTTTAACCTGTGAACAGGTTAGACATTTAGCAACGTAGTTTGCTATATCCTTTTTCATTCCTATCCACCAGAAATTTTTTCTTAGATCTTGATACATCTTATCACTTCCGGGATGTATCGTATACTTAGATATATGGGCTTCTTCTAGAATTTTGTGGCGTAGGTTTCCTTGTTTAGGTATCCACATCCTTTTCTTATGGAACTTCCAAATTCCATCTGATCCTTGTTCTAATTCCTTAATCATTTCTTTTAAACCTTCAGCATCATCCTTCATTGCTGTTCCAGTACCTCTCTAATTTGCTTATTTAAATCTACCTGTAGATTTAATCTAAGAGAGCGTACTCGTTTTGGCTTCTCATGATACTTTCGACTTAAAGCATCAGCTACTACATTAGCTTTTCCTGCATGATACTGGATATCACAATCATAATCGCTAAGAATTTCCATCCATCGCCTCTGTCTCATATTTAATTTCTTTTGCCCGATACCTTAAACTCGTATGATCTGTGAAGACAATAAACTTATTACCATAAAGATAGTGTCTCCAAATCTTAAGGGCAAAAATTATGGCTCCTAATTCTAGATCATGGATTGTGTAATTCTCTTCATGTTTCTTAAGTTGTCTAGAGGCATAGGCTATAACCTTTTGACGTTGCATCAACACACATCCATATCCTAACTTAGATGCATCACAATAGACTATAAAGTCTTCAGTTCCTTCTGGTAATGCAAGTATGGGTGCGTTGGTTAATCTTTACTTAAGAATCCTAAAGGCTTCTTCCCGTTTTGGTCCCCATTCAAACTTAACTGATTTGCAGGTTAGTTTGGTTAATTGAATGGCTATCCTAGAGAAATCTTGGATAAACCATCTATAATATCTTGCTAGTCCAAGAAAACTTCTTACTTCTGTTGGTGATTCAGGGACTTTCCAATTAGTAATGGCCTCGATCTTTGTGGGATCCACATGAATTCCTTCATGATTAACTACATGTCCAAGGAATTGTACTTCTTGTAACCAAAATTCACATTTTGAGAATTTAGCATAAAGCTTCTCTTTTCTCAACAATGTCAGAAGTGTATGCAGTTGCTCTGCATGATCCTCTTTACTCTTAGAGTAAATTAGAATATCATCTATAAAGACAATTATGAATTTATCCAGGTATGGTTTACATATCCTGCTCATCATGTCCATAAATGCGGCTGAGACATTGGTTAGACCAAATGGCATAACGGTAAATTCATAATGACCGTACCTTGTTCTGAAAGCAGTTTTAGGAATATCCTCTTCCTGTACTTTCAGTTGATGATATCCTAAACGTAAATCAATCTTTGAAAAGATCCTTGAAGTTGATCGAACAGATCATCGATTCTCGGTAGTGGGTACCGATTTTTAATCGTAACCTTGTTCAATTCTCGGTAATCAATGCACATACGCATTGATCCGTCTTTCTTCTTGACAAACAGTACTGGTGCTCCCCACAGTGATGAACTAGGGTGTATAAAACCCTTATCAAGAAGTTCGTCTAATTGTTTCTTCAGTTCCTGCATTTCTGTTGGTGCTAATCGATATGGTGCCTTGGCAATTGGTTCCGTTCCTGGTATAAGGTGAATTCTAAATTCAACATCTCTATCTGGCGGTAATCCAGGTAACTCTTCTGGAAAAACGTCTGAGAATTTAGATATTACAGGAATATCTTTTAATTCTTTTCCTTTAGTGTTAATGATTATGGAGATCATACACACTATTCCTCGTTTCCTTTCATAACTTGCAACTTTCATCATAGAGATGAATTTTGTCGACCTGGTTGGCTTATCTCCTTTAATTGTGATCTTTTCACCACTTGGGGTACTTACTTGTACCGACTTTTGATCACACAAAATACTGGCATGATTGGCTACCAACCAATCCATTCCTAATACAACATCGAATCCAGCTAGATTCATTGGGTAAAGGTTAGCAGAAAAATTATGGTTTAGAATTCCTATTCTTGCTCCCTGCAAGATTTCACTTATCTTAATGGAATCTCCATTTGCTGTTTCCACCAGACAGTCTTGTTGGAGTTTAGTTAATGGTTGATTGAGAAGTTGGTAGAAAGAAGTATTGATAAAACTTTGGTTTGCACTAGAGTCAAATAATACTTTGGCAAATATATCATTAACTAAAAAACGTACCGGCTATTACATCTGGAATCATCTTGGCTTCCTCAGCTGTCAAAACGAATGCTCTTGCATTCTTCTTGGGTCCTTCAGTTGTCTTAGCTTTGTTGGTTGTTGCTAGAGCTAGTTTCGGATAGTTCGGTTTAATGTGACCAACTTCTCCACAATTGTAGCATATCCTGTCACTAGCCTTTCTCCTACAGTCTTCTTCCTTATGTCCTGGGTACTTGCGAAAGTTGCAGGACACAACACATTTTCCTGAGTGCTTCTTTCTACAAAACTTGCCGTAGGGTGTAGAGGAAGAACATGTATCGTTCCCACGACTGGAATTACCGTAGCAAAATTCTTGGGTAAGCTTTTGAGCTAGGTTCTTTCTCTGGTTCTCCTCTTGTGTGCGTACCAATTCATCAGTTAGGGTGTTGGCTAGTTCTACCGCTTCTTCTATGGTCTGGGGTCTAGCTGCCTTGACTACATGTCTGATTTCACTAATTAATCCCCAAATATAACGGGAGATTAATACTGGCTCAGGTGAGGCTAAGGTTGGCACTATCCTAGCATATTCAAGGAATATGGTAGTGTAACCTTTGCAATCTATTCCAGTCATTTTATGATTTAGGAACTTTTGGCAATTTGTTCTTTTTCATTAGGAGGAAAGAATTTCCTTTCAACCATTTCCTTAAAGTTGGTCCATTCCATATTATAAATTCTGTCACTTCCTCTAGACTGGAAAATAGTATTCCACCATTCTAAGGCCGAATTCTTAAAAAGATTAGAAGCAAACATAATCTTATCTTCATCTGCACATTTACTTATTTTTATTACTGCTTCTGTCTTTTCTATCCAACGTAAGGCTGTAATGGCTCCTTCATTGCCTGAGAATTCTATTGGTTTGCAGGCCAAGAATTCTTTATAAGAACAACCATAATAAATAGTTCTTCTTCTTTTTGGAATTGGAGCTTGAATCAGGGGTTGGTGATTTTCGTTCACACTATGACTTGGTTCAGTGGGTTGACGTTTACTTCCAGTTACAGATTTATTATTTTCTGCTTCTTTAACCGTCTTGATAATATAAGGCATAACATCTATAATTTCTTGTGCGACTATATGTTCAATGGCACTATTATTCACTTGGTTCTCGTTATTATCATTAATCTAGTTTTCTTGATGAACTTCGTTCGACATCTGAATTGTAAACATTTATTAGATATCAATATCACAAAATAAAATTTTATACAGACATTTATACAACAATCACACAAGCGAGTTGATCAAAAATGTCGAACATTGCGACTTTACTTTTTATATACATACATATATATATACATACATATATACATACATACATACATACATATATATATGTATATATACATATATACATATATATATATATGTATATATATGCATCGATTACATATTACAACTTAAAACTAACACACTAGTAGTTATGCATCTATATCTATTTTAGTCTAGTTGATTATACACACACATATATATATATATATATATATATTTCTTTTTTTAATCTAAATACAATATTACACACATGTCCATATATTATTCTAGGTGTCGTTCATCCAATACTGCATCTCATTCTCATCATATTTCCAAACTAACTTCTCTCCTATCTGTCGAATTCTATTTCCTTTGTCCAGTAAGTTTTCGCCATACTGACGGAGTTCCTGCTCACATTCTCGACTTATTGGTGGGTTTAACGGTGGGGCTGGCAGTGGTTCTTCGGGAGTACATAGTGCCGAATACGACATATTGTCATCTAACCATGGATCATATTGTGAAGAGATTGAGGTTGGGATTCTAGGTAACTCATTGGGGTCAAATGCAGGTATCAGGAACTGGTTTTCCTGGTTGGGTCCTAACATTTGTTGGTCTGGAAATAAGGGTAACAGTGGTGGTTCAGCTCTTTGGTTCAAATTAGGGTCTGCTTCTGTAGTAGCTAACATATGGAAAATCTGCTAACTGTCTATCAAGTTCCTATTCCCATGGTGGCCTATTGACTGCTTCCTGGGTTTGTGCATTCACTTCCCTATTCGTTCTGACTAATGCTCTCTGTTGTTGTAATTTCTTCATCCTCTTTCTCCTCTCATGTGCTCCTTTACTAAACCATCCTCTTTTTTTGGGAGGGAATGACTCCTCAGACTGTGCCTTAAAGATAAATATTCCTTCCTCAGTATCAGCTGAGTATCCTGAGGGATTTGGCTGAGATGAGGTTCCTTCATCTTTTGGGGAACTAGCTAATTGACGATAAGCGTCGGATGTACCTTGCTCACTCATACTTTAAACTAACAAATTGTTAAATAACACAAAACAATAACATATATACTTACACATAATCACATAGGTTATTTCCTAACACAATTTATTTAAAATTTAGATATCACTGGGACACTTCATTGGCTAAAACCAGTGGTTGTAGCTCTGTTACCACCTTCTCTCGCAGCCCCCGACCCCTATCCCCGGGAGCGGGTGCCGCGAGACTCAGAGCTTTTGGTATCGGTGTTTATTAATTTGGCAGTGGAATTTATACATCAGGACCGTAGTTAGGAAATATTTTTATCAGAGTTAAACACCAAACTTTTATAATAATAAATGGAATAAAACCCAAGTTTCATTTGCAATACATTTATAGGGATAAACCCTAATTATTGAAAACATAAACTCTTTTTTATTCAGGTAACTTATATAGCCACATTTCTAAGCCTTCAGTGCTCTCCAGCTGGCTTCTATTAGCTTCACATTAAGTTACCTGAAACGCGTTTTAAAAAGGTTTTATCAGCAAGAAATACTGGCGAGTACATTCCAATTTGTAAAACATCAGTTGTTACACATTACAGTATTAAGGGCGATTACAATGTTTATATCTACCCAATTACTCGTTCAGTACGTGTCACTCGACGGATCTGTGATTATGGTCATATCACACATTGGATACCCGTGCCCAATTGTGAAGGTTATCAGGTACTGTTGGTGTGTGTAAGGTGTGTTATGTTTTTATTGATAATTTAAGCCCATTTTACACATTAATCAAGTTTTAAATTTATAAAACACGATATTCTACTAACACTAAACACACGCATGGGCAAGTGCACCCATCGTGAGCGTAGTATAGCGTTGGTAAGATACCGAGGTCGTCCAAGGACACAAGAGCTTTTAGTACCGGTTTATCCTCAACGTCGAATCAAACTAAAATTTTTAGAAAAGGTTTTAAACTTGAAAAATAAAAACTAAAAATGCTGAAAATAAAAATAAAATAAAACAGATAGACAAGATGAATCACTTGGATCCGACTCGCCTTTAACTTATCCTTTAATGGTTTCCGCACTTTTGCACTTTTTAAGAGATTATCTTAGTTATAGTAGTAGGTCCCTCTTTTGAATGTGACGTTACCCTCAACCCAGTGGTTTGAGTCAGCAAGGATACAATCCCAAAGGGTTGGAATATTGGAAGATAATTAATTAAGTTATTAATGCCTAAAGTGGTAGGCCCCTCTTTTGAAGGTGACATTACCCTCGGCTAAGTGGTTTGAGTCAGCAGGGATACAATCCCAAGTAGCCGGGTTAATGTATTAATAGTAGTTTACATATGAGGGGATCAAGCCATTTGCACCCCCGCCATGCAATACTAGTGGGTATTGAAGGTGGTCCTAGTAAGCTTAACCCAGGTCCTTACAGGATCTATACACTGAACAAGGCAAGAACCTTACTAAACCATTCCCTTAACCCCCGACCAGGTAGCCAACATAGCTCTATATAGACCATAGAGATATAAATGGTGAAAATCTTTTACTTTATATAGACAGTTAAGTAATGCCAAGACACCACGGACACATGATAAAGAAGTTTCACCTTCAACATAAGAAACTAGTTATTAAAGTCATTAATACAAAACCAAATAAAAAGTGCGAAAAGATTAAAAATCAAAAGTAATACATTAAATGCTTGTCTTCACCAAGTGATGTAAGAGACTTAGCCAAACATGGCCTTTGATTGACAAGAGCTCTAACGATCAATCTTGGATCCCGAGACTACTACACACACTCTAAGGTGGATGATGGATGATGGTGGTGGATGTGGGTGTTGTAGTGGTGGTGGAGTGGTGGTGAAGTGGGAGAGAGGTGGTTTTCCAAGGGATTCCTTTGAAGTGAGCCAAGCACCCCTATTTATAGTCTGAACAGTAACCCGGTCACGGCCCCGTGTACGCTGGACACGCCCCCGTGGCCATCTCCTTTCTCTTTCTTCATTAATTGTAATTGTCTGCATTAGGCTCCACACGGCCCCGTGTTCACTGGGCATGACCCCGTGTGCAGAAGCGTATCTGTACAATCAAGATTTGCAAGATTCTGCGAATCTTAGCATTGACCATGCCCCGTGCTGGGTATAGAAGCTTCTATAGCTTTGTCCCTTTCTGCAGATACCTGACCACGCCCCCGTGTCCAGTGGGCACGGACCATGGTCAACCTTCTGTTCCTTGTTTTTGCTTGGGGAGATGCTGTCGAGGGCTCGGGCATGCCATGTTTATTCCTTTTCTTTGTATTTATGTTAGTTTTTGCTGCATATTTCTTCCTTTAGTTCATTTAAGCTCATTTGGTCCTGAAAATACAAAAGGAAGACAAAAGCATACTTTTTCCCACATTAGTACTAAAAAAGGGTTAGTTTTACGCCTCATTTGATGTAATTTATATATTTCATTTTACACACATCAAATACCCCCCACACTTGAATCTTTGCTTGTCCTCAAGTAAAACTCTTTATTATGCGGCTTACACACCCAAATGAAATTGGTGGAAGAGAAGTTTTGGGCTTGTCTTGAGTGTCGGGAATCCAAGATCTTTATTGGGTTTTATTTTTATACTATTTACAATCCTATCCGTTATGATTTATTTAGAACGTTCCATAAGAGAAATTACTTATTTGGGCATAACATGCCTTTTTAAAATTCCATTTATATACAAGTTCACATATCTCACGGGAGATTACTCAACACTTGGCCGAAGATGTATTTTTGTGAAACACTCGAGACTGGCATGGAACTTACTTCTACCATATGCTTTGTCACACCCTGGCTTTGCGGAAGCGTGGTTAACTTTTGGTGTGACTTCTTAATACCATAGCTTAATCATAACAAAGCTATATGAATTAAAAACCATGCAAGTCATCCATTAAGTTTTGAAAACAACATACAGTACCATTGTTTTAACATATAACCATAACCTTGTTCAGTAGACATTACAACTTATAACATAGCATAAACGTGGTTTAAGGACTGTGTCTTGTCCAGGAAAGAGACACATCCCCTAAACCCTGATGACTTCATGACAAGTGCAGCGGAAAACGTTCCATACCGTGCCAGATCTCGTTAATTTCCTGAAATACATGTGAGTTGAAAAATCAACAATAATGTTGAGCGAGTTCATGTGTAAGTGAGTATGTAAAACACTTGTGAGTATAAAATAGTTGTGGTATGTAGCAGTGTAAGAGGACTTGTGATCACCAATGGTTTGCAAGGCCACTGACATATGTGAAGTGCAAATAGGGAGACTCAAACCTAGCAGATTTCGCCACGGCAAAGTATGTGGACAAAGTCACCCCACGGTCCGTTTCTAGTTTGGCCGGGGGCTGGGCTCGCTACACCCAGATAGATCTACCGCTCCTGTCCCTCGGTCCCTCCATGAGGACTAATGGCCCCATGTTGTTCCTATCCACTCACATGATCGTATAACACCTCCTTACGTTAAACATACCGTTGTAAAGTACTCGTAAATCATAGTAACATGTATTTCACCCCCGCAGTTAAGTAAACTGAAAACAGTTAGAGAAAAGGGGGACATGAACTCACAGTGAATGCGCGTCTCTACCGAGTGTCTCCGAATCGTAAAGCTGTGCGACGACCTACAAGTGCTAATTCTATTAGACGGACGGCCGTGCCTTAGCTTTATGGTTCATGTTTTTGGGGAAATAGTTAGACAACTATTTCGTGTCTACATTTTGTAAGTACTCGGTAGTTAATCTCCTTCCCAAGGATGGGGGATTCAATACATGTGCTTACAAATTTCATTCATTAAGTCTCACTTAATCTTTATATATTTCCAACTCCAAAGTATAAGTATTTATCCAAAATACGTTGTTAAAGTATGCGTTCATAAATATTTTCGTAATTGTGTAAGTTACGTTTTAACATACGAGTGGTAATAAAATTACCGGTGTAACTTAGATATTTATGGTGAAAGCGTTTGTATGATTTTTGGAGTCGTTAACGCCTGTAAATATTATTTTTACTCTAAAATAATATTTATGTACTTCACAAAATAATCATAAAATATATATTTATCACGTTAATATTTTGTGAAAATCCCACCCCCGGATATTTAGTAAAATATAGTGCCGGCGAAATTTATGTTTTGAAAATATGTCCAAAAATAGTTCTAACACTTGTTGTGTAAATAATTCTAAGTGTTAGGTTTTTGGAAAATTTCGCCAGAGTTTCCTCTGTAACTGGAGGTGGCCACGCTTTCAAGCGTATCATTTTCTTTTAACAAATCAATTCAACAACTTCTTTATTCAAACAAACAATTTCCGACACATCAAACTAGTCGACAAGTATGTAAATCGCATAATCGCATGAACTTGCAGTTTTTCCGAATCTATAGTGTAAATCCCCTTTATATATGTAGATCTTTATATAAAGTAACTTTGATCTCGTAAAAACCTTGTGACTAGAGAAATCCGTCTTTACAACTTCTAGTCATTTTTCCCAAAAATAGTTATTTGTCGGATCTTTTCATTTCACAAGTGTCTACACACTTGTGGTTTATAAAATCATGTTTGTTAGTGTATGATCCTTTCTTTAAAATACATGGTTTCTTAAATGTGTGGTTCTTCAAAAATACCACTTGCAGATACGTAGATCTGCTAGTTTTAAACTCCATTGTACAAGTTAAATTACTTTTACACAAGTAAAATATTTTTACACAAGTTCATGTATCTTGTGTGGTAGAGTTTCACCTTTAACCCTTGTATTTAGTCAAAAACGAGCTTATGTGAAGATCCAAGATCTTACAAAGTCGGGTTAAACGGAGATCCGAGCTACCACATCATAGATCGGGTCTAGATAAACACAAATTCCAAATACTACAACTTTTACACAACACATGTGTTATTAACCACCACTTTTATAGTTTTTACTAGACTTTAAAGCTTCAAAACGTATGTTTTTGATATTTAACCGACAAACTTCCTTTTAACCACTTTAGATACGTTCAAGAATGAGTTTTAAACAATATACCTCTAGCTCGGGGCTAGGGAAGAATCTTGATGAAAATCGCGTGGATAAAAGCTAACGGTAGAGGTCCTTCGTGTTCCGAGTGCACAAGAGCTCCTAATACGTGACCCGTGAAGCTTGAATGATGATGGAATGATGAGAACTAAAGCCGAAAGTATGATGGTGGGTGGTGGGGTGTTCGGCCGAGATGGAGGAGAGCAAGAGAGAAAGATTTTGTTGAGTTTTGTGAAGTGATAGTTTTGTTATGTGAGCTCTAGTATTTATAGGAAGATTAAGTGCTATTACCCCTTGGGTTTAATGTCCCCAAGATGCTAAACAATTACAATTATAATAATCTTGGTTTGTACTAGTGTGTTCCCCTAGTTAGGGGCCGGTTATGGGAAATGGGGGGGGGGGGGTAGTTCGATCCAAACTAGTAATTAGGGGGGTTTAGTTAAGTTAAATAGGTAGGTTAAGTATTTAACCTCGTTAGTTATATAAGGCGCGTTATGACGGGTGTTAGGGTAATCAGGGACCCTAACTAGCTCAGAAAAATATAGTTAGTGAAAATAGTAATATTTTCATGTTTCGGACAAAGTCCGGTTGTTCGGTTGGATAGTAATCCGTTAAAGCGTTACAAAATCTTTAAAGTGTCGTTATTGTTATTTTTAGTGACACATCTTGTTTCCAACACTTTAGAAAGTGTCTAGTGTTATTTTCTCATTTTCTGGCACTTTACTAGTCAGCTAAAAGCTGGATTAATTATTAAAGTGCTGTGTTTGGTACTTAAAGTACGTTTTTGGCACATCCGAATCAGTGTATCTTATTCCTAGAGACGCGGTACCATAACCCTTATATTCCTACACTCACTACCAGTGTAGCCAAAATATATGAGGCTCTTAACAGGCCTTAGAGGCAGTGTCTGCCTGATGCTGGTCATATCAGCATGTTCGCCGTGTATCCGTTTAGTGCTACTGTGCTTTTTGTGCATCATGTTTGTCACTAGGGTTCAGCATGTAATTAATGTAGTGACAGCAAATAAAGTATGATGCAAGTAAGTGCATGTATCAGTATGCAGGTAGCAGTTTATCAGCTAGTTCAAACAAGCACAGTAATCAAGTAGTAATTAATCATTAATTAAGTTGTACGGATACATGGTTTAGTGCGGGTTGTCACATTCTCCCCCCGTTAAATAAATTTCGTCCCGAAATTTAAGTTCTGCTTGTAGATGCAGAGTTCTTAGGAAATAAGTGGGGGTATTTCTCTTTCATCCGGTCCTAACGTTCCCTGGTGTATTCAGGACCATGTCTGGCATTCCAACGAACTTTGACGAGCTTGACACTGCTCCGGCGGGTCTTGTTAACTTTCCAATCTGTGACCTCGACAGGTTCTTCAACGAAGTGGAGCGTGTCGTCAATATGAATCTCGTCGATGGGAATGGCAACGTCAACTTGAGTTGGACTTTTCTTTAGATTGGATACATGAAATGTATCGTGAACGCCATTTAGTTCAGCGGGTAGGTCCAACTTGTATGCTACCGTCCCAATTCTTTCTAGAATTCTGAAGGGACCAATGTAGCGTGGATTTAACTTCCCACGCTTTCCAAAGCGTGCCACCCCTTTCCAGGGTGATACCTTCAGTAAAACCATTTCTCCAACTTGAAAATCCACATGTTTTCGGTTTGGATCCGCATAGGCCTTTTGTCTGTGGCGAGCTGCTTCGATGCGTTTAAGAATTTGTGCGATCTTGTCTGTCGTCTCTTGGACGATTTCGGGACCAGCAAGCTGCCTATCACCTGCGTCAGACCAACATAGTGGTGATCGGCACTTGCGTCCGTATAGGGCCTCAAATGGCGCGACACCAATACTGGTGTGGTAGCTGTTGTTGTATGAAAATTCGACCAAAGGTAAGTGTTTATCCCAGCTACCGCCTAAATCCATAACACATGCCCTCAGCATGTCTTCCAAAGTTTGTATCGTTCGCTCGCTCTGGCCGTCAGTTTGCGGATGGAACGCAGTGCTCAGATTCAATTGTGAGCCAAAAGATTCTTGGAAGGATTGCCATATTCTTGACACAAACCTTCCGTCTCTATCAGAGATGATCGAGAGAGGTACTCCATGATGTGCTACGATCTCTCTCATGTAAATTTCCGCAAGTTTGCTAGTACTGTCTTTCTCCTTGATTGGCAGAAAGTGTGCGGACTTTGTTAGGCGGTCAACAATCACCCAAATCATATCATGGCAGATTATTGCTGCTGCCATCATTATCATGGCCTCTTGGCGTTCTTGGCAGTTTTGTAACAAAATCCATTGAGATTTGTTCCCATTTCCACTTGGGAATCTCAGGTTGCTGCAGAAGTCCCGAAGGCTTCTGGTATTCCGCCTTGACCTTAGCGCACGTTAAACATTTGCTCACGTAAACAGCAACGTCGCCTTTCATCCTAGGCCACCAATAGTAATCCTTGAGATCTTGATACATCTTATCCGATCCAGGGTGGATAGAGTACCGTGACTTGTGCGCTTCGTCGAAAATAACTTCCCTTAATCCACCAAACAGAGGAACCCAGATCCTTTTCTCAAAACATAACGTTCCTTCCTCGTTTGGTACCAAAAGCTTCTCCATTCCACGGAGATATTCTTCCTCATGGTTTCCCTCCTTGAGGGCTTCCTTTTGTGCAGCACGAATGCGCAAGGAAAGATCGTTTCGTATAATCATTTCCAAAGCTCTAACCCTTATGGGCTTGATTCTTTCTTTACGACTTAGGGCATCGGCGACTACATTCGCCTTCCCTGGATGATATTTTATCTCGCAGTCGTAGTCGTTTAACAATTCAACCCATCGTCTTTGCCTCATATTCAACTCCTTCTGGTTGAATATATGCTGTAGGATTTTGTGATCTGTGAAGATTGTGCACTTCGTACCATACAGGTAGTGTCTCCAGATCTTTAAAGCAAAAACCACTGCGCCAAGCTCTAAATCGTGTGTGGTATAATTCTTTTCGTGCACTTTCAGTTGGCGTGATGCGTAAGCAATGACCTTTTGGCGTTGCATCAACACACAACCCAATCCTTGACGCGATGCGTCGCAGTATACCACAAAGTCATCAGTACCTTCTGGTAGAGCTAAGATTGGCGCGTTACAAAGCTTACCCTTCAATATCTGAAATGCTTCCTCCTGATTGATTCCCCAATCAAACGTCTTGTCCTTCTGCGTGAGGAGCGTCAAAGGTTGAGCGATTTTCGAGAAATCCTCGATGAACCTTCGATAGTAGCCAGCCAAACCCAAGAATTGTCGAATCTCGGTTGGCGTTGTAGGTGTTTCCCAATTCTTGATTGCCTCGATCTTTGTGGGATCAACATGAATTCCATCCCCATTAACCACATGTCCAAGAAACTGGACTTCGCGTAGCCAAAACTCGCACTTGGAGAATTTGGCGTACAGCTGTTCCTTCTTTAGCAGCTCCAATATGGTTCTAAGATGCTGCTCGTGTTCAGCCTTCGTCTTTGAGTAAATCAGGATGTCGTCGATGAATACAATCACGAACTTGTCCAGGTATGGCTTGCAAACCCTATTCATAAGATCCATGAATACCGCAGGCGCGTTTGTCAAACCAAATGGCATAACGAGGAACTCGTAGTGTCCATAGCGAGTTCGGAAGGCTGTTTTCGGGATACTTTCCTCCTGTATCCTTAATTGATGGTATCCAGATCGAAGATCGATCTTAGAGTAACAGCTTGAACCTTGAAGTTGGTCGAACAGATCATCGATTCTTGGTAGAGGATACCTGTTTTTGATCGTCAGTTTGTTCAATTCTCTGTAGTCAATACACATGCGGAAACTTCCGTCCTTCTTCTTGACAAACAAGACCGGAGCTCCCCAAGGCGAGAAGCTTGGTCGGATAAAACCCTTGTCTAACAACTCTTGAAGTTGCGTCGACAATTCCTGCATTTCAGACGGAGCAAGTCTGTACGGTGCCTTAGCCACAGGCGCGGCGCCTGGAACTAAGTCAATGTGAAACTCCACTTGCCTCAGAGGCGGCAATCCAGGTAAGTCTTCCGGGAAGACTTCTGGATATTCCCTCACGACAGGGATGTCTTCGATTCTTGGCTCAGCAGCCTTCTTATCCACGATGTGTGCCAGGAAAGCAACACATCCTTTCTGTAAACACTTCCTCGCTTTCAAGCAGCTGATAAATCTTAGCGGTGTGTCACGCTTCTCTCCGTGAACCACAATTGTCTCACCATCATCGGTTGGGATACGAACAACCTTTTCGTGGCAAACTATCTCAGCTTTATTGCCCGATAACCAATCCATTCCTACTACCACGTCGAAACTTCCCAATTGGACTGGTAGTAGATCCAAAGCAAACTCACGTTCTCCTAATTCAATCACACAGCCTCTAATAACATCATTGGCTTCTACCAACTTTCCATTAGCCAATTCGATTGCGTAGGGAATGTCTAACTTATTAGCGGCTAGCCCAAGTATATTCTTAAATTCTAGTGATACGAAGCTATAGTCGGCACCATTATCAAACAGAACAGATGCATAGCGTTGATTTACAGGGAACGTACCAGTGACAACGTTGGGATCCTGGCGTGCTTCCCGTGCACCGATCTGGAACACCCTTCCACGGGCTTGGTTCAATCCCGGGCAATCCTTCTTGAAGTGCCCAACGTCACCGCAATGAAAACATCCTAATCTTTTTCCACTTCCCGCACCATCCCCAACTGGCGGGTTGTTTTGATTGGCAGTTCCGGCTTGATTTGCATTGTAGCCTCGATTATTCCCTTGTGGGCGATTTCCCAAACCACCACGATTATCGTTTCTATTCATATATCCTCCTTGGCCTCCCCGGCCCGCACTAGCCCAACATGATTCCTTTGAGTGGCCCGGTTTTCCACAAGATTCACAAACTCTCACGTTACAATGGCCAGTATGGTGGCGTTGGCAGTTGTTGCATTTGGGCTGGGTGCCCTGGTACCCTTTTCCTTTCTTGGTACTGCCAGCTGATTTTCCTTTCTTTACTGCCATACTGACGCCTTGTTTGAAGTTTGAAAACTTCCTTTTGTTATCTCCTGAGGACTCAACGTGAGTCTCTGTCTTCTTTGCCTTGACTTCATCAAACTTGTTTAGACGAATCGCCTCCTTGGTGAGAGCCACGCTCAAATCGATGGCTTCAGTGATAGTCGCTGGTTTGGAGGAGGTTACCATGCTTATTATTTGGGGAGCCAAACCCCAAATGAAGCGCTCGATTCGCTTGTATTCTGGCGTAACCATGTAAGGAACCACTTGAGATAAGTCGTGAAACCTCTGGACGTATTCCGCAATCTTTGGTCCATCCATCTTTAAGTGCCAAAATTCAGTCTCCAACCTTTGAATTTCTGCGCGTGAACAGTACTTTTTGCGCATTAGTTCTTTCAATTCGGCCCAAGTCAGGGCGTAGGCGGCAGCTTCGCCTAGTGTTTGCACTTGTAGGTTCCACCAGGATAGGGCTCCATCCAGAAACAGCCCTGAAATGTAAGTGACCTGCTGGTCGAGCGCACATTTGCTCATGCGGATGGTGGAATCAGTCTTCTCGGCCCAACGAGTAAAAGTGATAGCGCCTCCGGTGCCATCGAAGTTGGTGGGCTTGCAGTCTAAGAACTGCTTGTATGTGCACCCTGCACATTCATTGCAACATGTGATAGATATTAGCTTTCTTGCTAAGGAAATCCGTTTAGGTCATGGTATGTCTTAATGACTTAAATATTACCATGTGGTGGATTATTGTTGCCCTGGTTAATACTTCCGCTCGTTCCGGGCTGAGATGCTGCATACTGTGCTATGGCAGCGGCAATGATTTGTTGTAGTTCTGCCTCGTTAGTGGGCATGCGCGTCTCGCGTCTGGGCGGCATCTTCTAAAAGATGGTTTAAGTTGGTTAGGCCATAGTAAGGCTCCGTTGTTATAATACGTAAATCAGTTCGTAATATAGTGTACGTATATAACGGTAGTAATAGTATAATCACATAACATCTCATGTTATCACACATCACAATTATCAATCACAAAACATCCCATGTCATAAAATATAAACAAGTAATCAAGCGAATCCAAATATGGTGAGAAAATTGCGATTGCCATATAAGTGAGACCACATCGTAAGTGTATACATACAATCATCAATCACTAGGGGCTACATCACCCCTGTCAAAAGCTACATCAGTATCAATACAACATCAAGTACATAACAAAAGTCAAGTCATAACGTAGTCTCCCCAAAATGCTGTGCAGTCAAAAAGCAATCGCCGCCTTCTCACTTCGCCTACCCCAGTGGCACCGATGAGCTCTAAGCAGATGGTGGTGGAGGAAGAGGAAAACGGGTATAAAACAAACGGCGCAACTGTAACCAGTCCGCCTCCATCGCCTGCTGTGTGCGAATAATGGAAGCAATCTGCTGCTCCAAAGTAGTAAGACGAGCAGCATAGTCAGGGGGTAAAGGTCGAAACGGCTGTAACGGAGAGGGTGCCCGGCCATGGCACTGACATGGCTGCAACTGGGCTCTCTCCAACTCCTGTAGTCGCTGCTCGTGCGACTCATGCTGGTATACAAACGACATCAAAACATCCTCAATGGTGTGTCCTACGTAGGACCTGTGGTATGGATCAGTGGGTGGCATGGGGGAAAACGGTGACCACAGCAGTGGCTCACGTGTGGGATCAAAGGGTGCCACACCAAATGGAGCAGTAGTAGGTGGAACAAACGGCATCTGAGGCATGAAAGGCATGGGCATCGGTACATGCCCTGATGGGTGGGCTGAAGAGCCCTCTCCAGGCCCCGCTGGAGGTATATACATGGGAACCTGAAACGAAAAGTCAACGTGTCGAGTGTCTGGGATCTGTGGGTGTAACGGTGGAACGTCCTCATCAGCCGGTATCCACTCGTGCTGTGCAGGCTCGTCCGGTGGATCCATATGGGCTGCAAACTGAGCCTGCTCGGGCTCTGGTAGAACAGGATCAAGTAAAGGGGCTACAACAGGGTGATCAGGTGCCAAGTGCGCGAAAGGGGGGTCAACTGGTACAGCAACAATGGGTAAAGGATCAATGGGATCAACAGGAACATCCATGAGGTGATCATCAGCAATGGGCTCAAAAGGTACATCAGCATGCACAGGGTCATGCTCTGGTAAAGGATCAAGGGCGGCTGCCTGCTCAGGAGCAATGGCAGGCTCCAAGTCATCAAACGCCATGTCAAAATCAAAATCGGGATCAATCGGATCAAAAGGGTCAATAGGATCTGCTGGATCCTCCATCAACTCGTCCATCGGGACAAACTCTAAATCACGGTCAGGATCAAATCCTGGTGGAAACACAGGATCTGAATCCCCCTCGTCGTCATGGTCAAAAACAAGTCCAGGTATGGGAGCAACAGAAAAAGCCTGGTCAGAATCGGACCCATGGGAAAAGTGCTGCGCACTGTGAGCATGTGTGGGTACAGAAGCCACAGACTCAAAGGAGTCCGGGGCTGGGGAATGAGCAGGTGACTCCGCAGCCGGAGCATCTGCGATCAGTAAGGGAGCAACAGCAGGTAGGGCCTCGCCCTGAGCATCCTCCAAAGGCTCCTCCTCAAACATATCGACGTCGTCCTCCTCGTCGTCGATGGGTAAAACAGGGTATGATGCAAGGGGTACTGGAGCAGGGATCAATGCAAGTGGTAGATCCCCGGCGATAGGACCATCTGCGAGCTCGCCAGCACCGTCAGGTAGTGCAAAGGGCTGAAAATCGTCCTCGTCTGTGCTGGTGAAGTCGGACGTATAAACCTCGTGCTCCGATGACTCAATGTCGTCTGAAACGGTAGGCCTAGGGCCTGTGGTGCCTGAACCACCAGTGCCTGTAGAATCCATGTATCTGTAACATATACACAAACATGTACAAATTGTCAATCATATAATCAAATAGTCACATAAGTCATCAAGCAAGCATTCAAACCAACATTTCCTAGTCCCACTAGCCAACACTCCTAGTCCCACTAGCCAACACTCCTAGTCCCACTAGCCAACACTACTAGTCCCACTAGCCAACACTCCTAGTCCCACTAGCCAATACTCCTAGTCCCACTAGCCAATACTCCTAGTCCCACTAGCCAACATTCCTAGTCCCACTAGACCGAACCTCAGCCTCCCAGACTGAGCCTAGAATAATGGATAAAATGTGCTCAACATTTGTTTGTAAAAAGTTGTGGATCTGGACTTAAGTGGTATGCAGTAAAATGTTTTCGTGAGAGCCCTAGTGATCATAGTCTAGACTCAAGAAAGAATCCTAGTTCGCTATGATCAGAGCTCTGATACCAAGCTGTCACACCCTGGCTTTGCGGAAGCGTGGTTAACTTTTGGTGTGACTTCTTAATACCATAGCTTAATCATAACAAAGCTATATGAATTAAAAACCATGCAAGTCATCCATTAAGTTTTGAAAACAACATACAGTACCATTGTTTTAACATATAACCATAACCTTGTTCAGTAGACATTACAACTTATAACATAGCATAAACGTGGTTTAAGGACTGTGTCTTGTCCAGGAAAGAGACACATCCCCTAAACCCTGATGACTTCATGACAAGTGCAGCGGAAAACGTTCCATACCGTGCCAGATCTCGTTAATTTCCTGAAATACATGTGAGTTGAAAAATCAACAATAATGTTGAGCGAGTTCATGTGTAAGTGAGTATGTAAAACACTTGTGAGTATAAAATAGTTGTGGTATGTAGCAGTGTAAGAGGACTTGTGATCACCAATGGTTTGCAAGGCCACTGACATATGTGAAGTGCAAATAGGGAGACTCAAACCTAGCAGATTTCGCCACGGCAAAGTATGTGGACAAAGTCACCCCACGGTCCGTTTCTAGTTTGGCCGGGGGCTGGGCTCGCTACACCCAGATAGATCTACCGCTCCTGTCCCTCGGTCCCTCCATGAGGACTAATGGCCCCATGTTGTTCCTATCCACTCACATGATCGTATAACACCTCCTTACGTTAAACATACCGTTGTAAAGTACTCGTAAATCATAGTAACATGTATTTCACCCCCGCAGTTAAGTAAACTGAAAACAGTTAGAGAAAAGGGGGACATGAACTCACAGTGAATGCGCGTCTCTACCGAGTGTCTCCGAATCGTAAAGCTGTGCGACGACCTACAAGTGCTAATTCTATTAGACGGACGGCCGTGCCTTAGCTTTATGGTTCATGTTTTTGGGGAAATAGTTAGACAACTATTTCGTGTCTACATTTTGTAAGTACTCGGTAGTTAATCTCCTTCCCAAGGATGGGGGATTCAATACATGTGCTTACAAATTTCATTCATTAAGTCTCACTTAATCTTTATATATTTCCAACTCCAAAGTATAAGTATTTATCCAAAATACGTTGTTAAAGTATGCGTTCATAAATATTTTCGTAATTGTGTAAGTTACGTTTTAACATACGAGTGGTAATAAAATTACCGGTGTAACTTAGATATTTATGGTGAAAGCGTTTGTATGATTTTTGGAGTCGTTAACGCCTGTAAATATTATTTTTACTCTAAAATAATATTTATGTACTTCACAAAATAATCATAAAATATATATTTATCACGTTAATATTTTGTGAAAATCCCACCCCCGGATATTTAGTAAAATATAGTGCCGGCGAAATTTATGTTTTGAAAATATGTCCAAAAATAGTTCTAACACTTGTTGTGTAAATAATTCTAAGTGTTAGGTTTTTGGAAAATTTCGCCAGAGTTTCCTCTGTAACTGGAGGTGGCCACGCTTTCAAGCGTATCATTTTCTTTTAACAAATCAATTCAACAACTTCTTTATTCAAACAAACAATTTCCGACACATCAAACTAGTCGACAAGTATGTAAATCGCATAATCGCATGAACTTGCAGTTTTTCCGAATCTATAGTGTAAATCCCCTTTATATATGTAGATCTTTATATAAAGTAACTTTGATCTCGTAAAAACCTTGTGACTAGAGAAATCCGTCTTTACAACTTCTAGTCATTTTTCCCAAAAATAGTTATTTGTCGGATCTTTTCATTTCACAAGTGTCTACACACTTGTGGTTTATAAAATCATGTTTGTTAGTGTATGATCCTTTCTTTAAAATACATGGTTTCTTAAATGTGTGGTTCTTCAAAAATACCACTTGCAGATACGTAGATCTGCTAGTTTTAAACTCCATTGTACAAGTTAAATTACTTTTACACAAGTAAAATATTTTTACACAAGTTCATGTATCTTGTGTGGTAGAGTTTCACCTTTAACCCTTGTATTTAGTCAAAAACGAGCCTATGTGAAGATCCAAGATCTTACAAAGTCGGGTTAAACGGAGATCCGAGCTACCACATCATAGATCGGGTCTAGATAAACACAAATTCCAAATACTACAACTTTTACACAACACATGTGTTATTAACCACCACTTTTATAGTTTTTACTAGACTTTAAAGCTTCAAAACGTATGTTTTTGATATTTAACCGACAAACTTCCTTTTAACCACTTTAGATACGTTCAAGAATGAGTTTTAAACAATATACCTCTAGCTCGGGGCTAGGGAAGAATCTTGATGAAAATCGCGTGGATAAAAGCTAACGGTAGAGGTCCTTCATGTTCCGAGTGCACAAGAGCTCCTAATACGTGACCCGTGAAGCTTGAATGATGATGGAATGATGAGAACTAAAGCCGAAAGTATGATGGTGGGTGGTGGGGTGTTCGGCCGAGATGGAGGAGAGCAAGAGAGAAAGATTTTGTTGAGTTTTGTGAAGTGATAGTTTTGTTATGTGAGCTCTAGTATTTATAGGAAGATTAAGTGCTATTACCCCTTGGGTTTAATGTCCCCAAGATGCTAAACAATTACAATTATAATAATCTTGGTTTGTACTAGTGTGTTCCCCTAGTTAGGGGCCGGTTATGGGAAATGGGGGGGGGGGGGGTAGTTCGATCCAAACTAGTAATTAGGGGGGTTTAGTTAAGTTAAATAGGTAGGTTAAGTATTTAACCTCGTTAGTTATATAAGGCGCGTTATGACGGGTGTTAGGGTAATCAGGGACCCTAACTAGCTCAGAAAAATATAGTTAGTGAAAATAGTAATATTTTCATGTTTCGGACAAAGTCCGGTTGTTCGGTTGGATAGTAATCCGTTAAAGCGTTACAAAAGCTTTAAAGTGTCGTTATTGTTATTTTTAGTGACACATCTTGTTTCCAACACTTTAGAAAGTGTCTAGTGTTATTTTCTCATTTTCTGGCACTTTACTAGTCAGCTAGAAGCTGGATTAATTATTAAAGTGCTGTGTTTGGTACTTAAAGTACGTTTTTGGCACATCCGAATCAGTGTATCTTATTCCTAGAGACGCGGTACCATAACCCTTATATTCCTACACTCACTACCAGTGTAGCCAAAATATATGAGGCTCTTAACAGGCCTTAGAGGCAGTGTCTGCCTGATGCTGGTCATATCAGCATGTTCGCCGTGTATCCGTTTAGTGCTACTGTGCTTTTTGTGCATCATGTTTGTCACTAGGGTTCAGTATGTAATTAATGTAGTGACAGCAAATAAAGTATGATGCAAGTAAGTGCATGTATCAGTATGCAGGTAGCAGTTTATCAGCTAGTTCAAACAAGCACAGTAATCAAGTAGTAATTAATCATTAATTAAGTTGTACGGATACCTGGTTTAGTGCGGGTTGTCACATGCTTGCCAAGCAATCAATCCTCCTCATTTTTAACTATAAACCTTTGTAAATATCAAGAGGACTTGGGGAAAGGTTAGGCTTGGGCTAAAGGTAGGTGGTTAGTAAAAAGGGCTAAAAGCGTAAAAAGCGTCGGTCGTCGTAAAACTTTTTTGTTTTTGTGACTTTTATTCAAACTAAGCATTTTTAAACAAAGTTTCTTTGAGGAACTTGTTTGTTTATTGCTAGACCTTCATTTTTTTTTAATAGGGAAACGTCACAAGAAAACCAAGCTTTTTACTAAAATAAAGGGTTTAAAAAGAAAAAGGTTTTGGTGGGTAAAGGGTGTTTGTTTTGTGGATTTAGAAATGAAAGGGTTTAGGCTCAAAGGGGTTAACTAGGGGGATTTTGGGTAGGAGGTAAGGAAAATGAAAAATAATGGTGTTGAAAGGAAAATGGGTTAGTCCTATTGCCTCTATCATTTACTTACTTGGGTTTAAGTTGGTAAGGACCGGGAATGTATCGTCGTGGCAAGTTCTAGAGTCGTAAGAACCAAGCAGCTATTCACACAAGAATCGAAAAATGAGCATTTATTTTAAAGATGTATGCTTGTATGCTCAATAAAGGCTCAAAACTCACTTATTGTGGGAATGGGTTTATAATGTGATCAAGTATATATAATCAAATTTTAACTAGATTTGCCATGCCGTTTCATAATTTTCTTATGTTGGTTCTTTTTATCATGATGCTATCGGTTGTAAATTTGTATAAATAAAACCTTTTAGAACTTGTTCTTCCCAAATTAAACCAAGACAAGTAAAAAAATTTGAAAATTTTTGAAAAAAATTTGGGGTGATTAGCGGTTCAATAGAGTTTTGTGTAAGGCTTGTTATTAGGACTTGCAAAATTGAAGGTTTTAGCACCCCCCTACACTTAAATTACACATTGTTCTCAGTGTGTCCAAAAAATAAGTTTTTAGGTTGATTGAATGTGTAAAAAGGGTAAAAAAAACAAGGTTTGGTGTTACTGGGCATCTGGCCACGGCCTCGTGCTAGGTGAGCACGACCCCGTGATCAGAGTGCTAGTAACAAAAATTTACAGAAGGTGGCCACGGGGGCTTGCCTGGTGGAGACGGCCCCGTGGCAGGCAGTTTTAAGGTAATCAGCAGGTACAGGGTGGTGGACACGGGGCGTGCTGGCTGAGCATGGCCCCGTGGTGACAGTCTGCAAACAATGAAAACAGGTTTTTGGCTTTTGGTTCTGGTTTCCGGGCTCGTGTAGCACTAATACTTAGTGCCTCCAAGCTTCCTGGGTACCTATTTTGCTTAAATACCACACCACACAACAAATAACAAACATCCTAACATACCAACGTTATCATCCACATCACAAACTAAAAAAAACAAAGTGCAGAAAAGTAAAAGTGTTAAAGGAAGTAAATTGTTCAAACTTTGGCACGTAGGCCAGATGATTATTCATGAGAATAAGGGTTAACCTGGTAGAAGCCGCAACCGTGTCACATCACCTCCGACGCCTTTGCCTCAATCCATTTCTTCATCTTCATCATCTCCTCCTCGGTACACCATATGCTCCCGGATTTGGCTGATGTCATCTTGCATGTCGGAGATGTGCCTCTCGATTGCTCCGACCCGGGTGTAGATGTTGCTGGCCATGTTATAGGTGTTGAATAAGAGGTTTTCCTGCAAAAGATCATGTAAGCTTTGAAGGTTAGGAAAACCACCCCCTTGAGAAGAGGATGAGCCCGCATGGCCCTGAAACTGAGGAGGAGGACGGATTGGTGCGGCGTGAAGAACGAGAGCCTCTTGTGGATTCCAAACATTCCCCTGAACCGTTTGAAATCGAACCATCCCGTCACCCGCCTCGTTGATGATTCCCATTGAGCGGCATATGAAGAGATCTACCTTGCCCGACCATGGACCTTTACAGAAAGATTTTGGCATTCTTTGAACAAAATTCTTGTAAAGGCGGTAAATCCATCCCCAAAAGAAGATAGGTGTCGGGGGATTGGCCAGTTGGTTCAGATGCATGTTTCGGAGGAGCAGGTGTGGGACATCAAGAGGGACACGATTGTGGAAGGCAGTATACAACTGTCAGATCACGCCAACAACACCGGTACTGTCACGCCTTTGGTTGAGGGAGTTGCTAAGGACCCTATGAATGTAGCGGTATAGAGGGTCCCGCAACTGAGAGCTCTTGGTTTGACTTGGATCATATGGTCCTTCCCCGATTTGAGACCACGCCGATTGACGCATGTTTTGCCAGATTTCACGGAGACCTCCCGTGCTTTCTTCGTCTCATGCGTCCTCTTCAGAAAACAATCCAATAATCGCCCCAAACTGTGCAATGGAGATTGAAAGTACATTTCCAGCACAACAAAACTCAACCCCCTCCTCATCAAACGGCTCTGCTTTAGCTTTGAACGCGAAAGTGATATAGAACTCCATGTTGTATTCGTGGACCGAATGGAGTCTAGTGCAGAGGGCCGCCCTGAGTGGACCCGTGACTAGGTTGTTGAAGCGATCTATCTGCCCCACTGCTTCCAGGGTCTCGAGGCATACATGTCTTGAATTTTCCTTGGGCCTTGTCTGAAGAACATCAAATCGGGCTTGATAGTTCCACTCATTCTGATTAAAGCGTGTAAATTTCTTTGTCATCTGAAAGAAAACACAAAACAATTAGCACAAAACAATAAATTTCCAAAGAAAACTGAAAACTACAAGCTGAACACGGCCCCGTGGCCAATGGCCACGCCCCGTGTTCGGCTGAGTTTTGCTGGCCACGCCCCCGTGCTCGCTGAGCACGACCCCGTGCTCAGGGGTCTGTTTCTCAAAAATCCCATTTTTCTACCCGGTTTCGAAAACTTGAAAATTTTTGGTTCAGTAGGGGCGGTTTTCTCCGAAAATGAAACCCCAAGTGTCGTTTTTCCAAAAACAAACTGTTTACCCCTTCAATTTCATCTTTTTCGGTTTAAAAACAAGGGTTTGAGGTTTTTGTTTGAAATCGGGAAAATCTACAAACAATTCAAGTTGATTTACTTCCTATAACATGCAACTAAACTACTACTAATAGATCTAAGCAAAAAATCAAGGTTTGATTTGGTTCAAGTTCAAGAACCCTAGATTTTTCCCCAAATTTTTGATGTTAAACTACATGCAAATCATTAATCTAACTAACTATGATGATAGAATCGTACCTTGACGTTGTTGAACGGTGGAAGAACGTGAAAATATGCAAAGATTCGCGAAGGAACCAGAGAGTTTTTGAAGAACGTGAAAATATGAAAAGATTCGCGAAGTGAAGAATGAAAGGAAAAAGGGGTTTTATCCCCAACAGTAGCCGGCCACGGCCCCGTGTCCAGCGGGCACGGCCCTGTGGGCGGGTAAAAACTTAATATATATATATATATATATTGGGCTAGACAAAAAACCCTATCTTTCTTAGAAAACTCTGGAAACTCAAAGCTCCCGACATTTTTTTTTTGAAAAAAATAACACATGTAATATACATGTTTTTAAGACTTTTGGGCCAAAAAAATCAAAAGAGCACCGAGTACTTTTTTTTAAAAAAAATAAACAAGTTCCAAAAACTTCGTTGATTAACATGTGTTAGACAAAAAATGCTGAAAGTTGCTGAAATTTGTTTTTTTTTAAAAAAAAACCTTCGGCGCTTTTTTGATTTTTTTGGCCCAAAACTCTTAAAAACATGTATATTACATGTGTTATTTTTTTCAAAAAAAAAAATGTCGGGAGCTTTGAGTTTCCCGGGTTTTCTACCTAAAGAGGGTTTTCTACCTAGCCTTATCCTATATATATATATATATATATATATATATATATATATATATATATATATATTTAGTGCACGTGTGAGTGACCTGTTTCCCAAAACTTGGTTTTAGAAATCTTACCGATTTTTGAAGCTTTCCCGACGTCCATTACCTTACAAGATATGATGTTGATGCACAAACCTTTGTTTATTCGTCACCCGCTTGTAGCGAGATCTCCTCCTCTTCATCCTTGATAAAGCTTTAGCCGTTGGCCATTGACTTTGAATGGAATTCCATTCCGAGATTTAATATCAATTGCACCGTGTGGAAAAATATGGTTGATAGAAAAAGGTCCCGACCACCTAGACTTTAATTTACCGGGAAATAATCGAAGTCGTGAATTAAACAATAGAACTTGGTCTCCTACCTGAAATTCATTAGGTTTAATGCGTTTATCATGCAAATTTTTCATTCTTTCCTTATAGATTTCAGAGTTAGAGTATGCGTGGTTCCTTAATTCGTCTAATTCATTTAATTTACAAAATCGATTTTTACTGGCAATTTCTATGTCTAAGTTTACGTTTTTTATTGCCCAGTAGGCTTTGTGTGCTATTTCTACTGGCAAATGATAACTTTTTCCATAGACAAGCTTATATTGGGTGGTACCTATGGTTGTTTTATATGCAGTTTGAAAAGCCCATAAAGCGTCGTCTAATTTATCGGCCCATTCCTTTTTATTTAATCCTACGGTTTTTTCAAGTATTCTCTTTAAACCTCGATTAGTCACTTCGGCTAGTCCATTTGTTTGAGGGTGATATGTGGTTGAGATCCGGTGATAGACCCCATATCTTGTTAAAAAAGTTTCAAGTTGATGGTTACAAAAATTTGTACCCTTATCACTTATTAATCCTTTTGGAGTTCTAAAATGAGAAAATAATCGTTTCAGGAATCTTACCACAACTCTTCCATCATTTGTTGGAAGAGCTTCTGCTTCGGACCATTTTGACAAGTAATCTACTGCCATAAGTATATATTTGTTTCCTTTCGACGGTGGGAAAGGTCCCATAAAGTGGAGTCCCCAAACATCAAAAATTTCCCAAACAAGAATGCCATTTTGTGACATTTCGTTTTTGGAATAAATATTACCTGATCGTTGGCAAGCGTCACATGTCTTGATAAGACTTTGGGCGTCTTGGTAAATGGTTGGACAATAAAATCCTGAATCAAATACCTTTCGTGCGGTACTAGCGGCACCATGATGTCCTCCGTATGGACCTTCATGACAATGGCGGAGAATTCTTCTTGCTTCACTACCATGTACGCATTGTCGGATAAGTTGGTCGGCACACATTTTTAAAAGATAAGGATCTTCCCAAAAATAATGCTTTACATCAGCAAATAATTTTTTTCTTTGATGATATGACCATCCTTTCGCGACTATTCCACTAGCTAAGTAGTTGGCGTAGTCGGCGTACCATGGCTCTTCTCGGTATTCCACCATGTCTAAAGACTCTGTTGGGAATTTTTCATTAATTAGCTTGTCCCTAGTTTCCTCCAAAGTTGGATCTTTCAAGCGAGATAGATGATCTGCAGCGGTGTTTTCTGCTCCTCTTTTGTCTTTTATTTCAATGTCAAATTCTTGAAGGAGTAGAATCCATCTGATTAAACGTGGTTTGGCATCCTGTTTTTTTTAAGAGATAACGAATGGCTGCATGGTCTGTATAAACTATCGTTTTAGAAAGAACAAGATAGGAACGAAATTTATCAAAAGCAAATACTACAGCTAGTAATTCCTTTTCAGTTGTTGTGTAGTTTTCTTGTGCATCGTTAAGTGTTTTACTAGCGTAATATATTGGGTGAAAATGCTTATCTTTCCTTTGTCCCAAGACGGCTCCAACTGCAAAGTCACTTGCATCACACATGATTTCAAAAGGTAATTTCCAATCAGGTGCTATCATGATAGGTGCACTGACCAGCATTTCTTTTAGCGTTAGAAATGCTTGGTTGAAATCCTTATCAAAGATGAAAGGACCATCTTTTTCAAGTAATTTTGTTAAAGGTCTTGAGATTTTAGAAAAGTCTTTGATAAATCGTCTATAAAATCCTGCATGCCCTAGGAAACTTCTGATGGCTCTAACGGAGGATGGGGTGGTAATCGAGAAATAGTGTCTATTTTAGCCCGATCAACCTCCGTTCCTTCGCTTCAGATTTTATGACCGATTACTATTCCCTCCGTTACCATGAAATGACATTTTTCCCAATTAAGGGCGAGGTTAGTTTCCTCACATCGGGATAGTATTCGTTCAAGGTTATCGAGGCATTGGTCATATGAATCTCCAAAGATAGAAAAGTCGTCCATGAAAACTTCCATAGTCTTTTCTTTCATATCATGGAAGATGGCCACCATGCAACGTTGAAAAGTTTCGGGGGCATTACATAGACCAAAAGGCATGCGTCGATAAGCAAAAGTTCCATAGGGACATGTGAATGTTGTCTTTTCTTGGTCTTCGGGTGCTATCGGTATTTGAAAATAACCTGAAAAACCATCTAAGAAACAATAAAATTTGTGACCGGATAATCTTTCTAACATTTGATCAATAAAAGGTAAAGGAAAATGATCTTTCCTTGTTGCCTCATTTAATCAACGATAATCTATACACACTGTCCATCCTGTGACGGTTCTTGTTGGTATTAATTCATTTTTCTCGTTAGTGACCACCGTCATACCTCCTTTCTTAGGAACTACTTGGACGGGACTTACCCAAGGACTATCGGAAATTGGGTAAATGAGTCCGGCGTCAAGTAATTTGATGACTTCATTTTTAACCACTTCTTGGACGTTTGGATTTACTCTACGTTGTGGTTGTATTACCGATTTATAGTCATCATTCATTAAAATTTTATACCTGCACATGGAAGGGCTTATTCCTTTAATATCTACAAAAAAAAAGCTTCCAAGCGATCGCACTTTTGTGTTTTTTCAAAAGTTTAATTAACTTTTTTGTTCTACACTAGTTAATTTTGATGAAATGATTACATGTAACTTACCATCCTTGTCGAGAAAAGCATATTCCAAACCTTTTGGGAGTTCTTTGAGCTCAAGTGGTGGGTCTTTGGGAGACTCCTTATTTGGTTGCTCATGTTGGTCAAGAACCAAAAGGTTTGTTCAATGGCGACCTCTTCTTCAACAAAGTGGTCGATTTCTTCTTTTGTATCGATTGGCTCATCTTCATCTTCAATTAGGGGGTCAGCATTACCGATTGGATATTTCATTGAACGCTCAAGATCGACACTTCTTTTGAATGCCCCTAATTGAATGGGTAGATCGTTATGCTTCCGATTTTTCAAAGCTTCGTAGGTTTTCACAAAAGGTCGTCCCAACACTAGTGGAGCGTCATCAAGGATGACGAACTCGGTTGGTATTACCATTTGATTGGTTTGGACTAACACAGCTTCAACTACTCCCATTGATTTTATTGTTTTCCGATTAGATAGAAAAATGGGTATTTGAAGTAGAGAAAAATCACTAATACTTAATTTTTCGAAAATGTAGTTTGGCATTATATTAACACAAAGATCTTTATCAATTGTAATATTACTAATAAAGGAATTTTGAAAGAAACATGGAACCGGTGTAATGTTAATTTCAAATGGATCATCTTTTATTAGCGTAGTTTGATCATTTGTTAACTTAATGCTTACCATTTCGTCAATTTTAGTGTTAGTGTTTAACTCTTTTAAAAACTTAGCATGAGTAGATACTAAACAATGATTTTCGAAAGAAGGTGATAAGAGATTAATTTCTTTAAAATTAGACTCTTCTAGAATTCTAACGTTGTCAGACTCACCTTTTTCGTTGTTTAGTTCATGTGTTGGTTTTTCACTTACTTGTTCTTCCATTTTTACCTCTTCAACTATCACTTCTTTAGTACATGTTACCTCTTCCCGTGCGCGGGCTTCTTTTATATAGCGCTTGATAGTTTTAAGGTGTTCTATTATCTTTTTGGCTACGGGCAAGATAGTTGGTGGTTCGTCAAAGTGAGTAGAATAAGTATCCTCAAAGCTTGAGTTCCGAAGTTCGATCCTTGGTTCCTCATAATACTCATATGAGGTAGATGGTTCATACCATTGTTCCTCATTGTAAGTATATGATGGATAAGGATCGTAACTTGGTTCTTCATAATACTCATATGAGGTGGGTGGTTCATACCATTGTTCCTTATAGTAAGCATATGAAGGAGACGGCTCATACCTTGGTTACTCAAAGTATGAGTATGAAGGCTCATACCTTGGCTCATCAAGATATAAGTATGAGGGAGAATGTTCATAACTTGGCTCTTCATAGTATGTGTATGAAGTGGATGACTCATACCTGGGCTCCTCATAGTATGTGTATGAAGGGGATGGTTCAAAGAGGTCATAATATTGTACCGAATGCGGATTACCACAAATGGTACAATACTCTTCTTCATAATCATCCTCCTCATAGTGGTAGTTGTAACCTCCTGAGTATTGATCCATAAGAGTCACTCAGCAGACCACAACAGAGTCTCAGGACCAGAAAACAAAAATAAAAACGGAAACAGAGGCTCACCACGGCCCCGTGTTCGCTGAGCACGGCCCCGTGGTCTGGTTTTGTATCAGGGCGTTTTAAAAAATGCGACTGGTTTGGTTCAACACGGAGGTGTGTTCAGTGAGTACGACCCCGTTTTTAGACTCTTTATATGGGAGTTTGTTAATTTTTATGCAGCACGGGGGCATGTTCAATGAGCACGGCCCCGTGTCCAGACTAATGTAATGCAAAAACTACCTAAAAATGTAAAAATGTGCGCGCAGATTTAAAAAGGTTTTGAGAAACGATTAGGCCGTCGATTTTAAGCTTTCTTAAAATCCTTGTGTCCCTGGCAATGGCGCCAAAAACTTGGTGTGTGTAAGGTGTGTTATGTTTTTATTGATAATTTAAGTCTATTTTACACATTAGTCAAGTTTTAAATTTTTAAAACATGATATTCTACTGACACTAAACACAAACATTGGTAAGTGCACCCATCGTGAGCGTAGTATAGCGTTGGTAAGATACCGAGGTCGTCCAAGGACACAAGAGCTTTTAATACCGGTTTATCCTCAACGTCTAATCAAACTAAAATTTATAGAAAAAGGTTTTAAACATGAAATATAAAAACTAAAAATGCTGAAAATAAAAATAAAATAAAACAGATAGACAAGATGAATCACTTGGATCTGACTCGCCTTTAATGTATCCTTTGATGATTTCCGCACTTTTGCACTTTTTTAAGAGATTATCTTAGATACAGTAGTAGGCCCCTCTTGTGAAGGTGACGTTACCCTCAACCCAGTGGTTCGAGTCAGCAAGGATACAATCCCAAAGGGTTGGAATATTGGAAGATAATTAATTAAGTTATTAATGCGTAAAGTGGTAGGCCCCTCTTTTGAAGGTGACGTTACCCACGGCTAAGTGGTTTGAGGCAGCAGGGATACAATCCCAAGTAGCCGGGTTAATGTATCAATAGTAGTTTTCATAAGTGGTTTGAGTCAGCAGGGATACAATCCCAGTGGGTATTGAAGGAGGTCCTAGTAAGCGTGACTCAGGTCCTTGCAGGATCTATACACTGAACAAGGCAAGAACCTTACTAAACTATTCCTTTAACCCCTGACCAGGTAGCCAACATATCTCTATATAAACCGTAGAGATATGAATGGTGAATATGTTTTACTTTATATAGATAGTAAAGTAATGCCAAAACACCACGGACAAAAGATAAAGAAGTTTCACCTTCAACATAAGAAACTAGTTATTAAAGTCATTAATACAAAACCAAATAAAAAGTGTGAAAAGATTAAAAATCAAAAGTAATACATTAAATGCTTGTCTTCACCAAGTGATGTAAGAGACTTAGCCAAACATGGCCTTTGATTGACAAGAGCTCTTACGATCAATCTTGGATCCCGAGACTACTACACACACTCTAAGGTGGATGATGGATGATGGTGGTGGATGTGGTTGTTGTAGTGGTGGTGGTGTGGTGGTGAAGTGGGAGAGAGGTGGTTTGCCAAGGGATGCCTTTGAAGTGAGCCAAGCACCCCTATTTATAGCCTGAACAGTAACCCGGCCACGGCCCCGTGTCCGCCGGACACGCCCCAGTGGCCATCTCCTTTCTCTTTCTTCATTAATTGCAATTGTTTGCATTAGGCTCCACACGGCCTCGTGTTTGCTGGGCTGAGCTGGCACGCCCCTGTGGTGGGAATAGAAGCTTTTACAGCTTTGTCCTTTTCTGCAGATACCTGACCACACCCCCGTGTCCAGTGGGCCCGGGCCGTGGTCAGCCTTCTGTTCCTTGTTTTTGCTTGGGTAGATGCTGTCGAGGGGTCAGGCATGCCACATTTATTCCTTTTCTTTGTATTTATGTTAGTTTTTGCTACATATTTGTTCCTTTTGTTCATTTAAGCTCATTTGGTCCTTAAAATACAAAATGAAGACAAAAGCACACTTTTTCCAACATTAGTACTAAAAAAGGGTTAGTTTTACGCCTCATTTGATGTAATTTATATGTTGCATTTTACACACATCAACTGTATACAAACCCCATAATACTGGCAGCAATTGTAGAATTACAAAGACTTAATCACTGTAATTGTAATTGAAAACATTTGAGGTTTTGGTAAAACAATTAGGTAGAAAAAGAGAATGACTCACAAAAAGAGTTTATAAAAGGGGAATGACTCACATTGTTGACTTAGGTGATACTACTATTGCTTCCTGGTGATTCTCCTGGTTATTATCTATTAAAATTAAACAATGCACACGTGTTAGTAAAATAACCCAAATCACATTAACCGTACAACTCGAGACAGAACTCCAATGACTGAGTCAGGCCGAGCTTTGACATGCATTATGGAGTCCTAGATCAATCGGGTGTAACTCGAGATAGAACTCCAACGACTGAGTCAGGCAGAGCCTTAACATGCATTATGGAGCCCTAGATCGATCGGGTAGGGTAACAGATATGTGATCGGGGGTTATAATACTTACAATGAGTCAGACCTTTGATTTTTAGGGGTATTATATCCCGAGGGTTTAGACTATCAGAGAGTTTGAGAGATAAAAGATTTCTGAACGATTTGCAAATGAGGCCTGAAGCCCCTTTGATAGGTTGGTCGAGGGGTCCCTTGCGCCCCGCGAGGACCACCTCCTTCTCTGTCGCGCCCCGCGAGGGCCTTAATGGCGGCTGTAGGCTTGTCGAGTAACATAGTAGCTTCCACACGTAACCGGACATGTGGCCGACCAGGGTGTCGCTCAGTGTCACCATGTCGCGCCCCGCGACAGACTCAGGGGGTCCGGGTCGCGGCCCGCGACAACCACATATATTTGTTTTTATTTGATTTTTATAATTATTAAGGTATTTTAGGTCCGTTAACGAGTATTCGGGGTATAATAGGAACGTTTAGGGGTGTCAGGGGTATTTTAGGAGGGTTGTTATATAGTGATTGTATGATAACTGGATTACAACTCTGTTTGTGCTCAACGATAAGGATGATAGACTAAATGATGTAAGAATAATAAACATGGCTTATTTGATCTGAAAATTTGTAACATACAAACTGTTTGTTGATATTTGACCGTACACTAAGGGGGGTACAAGTCAAGTTGCATAATGTACAATCACCCACTGCAAACCGTACACTCAGGGGTCGCACACTCCTAAGTGTACAACCCACTGATGCAGAGTGAACAAGGGGACCCAGCTGAGTCGCACACTCAGAGGGTCGCACACCTTGTTCCTACAAGCTCTATAACATAATTTAAAAAAGATGACTTCATGTCACACACCTTGCAAACCGCACAGTCATCTCGTACAAATACCACTGCATGTGACAACTCCAGTTTCCAAGGTCTTTCCTCGACACGTTACTTGTTTATAGTGGTGTGTCACTATTATTAATATTATTATATATTTTTATGTAAGTGACGAAATCAAAGGAGGGATTTCGCCACATGCCTGCTCGACGAAATCCAAGGGATTTCGCCATATCCCTCACGACGAAATATAGGATCTCGCCGGCCTGGTTTTCGCCAAAGCCCATTAAGGGCCCAACACAGTATAGTTTACGTATTTAAGGACGTAGGTTACGTGGGTAGTTATTTTGAAAACCCTAGAGTCTTTATCCCCCTCTTTTCCTGTGCGACGGCAACTGCAACCTTCGGAGCCTTTCTTTCCGATCAATCCATTAGTCTTTCTATCCCGATTAGTATTTAACCCTTGCATGATTGTTTGATTGAAACCTTCATTAACTGTTTAATTGAAAACATTGTTTGCGGTTGCGAAGTAATACGTAGATCATGATTAGATGATGAGATTGTTTATAACGGGTTGTTAGTCTATTGGGTTATGGGTATGATTTGAGGATTCTATTGTAAATCATTCGGACTAGACCTGATTGTTTATGTCTACTGTTCATGTTCGATTTGATGATATATATGTATACCTGAATGTTTAAGTGAATGATGATTCTGATTGTATGATGATTGAATGATGATTCTGATTGTATGATGATTGAATAATTTATGTGATTAGTCTGATTGGGTGATGGATTGATGAAACCGGTGTAACTATTAGATGATCATTAGGGTTTCTGGAATGTCTAACTGTTGTTGATGATTATGCTTTGCCCGACAAAAACCCAGGGCCGACGAAGATACAATCTCGACAAAAACCCTTTGGGATTTCATTGCCTGGGGGTTTTCGCCGAAAAGGGATTTCGCCAAAAAGGGATTTCGCCTGGGGGGTTTTCGCTGAATGGGTTTTCGCCAAATGTTCTGTGAAGTTGGGAAATTAGAACAGTAACTTAGTTAAGTCTGTTAAGTCTGTTAATGAATAACTAGGTTAGAATAGACTGAGAAATCATTTATATGAAGCATGAATTGTGTGAACTTGAGATAACTGTTCGTGTTACATGATGTTAACTGCCAAGCGCACTTTGTGATATAGATTGCATGTGAAACCTTACAAATATAAACTGATTGTGTATACGTGCATACTATAGGCTTTGACTGAATTGTTTGTGCAAGTAGATAAGCATACCGAGCAAACCGAGGTGAGTTCACACACTTTCTAAGGCATGGGATTCCCGGTGGTTGGGAATGGGGATTAAAGAACTAAAACGAAACCTACATATCCTCCTTGGGTAGGATATGTACCGCCATCCTCCATGGGTAGGATGTCAATATTAATCCTGCGTATTCTCCTTGGGTAGAATACGTACGTTCGTCCTCCTAGGGTAGGACAACAACCTTAAACTTACTAGACAAAACTCTATCATGAAGTCCCTTATTTTTATATCGACTTAATCGTCGGGCCAATGGCGAGCGGGTCATTAGTTAATAGCGCTATTAGGGTTGACAAGCCTCACACCGTGCCGGTCGGACGGGCGTGTACTAATGGATCTGGGCACTTAGTCAATGATGATAGACATTGACGTAGCGCACAACTTGTTTTCGTCAGTTGTCGATATGGTAACGGTCTAGTGGTTCACATGGGGAAGCCCCCACTGATTATGGATATGTTTTGGGAAACAAAGATACTGGTTAATTCATGGTTTACGAAACAACTTATGGTTTTCAAAACAAACTTGTAAAACTAAACAACCAACTGTGAACTCGCTCAACTTTGTTGTTGACTCGTTGTTACATGCCTTGCAGGTCGTTAGGTATTTATGGAGCTTGCACGAGGAGGCGTGGTCGTTGTGGGACATGGATAGTCGTATGCCATGTTAAACTTTTGATATATTTGAACTTATACTTTGGTTTTAAACATTATGCTTCCGCTTACAACCTAAACTATGTTTTGTTTGGACACCAATTGTATTGTGTTGGGTTTTATATTTATTTACATGCTTTGTTCAATATGATTGGTGGCTTGATCCTGGTCAGTCACGCCTCCATGCGGTGATACTCCGCTTATGGATTTTGAGGGTGTGACACTGCACATCGTACAACCTATTATAGAATGACCGCACACTTGTTAAGCAGGCTGCACACTTAACAAGTGGGTCACACAGTCTTATATGATTGGGCTTATTTCAGTGGGCCACACACTATCCCTTTGTACCGCACACTGATTAAGCCCAATCCCTTATAGGTCCGCACACTATCACAGTCCACCATGTATGTGCCAACTATATAATTGTATGATAATTGTGGATACACATACTTGATATTAACCGGTCCATATACACCGCCTAACTATATACTTATGTTATACGTGAATTACTTTGTATACAATCCTAATAAATGGTAAGGTTAACCGAATTAGGACAAATACTCTATCTAACCGAGCAATTGAAGGTGAGTTCACACTATCACTTAAAGCATGTATTCCCGGTGGATTTGGGATCCTAATATTCTAGGGGTACGGAATAGGAAATAAAAATACTCATAAATCATGTTCTAGTGTACTAAACGACACTCTATCATGAAGTCTGGTGTGTGTAAGGTGTGTTATGTTTTTATTGATAATTTAAGACCATTTTACACATTAGTCAAGTTTTAAATTTATAAAATACGATATTCTGCTAACACTAAACACACACATGAGCAAGTGCACCCATCGTGAGCGTAGTATAGCGTTGGTAAGATACCGAGATCATCCAAGGACACAAGAGCTTTTAGTACAGGTTTAACCTCAATGTCTAATCAAATCAAAAAAATTTAGAAAAGGTTTTAAACATGAAAAATAAAAACTAAAATGCTGAAAATAAAAGTAAAAGTAAAAACAGATAGACAAGATGAATCACTTGGATCCGACTCGCCTTTAATGTAACCTTTGATGATCTCCGCACTTTTTCACTTTTTAAGAGATTATCTTAGTTATAGTAGTAGGCCCCTCTTTTGAAGGTGACGTTACCCTCAACCCAGTGGTTTGAGTCAGCAAGGATACAATCCCAAAAGGTCGGAATATTGGAAGATAACTAATTAAGTTATTAATGCGTAAAGTGGTAGGCCCCTCTTTTGAAGGTGACGTTACCCTCGGCTAAGTGGTTTGAGTCAGCAGGGATACAATCCCAAGTAGCCGGTTTAATGTGTTAATAGTAGTTTACATATGAGGGGATCAAGCCATTCGCACCCCCGCCATCCAATACCAGTGGGTATTGAAGGAGGTCCTAGTAAGCTTGACCAGGGTCCTTGCAGGATCTATAAACTGAACAAGGCAAGAACCTTACCAAACCATTGCCTTAACCCCCGATCAGGTAGCCAAAATATCTCTATATAGACCGTAGAGATATGAATGGTGAAAATCTTTTACTTTAGATAGACAGAAAAGTAATGCCAAGACACCACAGAAAAATGATAAAGAAATTTCACCTTCAACATAAGAAACTAGTTATTAAAGTCATTAATACAAAACCAAATAAAAAGTGCGAAAATATTAAAAATCAAAAGTATTACATTAAATGCTTGTCTTCACCAAGTGATGTAAGAGACTTAGCCAAACATGGCCTTTGATTGACAAGAACTCTTACTATCAATCTTGGATCCCGAGACTACTACACACACTCTAAGGTGGATGATGGATGATGGTGGTGGATGTGGGTGTTGTAGTGGTGGTGGAGTGGTGGCAAAGTGGGAAAGAGGTGGTTTGCCAAGAGATGCCTTTGAAGTGAACCAAGCACCCCTATTTATAGCCTGAATTGAAGCCCGGCCACGGCCCCGTGTCCGCTGGACACGCCCCCGTGGCCAACCTTTTTCTCTTTCTTCATTAATTGAAATTGTCTGCATTAGGCTCCACACGGCCCTGTGTTCGCTGGGCACGGCCCCGTGTGCAGAAGTGTATATGTACTATCAAGATTTGAAAGATTCAACGATTCTTAGCATTGACCACGCCCCGTGCTGAGCTGGGCATGCCCCCATGGTGGAAATAGAAGCTTCCATGGCTTTGTCCATTTCTGCAGACACCTGACCACGCCTCCGTGTCCGCTGGGCACGGGTCGTGGTCATCCTTCTGTTGCTTGTTTTTGCTTGGGGAGATGTTGTCGAGGGGTCGGGCATGCCACGTTTGCTCCTTTTCTTTGTATTTATGTTAGTTTTTGCTGCATATTTGTTCCTTTTGTTCATTTAAGCTTTTTTGTTCCTGAAAATACAAAAGGAAGACAAAAGCACACTTTTTCCAACATTAGTACTAAAAAATGGTTAGTTTTATACCACATTTGACGTAATTTATATGTTGTTGCATTTTACACACATCAAATACCCCCACACTTGAATCTTTGCTTGTACTCAAGCAAAAATCTTTATTTTGTGGCTTACACTCCCAAATGGAATGGGTAGAAGAGAAGTTTTTGGGCTTGTCTTGAGTGTCGGGAATCCAAGATCTTTATTGGGTTTTATTTTTTATATTATTTACCATCCTATTTGTTATGATTTATTTAGAACATTTCATAAGAGAAATTACTTATTTGGGCATAACATGCCTCTTTAAAATTCCATTTATATACAAGTTCACATACCTCACGGGAGATCACTCAACACTTAGCCAAAGATGTATTTTTGTGAAACACTCGAGACCGGCATGGAACTTACTTCTACCATATGCTTCCCAACCAATCAATCCTCCTCCTTTTTAACTATAAACCTTTGTAAATATCAAGAGGACTTGGGGAAGGGTTAGGCTTGGGCTAAAGGTAGGTGGTTTTGGGTTAGTGGTTAGTAAAAAGGTTAAAAGCGTAAAAAGCATCGGTCGTCGTAAAACTTTTTGTTTTTGTGACTTTTATTCAAACTAAGTATTTTCAAACAAAGTTTCTTTGAGGACTTTGTTTGTTTATTTCTAGACTTCATTTTTTTATAAAGAAGTGGCACAAGAAAACCGCGCTTTTTACTAAAATAAAGGGTTGAAAAGAAAAAGGTTTTGGTGGGTAAAGGGTGTTTGTTTTGTGGGTTTAGAAATGAAAAGGTTTAGGCTCAAAGGTGTTAACTATGGGGATTTTGGGTAGGTGATAAAGAAAATGAAAAATAATGGTGTTGAAAGGAAAATGAGTTAGTCCTAATGCCTCCATCATTTACTTACTTGGGTTTAAGTTGGTAAGGACCGGGAATGTATCATCGTGGTAAGTTCTAGAGTCGTAAGAACCAAGCGGCTATTCACACAAGAAACAAAAAAATGAGCATTTAGTTTAAAGATGTATGCTTGTATGCTCAATAAAGGCTCAAAACTCACTTATTGTGGGAATGAGTTTATAATGTGATTAAGTATATATAATCAAGTTTTAACTAGATTTGTCATGCCATTTCATAATTTTCTTATGTTGGTTCTTTTTATCACGACACTATCGGTTGTAAATTTGTAAAAATATAACCTTTTGAAACTTGTTATTCCCAAATTAAACCAAGACAAGTAAAAAATGAAAAGTTTTCGAAAAAAATTGGGGTGATTAGCGGTTCCAATAGAGTTTTGTGTAAGGCTTGTTATTAGGAGTTGCAAAATTCAAGGTTTTAGCATCCCCCCACACTCAAATTACACATTGTCCTCAATGTGTCCCAAAAATAAGTTTTTAGGTGATTGAATGTGTAAAAAGGTGTTTAAAAAAAGTTTTATGTTACTAGGCGTCTGGACACGGGCCCGTGTTGGTCCGGGCACGACCCCGTGCTCAGATCGCCAGTATCATATTAAACAGAAGGCTGGGCACGGGGGCATGTTCAGTGAACACGGCCCCGTGTCCAGTTACCTGTACTAGGCATTTTCTGCATAACCACGGGCACGGGAGCGTGTTGGGCTGAGCACGACCCCGTGCTGAACTTGCTGTACTGAAGAAAAATTGTCGGGAGGCTCTGTTTTTGTGCATGGGGTATGGGTTATTCTTTCCCTTGGTAACCTCCACTATTTCAAGTGTATTCAACCATTACAACATCATCCAAACACCATTTAATACTTAGAAACCATCATTCATTCAAGAGTGAATTACATAATTCTTAGAAAATAACAACTAAAAACTTGGATAAGTAGGTCATAAAAGTCAAGAAATCTTAACCCACAAAGAAGTCCTAGCCTAAATGTTTTTATTATAAGAGCAAAATTTCCGTAAAGATGATTCTTTCGGTTGAAAAGGCATGTAGAACTTCTTCTCCAAAAGGGGCTCCTCACACATCATTATGCCACTCTTCTATCTCCCGGGGGAGAAGGAAGGCTGGCTCATTGTCTTCCTCATGTTGAGGAGGTGCGACTTCTACCGGAACCTCTTGTAAAGCGTCAAGAGGAGGCTCCGGGGGAATATCATCCCATCTGGTGGGATTAATACTTTCTTGTGCCAAGTTCCAATCTTCTTGGGGAAAGATTGGTTCCATAGGAGGCATCGCAAGAATGTTCAACCTTTGGTGCAAAAGGTTGATTTCTTGGAAGCTATTTTCAAGCCCCACCGTTAGATAGTTGATACGGTCAATTAGGACTTCTTCCACGGATGTCATCTCGTCGAGTGCCTCTCTTAGCGCCATTACATCACGCACAAGGGTTGCTTCGATCGAAGGCCTTCGTTCCCTGCGACTGTTCCTTGAGTGAGCTGAGGATCTTCCGCTATTCTGGCTCGACATTCAAAGAAAACAAGCCGAAAAAATGTAAATTATTGAAACAGTAACCCCGGCCACGGCCCCGTGCTTGCTGAGCACGGTCTCATGGCCACCAATCTGCAGATTTTTAAAACAAGGAATCTTGAAGTTTTAAATTATTTTTTCTGGCTTTTGAAACATTTCTGAGCAGAAATAACTTAAAACATTGTTGTAAAACTTATTTTTGACAAGATTCCTTGATTAAAAACCTAACAAATACCACAATAAAGCTTGAAAACATGGAGATTTCAAGCTTTAATGGAGGTTTTGAGGAGTTAGAGAAGAAGAAGGCAATAGACAAAAGTAGTAAAGATAAGATGGTTGTTGAGAACCTTCTTTACAATATATCTTATAGGGTATATGTGAAGATCCCACCAGATGTTTGTCTTTGGAATGAGTCCAAGTGTGCAGGAATCTTGCTGCATTTATAGAAAACGACAGCACGCTGACCACGGCCCCGTGTCGGCTGGACACGGCCCCGTGGCCAGACAAGAATTTGGCACATTTTGTCCGTATTCTGACTTAAAGTTAGACACAAATCTTTAGGTGGGCACGGGGGCGTTTGACCTGGACACGACCCCGTGGCTAGAGGATTTTATGAAGTTTTGTCTATTTTTTAGGAATTTATCTATATCGGGTGGTTCCTTACTGGACGGAACAATACCGAAGTGCCTGAGGTACCTTAATTGCCCTAGCTTTAGAGAAGAACACAAGAGGTTATTGGAAAGGGTGAATCCTAAGCTAAATACCGCTGGGTGAGACCAACCTTTATTTCCCTATTCCGGGCTCTCGTTAAAGAAGGTATATGTCGAATCGCTCAGGTCTATGTATGCATCGGCGGAGACTGATGGAGAGTCCTTCACGGCACAATCGACACAGGGACGACTATCGCTCATGTCCTCACAAGAGTTAGAGGTGCTTTCGTGAACTACGATGATGTTAGATTCCGAATGCGATCTCAATAATTCTCCTTGATCGTCATCTTGAGATGAATTACTTATTTCCATCTCAAGCTCTTTTATCAATTGGAGAATTACATCTTCCATTTGAAATAATTCTTCGAGAATCATATCATCTAGAAGAGATGATTGGGAGCATTCGAGGGAGAGATAGGGATTGTTTTTACTTTCGCCCATCTTAAGATTACAGGAAAACGATGGGTCTATATAGTGGGGAGTGTAATTTAAAAAATAACATTTTAATGTTTCATGAGTTCCGCCACATATTTGACACCACGCATCATAAGAGGAGCGAAAGTAAAAATGATCAGTATCACTCATGTTTGTGTCAGAAATCACCAGCCGTCGGGATCTTACGGTTCTGTTTTCAGTATCTTAAACTTGGGCACAGGGGCGTGTTCAGTGGGCACGGCCCCGTGTTCAGCAACTGTCTGACTTAAAACAGGATTGCCAGTACCAAAGAATGGGCACGGGGGCGTGTTCAGCTGGCACGGCCCCATGCTGAGCTCTGCGGAAGCTGAAAAATCTAGAAAAATCCTAAAAAAATAGAAAACAGGAAAAACGATTAGGCCGTTGATTCCTAACTTTCATAAAATCCTTGTTTCCCAGGCAGCGGCGCCAAAAACTTGGAGTGTGTAAGGTGTGTTATGTTTTTATTGATAATTTAAGCCCATCTTACACATTAGTCAAGTTATAAATTTATAAAACACGATATTCTACTAACACTAAACACACACATGGGCCAGCGCACCTATCGTGAGCGTAGTATAGCGTTGGTAAGATACCGAGGTCGTCCAAGGACACAAGAGCTTTTAGTACCGGTTTATCCTCAACGTCTAATCAAATCAAAAAAATTTAAAAAGGTTTTAAACATGAAAAATAAAAACTAAAATGCTAAAAATAAAAATAAAAGTAAAAACAGATAGACAAGATGAATCACTTGGATCCGACTCGCCTTTAATGTAACCTTTGATGATCTCCGCACTTTTGCACTTTTTAATAGATTATCTTAGTTATAGTAGTAGGCCCCTCTTTTGAAGGTGACGTTACCCTCAACCCAGTGGTTTGAGTCAGCAAGGATACAATCCCAAAGGGTCGGAATATTGAAAGATAATTAATTAAGTTATTAATGCGTAAAGTGGCAGGCCCCTCTTTTGAAGGCGACGTTACCCTCGGCTAAGTGGTTTGAGTCAGCAGGGATACAATCCCAAGTAGCCAGTTTAATGTACTAATAGTAGTTTACATATGAGGGGATCAAGCCATTTGCACCCCTGCCATCCAATACCACTGGGTATTGAAGGAGGTCCTAGTAAGCTTGACCCAGGTCCTTGCAGGATCTATACACTGAACAAGGCAAGAACCTTACCAAACCATTCCCTTAACCCCCGACCAGGTAGCCAACATATCTCTATATAGACCGTAGAGATATGAATGGTGAAAATCTTTTACTTTATATAGACAGTAAAGTAATGCCAAGACACCACGAACAAATGATAAAGAAGTTTCACCTTCAACATAAGAAACTATTTATTAAAGTCATTAATACAAAACCAAATAAAAAGTGCGAAAAGATTAAAAATCGAAAGTATTACATTAAATGCTTGTCTTCACCAAGTGATGTAAGAGACTTAGCCAAACATGGCCTTTGATTGACAAGAACTCTTACTATCAATCTTGGATCCCGAGACTACTACACACACTCCAAGGTGGATGATAGATGATGGTGGTGGATGTGGGTGTTGTAGTGGTGGCAAAGTGGGAGAGAGGTGGTTTGCCAAGGGATGCCTTTGAAGTGAACCAAACACCCCTATTTATAGCCTGAACAGAAGCCCGGCCACGGCCCCGTGTCCGCTGGACACGCCCCTGTGGCCATCCTTTTTCTCTTTCTTAATTAATTGCAATTGTCTGCATTAGGCTCCACACAGTCCCGTGTTTGCTGGGCACGGCCGCGTGTGCATAAGCGTATCTATACTATCAAGATTTGCTAAATTCTGCGAATCTTAGCGTTGACCATGCCCCGTGCTGAGCTGGGCACGCCCCCGTGGTGGGAATAGAAGCTTCCATGGCTTTGTCCATTTCTGCAGACACCTGACCACGCCCCCGTGTCCGCTGGGCACGGGCCATGGTCAGCCTTCTGTTGCTTGTTTTTGCTTGGGGAGATGCTGTCGAGGGGTCGGGCATGCCACGTTTGCTTCTTTTCTTTGTATTTATGTTAGTTTTTGTTGCGTATTTGTTACTTTTGTTCATTTAAGCTTATTTGGTCCTGAAAATACAAAAGGAAGACAAAAGTACACTTTTTCCAACATTAGTACTAAAAAATGGTTAGTTTTATGCCTCATTTGATGTAATTTATATGTTGCATTTTACACACAACAAAGTCCCAACCATCTTCAGCTGTCAGGATTTATGGTCAGAACCGTTTCTCCGACAGGATCCTTTGTGTGGAAAAAACCACCGCCATTTTCTGACTTCTACAGCAAGAACCATTTTACGGCAGTCAGGGGGTCGGGGTGGTCATCACTCACCACCAATTTATCACTCACAACTTCCAATCAAGTTCCGCCACGTCATCGAGCTTTATTCCATCACTCACCACCACACCCAACAATTCCCCCCCTCAACCAACAATTTCCTCACAACAATCAAAACAATAACTCGTTACAAATATAACGCGTTTTATTATTGACGCTTCATCCATTTTAGTGGCGGTGGTGTTTTGAACAAGTCTACGCGTGATATATATTTATCACGGACAAAATTGATGCCACCCGGGTGGGCTCACTAGGTCATTCTACTCTATTAGAGTATAATTATTATTCTATGATTCTATTTTATAAAGATTATTTAATATTTAATTATATACCCCTTAAAATACCACCTAATTTCTTTACTACAAAACTACCTAATCTTAAACTTACGTTGTTGATAAGTCTATTTCATACATGGGGTTATGAATGATATAACAATAACTAGGGTCGTGGTCACTTGTTCATTGCGCATTGAAATGGTTGGAATTCAGAACATATCGCACACGGTGACAACTGATGAATAAATTCATAAAATTAAACAAAATGATATCTAAATGTGTTATGCTATTTGCGTCGTAACTCAGACCTAAATATCAAAATAATAAAAAAGGTAAAATAATATTGTAAATAACAAAGGTAAAAAATGGTAAATGAAAAAGTAAACGATAGGAACTCGGTCGGTTTCGGTACACTTGTTATAGCAAAGGAAAAGTATCGGTGTGTTCTTTAAAAAAACTTAGGTGTGTTCTTTAAAAAAATTCAACACACTCGTTATAGCAAAGAAAAAGAAAAATTAGAAAGTATGTTCAAAACGGTATTAGCGCCTTCGTTAAGAAATAAACTAAAAGAAAAGAAACAAAAACAAAAAGAGTGTAAATTAGCAAAAAGTCCATGACATACATTAGCATGAGCTCAGTATTTATGTCCACTTCTTTCATATATAACTAATTATTTACATCAGGTTATTAGTATATATAATAATAACTAGGCTAACCAGCTGGGTTGTCTCATGTATTATGGTTCAATCTATTCCTCCACTCGTCAATCGCTGGTTTCCTGCAAAACAGAACACCGGTGACTCGCCATAAGGAGGAGAATAGGGGGGGGGGGGGGGTTCTCCTTGTGACCACCCTCCGGCGTGAGAATAAGTATTGTTCTGACGAGAATAGTGTGTGTTGTAGGTGAAATAGAGAGAGAGCCGAATGTTAAACCTGAAGGAGGAGTCCTCTATTTATAGCTGAAGGATGAATGAGGGAAGGGGCGACCTGCCAGCTGCCACCGAGCACCAGCTGTCCGACCAAGAGGAATATCCTCTTGGTCTCCTCTGCTGTTATCAGGGTAGTGTATGACGTGGCGCATCCTCATTCGTCCAGTTAGGAGAATTCTGGCAGTGACTGTCGGCCTGTCCTATGAATATCTTGCAGGTCCAGCTGGCGTCCATCTATTGGTGACACGTGTCGTCCTTTTTGTCTGGGAGAGCATCTTTTGTGTCACCGGCGATTTTTTCCAGAAGCTTCTGGATGCACTCTGCTGATGTAGGCGCCATGCTAGATAAAAGTGCGTGGTCCGGACTATGTGTGCATGGGTTTGGGACCATACCTCTTCACCGGATTTATCATAAATATTTAGAAATTGGCCAATAAAAAAATCTTGTGTCTGTCACGGTATATGTAGTTAACAAACTGTTAAAGATCTTGGAACTTATAATTTCTTTTTCAAATAAATTTGTTATCCTATTCATTAACTTGTCACGTGTCTATATATGTGTCAAGATTTGAATGGTGAGGTTACTATTTTACTATTCATAAGGTTGGTTTATTAATATATAGGATAATTATGAGATACATACACGTGTATTCTTTTTGGTTCTTGACATCCTTTGCCTTATCATGCTAGTGTGTTTATTGTGTGTGTGCATGTGGACATGATTATTCGCTATCATAGACGGGACGAGTCATGATTTTTTGTGTGTGTGCATGTGGACAGGATTATTCGCTACCATAGACGGGAGGAGTCATGATTTTTCACTAAGATCGTCTTCGGGGAGGAGAGGTGCACACAAAGGGAAAGAAAATGAATATAGTTTATGTGTGGCTTCTTGGAAGGCAAGTACTCTAAAAAGTAGATTGTTGGAGTTAGTGGATACACTTAAAAACCTAGGGTACATATATATGGGTAAAGATCCAGTACAAAATATTCTTAACCTAGGAAGTGTAGGAAATCGGGTCAAACGAACTCCGATTGAGCTCATTCCAGCGGCGTTGGAACCAGCTCGTCGAAAGCTAACCAGAAACCCTAACCCCTTAAACCTAAACCCTAAACGCTAATTCTAACCCCTGAAGCTAAACCCTAAAGCTAAATCATATGCTAAACCCTAAAATCTAAATTATAAACCCTAAAAGCTAAACCCTAAATGTTAAAACCTAAGGCTAAACCCTAAATTCTAAACTCTAAAGCTAAACCCTAAAGCTAAACCCTAAAGCTAAAATCTAAAGCTAAACCCTAAAAGTTAAACTCTAAACCCTAAAAGCTAAACCCAATATATATTTGAATAGGATTCGACGAGCCGGTTCTAACGCCGCTGGAATGAGGTTAATCGAAGTTCGTTTGACCCGGTTTCCTACACTTCCTAGGTTAAGATTGTTTTGTATTTGATCCTACCTCACATATAGTGTGTCTTCAAGAGACTAGGTGTTAGGGGCATAGAGGAGCTGAGTACAATGGGTACAAATTGTGGTATTCGAGAGGTCTGATGGGGCAAAAAATCAGGTGACTTTTTTAGTATCCGAAGAGCTGCACTGTAATGTTGTGGAGGTGATAAGATACAATGATAGGTTAATTGATGTGCGTGAATTATATATATATATATATATATATTATGAATATATTCGTTCACAGAAATTTAGTTTTAAAAATAGTTCTTACACTATAACTAAATCACTCACACGAAAGGCAAGTGTACCCGTTGAATAGTAATATAATCTTGGGGCAAGAACCGGATATCAATCCGTGGATGGGGTTTCTCAAAACTTAATCTTTGTTATTCTAAAGCCTTTTCAGTCAACAAGCTTGATTTCCTAAATTATCACACTAGCAAAAAAAAAAAAAAACTAAATTAACGAAATATAACAATATCTAACAAGAAGTTTCCTAAACCAGGTATCCACTAATGTTCAAATGATGATCTATGGGAAGAACTATTGATGACACAAACTCTCAATTAACTAAGTCCCGATAAAGGTCCCCTAGTTTAACAATTTCTTTGGAAAATTAAAATGAAGTCTAATCACCTAAAGATCATTCTTTGAAGTCCGTTTGCAAAGTTAATATTAATCTTTAAAGACGAGTTACTCATTTGTCAAAATTCCTAAATCGACAACCTAAGGAAATTAATTTGAAAAACATATTAATCACCTAAGGTTGCTTTCAAATAGATAGTAGTCTAATTTTGTTCTAGTTATGAACCAAGAGCATGGTCATACAAGAAGACACTTTTGGCCCAAATCACTAACTTAGAGAATTTAACATACTCAAGAATTCAACTCAGCAATCCAAGTGAAAGATTACACACACATGTTCAAATATTTATCTCATTTTTGTTAATAATTACCATTCCAAGTTTCATGTCATCAACCTAATTAACATGTAACAAGCTTCAACAATGAACATCTACACATGGGTTTTCCAACATATAATGAGCAAACATTCATCAAACATCCATGGAATCAAACTTTAAACATGTATATATAATCCAAGAACACTACTAAAATTTTATTATCAAGATTAACATAAACTTGTCATCACAAAGTATTACAAAATCATCATATAAACAATAGTTTTAACATGATTTAGACAACTAACAATGTCTAGCCCATAGGGATTACAAGCATGCTTACAAAACTACCAAAATTCTTGGCTAGAAATCAAGAGAATTCAAACCATAAGCAAGCAAGCCAAGTAGGTTGGTTGTTTGATGCTCCAAGTTGCTTCAATGCCTTTACAAGACCCTTTGGAAGGCTAGAAATCGTCTAAGTGAAAGTGGATTTTTACCCCCGGGAACCAACAACCCGAAATGGAGACTAAAATGGGGTTTTATAGCAAATTTATTGAGGTGCATGCCTGCAAGCGAACAACCGTACACATGGTAGCTACATTGCTTTCTTTCTTGGCTTGATTCACGCAACCTCCTAAATGTTGAAAATCATGAATATGGTTTCAAGGTGAAGGTGCACGGTAGTGGATGAGTAAATTTTTGCCTTGCACTACCTGTGCACTTCCTGAGCATGGGGTGCCCCTTCTGACACTTCACTTTTTGGAGTTCCAAGGATGTGCATGGCAGTGCACATTTCCAGACTTCACCAATTTTGCTCCAAGTGCACCAGATTTCTTCGTTTTCCTCATGTGGGCTGCTTCGGGCTGCATTTTAACAAAAAAAAAACCACTAATAAGTATCAAATCCAGTAAAAATACAACTGAAACTTAAGAAAAAAGGGATTAAAGTGGGATAAAATATGTACAATTTTATGTATATTAAACATCCCCACACTTGAACTTTGCTTGTCCTGAAGCAAACCAAGATGAACGAAACCCCAATGGCATCCAAACACATACTCAACCGCAAGCGAAATAAATATATAAAACAAGAAAGACAAAATCATTAGATGAACTTAATAAGCCTAAAATATATGTAGCGATAAAACATGAGCAATGATATGCCTATAAAACCCATAGCAATGATATGCCTATAAAATCCATAGCATTTAAATCCTACACTCCTCACAATGTTCACACACACTCGGCAAATTTCGACAATGAATCATGCCATATCATATGTTTACCAGAGGATCAAATCTTCACCACTAACAGTAAACAAACACATAAATCATGAGGGCTTTATATGGGTTGTAACATGGCAATGGCTAAAGGGTATGGAAATGGATTTTAAAAGTAGCTAAAATGTTAGAAACCCTGTGACTAGACTAACTCGAACCAAAAGAAAAAAAAATGACTATGAAACTTAAATGATAAATAAACGAGAGCTAACTAAAGTTTTTTTTTTCTTTCAGTATCCATAGAATTGCTCTAATCAAGTCTATATGTAAGGCTTTTTTAAACCATACAAGATATATGATTTTTTCCTCTTTTTTATTTTTTGTTTTTTTACAACATTCTAATGCTTTGGAGGGAACTAAGTGCGTCTACTGAGATGAAAAAAAATCCTAATCATGGGATTACAAAAAACAAACAAAAACAAATAAAAGACAAACTTGAAGTTAGACACTAGCTGAACTGGACTTCCAACAAAAATGGGATTTACTAATTAAAAGGCTAAATTTGGCTAAGAGGCTAAGTATGTGGGTAAAAAAACAAAAAGGCTTAGCATGGCTTACTAAGGGATATGGTCGGGAAAGAAAAATAAAGAAAAGAAAAGGCTAACACAAAAGGATTATCTAAACACCTCAATCATTGTATGTAATTGCTTATGTTTGTGGTCTCAACATGTATACCCAAGGCAAGTTCTAACCAAGCATAAAACATCCGACACACTCTACTCAACAGTATATATATATATATATATATATATATAGAGAGAGAGAGAGAGAGAGGAAGTGTATAATACAATTCCCCTTATCTTACATTATGTACGAGACCACAAGATCAAAACACGTCTCCCTGAATTAGTTTTCCTACGTAAGGGCAAAACAGACAATTCATTCAATCAGCAGATCGCGAGTTCGTTACACCACTAACCCAGTAATTATGAATCGTATCAGTTTCAAATATTCATAATTTTTAAAACTATACATTGTGGTTTTCATTACTAAGTGATTAGGGTTTAATCGAATGTTGTTTTCAATGGATCCACAGAGCAGCACCGGACGAAACACAGATGTTGATTTTGAAGACGTTGAATTCGTGAGTGAGCATGGTGGTGACCAGAGAGTTACGATTGAGAAAGTTAGAAATCCCATTTCTGAAAATGTTTTAACCGAGGGTTCCAATAGTAAGTTCTTACAATTCAAATGTTTAAATGTTCAATTTGAAAGTTATTTTTACTCGATGTAATGATTTGTTGTTTGATTGTAATTGATTGGAAGGTTTTTAATAACATGAGAGGGTAACAATCATGGAATCAAAAGAAATTAATTTCACATGTTATTATTTAAACAAATCGCATGTTATGAAAAGCATGTGGGTTTTCACATGTTATGAGTCCAAAAAATCGCATGTTATGAAAAGCCATAACATGCTGGTTTCGCATGTTATGAAAAGTATAACATGCTACTTTTGCTGGTTTTTAATCAATTGATATTTTTAACTTTTTATTAAATTTGTAGACGAAAGAGTTTATATTCCAGAGGTTGAAGCATTAGCTATACCTGTGGTGGGTATGCAATTTACTTCTATCGAACAAGCTTATGTGTTTTACCAAACGTATGCCAAGTTATCAGGTTTTTCTATCCGTAAAGGTGGTGAAAACAGTAGTGGTGGTATAATTAAGACTAAATATTTTGAGTGCTCGAAAGAGGGACATAAGCCTTTGTTTATTGATGATGCTTATTCGAAGTCTAAAAGGCCATACAAAACAAGGAAAAGACCAACCATCAGAACCGAGTGTAAAGCGCAACTTATACTTGGATCGCTAGATGGGATATCATTTACATTTAAAAAGTTTGTTGAGGGTCATAATCATAGTTTTGTCTGTCTCGAAGATCTTCATTTGCTACCAGCTTACAGGAACTTGACTGAAGTTCAAGAAGAAATGATATGGGAATTAGGTACTCTAAACCTTGGGCCAGTGAAAGCATTTCATATAATGCAAAAAAGATACAATGGTTTTGAGAAAGTTGGTGCTACTGTCAATGATTGCAAAAATTTTAGAGCTAGAATTAATAGCTATATAGGTGAATACGATCCAGACATGGTGATTAATAGGCTGACCGACAAGAAAGAATATTTAGTTGATTATTCGTTTGAATATTCAATTGATGAGAACAAGCGGTTAACTGGTTTGTTCTAGGCGGATGGATTATGCAAGCGGAATTTCATTAAGTTTGGGGATGTAATATATTTTGATGCTACCTGTTGGGATTGAACCCTACAAAGGAACAATTGATAAAGCCAAAACTGGATCAGATCAGTGGATTCATCATAAGCAGTTGTTTGCATCAGATCTTTTCCCTTGAAAGTGGCCCTAACATCTGATGTCCTCTAAGTACTGCTCTTCACAACAACTGCTGATTGTTAAAGACTGTTGAAGACAGAGCACTGATGCTCAATCTACTGATATTGTTCAAGTACTGCTGAAGAGACAAAGCACTGCTGGAGCTATAATAGTGGAATAAAGAAGCAGTAGTTTACTTTATTCTCTTTTGTTATTCTTGTAATCAGTTGTTTAAATATCAGTGGTTGTAATAGTCAGTGGTTAGAGGTTGTTAGGAGGTTAGATGTCACTTTCATGGTGACGTCAACCAAAAGATGCTCAGTGGTTTGTTCTGTACTAAAAATAGAACAGTATCCTGTATTGTTCTATTAGCTCTCTTCATCACCAAGTCATTCTGTACGAACAATCACTGTGAGCTCAGGCTGAGGGGGAAATTATGTGCATGCATGCATTGTGAATTGATTATTGTAACAAATACAATCATTCGATTTCAATATAAACATGTTTGCTGAAACTTATTCTCATTGATTGTGTGTTGAAAGTTTGTATCATTTAATTCCGCTGCATTTAACTCTGTTTCATCTTCATTATTATCAAACAAACACAATCAAAAGAAACCCAGATCTTAACAATTGGTATCAGAGCCAGGACAGTCAAACTTGATCTAACAATCATTTTGACGTAAAAGTTCAGCTCAATTTCATTGATACTCTCGATTGTTCGGTTTTAGTTGTAAAACAGAGTAAGGTATAATCACGAACAAAGTTAATTATTCAGTGCCTGAAAAACAACCAGAATGACGTCACAATCACAGGATAACAATAATAATAACATTGGTTCACTCTTCAAACCACCTATGTTGGTCAGATCTGAATACAACATCTAGGAGCGAAGGATGGGTCACATCCTAGCTCAACAGAATACCGGATGTTGGAAGTCGGTTATCTTTGGACCACATGTTCCAATGGTGCCGAGTGCTGAGGATCTAAAAGTCATGGTTCCTAAGAAAATTGAGAACTATACTGAACAAGATTTTCAGAAAATTGAACTGGATGCCAAGGCATTTAGAATCGTCACAACTGCACTACCAAATGAAATCTATACTGGGCTGTTACACTGTAACAGTGCCAAGGAATTGTGGGACTGAAGAAGTAATTGAAAATAACAGGGAAATTTTAAACCAACAGTATGAAACCTTTTGTCACATTAAGGGTGAATCATTAACACAACAGTTTGAGCGATTTAGCTGTCTCATAAGTGAACTGAAACTTGTTAAGGTTGAATTTGCTAATGCAACACAAAATAGTAGGTTTCTCAGGTCACTTCCTGAAAAATGGGACACAATTGCTTTTGTAACCAGGAATTCAGTTGGGTTCAAAGATCTGACCCTAACCCAACTTCATGGTAGACTCCTGACCTATGAAAGGGAGTTGAACCAAAAAAAGAAGTTACAAGAGTCTGGGAAGGTTGCAGATGACTATTTATTTGGCAACACAGCTCTTTTGGGTCAGGAAGAATCTGGTAGTAGTAAGGATCAGAGTTATGATAATTACATTGACATAACAGCTGATGGAGCTTTTAACAACTCTGATTCTTACTCATCCAATTATGCTTTTACAGCTAATGGAAAAAAACCAGAATTCTGACAATTTGTGCTTTGAACTCAATGATCTGCAGCATTTTGATCCAACTGATTTAGAGGAAATGGACATATTACACCAACTTGCACTGCTGAGTGTTAGAACCAGCAAGTTTTACAAAAGGGTAGGGAGAAAATTTCTAGGGTTACATGGGAATCTGAAAGTAGGGTTGGATAAATCAAAGATAAAATGTTACAAGTGTAATAGGTTAGGTCATTTTGCTAGGGAGTGCAGGAGTCAAACTAGTGGACCAATCATCACACATCCTAGTCCTAGTCCAAGACCATAAAATAACCAAACCACTGTGCATTATTCCCAATATGCCCCTGCAGCTCATGTAAACACTGCTCATTATGCACACCCTGCAACCCCTGTTCCTGTGCACTATGTCCAAACCAATGTTCCTCAGATACAGTATGTCTAGGCCCCAGCTCCTCAGGTTCAGGTGCAACAAGCTGCACCTCAACAAGCTACACCAGCAGTGGTTCAACCAGATCAGCAAAGTTTTTTCACTCCAGGCTTTGTTGATTGAAGTAGCTTACCTGATGAGCTGGGTGATGAAAATGTTGCACTCTATGCTAAAAATGATGCTTCTAGTGATGATTTCTGTTTTGTAGCATTGGAGTCTATACTAGAAGGGCTGGAAACTGAAGAAGGACGGTCAAATGAAGAAACTGTGGTTACTGCTGTTGCTGGTGAAATATTGTTGGGAGAAAATTCTGAACCCCTGTTGGAACCACTGTCTGACCCCTGGTCTGAAGAAGAAGAAAAGGAACAAGGTGAAAAAGAAGAAAAAAGAGCCAGAAGAAAGTGAACATGTCTGTGATTGTGCCATGATGGCTGCAACTAAGGTATCACCCTAGGTTCTTAAAAACCTTTGTTCAGACAAATGCATCATAGCATTTGCAAACATTAAGGAGGTGAATGAAAACCTTAGAGATAGATTGTTAAATGATGAAGTACAATTTGAAAAATCTTTAAAAGAATTGAAAAACAAATTGTCAGAAAAAGATAATGAGATTTGCAGTCTCAAACAAGAGCATAGCATAACCAAGGACTAACTTCAGACCATGATAGAAAAATATCAAGTCTGTAAAAAGGAGTTGGAATCCACCCAAATCACTTGTGAAAAATGGGTGGAATCCTGCAAAGGTTATGAGATTATGCTTGAAAAACAGATTGAAAGCAATGTAAAATTTGGCATAGGGTTTAGGAAAAATGACCAAGTTGAAAACACTACTGCAAATCAATCTGGTTCTGTTGAAATCATACCCACCAACAAGGATGGTCAAGAAGTTAAAATAACTGATAAACTTGGAAACAAAATCACTTTGGAAAGATCTGTGGAGTCCTCAATTTTTGAGGAGATTGAGAAATACCAATTCAAACCCACATGGTCTGATGAGTGTGACATCCTTGAAAATTTCAAACCCATGGACTTCACAACTGTGGATGGTGTCAAACCTCCTAAGGCCAAGGTAATTCCCCTTAAGGACATCCCAACAGTGGTTCAAAACTCTGTTGCAAAGGAGTCTGAAAAGAAGAAAAGAAAAGATTAAAAACTTGTTTTGTGATTTCTGTGAAAAGAAAAATCATTTGACCAAAGATTGTTTTCATTTGAAAGCTTATGACATTAACAAAATAAGCACCATTGTGCCTTCAAAGAGCTGCACCATCTTTGGTAAATAAAACCATTCCACTCAAGAGTATGTGTATTTAAAATCCTTTGAGGTCAAAAAGGAAGAGTACACATCAAAAACACTCATGAGTTCATCAGAACCACAAGTCAAGAAACAACCACTGTTTGTGCCAGTTCAAACAGCTGTTACAAAACAGTTGAACCAAACCTCTGTCAAAAGAGAAGTTCAGGTGACTGATGCACCCCCTGCTAACCAATACCAAAGAGGTAAAGGTCAATGTTGGTGCATATGTATGTTGACTTCGTCTTACATCGAGTCTCGTTTTAGTTGCGGATCTGATCAAGAATGATGTCATCATTCTTGATGATGACATCATCCATGTGACATCATAAATGACATCATTGAATAACTTTCAGTCAACTCGAAGTTCAAAGATGTACATGAAATCAGATTTTATAATTGTTTATTATGCTTTCGCTTGAAAAAGTCAAAGTGTATGTTTCAAGCGAAACTGATTATTGTGGTTTCGCTTGAACAGAAATGTTCATGTTTCAAGCGAAAGGTAAAGCCTATAAATAGGCAGTTGGTATTTCTCATTTGTAACAGTTCCCATCAGAAGTGTAACGTTACTCTGCCGGGTTGTCAAGTCAATATATGAATGAGAAAGCTGTTTTAACGTGAAATCTATCTGCTTCTACTCATTTCTTTCTAATTAAAAATAGTTTGTTTGTTTCCGCCACTCAAACTGTCGTATATTAGCTTAGATTGACTCATTTGATCGTCAATACGATCCTACAATTGGTATCAAAGCCAGTCATGAGTAAAAACACCTGAATCAACGTCTTTTTCTACACAAATTCTGATTTCTGAACGTTTACATGGACAAAATGGACTGATTTTTGAACATTGTGTGCGTAACTGAGTTTTAACAAACCCTTGAGAATATCAGCTTAAAATTCAACCTAAAAGTGGTAAAAATGGCTTAAAACAGGGTTTCGCTTGACCGAACTGTACCCTATCGCTTTAAAAACGAGTCTCTCGCTTGAACTTTCATCATTTCACTGTCTGAACCATTTCTTATGATCTTCTTTCTGAGTATCCTTTTTCGAGTCATCAAAATTTACTTCTTTGCGAATTTCTTCAACTTTACGCCTCAATTCTTCTCTATTCTCCTTAGTAAAGAATTCCATCATAGTTGGCAAACCCGAAGTATCAACATTAGCATCATCTTCATCCGTGCAATCTTCTACTTCAACTCGATCATAAAGATCTGCATCTTCCACATATTTATACTTATATTCAACTTTTTGATTCATATCAAACGCATTTAACTCTTCTACAACATCGGACTGAACTTCATTTTCTTTTACATTAAACATCTTAGAAACTTCATCTAATGTGTAAGTATGTCTGATTTCTCCATCTTCAATTTCAGGTTCAATGCATAAGATCTGCTCTTCAACAGATTCAACACTTTGATTACCAGCAGACTCCCCCTTTCCTGTTACATCCTCTGACTCTTCATTTATTGCATCATTCATTAGATCATCTGCATTTTGTTCTTTCGACCTTTCAGAAATCATAAAACCGGATGCATCTTGATCATCATCATCATCATCATTTGAACTACTAGCAAAAAATATTTTCTCATTATCAGCATCTGCTTCATCATCATCCTCTTCTTCATCTTCCTCTTCAATATTTTCTTCAACTATACTATTTTTATCACAAATGACTCGAACTGATGAAATTGGATCAGGTTGTTCAACTAACACCATAGCAGTTCCTGATGTATCCTCAGGTTCTTTACCCTTTCTTCTCATTTCTGCATCAATGACCGCTTGCTTCTGAGCTTTAACTTCTTGACGCATAATTTCATCATATTTCTGCTCCAGAGGCATTCCAACCACACTTTCTAAAACCATCTTCAACACATAATTTTCATGTTCATTTTTAGCCTTGATATCTTTCAATTCTTTGTTTTTCAACTTGAAATAATCATATTGTTGATCTTTGCGTGTCTTCTCTTCTAACAACTCTGCTATCTGAACTTTCATAAAATCCATCTCTGTTTCATCAGTTTCAATCTTCTTCATCAAATCTTTGTTATCATCTTCCAACTTCTTTACTCGCATTTCAAGAATTCGTTCACGATCAGAAACCTTTTTGTTCTCAGCAGCTAATTTCTTGTTATCATCCAACACTTCATCCATCTTCTTCTCCAACTTTTTCACTTGTTCATCGTTTATAAAGCTAAAATCTACAACACCAATATCTTCAATATTGTCATGAGGAATATGAAGACCTTTGCTAGAAGAACTAGGTGTTAGTTGTATTTGTGTGCGAGGTGGTGTTTGGAAAAGTTCTTGTGATGTGAATAAGGTTTGTTGTGGAGGTGGTGAGAGATGTAATGGTGATGGTGGTCTAGGTGGTGTTGGTTGTCGTGGAGGTGATTGTATTGGTGATTGATGTGATGATGATGTGGGTTGTCTTGGTGGTGTGGGTTGTCTTGGTGGTGTGGGTAGTCTTGGTGGTGTGGGTTGTTTTGATGGTGTGGGTTGTTTTGATGGTATGGGTTGTATTGGAGGTGATTTGTGTGGTGATTGAAGTGGTAAATGATCATGAGGTGGAGATGGTGATTTGTCAGCTACACGAATCTGCTTCTTCCCAACCACTATCTTCAAAGACTTTGGTTTTTGAGGTGTCTGAATAATCTTTTTAACTACACCTTTCTTTCTTCTCTTTGAAACCTTTTGAACCGGAACTTCAATTTCTTCTTGTGATGGTTCATACGGTTCATCATCATCTTTTTTGCTTCTCTTCTTCTTTTGGTTTTCTTTTGCTGCCGCTGACACTGCAATCTTGTATCTTTCTGTTTCATCAATGTCATCTTCAGAAGAAGAAGAATCTTTATCAATATCAACAACTTTATCACCTACAGTATCTTGTTCCTTCTCCTGTTCATTAAAAAGATTTAAATCTTTTAGTAACTTTAAAGAATTTGGAGATAAACAAACATCTACTCCTACACTTTCTTCAACTACCGTCTCTGTTTCAACATCAGCCATAGCTTCAGTCACAGTCTCGACTTCAGCTTCTTTTTCAATTTCAACATCGGATTCATCAATCAGCAAAGTTTTAACTGTTTTCTTTTGCTTTTTCTTAGGTTGTGATGACGATTCTTCACTTTGTTTCACTTTTGGAGTTGCCTTTCTAACTCTTTTCTTCTGTTCTTTTACAAACCATACGTTTCTATTATTTGCAAACTCCTCAAGAGCTTTCAATTCATCAGCATATGCAACTTCCTTCATCTCTTCTGAATTCCTCCAGTTTTGATGATTTACAGGATCTGGATCCTGATAATTTGCATCTCTTAGAGCTCCAAACAAAGCGACTGGATCAGTTGGTTCTGGGTGATTCGGATGATAACGTGCAAGACTTTTAACTGAATCATTGTCCATATGAGAGAGAACCAACAAATCATTCATCTCATCTCTGACAATATCTGGATAAGCATGATCGATAATCATCTGAATAAATCTAGGATACAACCAAGTTTTCCTCCTAGATGTCACCTCTTCAACAAGATAATAAAATACAATATGTGAAAAATTATATTTCTTGTTTAGAACCAATGCCACTACCATATTCATATGGTAATCTCTCATTGCGTCGTAACTTCCTTTCTGATGACTTAAGCTCATAAGCACTGAATGTATCAAAAATTTATATGGCTTTGTAAATTTTGACTTTAAACAATTTGCCGCATTCAAGAATCCTTTATAACCCATCCTTAACAAGCACCCTTTTACCATCCCTTCAGGAAATTTCGTAGGACTATTTTCTTCATCTGGCAAGTTTATAACTTCTCAAACCACTGCTTCTGTGATTATAATTGGCTTTTCTTGGTTATTCACTTCAACCACAGATGTAATTGTCTTGTCGGTTTCATCATACACAACATTTGCCCAAAAGCGTTTGATATGCGACCTGAAAACTGCACGCCTGCCGATCAATGCTTTCTGTAATGGCATACGTCTCATGAAGTCTAAAATTTCAGCAAAGTCAGTCAAGTCCGGACTCCTTTCCACATCCAGATCACAACAACTATTATGCAGTGCATTGAAAACAACTTTCGATGGCTGCACAAACCCAAATACCCTATCATTAAACATTTTTTTAAAAATTTAATAGTTACAATACATTCAGCAACTTTTTTAAAACAATTTATCTCAAGCAGAAGGGATTCAAGCGAAGGGGTACCATCCCATTTGATCATGGAATAAATCCCAAGCGAAGGGGTCTTTAAGCGAAGGGGTACCATCTCGCTTGAACATGACATAAATCCCAAATTGTTTTAATTGATGAAATTGAAACTACAAATGTAAAGATCATTCAATTCCGAGTCTACTGACATCAAATTCATCCCCAAATTCTACCAAACAAGATCCAGATCTGAGATTTTAAAAACTGTCGAATCGCCAAAATCATAAACCTCAAGATCTGATGCAATTAAACACTCCTATGAACATCTACAATCAAAACCGACTACAAAAACATATTATGTTTCAAGATTTATGCAGTTTAAAACCCTAAATCTATCATTTTAACGAACAGTCCAAAAAAAATCTCAAAAACAGAACAAATCTTGGAGAAAACTTACATTCACCATGTTATTAGATGAGTACACCAACTAATAACAACTGATTTGTGAAAATTTGAGCAGAGTAACGCCTGGAAAACGAAGGTTTTGGAGATCGCTTGAAATCGCCCAGAGAAAAGTTAAAGCGATACGATGTGAAAAATGTTTTCAAGCGAAAGGGTTTCATGTCTTATATATAACCAGAAGGGTATCGCTTGAAAGTGACATCCGAGTCTTCAAGCGAAACCCATGAAAGTAAACTCCCATCTTGAAGCGATACCAAGTTTAATTTTCAAAAAAAATTAACTTTTTAACATTTTTCAGATTAACCACCGACACACCCAGTTGACCAAGTCCAAGTAAATGGCCTTGGTTGACCGAATTATAAAAAACACAGTCATTTTATTCTGAAAATAGTTCAAATGAATGAACTTTTGAACACTTTGAACTTCCAATTACTTTTCAACTGTCCAACACTGTACCAAACATTTTTCTGCATCACCAGCTTACCCAGCCCTCATCATACACTGACATGATCTGCACTAAGCTTTGATCTTCTGATTCCCAATGTCAGTTGTCGAAAATAAAATGAGAAACTAAAATCTTTTTGGATTTTTAACTGGATAAACTGAAAACTGTACACACAATCTTTTTGTGAGCGTGTTAAGGGATCATATCAGCTGCCGACAAGATACAAGTACCGTTAAGCTGAATTACATTACCAATATTAAACAATTTGCATTGATTGCCGATATACTGATCCACTTTAAATTCTTACACATTTCTCAATCTGTTCAGGATACGGATTTAATGTTTTAAGACTTAAACTTTTATATGTGTCCCACCTCAGAATATACTCCCATATCCAGATCCCAATATTCAGTCTTACAGGTGAGTTTTAACACAAATGATATCTGTAAGGGGTTAATAAATTATGAAGAATCATGAGAGCTCAGGTCAGAACTACCGTTCAGCAGAGAGATCATGACTCGACTTTTGGTGTGTCCCCTTTAGAGGATCTTTTTTACAACATCATTGCTAAGCAATTTTATTTTCTTATCATATATGCTGAGGGTGATACTATATTTCAAGCATTTGCGAAAAGTATTATTCGAGGACTAGGTCAGAACCACCGTTCAGCAGAAGTCCCGGAATAATACCCCAGATATCACTGAGTAAACAAACCTAGTATATCAGAAAAAGGAATCTTTCAAACCAGATTTCAGGGGTTACCCATATATCCGAGAGATGTTCCCCACACAAAAGCAAGTAAATTTTATGTTAATATCCCAAACATATTTACTGAATGTGTAAAAACCTATCGGCATATCATCTACAAGACTGCTTAACACATTTATACATTACATTTCTTTAGCGTACTGCACCTGTCTAGCTGATGTACTATCATTTCCCTTTTTTTACACAAACTCATTTTTATTTATTCAAATGTTTTTGGTTTTTGTAGATTTTATCATGTTTTTGTATTTTTCTGCAAACTTTCTCCCCCTAAAAAGAAAAACATATTTTTTTGTTTTTGTTTTTATCGAAAAGCAGAAAATAAACTGTACAAACAAAATTGACAACACGACAAAAGTTCACGTCAGATCGCCGCCCATCTCGGCTTCACATTCAATAACCCTCCCAGATTGCAGATTTTTCATCCCGATCAATTTCAAAAGATAATAAAATCTCTTTTTGTCAAATGGTTTAGTATAGAAATCCGCTTTCTGATCATCGGTGTGCACGTGTTCAATCCGAATTAACTTTTTCTCGTGACAATCACGGATAAAGTGATGACGGATTTCAATGTGTTTTGTTTTCGAATGGTGAACCGGATTTTTAGTGATGTTAATAGTTGCTTCATTGTCCACGTAGATAGGAGTATCTAAGAACTGCAACCCGTAGTCGCGCATCTGCTGTTGGATCCAAAGGATCTGCGAGCAACAGCTGGAGGCTGAAACGTATTCAGCCTCACAAGTAGAGAGCGCTACTGCGGTTTGTTTCTTACACTGCTAGGTGATGAGTCGAGTTCCAAAGAACTGACACCCAGCAGTGGTGGACTTTGCATTTTGCTTACAACTTCCAAAGTCAGAATCAGCAAAACCAGATAAAGTAAAGTCACCCGATCGAGGATACCACAAGCCGATGCTTGGGCAGCCTTTCAAATACCGTAAGATACGTTTCATAATGGTCAGGTGTGACTGCTTTGGATTTGACTGATATCTGGCACAGAGACACGTCCATGATATCTGGACGGGAAGCCGTGAGATACATTAGAGAACCAATGATAGATCGGTACAATGTCTCGTCCATCTTCACACCATTCTCGTCTGGACATATCCCATGATTCTGTGTAAGGGGGGTTGATGCAGGACTGCAATCTGTCATGTCTAACTTGTCGAGCACGTCTTTCACATACTTCGATTGGTGAATGAAGATTCCGTCGGGCATTTGTTCCACCTGCAGCCCGAGGAAGAACTTCATCTCCCCCATCAAACTCATCTCGAACTTCTTTTTCATCACCTTTTCAAATTCTTTGCACAGATCGTCGTTGGTGGATCCAAAAATAATATCATCAACATATATCTGCACGATCAACAAGTGGCCTGCCTCTTCCTTGGTGAACAAAGTGCTGTCTACTGTTCCTCTTGTGAACCCGTTGTCCAGCAAGTATGTCGAAAGCGTCTCGTACCAGGCTCTCGGGGCCTGGTGAAGTCCGTACAACGCTTTATCCAGTAGATACACCTTGTTTTTGTGCAGTGGGTCTGTGAACCCTGGCGGTTGGCCCACATACACTTCTTCTCTGATAGATCCGTAAAGAAAGGCAGATTTGACGTCAAGTTGATATACTTTAAAGTCTTTCCAAGACGCGAAAGCTAGAAAAATCCGAATTGCCTCAAGTCTGGCAACCGGCGCGTAAACTTCATCATAATCTATTCCTTCCTGTTGACTGAAACCTTGAACCACAAGTCGCGCTTTGTTTCTCACCACGACACCTCTGTCATCACGTTTGCACTTAAAAACCCATTTCGTCTTGATTAACTTCTGGTTTTGTGGCAAATCGACAAGTCTCCAGACGCCCAGTTTTTCAAACTGTTGCAGCTCCTCCTGCATTGCATTCACCCAGCTATCCTCGGTCAATGCCTCTTTGTAGGTTCTCGGCTCTATCTGCGAAATAAAACATTTTAATGAGACTTCTTTCTGCATATCAGCAATAGATGAATAAAAACATGTAAGAGCTCGGTCTATTTGATGTCGGGTTTTGACACCACTTTGTAGGTCGCCAATAATCTGTTCTAAGGGATGATAAGACAACGTTCGTGGCATAACATTGTCAGGCACATTTACTTCCGATTCCAAGCTCGATATGTCAAGATCAACGGTTTGATCCTCAGCTTCCGTTGGATCCTCGTCAAAAGTTGGAGCGGGTTCCGCTTCTAAGTCGTCAGATTCATCAAATGATGGAGCTGGTTCCTCTAGTGGTTCGGGAGCTGTTCCACTCGGTCCTGCTTCATCATCATGAGTACCCACGGTGGATTGAGAAACTTCTATCGGTCTAGATACTTGTTCATGTGACACAGTTTGTTGATACAGGTACATAAGAGCTAATTCCTCCTCACTCGGCTCGACCGGCAGATCAAATGACTCCCAGAGCTTATCGTAGTCGAACAAGAATCTTTGTCCGGGAAGTTGTGATGATGGAGTGTGCTTCTGACAATCCACGTGTTGAACTTGAATCACCTTACCCAGGCATGGTACAAACACCCTCTTGAGTGGGCTAGCGTAACCTACAAAGAAACCCTCATTAGCTTTAGTGCCAAATTTACCATTTTCATCAATAAAAGTGCAAGGAGACTCAAATGGCTCCAAAAACTCAAGATTCGGCTTATAACGGTGCAGCAACTCAAAGCAAGTCTTTTTGTACTTCTTGACAGTTAGAACTCTATTCAATGTGTAACAGGCTACTGATACTGCTTCACTCCAGAAAAAAAATTGGTAGCTTGGAATCGGCTAACATTGTACGGGCTGTCTCAATCAGGGTTCGATTCTTTCGTTCCGCTACGCCGTTTTGCTGTGGTGTATACGGCGCACTGAATTCATGAAGAATTCCCTTCTCGTTGCAGAACTCGTACATCTTGTTGTTCTTGAATTCCGTTCCGTTATCACTCCGAATCCTCCGGATTGGCAGTTTATACACCATTTCCATTTTCTTGAAAAGTACCATCAAAGACTCAAAAGTTTGATCTTTTCGTTCCAAGCACACTACCCAAGAAAATCTCGTAAAATTATCAGTTACCACCAAGCAATATAAGTCTCCGCTGATGCTCTTTACGTTGACAGGCCCGAAGAGATCCATGTGCAATCTCTCAAGAGGTAACCTGATTGTATTCATCATCTTCAATGGGTGTGACTTCCAAATCTGTTTTCCTTTCTTACATGCTACACAATCATCATTTAAGTGAAAATTTTTCAAATTTACACCATCAACTAAATCATTATGTACTAAAAAGTTCATTTTGCGAACATGAATGTGACCCATTTTACGATGCCACATTATTGAATCTTTTTCCGTCGCTTTAGTCTTTGACACAAAACACTGTTTCTGATGAGTTGTTGATGTTGCTACTCTCATATCAAGATAGTACAAGTCGTGTTCTCGTGGAGCACGCAACAACACCATCTCATCAGGAATTTTAAACCCTGGTTTCAAAACCACACATTTAGTTTTTGAAAAATGTACACTAAACTCTTTATCACAGATTTGCGAAATACTGAGTAAATTGTTTGTTAACTCGACTATGTAATTCACTTCGTCAAACGAAATTACGTCATTTGACAGCGTTCCTTGACCAACGATCCTTCCACCTTGGTTCCCGGCAAATCCAACATAGCTTCCATTTACAGATTTGACATCGTAGAGAAGAGCAAGCGTCCCAGTCATATGCCTTGAAGCGCCACTATCTGTGACAACTGGCACAAACCGGTAATTTCCGTACACTATAATTATTGCTTAATGACTGCAATTATGAGTTTAATTGTCAGCAATGTCTGAACACATGATTAAACAAGTGAATTCATGCACGTTGTATACTACAAAATATTGCTTTATGCATAAACGAGAGCGTTGCGTCAGAATAACAGTAAACTCACCGGTAAGACACAATGTGTCGACTGAACTGCAGAAAGCAGTCAGACATCAGAATTGAGGCCTAGGTGTAGGTCCGACAACAAGAATGCATTAAAACCCAAGAATACATACAAGGGTTAATATATATGCAATACGAAAGCAAAAATAAGCACTACAAAGCACCCGAAACGCACTTTAAGTGCAGAATTTATAAAATTCAGCAATAATTCAGCATTTAGACACATAAATATTATGCAGAAATGTCGTTTTATTATCCAGAATATTTCCCTAAGTGTTGGGAGTTGAAAGAGTACAAGAAAGGTACTTAAACGACACTAAAAGGTGTAATTTAGCACCTTAACGAATCGGTATGTAACCGAACAACCGGATATTACCCGGAACACCAAAATAATGCTAGAAGCATTGTTTTTATTTTTTTAAGCTAGTTAGGGTACCCGAACACCCTAACACACTAAATATTTAATAACACACATAAACCACAAACTAAATACCTTTAGAACTTAACTAAATGTAACAAGTTCCATCACAATCCAACCATACCCCCCCCCCCCCCCATAACCGGTTGGGACATGGGATCCACATGGTGGATTTTATTTTAATATTTTATGTGATATGTCTTGAGATTAAGAAACATATGGACCAATGAATAAAGAAAATGTTGGAAGAACTTTATAAAAACCCCTAGTCCATAACCCATTTCATCTTCACCTTTCACCACACCAAAACTTTCCTTCCTTCTTCCTAGGCTACGGCCAAACAAGCCCCTCAAGCCACCATCATTTTCGATCCACATTCTTCCATTCCAAGGTGATATTAAGGTGTAAGAAGGTCGCTAACGAGGCTCGGGGCTCACGGAACTCGAAGGACCTCTCTACTTTGCTTTTATCCACTCGATTTGTGCTTAGATTCTTCCCTAGCCTTGAGCTAGAGGTATAATGCTTAAAACACCTTCTTGAACTTATCTAAAGTGGTTAAAAGAATTTTTGTCGGTTAAAACTCGAAATCTTACAAGTTGAAGCATTAAAGTCTACTAAAAGTATGAAAAATGATGGTTAATAGCTCTTGTGTTGTGTAAAAGTTGTAGTAATTGATTTGTGTGAATATTTGGACCCGATCTATGTTGTGGTAGCTCGGATCATCGTTTAACCCGACTTTGTAAGATCATGGATCTTCACATAAGCTCGTTTTTGGTTACTACAAGGGTTAAAAGGCGAAACTCTACCACACTAGAGACATGAACTTGTGTAAAATATTTTACTTGTGTAAAAGTAATTTAACCTGTACATTGGTGTTTAAAACTAGCGGATCTACGTATCTGCAAGTGGTATTTTTGAAGAACCACACTTTAAAGAAATCACATGTTCTAAACCGGGTCTTACACAAACAAAAGTGGTTTTTGTGAATAAACAAGTGTATGGACACTTGTGTAACAAAAGTGTTAACAAAGAAATAGTTTTCGTAAAAACCAACTAGAAATTGTAAAACTTCATATTCTTTAAAAATAAAGTTTTTATGAAATTAAACTTATTTTTAAAGATAACAAGACTTACTAAATGTGCTAGTAAGATACTACACAATCTTGGTAAATATCCAAGTTCATGAAGTGGGGAAAAGTAGTGATTATTGTTGATAATTGTTGTTGCTGATTATTGATGATTGATGATGATTTAAAAGAAAATAAACACACGTTTTGAAAACGTGGGAAACCTCCATTTTTAGGGGAAACTCTGTCAAAATTTTTATAAATTTTGACACTTAGAAAAATATAAGTTTTGAGAAACTTATTCCCTGAAAATGTGTTTAAAAGCATTAACAAGGTTTCCCTAACTTTTGATGATAAGAAATGGTGATTTCTTGAAGAATAAAAATGGATAAAAAGTATATATTTTTGAGAGAAAAATATATATTATTTTATCACCAATTTTTGTGCTAAGTGTATATAGTATGTGTTATACGTGCTAGTGTATTAAGACTTAAAAATACACTAAATACTCATGAGGAGTATAAACATAAAAATACACATACAACATACAAGATACATAATTCGGGTGCAAAGTGCAAAACACAAAAGACTTATATTTATTTTGGAGAAAATAATATAAGTAAGATACGTAGTTAAAAATATAAGAATATTTTTAACACAAGAAAATATACAAGAGAGTGACTGAACTTGTGCGACGCAAGTCTAGTGACTAACGTTAAGAAAACGCGTATAGGTTACGACGTTAATTAAGCAAATCCGGTGGAGTTTACGACGCTAGGAACGCAAAGTTGTGAGTTCATGCTCCCCCTTTTCTCTTTAACTGTTTTCAGTTTTTATAACTTCGGGGGTGAAATACATGTACAAAAGTACAATATTTATAAATGGTATGATATAAATACAAGAAGTACACTTGGTGAGAACGAGAACCAAGTGTGACGAAATATATGAATATGAGAAGCGCATTTGGTGAGACGAGAACCAAGTATAAGGCGCTATGAGAAATGATAACAAGAAACGCGCTTGGTGAGAACGAGAACCAAGTAGGAGGCGTTATGAGAAATAGTGTCACGAATAGGGTACAGAAGCACCATTAATCAACGTATACATTCAGACCGCAGAACAAAAGGTTAGATCTAACAGGTGCCTGGCAGCCTCACACTCGGTCGGGGCGAGAATCGAGTGGTGCTTTTGTGTCTCAGAATATACCAATTAAATGCCTTAGGTTTAGTAGCTTCCTATGACGTGTCACATGTTAATGGCTTTGCAACCCATTAACAATCTGATAAGTACAGAAATACTGTATTTACATAAAATTCATACCATACAAAAAGTGATAAATAACTTGAAGTACGTGGGGTACTCAAGAGAATTGATAAATAACTTGAAGTACGTGAGGTACTCAAGAGGATTGATATATAACTTGAAGTACGTGGGGTACTCAAGAAAAGATTGAATTATACATGGGTACGTGGGGTACACATGAAACTGGATTTATATATGAAAACTTGATTTACTCACAAACTATGTTTTCATACAAAGTATACAAACATGAAATACAAAACAGCATGAATTCACACCAACATTATGTTGACGTTTTTCCAAAAACTCACATGTATTTCAGGTAACTAGGATGGATGTGCGCGTGGTCTTGCTTATGCTCGTGGATGTCGCTTGTGTTTAACTTTAAATAAAGTTGTAAACTTTTAAGACAATGCTTTATGTGACTTAGCGATGTAAACGCTAACGTACGTTTTCAAATTATGGTATTTGAAGTTATTTTCTTGAGCATGTAGCATGTTTACTCTTCGTATGCAATGAGAACCTTTCATGATCACACCTCGTGCTTCCGCCGCAGAAAGGGGTGTGACAGATTGGTATCAGAGCTGCGATTGTAGTGAACCAGGATTCCTTCTCGAGTCTAGTCTACAATCTCTAGGATCCATTCACGAAAACAGTTTTCAAAGAGTTTTCATTGCATAAAACGTCCCGCGACATCCACTACCTGAAACTGACTACATGAGTCTAGAAAAGACACTACGAGACTTAGAGTGCACTTGAGTAGCACTTGTCGTTGACTAGAAATTACTTGCAATTATGTGTGATAATTAGCATGTACTAGAAGTAGAATGTCACGAGTATACGTGACTTTACCTGAAAGCGATGGGCCATCTGAAGGGAGAAATACGAGGATGAAACGAACTGTGCGGACTGTGCAAGGAGTTACGTAATTATGGATGCATACGTAATTATGGAATTCAGTGCACAGAAATCACAGCAAGTCTTGTCACGTATAGATTCCCTCAGTGCAAGCCTACTAAGTACTCTGCTAGAGTAATAATTGTTTGATGTCACTTATGTGGTATATATATCTGTGAATATATATGATACTACTGTCTAGTGTGACGATATCAAACCAATGTCTAACCCTGCTGTGTTATGTTCTGTCAGAACATGGCACCCAGGAAAACTGTGAATGCTCGCAATGATGATCAACCTCCACCTCCCCCACTGCCAAGAACTGCTGAAGAGCTGAACGCTTTGCTAGAGGAAAGGATCTCCGCTGCTATCGCCCAGTACGAGGCGAACCGAACCCAAGACAGTGGAGGACCAAGCAACGCTAGGCGTAATGGGAATGGAGATTCGTCTGGAGGCAATGCAGCTCAAGGTAATCTTGAGACACTGTACTAAACATGAGGAAATTTATGAACGGTCTTTGTTTCATTATTTCTTCGATTGCTCACATATGAATTGGTTGAATCAATTCCAGGCTGCACTTTCAAGCAGTTCCTCGACTGCAAGCCGATAAACTATGACGGCACAGGAGGTGCAGTAGCATTTGTGCGTTGGACGGAGAAGACTGAAGCTACTTTCCGCATGAGCAAGTGTACCGCGGATCAACAAGTCACTTTTGCTACTGGGTTATTCGTCGATGAAGCTCTGACTTGGTGGAACCTGCAAGCCCAAACCTTGGGTGACGATGCTGCTTATGGCCTAACTTGGGAAGAACTGAAGGAAAGGATGAGAGAGAAGTACTGCTCTCGTGCTGAACTCCAAAGGCTGGAGACGGAGTTCTGGCACCTGACCATGGAAGGTGCTGACATAAATGGTTACACTCGAAGGTTCCACGATCTGTCTAGAGTACTTCCCTACATGGTAACTCCTGAATTTAAGCGTGTGGAATGCTACATTTGGGGACTGGCCTCAGAGTTTCGTGGCATGGTAACGTCGGCCAAACCACAAACAATCACCGAGGTTGTAACTCTGGCTGTCAGCCTGACTGAAGATTGTGTTCGTATGAAGAAGCTCTCACTGAACCCAACAGAAAATGCCGAGACGCATGCTGAGTCGTTTGGCAACAAGAAAAGGAAACATGCAAACTTGAATCAAGCAACCCGTAACAACAAGGGTTTCAGCAAGAAGCGTGACGCTAACACGTCCCAGGAGGCGAAAACCCATGCAACCAAAGCATACCAAGGCTCCATGCCTAGATGCCAAAAATGTAAGTATCATCATGATGGAGCTTGTCGCATTCCAAGGTGCGACAAATGTGGTAAATTGGGTCATCAAACCGAAGACTGTTGGGGAAAAGGAAAGAACCGAAATGGAAACGGTGCTGGTAATAAGAATGGCAACGGGAAAGGGCAGAACCAAGGATGCTTCAAGTGTGGAAGCAATGATCACTTCATGAAGAACTGCCCAGAGAGAAACAACGCTCCGGCTCGAGCATTTGTGATTGGAGCAAGAGACGCACGCGAGGACCCTAACGTGGTCACCGGTACGTTTCTCATTAACAATCACTTTGCATCCATATTATTCGACACTGGCGCCGATTATAGCTTCATGTCTGTGGAATTTAAACGCATACTCGGAATAGAATCTAGTAGATTAGAAATTCCTTATTCCATAGAGCTAGCCAATGGTAAACTTGTTGAATCGGGCGAAGTTGTTAGAGGCAGCACACTAGAACTTGGCGAACGGAATTTTAGCATCGACCTCTTACCTATCCAATTGGGTAGCTTCGATGTAGTAGTCGGAATGGACTGGTTGTCCAAGAACAGAGCTGAAGTTATCTGTCATGAGAAAATCATTCGCATCCCTCTAGCGAATGATGAAACTCTCATTGTACATGGGGAAAAACGAGACGCGCCTCTTCGAATCATCAGCTGTATGAAGGCACAGAAGTGCTTGAGGAAAGGATGTGTCGCTTTCCTAGCACACGTTATAGACAAGAAGGCTGTGGAGCCAAAACTCGAAGACATTCCTGTGGTGAAGGAATTTCCTGATGTGTTCCCGGAAGATCTGCCAGGACTACCTCCGCAACGACAAGTCGAGTTCCGTATAGACTTGGTTCCAGGAGCTGCTCCTGTAGCCAAGGCACCCTATCGACTTGCACCATCCGAAATGCAAGAATTATCTACACAACTCCAGGAGTTGTTGGATAAAGGATTCATAAGGCCAAGCTTCTCACCCTGGGGAGCTCCAATATTGTTCGTGAAGAAGAAGGATGGAACACTGCGGATGTGTATCGATTACAGGGAACTGAACAAGCTCACAATCAAGAATCGGTATCCGCTACCAAGAATTGATGACTTATTTGATCAATTGCAAGGATCAAGCTACTATTCCAAGATCGACCTTCGATCTGGATACCATCAGCTGAGAATCCAAGATGAAAGCGTGCCAAAGACTGCATTCAGAACGCGATATGGGCACTACGAATTTCTTGTGATGCCGTTTGGATTGACGAACGCGCCAGCGGTCTTTATGGACCTAATGAACCGCATGTGCAAACCATATCTCGATAAATTCGTGATTGTATTTATCGATGATATCCTAATTTACTCGCGAACAAAAAAGGAGCACGAACAACATCTCAGAACCATCTTGGAGCTACTGAAGAAAGAGAAACTTTATGCAAAGTTCTCGAAATGCGAATTCTGGATTCGCGAAGTACAATTTCTTGGTCACGTGGTGAATGAGAAAGGCATTCATGTAGACCCGTCCAAGATAGAAGCAATAAAGAATTGGGAAACTCCCAAGACCCCAACTGAAGTTCGTTAATTTTTGGGCTTAGCGGGCTACTATCGGCGATTCATTGAGAATTTCTCGAAGATAGCTCAACCGCTAACGACCCTGACTCAGAAAGACAAGAAGTACGACTGGGGTCACAAACAAGAAGAAGCCTTTCAGCTACTTAAGAACAAGCTCTGCGATGCACCGATACTATCGTTACCCGAAGGCACTGAAGACTTCGTGGTATACTGCGACGCCTCACGACAAGGCTTGGGTTGCGTGCTCATGCAACGCCAAAAAGTCATCGCTTATGCTTCAAGACAACTGAAGGTTCATGAGAGAAACTATACCACTCACGACCTAGAGCTGGGCGCAGTGGTATTCGCCTTGAAGATTTGGCGACATTACTTATATGGTACTCGATGTACAATCTTCACAGATCACAAAAGCTTACAACACATATTTGATCAGAAGGAATTGAATATGCGCCAGCGACGTTGGGTCGAGCTGCTGAATGATTATGACTGTGAGATTAAGTACCATCCTGGAAAGGCGAACGTTGTAGCAGACGCGTTGAGCCGAAAAGAAAGGGTTAAGACCCTAAGGGTTCGAGCGTTGGAAATGACGATTCGAACGAACCTCACCGCACGCATTCGAGATGCACAACAAGAAGCTCTTAAAGAAGAGAACCGTAAAGCTGAATACCTCCGGGGTGCATTGAAATACATGGTGCCAAATGAAGAGGGAGCCTTATACTTCAAGAAGCGTATTTGGGTTCCACTCTATGGTGGCATACGAGAAGTCATCCTTAATGAAGCCCACAAATCGAGATATTCGATCCATCCAGGATCGGACAAGATGTACCAAGACTTGAAAGAGTACTATTGGTGGCCGAGACTCAAAAGCGACGTTGCTGTCTATGTTGGAAAATGCCTAACCTGTGCGAAGGTTAAGGCCGAATATCAGAAACCGTCCGGCCTACTACAACAACCAGAGATTCCCGTGTGGAAATGGGAACAAATCTCGATGGACTTCATAACAAAATTACCCAGGACCCCGAGAGGGCACGATATGATATGGGTAATAGTTGATCGATTGACGAAGTCTGCGCACTTCCTACCGATCCGAGAAAAAGACAGCACTGGAAAGCTTGCTGAGATATACTTAAGAGAAATTGTGGCACGTCATGGAGTGCCAATCTCAATCATTTCAGACAGAGATGGGCGCTTTGTCTCAAGAATCTGGCAATCATTTCAGGAAGCCTTTGGATCTCAGTTAGATCTGAGCACGGCATTCCATCCGCAAACAGACGGCCAGAGCGAACGGACTATACAAACGTTAGAAGATATGCTTCGCGCAGGTGTCATGGACCTAGGCGGCAGCTGGGATACTCATCTACCTTTAGTTGAGTTTTCCTACAATAACAGTTATCATACAAGCATAAAAGCCGCGCCGTTCGAAGCTCTGTATGGCCGCAAATGCCGATCGCCCTTATGTTGGGCAGATGCCGGAGATAAACGTATGGTTGGTCCTGAACTGGTACAAGAGACAACCGACAAGATTGCGCAGATCCGAGAGCGCATTAGGGCGGCTCGAGAGCGACAAAAGAGCTACGCGGATCCAAATAGAAAATCGGTAGATTTCAAGGTGGGAGACAAAGTGTTGTTAAAAGTCTCACCATGGAAGGGCGTAGTCAGATTTGGAAAGCGTGGAAAGTTGAATCCACGATATCGGACCATTCAGAATACTGAAGAGAATTGGTACCGTGGCATACAAGTTGGAGTTACCGGCAGAACTTAATGGAGTACATGATACGTTTCATGTGTCCAACCTGAAGAAGAGTCCAACGCAAGAAAACGTGACCATCCCGTTGGATGAAGTGCATATTGATGAAGCCCTCCGATTTACAGAACAACCCGTTGAGGTTACTGACTGGAAAGTCAACAAGACCAGGAGGAGCAGTGTGAAACTTGTCAAAGTACGTTGGAGCTCGAAACACGGACCCGAGTACACATGGGAACGTGAAGACCAGTTCAAGAAAAAGTATCCCCACCTATTCAAGAAGACTCCAGCGAGAGTTAGTTCAGTCTGAATTTCGGGACGAAATTCTTTTAACGGGGGGAGACTGTGACAACTGGCACAAACCGGTAATTTCCGTACACTATAATTATTGCTTAATGACTGCAATTATGAGTTTAATTGTCAGCAATGTCTGAACACATGATTAAACAAGTGAATTCATGCACGTTGTATACTACAAAATATTGCTTTATGCATAAACGAGAGCGTTGCGTCAGAATAACAGTAAACTCACCGGTAAGACACAATGTGTCGACTGAACTGCAGAAAGCAGTCAGACATCAGAATTGAGGCCTAGGTGTAGGTCCGACAACAAGAATGCATTAAAACCCAAGAATACATACAAGGGTTAATATATATGCAATACGAAAGCAAAAATAAGCACTACAAAGCACCCGAAACGCACTTTAAGTGCATAATTTATAAAATTCAGCAATAATTCAGCATTTAGACACATAAATATTATGCAGAAATGTCGTTTTATTATCCAGAATATTTCCCTAAGTGTTGGGAGTTGAAAGAGTACAAGAAAGGTACTTAAACGACACAAAAAGGTGTAATTTAGCACCTTAACGAATCGGTATGTAACCGAACAACCGGATATTACCCGGAACACCAAAATAATGCTAGAAGCATTGTTTTTATTTTTTTAAGCTAGTTAGGGTACCCGAACACCCTAACACACTAAATATTTAATAACACACATAAACCACAAACTAAATACCTTTAGAACTTAACTAAATGTAACAAGTTCCATCACAAACCAACCATACCCCCCCCCCCCCCATAACCGGTTGGGACATGGGATCCACATGGTGGATTTTATTTTAATATTTTATGTGATATGTCTTGAGATTAAGAAACATATGGACCAATGAATAAAGAAAATGTTGGAAGAACTTTATAAAAACCCCTAGTCCATAACCCATTTCATCTTCACTTTTCACCACACCAAAACTTTCCTTCCTTCTTCCTAGGCTACGGCCAAACAAGCCCCTCAAGCCACCATCATTTTCGATCCACATTCTTCCATTCCAAGGTGATATTAAGGTGTAAGAAGGTCGCTAACGTGGCTCGGGGCTCACGGAACTCGAAGGACCTCTCTACTTTGCTTTTATCCACTCGATTTGTGCTTAGATTCTTCCCTAGCCTTGAGCTAGAGGTATAATGCTTAAAACACCTTCTTGAACTTATCTAAAGTGGTTAAAAGAATTTTTGTCGGTTAAAACTCGAAATCTTACAAGTTGAAGCATTAAAGTCTACTAAAAGTATGAAAAATGATGGTTAATAGCTCTTGTGTTGTGTAAAAGTTGTAGTAATTGATTTGTGTGAATATTTGGACCCGATCTATGTTGTGGTAGCTCGGATCATCGTTTAACCCGACTTTGTAAGATCATGGATCTTCACATAAGCTCGTTTTTGGTTACTACAAGGGTTAAAAGGCGAAACTCTACCACACTAGAGACATGAACTTGTGTAAAATATTTTACTTGTGTAAAAGTAATTTAACCTGTACATTGGTGTTTAAAACTAGCGGATCTACGTATCTGCAAGTGGTATTTTTGAAGAACCACACTTTAAAGAAATCACATGTTCTAAACCGGGTCTTACACAAACAAAAGTGGTTTTTGTGAATAAACAAGTGTATGGACACTTGTGTAACAAAAGTGTTAACAAAGAAATAGTTTTCGTAAAAACCAACTAGAAGTTGTAAAACTTCATATTCTTTAAAAATAAAGTTTTTATGAAATTAAACTTATTTTTAAAGATAACAAGACTTACTAAATGTGCTAGTAAGATACTACACAATCTTGGTAAATATCCAAGTTCATGAAGTGGGGAAAAGTAGTGATTATTGTTGATAATTGTTGTTGCTGATTATTGATGATTGATGATGATTTAAAAGAAAATAAACACACGTTTTGAAAACGTGGGAAACCTCCATTTTTAGGGGAAACTCTGTCAAAATTTTTATAAATTTTGACACTTAGAAAAATATAAGTTTTGAGAAACTTATTCCCTGAAAATGTGTTTAAAAGCATTAACAAGGTTTCCCTAACTTTTGATGATAAGAAATGGTGATTTCTTGAAGAATAAAAATGGATAATAAGTATATATTTTTGAGAGAAAAATATATATTATTTTATCACCAATTTTTGTGCTAAGTGTATATAGTATGTGTTATACGTGCTAGTGTATTAAGACTTAAAAATACACTAAATACTCATGAGGAGTATAAACATAAAAATACACATGCAACATACAAGATACATAATTCGGGTGCAAAGTGCAAAACACAAAAGACTTATATTTATTTTGGAGAAAATAATATAAGTAAGATACGTAGTTAAAAATATAAGAATATTTTTAACACAAGAAAATATACAAGAGAGTGACTGAACTTGTGCGACGCAAGTTTAGTGACTAACGTTAAGAAAACGCGTATAGGTTACGACGTTAATTAAGCAAATCCGGTGGAGTTTACGACGCTAGGAACGCAAAGTTGTGAGTTCATGCTCCCTCTTTTCACTTTAACTGTTTTCAGTTTTTATAACTTCGGGGGTGAAATACATGTACAAAAGTACAATATTTATAAATGGTATGATATAAATACAAGAAGTACACTTGGTGAGAACGAGAACCAAGTGTGACGAAATATATGAATATGAGAAGCGCATTTGGTGAGACGAGAACCAAGTATAAGGCGCTATGAGAAATGATAACAAGAAACGCGCTTGGTGAGAACGAGAACCAAGTAGGAGGCGTTATGAGAAATAGTGTCACGAATAGGGTACAGAAGCACCATTAATCAACGTATACATTCAGACCGCAGAACAAAAGGTTAGATCTAACAGGTGCCTGGCAGCCTCACACTCGGTCGGGGCGAGAATCGAGTGGTGCTTTTGTGTCTCAGAATATACCAATTAAATGCCTTAGGTTTGGTAGCTTCCTATGACGTGTCACATGTTAATGGCTTTGCAACCCATTAACAATCTGATAAGTACAGAAATACTGTATTTACATAAAATTCATACCATACAAAAAGTGATAAATAACTTGAAGTACGTGGGGTACTCAAGAGAATTGATAAATAACTTGAAGTACGTGAGGTACTCAAGAGGATTGATATATAACTTGAAGTACGTGGGGTACTCAAGAAAAGATTGAATTATACATGGGTACGTGGGGTACACATGAAACTGGATTTATATATGAAAACTTGATTTACTCACAAACTATGTTTTCATACAAAGTATACAAACATGAAATACAAAACAGCATGAATTCACACCAACATTATGTTGACGTTTTTCCAAAAACTCACATGTATTTCAGGTAACTAGGATGGATGTGCGCGTGGTCTTGCTTATGCTCGTGGATGTCGCTTGTGTTTAACTTTAAATAAAGTTGTAAACTTTTAAGACAATGCTTTATGCGACTTAGCGATGTAAACGCTAACGTACGTTTTCAAATTATGGTATTTGAAGTTATTTTCTTGAGCATGTAGCATGTTTACTCTTTGTATGCAATGAGAACCTTTCATGATCACACCTCGTGCTTCCGCCGCAGAAAGGGGTGTGACACTATCCATAATCCACTTTGATAGTATCGACTTGGGCAGCCCCTGCAAATATCATATCAAATTCATTCAAACAATGAAACCCATGGTTTTTTATTTGTTGAGACACTTCCAAACTCTACATCACATTTCTCATCAATCTTTGGAAAAGTAAACGTGACATTTGGAACATCAGTTTTAGCTTTTGGTTTTAATTCATTTTTGATCGGGGGAAACTCTGCAAGAAATCTATCAAGTTCAAATTCAAATTCTTGTTTATCATTAGCACCCACTTTTGATGCATAAAATTCCTTTGTCCCTTTGACTTTTCTGTCAACCATTTTTCCAAAAATATTTAAAACATTTGGATTAAAGACTTTTGAATCAAACTTTAACTCATTCTCCATTTTCTTCACCTCAACTGATTGTTTTTGTTTAACCACCCATGATTGAGTTTCAAAAACCTTTGTTTCATTCTTCAAAATGTTTTCCATTCTTTTCTCCTCGACCGATGGTTTCGACTTAGCAACCCATGATTGATTTTCAAAAAATTTTGTTTTTGGATAAATCTTTGAAGTCTTTTGAGACTTTGAAGATTTGCCAATCTTGAATGTCGATTTCGGCTTATCTTCAACGATTCACCCCTCTTCAAGATGCGGATTGGTGAAACCATTGGTTTTTTACCTTTTTTGTCATCTAGTGACTTAGGTCGAGATTTTAGAACAACAGGTTTAATGACAGGTTTTTTGAAAACTTTCTTGCATTGTTTTGCCATGTGCCCGATTTCATTGCAGCGATAACAAACTCTTTTATCATACTCGATAAAAGTTGACTTGAATGACTCTACTTTCAGTTTCTTAGCTGCATTGAAATCGTCAACTGCTTTTTGACTAAAAATGTATTCCTTCTCATCATCCACACTTGGTCCAACAACAAAAACATCATTCATTTTATCTTTTGGCTTGACAACCTTCTTAGCCATCTTTTTCTCAAAACCAATTCCTTTGTTTTTAAAGTTGTTACCATTTTTCTTGTTACCATTACCTTCCCATTCCTTTTTCCCCGAGTTGTTGACACGTGTTTTAACAAATGACTTTTTAGCTTTTGCAAAGAATTCTTTGTTGTTTACCACATTAATGTCTATTTCAACCAATTTGAAAACTTTCTCGACATTTTCAATCTTAACATTCTGAAGAGGATACTCAAAATCAGAATAAAGCTTGTCAGTTCCAATCATAGTATAAACCACCATAATCGGATCATCATTCGTACTCTTGTCTGATTTTGGTATGAAACGTTCTAAAAAATTACTCTCATCTTCAGAATCAGTAACAGACTTCTCAGAATGAGATTTCATAACTTCAACATCAGAGTTATCACTCTCTTCATCTAACACCTGATCGAAAACAGTCTTGATGACCTGTGACTCGCTGTCGGTATCAGACGCAGAGAATGTAACATCTATGCTCTCTGGCAACTCATCCTCAATTGTTCTCAATTTGAGATTCAATGCAGCTTCCACCCCATCTGGATACTTTTGAGTATAATGATTCCACATTGGGGGTGGAATGCTTTTAAAAACTGGTGTTGCATTGATCTGCTGTGGAATAATCTGTTCAAGGACATAGGACGATGCAACATAGCTCATCAATTTATTATCGATTCGCTCATTTTCAATTTTAGTTAATTCTAACTCTTTCTTTAATGATGCAATTGTGTCAAGATGAAAATTAACTTCCACTTGTTTATCAAAAAGTGTTGCTTTTGCTAGTTTTGTGGCTTTATCATTTTCGACACTTTCTTCTTTAATCATTTTAACTGATCTGGCTAGTGTATCATATGCTTCTTTGACTTGTCCTAGATCAAATTTTAACATGTCAGCATGTTCTTTCAATTCCTGAAACTTAGTGTCTTTTTCAAGACACTCCATGCACAGTTGTAAACACTTTTGGCATGGTGTTTCAAAGATTGAATCCAATATCTCAACAACCTCTGCTTCATGAGCAGTTTTCACTTCCTGTTTACCGACATCTTTCGACTCTGACTCAGACAGTTTGACTGATTCGTTTTCCTGAACTCCAGATTCCTCTTGTTTGACAGACTCACTACTGACAAACTTAGACTCCTCGGATTCTGAGTCTACCTCTCTCAGTTTCGCCATGAGAGCCTTGTCAGCAATTTCTTTCAAAGTGTCTTCGGTCATTTCCTTTGTCACATCGATCATTTCTTCAACAAATTCTTTCTTCTCCTCATATCTTGGACACAATCCGGTCCTTGATTCTTCAAAGAAACCTGCAAAAGATTCAAAAATTTTAGGAGGCATGATAGATCTCAACGAACTAGCTAATACCTCCTGCTCAGATTGAGAGTAATGAACTTCAGCAGCTATTTCTTCAAAATTGTCCACATTTTTAGCAGAAACCTCTTCAACAACTACAGAAACATCTTCAGTAACTGTCACACCCTCAAAAATCCACACGCGGGGTATTACCGCGAGGCGTGTGACGACCAGGATCTTAGCCACTAATTATTTTGAACCGTTTAGTTATTATTACGAATAATGGTATAATTAGCGACCAATTTTAAAATTTTCAAAACATAGTTTGAGTTTGCAGCGAAAAGGAAAGAAGAACACATCGTAATTTAAAACCACAAGTTGTTCATATGAAACTTACGAACCACGCACTCCATCCGATTGCAATGTCCGTCCTAACCTGTATCGAGCAACCTGCAAAGCATGCAGTAGGGTATCAACATAATGTTGGCGAGTCCACGAGTTGTCCAGTTTTAGTTTTTCGAAAACGTAAGTTGTTTAGATAAAGCATTTATAATCACGTCATGGGGAGCTACCCCATATGAAAGCTACTAAACTGGCGTTACCGAAACTATTGACGAGAAGATTTTGTGCCCCGAGTCAATGTCTATCGTCATTGACCAAGATGCAAGGTCTACTAGTTCACGCCCGATCTCCCCCGGTCACGGTGTGAGGTTGTCAAACCTAATAGCGCTATCAACTAATAACCCGTTCGCCCCCGGCGATTAATCGGTACTGTAAGCAGGGACTTTACATGATAGAGATTCGTTTAGTTTTGCTAGTTGTGATTTATAAATAATATCCAAAAGTATCTCCCCCGGAGATGGTAATTTAAAAGTACCCATTTGTATTTTCCCCCGGAAATATTAATTGAAAGTATTCTTCAAAGATGGCAGTTTGTTCGTGTCCCTCCCTGGGACGCATGCTTTTAGTGTGTGAACTCACCTTGGTTTGCTCGGCAGACAATTTACTTGTGTTAGGTTGGTCAACCATACCCTATTATGGTTTATAAATATTTATTAGGTTCGTATGCAGGTAATGTCACATATAGATTACACATATCTAACACATAGCACGGAAGTCATACTAGCATATACGGTATTGGGCCTGTCCTAGCATATAACAGTTAAATAGCAACAGTTAAACATTAACAGTAGCACACAGTCCAAAACATCAGTTGGTGCGGCCCAATAACTAGGAAAGGCAGTCCAGTCGAAACCGGGTGATCTCGACTCGAGACTAAGAGATCTCGAGTCGCAACCATGAGATTCCGAGTCGCAACCAGACGATCTCGGGTTGTGTATTTCTGAGTCGCAACTTTGAGGTCTCGAGTCAGGCTTGAGACAAGATCAGGGGATCTCGAGTCGCAACCTACCCAATCTCGAGTCCCCCGTTGTTTGTCTGGCTTCGAGTGGTCAATGAGTGGTCTCGAGTCGAAACCACATGTTCTCGACTCGCAACCACTGCGGGAATCCTTCTAGAACATTTGCCAGCTTTTTGTACTATCCAATCAAATCGCATGATCATGTACTGTCCAATCAAAATTCCCTAACATGTTTTCATTATTCCATTCTAATCAATTCAGATCAACAGCAACAAATTTCAAACATTTCCATATCATTCAATAAGTTCATCATTAGGGTCTTTATCATTTAACAAATAGATTCATCCTAAATATTATATACTTTTAGTGTTTCATCAAATCACATTATCACCTTGCTAGCAGTCATATTCACTAAGCAAGTCTTAAACTTAACGGTTTGTTGCAATCAATAAACAGATGCACACTTCTTAATAGCAAATTTAAACTATCATCTTAATATCTTCAACAAACTACACCAAACATATATAGGTTTACCCCTTTCATTCCACCAAATCAAAATGCAAGACAAAAAAGGAGATAATTATTAGGTACTGTCCAACATTTATATTTTCATTTTACAATTTTTTGTACTATCCAATCAAATCGCATGATCATGTACTGTCCAATCAAAATTCCCTAACATGTTTTCATTATTCCATTCTAATCAATTCAGATCAACAGCAACAAATTTCAAACATTTCCATATCATTCAATAAGTTCATCATTAGGGTCTTTATCATTTAACAAATAGATTCATCCTAAATATTATATACTTTTAGTGTTTCATCAAATCACATTATCACCTTGCTAGCAGTCATATTCACTAAGCAAGTCTTAAACTTAACGGTTTGTTGCAATCAATAAACAGATGCACACTTCTTAATAGCAAATTTAAACTATCATCTTAATATCTTCAACAAACTACACCAAACATATATAGGTTTACCCCTTTCATTCCACCAAATCAAAATGCAAGACAAAAAAGGAGATAATTATTAGGTACTGTCCAACATTTATATTTTCATTTTACAATCCTAATGTTCATAAAGAATTCAAAACAACAGTTTATACCACAAGGTTTCATGTCACCATAAACATCATCAATAAATTTCAAATTCCCAATTTTTAACTTTGGCCATGCTATATATATAATCCCCCACTTCAATAAATCAATCATATATGTGCAGGTCCTAAAACAACAGTTTGTCATATACTTTCATTTCATCATCAAACATCGCAAGGAATGCAGGAGAATCATATATGAATATATACTGACTGACAGGTTATGAAGAAGTGAGTGTGTGTGTGGACCGCCACGGCTAGTGTGCACGAGTCGGACTTCGCTGCCGTCATGACCAACCTGAGCCAAAACCACTGTTGACCCGAAACAAATCGTCGTCGGCTACCGCTACCGTCACTGGCATCTTGACCCGAAACAACCGGAACAACTTGTCGGACCAAATAACCGTGTCGCCGCTTCCGTGTTCGTCATCTCTGACCGTCGACCCTCTGTCCGCAGCTCTCTCTCCTATCTCTTTCTCTACTTTGCGTCTCATCACCACGCCGCCACTGACAGCGGTGGTGGTGGTCAGCCGTTCGTGGGTTTGAAGGGAGAAGGTGGGTGTGGGTGAGATGATGTATAGCAAAGAGGGGTGTGCGGATGGGAAAACAAGGTAGGGAGGGGGTGTCGTCTGGCCTGAGACGTAGTCGGAAATGTTGTGCCGGGATTGGGTCGTCGGCCGGAGTGTGTTCTCTGGTGATCGAATTTCAGAGGGGAAGGGGAGAAGGGATTTAATGTGCGGCTGAATATATTTGTAGGGTTTTTGAAAATGAAGGGGGTGAGGGGGGGGGGGTTAAATATATATTTATAGGGTAGGGTTTTAGGCTGTGTATGTGTGAGTTATGTTGGGCTCGGCCCATGGTTATGAACCCATTGATTGTCATATCTCATTAAAACTAGCTTGTTCATACATAATAAATGTGTACCCTAAATTATATTTGCATGATTCGGGTTGACGGTTTAACGATGCGTTCCTCTTGCCGTGGTTTTTATTATTTAGATAAATAATAATGATAATAATAATAATAATAATAATAATAGAAATAATAATAAGAATAAAATACCCTTCTCTCGATGATCGGGATCGAGAGTACGGGTTGTCACAGTAACTGTTTCTGGTTCAGACACCATCTCAGAAATTTCAACAACTTCAGCCATCATTGCCTGTCCATCGCTACCGGGGTTATATTTATCCCAGCTGAAACCTGCAGCTACTTTCTCATCGTCTTGATTCACGATCATTGCTTTTTCCGGTTTTTCTTAATTTGTGGCCTTTGAATTACAGGTTGCTGATTTGGTCGATGATAGATTGCCTGCTTGTAATAGTCGTTGGTGAACGGGTTTTGATGATTGTTTACTTCACGGTTTGGACATTCTCGTTTGAAATGACCGCGTTCTTTGCACTTAAAACAAGTAACTTTCGACTTATCGAAACCTAACTTCTGATTGGGTCCAGAAAGACTGTTTCTGCTAGTAATTTCCATGAAACGCTGTGCTCTCCTCACCAAACTAGCCATGCCCCATTTAATATCTATCAGTTCAAGCTCCTCTGGATCGATCAGATCGTAATCCTCTTTGGTCATGTCAGGATTTCCAATCTTTCCTGCTACTAAGCCCTCATATGCCTCAAGAACGGAAGCAAGTAATGCAATGTGTTGTTTCGCGGCTGTTTCAGTAATTTCATTTCCATTCTTAATATTCACCGCGATGTTGCAATGCACCCCAGAAACATAAGCCTGATTATTTGAACTTGTAGAGCTTTGAGGTGAAGATTGCTCTTGAGCTTTGAAGTTTGGATCATAGTTCGTGAATGGTGAAAAATTGCCTGATTGAGGAGTGTTTGAAGAAACACTTGAGGTGTTATCAACAATGAACCCTGTCTGTATTTTTGGGCTTTGATTGGTTGAAACTGAAGGGTTGCCTTTGTAATACAGAGACACATCTTGCTGCACACTTGCTAAGTTCATTTTCTTGATTTTCAACAATTCCAGCTCTTGAGCTTCAATTTTTTCTATGAAAGCACCAAGATTCAAGTTTTCAAAGCCTGCACTGTTTTTCAACATCATTAGATATGTACCCCACTCATCATATGGCAATGCATCTGCCAATTTGTCGATTAATTCTTCATTTGTCTTGGTAATTTCCAATCTCTTCAACTCCAATACTAAATGACAATACCTATCAATCAAACTTTTTGTGGTTTCACCTTTCATGTAAGTGAAAATGTCAAATTCTTTCTTTAACAACGCCTTTTTGTTCTTTAGCATGGATTCGCTCCCTTTAAATTTTGCTTTCAATGCCTTCCAAATAGAATAAGCATTATTCTCGTGTTGTAACAACACCAAAATATCCTCCTTGATTGGTTGTTCAAGAATGCTAATCATCTTTTTCTCTGCTTTGAAATCATTCTGCTCTGTTTGCGTCAAACTTCCAATTCCTTTTGGTTGATTCCGAGCATCTAGAGGTGGAGCATATGGTGCCTCAACCTTAAACCAACTTTCAAAGTGATTAGCCTGAACCCAGTTCTGAAATCTCCCAGACCATCCCGAAAATTCATCTAAACTCATCAGCTTGGGTGGTTTTTGCATTGTTCCCAATTCATTTTCCATATTAACGTTCTGAATAATACTTCCCGAAGTCTGTCCTGCTGTCATACCACTGCCGACGAAAAAGTTGTAAAAATCTTGGTTCTCCATTTTTAGATTTACCGAATAGTTTTTTTTTTACGTTTTTTAAACACAAGCTTTTCACAAACTCAGACAATCGAACAATAACACGAACACAATGGACTTTTGAGAAATCAGCAACACTCAAGATAAAACCTTTTTTTTTTAATTTCAAGCGAAACAGGTAACCTCAAGCGAAAACCCAGAGGTTTTCAAGCGAAACACTAAGTGATCTCAAGCGAAAGGTACTATTCAAGCGAAAAGGTTTCCTTCGCTTGAGATAATCACACTTTTTCAAGGGAAAACCAAGTATGTCAAGCGAAAGGATGTGTTTCGCTTTAAACTGCCATATTTTTCAAGCGAAATGATTAAAATTCAAGCGAGAAACTCGTTTTTCAAGCGATAGGGTACAGTTCGGTCAAGCGAAACCCTGTTTTAAGCCACTCGCTTGAACTTTCATCATTTCGCTTGAAAAATATGGCAGTTTGAAGCGAAACACACCCTTTCGCTTGATATACTTGATTTTGGCTTGAAAAAGTGGTGTTGTTTGAAGCGAAACACAAGCTTTCGCTTGAAATATTCTGAGGTTTAGCTTGAATTTTGCTGAGGCTTTCGCTTGAAATCAGCAGTTCAGTTTTCGAGGTTGTCATTAATTGGGAAAAGAGAACATGTGAATTGTGTCAGGTTGCATCGGTTTGATCATTTAGTTGATTTTATCAGAAACATTAAGTGAATATGCTTTATTCAGTTTGAAATTGTCTGACATAGGTCATCGGTTCACTCATAGAGATTGAATACATTGAGATTTGATAAAGTCTTGTCTGACGCATGTGAATAGATATTAAAGTTGTCTGTCACTTTTGTTGTTGCACTCTGATAAAGTGAGGTTTTGATTCTATCGAAAATCAAAAATCACGTGATTTCTGAATACCATTTAGTGCATTTGTCTGTTCAATATTAGAGGTCCAATAGAATTAAATCAGTAAGAAATTAAATTGATAGGTTCATGTGATTTTATAAATAGCGGCCCAATCATGTGAACATTTAATTGTTAACAGTTGACAATCCACTAGTTCATCGATTTAAAATTGAGGTTGTTTGTCTAACTATTAAAAGTTGAATTGTGGGTCAAAGCCCAATTGATCGGCCCAACCAGACTTTCAACAGAAATATAGTTCAAGTATTTGTATCAGCGGGCTCAGTACATTGTTGTTGACAGGCCATTTGTGTGAACTGAACAGAGAATATTGATCAAGCCCATTCATTTAGAGATTTCATCCGAACAACATTTATCGGCAAATCTTTTACACGAGTCTTAGATTGGTTTCATCAACACACTGTTACATATTCAATCTGTTTTGAATTGATCGTTTATTTGTTTGTTTGCAGGTAATCCGAGGTGATTTGTCAAGCATCGGATACACGCACGAACGAATCTTCACCCGATCTGTTGTCACCGGTTTATCAGATATTCATCTGATTCATTTGTTTTGAAAAAGAGATTGAACGGATTTTAGAGTGTGTGAATTCTCGTATCATTTGAAAATCTGTTTTCGTGAATCTTTCGTACCGAAACATGGATTCTGAAATTTATATTGCACTGAACAAGTTTGATAATTTTACAGGTATCAAGGGAGAGTCTACAAAAGAATTGTTTGACAGGTATTGCCTTCTAGTTGTGGAGATGAGGAGATTGAAGATAACCAAGGCTAATGAGGTGTGGATTGACAAGGTGGCGAATGCTTTATCAAAGGATGAGTGGGGTACTTACCTGATGAAGTTGAAAAACACTCCAGGCTTTGATAATCTGAACCTTAGTGGATTCATTGAAAAGATTGAAGCTCAAGAACTTGAGTTCCAAAAGATTAGAAAATTGAGGTCTGATTCAAGAGAGAAGAATAAAGCAGCAACTGATGAAGAAAAATTCAAATCTGAAGAAAATGTTCAAGTGGTAGAGAAGCAAGTTGATGAAATTTCAGCTATTAAAGCTGAGAAGAAAGCTGACGTTGAAATGATGTCCAAGAAATGCTTAAATTGTGAAAATTTGAAATCTGAAAATGCCAAACTCTTGAAAGATTTAGAGAGTTTGACATTGGAAAACAAATTTTTAAAAGAAAAAGAAAAAGATTTTCAAAATCAAATAAAGATTTTAAAAGATGAGAAAGATATTTTTTGGTAAAAATAATCTTGAAAAACAAATTGCAATAAATTCTCATCTTGCTAAAATCATTCAGCTTGAAAAAGAAGCTGAAAGTGATCGGAATAAAATTGCTGAGTTAGAAAATAAATTGAAAGGTTTTGAGACTTCGTCATCAACACCAGATTATCCATGTCCAAAACCGATCAATTCTGTTCCAATAAGTGACAATGTCACAAATTTTGACAAAGTCAAAATTGAAGATTGCGATGACAAAGCTGATGATGAAAAAGAAAAAGAAAAGAAAAGAAAAATATTTTTAGAATTACAAGAAAAATTTCAAAATACTGTTTTGCAGTCTATTGAAATAGGTGAATGCTCAAAGCAAAAACCTGTTAAGAAGATTGTAGAACAGAAACAAAAAGTTAAAAATTTGAAAAATTTTAAAAATGAAAATAAAAGCTCATCAGTTCAGTCACCCAATCATTATAAAAAATCACAAAAATTTGAAAATAAAAACTCACAAAAAGTTGGTGATATGTGGTGCAGGTTTGACCACAGTGCTTAAGCGTCAAATCAAGATTATAGGAGAAGTCATGAGTACTACAAATCAAATCAGTGTTATGATTTGAGTGTTTGGATTGATGGTGAAGATTGGTACGATAACAGGGTGTGTTACAACTGTGGTTTTAGAGGACACATTGCTGTTAACTGCCAAAGTTGGAGGTTTGAGACGAGAAGATGCTTTGAATGCCAAATCAAAGGACATATTGCAAGAGATTGCCTAATGAGATATAAGAGAAGATCAAGGGTTGAATCTCAGAAAAAGAAGGAAAAATCAGTTAAAGTCGATGAAAAGCCCAAAGCACAGAAACAACAAGAAGTCAAAGAACAGAAAGTGAAGCTTTCACAAGGGCAGAAAGACCGACTGAGAAAGAAAAGAAAGAAAGCACGAGAGTATCTTGAAAGGATTTTGTCCTCGGGTACAACTGTTAATTCAGATAAAAGTTCTGATGAATCGTTTCACTCAACAAAGATTGATCAGTCAAGTAAAACAAATTCATCAGATACAAATCTGAGGACAAAAGGGATATTAAAGAAAGAAAAAGTGGTTAATCTAGAGATTAACAAACCAAAGAAAGTGAAATTTTCATTTTCTAGCGATGAATTTGTTTCTTCGGAAACAAAGGAGCCACGTTCTGGCGATGATTCTGATTCGTCAAAATCAGAGGAGCCACAAGTTGAGCTCAAAAGTGAAAATTCAGTTCCGCCAATGGATGACACAAACTTTCCACCATTGCGGACTGAAAATTTTAAACAAAAAGATGGGAAAGTGAAAATTTCGAATCAGTCCTATTATGAAAAGAAAGAATTTGATGTTGAAAAGGCTTTTAATAACAAAGTGAAAAATATTTTTGGAAAAATGGTTGAGGGAAAGGTGAAAGGGGTAAAAGAATTTAATGAAGCAAAAAGGAATGATCAAACCCCGAGTGAAATTGAAAAGGTCACACCCAAGGCTGGTTAGGCTTGGGTGCCTGCATTCGTTGCTTAAAATCCTGACTTGCCGGAACTCCCAGGTTGGTAATTGGGGAGTAGGAATCGGCATCTTTCTTGAGAAATTCACAGGTTGGTAACTGTGATATTTCGACTTACAAGTGGTTAATCAAGGACATTAAGTTGTACTTGATTTAACTATCTTACAAATGATATGATTATTGGAAACCGTGTTTGTGATAAACCAACAAGAAGTTGAGGACAATGTGATGAAAACCCCATGTTTGTGAAATGGCAAACAAAACTAATTTTCCGGAAAAAACCATTTTGATTAAAACAAACTTAAGTGTTTTGAAATCATAATGGGAAAATAGTTTGTTGTGATGGGGAGTTCTGATTGTTTATGCCAGGTGGATAGAGAATTGAAGTGATTCTCATCCAGTTGTCAAGTTTGTACAGTTTGTTTCAAATTTTCCCAGAAAATCAAAATTGAGACATATTTTGATTTTAGGGGGAGTAAAAATTTTAAAAAAATTAGAAAATTTGAAAATGCCAAAAACATTGAAAAATTAAAAATGAGTTTTGTTGTGAATAAGAGGAAATGATAGTAAATCAGTGGACTATCACAGCATGCTAAAGAAATGAAATATCAAATGTGATAAACGGTCTCGCTAAAGATGTGACGATAGGCTCAGCTAGACTAGTAGATTTGCGATAACGATACAAACTTAAATGAAAAAGCCTAGTTCTAGTGGGAAACATGGTTGAAAGCATATTACTTAGTTTTGTCCTTCTTGACTGTGTACCTACTCAGTAATCGCTGATTGTCGAAAGACATAAAACTGGTTAAGTCTGTGAACTTTCACAACTTTGCTAAAAAGTCGCTGTGATTGTGCATTTCATTTTGCCAAGACTTAAACTTGTTTTATTTCTTTATTTTGTTTAAGCATCGGACATCCTCTGCGTATACGGGAGTATCGACCTGGTGGTTAAAGCCTAAACAACTTCAACTTATTTTATTTTTCTTATTTTGTTTAAACATTGGACTTTCTCTGCGTATACGGAAGTATCGACCTGATTGTTAATGTTTAAACATTCTGCTTTGTTTTTGCACAAATCACAGTTGATAAAATTTTAAAGGCATTATTTGAGTTAGTGTATTGCATGATGAGGGGATATGCTGAGATCGTGGGGTCCATAAGAACTTAGTGCATAATTAATATACTTTAATGTCTCAGTAAGCATTTCGAAAGTTTTTTAGATTGAGTTTAAGTGGACAACAATATCGTCAATCTATATGAATCGTTTAGAACTTAAAATGTTTAAAGCTTAACGGTGCTAGTGATTGGTCACATAAACTGATATGATCCTCTTACACAAACTCACAAAAATATTGTCTGTATATATTTCTTTACTGCATTTCATTAAAAACAAAAATCCAAAAAGATTTTAGTGTGTTTTAGCATAAATTTTTTGAAAAAGCTAAAAAGATTTTCGACAACTGATGTTGGAGAGCTGATTTTCAAAATTCCAAGTGCTAAACATGATGAATGATATTGGATTGGGAAAGTTTATTTGAGTTGAGAAAGGTTTTTGAAATGGATAAATGGATCATTAATTTGAAACCAATTTAATCATTTTAAATTCAAGTGGTAAGCATAAAGTTTATCTTACTGTTGGTTAGAGTATATGCAGGTATGCAGCTAGTGAATTCCAGACTGCGATCCCAGCTTGTCGAAAGGGGGAGTTTGTAGACGTAAAAGCCAGGTTCCTGATCTTGTTGCTACGGAGAGCCAGGAGATGGTCCTGAATCTGTGAAAGCTGCTAATGCTAAGAAGATAGAGAGGGCTATATCAGATTACGATCCCGGAACAACGTAAAGGGGAGTCTGTTAGCAATAGGGTGATTGAAAAGAGAGTGTGAAGACTGATTAAGACTGAAGTTTTGACATACTAGCGTCTCGTACTGAAGACTCCGTCAACATCCAAGGGGGAGACTGTTGGTGCATATGTCTGTTGACTTCGTCTTACATCGAGTCTCGTTTTCGTTGCGGATTTGATCAAGAATGATGTCATCATTCTTGATGATGACATTATCCATGTGACATCATAAATGACATCATTGAATAACTTTCAGTCAACTCGAAGTTCAAAGATGTACATGAAATCAGATTTTATAATTGTTTATTATGCTTTCGCTTGAAAAAGTCAAAGTGTATGTTTCAAGCGAAACTGATTATTGTGGTTTCGCTTGAACAGAAATGTTCATGTTTCAAGCGAAAGGTAAAGCCTATAAATAGGCAGTTGGTATTTCTCATCTGTAACAGTTCCCATCAGAAGTGTAACGTTACTCTGCCGGTTTGTCAAGTCAATATATGAATGAGAAAGCTGTTTTAACGTGAAATCTATCTGCTTCTACTCATTTCTTTCTGATTCAAAACAGTTTGTTTGTTTCCGCCACTCAAACTGTCGTATATTAGCTCAAATTGACTCATTTGATCGTCAATACGATCCTACAGTCAACCACCATACCCAAGGGTCCCACACGTTTATGAGGTTTACAAAAAGCCTTCTAAACCAAGAGTGAACAGGCATCCCTTTGGTTATCAACAGTTGATGGGAAATGACCCCCAGCAGTGGTTAGAGAAAAATGTTTCAAAAACTGTCCAAACCCCTGAGCTAACCACTGTCCATCCACCTGAACTTAACTCAGACACTGTTGAGACCCCATCCAAAGCCTTATTGGCTTTGGAGACCCCCCTGAACTAATTATTTACTTGATGTGCAGGGAGCTTCTGCATGCTTAGATAGTCTTTGGTATGTAGATAGGGGAGGCTCCAGGCACATGACTGGATGTAGATCCCTACTCAAAGATTTCAAAACTCATGGAGGGGGTGATATATCTTTTGGTAATAATAGTAAAGGGAAGGTGATGGGTTCTGGTACAGTACAGTCTGGAAATGTTAAGTTTGAAAATGTCAATCTAATTGACAATCTAAAATTCAACCTTCTTAGTGTCTCACAAATGAGTGATAAAGGTTATGGCTCATTCTTCACTAAGGATTGTTGGACCAGGAATGGTTAAAAAGATTGAAGAAATAATAAAAAATGGAAAAACCCAACTTGTTGCTCAAAGGAGTGGCAATGTTTATGTAGTGGATTTGTCAAAAGAGAGCCCCAGGACTGATGTTTGTCTATTCTTAGCTACCTCTAACAAAGAGATAGAACTATGGCACAGGAGATTGGGGCACACAAATCTCAAGACAATCACTGCTTTGTCAAAACAGGGTCTTGTAAGAGGTCCTCCTCAAAAACTGTTCACCTGTCCTGAGCATTGTGTTTTCTGTTTAAAAGGAAAACAACATAAAAGCTCATTTAAGTCCATTGAAGAGTCCAAAAGAACCAAGTGCTTGCAAATGCTGCACATGGATCTGTTTGGCCCAGTAAAAGTCATGAGTCTTAAAAAGAAAAGATATTGTTTGGTAATTGTAGATGACTTTTCTAGGTTTACATGGACTTATTTCTTACATTCCAAAGATGAGACTGCATGCATTCTGCAAGACTTTGTCAAACAGGTTGAAAAGCTGTTTGACTTGCCAGTAAAAGTCTTCAGGAGTGACAATGGCACAGAATTCAGAAATAGGGAGTTGGATGAGTTTTGTGTGTCAAAAGGAATTGTAAGGCAGTACAGCATTCCAAGGACACCAGAACAAAATGGGGTTGTTGAGAGAAAGAACAGAACATTGATTGAGGCTGCTAGGACCATGCTTGTTGATTCAGGTTTGCCATTAACTTTCTGGGCAGAGGCTGTAAACACTGCCTGCTATGTCCAGAAGAGAGTTTTAATAAACCCCAGGCATCAAAAGACTGCTTATGAAATTCTATATAAAATCAAACCACTGATCTCATACTTTAAAGTATTTGGCTGCCCATACTTTATTTTGAACTTAAAAGACTCAATTTCAAAAATTGCAGCCAAAGTAGACAGTGGATATCATTTGGGATACTTAACCACTGCTAAGGCCTACAAAGTGTTTAACACAAGGACCAAAACAATGGAAGAGACTTTGAATGTTAAGTTCAATGAACTTTCTTCAATGAAAATCCTTGCAAATTCTGCTGAATTGTTTGATCTTGATAAATTCACCTTTGAAAATGTTTCTGTCATGACTAACAGTGCAGGTCCATCTCAACCACCTCCATCAGACAATGGATATGAAGTGATCATTCCACAACAAAATTTCAGATCCATTGCCAGAGCAGCAGATGTTTAAAACAACTGTCAAAGCTCAACCACTGCTACATCAACAGTTGTTGACCAAAGTATCCCTAAAACCCCTGCTTCCACATCATCAAACACTGTTGATAAAAATCTTCAAACAGTGGATAAAAGTCAACATGTTTCCACACCACTTCCTCCTATTCCTCCACCTCCATTTCAAGACACTGTTGGATCATCAAAGTTACCAACAGTTGTTAGCTCAGATGATTCACATCTGCAGCCCTCACCCTTAAATGCCATTGTTCCATACAAAGGAGATCTTATCTTCTTGAAGTCTCATCCACCAGACCAAATCATTGGCAACATCAGTGAAGGGGTGCTCACAAGAAGTCAATCCCAAAACATCTGTCTTTTTGCTGGCTTTCTATCTCTCCATCAACCAGTCAAGTACCAAGAGGCACTAAAAGACAACAATTGGGTAGAAGCCATGCAAGAGGAGCTCCAACAGTTTAAAAGACAACAAGTATGGGAGCTTGTACCACTGCCAGAGGGTGTGAGTCCTATTGGCACAAAGTGGGTCTTCAAAAATAAAACTGATGAAAGGGGCATTGTTGTCAAGAATAAAGCAAGGCTAGTGGTTCAAGGTTTCAGACAGGAAGAGGGCATTGACAATGATGAAACTTTTGCCCCTGTAGCAAGATTGCAAGCTATCAGACTGTTCTTGGCCTTTGCTGTCAACCACAACATAAAGGTGTTTCAAATGGATATCAAATGTGCATTCCTCTATGGTAAGATTCAAGAAGAGGTATATGTTTGTCAACCTCCTGGTTTTGAGGATCCATTTAATCCAGATCATGTCTACAAGCTAAATAAAGCTTTGTATGGCTTGAAACAAGCACTTAGAGTCTGGTATGAAACTCTTTCCACCTTTCTTCTCTCTATTGGTTTCACAAGAGGAAAAATTGACAAAACACTGTTTTTAAAATGGAGAGGGAAAGACTTGATGATTGTCCAGATTTATGTGGATGACATCATTTTTGGAAGCACATGTTCAAAAATGTGTGAAGAGTTCAGACAACTCATGACAGCTGAGTTTGAGATGAGTGCAATGGGTAAACTACAGTGTTTCCTTGGTCTCCAAGTGAAACAACTGCAAAATGGTACATTCTTTCATTAAAGAAAATATGCTAAAGTGTTGGTGCACTAAATGTCTGCTGACAATGTCTTAGTTGAGTCTTAGGTCTAGATAGATTGAATTAGAGTTTGAGAACAAGTTTAGTGGATTAAACATGTAATTTCGCTTATAATGACATTCAAGTCATTAGAAGCGAAATCAGGAAGTATTGTAAGTTAGTGATTTCGCTCCTAGATAAGTTGGTGATTTCGCTCCTGAGTGTCTTAGTGATTTCGCTCCTGATGTTCATGGAGTTTGGAGCGAAATCAGATGGCCTATATATAGGGTCTTGTTGTTGTCATTTGTAACGGCTGGAGCGAAATCAGGTCATAGTGTTGGTGTCGAAACTCTGTCAAAATCACATCAGAAACACGTGTAAAGATTCGTAATTGATAATAGAAAGAAGTTAAAAGGATCCGAGAGCTGTTGTGACTTTGTATACGTTGATTCCGCCTTCGTATTCAGAGATGAACTACTTTTACTGACATTTAGGGTCACGCAAACGGTCCAACAAGCGGTATCAGAGCTCAGGACGAGGAGTTCATACCATAGCAGCTTGATTCTACCAGAATTTCTTACTTCTACTCACTTCTTCTTATACTTTTCTGAACTGAACTAGTTTCAACGGTCGGAATGGACTGATTTTCGAGTATATTGTGTAAAACATAGAATTAACAAACCCTAGAAAGAATCAGGTTAAAATTCGAAGTAAAAATGGTAAAATTCACCTAAAAACCTGATTCCGCTCATAACGATTTTCACAGATTTCGCCCTAAACAGTTGATTTCGCTCTAAAAAACATAAAAAGTTAATTTCGCTCGAAAGTTAGTTGTTGATTTCGCTCGTAATCAGTTGAAATCTGATTCCGCTCGAAAACACCTTTCTGATTTCGCCCGAAAATTAGATTCTGATTCCGCTCAGAATGACACAAGTGTGATTTCGCTCAAAAGTTATTATCTGATTTCGCTCTAAATCAGATTTATTTCAGATTCCGCTCGAAATCAGATTAAAGCTGATTTCGCTTGAACTTGCTGTGTTTTCAAAATTTCGAAAATTTTCTAAGTGTTTGCTAATTTTTCAGGTACTTACAAGATGGATGATTTCAATCCGTTTAGTGATATGTATGCGTTTGCTGGAGATGGTGGAAATGATACATCTTCAAGTAACACCAATGAGAACACGACAAATACAAACAAAAAGTTATCGGATGCATTAGAGGTTGAAAGTGCTTTCGGAACTTACAACAAACCCCCAAAGTTGATGGCTATAGAAGAATACAGTCGGTGGGCAAAGAAATTTGAAGATTGGTTGATGGCCTTTGCTTTTTCTAGCTGGAAGAGTCTAAAAATTGGATACGATGGAAACAAAAAAGGTGAAACCCTAACAACAAATGAGGAGATAGACATGTTTGTTGCTGAGCAAAAATGTATTGCGTTGCTGTTTCAGTCCGTCAGAGAAGACATAATATCTTTGATCGAATACTCTAGTGCTACAGATCTCTGGAACAAATTGAAAAACAAATGTATAGGAAGCACAGAAATTGTGAAAAACAAAAAGAAACTACTTAGAAAAGAGTTTGATTTGTTTGGGTGTTTAAAGAATGAATCAGTTTGTAAAATGATAGAGAGGTTTGGGCATCTGAAACTGGAACTGGCGAGACATGATATTCGCTATTCTCAAGAAGAGCTAGTCGACAAATTGTTCGATGCATTACCAGATGAGATGGATTGGCAATATTATGCGTTGATGCTAAAGAATACTATCAAGCCAAAAGATTTAACAGTTGACTTGTTGATTGAGAGATTAGAGAGTCACGAGTTGGAATTGAAGAAGACTTACAAAGTCAATCACTCATCATATCAGCAGAATTTGGATTTGTATTATCCAAAAAGCATGATGCCGAAGAGTACATCTCCCAAGACTGCATTTTCTGCTGAGAATGTTTCCACAACAAGCAAAGAAAGTCAAAGCGGTGGTTATCACAGTGGATATCACAGTGGGTCTTCATCAAATTCAAACCAGTCTGATGCAAAGAACTTATTTCAATGCAACATAGCTGTAGACTTAAAGAACGCTCAGAATTTCAGCGAGGAGTTTGCCAAACAACAGATGGTTTTTCTAGCATCTGTGCTAGAATCTTATGAAAGTCTTGTAGCAGGGAAGATAGGCAACACCAACCTGACAAAAGAAGATTATGATCAGATAGATCCTGAGGAGATGGAACTAATAGACATAAGGTGGTGCATGGCCAGTGCAGTTCGTCGAGCACAGCGTTTCATGGAGATAACCGGGAGAATGTCTATTGGTGGACCATCTACCAAGTTGGGCTTTGACAAGTCTAAGGTGACATGCTTCAAGTGTAAACAGAAAGGTCATTTTAAGCGTGAATGCAGAAACGCGTATGCTGATGAATCTGAAAACCCGTTCAGAGAAGATTACTACAAGAAGGCGATTTATCATCAGAACAAATCGGAGCCGCCAAGAATGAAACAGATTGAAGATAACAAAGAAAAATCTAGAGCTCTTGCGGTTATTCACGACGATGAAGGTTACGACTGGAGTGAGTTGTTACCTGAGGAGGATGCGGTTGGATATGCATTCATGGCAAAATCTGAACCTATTCCTTGGAAAGATGATAGAAATGATGAACAGAAGTACAAGCACAGAAAGCAGTTAGCCATAAACAAAATGATTAGAATATCTGGTATTTTTTATGAAGCAAAAAGAGCAAATAGATGGGATCCAGACAGAGAGTGTTATCTTGACCCCTATGGAAACATTGCTGTTGATCATAAAACTCTTGATTTGGAAACCATGATCCAAGAGTATAAAATTGAGGATGATTATTGGCAGAAGAAATGGTGGGGAAGCGGTGAAGATGAAGAGAAAGAACAGAAGGAGAAAGAAGAAAAAGAGAAATCAAAGAAGATTGATAATGGGATCATTGACACGACAAAGAAGTTGAATGCTGAAAACCTAGGAAAGATGGCTGACAAAGTGATGGCAGCTAAGACGCTTGTGGTAGACCCTAAATCTGTTTCTGAGTCTAAAAGCCAAGTCAGTTCAAACGCGTCAACAACTGAGTCAGGTAAGAAGGTCAGTGGTGATGTTGACTGCAAAAATTGCATCAAAGAGTGCAAGGTTTGTAGTACAAACCCTTATCTCAAAGGTAAGAAGATTGAGGATCTGACTGCTAAAGTTAGAAGTGTTGAGGATCAAATCCTTGATCGTGACAAAATGGTGAAAGCTTCAACTGAATGATTAAAAGAATTAAGTAACAAAATTGAAACTGATAAAATTGATCAGGAAAAGGTTAGGAAAGAAAACGAAAGGTTAGTTCTTGAAAATCGTCAGATCACTAAAAAATTTGAAAAGCTTAAAAGCACGATTAAAGATAATGATGATCGAAATGGTAAAACTTACAAAGAAAATTTCCATTTGCAATGTGTTTTGAGAATAAAAGAAGAATTAATCAACAAACAATTGGATGAGATTGCTAAATTGAAACTTCAGTTTGAAGAAGCCAAGATTGAGAATGAACGTATCAATTTGAAATTGAACAGTTACAGCTCTGTAAGCTTTGTTTTACAACACATCATTCCCAAACCCATCAGGAAAGACAAAGCAGGCGAAGATGTATACTGTGATGGAACTGGGGTGGGTTTTCATCAAGTTCTACCACCAATTCTAGAAAATTATTCGAAAAAGCAATCTGGGTTGGTTAATCTTGATGAAGAAAATGAAGTGAAACTTCCCGATTCAATTGATGTGACATTTTCTTCATCATCATCAGATGATAGTGTTCAGACAGAGATTGTTAAAAGCACAGTTGAAAGTGTTTTGAATAGTGATTCAGCTGAAGATGATGAATGTTTCTTGAACAAATACATTCCGAAACAAAAGTCTAAAAACAACTTAGGTGATGAACCGGGTCTTGTGATGTACAAGATGGCTGGATCTGATAAGTTGTATTCGGATTCTGAGTTTCCTCTGGAGAATGTAAATGTTTCAAAATTGACAAATGTGTTCAAAATAATTGAAATCGAGTTGTCTGAAGTAAAAAAATTAAAACAAACAAAAAGGCAAATGAATTTTGAGAAAGATAAAGCTTACTACAAAAAGTTTGTTGTTCCACCACGTTTTTATAACAACAATCGAAACATTTGGTCGGGTGGATATCAAGGTGGTAAGAGTTATCAGAAAAGGAGTTTTCAAAACAAAAGGTTTGCTGAAAAGAAGGTGTTTGTGAACAGTTCAAGTTCACTTTCTGATGAGGAAAATGAAATCTTTTCAAAATCAAATGAAGAATTTTTTGCGAAGAGGGCCTCACAACCTCAGTCTGAAGGCACAAGTCGGGTAGTTGATACTCGTACATCTTTTAGATGTAACAAAGTTGGTCACATTGCAAGAAATTGCACCAACTCCAAGCCTAAGACTGAAGTTGTTGAGAATCGACAGAAGAAGGTTGATGCAAAAGGAAAAGCTCCAATGGTTGTTGAGAAACTTTTGAAAAATGAGAAATCAAAAGTCAAAATTGAACCTGTTAAGAATGTGGTAACTAAAAATGACAAATTTTACAAACGGGTTGCACCATCTCAACAAACTTGGAAGCCAAAAGTTGTTGATAAACCAAAGGTTTCTGTGTCAGAAAAACAATCGTCTTCTACCACACTGGTAAAGATGGATGTTCCTTTGGATTATTATGAAAAGTTGGATAAACAATCTTCTACTCCACCTGAGAAGAAGAATGTTCAAAAGAGAAATCAACCAACCGGTCAACTTAAAATAGATGAGTTTTTCTTATACAAAAAGGTTGAGGTTGGATCAGATGAAAGTTTGAAAATGAATGATAAAAATTTTCCCCCACTTTACACTGCTAAAACTCACATCAAATTCAAGTTACCCGAGTCAAAGGAGGCTTGGGTGGCATCAAAATCTCACTGAAGATTTTGGACTTGCCGGAGCTTCCTAGTTGGTAATCGTGAAGCATGAATCGGCATCTTTATTGAATTGTTTGTAATATGTGCAGGAACTTCCGAGAGCTATTTCAAGATGGATTATGGATAGTGGAGCGTCTCGACATATGACAAGGAAGACTGCATTGTTGTATGATGTTAGAAATTTCAATGGAGGTTACGTGGGATTCGCAGGAAACCAAGGTGGTAGAATTGTGGGTGAAGGAACGTTATCCAATGGGATTGTGACGTTTGAAAGAGTTAACTACATTGCTAAGCTGGAGAATAATCTGCTGAGTATCTCACAGATTTGTGACAGGATGTATACCACTCACTTCACAGACAAAGAATGTTTGATCTTGAAGCCAGGATTTCTTATCCCTGAAGAATGGATTATCATGCGGGCACCAAGAGTCAATGATCTGTACGTGTTGGACATGAGCGTAGCTACTACAACCATGGGTCAGGCTCATTGTTTTGTGTCTAGAGCAACAGAGAAAGAATCGAAGTTATGGCACCGGAAGATGGGACATATACATCTTAGAAAAATGAATCACTTGGTGCATAATGATTTGGTTCTTGGAGTTAATATCAAAGGTTTTCATCTGGAAGGGGAGTGTATTAGTTGCATCAAAGGCAAGCAGAAGAAAAAGTCACACCCTAAAAAGCAAGTCAATTCAGTTTCCAGACCGTTAGAGAGACTACATATGGATCTGTTTGGTCCAGTAAATGTCAAAAGTATTACAGGGGATCTCTACTGTCTTGCGGTTACTGATGATTATTCCAGATTTTCGTGGGTATCATTCTTGAAGACAAAAGATGAAACGTTTGACAGTTTGATGGCGTTGTTCAGAAAGATTGAAAATCTGTACCAAAGGCGTATCCGAAGAATCAGAAGTGATAATGGTACTGAATTCAAGAACAACAAGATGGAAGAATATTGTGATGAAAGAGGTATATTGCATGAGTTTAGTGCTCCGTACACTCCGCAGCAAAATGGAGTTGCAGAACGCAAAAACAGGATTCTAATAGAAATGGCCAGAACGATGTTTGCTGATTCAAAGTTACCGATAAATTTTTGGGTAGAAACAGTTTCCGCCGCATGCTATACGCTCAACCGGGTTCTCACTGTAAAGAAATTCAACAAGACATGCTTTGAATTGATCAATAACCCTAAACCAAACCTGAAGTTTTTAGAACCGTTTGGGTCTCCTTGTACAGTTCTAGAGCCTTTTGGTAAGTTTGGTCCAAAGAGTATTGAAGGAATATTTGTGGGATACTCAAGTCCACAAAGACGTGTCTTTGTTCCAAGTATGAAGCAGATCATCGAAGCACAACATGTTGAGTGTCAGGGGTATACTATGCCGCCTCAAAATCCCGGTGACTCATGGCGTTTTAATTATGATAAATTGTGGGATTCGTTTGACATGGAAGAAGAACAGGAAGAAGAGGATTTCTTTGATGAGTTGGATATTCTGAGAGAGTATGAAGAATCGTTGGAAAGGTTCCCAGCTGAGTATTCAAGGCGACCACGACAAACTTCAAATGATGATGAAGCAGGTCCAAGCAATGCTGGTGAACATGATGATGTCCAACAAAATGAAGTTGCTCAAGATAATCAGTCGGCACAGAATGATAATCAAGAATATGAGAATATACCAGTATTTGATCATGGTGATTCAGATTCTGAGGGGGAGCAAATTCAGATCTCAAGTCAAACAAACCCAGTCAGTGAACAAGATGCAAATCAGAATGTTACTAATCTAGAAGGCGATGTAGATGTTCTAGGTGAAGTAATGCCACGAACTCTTTCATATCATCCAGAGGAATTGATCATTGGAGAATTGCAGACTGGCGTTCGCACTCGAAGACAGATTGATAAAGGGCTTACATGTTTTTATACAACAGTTGCTCCTTTGCAAACTGAATTCTCATTGAGTTGTTTTATCTCGCAGGTTGAACCAAGGACTTACAAAGAGGCGCTTACTGAATATTCTTGGGTCAATGCCATGCAGGAGGAACTGAGCCAATTTGAAAAATTAGGAGTGTGGAAGTTAGTGGATTTACCAGATGGTCAGAGAAAGATAAACACCAAGTGGGTGTTCAAGTGTAAGAAAGACGGCAGAGGAGTTATGGTTCGCAACAAAGCTCGACTCGTAGTCCAGGGTTTCAGTCAACAGGAGGGTATAGATTTTATTGAAGTGTATGCTCCTGTAGCTCGACTAGAAGCTATCAGAATCTTTCTAGCATTTGCATCATGGAAAAACTTCAAAGTTTATCAGTTAGATGTAAAATCGGCTTTTCTCTATGGGAAGGTTAAAGAGGAGGTTTATGTCGGTCAGCCACCGGGCTTCACCGATCCACTTCACAAAGACAAGGTCTACTTGCTAGACAAAGCGCTATATGGTTTACACCAGGCCCCGAGAGCTTGGTATGAGACGTTGTCTCAACACCTACTAGCCAACAGTTTCATTCGTGGAAAAGTGGATGCCACTCTCTTCACCAAAGAGGTCGATGGTCATCTTCTGATAGTTCAAATTTATGTGGACGACATCATATTTGGGTCAACAAATGAAGATCTATGCAAAGATTTTGAACGAGTTATGAAGCAGAAATTCGAAATGTCAATCGATAGGTGAGATGGAATTCTTTTTGGGATTGCAGGTTGATCAACTACCCAAAGGAATTTTCATACATCAAATGAAGTATGTTCATGATATCTTGGAGAAATTTGGGATGTCAGGTTCTACTCCAGCAGCCACCCCATTAGCAACGAATCATGGGATAAACCCTAATCTCACCAGAGAGAAGGTAGATGAAATGATGTATCGTTCCATGATTGGTTCACTGATGTATTTGACAACTTCAAGACCCTATATCATGTACCCAACCTGCCTCGCAGCAAGATTTCAATCTAACCCGAGAGCATCGCACATGATTATTGTGAAAAGGAAATTACGCTACCTGAAATGAACTCCATCATTGGGGTTGTGGTATCCAATAAAAGGTGATTTCACGCTCGAAGGTAATTCCGATTCTGATTTCGGATGCTGCAAAGTTAATGCTAAATCAACAACAGCAGGGTGCCAGTTTTTCGGATCAAGATTGGTTACTTGGCAATGTAAAAAGCAAACCTCTGTGGCTTTATCCACATGTGAAGTGGAGTATGTATCTGCTAGTAGTTGCTGCTCACAGATCTTGTGGATCCAGCAACAGATGCGCGACTACGGTTTGCAATTTCCAAACACCCCTATCTTTGTTGATAATGAGGCAGCTATTAACATTACGAAAAATCCAGTTCATCACGCTAAAACGAAACATATTGAGATTCGTCATCACTTTATTCGAGATTGTTTCGAGAAGAAGTTGATACGAATTGAGAAAATCCACTCTGATGATCAAAAAGCTGATTTACATACCAAAGCTTTTGATAAAGCACGTTTTCAATATTTGCTAAAACTGAACGGTATGAAGCTTTTATCGGTGTTGGAAGAGATCATTGGCGTTGATGAAGGAGACATTGTAGATGATGTTGAGAAGCAATCTGCAATGGTTTGTCGAATTTTTACTTGTTTTGGTATTTAGGGGGAGTATAGGGTAAATATTTTCAGAAAATACAAAAACAATAAAAATGATAAAAATACAAAAACATGAGATATTTTTCAAAATCCAAAAACAATAGAAAACCAGGAAAAGAGCTTGTGTAAAAAGGGAAAACGATAGTACATCGGCTTGACAGTCACGGTATGCTAAAGAAATGGAATGTTTAAAAGGTTAAACAATCTCGCTGATGATATGTCGATAGGTTTTTGCACATTTAGTAGGTTTGTTCGGGATATAAACTTAAATCTTACTTGCTTATTTCGTGGGGAACACTACTTGGATATATAGGTAACCCCTGAAATCTCGTTTGAAAGATTCCTTTTTCTGATATACTAGGTTTTTATACTCAGTGATATCTGGGGTGTTATTCCGGGACTTCTACTGAATGGAAGTTCTGACCTAGTCCTCGAATAATACTTTCCGCAATGCTTGAAACATAGCATCACCCTCAGCATATATGATAAGACAATAAAATTGCTTAGCAATGTTGTTGTAAAAAAGATCCTCTAAAGGGGACACGCTCAAGTTGAGTCATGATCTCTCTGCTGAACGGTAGTTCTGACCTGAGCTCTCATGATTCTTCATAATTTATTAACCCCTTACAGATATCATTTGTGTTATACTTACCTATAAGACTGAATATCGGGATCTGGATACGGGAGTATATTCAAGAGGTGGGACACACGTATAAGTTTAAGTCTCTAAAATACTAAATCCGTATCCTGAACAGATTGAAAATTGTGTAAAAATTTAAGTGGATCAGTATATCGACAATCTACGCGAATTTTTTAATTCTGAATATGTAATCACAGCGTAACGGTACTTGTGATTTGTCGAATAGCTGATATGATTCCCTAACACGCTCACCAAAAATATGTTTGTAAATAGTTTACTTTCATTGCATTTTAGTTATGTATTTCATTTCTAGTTTAAAAGCTTTGTTAAAAATCCAAAAAGATTTTTCATTTCTGCTTTATTTTTGACAAACCAAAGTGGAGAGTTGATCTTCGGATTCGAAAGATTGTAAGCAGATGCAGGAGATTTCTGGACTGGATGATGAGTCGTGAGCTAATCTTGATAAGTTTGAGAAGTTGAACAGTTAAAGCAAGTTCATTAATTTGAAACTTGTAATTTTTTTTTTCAGAAAATAGTTTGAAAATTGAACCAAATGTCAGTGTGATTTGTCTCAGATCAACCAAGGTCATTAAATTGGACTTGGTAGATAAATTGAGTAATCAGGGTCATTAGTTTGAACCTGAATACTTAAGTGGATTTTTAACACTGAAGGTTAAATGGTAAGTTAGAATTAAATCTATTATTGTTATATATATCTTATTTTTGGGTAGAGATTATACAGGAATCCCCATGGCAATGATAATGCAAAAGTTTGAATCAGAATTAGTTGCGAAAGGGGAAGTCTAGGATTCTGGATCAACAGTCAAAGGGGAGTTTGAAGAAAGAGTTTTTACAATGAGAAGACAGAGTTGGAAAGAGACAAAGACTGAAGACTCAATGCCAAAGACTTCGTCAACATCCAAGGGGGAGTCTGTTGGTGCACTAAATGTCTGTTGACTATGTCTTAGTTGAGTCTTAGGTCTAGATAGATTTAATTAGAGTTTGAGAACAAGGTTAGTGGATTAAACATGTAATTTCGCTTATAATGACATTCAAGTCATTAGAAGCGAAATCAGGAAGTATTGTAAGTTAGTGATTTCGCTCCTAGATAAGTTGGTGATTTCGCTCCTGAGTGTCTTAGTGATTTCGCTCCTGATGTTCATGGAGTTTGGAGCGAAATCAGATGGCCTATATATAGGGTCTTGTTGTTGTCATTTGTAACGGCTGGAGCGAGATCAGGTCATAGTGTTGGTGTCGAAACTCTGTCAAAATCACATCAGAAACACGTGTAAAGATTCGTAATTGATAATAGAAAGAAGTTAAAAGGATCCGAGAGCTGTTGTGACTTTGTATACATTGATTCCGCCTTCGTATTCAGAGATGAACTACTTTTACTGACATTTAGGGTCACGCAAACGGTCCAACATAAAGAACTTTTAAACAAATTTGAGATGAATGATTGTAAACCATGTAGTACACCCATGGCAACCACCAAGCTAGTCATGACTGATGAGAAGGATGATTTGGAGGATCAAACATTATATAGAAGCATGATTGGGTCTTTATTGTACCTAACTGCATCTAGGCCAGACATCATGTTTACAACATGTGTTTGTGCAAGATCCCAATCAGCCCCTAGAAAGTCTACCCTAAGAGCTGTGAAAAGGATACTCAGATACATAAAAAGTTCTCCCACACTTGGTATCTGGTACCCATCTAATGGGAATATTAAGCTTTCAGGCTTCACAGACAGTGACTTTGCTGGGTGTAATGCAACAAGGAAGTCCACATCAGGAGGGTGCCAAATTCTAGGTGATTGCTTTGTATCTTGGCAAAGCAAAAAGTAAGCAGCTGTTTCAACATCCACTGTTGAGGCAAAGTATATAGCTGCGGCAAGCTGTACAGCCCAACTGTTATGGCTTCAAAATCAACTGCTGGATTTTGGTATCACTGCCTTAAAGACACCTCTCATGTTGGACAGTCAGGCAGCAGAAAATATCATCAAAAATCCAGTCTCACATTCAACCACCAAACACATTGACATCAGACATCACTTTGTGAGGGATTGCTATGAAAAAGGTTTGATTTCTCTACATCATGTTCATACCAAAGATCAGCTGGCAGATGTGCTAACAAAGGCTTTAGACACATCTACCTTTGAAAGCTTGATCTCAAGGATTGACATGCTGAACATGGAATAACAGGCAAAATCCTGTTTTTTTTTATGAATAAAAGCATTAAAATGTTTTCAAAAAATAAAAAAATTCATCCTTAAAAATAGCCAAAAATGAAAATTTTCATTAATCCTTAAAAGTATACCATAACCACTGATTTGGTTCAAACATCTATTCTGTTGAATTCTTTCCACTGCTGAAAGTCAACCTCTGTTCTCTCATTCTCTTTGTTAATCACTGTTGTCAAACCTCAGTGTTTTAATCCACTGATAAGCTATCCACTGATAGTTTAAAGTCAGCCACTGTTTCCATTTTCACCACTGTAAACCACTGATATTGATCCATCAGTGGTTTCCTAACAACTGTCATCCATTGTTTATCAGAGGTTGTCACGTGGACAATACTTAGCCGTCAGATCTTTTGTAACCACCGCTGCCACGTCAGCATACACTTTTTCACCCTATAAAACCCTGATCAAAACCCCAAACAGGGTTTTCACTGTCGAATCGAATTCAAAATTCCTTTCAAAAGCAGTTTCCATCAAATTCTCTCAAATCACTCATCTTCTTCTTTCGCTCTCAACCACCTTCGATTCACCATGGCTCTTCCATTCAAAACCCCTCATTACTACATGTGTATACTTGAAAAACCAAGTCAAAACACAACCTTTCACTCTGTGATTGATGCACTCTCGTCTTCAAAGTACAAAACTTTATTGACCTGTAATGCACCCATTTACCTGGATACCCAACGAGAATTCTGGAAAAATGCAAAGATTGAAGTTAAGGACAAAAAGCCCTTAGCTATTACTTCATTTATAAGGGGAATTCCGGTTACTATCACACCTCAAACCATTTCAGAGGTTTTTGAAATCAATGATCTTACAGGTAAAGATTCTTTCCCAAAGGTTGACTACCAAACTGATTTCATTGAGAGAGGGTATGAGGACGAAATGAAAGAAGATACTTTGCAAAAGGGCAGTTTTCCACCTGCCATGAGATTTTTATTTCATACCGTCCTCATGTGTGTTCCAAATAAAACCATAACTTTTAATGAGATACCATTGAAAATCGAATACCTGGGCTATGTTATCATGGCTGGAGTTGACTTTAATTATTCCCAGGAGATTTTCAATGATATGGTCAAAAATGCCAATAAAAAATCATTTTTATTATTTCCAAGAATTTTAAGCTTTTATCTATAAAAGAAATTTTCAAAGGATAATGCACATGTGCTTATCCAAGGAAATCCTTTTCAAATAAACAGCCTCTCTTCTAAAACATTCACACGGCTGTCAAAACCTTCAAAAACACAAACATAGGCACTTGAGCAGAATTTAGCAGCAACAACTGCTCCTCAGGTCCCTGTTGTTGAGCCCACTGCTCTTAGTGATCACAGTAGCACCACCACTGCTATGAAACCCACACCAAAACCCACCAAAAAGCCAATTAAGAAAAAATCCCAAAAGCCCCCCAAACCCTCAAAAAAGGTAACTCTGGAAGATGAGATCCCAGAGATAATACCTGTGACAACACAAAAGTCACATAAAACCACTGCTGCTACTTCCTCACAGCAGATGGAAGAAAGATCTCAACCTGAGCCTAAAACTCCTCTTGCATCCTCTCAAAAGGATCAGGTTGTATCCATAGGGACACCACATTATGAAGCAATGGATTCACTTGAATCTATCTTCCACAGCCCTACTCCCGGGGCAAATTTTCTTTCAACCCCCATCCTCACTGCACAAATTCCACCATCAATTATACCTCTGTTGGATGCACTTGATATGGACCAGACACAAATCAGTTCTTCTCAACCACCTATCACTGAGAATATACCTCAACAAGTGACTGAGTCTGGTTCCTCTATCCTTGCTAACCCACCAACAGCTACACTGCAGGAATTACAAGTAATTCATGTCAGTAGTTCAAGTGGAGCAACAACTACAGGTGTTGAATCCACTGATTTTAAACCTGGCCAGTTGTTTTATTACTCAGACTCCCTTGAAGGAAATTTCCTCTTTGGGAACAAAGGTGACCACTAGTGTGTTTCCATTTACCACTGGTGTGTTTACTAAGGTAACCTCTGCTGAGGAAAGAAGTCCCCAGTACCGAGAACAAGGGGCATCAGCGGATGATTTTTGGGAAACTGTTCGTGCATGAAATGTCTGTTGACTTCGTCTGCATTGAGTCTTAGGTCAAGATAGTTTAGATAGGAGCTTGAAAGTCAAATTAGGGTTTAGTTATATAATTTTGCTTATGTGTACAAGGTTAGATAGATAGATAATTTCGCTCATATGTACATAGATAGGTGATTTCGCTTATTAGGACAAGGGGTTTCGCTTATAGGGTTACAAGGTAGTTTCGCTTATATGGTCACATGAGGTTTCGCTTATATGGCAGTCCATATAAGCGAAATCAGCCCATCTATATATACCTCACATGTGATCTCAGTCAGTTGTGTGCGTTGGAGCGAAACCAGGTCATGCTTGTGGTGTCGAAACTCTGTCAAATTGTAATCAGAAAGCATCAATAGAGAAAGAATTAAAGAGGAAAAGCTGTTGTTACTTTGTATACACTGATTCCGCCTTTGTACACAAAGATGAACTGCCTTAACTGACTTTTCAGGGTCGGAATACGGTCCAACAAGTGGTATCAGAGCTCAGGACGAGGAGTTCATACTACTACAGCTTGATTCTACACGATTCTCATTTCTACTCACTTTCTATCATATTTTTTTCGATTTGAACTGGTTCCTACGGTTGAAATGACCTGATTTTTTAGTATTACGTGTGAAACATACAATTAACAAACCCTAGAAAGAATCAGTTTAAAATACGAATTAAAAATGGTAAAAATCAACTAAAAACTAGGTTTCGCTTATTCGGTATTCGAAGAAATTTCGCTTATAAGTCATCTTAGTTTCGCTTTTTCGGACATAAAGTGCTTGATTTCGCTTATCCGAACAATCTAGTTTCGCTGATAAGGACATAAATTTGATTTCGCTCATTTGAACATTGCTATTTCGCTCATAGAGACAAAATCAGATTTCGTTCATAGGTTTTCGCTGATAAGAACACTGATATTTCGCTTATTTGCCAAAGACTGATTTCGCTTATTAGGACATAGTGCTATTTCGCTTTTGTGACATAGCCTAGTTTCGCTCATACGGACATAACTAGGGTTTCGCTATTTTAGATCATTCCTGATTTCGCTTATCTATCACAAAAGTCAACCTGATTTCGATCTAAAGACTTAAAGTCTAATTTCGCTCATAGTGTTATTTTTTATTTCGCTTATAAGGGAATACTTGGTTAAAATCTGATTTCGTTTGAGAGTCATATTTCACTCGAAAGTAAACTTTTTCGCGTCAAGATCATTTCACGACAACCAAGTGTCAGTGTATTTCAGATTATTGGATATTGTTTAAACTGATTAAATTTGTTTGCTTGTTCTCAGGTGTTTGAAGATGTCAAGCAGTGAGGTTGATCCTGATAGATGGTGGAAAATAGATTACGCAAGGTGGGAAATCAAAAAATTCAGGGAACCATTCAAAGAAGCCCAAAGAGCAAAACGATGGAATGATGATTTGGAATGTTACATGGATCCACGGGGTAATCCAGTTGTTGACCCATCAAAAGTGGATTTCAAAGCTGTAACAAATTTGCTTCCAAGGCAGGCTACTTTCAACACACGAAGGTTATCTGATAAAACATATCTGCCTGATTTGGAGAAAAAGATAAGAGAGGTTTGTGAAGCAAGTCTACCGAAAGTGGTAGAAATGAAGAAGCGAAAAGAAGAAGAATTGAAAAAGATGGTTGAAGATTTGAAGAAGAAAGCTTTAGAGGAAGTCAAAGTGGAAGCAGTAAAAACTGAGAAAGAGAAAGAAGGTGTTACTGAAAAACAACAGGTTTTTGAAGAAGTAATTTCAAAGAAAGAAGAATCTGAAAAGTCTGTGTCTGAGAAATCTGAATCAGTGATTAAGAAAGAGGTTGCAGAAGACACACCAGTCTTTGAGATTGTTCAGAAGGAGAAGAAACAGACTGAAGATATTCAAACTTTGAAAGATGAGAAGAAAGCTGATGATGAACAGATTTTGGAGTTGCGCTTGAACTGCGAAAAACTAAAATCTGAAAACAACAAACTTTTGAAGAACATTGAGAGTTTGTCACTAGAAAACAAAAATTTTAAAGAAAAAGAAAAAGATTTTGATAATGAAAAATTAAAGATTGAAAAAGATTTTCAAAGTCAAATGAAGGTTTTAGAAGATGAAAAATCTGTTATTTTTAAAAATAATCTTGAGAAACAGATTGAAATAAATTCTCATCTTCAGAAAATCATTCGACTTGAAAATGAAGCTGAAATTGCTCGAAATAAAATTAATGAGCTTGAGAATAAATTGAAAGGTTTTGTGAATTCTACATCACATGTTTGTCCAAAACCGATCAATTCTGTTCCAATAAGTGACAATGTCACAAATTTTGACAAAATCAAAATTGAAGGTTGTGTTGACAAAGCTGATGATGAAAAAGAAAAAGAAAAGAAAAGAAAAATATTTTTAGATTTACAAGAAAAATTTAAAAATACTGTTTTGCAATCTACTGAAACAGGTGAATGTTCTAAACAAAAGCCTGTTAAGAAGAGTGTAGAACAGAAACAAGAAGTTAAAATTTTGAAAAATCCTAAAAATGAAAATAGAAGCTCATCAGATAAGTCATCCAATCATTAACAAAAATCACAAAAATCTAAAAATGAAAACTCACAAAATGTTGGTAATAAGTGGTGCAGGTTTGACCACGGTGCTTCAAAGCCAAAACCAGTTTTCAAGAAGAGTGATGATTACCACAAAGCCAGACAATGTTATGATCTAAACATATGGTGTGAAAGTGGTGAATGGTACGATAATAGAGTGTGCTACACCTGTGGTGTGAGAGGACACATTGCTGTTAACTGCCAGAATTGGAAATATGAAACAAGAAGATGCTATAATTGTCATATCAGAGGACATATAGCCAGAGATTGCTCGAGGAGGTCGATGGGAAGATCGAGGGTTGAATCTCAAAGAATGGCAAAGAAACCAGTCAATGTCAAGCCCCATGAACAGAAGGTTCTTAAACCTAAAGTTCAAGATCAGAAAATTCAAGAAAAGAAAGTTAAACTTTCACAGGGGCAGAAAGACAGACTGCGAAAGAAAAGGAAGAAGGCGAGAGAATATCTGGAGAAGATTTTGTCTTCGGGTTCACCGGACAGATTGAATAAGAGTTCTGATGAATCAACTAACGTGATTGCAAAGTCAAGAAAGATGAATTCATCGGATACAAATCTGAGGACGAAAGAAGAAAAGAAGAGGAAGAAAATGGTTGGCGATGAATCTGAAGTCTCAAAGTCAGACAAGCCACCATCAGGCAATGAATCTGACAGGTCAAAGTCAGACAAGCCATGTGCAGGCAATGATTCTGGTTCATCATAGCCAGAGGAGCCTAGTGTTGAGGTAAAATCTGAGAATTCAGGTTTAACAATGGATGATGCAAATTTTCCATCATTGTTGAACAAGAATTCAAAATCACCCAAGGCTGGTCAGGCTTGGGTGAATCTTTTTAAATAGAAAAACCTGACTTGCCGGAGTTCCCAGGTTGGTAAGCGTGGAACATGAATCGGCATCTTTCTTGAGAAATTTCACTCTGGTGATTTTTCGCCTTACATGTGGTAAATCAGGGACATTAAGTTGTACTTGATTTCCTACAAGTGTTTGTGTTGATAGAATCTTGAACTGTTAAATCTTTCAAAATGGTTAAAGGAGAACAAAGTGATGAAGTAATCCCCTAACCAACAAGTGGTTTGTTAATTCAACAAAACTAATTTTCTGAAAGAAACATTTTATTAAAACAAACTTAAGTGTTTTTAAATCACAATGGGAAAATAGTTTGTTGTCAGGGGGAGTTCTGATTGTTTATGCCAAGTGGATGGCGAATTGAAGTAATTCGATATCGGTTGTCAATTTGTTTTCAAATTTTCCTTGAAAATCAAAATTGAAACATATTTTGATTTTAGGGGGAGAAAAATTTTGAAAAAAATAGAAAATTTGAAAATGCCAAAAACATTGAAAAAGAAAAAATGAGTTTTGTTGTGAAAAAGAGGAAATGATAGTAAATCAGTGAACTATCACAGCATGCTAAAGATATGAAATGTCAAATGTGATAAACAGCTTCACTGATGATGTGTCGATAGGTTTTCGCACATTTAGTAGATTTATTCGGGATATAAACCTAAAATTTCAAATTTGTGAAATTCGTGGGGAACACTACTTGGATATATAGGTAACCCCTGAAATCTCGTTTGAAAGGTCTCGTATTCTGATATACTAGGTTTTTATACTCAATGATATCTGGGGTATTATTCCGGGACTTCTGTTGAATGGAAGTTCTGACCTAGTCCTTGGATAATACTTTTCACAAATGCTTGAAACATAGCATAAACCCTCAGCATGCAGATGAAACAATAAAATTGATAGTCGCTGCTGTTGTAGCTAAAAGATCCTCTAAAGGGGACATACCGTAAAGTCGAACTTGATATCTCTCTGGGTATACGGAAGTATCGACCTGAGATCCCTCGGCCCTCGCATTACCTAATTTATGTACAGATATCATTGTAGTATACTCACCTGTAAGACTGAATATTGGGATTCTGGATACGGGAGTATATTCAAGAGGTGGGACACATGAATGAGCTAAGTTCATTAGACATCTAAATCGTATCCTGAGTAAATTGAAATTTGTGTGAGGATTTAAGATGGATCAGTATATCGACAATCAAGGTGAATCGTTTAGAACTTAAAATGTCAAAAGCTTAACGGTGCTAGTGATTTGTCTCATAAACTGATATGATCCTTTTACACAAACTCACAAAAATATTGTTTGTATATATTTCTTTACTGCATTTCTTTAAACTCAAAATCCAAAAAGATTTTCGGAGTGTTTTAGCATAAAATTTTGAAAATTCAAAAAGATTTTCGACAACTGATGTTGAAGAGCTGATATTCAAAATTCGAGTGCTAAATATGATGAACTACATTAGATTGGGAGAATATGTTGAAAACTTTGAATGTCATATACAAATGTTTTGAAAGATTGTGTGCTTAGTTAATCAAGGTCATTCATTTGAAATTGATGTAACTAGTATGTTTGTTGAATAAATGATGTCTACCAGTAAGTTTATTAAATTCAATTGTTATAAATTTGTGAAACTTATGTTGAGGTAGAGGATGTGCAGGGTAACAGGTTTTGGACTTCATCATTCCCACGGAAGCTAAATTGTTAAAGCTTGAACCAGATCAAGATCTCAGATTCTAGCATTCTGAGAGGGGGAGTCTGTGAAAGGGGGAGTCTGGATCAACAATGAAAGGGAAGTCTGAAGATGAAGCTAGGACTAGATTGTAAACCTGTGAAGATACAATGTTACAATCTAAATGAGAAGGCAAAATGACCAAGACTGAAGACTCGGAGCCGAAGACTTCGTCAACATCCAAGGGGGAGTCTGTTGGTGCATGAAATGTCTGTTGACTTCGTCTGCATTGAGTCTTAGGTCAAGATAGTTTAGATAGGAGCTTGAAAGTCAAATTAGGGTTTAGTTATATAATTTTGCTTATGTGTACAAGGTTAGATAGATAATTTCGCTCATATGTACATAGATAGGTGATTTCGCTTATTAGGACAAGGGGTTTCGCTTATAGGGTTACAAGGTAGTTTCGCTTATATGGTCACATGAGGTTTCGCTTATATGGAAGTCCAAGAAATAAGTTTTGAAATAACTTAGAAATAAGTTTTGAAGGGTTTGGTGTGTCAAAAACAAGTTTATTCGATCGCAGGGACTATTTGCGTCAAACTGCGAAACTATGCCGATTTGTATGGTAACGAACATTCCGGAACTTGATCATAAGTTAAACATACCCTAAATATCCTTTACATAGCTTAGAAATAGGCTTTGAGGGGTTCGGTATGCTAAAATAAACTTATTTGATCAATAGGGACTAAAAGCGTCAAAAAGTGCATAAGTTTCCATTTTCGCGCATATCTTACGTTCTGAATATATCCGGACACCCAAAAATTTATGTAATCATTAAAATAATTTATTTTAGTGATTGGCATGATTAAATTCCATTCGTAGCTTAATTTGGATCGTTTTTGCGTTCGTTACGACTTCCGTCGTAATTAACCGAATAACGCAACCGTACGACCAAACGAACCGACATCTGAGATGTTTTTGAGCATATTTTAAGTTTCCTATACTTCAACTTCATTTTAGAACTTTGAAATGGGGTTAACGGGGCTTAAACGTGTCAAAAATGCATCGAAATACAAGTTTTTCAATTGCAGGGACTAGTTTTGACATTCTGCAAAACTAGGCTTTCGCGGGCCGCGTAAGATAAGCCCATATCTTATGCAGGGCGTGACCTATGCACAGAAAGAAACATTGAACTTGGTCCATTTCAGCTGTTTTGATGGTTTTTAACCCCTGAATTGGATACCATCTGCTTGTTTTTGCTTGTATTTCATGTCCCCTTGTATTTGAAAACCATTTGCCCACATGTATGGTCAAGATTGAACCCTCTTTAGCAAGGAATGATCTTAAGGGTTTACCGAAAACTATATATACCCTTGCCCTCATTCCATTTTCTGCACCCTTGATCATTTTAATGCTCTAAGTTGAAGCCTTTGCTTCATACCTGAGTGTTATAGATCAAGTTCTCCCTAGCTTAGACCCTTTGTAAGCTTCTTTAGTTCTTTTATCGCTTTTCAAGCGTGAAAGTCAAACAGTGTTTGACTTTCTGCTTTGACCAGTCTTTGGTTAACACAAAGTTCGTTTGAACTTTGCAACGTGAGCGTAATCACGATGGTTATAGTCCCTTGTGACTATACCTACTGATTACCACGTTGACTAGGCGTAGTGACGAGTTGTAGTTTCGGTCAAAATGTGTATTTATGCGTATTTTGCAACCAAACTACTCTTGGGTATCAAAACCCTTTGTTTTGATATCAAAACCTGTTTTCTAACTTAGTTAAGCATGTTTTAACATGTTTAGCTCGTCACTTTTAGTTTAGTGCTTGTTTAGAGTTGTAAGTCAAGCGGTCTAAACCACCGCTTAGACTTTCAAACTCGACCCGTTTGGTCGATCATTAGGATCCGACCAAGCATGTTTAGTGACCATAGTTATATAGGGAATAACCTTCCGAGGTTATACCTTATGGTCACTTAGTTTAATTAGTTGTATGATAGGGAGTTTATATGCTTTAGGTAAATGACCAAAATGCCCTTTTCATGCATAATTAAGTTTTAAGCATATGTAACTTAAACTTTTGTCACTTAACTGATTATGCAACATAATTAAACATGTTTAGGCATATAATACTTGTCATAGGACTAGTTAGACGTCTCGAATGCGCGTTTGCGTGAACGACGAGTTAAAGTAGCGTAAGCTACCTTAATGGGTCGTAACGGGTCGTAAGCACTTAGGATAGGTTCCGTTTTAAAATGTAGACTTCGTTAAACCATATCACATGAGTTCCAATGCTCATTTGGTTTACGAGACCTCATTCTACTCAATCTTCCGACTTAGGAGCCGATTGTTTAACATAGTGATTCCATACTAGGTGCCACTTGATTCCTTGATTTCCCGAGCTTCGTTAGGACACTTAATCAAGGATACTTGCAATCTCAAGTGAGTACATAGACCCCCCTCTTTTTACATGTTTTCAAGGTGATTATGTGAGTACATAGACCCCCCTCTTTTTACATGTTTTCATGGTGATTATATGAGTACATAGTCCCCTCTTTTACTGATTTCAAATGTTTTGGGGTGAAACATATATGCCTATTTGTTAATTTCATGACTTCAACTATATGATTTTACATGCTAGTACTTATCTTTTGACGAATTGAACAATTATCTATGGTTTAAATACAAATTTACAAAGATTTTAAAACTACTTGTTGGATTGTACTTTCTTTATACATTCACCAAGCCGATTGGTAGTATGATATAGCGCTATAGGACTAGACACCCCATTCCTGTTGTATGGACTGTCAGAAACTGTGACACCTGTGTCACTACGACCATCAAAAAAATGCCAAACCAATGAAATATTGAATTTCATACTTGGGGTTTGTAAAAATATGTGTATCGTTTACACATATCAATTCTTGTTCGATTTCAAGCTCTAAATCGCTTTCTGGAAGGTTATACGCGCACCGATGCGTAAATATAACCAGTTTAATGCAACGAACACTCTGGAATAGTGAAATATACTTAACATACCTTAAATAACCTTTACATAACTTAGAAATAAGTTTTGAAGGCTTTGGTATTGAAAAATCAAGTTAAATCGCTTACAGGGACTAAAGTTGACAAACTGCGAAAGTATGCCAATTTGAACTGTAACAGACATTCCGGAACATGACCATAAGTTAAACATACCATAAATATCCTTTACATAGCTTAGAAATAGGCTTTGAGGTGTTCGGTGTGCTAAAATAAACTTTTGGGTCATTCAGGGACTAAAAGTGTCAAAAAGTGCATAAGTTTGCATTTTCGTGCATACCTTACATTCTGAATACATCCGGACATCCAAAAATTTATGTAAGCACTAAAATATTTTATTTTAGTGTTTGGCATAAGAAAAATCCATTCGTCACGCCATTTGGATCGTTTTTCGCGCTTGTGCGCATTCCGTCGTAATTAAGGGAACATCGCGTTCGTACGACCAAACGAACCAACATCCGACATATTTTTGAGCATGTTTCATATCCACAATGTTTAGACATCATGTTAGGGCCTTAAGGCTTAACGGGCCTTAAACATGTCGGAAATGGCTTAAACACATAACAGGGACTGAAACTGCAACATTTGAAACTTGTTTTCTGATCTGAAGAGCTAGGCGGCCCGCGTGAGCCAAGCTTAAATCTTAGGCAGCCCGCCTCAGCCTTCCTGATCAGATAAGAACGCTTAGTCAGCTGATTCCAGCTGTTTAAACCTCATCCACACACTCACAACTGCACATTCAGCTCATTAGGACCATTTTTAAGTTACCACAACTTTGTGACAAGTGTACGCACAAGATTCGAGCACGGTTTCCATGAAACGATCCTAACGGTTTGGGTATTCCTATAAATACCCATCCACCCCAACCTCATTTCTCACAAGAATCTGGATTTGAGAGCTCTAAGTTGAAACCATTGTTTCATACCTGAGTTCTTGGATCGAGATTAGCATTCGGGGACCCTTCGTAAGTATTCTTTCGTTCTTTTATTGCTTTTCGAGTCTTTCGAGTCTGAAAGTCAAACTTTGTTTGACTTTCTGCGTTGACCAGTTATGGTCAATGCGAAGTTCGTTTGAACTTCGCAACGTGAGTGTAATCACGTTGGTTATAGTCCCTTGGGACTATGCCTACTGATTACCACGTTGTCTAGGGTCGTAGGGTAAGCGATCTAATAAATCGCTTATACCTCGAACCCGACCCATTTGGTCGATCATTAGGATCCGACCAAATACATTAGGTGACCATAGTAGGTATGGAATAACCTTCCGAGGTTATACCCTATGGTCACATCGTTTGAGTAGTTGTATGATAGGTGGTTTATATGCCTTAGGTAAATTACCAGAATACCCTTTTCATGTATAATTGGTAATTAAGCATATGTAACCTAAACTTTTGTCACATAACTGATTATGTCACATGTTTAGGCATATAACACTTGTCATAGGACTAGTTAGGCGGTCCGAACGCGTTTCACGCGAACGACGCGTTAAAGTAGCATTAGCTACCTAAACGCGTCGTAATGGGTCGAAAGCACTTAGATTAAGGTTTCATTTAGTATGTAGGCTTTGTTAAACCATATGACACGAGTCTCTATACTCGTTTGGTTTACGAACCCTCATTCTATCCAATCATCCGATTTAGGTCCGGTTATTAACATAGTTACCTATATTAGGTGCCGTTTGATATCCGCGATCTCTAGCATTGTTTGGTTGTTACTCAAGGACTACTAAGCAATCTCAAGTGAGTACATAGACCCCTCTTTTACTGTTTTCCAAACTGTTTTGGGGTGAAACACATGTGCCTACTTGTTACTTTCATGCTTTCCTGTTTTCACATCATATACCTGCTATGTTCGTTAGTACATTATAGTACATGATTTTATTACATCTTATGCTAGGTATGCCCATTGTGTGCATTACTTAGTACATCGTTTTACATTACATTACATGCTACGTATGTCTATTGTTGTATACGTAGTACAGGTCACATGCTACGTATGTCTATTGTTGTATACGTAGTACAGGTCACATGCTACGTATGTCTATTGTTGCATACTTAGTACAGGTCACATGCTACGTATGTCTATTGTTGCATACTTAGTACAGGTCACATGCTACGTATGTCTATTGTTGTATACGTAGTACAGGTCACATGCTACGTATGTCTATTGTTGTATACGTAGTACAGGTCACATGCTACGTATGTCTATTGTTGCATACTTAGTACAGGTCACATGCTACGTATGTCTATTGTTGCGTACTTAGTACATTTGTTATTCATCACAGGCTTACATTTTGGATACATATTACATGATTTACATTAGACATGAACATTTTACATCTTGATGGTTTGGTTTGATTAAGTGATTTAAGTAACGATGCGTGTGTAATATGATACAAGCATGGTGGATACGCCGCTGGTACTTCCTATATATAAGTGTTTGTATGGTATCACATATTGTAGCGTTATTTGAATCATTTCAGTTTGATACATATAACATTTTATAAAAATAACATACTTTTCACAATACATTGTTTTACAAACAACTTATCTTATACAAACTCGGTTTACAATGGTTATTCATTTAACCATACATTATTCTCTTATTTGTACATATCATCTGATCTTATCATTTTTCAAATGATTTACAAAACAAAGCAAATTACAAGGTTCATGACTAAACATTTTCTCAAACATAAGTCATGAAACCTATTTTCACAAAACCTATGTATCTCACAGGCATTTTTATGCTGACGTACCTATTTTCACATGTGTTTTTCAGGAGCTGTTGCATAAGATGATCAAGATACACATAGGCAGACTTGGGCTTTAGTGACAATAAAAGATGCAAGACTAGTTAATTATGTTGTATTTCCTTGTTTGTTAAGACATTGTAACACTTGTAATCAATAAAACGAAACTTCAATTGCCATGGATTTGAAACAATTAATTCTGTTACAACACTCCCCGACATTTCCGCCACGTTTTGTATGTTCTACGTGGTCGGGGTGTGAGAGAAAAGATGGTATCAGAGCCAATGGTTATAGGGAATTAGGTTATTAGTAATGCTTTGACCTAGTCTATAACCTTCTTAGGACCCTAACGCGAGTTTACTTGCGTTTAGTCATAAAACAATACCGTCACCTATCCCTAGGCGACGACCACAACAAGAACATAAATTTCAAAACCGCTTTGAAAACTAATCATCTATTTGTAGGATGATTGATTACTAGGTTTTGAACCCTCTATTGTAAGGTTTTGAACCCTCTGTTATATGGTTTTGAACCCCTTTGAATTTTCAAAAATTCTCGTCAAGGTTTTGGGTTTTTAATAATGTGAACACGTGCAAACTGGAAGGGTGAATGCCTGTATTCTGGGTTTGCTGTCTAGGCAAGCACTTCGTATATATCTCATCAGACGCGAGACCAGTTGTGCTTACCTGGGAATTCTTGGCATGAGTGTTCACTTATAGGCGAGCATGTCTTCGCGATACATTATTTTTGACCTATTTACTTTGATAAATCACCAGGGTCGTTTGTTGCTTTGTAGTAACAAACAAATGACCACTATCCTTGCTTTCATCAGATTTGTTTCATCTCATTCATTTCGTCTAATTCTCTCACTCGTTTCCTTTCTCCTCTTTTAGAATGCCTCCACGACGCGAAAATCCGGTATCTATTGACGATCTGGCAGCTGTCATTACACAGCAAATAACTGTTGTAATCCCGACCATCGTTGCCCAATGTCACCAAGCTATCAACAACAATAATGCCCTCTGCAACTTCAAGACGTTCAACTCGGCCAAGCCATCAAAGTTTTCTGGGTCTCAAGGAGCGACAACACTTCTGCAATGGTTCGAGAGTCTAGAGAGCACCTTCAGGCATGTACAATGTCCAAATGAGCGAAAGGTAGATTTCGCATCAAGTGTCTTTGAGAAACGAGCTTTGACGTGGTGGAACGGTGTGGTGAGAGATAGGGGTGCCGATGTGGCACTGGCTCAAACATGGGAAGAACTTAGAGCACTAATGATGAAGGAATTCTGTCCTCGTCACGAGATCAGGGCATTGGAAAGAGAATTCGACGACCTTAAGCAAGACAGCGGTGAACATCGAGCATACACTGATCGATATGAGGAGCTGAGCCTGTTGTGTCCTACCATGGTTACGCCTTTGGATAAGGCTATCGAAAAATACATTGATGGTCTCCCTGACTCAGTTCAAGACATTGTTACCGGTAGTAACCCCACTACGGTTAGGCAAGCTATTGAGCTATCTGCAACCTTGACTGAATCTCAGATCAGGAAACGTAAGCTTTTCCGAAAGGGTGACAAGAAAGCGATCGAGGAATCGAAACCAATCGAGGAATCAAAGATCATGGATGAACCGACTGGATCCCCTAGGAAGTCAAAGAAGCGAAAGGCTTCTCAGAACTTTGCCATGGTTACTCACAATGATCAAGCCGTCCCCAACCAACCAGCTCAACCCCGTACTAGGAAGCCATACAATGGAACTTCACCCTTGTGCAACAAATGCAACCTTTATCATCATGCTAGGGTGAAGTGCCGCGAATGCCAAATTTGTGGACGTAAAGGTCATACAGCAAAAGTTTGCGTAGCCGCAGTTGCACCAAATCAAGCTAACAACAAACCTGCTCGAGCTCGCTTTCCACCAGGTTCTTGCTACAAGTGTGGCGAGATGGGACATTTCCGAAGAAATTGCCCAAAGCTTGCTAATGCTAATCCAGCACAGAGATGAGCATCTGACCGACTAGAAGACAACACCGTTTAGAAATAATCATGTCTTATGTATTATTTTCTTTTGTTGTCAAGGTCCATGAAACAGTTGTTATCATTGTTAATAAATAAATCTTTTTATTTACATTGCAATGTATTTATGTGATTGTATATATAAACAACATATCCCCTACAATACCGACAATCAAGGAATCGTATTCCTTGAAAAGCAAACTACCCCCAAAATTCTTCCATTTTACAATCTCTTGCGTTTTACACAAAGATCCTAAGTACCCGTCTCTTGCAAAGAGACGAAGTGCAAGGTGCAAGTTATAATTCTGTACGAATACCCCAAGTACCACTATAAATTCTTAATAGGGTACCCAAGGGTATTTCCGTATGTTCTAAATTATTGTGTACCTTAATTCGAATATTGCGTTTTCCTGAAAACGAAAATCGAATTTTTGGTAGATCATCCTATCTTCATGAATGTATTCTTGAAATGATTAAAGTGCCAAATGAAATCCACGAATTGGATTCCTGGCGTACTTTAAGTATCCGCGTCCAAAGATAACAAATCAATAACCAAGTTAAACAACTATGTGATTATGTGCTTATGTGTTTCCTTTTATGTTTTTGAGTAATCCAAGTTTTTGTTATCCAAATCCTCGTAGAATCTTCCATATCTTCGTATAAGGGATTCATGGTAGGATATCCAAAGGTACTATATTAAATCCTCAATGGGCTTTTACGTAATAGTAAAGACCCTTGGATTATATTGTACTATTCCATAATTAGACCCTTGAGTGGTCTAGTTAAACAGATCTGGTTAGGATTATCATGTGATGAGATAGCTGAAAGGACTCCTTGGTGGCCTAATTAATAAGATCATCTGTTGATCTAATTAAAAGGACCCTATGGTAGTCTAGTCATACTTATCACAGGTTTGATTTTCCTCCCCTAAAACATTTCAAGGCAAACTGTGCGGACTATACAAGGAATTACGTAATTACGGAGTTCGGTATTGAATAGGGATTAAGAGTTTAAAGTAGTATATCAGAAGAAAATACATCTTGTCTAAAGTACTCATATGGACACTATTTTAGTTATGTTTTCATGGGTACCGATTCACCCATTAGAATCCATAGTTTGAGGAACTTTAGTCCAAGATGAAAATGACCACAATACATAACATTCAACCATGAGTTTGGTTGGTGTTATGATCCGATTCTTATATATAATTATATATATTTATAAGTATATAGTCCAAGTGTAAAAACCCACAAAAAGGCCCCACAACAAGTCATAATCAAGACCCCGAACACGTACGACGAAAACCAGCACAAAAAACGAGAAAACCTAGTTTTGGGCCTCGTCGTGCGACACGACGGGATCCATAAGGATTGTCGCATGACGTGGTGCTTCCTTTTCTCCTGAAGACACGTGTTGCCATGTGGCAGCTACGTGGCAAGCTTACGTGGTGACTCATGCCACCTATGCCCTGGATCACCTCGTCGCGCGACGCGAAGGTGATTGAGAAGCTGGTTGCGTGACGCGGCGGCCTCCATTTTCGGCTATAAAGAGAGTAGTTCATGTACATTTCAATCTGCTCAGTTTCATTTTCACTTTCTTTTACTTTATCGTTCTATTATTTCAAATCCCGAAACCCTAAAACCTTGAAACTCTGCTCCGTAAAAAGTGTGCTAACCCCGATCACAGGTACGATACCCTGTCTGATCCATCTAAAACAAATCAACGGATGTCAAAGTGCTGTCTAAATAAGGCTATACTTTCTTAACTACGTTGAGGTTTTGATCTCGTGATTATCGTTAAAGTAGAATGAGGTTAATACACTAGTATGTGTTGCATTGTGTGTTTATTTAGGAACCCAAGACTTAAACCAGGAATAACTAAAAACCCTAATTCTGCAATGTGAGTCATTCTCTTTTACTCAAATGATTTTGCAAAACCCTAAATATTTTCCAAGTTGTATTTACAGTGATTTAGTTTTTAAATTCTGAAATTACTACCGGTACGTGGGGTTTTGTACACACTACTAGTCTAGCGTGGCTATTGGACAAAGAGTTAGCCAATAGTAATATGACCACAGTCACAGGAATTGCCACCGTGACAAATACTGATTTGAGTAATTGAAAGATATAAACAAATGTAAAAACCCTTGATGTTGTGAATTACAATAATGTGTCTTTTTGTACAAATTGAATGAACTCACTAGTATTTTTCGCTCTTAAAATGTTTTTAAAGGCGTTTCAGGTAACTTACTGTGAAAGTAAAGGACTATGCTATCAAGCACTGAAGGCTTAAATAAAGTGGCTATGTTACAAGAATAAAGAAAAGGAAATGTGTTTTGTAAAAATAATGGTTATCCCTATATAAAAAAAAACTTTTGGTTGAAAAATGGGTTTTATCCCATCTGTTTAATATTAAAACTTTGGTGTTTTTAATCTAAAATTTTCCTAACTACGGTCCTGATAAAATTTTCCGCTGCGAATTTAATAAACACTAGTACCACTACTGTATCTACCCACGGCTCCCTCATAGGGTGGGGCCGGGGGTTGTGACAGAATGTGGTATTAGAGCCATAGGTTTAAGCCATTTGGGTGTTATTTTAATACCTAAACTTAAACAATAAAGTTAGGAATTTAATATAAAATAACCTATGTGGTGTTTCTGTGAATACAAAATATTTATAATATGTATATATATATATGATTTCTGGAATTCATTGTTTTTAACTATTTTTGAGTCAACAGTATGAGTGATAAAGAAGTGTCTGAAGCTTTCCAAAATATTTCCGATCCGGGAATTGATGAAGAACAATCTGGAAGTCAGTCGAGATATGAGGGAGATAAAGATGAACCCATAGTTTGTCAAGCCCAACCTACTAAACCTCTACCCCCCTAAGAAAAGTGGATGGTTTAATAAAGAGAAAAGAAAAAAAAGGAAGAAAAAGAAAAACAAAGTAGCTACCATAACCTTAACCGAGGGAACAACTCAAATCCCTGTAACCAAAACACTGTGGGAGGAACTTGACCGTAGATTAGCAAATTGTAATATATTTCAACCTATAGCCCAAGAAATAAACCTAAACCTACTTGTTAACACATAACATATTTTACCATTCAACCTAGACTAAATAATAGAACCAAATCCGTTTAGTCTAGAACCCATACCGTTTTATCTTGAACCAATACCAATCAATCCAGAACAAATGCCAATTAACCCAGAAAAAATTCCTAGGATTCCTGCACCTATACCACAACAACCAATCCAAAATCTAATGGAGCAATGGTGGACAAATGATTGGGCTTTTCAAAACTTAATGCAAGATCCCTATCTAAAAATCCCACAATTTCCACCTTACTTACCAAACGCTTACCCAGCCACGAGCCCTGAAAACGTGTCTAAACTAAGGCACTATGGAGAAGAACTAATGACTGCAGGCAATCAAATCCGCTCAATAGGAGAAAACCTTGTCTAGAAATATGACGAGAGGGAGTTTCACTTTTGAAGTTGACCCGACCTAATATATATATATATATATATATATATATATATATATATATATATCTATAGGGGAGGATTATATTGAGAACGCTAAATTTTACGAGAACGGTGAGAACGAATAAGAACACCAATCAAAACCATTTTTTTAATACAACCATCTTTGAAATTAAAATACAACATCAAAAAAAGAATTTACAACATCAAATAATTCATTTCTCCTCTTAAAATCACTCTTATTAGATTTTTTACACATGTGTAAATATAACATATTTACACGTGTGTTAATGGCAAACTTACACATGTGTATATTTTTTTTATTTATGAATTCACGTAAATTTAAACGTGTAAATTTAATTTCTAACATTGTGTTCGGATAATATTGATAAGTGTAAAAAGAAATTCTGAATTTGAATTGTTTTTGACCAGGTTCTCGTGGTTTTTTTATTCGTTCTCACGATTCTCACAATATTTAGCGTTCTCATTTAAACCCTCCCCTATATATATGTGTGTGTGTGGGTGTGTATATGTATGCATTTCCCTGTACTTTTGTAAAATAAATATAACTAAACTAAAATATACTAATATGTATAATTATGCTATGTATGTATTAAAAATACAATATATATAAATAGACTAAAGGTCGCAATGTTTGACGAATTTGAAAAATCATGCTTTGTGTATTTGTTTGATTATGATTACTCTATGATATTAATATCTGGAAATGTTTGCAATTTAGATGTTGAATGAAGTACCACATAATCAAGAAATTCACGCTAGTTATGGAAATCATTTGGATTAACGTTCTATAGAAAATATAGTAGCTCAAGGAATAGTTGATGCAATACCCTTAATCATTGAAGCTATTAAGAATCCTATGCCTATAAAAAATAGTAAGACTATAGGCAGTAAACATAATCATCACACTAAACCTAGCCAAAGTGTCAATGGAGACAATGATATTCTTGTCAGAGCTCCATATCCTAAACGAAAGAAGGTCATAACCTATGGGTGTTCTTATAAAGATTTCTTGTCTTGTATGCCAGTCGATTCTCTATTAATGAAGGAGCTATTGCAGCACTATGTTGGCTAGAAAAGACTGAAGTCGTTTTGAAAATTAGTAAATATGCTAAAGAGGATAAGGTAATGTATGCTTCTAACCTTTTTAAAGATGAAGCATTAGAATAGTGGAATACTACTCTTGAGTCAAAAGGAAGTGACATGGCTTATGCTATAGAATGGAGGGAATTTTAGGAAATAACTGAAAAGAAATTTTGTCCTCCTCATGAGAAGGAACAGATAGCTAGTAAATTCCTAAACCATAAGATAATTGGCGTAAATTGTCATGAGTTTACTACCAAATTTTTTGAATATGCAAGGATAATACCAGCCCTGTCTTCGCCAGAACCGGTATTAATCTCTCATTATATTTGGGGATTAGTCAGTGAAATACGAGACATGGTCAAGGCTGCTAGACCTTAGACTATTGAAGAGACAGTTGAACTAGCTAAAACTCTGACAGAAGGACTGATACGCACGCGAGAAGAAAACCAGAAAAAGGATTAAGATCAAAAGATTCCCCAAGAATTATGTTCTGGTAATTCCTACAAGAGGAGAGGAACATGTCAGTCATCTTCACCACTTTTTTGTAAATTCTGCAAAAGAAAGCATTCTGGAAGATGTGCTAAGTACTGCAACTTCTGCAAAACAGTTGGACATAAGGAAGAACAATGTAGTAGAAAAACTAAAGCTAACGTATGTTTCAACTGCGAAGAGACAGACCACATCCGTCCACACTGCCCGAAGCTAGCAATAGTACAAGACAACAAAGCAAAGGCAACCGAAGGACCCAATAAGAACGCAAGAGCTTTCGTATTAACCGCATAATAAGCAGTGATGATTCCTGACGTGATCGCTGGTACGTTTCTCGTTCATGACATCTATGCTAAAGTATTATTTGACTCTGGTGCAAACCAACGTGTTATACATACTGCATTCTGCCAATTACTCAATCGACCGTTAACTAAGCTTTGTCAAGTCTGTACAGTACAGACAACAGATGGAAATGCTCTCAACATACACGAAGTACTTCAGAAAGGAATTATAGAATTAATAGGACATCAGTTCACGGCCAACCATCTACCAATGAATGGATTAGCTAGCTGGATTCGATATAGTATTAGGAATGGATTGGCTAGTGGCCAATTGACGTGTGTGCGGGTGTGCATATTTTTTAGATATATTTTAGCTCTTTTTACTCGTGAATCAAGTTTTGAATTTATATAACATGATATAATACTATCACTCTACACACATTTTAGGGAAAGTGCACCCATTGTGGACGTAGTATAGGGATGGCAAGATACCGAGCTCGTCCAAGGACACAAGAGCTTTTAATACTGGGTTATCGTTAACGTCTAATCTAACCAAATTTTGATGAAAAGGTTTTTAAAAAGATAAACTAAAAAGCAAAAATAAAATGTAAGGAAAAACATATAGACAAGAAGGAATCACTTGGTTCCAACTCCTCTTTTATGTATCCTTTAATGATTTCCACCCTTTGGGCATTTAAGAGATTATCTTTAAGTAATAGTAGTAGGCCCCCTTCCAGACTGCGTTACCCTCAACCTATTGGTCTGAGTCAGCAGGGATACAGTCCATCGATGTCGGATTATTGAAATATAATTAAGTAAGTTATTAATGCGAAAAGTGGTAGGCCCCCTTCCAGGCAGCGTTACCATCAACCCTTTGATCTGAGTTAGCAGGGATAAAGTCCTCGTAGGGTTGGTTTAAAGTTTTAATAATAGTTTATGTCACACCCCGACCGCGTAAAACAACAAAGCGCGGCAGAAACATCGGGGAGTGGAGCGACAGAATTATTGTTTCACATCCATGGTAATTAAAGTTTTGTATTATTAAGTAAAGTGTTTACATTGTCTTGGAATTAACAAAAACATAACATAATTAAACTGTCTTTTTAAGTCACTAAGGCCCAAGTCCGCCTAAGTGTAGCACAATCATCATCAAACATTTGCACCTGAAACACATGTGAAAATAGGTACGTCAGCATAAAAATGCCTGTGAGATACATAGGTTTTTGTTGATGAAGGATTCATGACTTGTAGTTAAAAGAAATGTTTAACAAAGGTAGTCATGAACCTTATAAAACTGTTTTCTTTTATAAAACCATTTGAAAATCGAAGTGAAAATTAGATGATAATAAAAGAAAATGCATGGTTAAATAAATAACCAAGTAGAAATGAATTTGTGTAAAACATGTCGTTTGTAAAACAATGTCTTGTAAAAATATGTTATTTGTACAAAAATGTGTCATGTCTTTGTTTCTGTCGAAGTGATTCAGATAACGCTGCAATATGTAATATCATAAAAGCACTTATATATAGGAAGTACCAGCGGCGTATCCACCATGCTTTTATCATATTACACACGCCTCGTTATATAAATCACTTATCAATAATCACCAAAAATGTCTTGTTTAAACCAATGTCAAAGTGTTTATGTGTAAACCATGTCCAATGTCGAATGTAAACTATGTCATGTATAATCAAATGTAATGTATGGCAAGTAAAAAGTATTTACTCAACCCATATGTATAATGTCAATGTGTAACCAAATGTCATGTATGGTGAATAAAAAGTATTTACCCAACCCCATATGTAAATGTACAAACCAATGTCTTTGAATAAACCAAAGTTTGAAACAAAAGTTATGTTTTGCAGAAAATAATGCTTTATGATTACAAACATTTATGCAGTAATGTTTATCGCATACATTCAAGCCTTGAGACTGTCGGACAAACCCTTAACAAGTTAAAGGTTTATCAAATATGTTTTCGGATTCGGTCATTCCCTACTTCCAAACAAACCTAGGAAGCCGGGAACGGGATTTGTCAAGTCCTATGGTACCATTACATACTACTGAGCGGCGTGATCTGTTGGTACACAATGTCTATCACCTACGTCATCAGTCTAGGTCGTGTCAGTAGCTTGTAATAGGGGTTAAAGTGTATATGTTTAAGTTTATTTGTGTTTTGTACCATTTCATACGAAATGGATTTGTAATGGCCATATCGCACGAAATGGACTTTGCCACTTCGTGCAAAATGGACGTGCCATCTCAAGCGAAATGGATTCCCTATATATAGGGGTGTTGGGTTTTCCATTTGGTACGGTTCGGTGAAAGTTTTCACGAAGTGCTGTCAAATTTTCTGTGTGTATTAACATCTAATATCAATGGAAAACCAGTTTAAAGTGTATTTCTCTGCTTCTACTCACATTCTAACACTAATTCTCAGTTACTAGATTGTTTCCGCCTCTCTAGTGATTTAGATTTGACTCAGACCGACTCATTTAGGTCGAATATCGATCCTACAAGTGGTATCAGAGCTCAGGATGAGTCAAATCGGCTGAATCAGTGCTTTGAATGGTTTAGAACTCTCTACTTCTACTCATTCTTGGATTTTTGAACGATTCCACGGACAAAATGGACTGAATTTTGAATATAACGTGTAAAACACCATTTTAATCGATCCTTCAAAGTTATAGACCCTAATTCTGACTAAAATCGATCAAAAAGTCTCAAAACATCATTTCGTATGAAAATGTATCATTTCGTGTGAAAATTGTGTCCAATCCATACGAAATGAACCATTTCATGTGAACTTTTATCAAATTGCTTGAAAATTTTGTCCAATTCGTACGAATTGGACCAGGTCGCTTGAAAACTTCAAAAAGTTATTCATTTCGCACGAATTGGAAAGTATTACTCATTTCGCACGAATTGACGTTCCATTTCGTTTGAAATTTTCATTTCGCTTGAAACTTCATTTCGTTTGAAGTCAATCCAATTCGTTTGAAACAGTCCATTTCATTTGAGATCCATTCCGTTTGAAAATCAAAATTGTGTGGAAGTCATTTCGTTTGAAAAGTGATTTTTTCAAAAACTTGGAAAAATTTTCAAAATTTAAAATGGAGAACCAAGAATTTTATAACACATTTTTCGGAGGGGGAATGACAGCATCTCAAACTCCAGCGAGTATTGTGCATAACGTAAACATGGAGAACGAGCTTGGTACAATGCAAAAGCCACCAAAATTAATGAACATTGACGAATATTCAGGGTGGTCAGAGAGGTTTAAAACCTGGGTACAGGCAAATCAATTTGAGTGTTGGATGAAAATTGAGTCAAAGTATGTACCTCCGACAAATGGAGAGAAAACACTTAATCAGTTAACTCCACTTGAACAGGAAAGCTTTAAAGCTGAAAAGAAAATGATGAGTATCTTGCAGCAAGCAATCAAAGAAGATATTTTAGTTCTGCTACAGCATCAAGATAACTCGCAGTCTGTCTGGAATGCACTAAAAGTGAAGTTTCTTGGAAGTGTTTCGATGATAAAGAGCAAAACGGCATTGTTGAAAAAAGAATTTGATATTTTTACGGGTATCAAGGGTGAGTCAATAAAAGAGTTGATCGAGAGATATTGTCATTTGGTTGTAGAAATGAAGCGTTTGAGTATTAACAAAACAGATGAAGAATGGGTTGACAAGTTGGCAGATGCTTTACCGTATGACGAGTGGGGCACATATTTGTTGGTTTTGAAAAATAACTTGGAATATGTTGGTTTCAATCTAAGCACGTTCATCGAGAAAATTGAATCGCATGAGCTTGAACTTAAAAAGATTAGAAAAATGAAATCTTCTAATGTACAACAAGATGTTCAATTGTACTACAAAGAAAGCTCATCAGCAACATCTACCCCAAGTCCAAAAATTCAGACAACATTTAGTGCTGATTCTACATCGGGAGTTTCTCAAAGCACACCAAACAACAACTATTCACCATTCAAAAGTTATGAACCAAATCCTAAGGTTCAAGAACAAGTGTCTCCTCAAGGTTCATCAAGTTCAAATAATCAGAGTTATGTTTCTGGGATACAGTGCAATATTGCTGTAAACAAAAAAAATTGTCAAGATTTTACAGAAGCAGCTGCAAAGCAACATATCGCACTATTAGCTTCCGTTCTTGAATCATATGAGAGTCTAGTTGCTGGAAAGATCGGTAATCCAGACATGACAAAGGAGGATTACGATCAAATTGATCCTGAAGAATTAGAGCTTATTGATATCAAATGGGGAATGGCGAGTTTAGTGAGGAGAGCACAAAGGTTCATGGAAATAACCGGACGAAACAGTCTCTCAGGACATGATTGTAAGCTTGGATTTGATAAAGCTAAAGTAACTTGCTTCAAATGTAAAGAAAAAGGGCATTTCAAACGTGAGTGTCCAAACAGGGAAGTAAACAATCATCAGAATCCGTTCACAAATGACTACTACCGACAAGCAATCTATCACAAAAATAGTTAGCAACCATTCAATCCAAGACCTCAAATTGAAAACAAACCAGAAAAGGGTCTTTTGGTTAATCAGGATGATGAGAAGATTCCGGAAGGGTTTAGTTGGGATAAATATGTTCCTGGTGAGGGTCTTGCTATGATGGCAGAGATTGTTGAAGAGCCAGAATGTGTTGTTGAAACTGAGGAAGCCGGTGAAGTGATGAGTGAAGAGAGTTTGGAAGAGCTTGAAGAGGCAGCAACAGAAGTTTATTATTATCAATTAGAACAGGAGATTATTGTTAATTCTTTTAAATCCATAATGCCCCCAAACATGTTTGATTCTTTTGCAGGATTCTTCAGCGAGCCAACTACAGGTTTTTGTCCACAATATGACGTCGAAAAAGCTCCAGTTGAAGAAATCATATATGTTTCTAAAGAGATGAATGAAGAAACTCTGAAGGAGATAGCTGACAAGGCGCTGATGGTAAAGCTAAAAGAGGTAGACAAAACTCAAGAGTCAGTGTCTGTCGAAACATAGTCTGTTAAAACGTAGTCTGTTAAAACGGAGTCTGTCGAAACAGAGTCAATCGAAAAGGAGTCAGTCGAAAAGGAATCCGAGTTCAAATCAGAAAATCTGGATATCAAGTCAGGAGAAAAATCAGAGTCTGAGTCTGACGGGTTTGGTAAACCAGAAATTAAAACTGATAAAGAAGAAAAGGTTTTTGAAAAGAATGATCCAATTCCTGAAACACCATGCGAAAACTGTTTAAAACCCTGCATGGATTGTCTTGAAAAAGACAAACAGTTTCAAGAATTGAAGAAATATACTGACAACGTAAAATTTGATCTTAATGATGTGAAAGAAGCTTATGACACTTTATCTCGTTCAATCAAAATGATTCAAAAGGAAAGTATAGAAAATGATAAAGCTACTAAGTTGTTCAAAGAAACTGTCATGGAAAAGCAGATGGAGATTAACATTCAACTAGACACAATCGCATCTTTGAAAAAGGAACTTGAATTGATGCGTATTGAAAAAGAAAGAGGTGATACGAAATTGATCAGTTATATTGCTTCATCTTATGTAATTGATCAAATTGTTCCTCAACTACCTGATGCTAAACCTGCTTTCAACAATATTCCACCCCCAATGTGGAATCATTATACACAAAAATATCCAGATGGGGTGGAAGCAACTTTGAATCTCAAGTTGAGAACTGTAGAGAATGAGTTACCGGAAAACATTGATGTTACATTCTCTCCATCTGACACTGACAATGAGTCACAAGTGATTAAAACTGTTGTTGACCAAGTGTTGGATGAAGAAAGTGATAACTCAGATTTCGGTACGGTTAAAACGCATTTGGAGAATTCCAATTCTGATTCTGAAGATGACAAAAACTTTTTGGATAAGTTCATACCAAAATCAGATAAAGTTGTGAATGACGATTCGATCATTGTGGCTTACACGATGACCGGAACTGACAAACTATATACTGATTTTGAATTTCTGATTTAGAATGCAAAACTCGAAAATGTTGAAAAGGTTTACAAGCTTGTGGAAATTAACATTTCAGAGGTTAACAACAACGCGTTTCTATCAAAACCGAAAAAAACTTTTGTGAAACAACAACCAAACAACCCGGGAAAGAAAGAATGGATAGGTAACAATTGTCACAACAAAAGACATGGTAACAATTTCAAAAAGAAAGGTGTTGGTTTTGAGAAGAAAATGGATAAAAAGGAGGTTAAGCCAAAGGAAAAATCGAGGTTTGTTGCTGGAAAGAATACAAAGGCCGAAAAGGGTTACATTTTTAGTCAGAAAGCTATTGACGATTTCAATGCAGCCAAAAAGTTGAAAGAAGAGACCAACAGATCTACCTTCATAGAATATGACAAAAGAATCTGTTATCGCTGCAATGAAATTGGTCACATGGCCAAACAGTGTGTTAAAAAGATTGAAAAACCAGTTTTCCAGAAACCCAAACCTAAAACTTCAAATGATGTTAAGGGTAAAACACCAATGATTTCCCCCGTACGTATTCTGAAATGTGGTGAATCTTTGAAGTCCGAAGACAAGCCAAAATCAACCTTTTAGATTGGTGAATCTTTAAAATCTCCAAAGACTTCAAAGGTTTATCCTAAAACGAAGGTTTTTCAAAATCAATCATGGGTGGAAAAACCGAAACAATCGTTTGAAGAAAAGAAAATGGAAAAGTTTTTAAAATCTGAGCCAACAGTTGTTGTAACTAACAATGAAAATCTTGAGTTTGAATTGGATAAATTGATTGAGGAATTTCCACCAATCAAGGAGGGAGATCTAAAATCAAAGACAAAACCTGTTGTTCCAAACGTTGTCTTCAACATTCCAAAAGTTGACGTAGCTTATGATCTGGTATTTGGTAGTGTTCCAAATGTGAAGAAATCTTGGGCATCCTTGTTTGAGTGAATGTCTTTGTTGTGTGCAGGGGCTTCCGAGGTCGTTAATCTCCAAGTGGATCATGGATAGCGGCGCCTCGAGGCATATGACTAGGATGTTAGCACTACTCTATGATGTAAATCAATTAATGGAGGATATGTTGGCTTTGCGGGAACTCAGGGAGGAAGAATCATTGGTGAAGGAATTCTTACCAATTGAGTTTTAACGTTTGATAAAGTGAACTACATCGTTGAACTTGAAAACAATCTGTTGAGCATATCGCAGACTTGTGACAAGTCGTTCACAGTTCATTTTACAAAAAATGAGTGTTTGATCATTAAACCAGGTTTTAAAATTCCAGAAGATATGGTGTTGATGCGCGCTCCTCATGAAAACGATTTGTATGTCCTAGACATGAGCGTCGCAACAACAACAGACAAAAAACCAAAATGTTTTGTAACTAAAACAAAAGCAACTGAAAAAGAATCAAGAATGTGGCATCATAAGATGGGCCACATTCATGTGAGAAAAATGAATTTCTTAGTTCACAATGATCTTGTTGAAGGGGTTAATTTGAAAAATTTTCATCTGAATGATTTTTGTGTAGAATGCAAACAGGGTAAGAAAACGAAGAAGTCACACCCAAAGAAGCTCTTGAATTCAATCAGACTACCGCTAGAAAGACTTCACATGGATCTTTTCGGACCGGTAAATGTGAAGAGCGTAAGTGGAGATCTGTATTGTCTAGTGGCCACTGACGACTTTACAAGATTTTCATGGGTGATGTGTCTTGAAAGAAAAGATGAAACATTTGATTCGTTGATGATTTTATTCAAAAAAATGGAGATGCTGTACAAACTGCCGATCAGACGAATTCGAAGCGACAACGGAACAGAGTTCAAAAACAACCGTATGCTTGAATTCTGCAATGATAAAGGCATTCTTCATGAATTCAGCGCACCGTATACTCCACAACAAACGGTGTCGCAGAACGAAAGAATCACACACTGATTGAAACAGCTCGAACTATGTTAGCCGATTCCAAATTGCCGATATTCTTTTGGAGTGAACCAGTTGCTGTAGCATGTTACACGCTAAATCGTGTTCTTATAGTAAAGAAGTACAAGAAAACCTGCTTCGAATTACTTCATCGCTATAAACCAAATATGAAATTCTTAGAACCTTTTGGATCACCATGCACATTTATTGATCAAGTTGGTAAATTTGGTGCAAAAGTTAACGAAGGTTTCTTTGTGGGTTATGCAAGTCCACTGAAGAGAGTATTTGTTCCATGCTTTGGGAAGGTTATACAGGTTCAGCATGTTGATTGTCAGAAGTTTACTGCTCCAGAACAACTTCCCGGAAATAGATTGTTGTTTGAGTATGACAAACTCTGGGAGTCATTTGAATTGCCGACTGAGCCAAGTGAGGAGGAACTAGCATTATTATACCAACATCAGCAATCTATGTCACAAGAACAAGTGCCAAGACCGCTGGTAGTTTCTCAGCCAACCGTGGGTACAAATGATCACGAGGCCAGTCCAAGTGGAACTGCTCACGAACCCCCAGAAGAACCAGCTCCAATATTTGATAATTTTGACGACTCAGAATCGGAACCCGGTCTGATTTTTTTACGAGGAACCAAATATTGCATCTTCAGAAGCTGTTGATCACACAGGTGATCAGGATATCACAAATTTGCAATTGGAAGTGAGCGTGCCAGACACAATCATGCTGAGAACTTTGTCTTACCATCCATCGGAACAAATTATTGGTGACCTTCACAGTGGCGTGAAAACGCATGATCAAATCAACAAAGTCCTTACAAGTTTTTATTCTTCTGTAGCTCCTTTATAGGAAGAATTTTCATTGAAATGCTTTATTTCGCAGGTAGAGCCAAAGACATATAAAGAAGCATTCACCGAGGAAAGCTGGGCAAATGCAATGCAGGAGGAGCTACTGCAGTTTGAGAAACTTAGAGTATGGAGGTTGGTGGATCTCCCGGAATATCAAAAGCTGATCAAGACCAAGTGGGTCTTCAAGTGTAAACGAGATGATAGAGGGGTCATTGTGAGAAACAAAGCACGTTTGGTAGTCCAAGGTTTTAGTCAGCAAGAAGGCATCGACTTTATAGAAGTGTATGCGCCTGTTGCTCGACTCGAGGCAATTAGAATCTTCCTGGTATTCGCGTCTTGGAAAGGATTCAAGGTCTACCAATTAGATGTTAAATCTGCATTCCTTTACGGAAAAATCAAAGAAGAAGTGTACGTCGGACAACCACTGGGGTTTACCGATCCAGTGCACAAAAACAAGGTCTATCTACTTGACAAAGCGCTTTACGGACTACACCAGGCCCCGAGAGCCTGGTACGAGACGCTTTCCCAACATCTGCTGGCCAACGGGTTCACCAAAGGGACGGTCGATGTACTTTGTTTACAAAAGAGGTTGCAGGACATCTACTCATCGTGCAGATTTATGTTGACGACATAATCTTCGGATCAACGAACGACGAATTGTGCAAAGAGTTTGAGAAGGTTATGAAGAAAAAGTTTGAAATGAGTTCAATGGGGGAGATGAAGTTCTTCCTAGGGCTACAGGTTGAGCAAATGCCTGAAGGAATCTTCATACACCAGACGAAATACGTGAATGATGTGCTGGAAAAATTCAACATGTCTGAATCAACTCCAACATCAACCCACTTGGCTCAAAATCATGGGATATGTCCGGATGAAAGCGGTGAAAAGGTGGATAAGACGCACTATCGATCGATCATTGGATCCATAATGTATCTGATCTGACTGCGTCAAGACCGGACATCATGTATCCAACTTGCCTATGCGCCCGATATCAGTCTAGCCTGAGACAGTCATACCTAATGATTGTGAAGAGAATTTTACGGTATCTTAAAGGTTGCCGAAGCACCGGCTTGTGGTATCCTAAATCTGGTGACTTTCTCTTACTGGTTATGCTGATTCTGACTTCGGGAGCTGTAAGCTTAATGCAAAGTCCACAACTGTTGGGTGCCAGTTCTTCGGAACTCGGCTAGTCACCTGGCAGTGCAAGAAACAAACCACAGTCGCTCTCTCGACCTGTGAGGCTGGATATGTTTCGGCTTCCAACTGTTGCTCTCAGATCCTCTAGATCCAGCAGCAAATGAGGGACTATGGTTTGCAGTTCTTAGACATGCCAATCTTTGTGGACAATGAGGCGGCTATAAATATCACTAAAAATCCAGTGCATCACTCTAAAACGAAACATATTGAAATTCGACATCATTTTATTCGTGATTGTTACCAAAAAAAATTGATTCGAATTGATCATATACACACCGATGATCAGAGAGCTGATTTTTACACAAAACCCTTTGATAAAGCAAGATTTAACTATCTTTTAAAATTGAACGGGTTGAAAAATTTGTTTTCTGGGAGGGTTGTTGAGTGTGTGTGTAACCACCTCGATTTTCAAACATGTACTTGTTTGATGCACATAATAGCAGTTATCGTATATTGAAATGCAATTTGTTTGATACATGCTTTGTTTCATGCTTTTACATGATTTACCGGCACAAACACGTGAATATTTGCAAATTTGATTGAGTTTCATACTTACAAACAAGGCTACATTAGTTACAAGGGCCTAATACGTCATTATGTGAAAGTATAAGTTAAGGGACCTTTTTGACATTCCTTAAAACTTGTCCAAAAACTTTGATTTTAAGTTCGAGGACTAAAACCGTCATTTTTAGAAAGTACAAAAGTCCGGGGACTAAATTGTCATTTTTGAAATCTTATAAGTTTCGGGTTAAAAAACGAAACTTTTGAAAACTATAAGTTTAGGGGCCTTAATGTCATTTTTGAAACTTATTTTATAAATAAAATAAATATATATATTTTGAATTAAAAGTCTAGGGACCTATTGATCATTTTATGAAACTTGAACTCCAAGGACTGATGTTGTTATTTCTGAAACGGTTTTAATCAAAATCCCTAACCGGGTTATCTTTTTAAATAAGAAATTCTTATTGGAAACCTAACCTAGTTAGCTATTTAACTGAACTATTTGAGGGACTGGTTTTATCAGTGTAGAACCCTAGGGACTAAAGTGTAAAATTTAAAAATAAAACAAAAAAAATGAATAAAACCGGTCACGGGGGGGATTCGAACTCGGGACCATTCATATAACAAGTGACATTGTGACCGGTCGGGCTAAGCCCTCATCCGGTATATATTCCAAATCGTTTAATACTTACACACACTTCACCAATTAAATATAATATATTCAAATAAACCCGGTACCGCTGTATCACCGGAAATCGACCAAACCACTTCGTTAGTGGGTTTCTCTGCCCGATATACATGCACGCTTATTCTCTGACCTCGAACAAACCTCCCACGCGTTTTAATTGTTCCATAAACACGCCTGACCACATCGAATTCGGGATTTTATTTAAAATTCAAAGTGGAATTCAATCCACTATTTCATGTCGGATTCGATTCAATTGATATATGATATAAGTTTCGTGAACATCTACAAACCTTCACACACCCTTAAATTCACTCTAAACCTTCGAAAAACGTCTCTGTTCGGACCTGCAAGTCCCGCCGAAAACCTTTCGCCGGAATTTAGTCGAGCCAAGTTTTGAACAGATACCGGTTCGATCTTTTTCATCCATTCGGTATGTTAACCCTTATACAATGTACCTGTAAGATTAATTGAATTATAATCATGTTCTGATCGGGTAATCGGGCAGGTTGACTTCTGTTGACCAATTCGGGGAAGAAGATGAACAGTTGTATTATTATTTATTTTCTTTTATTTAACAGTTTATTCATTAATTCATAATAAATCGTTTATAATTAGTTAAAACCTGAAAATTTTAGCATAATTACTTTAAACACTGATACATTTATTAAAAATACAAAACCTGCAAAATTATTTATGAAACTATTTTAATTAATTAAAAACAATTTTAATTTTTAAAATTTATAATAAATCGATTTTTATGAGTTAATTACTGAAATTTTTATGATAATTATTTTGAGTGGTAAAATTTATAAAAATAATATTCTTACTGATATTTTATATAATTTTGATATTTATATAAATAAATAAGTATTTACACATAAAAGTATAGTTTAATTTAATATATTTAAATTATATAACTATATAATTTTTGTCCGAAATTATTTTTATGACAAAATATACATGTTACTGAGTTTATATAAATTTAGAGCCTAAATTTTTATTAAAGTTAATTATTTAGATAATTAAACTTATATAAACTTATTTATTGTTATCATAACCATTTTAATTCATTTTATTTGTATAAAATGATTTCAAGGGCCAAATAATTATCTTAAATCAGTGATATTCCAGGTTCATAATTAAAAATATTATTTATAATTATTTTGATTTAAATTAATTATTTAGATAATTGTTAGATAACTATCATGTATTTCACTTTAACATTATATATATATTTGATTATTTTAAGAAAAATATATTTCTCATAAATAATCCCTTTGAATCCTACTTATTTACCGAGTTTCCCAAATTTAGTTGTTCAAACCCATAGTTACCGTTTTTGTCAAACCATACCAAACACCATGGACTTAGTTTCCAGTTTACAATTAACAATATTTGTTGATACCAATTGCAATATTTTGTGCATGTTCAAACCATTAGAGTAACATGGAAAAACCTTGTTCCCGCCAAAACTCTCACACTTTGCATACTTGTTTGGACTTACCCGAAATCAAGGTGAGTACATAGACCCCTCTTTTACTGTTTTCAAACTGTTTTGGGGTGAAACACATGTGCATATTTGTTACTTTCATGCTTTCCTGTTTTCACATCATATACTTGCTATATTCATTAGTACACTTATAGTACATGATTTACATTACATTGCTTTGCTATGTATGTTTACTTGGCATACTTAGTACATTGATTTACATGACTTTTCTGCTTTGTATGTTAACTTAGCATACTTAGTACATTGTTTTCATATAACATGTTTACACTTGGTATAACATTTGGTTTGAACAAACGGGACTTATATACGTTCATTAACATTAGCTATGCCGCTCGGTAGTAAGTAATGGTACCATAGGACTTGACAAATCCCGTTCCTAAAATCCTAGGTTTGTTTGGATGGATGGAATGACCGAATCCGAAAACATTTCTTTTGATAACCTTGACTTAGGGTTATCCGTCAGTCTCAAGGCTTGAATGTATGCGTTAACTTACCACATAAGTGTTTGTATCAATAAAACATGCATTTACTTTGCAAAACATAACTTTTTGATATATTCAAAATACCTTGTTTTGTACATTTTTACATTTGGTTTATGTGACTATACTTTACTTACCATACATAACATTTGTTACACATTACTTGACTACATTTGGACTTTTAACATTTGACATGGTTTATACAAGGACTTTTTGACAATTGGTTTAAACATGGACTTTATACATTGATGGTTTGTTTAAGTGACTTAAGTAACGAGATGTGTGTAGTATGGCACAAGTATGTTGGATACGCCGCTGGTACTTCCTATATATAAGTGCTTGTGTTGTACTACATGTTGTAGCGTTATTTAGATCATTCAATTTGGACTCACACATTTTACACAAACAACATATTTTTCACAACACTTTGGTTAACAAAACAATTTACAAGGTTCATGACTAACTTTTATTAAACATTTCTTTAAACTCAAGTCATGAATCCTATTTTCATAAAACCTATGTATCTCACATGCATTTTTATGCTGACGTACCTATTTTCACATGTGTTTTCGGGAGCTGTTGCTTAGGATGTTCGTGACACACTAGGGCGGACCTGTGCCTTAGAGACTTAAAAATAAAGATGGAACTAGTTTAATTATGTGATGAACTCTTCGTTTAAGTTGTTTTAATATGTCACACCCCCAAAATCCACCTGCGGAGTACCACCGCTTGGGGGCGTGACTGACCAGGATCCAGCCACCAATTATACTAAACATTGGTCCATAGTAAAGATGTTCACCAACCACAATAGTTAGTAATCATTATAGTTCAAAGTTTTAAAGGTTTAAGTTCAAATAACGTTCTAAGTAAACAGCGGAAGCATAAATAAAATAGTTTCAAAACAAAGTTCATAGTTCAAGATTATTTAGAACCCAACACATGGGCTAGACGACCACTACACATCCCCAAGCCGCAAGCTCCTGAGTCACTGGTTACCTGCAAAGCATGCAGTAGGGTATCAACAAAGATGTTGGCGAGTCCACGAGTTGTCCAGTTTTAATTACCAAAAACTTGTTCACCAGTTAATTTATCCGTTTATACATGCGATGGGGAGCTACCCCATAAGTAAGCGACTAAACTGTTTTTCCAATACCGAATACTTACTTAACCGTACGTTTCCGTAGTGCCCCGTTGTCAATGTTCTATCATCATTGACGGTTTGCCAAAGTTCATTAGTTCACTCCCGTTCCCAGTAACAAGGGTCGGTGTGAGGCTGGTTACACCTAAATAGCGCTATTAACTAATAACCCGTTCGCAAGGCCCCGGCGACTAATCGGTATTTAATGGTAGGGACTTAAGTGATAGAGTTTCGTTTAGTGTTGCTTGTTGCATTCCGTATAAACAATAATTAACCAAGAGTTCCCAGTAACAAGGGAGGTAAGTAAGTTTGTTCCCAGTAACAAGGGAAGAAAAGTAAGTTTGTATCCCTTACGCGGGGGATAGCGTTGATTAAGTTTCCGTTTCCCAAAACCACCGGGAACGCATGCTTTAATAGTTGTGAACTCACCTTGGGTTGCTCGGCAGTTTAGTTTACTTGGTCAAGCAAGCTGGTCACCACGTCCTAACATGGTTACCAGTTTTTGGGTCAGGCTCGGATACAGAGAAGTCACGTTGTATATTCTACACGTATCTAACACATAGCATGCACAACATATAATTATCCATTAAGTCATTGGGCCTGTCTAAATTCTATGATCAGCAACAGTTAACAGTTAACACGTAGTCCACTAAACAGTAACAAGCATGTGCAGATAATACACTTGGGCCCAATAACGAAAACTAACAGTCCAGTCGAGACCAGGTGGTCTCGACTCGAGAACAGGTGGTCTCGAGTCGCAACCAGGAGGTCTCGAGTCATAGACTTCTGTTCTCGAGTAGTGCATGAGTCACAACCTCAGGGATCTCGAGTCCAGTCTCGAGTCGCAATCAGAAGATCTCGAGTTGAGACCTTGATGGTCTCGAGTCCCTGAAGTCTGTTTTGAGTAGCTTGGACATGGTCTCGAGTCGTAACCGCTGTCGTCTCGAGTTGTCACGTGTTGGTCTCGAGTCGCAACCGGGGGTCTCGACTCGCAACCCCGGATACGTGCACATGAAGCTCTTCTAGAATCTCTGATGTACTAACCAATAGAATTGCAATTTCATGTAATTATGTACTATCCAATAGAATTGCAATTTCATGTAATTATGTACTATCCAATAGAATTTCTTAAACATGTTTCTTTGTCTAACAATCAACCAAAATGGATCAAACAGTAAGTTTTTCAAATATTCAAAGCACCTTCAACTCATGTTCATGTTGTTCATCATGTATACAAACTACCCATCATGCATAATCCTTCAAAACCGACCCGAAACATGTCATCCTAGATCTTATACTTGCAATTCTAAAAGCATTTTCAGCCAAACAATTACCATCATTTATTCCACACGGTTCATTTTACACACATATTCATTTCATGGTCAAGAATCATATATACTAAATATCAAAAGCCATTTTTAATCAAGCAACCAATAGATCAACATGTACTTTACTTAACAACAATCATAATATCAACTATACAAGAAAAGGCATATTCAACATGCATATAATTTAACAAGCAAACATATGTAACAATTTCATCTCTACATTGCAAGGAACCACTAACCGGTTAGATTTCAAGGTGTGAGAATATGATGAATAAGCTTCCAAATAAGATCCTAAGCTTGAACCGAGAGTCCTTGCTATCACCGGTTTTGATACGAGAGAGAAAGGAGAGTGGAGGTGATGCTTGATTGTTAGGGTTTAAGGTTTGCTAGAGAGAGAGAGTGAAGATGAAGTGAGAGAGAGTGTAGAGGAGAAAGTGTGAGGGTTTTAGGTTTAATATAACAACAGGTGCACCCTAAAGGTTTCCGAGTGGCTAAGGGGAGTTGCGGCCCAACCGACCCAGTCGTTCACTCGAGACCGAGTGGTCTCGAGTCGGGTTCATGGTCTCGGTTCACATATACGTACTTATATATATATATATATATATATATATATATATATTACATGCACATAGTTTAATCCAAGCATCACATAATACTTCAAGGTAATTCTCAATTCTTCATTTAATAGTATATGTACACATAAGGCTAACAATGAGGTTGCCCGGGAAAACCCGAAGTGTCACATTATCCCCAAGTTTTAAGAACTTTCGTCCCGAAAGTTAAGGCAGCCACTGACCAGCTAGTGTAAGTGAGAATGTTTCAACGGGGTGTCACATAATACAATGTAACTCTCTGTTTGTTGAATAAAACGTAACTTTTAATTACCATGGTTGTGGAACAATAATTCTGTTACAACACTCCCCGACGTTTCCGCCACGATTTGTTGTTTTACGTGGTTGGGGTGTGACAGTGTGGCCGAGGAGGACGACGATCAGAAGTAATCTGCGTCTTGTTGTCAAGTTTCTGTACAGTTTATTTTATGCTTTTGATAAAACCAAAAACAAAAAAATATGTTTTTGTTTTAGGGGGGAGATAGTTTTCAGAAAATACAAAAACATGATAAAATTTCAAAATCCAAAAACATTGGAAAAGTCTAAAAGAGTTTGTGTAAAAAGGGGAAATGATAGTACATCAGCTAGACTGTTGGAGTACGCTAGAGAAATGTAAAGTTTAAATGTGTTTAGCAGTCTTGCAGATGATATGTCGATAGGTTTTTACACATTTAGTAAGTTTTGTTCGGGATATAAACATAAATCATTCCTTGCTTATTACGTGGGGAACATCTCTCGGATGTATATGTAACCCGTGAAATCCTGTTTGAAAAGCTCTATTTCTGACATACTAGGTCTGCGTACGTCTTGATATCTGGGGTATTATACCAGGACTTCTGATTTTGCGGGAGCAATAGCCTAGTCCTCGTATAATACTTTGCATTGCTTTATTCTTAAAGCCCGCCCTCAGCATAAAAAATGATGAAACATTGAAAAATGCTAATCATGTGCTGTTGTAAAGAAGATCCCCAAGGGGGACCCACCTAAAGTTGAGCCATCATCTCTCTAATTTTGCGGAAGCAATAGCCTGAGCTCTCATGGCCTCGCACTTAACCCAATTACAAATATCATTAGTGTGCACTTACCTGTAAGACTGAATATAGTGGTCTGGATACGGGAGTATATTCTGAGGTGGTACACGCGTACAAGTTAAGCATTAAAACACTAATTCGTATACTGAACAGATTGAAATTTGTGTGAAAATTTAAAGTGGATCAATATATCGGCAATCACTGTGAATTGTTTAATGCTGAGTATCAAATCAAAGCTTAACGATACTTGTAGCTTGTCAGCAGCTGATATGATCCCCTAACACGCTCATCAAAAATATATGTATACAGTTTTTTTTTATCAAAATCCAAAAAGATTTCCTGTTTGTTTAGCAAAATATTATAAAATTCAAAAAGATTTTATTTTCATCTTATTTTCGACAACGGACGTTGGGGATCTGATGATCAAAGTCTCATAGTGCTAAACAAGTTGGAACATGTAGGTTGGATAAGAAAAAGTTTGTGAAAAGAGTTGGTAATTGCTCGAAATGTTTAAAAGCTCATTAATTTAAACTTAAATCTGTTTCAAAAATTCAGCAAGATCAGAAATTGGTCAGCAAAGTTAAAAATAATAAAAAAGACAAAAATTTGTAAATTTTTGAAAAAATGAAATTTCACACGAGATGACCATTTCACACGAAATGGCCATATTGTTTTAACAATTAGCCAAATCGTTTCAATGAAATCCATTTCGTACGAAATGGCTACACCATCTCAATTGTTCATTTCGTACGAAATGAACACATCTATATAAAGGGTGCCATATCGCTTGAAATATCAGTTTCTAGATTCCGCACCAAACTCACTCTCAAAAGGCAATTTCAAGCGAATCACAGATTTCATCGATTTCAAGCTGAATTCTTGAGTGTTTGTTGTTCGAAATCTCTGTTTAAGTTGGTTGGTACAAATTATAACATGGGAAAGGTGAGGATTGTTGTAGATTTGAATCAGATTTAACTGAAAACTATTGATCTTCGATGAATTGTTCTGTGAATCTTAGATCTAGGGTTGTTTAATGGATAAAAATGAATAAAAAACACTTCAGTGTGTTCGGAATGTGTTGTAGATCAAACTTAGGGTTTCAATTTGAACCAGATATCTCAAATCGTATGAACTCGATGAACACGGGAACTTTGAACTCATATCTAAGATGATTTTGTGAATCAAAATGAAAATAAAACACATTCATGTACTCGGAATCTGTTATAGAACATGTCTTAGGTTTCAATTTCATCATAATAACAAGATTTGAAAACTGTAATTTCACTGTTCATAAATTTGATTTCAAACGAAATGACACTTCATTTCGTATGAAATGGCTCACTGGTTAATGGTTCCAAATCATGCGAAATGACCATTTCGCATGAAACACCATTTCGCTTAAGAACACCATTTCGTTTGAAACCCATTTCGTTTGGAGATTCATTTCGTGTGAATGATGTTTTGTGTTGAAAATTGTTCAAAGTGTTTAACTTGTGTTTTGGTTGTATATAAAGGCATTGACAAATCAGCATATGGTTTTCAGATCTCATATTGATCGTTTCTGGACGAGTGCCACGTACGATGAAGAGAATAAAGTGATCAATTCAATTGTTAGTCTAAATGATGAAGATAAAGAGATTGCCATCACAGAACAGCTTATCAGAGAAGTGTTAGATTTTCCTGATGATGAAAATTCACCAACAAAGTTTCCAGAAAGAATGGTTAAAGGCTGCATGTTGAGAATGGGATACAGTGGTCCTTTGAACAATGCAAACTATTTGAAAGCTTGTTTTCCGAAGCCGTATAAGTTCTTCATTCATTCAATTGTTCATGCACTTAGTCACAGCAAGGGTGGTTATGACGTGATGAGAGATTACCTGATGTGTATGGTGACTGCGTTAGTGTTGAACAAAAAGTATAATTTTTCAAAAATCATTTTTCACTACATGAAAGAAAACATTACTTCCGGAAGTAGAACCTGGATATATCCGATATTTGTACAAATGATGCTTGATTGTGCTTATCCGGATCTAGTGAAAGATGAAGATAATGATTTATTGGTGTTGAATCACATGGATAATGAGACGTTGATCATATTATCCAGGTATCAAAAGAAGGGGCCAGAACCAAAAACAAAGGCAGAGTTCTTTGGTTTCATCAAAAGTGCTAACTACGAAGATCCAGATCCTGTTAATCATCTGAAATGGAGAAATGACGAAGAGATGAAAGAAAAAAGTGCAGCTGATGAACTGGAAAAGTTAGCAGAATTCAAGGAAACTCGAAACGAGTGGTTTATAAAAGAAGAAAAGAAGAAAAGGAGTAGAAAGACAACTCCTAAAGTTCAAGCTGAAGAAGGTTCGTCTTCACAACCGCAAAAGAAACGCAAGAAGAAAACCGTTGAAACAATGCTGGTCGATGAACCTGAAGAGGTTGAAACAGAAGCTGATGCTAAAAGAGATCAAGGTCGTTTATCTCCTGAATCTGAACAGTTATTGAAGTCTCTTACTGAAAATTTTGAAGCTGAGAAAGCAGCTGGTGAGGAAGGTGACGATGAAGAAAAAAGCTCATCTGATTCAGAGGTTGATGAAACTGAACGTTGGAGAAAAGTAATTTCTGATCCAAAAGATAAAGAAAAACAAAAGAAAAGAAAAAGAAGTTTAGATGATGCGGACGAGACGTATGTTCCATCACCAGAACATGTTCAGGATGTTCAAACACCACCATCATCTGGAGGTAGGAAGAAATCAAATGCAAGGAAACGTGTTGTATCTCCTAAAGAGCGAAGGTTGAAAATCAAGTTGAATACAAAACCTACATCCGAACCACAAAACAAACCACCAACTGAACCACAACAACAATCATCACCACCACCACATCAATCACCACCAAAACAACCATCACCACCACAATCACCTCCACAACTTCATATTTCTACACCTACGTTCTGAATCATGCGAAATGACCATTTCGCTTGAAACACCATTTCGCTTATGAACACCATTTCGTTTGAAACCTATTTCGTTTGGAGATTCATTTCGTGTGAATGATGTTTTGTGTTGAAAATTTTTCAAAGTGTTTAACTTGTGTTTTGATTGTATATTTCAGGCTTCGATGTTGAATTTGATCCATCACATAACATTTTTTGTGTTTATGATGAGAAGCTTCCAAATATGGACGTATTCAAAGATATTCTGGAGTTTATGAAACGTTTACCAATCCAAAATGTGACATATGTGCTTGTTTTATCATTTTGCAGACTCTGAACAATACAATACAATATTAATAAAATAGTGTGTTTTGATCCCAATGTTTGTATTTATGTTTGATTTTATGCACATGTTGATTTCTGATCGATTTTGAACTCTATATCGCTTTCTGGGAAGTTATACGCAAACTAATGCGTAAACGCAATCAGTTTAACGCGACAAACACTCTGGAACAGCAACATAAACTTAACATACCTTAAATAACCTTTACATAACTTAGAAATAAGTTTTGAAGGCTTTGGTATGGCAAAAACAAGTTTATTCGCTCATAGGGACTATTTACGTCAAACTGCAAAAGTTTATCGTTTCGTAAGTCAACGTACTGTCCGGAATATGATCATAATCTAAACATACCATAAATAACCTAAACATAGCTTAGAAATAAGCTTTGAGTGGTTCGGTGTGCGAAAACATGCTTACATGATCTTACAGGGACTAAATGTGTAAAAAACGATGTAAGTTTGCATTTTCGCGCATATCTTACGTTCTGGCCACATCTGGACATCCAAAATTTTTGTACACACTAAAATATTTTTATTTTAGTGATCGCCATGCAAAAATACCACTTGTCGCTTAATTTGGTTCGTTTTCGCGTCCGTTTGAGTTTCGTCGTAATTTAACGAACAACATGACCGTACAACCAAACGAGCCGACATCCGAGAGTTTTCCAAGCACATTTTGAGTCCTCTTAACTTTATTGACCTTGTAGGGCCTTGAAAATGGCTTAACGGGGGTCAAAAGGGGCTGAAATGAGCTCAAATCAAGTTCAGGGACCAATTATGCAATTCTGCCAAACTTGGCCATACGGGCCGCGTAAGCTTACTCTACACACTTACGCGGGCCGCCTCAGAACCCCCAGCGACAGAAAATTTGTTTCAGCTACTGTTTTGCAAGATCAGGCCCTTGTATGCAATATTCCTTGTTTGGGGACCAAGTTAACACCTTCCCAAGCATAATTACCTGTCACTAAACACTTGTAGGGCTGTGATTTATTGCTTGTTGGCCAAATAACCACATGTAATGATCTCACAAGTTCATGACAAGTATAAATAGCTTGGTCCATCAACTCAATTCCTTGCTCATTCTCTCATTTCTCCTTTCTCATCTGCTTTGGAGAGCTTCCTAATCTGATTGGAGGTTTATTCTTAGTAGGAAAGATAGCAAGGACCCTTAGTGAGCATTCTTTCATTCTTTTATTGCTTACTAGTTTAAAAAGTCAAACAGTGTTTGACTTTCAGTTTGACCAGTCAATTGGTCAAGTCAAAGTTCAATTGAACTTTTCAATGTGATTGTAATCACAATGGTTATAATCCTTAGTGATTATACCTACTGATTACCACATTAACTAGGTGTAGTGACGAGTCAAAGTTTCGGTCAAAATGCGTTTTAGCACGCATTTTGTAACGGAACTATTTTCGGGTATCAAAACCCATTGTTTTGATACCAAATCAGTAGGTTAAACATGTTTAACTCGTCACTAATAGTTTGGTGCTTGTTTAGGGTCGTTAGTTAAGCGGTCTAAACAACCGCTTAGACTTTCGAACCCGACCCGTTTGGTCGATCATTAGGATCCGACCAAGCTTACTTAGTGATCATAGTTATATAGGGAATAACCCCTGAGGTTATACCTTATGATCACCTAGGATTGGTTAGTCTTTTGCTAGTTAGCTTATATGCCCACAGTAAATTACCAAAACGCCCTTTTGAAGCATAAATCCGTATTTTGACTATGTGAACATATTTTTTACATATAATCTGATTTAGTAACATGTTTAGGCACAATTGGGCATGTAAGACTTGGCATAGCACATAGTTAACCATCCGAACATAGTCTTACGCTAACGACGCATTATAGTAGCTTATACTACCATAATGGGTCGAAACGGGTCAAAAGCACTTAGGTAGACTTTCAAATCAGAATGTAAGGTCTAATAAATCTTACCATATGAGTTTAAATACTCATTTGATTTATAGAACATCATTCTATCCTATCTCCCGATTTAGGATCCGTTTATTAACATAGTTACCTATACTAGGTGTCGTTTGATTCCGTGATACTTGGAGCTTAAATTGGTCTTATTCTCAAGACTAATTAGCAATCCCAAGTGAGTACATAGCTCCCCTCTTTTACCGTTTTCAAATACTTTGGGGTGATTCACATGTACATACTTGTTACTTTCTTACTTTACAAGCTTTTGTGACATAAACATGCTAGTTTCACTTAGTACATATTTAGTACATGTTTTCACTATGTTTTGCTATGTATATTAAGCATGCTAGCACATTGATTTATTACACATTTGTTACATATGTTTACTTAGCATATGTACGCATTGTTTTACATGACATTTCTACTAGGTATGTTTACTTAGCATACCTAGTACATGGTTTTCATAGCATGCTTACATTGGTTATGACATTTGGTGTGTTTAATCGGGACAATAATACATTCATTAACATTGATCACGCCGCTCGGTAGTATGTAATGGTACCATAGGAATTGACAACTCCCGTTTCCGACTTCCTAGGTTTGTTTGGAAGTTGGGAATGACAGAATCCGATATACATAACTTAGATGAACCTTTAATTTGTTTAAAGGTTTGTCACCACAGTCGCAAGGCTTGAATGTATGCGATTAACATTACTGCATAAATGTTTGTAATCATAAAGCATTGTTTTTCTGCAAAACATAACATTTGATTAAAACTTAGGTTTATTCAAAAACTTTGTTTTGTACATTTACCTATGGGGTTGAGTAATTACTAGTTATTCACCATACATGACATTTGTTTCACATCGACATTATCACATAGTTAAGTAAATACTTTTTACTTGCTATGCATATCATTTGGTTATACATGATATATTTCACAAATGACATCGTACAGAGTTTACACATAAACATTTAATATTGGTTTTAAACATGACATTTTGGTTGGTTATTGGTAAGTGACTGATGTACGGGGCTATGGGTTATATGATAAAAGCATGGTGGATACGCCGCTGGTACTTCCTATATATAAGTGTTTTTATTGTATTACACATTGTTGCGTTATCTAAGCCACTTGACAAAAGACATGAAACATTTTTACAAGGACACGACATTTTTATACAAAGTACATATTTTATACAATTCACTTTTACTTGGTTATTTATTTAACCATGCATAATTCTTTTATATCATTTGATTTTCATATCGATTTTCACATGATTTTATAAAAGAAAACATTTTACAAGGTTCATGACTATTTTTGTAAACATTTCTTTTAAACTACAAGTCATGAATCCTACATAAACAAAACCTATGTATCTCACAGGCATTTTTATGCTGACGTACCTATTTTTACATGTGTTTCAGGTGCTGATGCATGATGATGTTTGTGCTTCACTTAGGCGGACTCGGGCCTTAGTGACTTAAAAGACAATTATTATGTTATGTTTTATTTAACTTTCAAGACAATGTAAACTTTAATTCAATAATACATAATTTTTATTACCATGGTTGTTGAAACAATGATTCTATTACAACACTCCCCGACGTTTCCGCCACGTTTTGTTGTTTTACGTGGTCGGGGTGTGACAGAAGAGTTGGTATCAGAGCCAATGGTTATAGGGAACTAGGTTATTAGTAATGCTTTGACCTAGACTATAACTTTCTAGGACCCTAACACAAGTTTACTTGTGTTTAGATCTTAAAACAATACACGTCACCTATCCTTAGGTGATTACCAAAACTTGGACACAATTTTCCAAGATGATTTTGAAATTAATCATCTATCCTTAGATGATTTCTTTTGGCCTCGTGCCTTCCAAATTTTCAAAATCTCGTCAAAGTTTGGGTCTAAATAATGTGAACACATGCAAACTGGAAGAGTGAATGCCTGTACCCTGAGTTTTATGTCTAAGGCTAGAGTGTTTGTACAAATCCGCAGTATCGGACCAGTCACTCTTACCTGGGAACTCTTGGGGTGAGTATTCACTTATAGGCGAGCATGTCTTCAGTGATACATTATTATGACCTATTTACTTTGATTTGTCACTGTGTGTCGTTTGTTTGCTTTGTGGTAACAAACAAATGACCACTATCCTTGCATTTTTTGTCGATTTTATTGATATCTCATTTCTTTCATCACGTCATCTCACTCGTTTTCTCTCATGTTTCCTCTTTTAGAATGCCTCCTCGACGCGAAAATCCGCTATCGAATGCCGAACTGGCAGAAATCATCGCGCAGCAAATGGCTGTTGCGTTCCCCAATCTTATTGCTCAATGGCACCAAGCCAACAATAACAATAATGCTCCGTGCAATTTCAAAAGTTTTAACTCGGCTAAACCACTCAAGTTTAGTGGTTCTGAGGGAGCAACTGGGCTCCTACAGTGGTTTGAGAGTCTTGAGAGCACCTTTCTCCATGTTCAGTGTCCGAATAACCGTAAGGTCGAGTTTGCGTCAAGTGTATATCAAAAGAGGGCTCTTACCTGGTGGAATGGGGTAATGAGAGACCGAGGTGCTGAGGTTGCTTTGGGTCAGACATGGGAGGAACTTAGGGCCCTCATGATGAGAGATTTTTTTCCTCGTCATGAGCAGAGGGCACTTGAAACTGAGTTCCATGACTTGAAGCAAGATAGTGGTGAACACCGGGCTTACACTGACAGATACGAGGAGTTAAGCTTGCTCTGTCCTACAATGGTCATGCCTTTGGATAAGGCTATTGAGAAGTACATAGATGGTTTGCCAGATCCTGTTCAGGATATTGTCACTGGTAGTAACCCTACAACCGTCTGACAGGCCATTGAGCTAGCTGCAACCCTTACTGAATCACAAGTCAAGAAGGGTAAACTCCACAGAAAAGGTGACAAGAAGCAGAAACAGTCTAATAGCGCCACTGAGAAAAAGGGCAAGAAGGCTGCTGAGTCTTCAAAGAAATCAAGGAAGCATAAGGCTTCCAAGAATTTCGCTGTCACTGCTCAGACTAATCAGGCTGTTCCTAATCAGGCAGCACAGAATCAGGCTGCACAACCTGCTGCCAAGAGGCAGTATGCGGGAAATGCACCTCTGTGCAACAGATGTAACAGCCACCACCAGCCACAGTTGCAATGCCGCATCTGCACGAATTGTGGCCAGTCTGGTCATCTTGCGAACACCTGCCGTTTTGCTCCTAACCAAAATCAGGCAGCTCAAAACCAAGCTGTACAAAACCCTGCCCAGAATCCTGCACGACCTCACTTTCCGCCTGGTTCGTGTTACAATTGTGGGGATCTGACCCACTACAGGAACAACTGCCCGAGGTTGGCAAACGCAAATCAGGCATCGGCTCGTGGTAGAGTTTTTATTATGAATGCAAATGAGGCTCGCGCAGATAACAAAGTGGTGAACGGTACATTCCTTGTTAACAACCATCCTGCTTCTGTTCTATTTGATTCGGGTGCCGATAAGAGTTTTGTGTCCTTAGCTTTTGAGCTTTTGCTTTCGATGACTATAACAAAACTAGGAAACCCCTTGACAGTAGAGGTACCTAGTGGTGAACCCGTTGTACTCGATTCCGTTCTTCGAAACTGCCAACTGAACCTTAATAACCATTTTTTCCCTATCGACCTCACACCGATGCGACTCGGGAGCTTTGATGTTATAGTGGGAATGGATTAGTTAGCCAAGTACCATGCTGAGGTGGTTTGCTTTGAGAAGACTGTCCGTATACCGCTTTCGACTGGTGAGATCTTAGAAGTTCGTGGGGAGAAACCTGTTAAACTCATGTCTTGTACCCAAGCCCAAAAATACCTACGAAAGAAATATGTCGCTTTCTTGGCACATGTTGTAGAGGATAAAGGCAAGGGTAAGACTACCCAAGACATCCCTGTTATTCGGGATTATCCAGAAGTATTTCCTGAAGAATTACCTGGATTACCCCCTGTGCGCCAAGTTGAGTTTCGCATTGATCTTGTGCCTGGCGCAAATCCTATTGCTAAGTCACCTTACCGTCTTGCACCGTCTGAGATGCAAGAGTTGTCTAAGCAGCTTCAAGAACTTTCTGACAAAGGATTCATTCGTCCAAGCTTTTCCCCTTGGGGCGCTCCTGTCCTATTCGTGAAAAAGAAAGATGGATCTTTCAGGATGTGTATCGATTATCGTGAGCTTAATAAGCTTACCATCAAAAATAGATATCCCCTACCTCGCATTGATGATCTCTTTGATCAGCTACATGGCGCTACTTGCTTTTCAAAGATAGATCTGCGTTCTGGGTATCATCAACTTCGAGTTCCCGAAGAAGATATTCCCAAAACTGCTTTTCGTACTCGATATGGTCATTATGAGTTCACTGTTATGCCTTTCGGTTTAACAAATGCTCCTTCTGTTTTCATGGACTTGATGAATAGGGTTTGTAAGCCTTATTTGGACAAGTTCATCATTGTATTCATTGATGATATCTTGATCTATTCTAAGACGCGAGCTGATCATGAACATCATCTTCGTCTTACAATGGAGCTTCTAAAGAAAGAACAGCTTTTCGCCAAATTCTCCAAGTGCGAATTCTGGCTTAAGGAAGTTCAATTTTTGGGGCACATTGTTAACGAACAAGGTATACATGTAGATCCCGCCAAAATTAGTGCAATTAAGGATTGGGATACACCTACTACTCCTACCGAGGTTCGTTCATTTCTTGGTCTAGCGGGTTATTACCGTCGTTTCATTGAAAACTTCTCCAAGATTGCGGTTCCTCTCACTGCTCTAACTCAGAAGAGCAAACCTTTTGAGTGGGGATCCAAACAGGGAGAAGCTTTCTAGACCTTGAAACAGAAACTCTGTGATGCACCTATTCTATCTTTGCCCGAGGGTAACGACGATTTTATCGTGTACTGTGATGCATCCAACTTAGGCCTTGGCTGCGTTCTTATGCAAAGAAACAAAGTTATAGCCTATGCATTAAGACAGCTGAAGGTACAAGAGAAGAACTACACCACTCATGATCTTAAGTTAGGTGCCGTAGTCTTTGCTCTCAAAATCTGGAGACACTACCTTTACGGTACAAAGTGTGTAGTGTTTACTGACCACAAGAGTCTCCAGCATATCTTCAATCAGAAAGAACTAAACATGAGGCAACGACGTTGGGTTGAACTTCTAAACGACTACGATTGCGAAATTCGCTACCATCCTGGTAAGGCGAATGTCGTGGCTGACGCATTGAGTCATAAGGAAGGTGTCAAGCTTCATTATGTTCAGGTTCGATCTGACATTCAATCCCACATAATTCAGGCTCAACATACTTGTGTTACACAAGACTTGATGGGTAAAGAATTACCGTGTCATACAAATCCTGAGCTTGAACTGAGAGACTTTGGGATATTCTATTACATGGGCCATTTATGGGTCCCAAGTATAGATGATCTTCGCACCTTGCTAATGGATGAAACTCATAAGTCTCGTTATTCTATTCATCCTGGTGCAGACAAAATGTATAAGGATCTTCGAACCCAGTATTGGTGGCCGAGTATGAAGAAGGACATTGCCTTATATGTTTCCAAATGCCTTACTTGTCTTAAGGTTAAGGCAGAACATCAACATCCCTCTGGATTATTGGAGCAACCAGAGATTCCGGTTTGGAAATGGGAAAACATTTCTATGGATCTCATTACCAAGTTATCGCGCACTAAAAGAGGTCATGACGCTATTTGGGTTGTTGTTGATCGTCTTACAAAGTCAGCACATTTCTTGCCGATCCGCGAGGATTTATCTGCTGACAAGTTTGCCAAGTTATATGTTGATGAGATTGTATCTCGACATGGTGTTCCTTTGAACATTATATATGACAGAGATGCTCGATTCTCGTCTCGCTTTTGGAGAACCATGCAATTTGCCATGGGAACCCAACTTAATTTGAGCACAGCATACCATCCGCAGACAGATGGTCAATCTGAGAGAAGAATCCAGACACTAGAGGATATGCTTAGAGCATGTGTGATCGATTTTGGTTGTCACACCCCCAAAATCCACCATGCGGAGTATCACCGCTTGGAGGCGTGACATGACCAGGATCGAGCCACCAATCATATTGAACAACATACTTAAGTAAATAAAACCAAACACCAAATGATTGGTGACCAAAAGGAAGTAAACCGATTTTAGGTTAACAGCGGAAGCATAAAACAGAAGTTCAAAACATAAGTCCATAGTTCATAAGTTTAAAGTCCAAAACGTAGGTTTAATAAGTTCATAAAGTTTATTCATTAAGTACGGGACATATCAGTTCACATCCCACAACGACCACCTCCATATGCAAGCTCCATAGCATCTAATGACCTGCAAAGCATGTAATAACGAGTCAACAACAAAGTTGAGTGAGTTCACGGTTGGTTGTCCATTTTAGGGTTATTTCCAAAAACATAGTTTAATCTCATTCGGCTATCCAGCCGTGGGGGTTACCCCATAGTTCGAAAACGTTTATTTGTTAACCATCCCATGTACACCTTCCCTGGCTATCCAGCCCGGCACTTTGGCCGTGGGGAGCTGCCCCAGTATTTTAAACTACCAGACTCGTTTATCATATCGACTACTAACACAAGAAATCAATTGTGCCCTAGCGTCGGTGTTCTATCACCACCGACGTGCCATAGTCCATTAGTACACACCCGTCCAACTGGCACGGTGTGCAGTTTGTTAAACCTAATAGCGCTATTAACTAATGACCCGCTCGCCATAGCCTTGCCGATTAAGTCGATACAAAAAGGGAGGGACTTCGTTGATAGAGTTCTAGTCCAGTAGGTCTAACACGTCCCAACAGGACGAGGAATTCACATTCCTGAACACGTCTCAAAGGACGAGGAATCCCTATTCCTGTACCCATTCCCATTCCCACCGGGAATTTACCATGCTTTGTAGAAAAGTGTGAACTCACCTCGGTTTGCTCGGTTAGATTCTCAAATATAGCTAACAGTCAAGGTCGGTCAATCACGTCCTAGTATGATTTACCAGTTAGTCATTTAGTGGCTTTCAAATAGAACACAAAGTTCCTACACGTATCTATCACACAACATGCATCACTTTAACGGTTTATGCCCATCTAAGTTTCCCATCCATTCCCCGCTCAAAATCAAACATACGATAATGCACATAACATATATAACATGTTAGATCATTCACAGATAGCATACTCGACATTTAGACACGCGAGTCACAACTTATGTCATTTCAGCATTTATATTCAAAACCGGCTGTTTTCGGACATTTTAATAAAATAGTTAAGTTATTCCAAAAATTCCCAAATTTTTACAGTATGTCTTAAACATTCCATATTTTATTGTGTAAAAATATCGGGGTCCAGTTCATTACCAATATTTTATAAAAATTCATATTTCGGACTGAACTCAGATTTGTGTATTTCTGACCACAGTCCACGGAACAATTTATTAAAAATTCATCGAGTGTCCGATTTACGAAATTCCAGTGGGGTAATTACAAATGCATCTATTTTCATCTACTGTACAAATTTCATGGTCCGATTCATCACAAAACTCAGGTTATGACTGAAAGTATGACACCCATTTATTGCTGTCAAAATTCAGCTTAAGTTGCTGTTACAAATTAACACTTTAAAAATAGTAAACGAAGTCCAAAAATTACGATTCCGGTGCCATTAGAACCGTATTTCATAATAACATATTTTAGATTCAAAATATCGGTTTTTCGTTGAGTTTAAGACCTGTTTACAGCCTGTTAACGGCGGCTGAAAATACACATCAGCAAGCTGTTTTCAGTCTAAAGGATACTAAAACGCACACATATGATTACCATTCATTCTAATAATGATTTACAACAGGTTATAAGTTATTTACAGCAGACTAATACTCATATATTTCAGATTCATCTTGTACTACCATGTTTCATCATTATTTACTCTTTAACCAACAAGTTCATCACTCTAGCAAGACTTTTTAGTTTTGATTTTATATGTTCATAATTTTTCACCGACAAATCTCTTATTAACCACTCTAGACAAGATCAAGAAGGCATTTAGAGTCACTTACTACTAGCTCGAGGCTAGGGAAGAAACTAGGTGAAAAACGATTGGTTAATAGCGTTGTGGTGAGGTCCTCGCGATTCCGTAAGCACCGAGCCTCCTTGTGTGAACCCTTTCATCTTTGTAAGTATGTAAAATTGCTAGAACAATTTGAATGATGGGTGGATGGTGGGTTGTTGTGTTCAGCCGAGATATTAGAGAAGGGAGCAAGAGAGATGTAAATTTTTTTTTTGTTTGTTGAAATGAATGATAAGTGAACCTTCATACATACTTAAAGACCATATCTTGCAATTATCCATGGAGTAATATGTTAGCTAGATATAAGACATCAACTAATAAATTAATCAAACTTGGTTGGTGTGTCCCCATGTGGGAAACCGAACGGATGAGGGGGGGGTGGGGTATTATGGTTGAAATTTAACTAAATAGTTAGATGTTAGTTAGTTAATTTAGGTTATTAAATTAGTTAAATAGTGTGTAGTAAATTATAACGGGTGTTAGGGTATTTGGGGACCCTAACTGGCTCAGAAAAGGAAAAATAGAGTTAATGTCAATATTTTTATGTTTCGGGTAGAGTCCGGTTGTTCGGTTCGACACTGTTCCGTTAAACTGCTTAATTAATTCGTAAGGCGTCCTATTTATATATTTTGTAACGTTTTTACTTTCTAACACTTAGGAAAATATAACATTCGTAAGGCGTCCTATTTATATATTTTGTAACGTTCTTACTTTCTAACACTTAGGAAAATATAACGGACTATTTAGTGACCTTTCTGTACACTATTAGTATATTAACAAATACGTGTAAGCATAACACAGATATCAGAAAGCAGTTAAGTAATTCCACACAGTCGTCAAGCACATTAATTATTATTAATAAATTGTACGGAATACATGGAATTATGAGGGTTGTCACATTCTCCCTCTGTTAAGAGAATTTCGTCCCGAAATTTAGCGCGTGGTTACTGAGGAAGCTAGTTAAGTTGCGTTGTTTTCCTGATTTTCCTGGGGTGTCACATCATCCCCCCGTTGATTTGGAATTTCGTCCCGAAATTCTGCAGTAGCTTCAGCCTCAGTAGTGGTTGCGTTTTTCTTAAACAGTTGGGGATATTTGAGTTTCATTTGGTCTTCTCGTTCCCAGGTGTACTCTGGGCCACGACGAGCATTCCAACGAACTCGGACCAGAGGTATCCTGGTACGCTTGAGGATCTTAACATCTCGATCCGTAATCTCTACTGGTTCCTCAACGAATCGCCGCTGGTCGTCGATTGTGAGTTCCTTGAGAGGAACTATGAGGGTCTCATCTGACAGACACTTCTTCAGATTCGACACATGGAAAACATTGTGAACTCCGCTGAGTTCTTCAGGTAGATTCAACCTGTAGGCGACTTTGCCAATTTTCTCGGTGACTTCGAATGGTCCGACATAACGAGGATTGAGTTTGCCTCGTTTGCCAAAGCGGACTACACGTTTCCAAGGTGAGACTTTGAGTAGCACTCGATCCCCAACCTGGAGCTCGAGTGGTTTTCTTCCCTTATCAGCATAGCTTTTCTGACGGTCACGAGCTGCCGCCATTCGCTGTCGTATCTGAGCAATTCTCTCGGTGGTATCTACCACAAGTTCTGGGCCTGTGATTTGGCTGTCACCAACTTCTGCCCAACAGAGAGGTGATCGGCATTTGCGTCCGTACAATGCCTCGAACGGAGCGGCTTGGATGCTGGTGTGGTAGCTGTTGTTATATGAAAACTCCACTAACGGGAGGTGCTTTTCCCAGCCATTGCCGAAGTCGATTACGCATGCCCTAAGCATGTCTTCGAGGGTTTGGATGGTGCGTTCAGATTGCCCATCCCTCTGCGGGTGATAAGCGGTGCTCATATCTAAACGTGAGCCAAAAGACTTGTGCATTGCTTGCCACAGTTCTGAAGTAAAACGCGCGTCACGATCAGATATAATAGAGGTTGGCACTCTGTGCCTTGATACTACTTCCTTTAGATAAATGTCTGCAAGAGTAGAAAACTTATCCGTTTCTTTGATGGCCAGAAAATGTGCAGACTTGGTCAGTCGATCTACGATCACCCAAATGGTATCGTTTCCGCGTTGAGATCTAGGCAGACCAGTAACGAAATCCATGGAAATTTGCTCCCATTTCCATTTAGGTATCTCTGGTTGTTGAAGTAGGCCTGATGGTTTCTGATATTCAGACTTGACTCTCGCACAAGTCAAGCACTTGCTGACGTAGGTTGCTATGTGGGCTTTCATGCCATGCCACCAATACGTAGTCTTGAGGTCATGGTACATTTTATTCGAACCAGGATGTACCAAATAACGAGACTTGTGCGCTTCATCCATCACAAGCTCGCGTAAGTTTCCATAAAGTGGAACCCAGATGCGCCCTGTTACATAGTAAGCGCCGTCTTCCTTTTGTTCTAGCCGCTGCCTCGATCCTCGTAAGGATTCAGCCCTGATGTTTTCTGCCTTCAATGCTTCAACTTGAGCATCACGAATTTGAGCGGGAAGGCTAGACTGAATGGTAAGCTGTAATGCACGTACACGCTTAGGTAAAGTATCCTTTCGACTGAGGGCGTCAGCCACCACATTGGCTTTGCCCGAATGATACTTGATAGCGCATTCGTAATCATTCAAGAGTTCAACCCATCGGCGTTGTCGCATGTTTAACTCCTTTTGCTTGAAGATATGCTCGAGACTCCTGTGATCGGTGTAAATGGTGCACTTGGTACCGTACAGGCAATGTCTCCATATCTTAAGCGCGAAAACAACTGCTCCCAGCTCCAGATCGTGAGTAGTGTAATTTCTTTCGTGAACCTTGAGTTGGCGTGATGCGTAGGCAATGACCTTGTCACGTTGCATCAACACGCAACCAAGTCCTTGGATGGAAGCATCGCAGTAAACCACAAAATCATCGGTGCCTTCGGGCAATGAGAGGATAGGTGCGCTACAAAGTCTATCCTTTAGATGTTGAAATGTGGACTCTTGTGCATCACCCCAACGATAGATGACACCCTTCTGAGTCAGTGAAGTGAGAGGTTGCGCAATCTTGGAGAAGTCTTTGATAAACCTTCTGTAATATCCTGCCAAACCCAAGAATTGGCGGATTTCTTTTGGTGTGCGGGGTGCAGGCCAATTCTTGATTGAGTCAACCTTGGACGGATCAACATGAATTCCATCCTTGTTTACCACATGGCCTAGAAAGTGGACTTCGCGGAGCCAGAAGTCACATTTCGAAAACTTGGCATACAACTGCTCTTTTCGAAGAAGTTCCAGCATAAGTTGTAGATGCTGCTCGTGTTCCTCCTGACTCTTAGAATAGATCAGGATATCGTCGATGAACACAATAACGAACTTATCCAGGTAAGGCTTGCACACTCGGTTCATGAGATCCATGAAGACCGCTGGTGCATTCGTCAGCCCGAATGGCATAACCAGAAACTCGTAATGGCCGTAACGAGTTCTGAATGCTGTTTTGGAGACGTCCTCATCTCGGACTCTCAGCTGATGGTATCCCGATCTTAAATCAATCTTGGAGTAATAGCTCGACCCTTGCAGCTGGTCGAATAGGTCGTCAATACGTGGAAGAGGATAACGATTCTTCACCGTCACCTTGTTAAGTTCGCGATAGTCAATACACATCCTGAAGGTACCGTCTTTCTTCTTTACGAACAAGACTGGAGCTCCCCAGGGCGAAGAGCTAGGACGTATGAAACCTTTTTCCAAGAGTTCTTGTAGTTGCGTAGACAGTTCTTCGAGTTCTGATGGAGCTAGACGATATGGTGCTCGAGCTACTAGCGCTGCTCCAGGAGCTAGCTCGATTTGAAACTCAACTTGGCGGTGAGGCGGAAGACCAGGTAATTCCTCAGGAAATACCTCGGGAAAATCGCGCACAATAGGGATGTCTTCAATTCTCTTCTCTTCCGTTGATGTGTCAGTAACGAGTGCTAAAATAGCAGTGTGGCCCTTTCGTAAACACTTCTGGGCCTTAAGGAAAGAGATGATGCCTTCGACAGCACCACTCTTGTCGCCACGAATCATGAGAGGTTCTTCACCAGAACGAGGAATGCGGACGATTTTCTCCTTGCAAACAATCTCCGCTTGATGATGAGATAACCAATCCATCCCAATAACGACGTCGAAACTACCCAGTGTGATAGGAATAAGATCGATAAAGAAGGTCTGACTAGCTAAGATGAGGTTACAACCTTTAGCTACGTGTGTGGCTTCAAAACTTTTAGCATTGGCTAGTTCTATTGTGTGTTTGGTGTTCAAAAGTGTTGGAGTGCGCTTAAGCAATTGACTAACTTTTAAGGATACGTAATCTAGTATCGGCACCCGAATCAAACAAAACAGTAACAAAGAAGTCGTCCAGAAGAAACTTACCCATTACTGCGTTGGGATCATTCTTTGCATCACTCTGAAGGTTTCAAGGAGTGATCACCGAGGATTGAGAGTCGAGCCTTCCAAACTTTCTATGCTAGAGGGTGTTCATTTCAGTGTCTTTGCATGGTGGAGCGAGAGCGAAATGTCACTGTGGTAAGAGAATGACGGTTTGGTCTAAGCAAATGGTAGAAATTAGACATAACATAAACCAATAATCATGTGTAGGTACAAAAGCTAGTGTAAAGATTCCGCGTATTTAAGAAGACTGTCATGGAATAATACGATTTCTTATAGTGTAAGGTGGATTAGGTAAGCTTATAGATTATCGTGTTCGCCTGTAGGTTGAGTGATCCATATCTCCGCTCTCGAACGTTCTGAAGACTATCTCATCAGTAAGGGCATCCATTCGCTAGGTTGGGTTTACGAAAGGGGTAAATCAAGTAGAAGAAGCATTAACCATCCAATAAGGTAATGGGGGAAATCTTGTGATCGGTGGGAATAGTGGTGTGGTTGTTGGCGTTTCGTTAAATCAATTGCCAATCGAAGAAACAGGGAATTAATGAGGTTCATGCGAAGAATCGAGCGAAAACAGGGGTCCACCAATAACGGAAGAATTCGACCAAGTAATATGTCGCTTAGAAGCAATTCTAGTAGTGAGGTGTGGCGGCATGACCCAAAAAGGGAAGTTCATTGCATTACGATCACGGAAGTATATCGCTTGTCCAAAATAGAGTTTGGTTGGTAGGGTTGCGAGTTGCAAAGCGACGAACGCGCGTAACTGTGGCTGCTTCGTTTCTGGTAACGACGACCAGTGGAGATGATGAGGTCCGTCAACAGGGATGCGTGGGTATAGTTCTCCAAAACCCGTGTTCTTTTGAGCCAGGTCTGGTCTTTGTGAATGTTGACGTACAAACCGAATGTACGGAGGGTCAGATGGTGACGTCATGTCGAATTAAGCGTGTAAATAGATAAAATGCATAAACAGTTGTCGTAGCGGGGTGACGAGAAATCAGAAAAGAATTTGACCATCACTTGTCAAATTTCAAGTAAACAATTGCATATCATAAAGAATGCAGTAGGGCCAATAGACAACACGCTACTACCCTAAATAAACACACCATAAACACCACACCGGACAAAAGTAATCTAGCAAGTAAGAAATATAAACTTAAATCATACCACCTAGTGTGTTGAGTCTTGCACGTGGAGCGAAGCGTCGTTGTGGATCGTTGAGCACTGTACAGGTTATAGTATGGTTTTAACAAAAACTTTTTCCCTTATTAAAACCAAGTTCACTATAACCAATGGCTCTGATACCAATCTGTCACACCCCAAAATCCACCATGCGGAGTATCACCACTTGGAGGCGTGACATGACCAGGATCGAGCCACCAATCATATTGAACAACATACTTAAGTAAATAAAACCAAACACCATACGATTGGTGACCAAAAGGAAGAAAACCGATTTTAGGTTAACAGCGGAAGCATAAAACAGAAGTTCAAAACATAAGTCCATAGTTCATAAGTTTAAAGTCCAAAACGTAGGTTTAATAAGTTCATAAAGTTTATTCATTAAGTACGGGACATATCAGTTCACATCCCACAACGACCACCTCCATATGCAAGCTCCATAGCATCTAATGACCTGCAAAGCATGTAATAACGAGTCAACAACAAAGTTGAGTGAGTTCACGGTTGGTTGTCCATTTTAGGGTTATTTCCAAAAACATAGTTTAATCTCATTCGGCTATCCAGCCGTGGGGGTTACCCCATAGTTCGAAAACGTTTATTTGTTAACCATCCCATGTACACCTTCCCTGGCTATCCAGCCCGGCACTTTGGCCGTGGGGAGCTGCCCCAGTATTTTAAACTACCAGACTCGTTTAACATATCGACTACTAACAAAAGAAATCAATTGTGCCCTAGCGTCGGTGTTCTATCACCACCGACGTGCCATAGTCCATTAGTACACACCCGTCCAACTGGCACGGTGTGCGGTTTGTTAAACCTAATAGCGCTATTAACTAATGACCCGCTCGCCATAGCCTCGGCGATTAAGTCGATACAAAAAGGGAGGGACTTCGTTGATAGAGTTCTAGTCCAGTAAGTCTAACACGTCCCAACAGGACGAGGAATTCACATTCCTGAACACGTCTCAAAGGACGAGGAATCCCTATTCCTGTACCCATTCCCATTCCCACCGGGAATTTACCATGCTTTGTAGAAAAGTGTGAACTCACCTCGGTTTGCTCGGTTAGATTCTCAAATATAGCTAACAGTCAAGGTTGGTCAATCACGTCCTAGTATGATTTACCAGTTAGTCATTTAGTGGCTTTCAAATAGAACACAAAGTTCCTACACGTATCTATCACACAACATGCATCACTTTAACGGTTTATGCCCATCTAAGTTTCCCATCCATTCCCCGCTCAAAATCAAACATACGATAATGCACATAACATATATAACATGTTAGATCATTCACAGATAGCATACTCGACATTTAGACACGCGAGTCACAACTTATGTCATTTCAGCATTTATATTCAAAACCGGCTGTTTTCGGACATTTTAATAAAATAGTTAAGTTATTCCAAAAATTCCCAAATTTTTACAGTATGTCTTAAACATTCCGTATTTTATTGTGTAAAAATATCGGGGTCCAGTTCATTACCAATATTTTATAAAAATTCATATTTCGGACTGAACTCAGATTTGTGTATTTCTGACCACAGTCCACGGAACAATTTATTAAAAATTCATCGAGTGTCCGATTTACGAAATTCCAGTGGGGTAATTAGAAATGCATCGATTTTCATCTACTGTACAAATTTCATGGTCCGATTCATCACAAAACTCAGGTTATGACTGAAAGTATGACACCCATTTATTGCTGTCAAAATTCAGCTTAAGTTGCTGTTACAAATTAACACTTTAAAAATAGTAAACGAAGTCCAAAAATTACGATTCCGGTGCCATTAGAACCGTATTTCATAATAACATATTTTAGATTCAAAATATCGGCTTTTCATTGAGTTTAAGACCTGTTTACAGCCTGTTAACGGCGGCTGAAAATACACATCAGCAAGCTGTTTTCAGTCTAAAGGATACTAAAACGCACACATATGATTACCATTCATTCTAATAATGATTTACAACAGGTTATAAGTTATTTACAGCAGACTAATACTCATATATTTCAGATTCATCTTGTACTACCATGTTTCATCATTATTTACTCTTTAACCAACAAGTTCATCACTCTAGCAAGACTTTTTAGTTTTGATTTTATATGTTCATAATTTTTCACCGACAAATCTCTTATTAACCACTCTAGACAAGATCAAGAAGGAATTTAGAGTCACTTACTACTAGCTCGAGGCTAGGGAAGAAACTAGGTGAAAAACGATTGGTTAATAGCGTTGTGGTGAGGTCCTCACGATTCCGTAAGCACCGAGCCTCCTTGTGTGAACCCTTTCACCTTTGTAAGTATGTAAAATTGCTAGAACAATTTGAATGATGGGTGGATGGTGGGTTGTTGTGTTCAGCCGAGATATTAGAGAAGGGAGCAAGAGAGATGTAAATTTTTTTTTGTTTGTTGAAATGAATGATAAGTGAACCTTCATACATACTTAAAGACCATATCTTGCAATTATCCATGGAGTAATATGTTAGCTAGATATAAGACATCAACTAATAAATTAATCAAACTTGGTTGGTGTGTCCCCATGTGGGAAACCGAATGGATGAGGGGGGGGGGGGGTGGGGTATTATGGTTGAAATTTAACTAAATAGTTAGATGTTAGTTAGTTAATTTAGGTTATTAAATTAGTTAAATAGTGTGTAGTAAATTATAACGGGTGTTAGGGTATTTGGGGACCCTAACTGGCTCAGAAAAGGAAAAATAGAGTTAATGTCAATATTTTTATGTTTCGGGTAGAGTCCGGTTGTTCGGTTCGACACTGTTCCGTTAAACTGCTTAATTAATTCGTAAGGCGTCCTATTTATATATTTTGTAACGTTTTTACTTTCTATCACTTAGGAAAATATAACATTCGTAAGGCGTCCTATTTATATATTTTGTAACATTCTTACTTTCTAACACTTAGGAAAATATAACGGACTATTTAGTGACCTTTATGTACACTATTAGTATATTAACAAATACGTGTAAGCATAACACAGATATCAGAAAGCAGTTAAGTAATTCCACACAGTCGTCAAGCACATTAATTATTATTAATTAATTTGTACGGAATACATGGAATTATGAGGGTTGTCACATTGGTGGTAGTTGGGATTCACATCTACCGTTGATTGAATTCTCCTACAATAATAGTTATCACACGAGCATCAAAATGGCTCCTTTCGAATCTTTATACGGTCGAAAATGTCGTTCACCGGTCTGCTGGAATGAGATAGGCGAAGCTCAGCTTACTGGACCTGAACTCATTCTAGAGACTACAGATAAGGTCAAGAAGATTCGTGATAACCTTCAGGCAGCTAAAAGTCGTCAAAAGAGTTATACAGATCTACGACGCAAGCCTTTAGAATTTCAAGTCGGTGATCATGTCCTACTCAAGGTATCCCCTTGGAAAGGTGTGATTAGATTTGGAAAGAAAGGAAAACTTGCACCACGTTATGTTGGACCATTCAAGATCGTTGAAAGAGTCGGAAAAGTAGCCTACAAACTTGAGCTACCTCCTGAACTTGAAAATGTTCATCCGACATACCACGTGTCCAAACTCAAAAAGTGTTTAGCTGATGAGAACCTCCACATACCACTTGATGAAATTCGTGTTGATAACACGATGCACTTCGTTGAGAAACCTGTGGAGATAGTGGACCGTACATTTAAACAGTTGAAGAAACAAACGGATTCATTTAGTCAAGGTTCGCTGGGAATCCAAATGTGGCCCAGAGTTTACTTGGGAACGTGAGGACCAGATGAAGACGAAAGATCCGCATTTTTTCTCACAAGTTTCCTCTAAATAAATTTCGGGACGATATTTCCTAAAGTAGGGGAGACTGTGACATATGTGCTTGTTTTATCATTTTGCAGACTCTGAACAATACAATATTAATAAAACAGTGTGTTTTGATCCCAATGTTTGTATTTATGTTTGATTTTATGCACATGTTGATTTTTGATCGATTTTGAACTCTATATCGCTTTCTGGGAAGTTATACGCAAACTAATGCGTAAACGCGACCAGTTTAACGCGAAAAACACTCTGGAACAGCAAGATAAACTTAACATACCTTAAATAACCTTTACATAACTTAGAAATAAGTTTTGAAGGCTTTGGTATGGCAAAAACAAGTTTATTCGCTCATAAGGACTATTTGCGTCAAACTGCAAAAGTCTATCGTTTCGTACGTCAACGTACAGTCTAGAATATGATCATAAGCTAAACATACCATAAATAACCTAAACATAGCTTAGAAATAAGCTTTGAGTGGTTCGGTGTGCGAACACATGCTTACATGATCTTACAGGGACTAAATGTGTCAAAAACGATGTAAGTTTGCATTTTCGCGCATATCTTACGGTCTGGCCACATCTGGACATCCAAAATTTTTTTACACACTAAAATATTTTTATTTTAGTGATCGCCATGCAAAAATACCACTCGTCGCTTAATTTGGTTCGTTTTCGCGTCCGTTTGAGTTTCGTCGTAATTTAATGAACAACGCGACCGTACAACCAAACGAGCCGACATCCGAGAATTTTCCAAGCACATTTTGAGTCCTCTTAACTTTATTGACCTTGAAGGGCCTTTAAAATGGCTTAACGGGGGTCAAAAGGGGCTGAAATGAGCTCAAATCAAGTTCAGGGACCAATTATGCAATTGTACCAAACTTGGCCATACGGGCGGCGTAAGCTTACTCTACATGCTTACGCGGGCCGCCTCAGAACCCCCAGCGACAGAAAATTTGTTTCAGCTGCTGTTTTGCAAGATCAGGCCCTTGTATGCAATATTCCTTGTTTGGGGACCAAGTTAACACCTTCCCAAGCATAATTACCTGTCACTAAACACTTGTAGGGCTGTCATTTATTGCTTGTTGGCCAAATAACCACATGTAATGATCTCACAAGTTCATGACATGTATAAATAGCTTGGTCCATCAACTCAATTCCTTGCTCATTCTCTCATTTCTCCTTTCTCATCTGCTTTGGAGAGCTTCCTAATCTGATTGGAGGTTTATTCTTAGTAGAAAAGATAGCAAGCACCCTTAGTGAGCATTCTTTCATTCTTTTATTGCTTACTAGTTTAAAAAGTCAAACAGTGTTTGACTTTCAGTTTGACCAGTCAATTGGTCAAGTCAAAGTTCAATTGAACTTTGCAATGTGATTGTAATCACAATGGTTATAATCCTTAGTGATTATACCTACTGATTACCACATTAACTAGGTGTAGTGACGAGTCAAAGTTTCGGTCAAAATGCGTTTTAGCACGCATTTTGTAATGGAAGTATTTTCGGGTATCAAAACCCATTGTTTTTATACCAAATCAGTAGGTTAAACATGTTTGACATGTTTAACTCGTCACTAATAGTTTGGTGCTTGTTTAGGGTCGTTAGTTAAGCGGTCTAAACAACCGCTTAGACTTTCGAACCCGACCCGTTTGGTCGATCATTAGGATCCGACCAAGCTTACTTAGTGATCATTGTTATATAGGGAATAACCCCTGAGGTTATACCTTATGATCACCTAGGATTGGTTAGTCTTTTGCTAGTTAGCTTATATGCCCACAGTAAATTACCAAAACGCCCTTTTGAAGCATAAATCCGTATTTTGACTATGTGAACATATTTTTTACATATAATCTGATTTAGTAACATGTTTAGGCACAATTGGGCATGTAAGACTTGGCATAGCACATAGTTAACCATCTGAACATAGTCTTACGCTAACGACGCATTATAGTAGCTTATACTACCATAATGGGTCGAAACGGGTCAAAAGAACTTAGGTAGACTTTCAAATCAGAATGTAAGGTCTAACAAATCATACCATATGATTTTAAATACTTATTTGATTTATAGAACCTCATTCTATCCTATCTCCCGATTTAGGATCCGTTTATTAACATAGTTACCTATACTAGGTGTCGTTTGATTCCGTGATACTTGGAGCTTAAATTGGTCGTATTCTCAAGACTAATTAGCAATCCCAAGTGAGTACATAGCTCCCCTCTTTTACTGTTTTCAAATACTTTGGGGTGATTCACATGTACATACTTGTTACTTTCTTACTTTACAAGCTTTTGTGACATAAACATGCTAGGTTCACTTAGTACATATTTAGTACATGTTTTCACTATGTTTTGCTATGTATGTTAAGCATGCTAGCACATTGATTTATTGCACATTTGTTACATATGTTTACTTAGCATATGTACGCATTGTTTTACATGACATTTCTACTAGGTATGTTTACTTAGCATACCTAGTACATGGTTTTCATAGCATGCTTACATTGGTTATGACATTTGGTGTGTTTAATCGGGACAATAATACATTCATTAACATTGATCACACCGTTCGGTAGTATGTAATGGTACCATAGGAATTGACAACTCCCGTTTCCGACTTCCTAGGTTTGTTTGGAAGTTGGGAATGACAGAATCCGATATACATAACTTAGATGAACCTTTAATTTGTTTAAAGGTTTGTCGCCACAGTCGCAAGGCTTGAATATATGCGATTAACAATACTGTATAAATGTTTGTAATCATAAAGCATTGTTTTTCTGCAAAACATAACATTTGATTAAAACTTAGGTTTATTCAAAAACTTTGTTTTGTACATTTACCTATGGGGTTGAGTAATTACTAGTTATTCACCATACATGACATTTGTTTCACATCGACAATATCACATAGTTAAGTAAATACATTTTACTTGCTATGCATATCATTTGGTTATACATGATATATTTCACAAATGACATCGTACATGGTTTACACATAAACATTTAATATTGGTTTTAAACATGACATTTTGGTTGGTTATTGGTAAGTGACTTATGTACGGGGCTATGGGTTATATGATAAAAGCATGGTGGATACGCCGCTGGTACTTCCTATATATAAGTGTTTTTATTGTATTACACATTGTTGCGTTATCTAAGCCACTTGATAAAAGACATGAAACATTTTTACAAGGACACGACATTTTTATACAAAGTACATATTTTATACAATTCACTTTTACTTGGTTATTCATTTAACCATGCATAATTCTTTTATATCATTTGATTTTCATATCGATTGTCACATGATTTAAAAAAGAAAACATTTTACAAGGTTCATGACTATTTTTGTAAACATTTCTTTTAAACTACAAGTCATGAATCCTACATAAACAAAACCTATGTATCTCACAGGCATTTTTATGCTGACGTACCTATTTTTACATGTGTTTCAGGTGCTGATGCATGATGATGTTTGTGCTTCACTTAGGCGGACTCGGGCCTTAGTGACTTAAAAGACAATTATTATGTTATGTTTTATTTAACTTTCAAGACAATGTAAACTTTAATTCAATAATACATAATTTTTATTACCATGGTTGTTGAAACAATGATTCTGTTACAACACTCCCCGACGTTTCCGCCACGTTTTGTTGTTTTACGTGGTCGGGGTGTGACACAAAAGGCATTGACAAATCAGCATATGGTTTTCAGATCTCATATTGATCGTTTCTGGAAGAGTGCCACGTACAATAAAGAGAATAAAGTGATCAATTCAATTGTTAGTCTAAATGATGAAGATAAAGAGATTGTCATCACAGAACAGCTTATCAGAGAAGTGTTAGATTTTCCTGATGATGAAAATTCACCAACAAAGTTTCCAGAAAGAATGGTTAAAGGCTGCATGTTGAGAATGGGATACGGTGGTCCTTTGAACAATGCAAACTTTTTGAAATCTTGTTTTCCGAAGCCGTATAAGTTCTTCATTCATTCAATTGTTCGTGCACTTAGTCACAGGAAGGGTGGTTATGACGTGATGAGAGATTACCAGATGTGTATGGTGACTGCGTTAGTGTTTAACAAAAAGTATAATTTTTCAAAAATCATTTTTCACTACATGAAAGAAAACATTACTTCAGGAAGTAGAACCTGGTTATATCTGAGATTTGTACAAATGATGCTTGATCATGCTTATCCGGATCTAGTGAAAGATGAAGATAATGATTTATTGGTGTTGAATCACATGGATAACGAGACGTTGATCATATTATCCAAGTATCAAAAGAAGTGGCCAGAACCGAAAACTAAGGCAGAGTTCTTTGGTTTCATCAAAAGTGCTAACTACGAAGATCCAGATCATGTTAATCATCTGAAATGGAGAAATGACGAAGAGATGAAAGAAAAAAGTGCAGCTGATGAACTGGAAAAGTTAGCAGAATTCAAGGAAACTCGAAACGAGTGGTTTATAAAAGAAGAAAAGAAGAAAAGGAGTAGAAAGACAAATCCTAAAGTTCAAGCTGAAGAAGGTTCGTCTTCATAACCGCAAAAGAAACGCAAGAAGAAAACCGTTGAAACAATGCTGGTCGATGAACCTGAAGAGGTTGAAATATAAGCTGATGCTGAAAGAGATCAAGGTCGTTTATCTCTTGAATCTGAACAGTTATTGAAGTCTCTTACTGAAAATTTTGAAGCTGAGAAAGCAGCTGGTGAGGAAGGTGACGATGAAGAAAAAAGCTCATCTGATTCAGAGGTTGATGAAACTGAACGTTGGAGATAAGTAATTTCTGATCCAAAAGATAAAGAAAAAAAAAGAAAAGAAAAATAAGTTCAGATGATGCGGACAAGACGTATGTTCCATCACCAGAACATGTTCAGGATGTTCAAACACCACCATCATCTGGAGGTAGGAAGAAATCAAATGCAAGGAAACGTGTTGTATCTCCTAAAGTGCGAAGGTTGAAAATCAAGTTGAATACAAAACCTACATCAGAACCACACAACAAACCACCAACTGAACCACAACAATAATCATCACCACCACCACATCAATCACCACCAAAACAACCATCACCACCACAATCACCTCCACAACTTCATATTTTTACACCTACACATGAACAACCTGTTATAACTTCACCACACAAACTACAAACACCACCAACTTCACAACCATCAGTACAAACTACTCCTGGATCATCGGGATTTAAAGAGTTTCCATCGATTCCAGAGAATATAGGTCTTGAATCACTTCAAGATTTTAGTTTTGTGAATGATGACCTTGTAAAGAAGTTACAGAAGAAGGTATATGAGGTGTCAAAAGAGAAAAAGAAATTGGAAAGACGTGTAAAGACAGTTGAAGCTGAAAATTCATCTTTGTTGAAAAAAGTTGAAGCTGATCAAGTTGATATTGATATTTTGAAAGCTAAAGTAGCTGAATTGGAAGAAGATAAAGCTCGTAAAGATGAACAGAATGAATACTTTAAGTTGAAAAACAAAGAATTGGAGTCCAATAATTCTAGAAGAGAACATGAGGATTATATGTTAAAGAAAGTGATTGAAGACTTGATTGGTAAGTCAATTGAACAAAGGTTCGAGGAGATAGAGCTTGAAGAAGTTAGAGCGAAATGAAAAGCTGCTCTAGAAGCTCAAATGAAAGATAAAGGTAAAGGGGTTGAGGGTGAAAAAGTTGTTGAAGTGACGGAAAGGGCAATGGTTGTGTATGTGCCAACAGAAGTTCCAGAATCATCTATTCTACCAATATCTTCGGTATCTGATGATAATGACGAAGATTAAGAAGATGATGATGATGCTTTGAAAGATGATGCAGATGATGTTTATTCTGTACATAGTAGTGATGATGATGATGATGGAAATGATGATGATCATGGTACTTCAGGTATCAAAGTGACTGAAACGTCAAATGAAGAGAGAATTGATGATTATCTTCATGATGATGCTAACGAAGAACCTGAGAATGCTGGAAGTGAGGGGGAGCATGATAATGCTGAGAAAGATGATGAGAGTGTTGATCATGTTTCAAAGTTGATTCTACATCTTGAACACAATATAGAGGAAGGAGAAATCTTGCATACTTATACTATGGCTGATATCATTAAGATGACACACATTGAAGATATTAATTTCAAATTTGATTTTAAAGAAGAATTGAATAATTTCGACATCAATCAGCAGCCTGAGTATCTGTATAAATATGTTGAAGATGCTGATAACTATGACAGAGTTGAAGTGGAAGATTGTAGTGATGAAGAACAGTCTGAGAATGTGAATATTGATACTTCTAATTTTCCAACGCTTGCTGAATTCTTTAGTCAAGCAAATGAAGATGAGTTAAGAAGGAAAGTTGAAGAATGTGTTAAGAATAAAAGTTTTGATGAAATGTCAAAGGAAGAAAGACGTGAAGAACGGAAGAAATGGTTCAGAAAAGATTCTGTGAGGAAATTCAAAAGACCATTGAAGTTTTACAAGAGAGATAGAGAAATTTCTTTGGGAGATATCATCAGTTGGGGGTATTTGCCACAAGTAAATGCGTATGCAGTTCGAAGAGAGTTTGGCGTACAGTACTTCGAATATATTCAAGACATAATTTCTTTGCCCTGGTGGGATGTCGAAGAATTGCCAAAAGTCAGAACATTGACTTATCCTGTCAGAGAGCGTGATATGCCTACGTGGGGTTTAATGAAGTTTGAAGCATTTAAAGACTTTAAACACTGGAAGCCACATTACCCGAAGAAAGTGAAGCAGGAGGGTCCAGTCACAGGCATAGAAGAAACAATCTTGCAGATCAAGAAGTCCAGAGTCATAAAGAATATTCCGTTACCAAAAATGGAACAGGATTTTCACAAAGGGTTCTTATGTTGGGTTTACAGCTGCATGTCAATTAAAGTAGTGATTACATACAAAGTGGAGAATGAAGTCAGATACATCCAATTGTATGATCCGATGTGGATAGTGAACTGCTCGGCGAAAGATATAGAATGTTTGTTCGTAAATAAGATTGGTTACAAGAAAGAAGACAAAGATCAAGCTCTACAATTTCAGAAAGTTGCGACGATATGTTTCCAGAAAGGAATAAATTATGAGAATGTGTGGTCATCAAAGTGGAGGAAGATTGAAAAAGAGGAGGCTCTGAAAGCTGAAAAGAGAGAAAGGAACGTTAAGAGCTTCGAGGTAAATGGATGAAGATGCAAGCTGAAGAAAAACTAAAAGCTGCTAAAGAGAATGAAAAACTGAAGAGTTTGTTGAAGAGAAAGCCGAAGCAGAGAGAGGAAAAGTTCAAGTCTCTGTGAAAGGAAATTTTGAAGATAGGCTGACTGAAGACTACGGCAATATCCAAGGGGGAGTTTGTTGGTACACAATGTCCATCGCCTACATCATCAGTCTAGGTCATGTCAGTAGCTTGTAATAGGGGTTAAAGTGTAAATGTTTAAGTTTGTTTGTGTTTTGTACCATTTCATACGAAATCGATTGGTAATGGCCATATCACACGAAATGGACTTTGCCATGCGAAATGGACATGCCATCTCGTGCGAAATGGATTCCCTATATATACGGATGTTGGGTTTTCCATTTGGTACGGTTCGGTGAAAGTTGTCACGAAGTGCTGTCAAATTTTCTGCGTGTATTAACGTCTAATATCAATGGAAAACCAGTTTAAATTGTATTTCTCTGCTTCTACTCACATTCTAACATCGATTCTCAGTTACTAGATTGTTTCCGCCTCTCTAGTGATTTAGATTTGACTCAGACCATCTCATTTAGGTCGAATATCGATCCTACATGATCAATGTTAATGAATGTATTATTGTCCCGTTAAACATACTAAATGTCATAACCAATGTAAGCATGTCATGTGAAAACCATGTACTAAGTGTGCTAAGTAAACACACCAAGTAGAAATGTTCATGAAATCAATGTGCTAGCATGCTAAGTAAACATACATAGCAGAAATGTAATGTAAATCAATGTGTCCATATGCTGAGTAAACATATGCAACAAAATGTCTATGAAGTCAATGTGCTAGCATGCTCAGTCAACATACATAGCAAAACATAATTGAAATCATTTACTATATGTGTACTAGGTGAACATAGCATGTATATGTCATGAAAAGCAATGAAAACCTGAAAGTAACAAGTAGGCACATGTGTATCGCCCCAAAATATTTGAAAGTGGTAAAAGAGGAGAATTATGTACTAACTTGGGATTGCTTATTAGTCTTGGAATTAAGAACAAATAAAGCTTGAAGGATCACGGAATCAAACTGCACCTAATATAGGTAACTACGTTAATAATCGGATCCTAAATCGGGAGATAGGATAGAATAAAGTTCTATAAATCAAACGAGTATTGGAACTCATATGGCATGATTTAATAGACTTAACATTCTGATTAGAAAGTTATCCTAAGTGCCTTTTGTGACTCATGTGTCACTACGACCATCATACAAATGCCAAACCAATGAAATAATGTATTTCATACTTGGGATTTGTATAAATATGTGTAGCATTTGCACATATCAATTCTTGTTCGATTTCGAGCTCTAAATCGCTTTTTGGAAAGTTATACGCGAAATGATGCGTAAACGTAATCAGTTTAATGCGACAAACACTCCGGAACAGTGACAAAGGCTTAATATACCTTAAATAACCTTTACATAACTTAGAAATAAGTTTTGGAAGGTTTGGTGTGTCGAAATCAAGTTTATTCGCTTACAGGGACTAATCTTGACAAACTGTGAAAGTATGTCGATTCGTACTGTAACGGACATTCCGGAACATGATCATATGTTGAAAATGCCCTAAATATCCTTTACATAGCTTAGAAATAGGCTTTGAGGTGTTTGGTGCGCAAAAATAAGTTTGCATTTTCGCGCATATCTTACGTTCTGAATATATCCGGACATCCAAAAATTTATGTAATCATTAAAATATTTAACTTTAGTGATTGGCATGATAAAATTCCATTCGTCGCATAATTTGGATCGTTTTTCGCGTCCGTTCGTGTTTCGTCGTAATTAACCAAACAACACGATCGTACGGCCAAACGAAAAAACATCTGTCATATTTTTGAGCATGTTTCATGTCCCCTATGCTTAGGCATCATTGTAGAGCCTTGAAAATGGCTTAACGGGCTTTAAACGTGTCGAAATGGCCTTATACATGTGCAGGGACCAAAACTGCGACTTTTGAAACTTGTTTGCTGATCTGCAGCGGACGCGGGCCGTGTAAGCCTGCCCGTCTCGTACGCGGGGCACGAGAGACCTGCAGATCAGCAGAAACTTGTTTACAGCTTGTTCCAGCTGTTCCGTGGGTTTGCAAATGGTTTTAAACATTCTATGGGCTTGTTTAGGGCCCCCCCATGGTATTCTAAATCAGGGGGTGCACTTGTACGGCTCAGATCAAAGCTTGTTTAACTAGGAATGATCTTAATGGTTACCCGAAAGCTATATAAACCCACAAGTTTTTCAATCCAAGCTCACACTTTGATCTGATTTCTCTAAGATGGAGCTTAAAAACCTTCATACCTGAGAAATTTTGGATCAAATCTCCATTGCTTTGACCTCTTGTAAGCTTCTTTTGTTCTTTTATGCGTTTTTAAGCGTGAAAGTCAAACATTGTTTGACTTTCTGCTTTGACCAGTCAATGGTTAACAGGAAGTTCGTTTGAAGTTAACAACGTGAGCGTAATCACGATGGTCATAGTGCTTTGTGACTATACCTACTGATTACCACGTTATTTAGGCATAGTGACGAGTCATAGTTTCGATCAAAATGCGTATTCTTGCGTATTTTTCAACCAAACTATCCTTGGGTATCAAAACCCTTTGTTTTGATATCGAACTTGTTTTCTAACTTTGTTAAACATGTTTTAACATGTTTAACAGTGCTTATATAGGGTCGTAAAATAAGGGGTAATCCGACCCGTTTGGTCGATCGTTAGGATCCGATCAAGCATGTTTTGTGACCATAGTTGTATAGGGAATAACCTTCCGAGGTTATACCTTATGGTCACTTCGTTTAAGTAGTTGTATGAAAGGTAGTTTATATGCCTTAGGTAATTGACCAAAATGCAGTTTTCATGCATAATTGGTATTTAAGCATATGTAACCCAAACTTTTGTCACTTAACTAATTATGCAACATATTTAAACATGTTTAGGCATATAATACTTGTCATAGGACTTGTTAGGCGTTCCGAACGCGTTTTACACGAACGACGCGTTAAAGTAGCATAAGCTACCTAAACGGGTCGTAATGGGTCGTAAGCACTTAGGTTAGGTTTTGATTTAGAATGTAGGCTTTGTTAAACCATATCATATGAGTTCCAACTCTCATTTGGTTTACGAAACCTCATCCTATCCGATTTTCAAATGTTTTGGGGTGAAACATGTGTGCTTAATTGTTATTTTCATGATTTCAAAATATAAATTGATTATACATGCTAGTACTTATCTTTTGACAAACTGAATGATTATCTTTGGTTTAAACATTAATTTTTCAAAGATTATAAAATTAATTTTTGGGTTGTACTTATTTTATACATTCACCAAACCGATTGGTAGTATGATATAGTGCTATAGTACTAGACACCCCATTCCAGTTGTATGGAATGCCAGATTTTATCCAAATAGAGATTGTCTTTGTGGTATTTCTATAGTCTCTAAGGTGTAGTTTGATACACTAAGGTTTGAATGAATCCTAAATCACATTTTCTTTGTATATTTTGATATACTTCCAAAGTATAGTTTGATATGCTCCTATATGTGATATTGTTTACCAAAGTATAATTTGATATACTATGTACAAATCCAACATATATTTTGTTATTTACTAAAGTATAGCTGATATGCTATTTTCAAACCAAAACATAGTTGATATGTTATTTTCAAACCAAAACATAGTTGATATGTTATTTTCAAACCAAAACATAGTTGATATGTTATTTACAAAACCAAAGTATAAAATAATATACTACCGATATTTTCATTCTTAAACCAAAGTATACTTATGATGTACTACCAAAAACTATTATTTTAACAACTAAAGTATATTTGATATACTTTATGTTTAACTATTTTGGAACTGAAATATATTTTAATATATTACTTATCCGACTTTCTTAAAACCAAGGTATATTTTTTATGTATACTACAAACCTTTTTATCAAAATATTGTTTTATAAACAACATATTTTATACAAACTCATTTTACTTGGTTATCTGTTTATCTATGCATTATTCTTTTACATCATCTAATTTCATATCGATTTTTGGTATGATTTATAAAAGAAAACATTTTACAAGGTTCATGAATAATTTTTGTTAAACATATTCTTTAAACTTATAAGTCATGAATCCTGAATTAAATAAAACCAATGTATCTCACAGGCATTTTTTATGCTGATGTACCTATTTTTACATATGTTTCAGGTGCTGCTATGTGATGATTGTTGATGCATGCTACACATAAGATGGACTTGTGCCTTAGCGACTTTAAAAACGTGAAAGACAATATTTGTATTTATCTGATTTGTAATAAAACAATAAGTTCAATAATTCAATAAAACGAAACTATTTAATCCATGGTTGTGAAACAATGATTCTGTTACGACACTCCCCGACATTTCCGTCATGATTTGTTGTTTTACGTGGTCGGGGTGTGACACGAAAGTTGGTATCAGAGCCAATGTTATATGGAATTAGGTTATTAGTAATGCTTTGACCTAGACTATAACCTTCCTAGGACCCTAACACAAGTTATCTTGTGTTTAGTCTTAAAACAATACCGTCGCCTATCTTTAGGTGACAACCAAAATAAGAACATAAATTTCAAATCCGCTTTGAAAACCAATCATCTGTTCTAGGATGATTTATTATAAGGTTTTGAACCCTCAAAGTTTTCAAAATCTAGTCAAAGTTTGGGCCTTATAATGTGAACATGTGCGATCTGGAAGGGTGGATGCATGTATCCTGAGTTTCCTGTCTAAGGCTAGAGTGTTCGTACAAATCCACATAATCGGACCAGTCAGTGTTACCTGGGAATTCTTGGGATGAGTGTCCACTTATAGGCTAAAGCAGGTCTTCGCGATAGATTATATTGACCCATTTACTTTAATTAGCCTCTGCGTGTCATTTGTTTTGTTCAAGGTAACAAACGAATGATCGCCTTCCTTGTGTTTTGTTGATGCATTCAATACCGCATTTGTTTTTCCAATTGTCAACCTCACTCGCTTCTCATGTTTCCTTGTTCCTTTTAGACAATGCCTCCGCGATGAGATGCACAACCTCTAACCAATGAAGAAGTCGCAACCCTTGTCTCTCAGCAAATGGTTGCTGTGCTTCCGGGCATTGTAACCCAGATCCATCAGTTATACAACAACAATAACAATAACAATGCTCAGTGTAGTTTCAAGACCTTCAACTCTACTAAACCTTTGAAGTTTTCTGGGTCTCAAGAAGCAACCGCGCTCCTGCAATGGTTCGAAAGTTTGGAGAGCACATTCAGACATGTGCAATGTTCGAATGAGCGTAAGGTTGAGTTTGCATCCAGTGCGTTCGTGAAGTGTGCTCTTACATGGTGGAACGGTGTAATGCGTGATAGGGGTGCCGATGTGGCTCTAGCTCAAACTTGGGAAGAGCTTCGAGCTCTAATGATGAAGGAGTTCTCTCCTCGTCATGAGCTTAGAGCGTTGGAAAGGGAATTTGGCGATCTAAAGCAAGACAGTGGTGAACATCGAGCCTACACTGACCGTTATGAGGAACTGAGCCTGTTATGTCCTGCCATGGTTACGCCTTTGAAAAAGGCGATCGAGAAGTACATTGATGGTCTCCCTGACCCAGTTCAGGATATCGTTACTGGTAGCAACCCTACTACCATCAGACAGGCCATTGAATTGTCTGCTACCCTGACTGAATCCCAAATCAGGAAAGGTAAACTTTTTCGAAAGGGCGACCCGAAACCATCTAACAAGTCTGCACAAGAATAACCAAAGGATAAACAGGTCGAGACATCCAAGAAGAAGAAACGCAAGGTTTCATAAAACTACGCAATATCTGCTCAGAACAATCAGGTTGCACCAAACCAGCCAGCACAACCTCGTGCAAGAAAAAAATTATGTTGCTACCTCACCTTTGTGCAAGAAATGCAACCGTCATCATATGGAGCAAGTACATTGTCACAAATGTACCCACTGTGGGCGATTGGGACATTTGGTCAATACCTGCCATTATGCAAATTAAGCTGCTGTAAATCCTGTTGCTGTGCAAGCACAGTTTCCTCCAGGGTGGTGTTATAACTGTGGTGACCTTACTCACTACCGAAACAATTGCCCAAGACTTGTTAATGCAAATCCAGCATGTGGACGAGTGTTTAACATAAACGAGGCAAACGCGAACGACAATGCAGCAGTGAACAATTAGTCTTTTGTATTTCCTTGTTTGTTATCCTTTGACGATTGGAACAATTCAACTGTTATATAAATAAAATTTGTTGTTTCAAGTTTATTTTACAAAAATGATGCAATTATGTGATTATGTGCTTATGTGATTTCTTTATGTTTCTGTGTTTTTGTGTATTCCGAATATTAATTATCCAAATCCTCGTAGAATCTTCCATATCTCTATACAGGGGATTCATAGTAGGATATCCAAAGGTACTACCTTAAATCCTTAATGGGCTTCTACGTAATAGTTAAGACCCTTGGATTATGAAGTACAATTCTATAATTGGACCCCTTGAGTGGTTTGGTTAAAAAAGATTGATTCAAAAATCTGGTTAGAAATATCATGTGATGATATAACTGAAAAGATCCCTTAAGTGGTCTGTTTAAGGAGATCGTACGACGGTCTAGTTAAAGAGATCATGTGTTGATCTAGTTAAAAAGATCATTCGTTGATCTAGTTAAAAAGATCCTTTGGTGGTCTAGTCAAGTCACTTCATGTTTATTCAATTGATTTTTCCTCTACGCATTATGAAATGAACTGTGCGGACTGTGCAAGGAATTACATAATTATGGATGCATACATAATTATGGAATTCAGTGCACAAAAACCACAACAAGTTTTGTTATGTGTTAAGACTTTTAGTAATGAGAATAACGAAACGGGAACAATGTAGAAAGGAGCATGGTGGATACGCCGCTGGTACTTCCTATATATAAGTGTTCCTTATTACATTGCGAACGTAGCATTATTTAAGTTACTAGAAGTCCTGGACCTTGACCAATGTTATTTTATCTTACAATCTCCGACTCTGATTTTCGAGCACACAAAAGTTTCCTATGATAGTCTTCATAGGAAACGTTCTTTTTTCCGTAGTTCAAAACTCCATGTTTTGTTACTACAAGGACATCACTTTGACGGTTGGCAAATTCTCTAAGAATCCAAACGTGGCCCAAAATTTTACTTGGGGTACGAAGGATTCATTCGAAAGCAAAACAATCACAGTTTCCTTCACAGGTTTCCCCAAAAATTAAATTTCGGAACGAAATTTCCTAAAGTAGGGGAGACTGTGACACCTGTGTCACTACGACCATCATACAAATGCCAAGACAATGAAATATTGTATTTCATACTTGGGATTTGTATAAATATGTGTAGCATTTTCACATATCAATTCTTGTTCGATTTCGAGCTCTAAATCGCTTTCCGGAAAGTTATACGCGAACTGATGCGTAAAAGTGAAAAAGGCTTAACATACCTTAAATAACCTTTACATAACTTAGAAATAAGTTTTGGAAGGTTTGGTTTGTCGAAATCAAGTTTATTCGCTTACAGGGACTAATTTCGACAAACTGCGAAAGTATGCCGATTCGTACTATAACAAACATTCCGGAACATGATCATAAGTTAAACATGACCTAAATATCCTTTACATAGCTTAGAAATAGGCTTTGAGGTGTTTGGTGCGCAAAAATAAACTTTAGATCAAACAGGGACTAAAAGCGTCAAAAAGTGCATAAGTTTGCATTTTCGCGCATGTCTTACGTTCTGAATATATCCGGACATCCAAAAATTTATGTAATCATTAAAATATTTAATTTTAGTGATTGGCATGATAAAATTCCATTCGTCGCGTAATTTGGACCGTTTTTCGCATCCATTCGTGTTTCGTCGTAATTAACCGAACGACGCGATCGTATGGCCAAACGAACCGACACCCGTCATATTTTTGAGCATTTTTCATGTCTCTTATGCTTAGCCATCATTGTAGAGCCTTTAAAATGGCTTAACGGGCTTTAAACGTGTCAGAAATGGCCTTATACATGTGCACGGTCCAAAACTATAACTTTTGAAACTTGTTTGCTGATCTGCACCGGACGCGGGCCGCGTAAGCCTGCCCTGTCTTGTATATGGGGTGCGAGTGACCTGCAGCTCAGCAGAAACTTGTTTACAGCTTGTTAAAGTTGTTCCCTGGGTTTGCAAATGGTTTTAAACATTCTATGGGCTTGTTTAGGGGCGCCCATGGTATTCTAAATCAGGGGGTTCACTTGTACGGCTCAGGTCAAAGCTCGTTTAACAAGGAATGATCTTAACGGTTACCCGAAAACTATATAAACCCACAAGTTTTTCAATCCAAGCTCACACTTTGATCTGATTTCTCTAAGTTAGAGCTTAAAAACCTTCATACCTGAGAAATTTTGGATCAAATCTCCATTGCTTGGACCTCTTGTAAGCTTCTTTCGTTCTTTTATGCATTTTTAAGCGTGAAAGTCAAACAGTGTTTGACTTTCTGCTTTGACCAGTCAATGGTCAACACGAAGTTCGTTTGAACTTCGCAACGTGAGCGTAATCACGATGGTCATAGTCCTTTGTGACTATACCTACTGATTACCACGTTATTTAGGCGTAGTGACGAGTCATAGTTTCGCTCAAAATGCGTATTCTTGCGTATTTTGCAACCAAACTATCCTTGGGTATCAAAACCCTTTGTTTTGATATCAAACTTGTTTTCTAACTTCGTTAAACATGTTTTAACATGTTTAACTCGTCACTTTAGGTTTAGTGCTTATATAGGGCCGTATGATAAGCGGTCTAAACAACCGCTTAGACTTTCGAACCCGACCCGTTTGGTTAATTGTTAGGATCCGATCAAAGATGTTTTGTGACCATAGTTGTATAGGGAATAACCTTCCGAGGTTATACCTTATGGTCACTTCGTTTAAGTAGTTGTATGATAGGTAGTTTATATGCCTTTGGTAATTGACCAAAATGCCCTTTTCGTGCATAATTGGTATTTAAGCATATGTAACCCAAAATTTTGTCACTTAACTGATTATGCAACATATTTAAACATGTTTAGGCATATAATACTTGTCATAGGACTAGTAAGGCATTCCGAACACGCTTTACGCGAACGATGCGTTAAAGTAGCATAAGATACCTAAACAGGTCGTAATGGGTTGTAAGCACTTAGGTTAGGTTTCGATTTAGAATGTAGGCTTTGTTAAACCATATCATATGAGTTCCAACTCTCATTTGGATTATGAAACCTCATCCTATCCGATCTTCCGATTTAGGTCCGGTTTATTAATGTAGTTACCTATATTAGGTGACGATTGATTTCCGTGACCCCTCTAGCTTTGCTTGGTTATTATTCAAGACTTCTAAGAACTCTCAATGTGAGTACATAGTCCCCTCTTTTACTGTTTTCAAATGTTTTGGGGTGAAACTGTAGGATCGGTGACTCGATCAAACGAGACGTTCCGAAGAGCTCTAGAGCAAATCAAAGGCGGAATTCAGTGACTTGATCTTCATTTCAGCTAGATACACACTTAGAAGTAGATTAAATGTCGTTTGTATTGATTTCACAATGGTTTACAGGCTTGGCGACACTTTGGCAGAGCTTCGCTACCGGAATCAGTTAGTTCTAAATGAAAGACCCAAGGCCTCCTATTTATAGAGAACCCAGGTCGCATGAAACAGGTTCACACGGTCTGGCCCAGGTCGCACGACCTGGCCAGTTCGCACGAGATTGTAACTTTGTGGTCCAATATGATATGGTTTTCACAATGTATTCCGAGACACTCGTTCCATATGTGGTTGGTTATCAGGAACAAACTCAGGATCGTCTTACTAGTTGGGAAGCTGGAAGTGATACGAATCTAAGACTTATGTGTTGTCCGCTTTGTTGCTATGATCGTGACTCACGTGACCACCTATTCTTCCAATGTAGTTTTGCATCACAAGTTTGGAATACTGTCAAAACTATGGTTAGCTTGGAGAGTGTTGATGATTCTTGGGTATCCCTTTTTGCATGGATGGAACATACGGCTTCTTCGAAGAAGATGGATGTTATTGTGGGCAAGATTCTAATTGCGGCTATGACGTACTTTATATGGCAAGAAAGAAATAATAGATTATTCTCTCACAATCACAACACGGCTGAAACGGTGACGGAGATGATCAAGAACACGATTATGTTAAAGCTTATGGGGTTCAAGTTCCATGGGAAGGCTTGCCGGAATAGATTGTTAATGGCATGGAAGATTTACTCTGATGACGAGAAAGAAGATCCGGGCTAGAAGTCTAGTTTAATAGTTGCTTGTGTGTTTATGTTTTCTTGGCTGTCTTGTGTGTGGCTGTTCTTCGTTTGTTAGCATTCTGGTTGTTTTGTGTTTTGTTTCCTAGTCTTGGTATGCCAAGTCTAGGAGGTGTGTTAGCTTTGGCACACCATTATACTTATTTGGTTGATTTATAAAATTTACCGGGGTAACCCTTTACCCAAAAAAAAAGAGATTGTCACTTCGTGCGAGGTGACTGTTTCAAGCATGTTTCCCATTTTTCTCGTACTACGTGTCTTGGTCTATCTATTCTATTACAAGACTCGATACAAGACGAAGTCAATAGACATATGCACCAACAAACTCCCCCTTGGATGTTGACGAGTCTTCAGTACAAGTCTTCAGTATGTCAAGTTTTCAGTCTTGATCAGTCTTCACGCTCTTTCCAAAATGTCTTTATCTGTAAGCATCCTTCAATCTCTCTCTTACTCTTTCAGAATCTCAACCTGGCTCTATTCTCTTTAATTCTCTTGATCAGGTCTCTTGATTCTTTAAACTCATCAGCAATCTGAAATCTGGCTCTTATGTCTTCAGACTCCCCCTGACAACAAACTATTTTCCTATTATGATTTCAAAACACTTAAGTTTGTTTTAATCAAAATGGTTTTTCCAGAAAATTAGTTTTGTTGATGATCAAAAATCATGGGGTTTCATCACATTGTTTTCAACCACTTGTAAAAAACTATCACTTTTCCTTTTCTTTAACCACATGTATGAAAGTTAAATCAAGTTCAACTTAATGACCTTGAATAACCACTTGTAGGTTTTTCACAGAAACATTTTTCAAGAATGATGCCGATTCATGCTCCACGATTACCAACTTGGGAGCTCCGGCAAGTCAGGATTTCAATCAAAGAATGCTGACACCCAAGCCTGACCAGCCTTGGGTGCATCCGAGTTATTTTCACTCGGTGTGTAAGTTCTCCTCTTTGATTCATAAAATTCATTTACCCCTTTGGCTTTTCCCTCAACCATCTTACCAAAGATATGTTTCACTTTGCCATTAAACGCCTTTTCGACATCAAATTCTTTCTTTTCAGAATAGAATTGATTCGAAATTTCCACTTTTCCAACTTTTTGTTTAAAATTTTCAGATCGCAATGGTGGAAAGTTTGCGTCATCCATTGGCGGAACTGAATTTTCTCTTTTTAGCTCAACTTGTGGCTCCTCTGACTTTGACGAGTCAGATTCATCGCCAGAAAGTGTGTCTGATTTCTTAACAACCCACTTGTGGTTGTTCAGATTCACTCTTCTTTTGTAAAAAATTGTTGAACTCTCACCAACCTCAAATTTTGAATTTTTGAACACTTTAAATTGTTCGATTGGTGGTTCGTTATCAACCAATTTTTCTTTCAATTTTTCAGAGACTCCCAGTTTTGTTTGAGCTGCCTTTGGACAGTTACAGGCGATGTGACCAACTTCATTGCATCGGTAACAGGTTCTTGTCTCCCTTTTCTGAGCAATATCATTCTTCATTCCCTCTTGCTTCTTAGCAAGGAATTCTTTGGTTATCTGCTTTCTGAATAAGTTCTCTTTTTCTTCTTCAGAAGATATTCCTGATACAAAAACAACATTCGATTTAAAATCTTTAACATATTTTTCATTTTCTTTTGGAATAAAACCTAATCCTTTCTTTTTGAAATTACTGTTATGGTTTGGTTTCTTTCAATAACCCGAACCATAACTGTAACCCTTTTTCTTGTTTAATCGTTGTTGAACTCTTGAAGTGTATTTTTTAGGTTTTTTCAGTAAGATTTACATCTTTTATTTCAGAAATATTAATTTCTGTTAATTTGAAAACCTTTTTAATCATTTCAGTTTTAACACCTCTTATTGGAAATTCTTCATCAGAATATAATTTGTCTGAATCATTCAAAGTATAAGCTACTTTGAATGTTTCGTCATTCAAATTATTTTGTGAGAAAATCTTTATTGTAAACCCTTTTTCCCTTTTCAACTGTTGGATTTGAAGTGTCATACTTTGACTTTGACTCCTCGGTTTCATCTTTATCTAACACCTGATCGACCACTTTCTTTATTAACTCAGACTCATGATCAGTGTCAGACGATGTGAATATGATGTCAATGTTGTCTGGCAATCCATCTGAAGATTCAGATTCCCACTTTAAATTGGTTGCCTTTTTGACTCTTTCTGAATTAGGATTTAATGGAGAATATCCTTCTTCAAGCGGCGGTGGACACTTTGTATAATTGGTACTATGTTTCTTACCGGTATCCTTTACTTCAGATTTCTTTTCTTCAAACGCTTCCATGCCTTCTACTGTAGGATAAATCCTGTCAATCACATAAGAAGCACATGAATAACTTTTCAATAACCTGTTAACCCTCTCAGTTTCTATCCTCTGAGTTTCCAATTTTTGTTCAAGTTCAGCACATTTCTCAATGTACTGATTAATGATTTTCTGCTTCGTCATGAACGCTCCATTGAGTGTCTTCATAGCTATCTCTTATTCATTGCTTGACTTGTTATATTGATTCATAGCTTTGTTTAAAACATCATAAGATTCTTTTAGTCTGTTCATGTTATGAATCAATTTGTTGTTGTGCCTTTTCACAGTATCACAATTCTCACACTTCTCAGACATCCTTTCAGTATCTGCTTCCTTCTCAACCTTGATAGCTGGAGTTTCTTTAACCTGCTTCTTTATCACATGAACATTTTCTTCAGATTTGATCTCTTCCGTTTTACCTGCAAAATACAAATTATCCCTATCAGATGAAAATTTTCTTTTATAATATTCAAGTTTTTGAATTTCTTCACTGTCATCATCACTCTCTTCATCTGATGAGTGATCAAAGATTGGTGCTTTTTCCATTTTTGTGAAAAAGAATTTGCATTCCTAAAAGATTAAAATTGAAATATTTAACAATGATATTTCTTTTTATTGTTCGATCTATTTAGATTATTTGCATTACATCATAATTGACAATTCCATTCGAAAAGAAACAGAAAATTATCTTTTTTATGATAACCAAATGGAGTCTTTACTGTAAAACATGACTCAAATTCAAGTATAAAGATTTGTAATGATTCTTTATGGATTGAATCTTTGGGAAGTTTTGGGAAGTTGGAACGGGTCAGTCTATCTTATTGAGTCACTTGAAGAGGCAGAGTCAAATAGAATTTATTTATTCGTGTGATTTCTGTTAGTTATTTTATTTCTATATTTAGATTTCTGGATATTTCTGTTAGACATTTTTTTGAGATAGAGATTTATAGAAAAAGTTCCATTCATACAAAAAAACGGGGTCTTGCTAATATTTATTCAGAAATTTTTTTTTGATCTTTATTATCTATTTTATTATCTATGTAGATAAGAAAAAATAGAAATGATTGTGTCTCTGTACCGACTGAACCAATGACTATTCATGATTCCACAATTGAATCAATTCCATACTGGTTCCAAATTAGAGGAATGTTATGGTAGAACTTCGTTTAAAACGATGTGGTAGAAAGCAACGTGCGAGTTGAAGGACACGATCCGGTGTGGATTCTTATTCTTACATCCACCATTTTATATAGGAATGAAGGTGCTCTTGGCTCGACGTCGTTTTTCTATTCTACTAGAATCCTTCTTTTTTTTATTGGGTTTTAATGTAAGTATGTAAATAGTTCATGATGGAGCTCGGGTAGAAAGTATTGATGAATTTCTCAGGGGCAACGATATAGGGTTAATGCCAATCAATAAATTGGAACAACTTCGTAAGTATATCTTCGATATAGAAATCGAAAGGATCCGATTCGAGCAAATTTTTCAATTCAAAAAAATTTGTTGGAACGGCTAAAACTTTTTCGATCCACAGTGTATCGCGCACGAATCAACCATCGGTATGATTCTTTGATAGAAAGAAATCACAAAAGGGGTATGTTGCTACCATTTTGAAAGGATTAAGAAGCACCGAAGTAATGTCTAAACCCGATGATTTAAAACCAAGATAAAGGATCCCAGAACAAGGAAACACCACTTCAATTGTCTCACGGATCCAAATAAAGAATCCAAATATATTTGAAATGAGACGAAAAAGGGGGGGGGGGTGTTAAAGACCACTCAAAAAAAGAAAAATCTTAATTTCTTTAAGATATTTGAGAATTTTTGAACTTGAGTTACGAGTACAAATGATTTTTTTCAGGAAGGAAGCTAAATAAAAATGACTATGAGTTAAATTATAGACTAATTTATTTTACGGATTCCTTTCCTATCCTATTTATTCTAATTTTTGTCTATGGATAAAATTAGAATCGTTTTTTATCGAGCCGTACGAGGAGAAAACTTCTTATACGGTTCTAGGGGGGATTCTTTTTTATCTACATCTATCCCGATGAGCCGTCTATCGAATCGTTGCAATTGATGTTCGATCTCGAAGAGAAGGAAGAGATCTTCGGAAAGTGGGTTTTTATGATCCTATCAAGAATCAAACTTATTTAAACGTTCCCGCGATTCTCTATTTCCTTGAAAAGGGCGCTCAGCCTACAGGAACTGTTCAGGATATTTTAAAAAAGGCAGAGGTTTTTAAGGAACTTGGCCCTAATCAAACGAAATTCAATTAAATTAAGGAAATAAAAACTAAGGATAGGATAGTGATTTCTATATCATTTTGGATATATTTTCTATACTATGTTTTTTATTTCCTTCTTTTCTTGCTCTATTCGTATCTATTTATCATTGCTTTTATAGAATCTTTTTCTAACTTTGATGAATCCTTACAAAATAGAAAATGATGGCATTACCTGCAACCTGCAATCGAGTGGTTTTCATTCGAACTCGAATACCAAGTAAGAAAAAAGGAATCGAAGTTCTATATTCGACTTACTTTAGTCGACTTATTCTATATGGATTCAATTCACTATTGATTGCATAAATCCTTTTTCTACTTTTCTTTATTTATTCTCCATCTAAACTAAAATTTTTAGTATATATGCATATGCAGTGCCAATCCAACACAAGTCTTTTTTTTTACTATTATTTCAATTTTAGTTCTTGTATTTTTTCCATCGTATTCTTTTATTAACCTTTATATTGACAATATTGTATCGAACAAATATAATTCATCGTGATAAGCAGCTCTATTTATTTCCGTCCCATAGGTTTTCTTTTTTACCTGTTGATTCAAATGATGGGTTCGTTGGATTAGCTTTGCTCCTCGGATTTTTGATTGAAAAAGTGGATAACATAGAAATAGGGGATGGTCCAGCATTTTTTACATTGATTTCTTTTTTTGATTTGATCGGGAAATTTTTTCTTTTTTCATCTGATTTAGTCATTTTTATGTTCCAAATATATTAGAAAAAAAATTTGTATCTTTTTTTTTATTTCGTAGATGTAGATTAATGCTTTGATTTAATCATTTTGTTTTATTCTGAAGCCTTTTCTGTTAAAACTGGTGCTTCTTCTTTCTTTTTAGGTCAGAATTGCTGAGATTCGTAATATGCAAACGCTATTTCATCTTCAGCAGTTGAATCTTCAAACATTTTAGCAACAAATGCTTTAGTATTTGAAGTTCTGTTAGGATCATAATGATCCCAATTGAAACCTTCAGGAATTCTTTCATCGTCTTGATGAACTAGATAAGCTTTCTTTGATGGCTCTTCGATCAAATCCTTCCTAGCATGTGAAGTTTGTGACGATTGTTGTTGATGCGGAGAAACTTGATGATAAATTGCTTTTCGATGATAATCGTTGTTGCTGAATGGATTTTGAGCTCCACTTGCTTCGCGATTTGTGCATTCTCGCTTAAAGTGCCCCTTTTCCCTGCAACGAAAACAAGTAACTTTAAATTTATCAAAACCTAAAGGTGAAGTTCTAGCATCACGGAAATCATCTCTTCCAGTGATCTGTTTAAACTTCAGCCATACACCACTTTATATCCATTAACTCCATTTCCTTAGCATCAATCTGATCATAATCCTCTTTTGTTAACATAGGATTCTCGATTCTTCCCGCAACCAAACTTTCATACGACTCTAATACGGTCACCAATAAAGACATGTGACCTTTTGCAACCTCTTCCGAGAAATTCTGACCATTCTGAAGATGTAATGCAATGTTGCATTGTAGTACTTGGCTATTACCGGTTGCTGAAAAATTTGGATGAAATGATGGATATGAAGAGAAACCAATTTTGTTGTTTTATCCTTGAGATGACCCTCCAGAAGAACTGTTTGCGTTGAATGCAGTTTCAATCTTTGGTGCAATGTTGGTCTTATCACTTGTGCTTCCTTTGTAGTACAGACCAATATCCTGTTCACCATTAGAATTCTTCATTTTTTCCATCTTCCGTTGTTCCATCTCTTGAACTTCAAGTTTTTCAATAAACTTGCTCAGTGATAGATTCGCAAATTCACCATTATTCTTCAAGATCATAAGAAACGTGCCCCAAACATCTTATGGTAACGCATCGGCCAACTTTTCAACCCATTCTTCTATATCTTTCTTGATATCTAAACGCTTCATGTTAACCACCAAATTGCAATATCTTTCTATAATCGTTTTGGTGTTTTCAGTTTTCAATCCACGAAATAGATCAAATTCTTTCTTCAAAAGAGATTTTTTGTTCTTGATCATGTCTTGACTTCCAACAAACTTCGTTTTTAGTGCTTTCCACATTGAATGTGCACTTCCATTGTGTGGCAATAAAATCAAGATGTCTTCCTTAATGGCTTGTTGCAATATACTGATCATCATCTTTTCACTTTTATATTTCTGTTTCTCTTTATCATCTAAATCTTTGATAGCAACAATATCTCCGTATTCATCAATCGGTCTAACATATCGTTCTTCAATACATTCCCATGCCTCTAAGTGATTCGCTTGAACCCAATTTTCAAAACGTTCCTCCCATCCACTATACTCCTCGATATTCATGAGCTTAGGCGGTTTTTGCATGGTGCCCGTTTCATTCTCTAAGTTCACGTTCTGAGCCATAGTGATCGGTGTAGCAAAAGCGTTGTAAAATTCGTTTTCCATGTTTCGGTATTAAAAGTTCACAAAAACAGATTGTTCAAACGAACTGGTTTTCAAACGATCTGGTCTCAACTCGTACGAACTGGATGATTTCAAATGATCTGATGCAGTTCCAAGCGAGCTGGATCAGTTCAAACGGCCTGGACTATTTTCAAGCGACCAGATACACTTCGTGCGAGCTGATCAACCTTAAACGATCTGAACTGAGTTTCAATTCATGCGAGCTGGTTATACTTTCACACGACTTGGATGATTCTCGAACGAACTGACATGTTTTTCACGTGGTTTGGTAATTTTTATCAAGTTTTAGGTTGATTTTAGGTCTGATTTTTTCAAGGATTGATTAAAACCCAGTTTTACGTGTTATACGTCAAAATCAGGTCATTTTATCCATAAAAACTCGGTTAATTTTGAAGAAACGTGTAGAAAATGAATAGAAGTGAGTAGAAATCAGATGTTTATAACGAAATCAAGCTGAAAAGGTAAGAAATATTCCTCCTATGCTCTGATACCACTTGTAGGATCGGTGACTCGATCAAACGAGACGTTCAGAAGAGCTCTAGAGCAAATCAAAGGCGGAATTCAGTGACTTGATCTTCCTTTCAGCTAGATACACACTTAGAAGTAGATTAAATGTCGTTTGTATTGATTTCACAAACTTTTACAGGCTTGGCGACACTTCGAAAGAGCTTCGCTACCGGAATCAGTTAGTTCTAAATGAAAGACCCAAGTCCTCCTATTTATAGAGAACCCAGGTCACATGAAACAGGTTCACACGGTCTGGCCCGGGTCGCACGACCTGGCCAGTTCGCAAGAGATTGTCACTTCATGCGAGGTGACTGTTTCAAGCATGTTTCCCATTTTTCTCGTACTACGTGTCTTGGTCTATCTATTCTATTACAAGACTCGATACAAGACGAAGTCAACAGACATATGCACCAACAGAAACATGTGTGCTTAATTGTTATTTTCATGATTTCAAAGTATAAATTGATTATACATGCTAGTACTTATCTTTTGCAAACTAAATGATTATCTATGGTTTAAATACTAATTTTTCAAAGATTATAAAATTAATTGTTTGGTTGTACTTATTTTATACATTCAACATGTGACAACCCGTGATTTACGGCACCTAATTTCGTGATTAGCAGATGATTAACGCAATAATAATTAGTGTTTACAGAGCAAATTAACTTAATTAGGCCTTTGGAGTGCCCAGGAACGTTTATCCGACTTTACAGTGCGCGAACGGTGGTTTACAGAGAAGCCTGTGAAACGTTAAACGACAACGAACTGATACCGTACAAAATGCTGACAATGCCGAAAAGTATGAATGTTACACGAGTATTTTATGTCTATGAAATAAATTTTGTGAATTTATTGGACTTCCGTGCGACACAAATGCAACATGAACTAAAAACGCGATAGCAGGAAACGCATCGGCAACAAAACGGAAGCAACGGAGACGCCTGTCACCTTCGAAACTTACTTTTTACGTTGTGTTTAGCTCCGTAATTAATTTTAGTGACCACAGTCGAAACCGGATCGAAAAACGGATTAAAGGCAGCACCGATGGAATTCTTCGCGATTATTATCGTAATCAATGAACGGGCAACGACTACAGACCGTATTTTTGTGTATTTTAATTTTTGACATTAAACGAAGTTCGGGTTTTGACAACGGGTCTCGTAGGAATTACGGGCCACTTACTCACGAGATGGACTTGTGGGCCCTAGGCCCAAGCCCAACACCCACAAGCCTAAACCTGTACATACTATATTAGATGTTTTCATACAAAATCTGTACAAAATCTTACAAGATTTTATAAAATATTACCAAAATCTATACTAAATCTTATCATAAGATTTTGTCTCAAAATCTCACCAAAATTTTAACTAGATCTTTATAAGATCTAGACCCATACTTCATCTCTTTAATAGACCTCTCTCTCTCTCTCTCTCTCTCTCTGATTATACACGCACACATACAGGCAAGATTTAAAAGGAGTTCTTTGAAAACCTTATCTTCTCAAGTCCCTGCCCTCTTCTCCCTCTCGTTCTCTAACCGGCGGCCAGAGTTAATCCGACCGGTGCCGGCTGTGTTCCAGCTAACCACCACACACACCCCCATCACTCCCTCGTTCCCTCTCCCACCTCCTTTTCTCCGGAGACAAACCAACCACCACCACTTTCAGGTGGCGGCGTGTGGCGGCGACACGAACAGAAACGGGAGAGAGAGTGAGAGGAGAGAGAGACGGACCGAGAAGAGAAAGAGTGACGGATCGAGAAGAAGGAGAGAAAGAACGGCGGAGAAGGGCGGCGCCGCCGCTCATGGCGGCGACAGTAGCGGCGCGGTGGTGGTGAGCTCCGACGAGACTTCTCCGGTAAACCCCCCCCCCTCTTATTCTCTTTCCTGATTTTGGTCGGACCGGCTCCGGCCGTGTTCCTGTTGATAATGATGATATGTTTTGTTGATTAAGGAGATCGATGATGATGATGAGGTTGTCGGTTTGAGTTTGGTTCGGGTATAGTTTCGAGTTCAGGTTCGGCTCACTCAACAAGTCAGTAGATTCGGTTACGAGTATCTTTCGGGTCAGATTTGGATACGGTCAAATCTGGTCAAAGGCGGTCAACAAAGTCAACAGTGCGGTTCGGGGGCTACGGGTCAGCTTCAGTTTTGGCTCGGTCAACTCGGGTCAAACCCGGTTGACTCAGTCAACTCAACAAGTCAAACCGAGTCAACTTAGTTGACTCGGTCAACTCAGTCAAGCGACTCGACAGAAGGACTAGGTAAAATTAACGGCACGTTTATTTTGTTATCTTTATTATTATGATTCATTACGTGATAAACGAGCTCGAAACGATCTATTTATAGTTTACGTTTTTTTTTGGAAATATTTAGCAAATTTGATATATTATGATTGATTGTTGATTGGTTTTTGAAAAATAACGACAACATGTGTTGTCGGGGGCGTCCAAAAACAGAGGAAACTCTGCCCGTTTTTCGAGAAAATCCGTAAAATAACTACGTTTTGTTATAAAACAAACTATCGGATTTAAGTAACTATTTATAAAAGTGAATACAACTATGAAATTATGTACGACAACAACTTACTACTCACGAAAACGACGATTCGAAAATTACTTACAACAAATAAATATAGTTATTATATTTATTTTTAGACTTCGAAAATTCGACGAATTCTTTTATGAAACTAAATGTAATTTACTTCAAACGGCAAACAAAAACGACGATTCTTTTATAAAATGCATATAACTTATCTATTTATTTAGAACATCGTACAACATGAATTCGTTTTTACAAAATAAATATAGTTTGTATATTTATTTCAAACTTCGAACAACTCGATGATACTTTCGCAAAATAAATATAACTTTTTATATTTATTACAAACGCCGAAACGGCATATACGTATATTTTTGGCAAATATACACAAGACGTGATATATATAATACAAGTTATTATATATTACTTTCATACGAAACGCGATATATGATTCGAGTTTGTTATATGATATTTTCATAGAAATATTCTTTTATACACGTATGACTACTCGAGACGGCTAACACACTTACAACGATATATTTATATATTTTTATATAAATATTTATTCATTTTAAGTCTCTCGGAAACTACGTCTTTTTCAAGACTTATTAAATTGCTACTGACATTAAACGAGACTTAACACGTATGACTTAATCTTTTCCATTAAGTTAACAATTTACCGTCAAATTGTTCGGTCAACGATTCGGTAGAGCTCGGTGACACGTAGTTTAGTTACCGCTTTCGGTTAGAAACTTATAAGATATTTCGTGTTAGGAATACTGTAGAATGCACGCTAGCAAGTCAAGTCCTGGAAACGACATCATCGAAGTCGTAATTAGCTAGCTTTGCACAGGGAATATTCAGGTGAGTTCATAACCCCTACTTTTTACTATTTTACATTTTTGTAAATGTTTTCGGGGTGGAAAGACATGCACGTTTTGCAAAAACATACAAAGTTTTGAACAAACGCAAAACTCGTATTTCTAAATCATATTACGAAGGGATTTCGAGAAACTCAAATGGTTTATGAAAAGCTTATGTTTTATACCGGTTTTCAAACAAGCGTATCTTTCAGAATATGCATACCCACGAATTCTAGTTTTTTTAAACTACGGGTAAATACAAGAACCACTCTTGGTGAGAACGAGTACCAAGTATGATGCGTTTTGAGGAAGGCTCAGTCTTAGAGACTGAGGGAGGATCAGTCTTAGAGACTGGGGTAAAATACATGTACAATGATTACAGACATTTTTATACATGGTATGGTTAGCGTAAGGAGGGTTAGAATGCACAGATCATGTGAGTGGGTAGGCGCAACTTGGGATCATTAATCCTCATTGTAGGACCGAGGGACAGGAGCGGTAGATCTATCTGGGTGTAGCGAGCCCAGCCCCCAGGCCAAACAGAATGGACCTCGGGGTGACTTTGTGCCCGACGCATAAATTTGCTAGGTTTGAGTCTTCCTAGTTGCACTTCACACATATCAATGGCTTTGCAAATCATTGGTGATCTCTTTATTTCATTATTTGCTACATACCAGGGACATTTTATACTTACGGAAAATACTTGTTCATACAAATTAAATACCATGTTTTATACAAAATTCAAAGCACAGGATCATGCGGGTATGGGGTCAAAGTCAGGGTGGGCATTGACGGTTATGCGAACATTACAAATACATGGTTTTTATGAACATACTGTGTTACAAACACAAGGTTTCCATATAACTTGGCAAGAAAATGACTTTTGATTCGTTTTCTCAATACTATTTCTAAAACCGGTTATTCCAAAGATTTATTTCAAATCTTTCACAACTCAAAAGATTGATTTCAAATCTTTCATAACTCAAAAGATTTATTTCAAATCTTTTACAAACAAACTATGAACTCGCTCAACTTTATGTTGATTTTTCGCATGTTTCTTTCTCAGGTTACAGTTCTAAGACAAGGCACGGTTGGAATAGGAGAACCATTGGAGACTCGAGTACTTAGTGGGCGTTCAATTTCTAGAAAGTCTTTGCTTATTTGCTTCCGCTGTGCAATGAAGATACCAGTCCAGTCACGCCAGCTCTGATAATTTCGGGGTGTGACACAACAAACCGATTGGTAGTATGATATAGCGCTATAGGACTAGACACCCCATTCCTGTTGTATGGAATGTCAGAAACCAAATTTTATCCAAATAGAGATTGCCTTTATGGTATTTCTATAGTATCTAAGGTGTAGTTTGATACACTAAGGTTTGAATGAATCTTAAATCACATTTTCTTTGTATATTTTGATATGTTTCCAAAGTATAGTTTGATATGCTCCTATATGTTGTTTACCAGAGTATAATTTGATATACTATGTACAAATCCAACATATATTTTGTTATTTACTAAAGTATAGTTGATATGTTATTTTCAAACCAAAACGTAGTTGATATGTTATTTTCAAACCAAAACATAGTTGATATGTTATTTACAAAACCAAAGTATAAAATGATATACTACCGATATTTTCATTCTTAAACCAAAGTATACTTATGATGTACTATCAAAAACTATTATTTTAACAACTAAAGTATATTTGATATACTATCTGTTTAACTATTTGGGAACTGAAATATATTTTAATAAATTACTTATCCGACTTTCTTAAAACCAAGGTATATTTTTTATGTATACTACAAACCTTTTTATCAAAACATTGTTTTATAAACAACATATTTTATACAAACTCATTTTACTTGGTTATCTATTTATCTATGCATTATTCTTTTATATCATCTAATTTCATATCGATTTTTGGTATGATTTATAAAAGAAAACATTTTACAAGGTTCATGACTAATTTTTGTTAAACATATTCTTTAAACTTATAATTTATGAATCCTGAATTAAATAAAACATATGTATCTCACATGCATTTTTTATGCTGACGCACCTATTTTTACATATGTTTCAGGTGCTGCTATGTGATGATTGTTGATGCATGCTACACATAGGATGGACTTGTGCCTTAGCGACTTTAAAAACTTGAAAGACAATATTTGTATTTATCTGATTTGTAATAAAACAATAAGTTCAATAATTCAATAAAACGAAACTATTTAATCCATGGTTGTGAAATAATGATTCTGTTACGACACTCCCCGATGTTTCCGCCATGATTTGTTGTTTTACGTGGTCGGGGTGTGACACTTTTGATCCGTCTCAACCCGTTAAGGTAGTTTAAGCCACTTTAACGCGTCCTTTGCGTAAAACTAAGGTCGGATGGTTATCTATGTCCTATGCTTAGTCTTACATGCCCAACTATGTTTAAATATATTACTAAATCAGCTTAGATGTCAAAAACTTGATCACATATACAAAATATGAATTTATGCTCAAAAAGGGCATTTTGGTCATTTTCAATGGGCATATTAACGACTTAATGAATAACTAACCAACCTAGGTTATCATAAGGTATAACCTTTGTAGGTTATTCCCTATGCAACTATGATCACTAAATAAGCTTGGTTGGATCCTAATGATCGACCAAACGGGCCGGGTTCGAAAGTCTAAGCGGTTGTCGAGACCGCTTAACTTACGACCCTAAACAAGCACTAAACTAATAGTGACGAGTTAAACATGTTAAAACATGTTTAACTAAGTTAGAAAACTGATTTGGTATCAAAACAAATTGTTTTGATACCTAAAAGTAGTTTCGTCGCAAAATGCGCGTAAATACGCATTTTGACAGAAACTTTGACCCGTCACTACGCCTAGTCAACGTGGTAATCAGTAGGTATAATTGCTAAGGATTATAACCATCGTGATTACAATCACGTTGCAAAGTTTAATTGAACTTTGATTTGACCAATTGATGGTCAAAACCGAAAGTCAAACTGTTTGACTTTCAGCTCTAAATGGCTGAAAACAATAACTAAACCATGAAAGAACACCTACAAGGCTCTATGGCTGAAAGATTAGACTAAGAGAACTCAGGTAGGTGGCTCCCAATGATGGAAATCCTCCACTTAGAGTTCAAAGATGGAAATGAGCAATGAACAAAGTGAAATGGAGGGGTATTTATAGTTGTGGAGGACTTGTAGGATCATTCCATGTGGATATGTATTCCCAAGCAATGAATCATGGCCATATAAGTGTTAAAGATAGCTAATATGCTTGTAAAGGTGTTAACTTGGAGCCCAAAACAAGAAAAATTGCATAAAAGGCCCTCAAGAACAAGCTGGGAAGCTGCTGCGAACCTTCTATCGCTGGAACTCTCTCATATCCCGCATAGAATATGGGTCTTGCCTTCGCGCCAGGCGATAGCTTGCAGAACAGAAGTTTACAAGTTTGGCAGAACAGGCCCCTGAAGCTCAAAACTTGATTTTTTGACGCGTTTAATCCCCGTTAACCCATTTTCAAGGCTCTACAATGAAGTTAAAGTATAGGGGACTTGAAATATACTTGAACATATCATGGATGTTGGTTCGTTTGGTCGTACAATCGCGTTATTCGGTTAATTACGACGAAACTCAAACGGATGCGAAAACGATCCAAATTAAGCGACGAATGATATTTTTGCATTCCCATCACTAAAATAAAATATTTTCGTGACTACAAAATTTTTGGATGTCCGGATGTGGTCAGAACGTAAGATATGCGCGTAAATGCAAACTTACGCCGTTTTTGACACTTTTAGTCCCTGTTTGATCAAATAAGCATATTTTCGCATACCGAACCACTCAGAGCTTATTTCTAAGCTATGTTAAGGTTATTTATGATATTTTTAGCTTAGGATCATGTTCTGAAATGTACGTTGCCATACGAAATGGCAGACTTTTACAGTTTGACGCAAATAGTCCCTGTGAGCGAATAAACTTGTTTTTGCCATACCAAACCCTTTAAAACTTATTTCTAAGTTATGTAAAGGTTATTTAAGGTATGTTAAGCTTATTTCACTGTTCCGGAGTGTTTTTCGTGTTAAACTGATTACGTTTACGCATCAGTTTGCATATAACTTCCAGAAAGAGATATAGAGTTTAAAATCGATCAAAAATCAAAACGTGTAAAATGTCAAACATAAATAAACAAATATTGGGATCAAATCACATTGTTTTATTGATATTTGAATTGTTCGGAGTTGTACAATGATTACACAAGCATAGATGTCACAGTCTCCCATACTTTAGGAAATTTTGTCCCGAAATTTATTTAGAGGAAACTTGTGAGAATAGATGAGGATATTTCGCTTTCATTTGATCTTCACATTCCAAAGTAAATTCTTGGCCACGTTTAGATTCCCAGTGAAATTTGCCAATAGGTATGCGCTTGCGTTTGAGCTTTTTGACTTCACGGTCCATGATTTCCACAGGTTTCTCAACGAAATGCATCGTGTCATCAACACGAATTTCATCAAGTGGTATGTGGAGGTTCTCATCAGCTAAACACTTTTTGAGATTGGACACATTGAAAGTTGGATGAACATTTCCAAGTTCAGGAGGTAGCTCTAGTCTGTAGGCTACTTTTCCGATTCTTTCAACGATCTTGAATGGTCCAACATAGCGTGGTGCAAGTTTTTCTTTATTTCAAAATCTAATCACACCTTTCCAAGGGGATACCTAGAGTAGGACATGATCACCGACTTGAAATTCTGAGGGCTTGCGTCGTCGATCTGCATAACTCTTTTGACGGCTTCTAGCTGTCTGTAGGTTATTACGAATCTTCTTGACTTTATCTGTAGTCTCAAGAATGAGTTCAGGTCCAGTAAGCTGAGCTTCACCTATCTCATTCTAGCAGACCGGTGAATGACATTTTCGACCGTATAAAGCCTCGAAAGGAGCCATGTTGATGCTAGAGTGATAACTATTATTGTATGAGAATTCGATCAATGGTAGATGCGAATCCCAACTACCTCCAAAATCAATCACACAAGCTCTAAGCATATCCTCCAGTATCTGGATTATTCTTTCAGATTGACCATTCGTTTACGGATGATAAGCTGTGCTCAAATTAAGTTGGGTTCCCATGACAGATTGCATGGTTCTCCAAAAGTGAGACGAGAATCGAGCATCTCTGTCGGATATAATGTTCAAAGGAACACCATGTCGGGATACAATCTCATCCACATAGATTTTAGCAAGTTTGTCAGCAAATAGATCCTCACGGATCGGCAAGAAATGTGCTGTCTTTGTAAGACGATCAACAACTACCCAAATGGTGTCATGACCTCTTTTAGTTCACGGCATTATGGTAATAAGATCCATAGAAATATTTTCCCATTTCCAAACTGGTATCTCTGGTTGCTCCAATAATCCAAAGGGATGTTAATGTTCTGCCTTAACCTTGAGACAAGTAAGGCATTTGGAAACATATAAGGCAATGTCTTTCTTCATACTCGGCCACCAATACTGGGTTCGAAGATCCTTATACATTTTATTTGCACCAGGATGAATAGAATAACGAGACTTATGAGCTTCATCCATTATCAAGGTGCGGAGATTGTCTTGACTTGGGACCCACAAGTGGTCTATGAAATAGTATAACCCATTGTCTTTCAGTTCAAGATCAGGCTTAAAATGATATGGTAATTCCTTACCCATCAAGTCTTGTGTAACACAAGTATGTTGAGCCTGAGAAATGTGGGTTTGAATATCAGATCGAACTTGAACACAGTCTAGCTTGACACGCTCTTTACGACTCAATGCATCAGCCACGACATTCGCTTTACCAGGATGGTAGCGAATTTCGTAATCGTAGTCATTCAGAAGCTCAACCCAATGTCGTTGCCTCATGTTAAGTTCTTTCTGATTGAAAATATGCTGAAGACTTTTGTGGTCAGTGAACACAACACACTTTGTACCGTACAGGTAGTGTCTCTAGATTTTGAGAGCAAAAACTACTTCACCCAATTCAAGATCATGAGTTGTGTAGTTTTTCTCGTGTACCTTCAACTGTCTGGATGCATAAGATATGACTTTGTTTCTTTGCATAAGAACACAGCCAAGGCCTAAATTGGATGCATCACAGTATACGACAAAGTCGTCGTTTCCCTCAGGTAAAGTTAAGATAGGTGCATTGCAGAGTTTCTGTTTCAAGGTCTGAAAAGCTTCTTCCTATTTGGATCCCCACTCAAAAGATTTGTTCTTCTGAGTTAAAGCAGTGAGAGGAACCGCGATCTTGGAGAAGTTTTCAATGAAACGGCGGTAATAACCCGCTAGACCAAGAAATGAACGAACCTCGGTAGGAGTAGTAGGTGTATCCCAATCCTTAATTGCACTGATTTTGGCGGGATCTACATAAATACCTTGTTCATTAACGATGTGTCCCAAAAATTGAACTTCCTTAAGCCAGAATTCACACTTGGAGAATTTGGCGAAAAGCTGTTCTTTCTTTAGGAGCTCCATTGTAAGACGGAGATGTTGTTCATGAACAGCTCGTGTCTTGGAATTGATCAGAATGTCATCAATGAAAACAATGATGAACTTATCCAAATAAGGTTTACAGGCCCTATTCATCAGGACCATGAAAACAGCAGGAGCATTAGTTAGACCAAAGGGCATAACAGTAAACTCATAGTGACCGTATCTTGTACGAAAAGTTGTCTTGGGAATATCTTCTTCAAGCACACGAAGTTGATGATACCCGGAATGTAGATCAATCTTTGAAAAGCAAGTAGCACCCTGTAGATAATCAAAGAGATCATCAATGTGAGGTAGGGGATATCGATTCTTGATAGTAAGCTTGTTGAGCTCACGATAATCGATACACATTCGGAAAGACCCATCTTTCTTTTTCACGAATAGGACAGGAGCGCCCCAAGGTGAAAAGCTCAGACGAATGAATCCTTTATCAGAAAGCTCCTGAAGCTGTTTAGATAACTCTTGCATCTCAGACAGTGCAAGACGGTAAGGTGATTTAGCAATAGGGTTAGCACCAGGTACATGATCGATACGGAACTCAACTTGGTGTACAGGGGTTAAACCAGGTAAATCTTCAGGAAATACCTCAGGATAATCCCGAACAACAGGGATATCTCTAATATTCTTACCTTTGCCTTTCTCCTCTACGACATGTGCCAAGAAGGCGACATATTTCTTTCGTATGTATTTTTGGGCTTGGGTACAAGACATGAGTTTAAGAGTACTAACGGGTTTCTCCCCACGAACTTCTAAGATCTCATCAGTCGAAAGCGGTATACGGACAATCTCCAAAAAAAAACTACCTCGACGTGGTATTTGGCTAACCAATCCATTCTTACTATTACATCGAAGTTCCCAAGTTGCATCGGCGTGAGGTCAATAGGAAAAAGATGGTTGTTAAGGTTCAACTGGAAATTTCGAAGAACATAATTAAGTACAACAGGTTCACCACTAGCTACCTCTACTGTCAAGGGCTTTCCTAGTTTTGTTCTAGTTATCGAAAGCAAAGGCTCAAAAGCTAAGAACACAAAAATCTTATTGGCACCCGAATCAAAAAGAACAGAAGCAGGTTGGTTATTAAGAAAGAACGTACCGTTCACCACTTCGTTATCTGCACGTGCCTCATTTGCATTCAAATTAAAAGCTCGACCACGAGCCTGTGCCTGATTTACATTTGCCAGCTTCGGGCAATTGTTCCTGTAGTGGGTCAGATCCCCACAATTGTAACACGAACCAGGCAGGTAGTGAGGTCGTGTAGGCTGTTGGGCAGGGTGTTGTGTAGGATTTTGTGCTGCCTGATTTTGGTTAGGAGCAAAGCGGTAGGTATTTGCAAGATGACCAGACTTACCACAGTTTGTGCGGATGCGGCATTGCACATGCGGTTGGTGGTGACTGTTACATTTGTTGCACAGAGGTGCATTACCAGCGTACTGCCTCTTGGCAGCAGGTTGTGAAGGCTGATTTTGTGCTGCCTGGTTTGTCTAAGTAGTAACGATGAAATTGTTGGAAGCCTTACGCTTCCTAGATTTCTTTGAGGACTTAGCCTTTTTACCCTTTTGTTCCTTGGTGTTATCAGACTGATTCTGCTTCTTGTCACCCTTCCTGTGGAGTTTACCCTTCTTGACTTGAGAGTCAATTAGGGTTGCAGCTAGCTTAATGGCCTGTCGGACGGTAGTAGGGTTGCTGCCAGTGATAATATCCTGAACAGGATCTGGCAAACCGTCTATGTATTTCTCAATTTCCTTGTCCAAAGGCGTGACCATTGTAGGACAGAGCAAGCTCCACTCCTCATATCTATCAGTATAAGCCCGGTGTTCACCAGTGTCTTGCTTAAGTTCATGGAACTCATTTTCTAAAGCCCTCTGCTCGTGACGAGGGCAGAACTCTCTTATCATAAGAGCTCTAAGTTCCTCCCAAGTTTGACCCAAAGCAACATCAGCACCTTGATCTCTCATTAACCCATTCCACCACGTGAGAGCCCTCTTTTGGAATAGGCTAGAAGCAAACTCGACCTTACGGTTGTTAGGACACTTTACATGGCGAAAGGTGCTCTCAAGACTCTCAAACCAGTGGAGAAGCCCAGTTGCTCCTTCAGAACCACTAAACTTGAGTGGTTTAGCCGAGTTAAAACTTTTGAAATTGCACAGAGCAGGTGCATTATTGTTATTGTTGGCTTGGTTAATTTGAGTGATGAGATTTGGTAGCATAGCAGCCATCTGCTGTGCTATAATAGTTTCCAGTTCGGCATCGGGTTGTTGAACGTTTCGTCGAGGAGGCATTCTAAAAGAGGAAACATGAGAGAAAACGAGTGAGATGATGTGATGAAAAATGAGATATCATAAATATCGACAAGAAGTAAGGATGGTGGTCATTTGTTCGTTACCTCATAACAAACAGACGACACACAGTGACAAATCAAAGTAAATGAGTCATAATAATGTATCGTGAAGACATGCTTTAGCCTATAAGTGGACACTCACCCCAAGAGTTCCCAGGTAAGAGTGACTGGTCCGATACTTCAGATTTGTACGAACACTCTAGCCTTAGACAGAAAACTCAGGGTACAGGCATCCACCCTTACAGATTGCACGTGTTCACATTATTTAGGACCAAACTTTGACGAGATTTTGAAAATTTAGAAGGCACGAGGCCAAAAGAAATCATCCAAGGATAGATGATTGATTTCAAAATCATTTTGGAAAATTGGTGTTCATGTTTTGGTAATCACCTAAGGATAGGTGATGTGTATTGTTTTAAGATCTAAACACAAGATAACTTGTGTTAGGGTCCTAGAAAGGTTATAATCTAAGTCAAAGCATTACTAATAACCTAATTCCCTATAACCATGAGATCTGATACCAACTCTTCTGTCACACCCCGACCGCGTAAAACAACAAACCGCGGCGGAAACGTCGGGGAGTGGAGCGAAAAAATTATTGTTTCACATCCATGTTAATTAATTTTTTGTATTATTAAGTAAAGTGTTTACACTGTCTTGTAATTAATAAAAACATAACATAACTAAACTGTCTTTTTAAGTCACTAAGGCCCAAGTCCGCCTAAGTGTAGCACAATCAACATCAAACATTAGCACCTGAAACACATGTGAAAATAAGCACGTTAGCATAAAAATTCCTGTGAGATACATAGGTTTTTGTTGATGAAGGATTCATGACTTGTAGTTAAAAGAAATGTTTAACAAAGGTAGTCATTGTGACAACTGTGCCTCCGTGACCATTAAACAAATACCAAACCAATGAAATATTGTATTTCATACTTGGGATTTGTACAAATATGTGTATCATTTGCACATATCAATTCTTGTTCGATTTCGGGCTCTAAATCGCTTTTTGGAAGGTTATACGCGCACTGATGCGTAAATATAACCAGTTTAATGCAACGAACACTCTGGAATAGTGAAATAGGCTTAACATACCTTAAATAACCTTTACATAACTTATAAATAAGTTTTGGATGGTTTGGTATGCCAAAATCAAGTTAATTCGCTTACACGGACTAAATTTGACAAACTGCGAAAGTATGCCAATTTGAACTGTAACAGACATTCTGGAACATGACCATAAGTTAAACATACCCTAAATATCCTTTACATAGCTTAGAAATAGGCTTTGAGGGGTTCGGTGTGCTAAAATAAACTTTTGGCTCATTCAGGGACTAAAAGCGTCAAAAAGTGCACAAGTTTGCACTTTCGCGCATAACTTACGTTCTGAATACATCCGGACATCCAAAAAATTATGTAAGCACTAAAATATTTTATTTTAGTGTTTGGCATGAGAAAAATCCATTCTTCACGCAATTTGGATCGTTTTTCGCGCTTGTGCGCATTCCGTCGTAATTAAGCGAACATCGCGATCGTACGGCCAAACGAACCGACATCCGAGATATTTTTGAGTACATTTTAAGTTCCCTATACTTTAACTTCATTTTAGAGCTTTGAAATGGGGTTAACGGGCCTTAAACATGTCGAAAATAGCTCAAAACACCAACAGGGACCAAAACTGTCAATTTGCCAAAGTTGCTGGCTTACGGACCGTAAGCCACCACCCTTACGGTCCGTAAGGCATCCCCAGAACATCAGAATGTGGTTAACAGCTGTTTACAGCTGTTAAGCACCCATAAACTCAATTCCACATGTTGATACCTGATCATGGGGGGCCATTTTGAAGTACCTTAGTGTTACAACAAGTGTAGGGACAAGATCAAAGCACGGTATTCGAGGAACGATCCTAAAGGTGGTCCAAATCCTATAAATACCCCTTTGATTCACAACTCAAAACCCACACCTTTGAAATCTGAATTTGCTCTCTAAGTTGTTGTGTTTAACACTTCATACCTGAGAGTATTCGGATTCAAAACTTCCGTTCTTGGACCCTTTGTAAGTGTTCATTCGTTCTTTTTATTCTTTTAGCGTTAAAGTCAAACTTTGTTTAACTTTCTGCATTGACCAGTTTATGGTCAACGCGAAGTTCGTTTGAACTTCATAACGTGAGCGTAATCACGATGGTTATAGTCCCTAGTGACTATACCTACTGATTACCACGTTATATAGTCTCAGTGACGAGTGGTAGTTTCAGCCAAAATGTGCATTCTTGCGTATTTTGTAACCAAACTACTCTTAGGTATCAAAACCGTTTGTTTTGATACCAAACCTGTTTTCTAAACTTAGTTAAGCATGTTTTAACATGCTTAGCTCGTCACTTGTAGTTTTGTGCTTGTCTAGGGTCGTAAAGGTAAGCGATCTAAACAATCGCTTATACTTTCGAACCCGACCCGTTTGGTCGATCATTAGGATCCGACCAAACATATTAGGTGACCATAGTTGTATAGGGAATAACCTTCCGAGGTTATACCTTATGGTCACATCGTTTGAGTAGTTGTATGATAGGTAGTATATATGCCTTAGGTAAATTACCAAAATGCCCTTTTTACGCCAAAATTCATTTTAAGCATATGTAACATAACTTTTGATATCTAAACTGATTTGGAAACAATATTAGACATGTTAAGCCATATTTTACTTGTCATAGGACTAGTTAGGCGGTCCGAACGCGTTTCACGTGAACGACGCGTTAAAGTAGCATAAGCTACCTAAACGGGTCGTGATGGGTCGTAAGCACTTAGGTTAGGTTTCATTTTAGTATGTAGGCTTTGTTAAACCATATTACATGAGTTTTCATGCTCATTTGGTTTACGAACCTTCATTCTATCCGATCCTCCGATATAGGTCCGTTTATTAATGTAGATACCTATATTAGGTGCCGTTTGATATTCGTGATCTTCTAGCTTTGGTTGGTGGATATCTAAAGTCTATTGAGCAATCTCAAGTGAGTACATAGACCCCTCTTTTACTATTTTCAAACTATTTTGGGGTGAAACACATGTGCCTACTTGTTACTTTCATGCTTTCCATGTTTTCACATCATATACTTGCTATGTTCATTAGTACATTTATAGTACATGATTTACATTACATTTCATGCTATGTATGTCCATTGTGTGCATACTTAGTACATTGTTTTACATTACAATTTGTTGCATATGCTCATCTAGCATATGAACACATTATATTACATTATGTGAACCATTTGTATCTATTGAACCATGTGAACCATTTGACAATAGACATTTGACTATACCTAAACATTTCTACAATTGTTAAACATTACATCTTGATGGTTTGGTTTGAGTAAGTGATTTAAGTAACGAGGCGTGTGTAATATAATACAAGCATGGTGGATACGCCACTGGTACTTCCTATATATAAGTGTTTGTATGGTATAACATATCGTAGCGTTATTTGAATCATTTCAATTTGAGACATATAACATTTTATACAAATAGCATACTTTTCACAAGACATTGTTTTACAAACAACTTATCTTATACAAACTCATTTTACTTGGTTATTCATTTAATCTTACATTACTCTTTTACATATCATCTACTTTATTATCACTTTTCAAATTATTTACAAGACAAAGCAAATTACAAGGTCCATGGCTAAATTTTATTAAACATTTTCTTAAACTTAAGTCATGAATCTTATTTTCACAAAACCTATGTATCTCACAGGCATTTTTATGCTGACGTACCTATTTTCACATGTGTTTTCAGGAATTGATGCATAGGATTGATCAAGATACACCTAGGCAGACTTGTGCCTTAGTGACTTAAAACAAAGCAAGAACTAGTTAATTTGTGTTATGTACTCTTTGTTTCTTGTTTAAAACGATGTAAACTCTCTTGTTTGATTAATAAAACGAAACTTTAATTGCCATGGATTTGGAACAATTAATTCTGTTACAACACTCCCCGACGTTTCCGCCACGTTTTGTTGTTTTACGTGGTCGGGGTGTGACAGTCATGAACCTTATAAAACTATTTTCTTTTAAAAAATCATATGAAAATCAAAGTGAAAATCAGATGACAATAAAAGAAAATGCATGGTTAAATAAATAACCAAGTAGAAATGAATTTGTGTAAAACGTGTCGTTTGTAAAACAATGTCTTGTAAAAATATGTTATTTGTACAAAAATGTGTCATGTCTTTTTTTCTATCGAAGTGATTCAGATAACGCTGCAATATGTAATATCATAAAAGCACTTATATATAGGAAGTACCAGCGGCGTATCCACCATGCTTTTATCATATTACACACGCCTCGTTATATAAATCACTTATCAATAATCACCAAAAATGTCTTGTTTAAACCAATGTCAAAGTGTTTATATGTAAACCATGTCCAATGTCAAATGTAAACTATGTCATGTATAATCAAATGTAATGTATGGCAAGTAAAACGTATTTACTCAACCCATATGTATAATGTCAATGTGTAACCATATGTCATGTATGGTGAATAAAAAGTGTTTACTCAACCCCATATGTAAATGTACAAAAAATGTCTTTGAATAAACTTAAGTTTGAAACAAAAGTTATGTTTTGCAGAAAACAATGCTTTATGATTACAAACATTTATGCAGTAATGTTTATCGCATACATTCAAGCCTTGAGACTGTCGGACAAACCCTTAACAAGTTAGAGGTTTATCAAATATGTTTTCGGATTCTTTCATTCCCTACCTCCAAACAAACCTAGGAAGCCGGCAACGGGATTTGCAAGTCCTATGGCACCATTACATAGTACTGAGCGGCGTGATCAATGTTAATGAATGTATTATTGTCCCGTTAAACATACCAAATGTCATAACCAATGTAAGCATGTCATGTGAAAACCATGTACTAAGTGTGCTAAGTTAACACATCAAGTAGAAATGTTCATGAAATCAATGTGCTAGCATGCTCAGTAAACATACATAGAAGAAATGTAATCTAAATCAACGTGTCTATATGCTGAGTAAACATATGCAACAAATTGTCTGTGAAAACAATGTGCTAGCATGCTCAGTCAACATACATAGCAAAACATAAATGAAATCATGTACTATATGTGTACTAGGTGAACATAGCATGTATATGTCATGAAAAGCAATGAAAACACGAAAGTAACAAGTAGGCACATGTGTGTCACCCCAAAATATTTGAAAGCAGTAAAAGAGGGGAACTATGTACTCACTTGGAATTGCTTATTATTCTTGGAATTAAGACCAAATAAAGCTTCAAGAATCACGGAATCAAACGACACCTAATATAGGTAACTACGTTAATAATCGGATCCTAAATCGGGAGATAGCATAGAATGAAGTTCTATAAATCAAATGAGTATTGGAACTCATATGGCATGATTTAATAGACTTAACATTCTGATTTGAAAGTTATCCTAAGTGCTTTTGACCCATCTCGACCTGCTAAGGTAGTTTATGCCACTTTAACGCGTCGTTTGTGTAAAACTAAGGTCGGATGGTTATCTATGTCCTATGCCAAGTCTTACATGCCCAATTATCTTTAAATATATTACTAAATCAGTTTAGATGTCAGAAACTTGATCACATATGCAAAACATGAATTTATGCTCAAAAGGGCATTTTCGTCATTTTCAATGGGCATATTAACGACTTAATGAATAACTAACCAACCTAGGTGATCATAAGGTATAACCTCAGTAGGTTATTCCCTATGCAACTATGATCACTAAAAAAGCTTGGTCGGATCCTAATGATCGATCAAACAGGTTGGGTTTGAAAGTCTAAGCGGTTGTCGAGACCGCTTAACTTACGACCCTAAACAAGCACTAAACTAATAGTGATGAGTTAAACATGTTAAAACATGTTTAACTATGTTAGAAAACTGATTTGGTATCAAAACAAAGTGTGTTGATACCTAAAAGTAGTTCAGTCGCAAATTGCGCGTAAATACACATTTTGACCGAAACTTTGACTCGTCGCTACTCCTAGTCAACGTGGTAATCAGAAGGTATAATCGCTAGGGATTATAACCATCGTGATTACAATCACGTTGCAAAGTTCAATTAAACTTTGATTTGACCAATTGATAGTCAAAACCAAAAGTCAAACTGTTAGTCAAACTGTTTGACTTTCAGCTCTAAATGGCTGAAAATAATACTAAGCCATGAAAGAACACTTACAAGGCTCTATGGCTGAAAGATTAGACTAAGAGAACTCAGGTAGGTGGCTCCCAATGATGGAAATCCTCCACTTAGAGTTCAAAGATGGAAATGAGCAATGAACATCGTGAAATGGAGGGGTATTTATAGTTGTGGAGGGCTTGTAGGACCACTCCATGTGGATATGTATTGCCCAAGCAATGAATCATGGCCATACAAGTGTTAAAGACAGCTAATATGCTTGTAAAGGTGTTAACTTGGACCCCAAAACAAGAAAAATTGCATAAAAGGCCCTCAAGAACAATTTGGGAAGCTGCTGTGAACATTCTGTCGCTGGCACTCTCTCACGCCCCGCGTAGAATATGGGTCTGGCCTTCGCGCCAGGCGAGAGCTTGCAGAACAGAAGTTTACAAGTTTGGCAGAACAGGCCCCTAAAGCTCAAAACTTGATTTTTGACGCGTTTAAGCACCGTTAACCCATTTTCAAGGCTCTACAATGAAGTTAAAGTATAGGGGACTTGAAATATACTTGAAAATATCATGGATGTCGGTTCGTTTGGTCGTACGATCGCGTTATTCGGTTAATTACGACGAAACTCGAACGGATGCGAAAACGATCCAAATTAAGCGACGAATGGTATTTTTGCATTCCCATCACTAAAATAAAATATTTTAGTGACTACAAATATTTTTGGATGTCCGGATGTGGTCAGTACGTAAGATATGCGCTTAAATGCAAACTTACGCCGTTTTTGACACTTTTAGTTCTTGTTTGATCAAATAAGCATATTTTCGCATACCGAACCACTCAGAGCTTAGTTCTAAGCTATGTTAAGGTTATTTATGGTATGTTTAGCTTATGATCATGTTCCGGAATGTATCTTGCCATACGAAACGACAGACTTTTGCAGTTTGACGCAAATAGTCCCTGTGAGCGAATAAACTTGTTTTTGCCATACCAAACCCTTTAAAACTTATTTCTAAGTTATGTAAAGGTTATTTAAGGTATGTTAAGATTATGTCACTGTTCCGGAGTGTTTTTCGCATTAAACTGATTACGTTTACGCATCAGTTTGCGTATAACTTTCCAGAAAGCGATATAGAGTTTAAAATCGATCAAAAATCAAAACGTGCAAAATGTCAAACATAAATAAACAAATATTGGGATCAAATAACATTGTTTTATTGATATTTGAATTGTTCGGAGTTGTGCAATGAATACACAAGCACATATGTCACAGTTTATAGATTAGGGATTCAAGCGGTTTGTTACTTCTCCCGAGGCGTACAGTACCGCCCACTCGTGAAATATTACTAAGCTTGAAATAGGTTCTCGCAGGATCTATACACTGAACGAAACATAAAATTACCCAACCACCCTTCTAACCCTCCTTCCAAGTAGTTAATGTGCTTTATATAGACCGTAAAGACACAAATATGTGAATCAACAACATATAAAGAATGGTTAAATAAATTCTCCTTCAATATAAAGAAAATAGTTATTAAAGTCATTAATACATACCCAAATAAAAAGGAGCCAAAGATTGGAAATCAAAAGGTAATACATAAAAGATTTGTCTTCACCAAGTGATGTAATAGTTTAGCCAAGCATGGCCTTTGTTTGACAAGAACTCTTATGATCGATTTTGGATCCCGAGACTACTACACACTCTAAATGATGGAAGATGGATGATGGTGGTGGGTGTTGGTGATGTAGTGGTGGTGGAGTGGTGGCAAGTGTGAGAGGAGTGGTTTGCCAAGGGATAGATTAGAATTGAACCAAGCACCCCTATTTATAGCTGAGGTCAGATGATTAACACGGCCCGTGCCTGACTGGCACGGCCTTGTGGCCATCCTTCTCTCTCTTCCTTATTAACTGCAGTGTCAGGTCTTGTACTAACATGGCCCCGTGCAGCAACGGCAAGGCCCGTGGCCATTGTACTTGCTGTACTATCTCAGATTCTGTGAAGCTTAGAATTGACCCTGTAAATTAAAAAGGAACAAAGAAACAAGATTTTACAACATTAGTACTGAAAAAGGGTTGGTTTTTTACGCCGTATTTGATATAATTTATATGTTGTATTTTACGTACATCAAATACCCCTACACTTGAATCTTTGCTTGTCCTCAAGCAAAACTCTATAATGTGGCTTACACACCCAAACGGAATAGGTAGAATAGAAGGTTTTGGGCTTATCTTTAGAGTGTCGGGAATCCAAGTTCTAATTTTATTTTGTTTTTATTTTATTTACAATCTTATTCGTTATGATTTATTTAAACAAAAATTAAGAAAAATTATTTGTTTTGGGCATAACATGCCTTTATAAAATTCCATTTAGTTATATACAAATTTACATACCTCACAAGTGGTGACTTAACACTCCGCCAAAGTTGAGTAAGTGAAAAAGCTCGTGCCCGGTTTGGAACTTACGCCTACTATAGGCTTGACAAACAATCAAACCTCCTCCTTTTTGACATTTAATCCTTGTAAATATCAAAAGAGCTTTAAAGGGTAGGTTGTGGTTTGGTTAGGTGTGTTTGGTAAAAATGGCAAAAGGCGTAAAAAGTATCAGTTTTTCCATTGCTTTGCGGCTTAGCAAAAAATACTTTGGTTTTTTTTTTTGCTAACGTTGAAACTGAGCCATACTTGTAATTTTGTAACCGATATTTTTACAAAAATAAAAGGTGAAATTAAAAAGGTTTGCGGATGTGGGTGTTTTTGCAAAAATATGTACTTTTACGGTATAGAAATGAAAGGGTTAAGGCTCAAAGGAGTTTATCTAGGGGGATGTTTTTGGTAAAGAAAAGAAAAATAAAGGTTTTGAAGTGAAAAATGGGTTTGATCCTAATGCCTCCATCATTTACTTGCTTGGATTTGTGTCGGTAAGGACTTGGGATGTATTGTTTTGGCAAGGTCTAGATTTGCGAGAACCAAACGGGCTATTCACACAAAAAACAAAAATTGAGCAATTAGTATAGATATGTATTTACATGCTCGGTAAAGGCTCAAAACTCACTTTTGTGGGAAAAATGGGTTATAGTCTAAAAATGTATATATAATCAAATTTTACAAAGATTTGTTATGCCCGTTTTTATAATTTTCTTAATTGGTTCTTTTTATCACGACCCTATCAGGTGTAAAATAGTAAAAACATGTTTTTTAGAACTTATTTTACCCAACTAAACCAAGATAAGTCAAAGAAAATAAAAAAACTTTGAAAAAGTTTGGGGTGATTAGCGGTTTTTCAAGGCGACTTTTGTGTAAGGATTGTTTTTAGGACAAACGATTCAAGGTTTTATCATCCCCCCACACTTAAATTACACATTGACTTCAATGTGTCCCCAATATGATTTATTTTAGTTAAATGTGTAAAAATTGTGTGAGAATAGCAATTTTTTTGGTTACTGGCACTTGTAGCACGGGGGCGTGCTATGGGGACACGGCCTCGTGTCCAAAGTGCCAGTAACAATTTTGAACAGAAGACTTACAATATGGTGGACACGGTGCCGTGCTGGATGAGCACGGCCCGTGCCACCTTCTCGGTAGAAAATTTTTGGACATCAGACAGTTGAGCACGGGGTCATGCCTAGTGGGCACGGCCCCGTGCTGCAGTCACTGGTTTGCAATTTTTGAGGTGGGAGGCTCTGGTTTACGTGCATGGGTTCCATTTTTCATCGTCCATTTGGCGTTTTCAATTCCGTTCACACATTTATTGAAACCATCAACAACCATACTTCCATTTCATTAGAATAAAAGACAACTACAAGAAAACAAAATTTACAATCCTAAATTAACCTAAGCTAGATAGATTCTTGAGGAATGCCTCCACGAGATCTTTATTTAAAAACCCTATTGCTACTTTCCGAGATATAAGAATGTTAGTCATTGGAGGACTTGAGCTATTTCCAGAAGCACCCAATTAGAGGTCATTGAGTATTTCCTCTATCTCCCTTGGAAGGAAGATGTAAGGCTCCTCGTCGACCTCCTCTTGAGGTAGGGGAGCTAGATTTACCGGAATCTCAAAGGCGATATTGAGAGGGGGAGGTTCCGGGATCTCGTCATCCCATCCGGTGGGTTGAATGAACTTGTTTGCAAGGTTCCAGTCTTCTTGAGGCCAGATCAGTTCCATTGGAGGCATAACCGAGATGTTCAACCTTTGGTGTAAAAGGTTGATCTCCCTAAAGCAATCATCCAGGCCCATGGAGAGATAGTTCACCCGGTCGATTAGAACCTCTTCCACCGCGGTCATTTGCTCAAGAGATTCCCTTAAAGCACTCACGTATCTAACGAGAGTAGCCTCAAGGGAGAGTCTCCTCCCTTGGCGGTTATTCCTTGAGCTATTTGATAAAGTCCCGCTCTGTTGGCTCGACATTCTGTGAAAGATGACAAACTATTGGCCAATGTAATCCTTCCTTGAAGAACAGATGATACAAAAGCCAAAACTGGTTCTGAATAGTTGATCCACATTAAGTAGCGTTTGAACATAATTCCCTCCAATGGAAGTGGCTTCTAACACTAATGATTCTAAAGACTGTTGTGCACAAAGACTGTTATACCAAAGCCCTGTTGATGTCAAAGTGTTGTTGAAGACAAAGTACTGCTAGAATCAAAGGCCTGATCAACCTAAGAGGAAAGCACTACTCAGCACCATTAGTGTTTAATCATCAACAACGGATACCTCCATCAGTGTTTTATTTAATCAATGTAATAGTGTCTGTAGCATCAGTGTTTAGAGTTTGTTATGATAGTAAGATGTCACTCTCTAGGTGATGTCAGCAAAGATGCTTAGTGGCTAGGCTTTGTACTATAAATAGACAGTGCATGTACTGTTCTATTCAGCTCTTTTGCATTCACACTCATCTTGTACGAACAACCATAGTGAGCTCAGGCTGAGTGGGAGTTAGTGTTCATGCATGCATAAGTTAAATCTTTTTAATATTTCAATCTTTTGACTAATGAAGGCATTGCATGATGAAAGCTAATCTTTCCTTGATTGTGTTACAAATTTTTTCATTCATTTTCGCTGCAAGTATTCTCTGATTTACCTTCTTTCATTTACCATCTTAATTAAAACAACACAATCAAGTCAAACTCAGATCCTAACAATTGGTATCAGAGCATAGGACAGTCAAATTCGATCTAACAATTAATTTGACATAAAAGTTCAGCTCAATTTCATCGATACTAAGTTGTTCATATCAGTTGAAAAACATAGTACAAGTGTAATCACATTTAAAGTTGATTATTCAAAATCTTCTGTAAAACAACCAAGATGTCTTCACAATCACAGGAACTTCACAACACCGAAACACTCTTCAAGCGACCTATGCTTGTCAGATCTGAATACAATATCTGGCAACGTAGGATGGGCCATGTATTATGTGACACCCGGCTTTTCAGGCCGTACCGTACAATTGTAACACGTGTTGTGAATAGATAAAAGGTTGTATTTTGACTGATTATGATGTTTATATGTGGAATTTAATGAGTTGGTAAAAATAAACTTTGATAAAAATTATGTTGGTAACGGTAAGATAAACGCTTATCGCGTAACGGTTAAAATGCGAAACGAACGTCGGTGACCACCTGATCAGTGTTAAAATCCTAAAAATAGTCTGTTATGATTAGAATAATAATTTTAATCCTATTCATGAGGAAAAATAAATTAAAATGCTTAGAAACTCTATTTTTCGAGTTTAAGCGCGTACCGCGCGATGCAGTGCGTGTACCGACAAAATACTGTAACACAGCTTGTCAAGGCAAATGATAATCATTTTAGTAATAATTTGATGAGTTTATCACTTTAGAATGATAAAAATAAATAAAAACGCATAAATCCCTATTTTTGCTATTTTAAGCGCGTACCGCGCAGCACAGCGCGCATACTGCCAAATACCGGCAACGTAGCCAGTCCAGGCAAACAAAATATTGTTCAGTAATATTTTGATGAGTTTATTTTTATATAGTGTTAAAAATAACTTAAAACGCACAAAAACGGGATTAAAACTCTAGATAAAATACCCGATATCCAGTATAATACCAGTTTTTTGCCAAAATTTAGATATATATGTATATGTATACATATAAATCGTGTGGGATGTGTGAGGAAGGAAAAATGGCAGCCATGCAATAATGTTCTCTTTCCTCTCTCATGCCCCTATTGGTCAAGATTGGAGGTGCATGATGACTGTGTATCTCAAATCTTTCAATATCTTCCTTAAACCTAGAAAACTCATTCTCAAACAATCAAACTCCCTCTCTCTCTTAACAAATAAGCCGAACACTCCTAAACACATCTTCATTTCGAAAATTTTCACTTGTTCATGAAGATCAAAGTTCATTCCAAGAAGGTTTCAAGGTGTTTTGAAGATCCGAAAGTGCTTTCTTGGTGAAACAAGCTCCATATCATCAAAAATCTTGTCAAAACCCACTAAAATCTTGAAAGGTATAAACTTTTTTTTTAAAACCATGTTCTTGATTTTTAGAGATGATGATGTTGGAAGTTTCTCTTGAATCTTGGAAAATTAATCACAAACTTGAAAACAATAACAAATGGGTTTTTAAAGAAAATAAAAATGGATGTATTTGTATATGTATGTATAGCCATGAGTGTGTGTATACATGTGTATTTAAGTTGAGTTTTGATTTTGATTGATTCTTGTTTGATTTAATTATTGAAAGTAAAATGCATGCCTGATTAAGTGATGATTTGGTAGGAAGTTCTATGAATAAAGAATGTTAAGAAAGTAAATTTTTGAAACCATATACACATATGTATATGGCCGTGTATGTATGTATATATATACAAATGCATGAGAATTTTTTATGATTAAAAGTTTTAGATGTGTAAGAATGTGCATGACTTGTACTTATGATGAATGATTTGGATGATAATCATGTGTAGAATATGATTGTTCTTGAATACTTGAACATGATTTAAATATAAGTTGAATATATATTTTAGTACATATAAAATGATGATGATGTATTATGAATGCATTAGATGCATTTACTTGAACAAGCATGATGATATGTGATCAAAAAAAGGTGATTTGAGTATGATTTAGTTAAAATCAGTTATGAGCAGATTATAAACACTAAAATAAAGTTATTTTAAAGTTTTTAGTGACATATAAATTTGTCATAATGTTTGCTAGCTTTGCATGTTGTACTTGGTGCATTAAAAGTTGTAAAATACGTGAAATCGCATGATTTATGTGACTTACACAAAAACTGCACTAATCTGATCATAACCATTATTTTAATCAGTAAATAACATTTATTTTGTTAAAATATCAAGTCGTTTCGAGTTGGGATGATTATAGTAAAGTTTAATGTAAAACAATGCGTTAAAACGGCTAAAAATCGGCTTTTCGAGTGATTTTTGTAAAACTGATTTAGATCAGTAAATAAACTGATGTTTTTAGTTTGAAAATAATTATTTTAACTAAATTTAGTTTACTTGGTGTTTGGTTGGTCATACGTGACTTCCGACGCCCGAAATCGTTACTGAATCGCTAAAATACGCATTTTTCGATGAACACTAGTATGGGTAAATATTGAGTGAACCTTATGTGATAAAATGTGATTTAAACATGTAAATGTGATAATAACTTTTTGAGAAAATCTCAAAGTTATGTGACAATTCTAAGAAAACAGAGAAACTTAGGATTTTTGTGATGTTATATTGATTTAAAATCGTTCCTATATACATATTAGGACGTGTAGAAATCAATCTCTGGGATTGCGCTATTTAAAAATACGCACCCAAAGGTGAGTGTCACTAAACCCCTCTCTTTACTATTTTATATATATATTTTGGGGGTAGGACACGCTAAAAAGGGTTTATTAATGTTTTTGGAAATAAAACATACCTTTTGATATAAATTATATATTTTCATTGAAAATATGTGGATGTCTGGGAATTGTATAAATATATTTCGGGATGAAATGGTTTTGGAGAATAAATACGTTTCTGGTGGAAACGGGATTATGCACGGTGTTTGGGGGAAAACGACCGTGTAGTTAGTACGGTGTTTCCGAAGAGAAACAAACAGTAAAGTTGGGACGAATGCCGGCCTGATCTCAAGGGAGGGGATCAGGGGATTCGTACAACATCGTGTATTAAATTGTCATATTAGTAGGATATATATATTGTACGTGAGGCAGACATCATATTGTTCTTCGAGAAAGAACCCTGCGCCCATGATGTCGATTAATCATTTAAGTAGTGTACGCGAGGAATTGTTGGTAGATCTATCGGGTTGACAACCCCGTCATGACCGGTCGCCCCGGGTCAAGTCAAGCGATGAATTTTGATTCTGTTTATTGTCGAGCATTGATTATCCCTGCATGGTTAATATATAGTTCATATCGTCTAGCTAACTTTACGAGTCCGAAAATTGACGCAATAATTTGATATACAAAACATGGGTAGTAACAATATTGTTGGTTTCATGAAACTGTGACGGAAGGCCCATGGATTTTATTAAGGAAGTAAAACGGACTTTCAAAATTATAAGGATGTTTTCAAATAAACACCTAAACAGAAAGTTTTCCTTGGAATAAAATTGTTTGTAAGTGAATATGTGAACTCACCTTCCTTTCTGTTGACACTTTATTTTAACGTGTTCTACAGGTACTTGAGTTCGGCTTCGGGAATTATGGCGTATCTTGTGGATGTTGATGCATGTTTGATTTGATAATGTTTTGGACAAACTTTTAAAAACTATTTGGGACCAATGTAATAAGATCCATAAGGATCAAAACAATTTAACTACGGTTTGATTGTCACAGACTTTAAGACTATGTGTTTTAAAATCTATGTTTAAATTAAGTTAAAATGTCCAACATTACGATGCATCGTTCAGCAAGATACAAATGGGCACCAGCTTCCGTCACCACTACGTTTTATATTCCGCTGTGACATTTTTGGGGTGTGACATATTAGCACAATAAAACACTGGCTGCTGGAAGTCTGTCATCTTTGGACCTCACCTTCCAATGGTGCCAAGCATAGAAGATCCCAAGGTCCAAGTACCTAAAAGCCTTGAAAATTACTCAGATCGGGATTTTAAAATAATTGAATTAGATGCAAAGGCTTTTAGTATTGTGGCCTCAGCTCCACCAAATGACATATACGCTGGCCTGTTACATTGTAACAGTACTAAAGAGCTCTAGGATGCACTGAAAGAGCAGTTTGGTGGGACAGAAGAGGTTATAGAAAACAACAGGGAGGTTTTAAACCAACAATACGAAACGTTATGTTATGTTAAAAGAGAGTCACTGACCCAACAGTTTGAACGATTTAGTTGTCTCATTAGTGAACTTAAACTGGTTAATGTTGAATTTGCAAAGTCCACTTTAAATAGTAGGTTTCTTAGATCATTACCAGATAAGTGGGACATTATAGCTTTTTTGACCAGAAATTCTGTGGGATTCATAGAGTTAAGTCTGACCCAACTTCATGGTAGGCTTCTCACCTATGAGAGAGAGCTGAACCGGAAAAAGAAGTTGCAGGAATGTGGAAAAGTTGCTGATGATTACACTTTTGGTAACACAACACTTTTGGGTCAAGAAGAGTCTGGTGGTAGTAAGGACCAGAGTTATGATCATTACATTGACATAACTGCAGGTGGAGCCTTCAACTCTGAGCCTTACTCACCAAATTATGCTTTCACAGCTAATGGGGAAAACCAGATCTTTGACAACTTATCCTTTGAACTCAATGTCCTCCAACATTTTGATCCCACTGATCTGGAAGAGATGGACATTTTGCACCAATTGGCCTTGTTAAGTGTAAGAACTAGCAAGTTTTACAAAAGAACAGGTAGAAAGTTTCCAGGATTGCATGGGAATTTAATAGTGGGGCTGGATAAGTCCAAAATTAAGTGCAACAAGTGTAGCAGGCTTGGCCACTTTTCTAGGGAATGTAGAAGTCAAAACAATGGTCCAATCATTACTTACCCTAGCCCAAGACCTCAAAACACACAAAGCACTCTACACTATTCCCAAGATACCCCTGCTCCTCATATGTAAAACACTGCCCATTTTGCACATCCTGTAAACACTATTCCAGTGCAATATGTTCAAACCACTATTGCACAAATCTAGTATGTCCAAGCCCCTGTCTCTCAGGTCCAAGTGCAACAACCTATACCGCAACAAACTGCATAAACATCTGTGAAAACTTTTCAAACCACAAGTTTGTTCTCAAACAACATTACATAATATAGTTTTAACAGATCGATTTTTTGCATTCCATCTTTCGCACAAGGGCGGGAGATGTGAACCAAATCCCCCATAAGGATGACATCGCTTTCTTGACATGCTCGTTCTTGTTTTCATGAATTGCAAGGTTCAACTAGTTGCCTTAAATACATGTAAGTTTGAAAAGTCAACATAAAGTTGGTGAATTCATGTGTTTATTTGCTTTGTAACAAATGAATCTCAAAAACATTTGAAAAAACTTGTATTGAAAACTGGTATCTGAAAGCTTCTATAAATTAGAGGATCATTAATGTTTTGCAAGGACATTGATATGTGTTGGGATTGAACCCTACCAAAGGAACAGATAATTAAAGCCAAAACTGGATCAGAGCAGTGGATCCAGAATAAGCAGATATTATATATACAACTCTCTCCCCTTGAAAGTGGTTTCAACATCTGCTGACCTCCTATCTACTGATCGTACAAACTGCTGACCCACAAACTGATGATCTAGTAAAAGACTGATGGAAGACTAAAGCTCTGCTGCTCAATCTACTGCCTTGAGTCAAGCTCTGCTGATCATGACAAGTACTGCTGGGTTCACATCAGTGGAAGGATGCAGCAGTAGTTTAGATGTCTTTATGTATTGAAATGTAATAACACTAGTTAGCATAACAGAGGTTGTATAGATCAGAGGTTAGAGTTTGTTAGGAGGTTAGATGTCATTTTCATGGTGAAGTCAGCTTAGATGCTTCAGTGGTTTGCTCATGCCTATAAATTGAACAGTAACATGCACTGTTCTATTTAGCTCTTCGCAACATCTTCGTCCTGCACGAACAAACACTGTGAGCTCAGGTTGAGGGGGAGTTTGTATTCATACATTGTACTGTAATTGTTGTTGAAATTAAATTCAATCTTTCGGTTCTTTGTGGAAAATGTTTGATTAAAGCAATTCTCTCGTTTGATTGTGTGCAAAGTTTGTTTCCATCTTAATTCCGCTGCACAACTCATCCATGTTCATCTTAATTCAAACGTAAAACATAATCAAAACCAAACTCAGATCCTAACAATTGGTATCAGAGCCTGGACAGTCAAATTTGATTTAACAATCATTTTGACGTAAATAGTTCAACTCATAAAAGTTGATACTGATAGTTTGTTCGTTTGTGTTGAAAAACAGAGCAAGGTTTAATCACCATCAAAGTTGATTAATCAGTGCCTGTAAAACAACCAGGATGACGTCACAATCACAAGATGATAAGAATAACATTGGCTCGCTTTTCAAACCACCCATGCTTAAACGTAATGAATACAACATCTGGGAGAGAAGGATGGGTCACATCCTTGCTCAACAGAACACTGGATGTTGGAGGTCTGTTGTTTTTGGTCCCCATGTTCCTATGGTGCCAAGTGCTGAGGATGCAAAGAAGTTCGTTACTAAACCAACTGAAAACTATACTGAAACTGATTTTCAAAAGTTCGAACTCGATGCCAAAGCATTTAGCATCATAGCATCTGCATTACCAAATGAGATCTATGCTGGGCTGTTACATTGTAACAGTGCCAAAGAGCTATGGGATGCGTTGAAGGAACAGTTTGGGGGAACTGAAGAAGTTATTGAAAACAATAGGGAAATTCTAAATCAGCAGTATGAAACCTTCTGTCACATTAAGGGTGAATCATTGACCCAACAGTTTGAACGTTTTAGTTGTCTCATCAGTGAGCTAAGGCTTGTTAAAGTTGAAATTCCAAAATCAACACAAAATAGTAGGTTTCTTAGATCACTACCTGATAAATGGGACATAATTGCATTTGTGACTAGAAACTCTGTTGAATTCAAAGATCTGACCCAGACCCAACTTCATGGTAGACTCCTGACATATGAAAGGGAGTTAAACCAGAAAAAGAAGTTGCAAGAGTCTGGCAAAGTTGCTGATGATTATTCATTTGGCAACACAGCTCTTTTTGGTCAGGAAAAATCTGGTAGCAGTAGTAAGGATCAGGGTTATGATCACTTTATTGATATAACTGCTGGTGGAAATTTCAACAACCCTGATTCTCACTCTACCAATTATGCTTTTACTGCAAATTGTGAAAACCAGATGTCAGATAATTTGTGCTTTGAACTCAATGATTTGCAACACTTTGATCCCACTGACTTAGAAGAGATGGACATTTTGCATCAATTGGCTTTGCTTAGTGTAAGAACAAGCAAATTCTACAAAAGAACAGGGAGAAAATTCCCAGGGTTACATGGGAATTTAAGGGTGGGGTTGGATAAACCAAAAATTAAGTGCTACAAGTGCAATAGGCTAGGGCACTTTGCTAGGGAATGCAGAAGTCAAAACACTAGTCCAATAATCACTCATCCCAGCTCAAACCCTAGACTGCAAAATCAAAGCACTGTGCACTATACCCAATATACCCCTGCAGCCCATGTTAACACTGCTCGCTATGCTGCTACCTCTGTGCCTGTGCATTATGTCCAAACCACTGTTCCACAGATTCAGTATGTTCAAACCCCTTTCCCTCAGGCACAAGTGCAAACTGTTGCACCTCAAACAGCTGCTCCAGCAGTGGTGCAACCAGATCAACAAAGCTTTTTCACTCAAGGCTTTGTTGACTGGAGCAACATGCCTGATGAGCTTGGTGATGAAAATTTTGCACTCTATGCTTTTAATGAACCTTCTAATGATGAATTTTGTTTGATGGCATTAGAGTCAATACCAGAGGGGGTAGAAACTGAAGGTGAACAGCTAAGTGCTGAAACAGGGGATGAGGTGACTGAAGCAGTGGTTACTGCAGTTGCTGGTGAACTGCTGCTAGGAGAAAATTCAGAAACCCTGTTTGAACCACTGACAGACCCCTGGTCCAAAGAAGACAAGGAAGAAGAGGAATAAAAGAGAGCAGGTAAGAAAGAAGTAAGAGCTGATGATGAAGAAAATCATCAATGTGATTGTGCCATGATGGCTGCTGCCATGGTATCACCTCAAGTTCTTGAAAAATTATGTTCAGACAAGTGCATTATTGCATTTGCTAACATCAAAGAGGTAAATGAGAACCTTAGGGATAAAATCTTAACTGATGAAGTCAAATTTGAAAAGTCATTAAAAGAGCTTAGAAACAAATTCGCTAAAAAGGATAAAGAGGTCGGCAGTCTCAAAGAAGAGCAAAGCATAACCAAAACTCAACTCCAGACTATGGTAGAAAAATACCAAGTTTGCAAAAAGGAGTTAGAGTCCACCTAAATCACATGTGAGAGATGGGTGGAATCTTGCAAAGGGTATGAGGTTATGCTTGAGAAACAGATTAAGAGCAATGTGAAATTTGGTGTTGGTTATAGAAAATATGATGATGAAAACACTACTTTTGAAAAATCTGTTCAAACCACTGAAGTAACAACTGAAGTCATTCCAGCCAACAATAATGGCCAAGAGGTTAAAATAACCGACAAACTTGGTAACAAAATCACTTTGGAAAGATCTGTGGGATCCTCAACTTTTGTGGAAATTGAGAAAAATACCAATTTAAACCCACATGGTCTAATGAGTGTGACATTCTTGAAAATTCAAGCCCATGGACATTACAACCACTGATGGTGTCATAGCTCCAAAAGCAAAAGTCATCCCTCTCAAGGACATCCCAGCAGAGGTTAAAAACTCTGTTGCAAAGGAGTCTGAAAAGAGAAAGAGGAGAGAAAAGATCAAAAACTTGTATTGTGAATTTTGTGAAAAAAAGAATCATCTAACAAAAGATTGTTTCCATTTAAAAGCTTATGATTTAAACAAAACAAGTGTCATTGTTCCTGCTGAAACCTGTACCATCTGTGGTAAAACTAACCACAAAACTCAAGCATGTATGTATCTCAAAAACTTTGATGTGAAAAAGAATGTATACACTGCTAAAACATCCTTGAGTCTATCAACATCATCTGTCAAATTCACCAAGAACCAACCATTGTTTCTGCCAGTTCAAACAGCTATCACAAAACAGCTGAACCAAACATCTGTCAAAAGAGATGTTCAGGTTACTGATGCACCCCCTGCCAATCAATACAGAAGAGGTAAGGGACAACCATCTTACCAAAGGATTCCACACGTTTATGAGACCTACAAAAGGCCCTCTAAATCCAAAGTGAACAGGCATCCTTTTGGGTACCAACAGGTGATTGGGCAAAACCCACAACAGTGGTTAGAAAGAAACAGTCCTAAAACTGTCCAAACCCCTGACCTAACCACTGTCCATCAATCTGCATCCATCCCAGACACTGTTGAGACCCCATCCAAAGCCTTATTGGCTTTGGAATCTCTAATGAACTAATCCTTTTACTTCATGTGCAAGGAGCTTCTGTATGCTTAGATAGCCTTTGGTATGTAGATAGTGGAGGCTCTAGGCACATGACAGGATGTAAATCCCTACTCAAAGATTTCAAAATTCATGGAGGGGATGATATATCCTTTGGGAATAATAGTAAAGGGAAAGTTCTGGGGTCTGGTACAGTACAGTCTGGAAATGTAAAATTTGAAAATGTCAATCTGATAGACAATCTGAAATTCAACCTCCTGAGTGTTTCACAAATGAGTGATAAGGGGTATGGGTCATTCTTCACAAAGGAATGTTGTAGGATGGTTGGACCAGAAATGATTGAAAAGATTGAAGCAATAATCAAAGCTGAAAAGACAAAACTAGTTGCTCAAAGAAGTGGCAATGTTTATGTTGTTGATATGTCAAAAGAGTGTCCCAGAACTGATGCCTGTCTGTTCTCAACTGCCTCTAACAAAGAGACAGAACTTTGGCACAGAAGACTGGGGCACACAAATCTCAAGACAATCACTGAAATTTCAAAAAATGGCCTTGTAAGAGGCTTACCACAAAAATTGTTTTCATGTCTTGAGCATTGTGTTTCCTGTTTAAAAGGAAAACAACATAAAAGCTCTCTTAAGTCCATTGAAGAGTCCAAAACAACCCAGTGTTTGCAAATGCTGCACATGGATTTGTTTGGCCCAGTTCAAGTCATGAGTCTCAAAAAGAAGAGATATTGTTTGGTTATTAATGATGACTTCTCTAGGTTTACATGGACTTTCTTTTTACACTCAAAAGATGAGACTGCAGGCATTTTCCAAGACTTTGTGACACAGGTTGAAAAGCAATTTGACCTTCTAGTAAAAGTCTTCAGGAGTGACAATGGCACAGAATTCAAAAATAAGGAGTTGGATGCCTTCTGTGTGAAGAAAGGGATTGTAAGGCAGTACATCATCCCTAGAACACCAGAGCAAAATGGGGTAGTTGAAAGAAAGAACAGAACTTTGATTGAGGCTGCCAGAACCATGCTTGCTGATTCAGGTTTGCCATTAACTTTTTGGGCAGAGGCAGTAAACACTGCCTGCTATGTCCAAAACAGAGTTTTAATAAACCACAGGCACAAAAAGATTGCTTATGAAATTCTGTATAAAATCAAACCACTGGTCTCATACTTCAAAGTATTTGGCTGTCCATGCTTTATTTTTAATTTAGAAGATTCCATCTCAAAATTTGCAGCCCAAGTAGATTGTGGTTATCACTTGGGATACTCAACCACTGCCAAGGCCTACAAAGTGTTTAATACACGGACCAAAGCAGTGGACTAGACTTTAAATGTAAAGTTCAATGAACTTTCATCAATGAAAATCCCAGCAAATCCTACTGATTTGTTTGATCTTGATATATTTACTTTTGAAAATACTGCTGTCAAGACTAACAGTGCAGGTCCATTAGAGGATTCAACACCAGACTATGGGTATGAGATCATCATTCCTCAACAAAACTCTGTTTCAATGGGAAAAGCATCAGTTGTACAAAACAACTGTCAAAGCTCAACCACAGCTACCTCAACAGTTGTTGACCAAAGTAGCCCCTTAACCACTGCTTCCACATCATCAAGCACTATTTATAAAAGTCCTCAACCAGTGGATCAAAGTCAGCATGTGTCCACACCATTACCTCCTATTCCACCACCTTTTGAAGCCACTGCTGGATCATCAAAGTCACCAGTAGTGGTTAGCTTAGATGATACACATCTGCAGCCCTCACCAACAAATGCCATCATACCATACCAAGGAGATTTAATCTTCTTGAGATCTCATCCACCTGACCAAATCATTGGCAACATCAATGAAGGGGTGCTCACAAGAAGCCAAACCCAAAACATTTGTCTTTTTGCTGGCTTTCTATCACTCCATCAGCTAGTCAAGTACCAAGAGGCACTGAAAGACAATAGCTGGGTAGAAGCCATGCAAGAGGAGCTCCAACAGTTTAAAAGACAACAAGTATGGGAGCTTGTACCACTGGCAGAAGATGTTAGCCCCATCGGCACAAAGTGGGTCTTCAAAAACAAAACTGATGAAAGGGGCATTGTTGTCAAGAATAAAGCCAGGCTTGTGGTTCAAGGTTACAGACAGGAAGAGGGGATTGATTATGATGAAACATTCGCCCTTGTAGCAAGATTGGAAGCTATAAGACTGTTCCTGGCCTTTGTTGTCAACCACAACATGAAGGTGTTTCAAATGGATATCAAAAGTGCTTTCCTCTATGATACAATTCAGGAAGAGGTGTATGTCTGTCAACCTCCAGGTTTTGAGGATCCATTTTATCCAGATCATGTCTACAGGCTGAACAAAGCCTTGTATGGCCTGAAAAAAGCACCTAGGGCCTGTTATGAAACTCTTTCCACCTTTCTACTCTCAAATGGTTTCAAAAGAGGTACCATTGATAAAACACTGTTTCTAAAATGGAAAGGAAAGGATTTAATGATTGTCCAAATTTATGTGGATGACATTATTTTTGGAAGCACATGTAATAAAATGTGTGAAGAGTTTAGGGAACTCATGACAGCTAAGTTTGAAATGAGTGCAATGGGTGAGCTGCAATGCTTTCTTGGTCTCCAAGTTCAGCAAATGCAAAATGGAACATTCATTCATCAAAGCAAATATGCTAAAGAACTTTTGAATAAATTTGATATGAATGATTGTAAACCATGCAGCACACCCATGGCAACAAATAAGCTTGTCATGTCTGATGAGAAGGATGAGCTGATTGACCAAACACTTTATAGAAGCATGATTGGGTCTTTACTGTACCTAACTGCATCTAGACCAAACATCATGTTTGCAACATGTGTCTGTGCAAGAAGTCAATCAGCTCCCAGAAAATCAAACCTCATTGCTGTAAAAAGGATCTTCAGATACATAAAAGGTGCTCTCACACTTGGTATCTGGTATCCCGCTAATGGGAATATCAAGCTTTCAGGATTTTCAGACAGTGACTTTGCTGGATGTAACGCCACAAGGAAGTCCACTTCAGGAGGGTGCCAGTTTCTAGGCGATTGCTTGGTCTCTTGGCAAAGCAAAAAGCAAGCAGCTGTTTCAACATCCACTACTGAAGCTGAATACATTGCTGCTGCAAGATGTACAGCCCAACTTCTGTGGCTTCAAAATCAGTTGCTGGATTTTGGTATCACTGCCTTAAAGACACCACTTATGTTGGATAGCTAGGCAGCAGAAAATGTCATCAAAAATCCAGTTTCCCATTCAACCACCAAGCACATCGACATCAGACATCACTTTGTGAGGGATTGCTATGTAAAAGGTTTGATTTCTCTGCATCATGTTCCAACTAAAGACCAGCTGGCAGATGTGCTCACAAAAGCATTAGATACATCCACCTTTGAAAGCTTGGTCTCTAGGATTGGCATGATAAACATCGAATAACAAGCAACATCTTGTTTTTCCATGAATAAAAGCATTAAAATGTTTTCAGAAAATCAAAAATCCATCCTTAAAAATAGCTAAAAATGAAATTTTCATTAAAATCCTTAAAAGTCTGCCATAACCACTGATTGTTCAAAAGTCTACTCTACTTCAAAGTCTGTCCACTGCTGAAAGTCATCCCCTGTTCTCTCATTTTCCTGATAAGCACTGATGCTCAAAATCAATGTTTTATCCACTGATGTGCTATCTACTGATAGTGAAAATCACCCACTACTTCCATTTGTTACCGTTGATCAGAAAGGTATAACTTCTTTTACTAAAAATCACCCCAAAATCCATATCAGAAGTCTTTCAGCTTGATGATCAGAAAGGTATAACTTCTTTTACTAAAAACGAGTTAAAAATTGACTTTATTGAAAGAGGGTATGCAGACACAATGATGAAAAGGGATACCTTACAAAAAGGATTCTTCCCCCCTGTAAAAAGATTTTTATTTCATACCCTCCTCATGTGTGTTTCAAACAAAACCACTGCTTTTAATGAAATACCTTTAAAGATTCAAAACCTGGGGTATGCTATTCTTCAAAACGAAAATTTTAATTATTCTCAGGTAATCTTTAATGGTTTGGTTAAAAATGTTGAAACAAAGGCAATCTTACTATTTCCAAGATTTCTAAGTTATTATTTTGAAAAGAAACTTGGTAAGAATGATGCTGCTGCAAGAAAACAAGGTGAATCTATTCAAATGAACAGCTTAACTGCTGAAACTTTTACAAGAATGTCAACCCCTTGCAAAACACAAGCAGAGGTGCCTGAGCAAAATTTAGCAGCTACCACTGCTCCTCGGGTATCTGCTGCTGAGCCCACTGCTCAAGGTGATCAAAGTAGCAAAACAACTGCTTTGAAACCCACACCTACAATCACCAAAAAGCCAACAAAAAGAAAAACTCAAAAACCCCCCCAAACCCATCAAAAAGGCAACTCTGCCAGAGCAACTACTAGTGACGGCACAAAAGTCACTAGAAACTACTCCTGCTTCTTCCTCACAACAGTTGGTACACATATCTCAACCCTAACCGAAACTCCTCCTGCTTCTTCTAAAAAAGAACAGGTTATTCATATAGGGACACCACAATATGATGCTCTGGAATCACTTGCTTCCATCATCCTCAGCCCAATGCCTGGGCACATTCTCTTTCTACACCAAACATCACATCCACAATTCCCCCACCAACTAGACTTTTGTTCGATGCTACTGATTTGAACCAGGCACAAACCAGTCCTTCTCAATCATCTATCAATGAGAACATGCTTCATCAAATGACTGGGTCTGATGTATCAATCTTTGCTAACCCACCAACACAACCTGAGGAGGTTACACCCCTTGAGTTACAAGTAACTCTTGGTGGTAATCCAAGTGAAGCAGCCACTACAAGTGCTGAACCCACTGGTTTGCATTTGGACAGTGGTTACATCAATAAGACTTCCTTGGAGGCAATTCCTTTCATAGCACCTCTGACATCCACCAGTGGATTTGTTTTTCCAACTAGCAACATCAAAAGGTTGTCAAGTGTTGAAGGAAGAAGACCCCAGTACCAAGAAAAAGGGGCATCAGTGGTTAATGTTTGGAGTACACTCCCTACCTCAACCACTGATAAAACCACTGCTAGTGGGAAATCAGATGATCCCATTAAATTGGGTGATGGTTTAAAATATCTGGATTTGACGGAACGAGTTGACAAACTGGATACAGCTGTTGCAGATATCAAAGACATGCTACAACAGTTGTTGAAAGTACAAAAGATGCAATCCACTGTTGTTCCACCACAAGCACCTGCTCTACCACAAGCACCTGCTGCAAATGAGCTCTGGAATCTATTTCAACCTTTTCTCCAAAAACAAAAACAAATGGCAGATCAGCAACATGCAATACATGTACAAGAGCTGAGAAACACAATGGAGTCTAGGTTCCAGAACACAGAAGCTGACGTCAAGGCACTCAAGGCCCACATATTAAAAACCACTGGCATTGCTCCTCCAACTGTTCTCTTTATTTATTAACTTCCCCCAGATAATGCCAAAAAGGGGGAGAAAATTCAGGAGTGCAAAAAGAAGGGAATAGATGATGGTCTTTACATTGAACCAGAAAGGGATGCTATGACCAGAAATATTCCCTTGCCAGATGGTAGCAAAAAGGTTGATGTTACCCAAAATGCACTTGATGAATCTATAGCAAGTGTAAAGAGGGACATAGAGGCAAAGGATATGTCAAGGTGGAATGCGAAGAAAAGAGCTTACATGGAGCTGAATACGCAGGGTTGTTCTGGGCTAAAGGATGTTCAAAAGCCTGAGCTAAAAAGAAATCCCACTAGAAAAGTGAGGGAACCCAAGTCCACGCCATCCAGACTCACAAAGCATACTCCAAAACCACCATCCAAAAGCCCCCAACATCAAACCTCCACCCAAACAGTTGTTACAACATCAACCACTGCCTTACCACCACCACCATCACCACCAAAAACAACCTCACCACCATCTCTTCCTGTTAAAAAGTAGAAGACAACAGATGTTACAGCATCTGTTGTAATGACAACAGTGGTTGAAACACCAGTTGTTTCAACAGCTGTTAGTCAATCACAAATCACTGCCACTCAAATCACCACCACTGATCCACCCAAAACATCATCTGCCTCTCCTACAATAAAAAGGAGAAGGATTTTCATACCAGATGATGATTCACCATCACCACCACCAACATCTTCAAAATCTCTATCACTTGTTACAATACCCAAACCTGTTCCTCTCTCATCAGCTCAAATTCAAAAGCCCTTAGCTCTTGCAGGTGTTCAATTCCCTCTTGAACTTATAGCAGTCAGAGAAGAAATCAAGTCTTTCTATTATGAGGATGACCCTGCTAAAAGGAGTTTGCCATCAGTTGAAGGATATCCAAGGCCAAACAATATTGAAGAATATTTGAAAGTCAAAGCTAAACAAGCAGAGGATATCTCAAATAGAAATGCACAAGGAAAATATGATAGAGAAATTCAGCAGAACTATCAGTACTTGCTCACACAAGTCAGATCCTTGGAACAATTTGCAAAAAATGTATGTCAGCAAATCTCAGAGAGAGCAGATAAAACTCTGAGAAAAGACTACGTTGAAAGCATCATGGCAACCAAGAAGTACAAAGGAGAAAAACACATGTACAAAGAGTGGACCATTTCTGAGCTTGAAAATGAAGCAGCCAGGATTCAAAAAATGATCAAGAATAAGGTCAAGCACACTCCTCTAGAATGGGCAAAGTTCAAAAAGAATGTACCTGATAAAAAGGTAGAGCTGAGGAGAATGAAAGAGGAATTAGCTGCTGCAGATTATGGGTCTTTGAATCAAGTGTTGAGATGGAAAGAAGATAAAGTCAGGGCCACCTACAAAAGTTTGGAGAAGTTAAGAAAGACAGATCCTACTGCTCCACAAAAGCCGGACTATCCTGAAGCAGAGGTTTCAAAAAGACCATCAAAGCTGCAAATCAGAAGACCTACTGCTCCAGCTGGTGCTACTATCTACAAAAGAAAGCAACAAAAACAGTTGGTTACTGAAACAGTGGCAGAATTACTGGCAGGAGATGAGCTTGTGAAGTAAGGTATCAAAGAAATGATAGCTGAAATTCTTGGCCTGAATCAACCTGCAAGCACTGCTCAAACAATCATGAATAGGCCTGCATCTCCAAACACCTCATCTAATAAAAATCTCCCAAGAAACCCACATGACTCAAAAGTACTAAAGTGGAAAACTTACAAACAGACCCACGTACTGACAGTGTTCAAGTCTAGTGGAGAAGTGAAGAAAATAACAAGGGAACAAGCACTTGGCCTAAGTCTTGTAGATTTGCAGGATCTCCTTGATATTCCACTGTGCAGGGATGATGATGACACAGATGCCTTAGCTTTTGAGCTACAACTCAAAGGGCAAATAAGGGAACTGCTGATGAGGCAATAAAGATCTACAAATAATGAAGAGTTTTGGCATTATCTGTTCCAGGGGGAGATTGTTGGGATTGAACCCTACCAAAGGAACAGATAATTAAAGCCAAAACTGGATCAGAGCAGTGGATCCATAATAAGCAGATATTATATATACAAGTCTCTCCCCTTGAAAGTGGTTTCAACATCTGCTGACCTCTTATCTACTGATCGTACAAACTGCTGACCCACAAATTGCTGATCTAGTAAAAGACTGATGGAAGACTAAAGCTCTGCTACTCAATCTACTGCCTTGAGTCAAGCTCTGTTGATCATGACAAGTACTGCTGGGTTCACATCAGTGGAAGGATGCAGCAGTAGTTTAGATGTCTTTATGTATTGAAATGTAATAACAGTAGTTAGCATAGCAGAGGTTGTATAGATCAGAGGTTAGAGTTTGTTAGGAGGTTAGATGTCACTTTCATGGTGACGTCAGCTTAGATGCTTCAGTGGTTTGCTCGTGCCTATAAATAGAACAGTACCATGCACTGTTCTATTTAGCTCTTTGCAACATCTTCTTCCTGCACGAACAAACACTGTGAGCTCAGGCTGAGGGGGAGTTTGTATTCATACATTTCACTGTAATCGTTGTTGAAATTAAATTCAATCTTTCGGTTCTTTGTGGAAAATGTTTGATTAAAGCAATTCTCTCTTTTGATTATGTGCAAAGTTTGTTTCCATCTTAATTCCGCTGCACAACTCATCCATCTTCATCTTAATTCAAACGTAAAACACAATCAAAACCAAACTCAGATCCTAACAATATGTGTGCCACATAAGTAAGCAACCGAACCTGGACGATGATATTCAGACTCTTCCGATACGGGACCACAAAAGCACCCCTAAAAGGACAAAATACTAGGAGTGGAGCTCGCCGAAACTCAGTAGATCTACACCTTTTGCACCTTGGTCATTTCGATTAACGGTTACTCTTGATCATTTTCTACTTATGCGCACATGATCTAAAGTGATTTCATTCCATAGCTATCATCCCATTTATTGTAAAATGTATTTCCTCTTGATTGTTTAACAATAAAACATTGAAGAGTTTGAAAAGAGGGACATGAACTCACAATTTTGCGTTCCGTAGAGCCGTATTAAGGTAATGCGAGGGTCTATGTATTTGTATTTTATCGTGTATGAACGGGCATCGCCCTTCATATGTCCTCGTGCCTTGCATGCGTGTCATTAGGCCTAGCCCGTGTCTTTGTGTCATTGGGCCTAGCCTATGCCTTTTGTCATTGGGCCTAGCCCGTGTCTTTATGTGATTAGGCCTAGCCTATGTCTTTATGTGATTGGTCCTATCCCATGTCTTTATGTGATTGGGCCTAGCCCATGTCTTTTGGTGATTGGGCCTAGCCCAAAACCAAATGTACAAGTCCATATTTTTATATTCTTGCCTTTTCTTGTAATTTTCACAAAGTATGAGATGAATGAGTATACTTATACACTTGTATATTTATACTTAGCACTTTTTATACATTTAACTTTCTTTTTTTGTTATTGGTGAGAATATATATTTTTATGTGTTAACGATGTGTACGGTGTATTATAGGTTTTTTAGTTATATTTGAAGCCCTTTTTTAACACTTTAGTCAACTTTTAAATTTATAAAACACGATATTTTACTAACACTAAACACACATATGGGCAACTGCACCCATCGTGAGCGTAGTATAGCGTTGGTAAGATATCGAGGTCGTCCAAGGACACAAGAGCTTTTAATAACGGTTTATCCTCAACGTCTAATCAAATCAAAATTTTGGAAAAAGGTTTTAATATGAAAATAAAAACTAAAAATGCTGAAAATAAAAATAAAATAAAAACAGATAGACAAGATGAATCACTTGGATCCGACTCGCCTTTAGTGTAACCTTTGATGTTTTTCGCACTTTTGCACTTTTTAAGAGATTATCTTAGTTATAGTAGTAGGCCCCTCTTTTGAAGGTGTCGTTACCCTCAACCCAATAGTTTGAGTCAGCAAGGATACAATCCTAAAGGGTTGGATTATTGAAACATAATTAATTAAGTTATTAATGCGTAATATGGTAGGCCCCTCTTTTGAAGGTGACGTTACCCTCGGCTAAGTGGTTTGAGTCAGCAGGGATACAATCCCAAGTAGTCGGGTTAATGTATTAATAGTAGTTTACATATGAGGGGATCAAGCCATTCGCACCCCCGCCATCCAATACCAGTGGGTATTGAAGGAGGTCCTAGTAAGCTTAACCCAGGTCCTTGTTGGATCTATACACTAAACAAGGCAAGAACCTTACCAAACCATTCCCTTAACCCCCGACCAGGTAGCCAACATATCTCTATATATACCGTAGAGATATGAATGGTGTAAATCTTTTATTTTATATAGACAGTAAAATAACGCCAAGACACCACGGACAAATGATAAGAAAGTTTCACCTTCAACATAATAAACTAGTTATTAAAGTCATTAATACAAAACCAAATAAAAAGTGCGAAAAGATTAAAAAATAAAAGTATTATATTAAATGCTTGTCTTCACCAAGTGATGTAAGAGACTTAGGCAAACATGGTCTTTGATTGTCAAGAACTATTACTATCAATCTTGGATCCCGAGACTACTACATACACACTATGATGGATGATGGATGATGGATGATGGTGGTAGATGTGGGTGTTGTGATGGTGGTGGAGTGTGGGTGAAGTGGGAGAGAGGTGGTTTGCCAAGGGATGCTTTTGAAGTGAACCAAGCACCTCTATTTATAGCCTGCACAGAAACCCGGACACGGCCCCGTGTCGATCCACTTTCTCTTTCTTCATTAATTGCAATTTGTCTGCATTAGCTCCACACGCCCCCGTGTCCGCTGGTCACGGCCCCTTGTGCAGAAGCGTATCTGTACTATCAAGATTTGCTTGGATTCTATGAATCTTAGCGTTGACCACGGCCGTGTTGAGCTGGGAACGCCCTCGTGTTAGGAAATAGAAGCTTCTATGCTTTTGTCCTTTCTGCAGACACTGACCACACCCCCATGTCCACTGGGCACGGGGCCGTGTTCAACCTTCTGTTCACTTTATTTTTGCTTGGGAAGATGCTGTCGAGGGGTCGGGCATGCCACATTTTTTCTTGTATTTATGTTAGATTTGGTTGTATTTTTGCTTCTTTTGTCCGTTTACGCTCATTTAATTTTGAAAATACAAAAGGAAGAGAAAATCACACTTTTTCCAACATTAGTACTTAAAAAGGGTTAGTTTTATGCCTCATTTGATGTAATTTATATGTTACATTTTACACAAATCAAATACCCCCACACTTGAATCTTTGCTTGTCCTCAAGCAAAACTCTTTTTTAATGAGTCTTACATACCCAAATGGAATGGGTAGAAGAGAAGGTTTTGGGCTTGTCTTGAGTGTCGGGATTCCAAGATCTTTATTTAGGCCTTATTTTTATGCTATTTACGATCCTATTCGTTATGATTTATTTAGAACGTTTCATAAGAGAAATTACTTATTTGGGCATAACATTCCTCTTTAAAATTCCATTTATATACAAGTTCACATACCTCACGGGAGATCACTCAACACTCGGCCGAAGATGTATTTTTGTGAAACACTCGAGACCGGCATGGAACTTACTTCTACCATATGCTTGCCAAGCAATCAATCCTCCTCCTTTTTAACTATACACCTTTGTAAATATCAAGTGGACTTGGGGGAAGGGTTAGGCTTGGGTTATAGGTAGGTGGTTTTGGGTTAGTGGTTAGTAGAAAAGGGCGAAAGGCGTAAAAAGCGTCGATCGTCGTAAAACTTTTTATTTTTTGTGACTTTTTATTCAAACGAAGCATTTTCAAACAAAGTTTCTTTTGAGGAACTTGTTTGTTTATTGCTAGACTTCATTCATTTTTTTATACGGAATGTCACATGAAGACCGAGCATTTTACTAAAATAAAGGGTTTGAAAATAAAAAAGGTTTTGGTGGGGTGAAGGGTGTTTGTTTTGTGGGATTAGAAATGAAAAGGTTTAGGCTCAAAGGGGTTAACTAGGGGGATTTTGGGTAGGTGGAAAAAATGAAAAATAATGGTGTTGAAAAGAAAAATGGTTAGTCCTAATGCCTCTATCATTTACTTACCTGGGTTTAAGTTGGTGAGGACCGGGAATGTATTGTCATGGCAAGTTCTAGAGTCGTAAGAAACCAAGCGGCTATTCACACAAGAAACGAAAGATAAGCATTTAGTCTAAAGATGTGTATTTGTATGCTCAATAAAGGCTCAAAACTCACTTTTTGTGGGAATGGGTTTTTTAATGTGATCAAGTATATATAATCAAATTTTAACTAGATTTGTCATGCCGTTTCATAATTTTCTTATGTTGGTTCTTTTTATCACGACGCTATCGGTTGTAAATTTGTAAAAATATAACCTTTTTAGAACTTGTTATTCCCAAATTAAACCAAGACAAGTAAAAAAAATTAAAAAGTTTTTCGAAAAAATTTGGGGTGATTAGCGGTTCCAATAGAGTTTTGTGTAAGGCTTGCTATTAGGACTTGCAAAATTCAAGGTTTTAGCATCCCCCCCCCCCCCCACACACACACACTTAAATTACACATTGTCCTCAATGTGTCCCAAAAATAAGTTTTTAGGTTGATTGAAAGTGTAAAAAGGTGTGTTAAAAACAAAAATTTATGTTACTAGCCATCTGGACATGGGCACGGCCCCGTGTTCATATTGCCAGTAACAGAAGGCTGGGCACGGGGGCGTGTTCAATGAACACGCCCCGTGTAACACCCTAGTTACTAATTAACGATTTTATGTGTAAATATCAACAGTTAGATGTGTAGCTAAGACTACACATACTATAAAAATACGGGTTTATTAAAATTTTTACAAATCATATGTTATTCTACATAACGTGGTTGAATTCGTTGTTTAAAATTTACAACGTGGCAAAGTGCGGAAGCATGTATCTATATCGTGTTCGGTTCTTCGTTGAGCTTGATCGTCTTCCGGCATCCCAAGTGTACCTACATTTCATAAATATGAAATGCTTTAGTCATACGGGGTTTAAAACGTGTCTAAACGAATCCGGGAATTGAAATTAATTAAAATATATTTTATTACTGGGACCACCGTAAATTACGGTGGGTACCGTAATTTACGGTAGCCCCTGAAAGTATATTCTTCCACCTTAACTCAATAGAAACCCACCGTAACTATATCAGCTCCACCGGTGGTCCCTGCATTCCATCTTTCTATTTTGCCGTTTAATGACACGAAAACTTTCGTATCTTTCAAACCGCTTGTCCGTTTGACCTACCGTTTCTTCCTACGTGATTGTAATTTGATTCTCCACCTTATGGAGTTAAAATCCAACCTCCGGTTTTACAAAATTTTAGACTTTTAAGTCTTCGGTTTATTTCCCTTTTTACCAACTTTTGACCCGTTCTATTTTTATCAAACAAACAAGTTTGTTTGACCTTTATTTCCTATAAACCTATCAAGTTCAAAAATGTTTAACATAATAGGTTTCAAATTACAGGTTTATATACCTTCTTAAACCCATTTTCACTCATATGCTCATTTTGACCCGTTAAGGGTATTTATGCATATTTTAAGCACCAATCTCTTTCATTCGTTTCTAAATACATATGCCCACATTTCTTATCAAATGACCTCCCACCACAACTATATTTGTGGTGGATTCAATGTGGTAATTTATATATTCCAAATTACACACTTCAAATCATTATTTTACGGCAAAGACTCTTTATAGAGACTTTTGACCAATAATTTACGTCTTTTGCTTTTCATACTTATTCAAAGTATTTATTTCATCCTATCGCTTATTTCCAAACAACCTTTATGGTTCGTTTGCTCAATTTCACTTACAAGGGCGTTTTAGTCAATTATAGTCCTTCATTTACGACGAAGGACTATTAGTACTTGTTTAATCCCAAATTACGACCTTTTAACTATATTCTTGTTTAGAAATCAATATGTTTCTAAAACACATTAATCATAACTCAATTTATTTGCTTTACCTAAAAGATAACCGAATATCTTATTTTAACCTTGTCTAACTGTTATAGAACTCCAATTTATACATGATGAGTTGTATCATTATACATACCTGACTCGGGTCAATATATTGACCCGTTTTAATACTTTGCCTTAGTGGCTGCTAAGTGATAGCGCTGTAAACATCCATATGCTATTTATTCCCTAAAATCATACAACTCGACAACCCATTAGTCGATATTGTCAAAGGGTGATTATTTCACCTTTTGACCCGTTTGGTCTCTATAACCAATTACTAGCGAGGTGACATTTATTACAATTTTACCCTTATTTGTTATCATGATTTACCTTATATGGTAACCTTTAAAATTAGATATTTCATTCGTCACAACATGATCGAATTACCGATTTAACTCATTTTTAACCATCAATACGGTTTCTTATTCTATTTGGTTATCTTGCTCCGTACGACTACACGCCGGAACACCATATCTCAATTAAGCATTTATCTTATTCGTAATTAATACGACAAAGAACATTCTAAGATTTATGACTAGTGTAAGCTATACTTACCTTGCATCCAAGCCACACTTTTCTTTTGTACTCGATCCGTTTGACCCGCTTCCTCCACAAGCCTCCACCTAGCTCGTTAAGCGTCAAACTATAATCATAATTCGTAAGATGGTTAGTTTAGTCATTATAAATCATGACTATTCCCACCTTACGTTTTTCGTATAAAAATTAGTATTCATCATATTGTAGGTCGGTTTGACTTTTTTTTTTAAAAGTCAAATCGCCAATTATCACATATGATTGCACTATCAAGTTCACAAGACTCAATTAGGCACATTATCAACACTTAGTGAGCATCATCTTTTGAGACGCCAAATTAACTAACATGTCATCCAATTCCTACCTCAAGTAATAATAAATTAACATGTAAATTTCAGTTATTATAAGCATATACACACTTTGACCATCAAAATCATGGTTTTAACTCTTATGTCAAGACCCACTTCTAGTCACTTATGAACTCTTAACAAAATCTCTAATTTGTTCAAGTAGTTCATTCATATGAATTAGTATGATGTTTATAAACACCAATAGAACATCAATTTCATTAAATTATCCAAAAAACCATTTCAAGTCATGTATGTTCAACACCCAACTTGCAAATTGTTCAAGTATCTTGTTTCTACTAGCAACTATGATGATTTTAAACATGTGTACATCATCATCTTTACTACATAATCAAAACCCACTTGACACATGAGTGTATGATCATGAATTCACAACCATGAACATCAATTCAACAAATACATGGCTAGGGTTTACTACTAGACATAGTTTCATCCCTAATTTCATCCAAACAACAAACATGCAAGCTCAGATTCGAATTCTCTAGGTTTGCTCAGAATTTCAACTAGAGATTTCTCAAGAAATTTACATACCTCGTGACTCCTTTTTCAATGGAGATCACTAATTCCTACTCGGATTTTGATTTGGACTTGATTTGCCCCTTCAATTTGTTGAGATTGTTTGAGCTAGGATTTGGAGCTTCTTGCTCCTTCTCCTGGACTACTTCACGCATGCACACACACCTCAAGTGTGTGTTTTGTGTTATATTTTAAGTTTATAATTCCATTTTCAAGTTACCCGGCTTTGGTCCCTCGTGTTTGGTTAGTTATTAATTAGGTCATAACCTAATTATTTTCAATTATATTCCCACTTATTAACCAGGTTTAATATTCCTAGTTAACTTAGCGGGTTCGGGAATATTTATGACTAAGTTTATTTTAGGTCCCGTTAACCCGGGCCTTTTATCCATTTTATTTCTTTAAAAGCTTTTATTGACTTTTTGTTTAATATTAGGATTAATTATTTAAATCCTAATATTTACCGGGTAAATTTTACCACTAACGGTACTTTACCCGTCTTTTAGTATTAACGGAGTTTGATTACCCAAACCCGTTTTCGGGGTGTTACACCCCGTGTCCAGTTACTTGAACTGGGCATGTTTCTTCACACCCTTGAGCACGGGGCGTGTTGGCTGAGCACGGCACGTGCTGAACTTGCTGTAATGAAGAAAAAATGTCGGGGGGGCTCTGTTTTTGTGCATGGGGTGTTGGTTCAAGTTTCCCTTAGTATCCTTCACCATCCTGAGTGTGTTTTACCCATTACAACATCATCAAAACACAATTTAATTTGAAAACCATCATTCATTAAAGTGAGAATTACATAAGGTCCTAGAAAAATAAAGGGAAATAGAAAGCTAAAAAGAAAGTTCTTAAGATAGATAGGTCAAGTGATACATGAAATCATCCTAAGGAGTTCTACCCTTATTGTAGGAATAACAAAAGCCCGGAAATAGCTTCCCGGTATTTTAAAGGCGTTGTAGAACTCGGAACCGAGACGTGTCCCCTAGATGTCATTGAGCCACTCCTCTATTTCTCTCGGGAGGAAGAAGGCGGGCTCATTTTCCACAACATCTTGTGGTGGAGGAGCGACGGCAATCGGGACCCTGTGTAGTACGTCTCGAGGGGGTCCGTGTGCATGGCGTACCACTCGACCGGTATGATAACTTCTGGTACCACATTCCATGTCCTTTGTGTAATGATTGGTACTAAAGGAGGAGAAGCGAGGATATTCAACCTTTGGTGCAAAAGGTTGACCTCCCTAAGACACCATTCTCGACCCACCGATAAATGATTGATACGGTCGACCAGAGCTTCCTTATGTCACACCCTGGCTTTGCGGAAGCGTGGTTAATTTGGTGTGACTTCTTAATACCATAGCTTAACCATAACAGAGCTATATGAAATAAAACCATGCAAGATCATCCATTTAATTAAGTTTTAAAACCAAATACAACCACATTGTCTTAACGGAAACACATCCTAAAAACATAAACATTGTTCAATAAACATAGCATAACATAAAGATAGTTTAAGGACTGTGACTTGTGCAGGAAAGAGTCACATTCCCCAAACCCGGATGACCTCGTAACTAGTGCAGCGGGAAAACGTGTCATACCGCGCCAGATCCTTTAATTCCCTGAAATACATGTAAGTTGAAAAATCAACAATAATGTTGAGCGAGTTCATGTGTAAGTGAGTAAGTAAACCTTTGTGAGTATAAAAATAGTCTTGGTTTGTAGCAAATAAGGGAATTGAGATCACCAATGGTTTGCAAGGCCACTGATATATGTGAAGTGCAAGTAGGGAGACTCAAACCTAGCAGATTTCGCCACGGCATTAGTATGTGGACAAAGTCACCCCGAGGTCCGTTTCTAGTTTGGCCTGGGGATGGGATCGCTACACCCAGATAGATCTACCGCTCATGTCCCTCGGTCCTGCCATGAGGACTAATGGCCTCATATTGCTCCTACCCACTCACATGATCTAAGTAGTAAACCTCCTTACGCTAACCATACCATGTATAAAGTACTTTTAATCAAAGTAACATGTATTTCACCCCCGCAGTTAAGAAAACTGAAAACAGTTAGAGAAAAGGGGGACATGAACTCACCGTGGTGCGTCTCTACCAAGTATGCCTCCAAATCAAACAGCTGTGTGACGACCTACACGTACTAATTCTATTAGAGGGACGGCCGTGCCTTAGCTTTATGGTTTAAGTTTCTGGGAAATAGTTAGGCAACTATTTCGTGTTTACATTCTGTATATACTTGGTAGTCATTTTCCTTCCCAAGGATGGGGGATTTAATACATGTGCGTTCGTATAATTCGGATTACTCTATTAAGTCTCACTTAATACATTTTATTCCTAACTCCAAAATATAAATATTCTTCCCAAAAATATTATATTTTAATACATGTGATTTTCCCAAAATAATACTTAGTAATATTATTTTTACCCTAAAAATAATATTTACGTAGTTCACAAAATAATCATAAACACTTATACAAGTGATGTTGTGAAAAATATATACTAAATATATATATGTATCACGTTTTATTTTGTGAAAATCCCACCTCCGATGTTTTGTAAATATAGTCGTGGCGAAACTTATATTTTGAAAACAAGTCAAAATGTATTTCTAACACTTATAGTGAAAATATTTCTAAGTGTTAGGCTTTTGGAAAAATTTCGCCAGAGTTTCCTCTGTAACTGGAGGTGGCCACGCTTCCAAGCGTATCATTTTCTTTTACAAATCAACCAAAAATTTTCTCAATCAACCATAAGCATTATTCAAACCATCAAACTAGTCAAAATAGATGTAAATCGCAAGAATACATGAACTTGCGGTTTTTCCAAAATATGTAGTATCTTTCCATTATTTTTAGTGGATCTTTTGTATAAATCAATCCGGTTTCGTAATAATCCCGTTTTAAAGAACTTCCATATTTACAACTTCTCATTAACTTTTACCAAGTTAGTTATTTCGTCAAAACTTTGTGTTACACAAGTGTTTACACACTTGTGTGTTTACTAAAATCATTCTTGTTTATGAAAGATCCGTCTTTAAAAGTATGTTTTCTCTTGACACGTGGTCCTTTGAAAATACCGCTTGTAGATTCGTAGATCTACTAGTTTTAAACACTATTTCACAAGTAAAATCGCTTTTACACAAGTTCATGATTCGTGTGTGGTAGAGTTTCATCCTTTAACCCTTGTTACTTCCAAAACAACCTTATGTCATGATCCATGATCATGACCAACCCGGGTTAAATGATGATCCGAGCTACCACAACATAGATCGGGTCCAAATAATTACACAAATCAAATACTACAAGTTTTACACAACATATGTGCTTTTAACCAACATTTTTAGTGTTTTAAGTAAACTTTTAAGCTTCAACTTGTATGTTCATAACTTTTAACCGTTACAAATCATATTAACCACTTCAAAATAGTTCGAGAAGGTGATTTAAGTAACATACCACTAGCTCGAGGCTAGGGAAGAATCTAAGCGCAAATAGGGTGGATAAAAGCAAGAGAATAAGGTCCTTCAAGCTCCGAGTGCACCAAGACTCCTTATATGCGATCCTTGATACTAGAATGATCTTGGAATGTGATGATCAAGCTTGAAAGAATTGATGGATGGATATAGGGGGTTCGGCCGAAGCCTTTGAGAGAGGGAGAGAAAGTGTTTGAGTGGTGTAAAGTTAAGTGAATGATCATGGTGCACAAGTGTGATCTTATAGGCAATTGCAAGTTCTTTATCCATTGGATGCAATGTCATTTAGATATTAAACATAGGGATTAAAATAATCAACATTGTACCATGTATGTCCCCTAGATGGGGACGGTTCCTAAGGGGGGGGGGGGGTACTAGTTCATTTCCAACAATTAGTTAAGTATATAGTTAGGTTAATCTAGTTAAGTTAAGTGATTAACCCGGTTAGTGGTGTGTCATGCGTTATGGCGTGGGTTAGGGTATTCAGGGACCCTAACTGGCTCAGAAAAAGATAAATAATGAAAATGACAATATTTTCATGTTTCGGGTATAGTCCGGTTGTTTGGTTGGATAGTAATCCGTTAATGTGCTTAAACAAGCTTTAAAGTGTCGTTAATACCCTTTTTAGTGACACAACTTATTTCTGACACCTTGGAAAGTGTCTAGTAATACTTTTCTCATGTTTTGGCACTTTATTAGTTAGCTAAAAGCTGAATTATTAAGTAAAGTGCTGAATTTTGTGCTTAGAGCACGTTTTAGGCGCATCCGGTCATTGTAACTTATTCCTAGAGACGCAGTTCTACAACCCTTGTATCCCTACACTCACCACTAGTGTAGTAAAATATTTCTGGCTCATACAGGCCTTAGAGGCAGTGTCTGCCTGATGCTGACTCTATCAGCATGTTCAATAGGTTATCCGTTCATTGTGCTACTGTGCTTTTGTGCATCATGTTTGTCACTAAGGTTCAGCATGTAAATAATGTAGCGACAGTAAGTAAAGTATGATGCAAGTAAGTACATGTATCAATAATCAAGTAGCAGTTCATCAGTAATTTCAAACAAGCACGGTAATTAAGCAGTAATTAATTATTAATTAAGTCGTACGGATACCTGGTTTAGCGAGGGTTGTCACATTCTCCCCCCGTTAGAAAAATTTCATCCCGAAATTTTAAGTTCTGCTTGTAGATGCAGGGTTCTTAGGAAATAGTTGGGGGTATTTCTCTTTCATCCGGTCCTCACGCTCCCAGGTGTATTCAGGACCATGTCTGGCATTCCAGCGAACTTTGACGAGCTTGACACTGCTCCGGCGGGTCTTGTTTACTTTCCAATCCGTAACCTCAACCGGTTCTTCAACGAAATGGAGCGTGTCGTCAACATGAATCTCGTCGATGGGAATGGCAATGGTATCTTGAGTTGGACTTTTCTTCAGGTTAGATACATGAAATGTATCGTGAACTGAATGGAGTTCAGCAGGTAAATCCAACTTGTATGCTACTAGTCCTATTCTTTCCAAAATTCTGAAAGGACCAATGTAGCGCGGATTTAACTTCCCACGCTTTCCGAAGCGTGCCACACCCTTCCAGGGTGAAACTTTCAATAAAACCATTTCTCCAACTTGAAATTCCAAGTGTTTCTGGTTTGGATCCGCATAGGCCTTCTGTCTGTGGCGAGCTGCTTCGATGCGTTTTAGAATCTGCGCAATCTTGTCCGTCGTCTCTTGGACGATTTCGGGACCAGCAAGCTGCCTATCACCTGCGTCAGCCCAGCATAAGGGTGATCGGCACTTGCGTCCGTAAAGGGCTTCAAATGGCGCGACATCAATACTGGTGTGGTAGCTGTTGTTGTATGAAAATTCAACCAAAGGTAAATGCTTATCCCAGCTACCGCCCAAATCCATAACACACGCTCTCAGCATGTCTTCCAAAGTCTGTATCGTTCGCTCGCTTTGACCGTCAGTTTGCGGATGAAACGCAGTGCTCAGATTTAATTGTGAGCCAAAAGCCTCTTGGAAGGATTGCCATATCCTTGACACAAACCTTCCGTCTCTATCAGAGATGATCGAGAGAGGCACTCCATGACGTGCGACGATCTCTCTCATCTATATTTCGGCCAACTTGCTCGTATTATCCTTCTCTCTGATAGGTAAGAAGTGTGTTGACTTTGTTAATCAGTCCACTATTACCCAAATAGTGTCATGACCTCTTGGCGTTCTTGGCAACTTTGTAATAAAATCCATGGAGATTTGTTCCCATTTCCACTTGGGAATCTCAGGTTGTTGCAGAAGTCCTGAAGGCTTCTGGTATTCGGCTTTAACCTTAGCGCATGTTAAACATTTGCTCACATAAACAGCAACATCGCCTTTCATCCTAGGCCACCAATAATAATCTTTGAGATCCTGGTACATCTTATCCGCTCCAGGGTGGATAGAGTACCGCGACTTGTGAGCTTCATCGAAAATAACCTTCCTTAAACCTCCAAACAAAGGAACCCAAATCCTTTTCTCAAAACATAACGTTCCTTCCTCGTTTGGTATCAGTAGCTTCTCCATCCCACGGAGATATTCTTCTTCAAGGTTTCCTTCCTTGAGAGCTTCTTTCTACGCGGCACGAATGCGCAAGGAAAGATCGGTTCGGATAATCATTTCTAAAGCCCTAACCCTTATGGGCTTGATCCTCTCCTTCCGACTTAGGGCATCGGCGACCACATTCGCCTTCCCTGGATGATACTTTATCTCGCAGTCGTAATCGTTCAGCAACTCAACCCATCGTCTCTGCCTCATATTCAGCTCCTTCTGGTTGAATATGTGTTGTAGGCTCTTGTGATCTGTAAAGATTGTACATTTCGTACCATAAAGGTAGTGTCTCCAGATCTTTAATGCAAATACTACTGCGCCTAGCTCCAAATCATGTGTGGTATAGTTCTTTTCGTGCACTTTCAATTGACGCGATGCGTAAGCAATAACCTTTTGGTGTTGCATCAACACACAACCCAATCCTTGACGCGAAGCGTCGCAGTATACCACAAAATCATCTGTACCTTCCGGTAGTGCTAAGATTGGCGCATTGCAGAGCTTATCCTTCAGTATCTGGAACGCTTCTTCCTGTTTGATTCCCCAATCAAACTTCTTATCTTTCTGCGTGAGGAGTGTCAAAGGTTGAGCGATTTTTGAAAAATCCTCAATGAATCTTCGATAATAGCCAGCCAAACCCAAGAATTGCCGAATTTCGGTTGGCGTCTTTGGCGTTTCCCAATTCTTAATCGCTTCGATCTTGGTGGGATCCACGTGGATTCCATCTCCATTTACCACGTGCCCAAGGAATTGTATTTCACGTAGCCAAAACTCGCACTTAGAGAACTTGGCATACAACTGTTCCTTCTTCAGCAACTCCAAAATAGCTCTTAGATGCTGTTCGTGCTCAGCCTTTATCCTTGAATAAATCAAGATATCATCGATGAACACTATCACGAACTTATCTAAGTACGGCTTGCAAACTCTATTCATCAAATCCATAAAGACTGCAGGTGCGTTTGTCAAACCAAACGGCATAACAAGGAACTCGTAGTGTCCATAACGAGTTCTGAAGGCTGTCTTCGGGATACTCTCCTCTTGTATTCTTAACTGATGGTATCCAGATCAAAGATCGATCTTTGAATAAAAGCTTGAACCTTGCAGTTGGTCAAACAGATCATCAATTCTTGGCAGAGGATATCTATTCTTGATCGTCAGCTTGTTCAGCTCCCGGTAGTCGATGCACATACGAAAACTACCGTCCTTCTTCTTGACAAACAGGACCGGAGCTCCCCAAGGCGAGAAGCTTGGTCGGATAAATCCCTTGTCTAACAACTCTTGAAGTTGTGTCGACAGTTCCTGCATCTCAGACGGCGCAAGTCTGTAAGGTGCCTTAGCCACAGGTGCGGCGCCTGGAACTAAGTCAATGCGGAACTCTACTTGTCTCTGAGGTGGCAGTCCAGGTAAGTCCTCTGGGAAGACTTCCGGATACTCCCTCACGACAGGGATGTCTTCTATTCTTGGCTCAGCAGCCTTCTTATCCACAATGTGTGCCAGGAAGGCAACACATCCTTTTTGCAAACACTTTCGCGCTTTCAGGCAGCTGATAATTCTTAACGGCGTATCACGCTTCTCCCCGTGAACCACAATTGTTTCGCCATCTTCGGTTGGGATACGAACGACCTTTTCGTGGCAAACTATCTCCGCCTTGTTGCCTGATAACCAATCCATTCCTACCACCACGTCGAAGCTTCCCAACTGGACTGGTAGTAGATCCAAAGCAAACTCACGTTCTCCCAATTCGATCACACAGCCTCTGATAACTTCATTGGCTTCTACTAACTTCCCGTTGGCCAATTCGATTGAGTAGGGAATATCTAACTTATTAGCGGCTAAACCAAGCATATTCTTAAATTCTAACGACACGAAGCTATAATCGGCACCAGTATCAAATAAAACGGATGCATAACGTTGATTTACAGGGAACGTACCAGTAACGACATTGGGGTCCTGGCGCGCTTCCCTTGCTTCGATTTGGAACACTCTTCCACGGGCTTGGTTTAACTCTGGGCAGTTCCTCTTAAAATGCCCAATATCACCGCAGTTAAAGCATCCAAGTCTTTGCCCGTTCCCACCTCCATTTCCAGCTTGGTTGTTGTTTTGGTTCGCATTACCAGCCTGATTCACATTGTTGCCTCGATTCCCGTTTCCTCCATTGTTTACTTGTGGGCGATTTCCATTACCACCACGATTATTATTTCTATTCCCAAATCCTCCTTGGCCTCCCCGGCCAGCACTAGCCCAACAAGAATCCTTCAAGTGGCCCGGCTTTCCACATGCTTCGCATACTTTCACACTACAATGGCCAGTATGGTGGCGTTGACAGGTATTACACTTGGGCTGGGTGCCCTGATATCCTTTTCCTTTCTTTCCACTACCAGCTGTAACCTGAGCTGGCGTGCCTGATCCTCCCTTCTTAACCGCCACACTGGCGCCCTGCTTGAAGTTTGAGAACTTTCATTTGTTACCTCCTGATGACTCGACGTGAGTCTCTTTCTTCTTAGGCTCAGCATCATCAAACTTGTTCAGGCGAATGGCCTCCTCTGTGAGAGCCACGCTCAAATCAATTGCCTCAGAAATTGTCGCAGGCTTGGATGAGGTCACCATGCTTATGATTTGAGGAGCTAATCCCCAAATGAAACGTTCAATCCGCTTGAACTCCGGAGTGACCATATAGGGTACCACATGCGATAAGTCATGGAACCTTTGAACGTATTCTGCGATCTTTGGACCTTCCATTTTCAAATGCCAGAACTCGGTTTCCAATCTTTGGATTTCCGCGCGGGAGCAGTACTTTTTGTGCATAAGTTCCTTCAGTTCGGTCCAGGTTAGCGCGTAGGCAGCAGCTTCACCAAGTGTCTGTACTTGCAAATTCCACCAAGAGAGGGCTCCATCCAATAATAGCCCTGAGATATAGGTGACTTGCTGATCTAGTGCGCATTTTCTCATGCGAAGAACAGATTCAGTTTTCTCAGCCCAACGAACAAAGGCGACAGCACCTCCAGTGCCATCAAAGTTGACCGGTTTGCAGTCTAGAAACTGCTTGTAGGTGCACCCTGCACATACATTGCAACACGTGAACAGCATTAGCATCTTTGCTATAGATATCCAATTAGGTCATGGTGCGTCTAAATGTCTTAGTATTACCATGAGGTGGATTATTGTTGCCATTGTTGTTTGAGCTGCTTCCGCTGGGTCCTCCTTGCGAAGCGGCGTATTGTGCGATGGCAGCAGCGATGACTTGTTGGAGTTCTGCCTCATTGGTAGGCATGCGTGTCTCATGTCTCGGCGGCATCTTCTAAAAGATGGTTTACGTTGGTCAGGCCATAGTAAAGATCCCGTGTTATAATACGTAAGTCAGGTCATAATGTAGCGTACGTATATAATGATAGTAATAGTACATAACATCTCATGTTATAATCATATCAATCACACAACATCCCATGTTACAAACATCAATCACACAACATCCCATGTCATAGAATATAAATAATCAAATCAAGCATCAAGTATGATGATAATACTGCGATTGCCATATATCGAGACCACATAATAAGCGTACAAGTACATCACAGCGTCATACAACATCAGTCGACTAAGGGCTACATCACCCTAGTCCAAAATCTATATCAAATCAGTGTCAATACATCAAATACATGTCAACAAAAGTCAGAATCATAATGTAGTTTCCAAAAATGTTGTGCAGTCAAAAGCAATCGCCGTCCTCTCACCAGCGTCTACCCATACGGTACTGAAGAGCTCAACACGGATGGCGGTGGAGGAGGGGGAAAGTGAGTGTAAAACAAGCGACGAAAATGGAGTCAGTCCTCCTCCATGGCTCTCTGGGTACGCAAGAATGAAGCAACCTGCTGCTCCAGGGCAAAAAGGCGTGCAGCATAGTCTGGTGATACAGGTCGAGAGGGCTGCAAAGGAGAGTGGGTCTGACCCTGGCACTGACACGGCGGCGGCTGGGCTCTCTCAAGCTCCTGAATGCGCTGCGTGTGTGCCTCGTGCTGGGCGACAAAAGACATCAGAACGTCCTCAATAGTATACCCCATGTGGAAAGAATGGTAGGGGTCAGTCGGTGGCATGGCAGAAGGTGACGCCCAGAGAAACGGCTCACTGGTGGGATCAAAAGGTGCCAGATGAAATGGAGAAACAGGGGGAAAAGTAGCAGACGGTGGTATAGCAGGGATAGATACTGGTACATGTCCAAAAGGGTGAGCCGAAGAACCTTCTCCAGGTCGTGCTGGAGGTGTAAACCGAGGAAATGAAAAAGAGGTATCAATGTGACGGGTATCAGCGATCTGAGGGGGAATAGGTGGGACCTCGTCATCAGCAAGAATCCACCCACACTGGGCGTGCTCGTCTCGTGGGTCCACCTGTGCCTCAAAAAGTGCACGATCAAACTGAACTGGCATAGGATCATGGTGAGGTGCAACAAGAGGGTCAACTGGTACATCAGCAATAAGTGGGGGATCAACATGATCAGCAGCAATAACATGATCGTCCTCCAACAATGGAGCATCTACAGGGTGATCATCGATAGGTGGGTCAGCAACGACAGGCTCAATAAACATGCCAGCATGAGCAGGGTCATGCTCGAGCACTGGGTCAGGAGCAGGGTCTAGTGGCTGCTCGGGCTCATCAAAGGCCATCTCAAAATCAAACTCGGGATCGATGGGGTCAACTGGGTCGACTGGATCCTCCATAGGCTGATCCATGGGTATAAACTCTATATCCTCATCCGGGTCGAATCCTGGGGGAAAGACAGGATCGGAATCCTCCACATCCTCGTGGTCGAAAGCAAAACTGGGAATAGGAGCAACAGAGGATGCCTGGTCGGGATCTGATCCGTGAGAAAAGTGTTGCGCACTCTGAGTATGTGAAGGTGCGGAGGCCACAGACTCGAAAGAGTCTGGGACCGGAGAGTGAGCAGGTGACTCCTCAGCGGGAGCATCTGCGATCATCAAAAGATCTCCAACAGGAAGAAGGGCCTCGCCCTGAACCTCATCCTCTAAGGGCTCGTCATCAAACAGATCGACGTCGCCATCCTCGTCGGCGTCGAGAAGCAAATCATAAGCAGGATAAACAGCTAAGGGTATGGGAGCAGGGATCTCCACTAACGGTAGGTCCGCGGCCAAAGGGCCATCAGCGAGCTCATCAGCACCATCAGGTAAAGCAAAGGGCTAAAAATCATCCTCGTCTGTGCTAGTAACGTCGGATGTGTGGACCTCGTGCTCTGAGGGCTCCAGGTCATCTGATACTATAGGTCTAGGTCCGGTGGTGTCTGAGTCACCTGTGCCAGAGGTGTCCATAGTGTCTGTAACATAACACAAACATGCACAAACAGTCAATCATACAATCAAATAATCACATAAGTCACCAAGTAAGCATTCAAATAGTTCTCCTAGTCCCACTAGCCTCCCAGCCTCTCAGACTGCTCTTCCTAGTCCCAGTAGCCAATTCTCCTAGTCCCACTAGCCAATTCTCCTAGTCCCACTAGCCAACTACCTCGATCTCCCAGACCGAGCCTCGGCCTCCCAGACCGAGCCTCGGCCTTTTCGGACTGAGCCTAAAATAATAAATAAATGTGCTCAACATTTGTTTGTAAAAAGTTTTGGATCTGGACTTAAGTGGTATGCAGTAAAAAAAAATGTTTTCGTGAGAGCCCTAGTGATCATAGTCTAGACTCGAGAAGGAATCCTAGTTCGCTATGATCAGAGCTCTGATACCAAGCTGTCACACCCTGGCTTTGCGGAAGCGTGGTTAATTTGGTGTGACTTCTTAATACCATAGCTTAACCATAACAAAGCTATATGAAATAAAACCATGCAAGATCATCCATTTAATTAAGTTTTAAAACCAAATACAACCACATTGTCTTAACGGAAACACATCCTAACAACATAAACATTGTTCAATAAACATAGCATAACATAAAGATAGTTTAAGGACTGTGACTTGTCCAGGAAAGAGTCACATTCCCCAAACCCGGGTGACCTCGTAACTAGTGCAGCGGAAAAACGTGTCATACCGCGCCAGATCCTTTAATTCCCTGAAATACATGTAAGTTGAAAAATCAACAATAATGTTGAGCGAGTTCATGTGTAAGTGAGTAAGTAAACCTTTGTGAGTATAAAATTAGTCTTGGTATGTAGCAAATAAGGGAATTGAGATCACCAATGGTTTGCAAGGCCACTGATATATGTGAAGTGCAAGTAGGGAGACTCAAACCTAGCAGATTTCGCCACGGCATTAGTATGTGGACAAAGTCACCCCGAGGTCCGTTTCTAGTTTGGCCTGGGGCTGGGCTCGCTACACCCAGATAGATCTACCGCTCCTGTCCCTCGGTCCTGCCATGAGGACTAATGGCCTCATATTGCTCCTACCCACTCACATGATCTAAGTAGTAAACCTCCTTACGCTAACCATACCATGTATAAAGTACTTGTAATCAAAGTAACATGTATTTCACCCCCGCAGTTAAGAAAACTGAAAACAGTTAGAGAAAAAGGGGACATGAACTCACCGTGGTGCGTCTCTACCAAGTATGCCTCCAAATCAAACAGCTGTGTGACGACCTACACGTACTAATTCTATTAGACGGACGGCCGTGCCTTAGCTTTATGGTTTAAGTTTCTGGGAAATAGTTAGGCAACTATTTCGTGTTTACATTCTGTATATACTTGGTAGTCATTTTCCTTCCCAAGGATGGGGGATTTAATACATGTGCGTTCGTATAATTCGGATTACTCTATTAAGTCTCACTTAATACATTTTATTCCTAACTCCAAAATATAAATATTCTTCCCAAAAATATTATATTTTAATACATGTGATTTTCCCAAAATAATACTTAGTAATATTATTTTTACCCTAAAAATAATATTTACGTAGTTCACAAAATAATCATAAACACTTATACAAGTGATGTTGTGAAAAATATATACTAAATATATATATGTATCACGTTTTATTTTGTGAAAATCCCACCTCCGATGTTTTGTAAATATAGTCGTGGCGAAACTTATATTTTGAAAACAAGTCAAAATGTATTTCTAACACTTATAGTGAAAATATTTCTAAGTGTTAGGCTTTTGGAAAAATTTCGCCAGAGTTTCCTCTGTAACTGGAGGTGGCCACGCTTCCAAGCGTATCATTTTCTTTTACAAATCAACCAAAAATTTTCTCAATCAACCATAAGCATTATTCAAACCATCAAACTAGTCAAAATAGATGTAAATCGCAAGAATACATGAACTTGCGGTTTTTCCAAAATATGTAGTATCTTTCCATTATTTTTAGTGGATCTTTTGTATAAATCAATCCGGTTTCGTAATAATCCCGTTTTAAAGAACTTCCATATTTACAACTTCTCATTAACTTTTACCAAGTTAGTTATTTCGTCAAAACTTTGTGTTACACAAGTGTTTACACACTTGTGTGTTTACTAAAATCATTCTTGTTTATGAAAGATCCGTCTTTAAAAGTATGTTTTCTCTTGACACGTGGTCCTTTGAAAATACCGCTTGTAGATTCGTAGATCTACTAGTTTTAAACACTATTTCACAAGTAAAATCGCTTTTACACAAGTTCATGATTCGTGTGTGGTAGAGTTTCATCCTTTAACCCTTGTTACTTCCAAAACAACCTTATGTCATGATCCATGATCATGACCAACCCGGGTTAAATGATGATCCGAGCTACCACAACATAGATCGGGTCCAAATAATTACACAAATCAAATACTACAAGTTTTACACAACATATGTGCTTTTAACCAACATTTTTAGTGTTTTAAGTAAACTTTTAAGCTTCAACTTGTATGTTCATAACTTTTAACCGTTACAAATCATATTAACCACTTCAAAATAGTTCGAGAAGGTGATTTAAGTAACATACCACTAGCTCGAGGCTAGGGAAGAATCTAAGCGCAAATAGGGTGGATAAAAGCAAGAGAATGAGGTCATTCAAGCTCCGAGTGCACCAAGACTCCTTATATGCGATCCTTGATACTAGAATGATCTTGGAATGTAATGATCAAGCTTGAAAGAATTGATGGATGGATATAGGGGGTTCGGCCGAAGCCTTTGAGAGAGGGAGAGAAAGTGTTTGAGTGGTGTAAAGTTAAGTGAATGATCATGGTGCACAAGTGTGATCTTATAGGCAATTGCAAGTTCTTTATCCATTGGATGCAATGTCATTTAGATATTAAACATAGGGATTAAAATAATCAACATTGTACCATGTATGTCCCCTAGATGGGGACGGTTCCTAAGGGGGGGGGGGGGTACTAGTTCATTTCCAACAATTAGTTAAGTATATAGTTAGGTTAATCTAGTTAAGTTAAGTGATTAACCCGGTTAGTGGTGTGTCATGCGTTATGGCGTGGGTTAGGGTATTCAGGGACCCTAACTGGCTCAGAAAAAGATAAATAATGAAAATGACAATATTTTCATGTTTCGGGTATAGTCCGGTTGTTTGGTTGGATAGTAATCCGTTAATGTGCTTAAACAAGCTTTAAAGTGTCGTTAATACCCTTTTTAGTGACACAACTTATTTCTGACACCTTGGAAAGTGTCTAGTAATACTTTTCTCATGTTTTGGCACTTTATTAGTTAGCTAAAAGCTGAATTATTAAGTAAAGTGCTGAATTTTGTGCTTAGAGCACGTTTTAGGCGCATCCGGTCATTGTAACTTATTCCTAGAGACGCAGTTCTACAACCCTTGTATCCCTACACTCACCACTAGTGTAGTAAAATATTTCTGGCTCATACAGGCCTTAGAGGCAGTGTCTGCCTGATGCTGACTCTATCAGCATGTTCAATAGGTTATCCGTTCATTGTGCTACTGTGCTTTTGTGCGTCATGTTTGTCACTAAGGTTCATCATGTTAATAATGTAGCGACAGTAAGTAAAGTATGATGCAAGTAAGTACATGTATCAATAATCAAGTAGCAGTTCATCAGTAATTTCAAACAAGCACGGTAATTAAGCAGTAATTAATTATTAATTAAGTCGTACGGATACCTGGTTTAGCGAGGGTTGTCACACCTCAACCCCGTCATTTCATCAATGGCCTCTCTCAGGGCATAGACATAGTTGACGAGGGAGTCTTCTACCGATGACCTTCTTCCTTGCCGGTTGTTCCTGGAGTGTGATGAGGATGTTCCGCTATTTCTGCTCGACATTCTAAGAGAACAAACCGAAAAGATTTCATTTTAGTGAAACAGTACCTCGAACATGGCCTCGTGCTCACTGAGCATGGCCCCGTGCTCACCTCTCTGCAGGTTTTTAAATCAAGGAATCTTGGAGTTTTAAATTAATTTTCTGACTTTTGAAGCATTTTTAAGCCGAAATAACTTAAAACAATGTTGTAAAACTTATTTTTGACAAGATCCCTTGAATAAGAAACCTAACAAATATCACAATAAAGCTTGAAAACATGGAAGTTTTAAGCTTTAATGGAGGTTTTGAGGAGAGGGTGAAGAAGAAGGCAATGGACATAAGTAGAAAAGACAAGATGGTTGTTGAGAACCTTCTTTAGAATATACATAGTATGGTATGTGTGAATATCCCACCAAATCTCTATCTTTGGAATGGTCCAAATGTGCAGGAATCTTGCTGCATTTATAGAAAACGACAGCACGCTGGACACGGCCCCGTGTCGGCTGGACACGGCCCCATGTGAAAACGAGATTCTGACACTTTTTGTCCGTATTCTGACTGAAAGTCAGACGAGAATCTTTTGGTGGACACGGGGACGTGCTGACCTGGACACGGCCCCGTGCCTAGAAGTTGTTTATGAAGTTTTATCTATTTTTAATGAATTTATCCGGATCGGGTGGTTCCTTATTGAACGGAACAACACCCAAGTGCCTGAGATACCTTAATTTCTTTAGTTTAAGATGAGAACGCAAGAGGTTATCGGAAAGGGTGATTCCTATGCTAAATGTCGGTGGACAAGTCCAACCCTTATCCAGGATCTTGTTAAAGAAGGTGTATATCGAATCGCTCAGGTCTATGTATGCATCGAAGGAAGTCGATGGGGAGTCCTTCACGGAACAATCGACACAGGGACGACTATCGCTCAAGTCTTCGCAAGAGTCAGAGGTGATTTTATGAACGACGATGTTGTTTTTATCCGAATGCGATCTCAATAATTCTTCTTGGGCGTTGTCTTGAGATGAATTAGTTATGTCCATCTCAAGCTCTTTTATCCAATTAAGAATTAGCTCTTCCATTTGAAATCATTATTCAAGAATCCTTTCATTTAGAATAGATGATTGAGAGCATTCTAGGGAGAGATAGGGATTATTTTTACTCTCGCCCCTCTTAAGGCTATAGAAAAACGACGGGTCTATATTGTGGGGAGTGTAATTTAAAAATATATCATTTTAAATCTTCATGAGTTCCGCCACATATTTGACCACGTACCATAAGAGGAGCGGAAGTAAAAAAAATAGTATCGCTCATGTTTGTGTCAAAAATTACCAACCGTCGGGATCTTACGGTTTTGTTTTCAGTATCTGATACTTGGGCACGGGGCGTGTTTATTGGGCACGGCCCCGTGTTCAGCTACTATCTGACTTAAAACAGGATTGCCAGTACCAAAGATTGGGCACGGGTCGTGTTCAGCGGGCACGGCCCGTGCTGAACTCTGTAGAAATTAAAAAATCTAGAAAAATCCTAAAAAAAACAGAAAAATAAGAAAAACGATTAGGCCGTTGATTCCTAACTTTTTTAAAATCCTTGTGTCCCCGGCAACGGCGCCAAAAAACTTGATGTGTGCGGTGTGTTATAGGTTTTTTAGTTAGATTTTAAGCCATTTTTTAACACTTAAGTCAAGTTTTAAATTGATAAAACACGATATTTTACTAACACTAAACACACATATGGGGAAGTGCACCCATCGTGAGCGTAGTATAGCGTTGGTAAGATACCGAGGTCGTCCAAGGACACAAGAGCTTTTAATACCGGTTTATCTTCAACGTCTAATCAAATCAAAATTTTGGAAAACGGTTTTAACATGAAAATAAAAACTAAAAATGCTGAAAATAAAAATAAAATAAAAACAGATAGACAACATGAATCACTTGGATCCGATTCGCCTTTAGTGTAACCTTTGATGTTTTCTGCACTTTTTAAGATATTATCTTAGTTATAGTAGTAGGCCCCTCTTTTGAAGGTGACGTTACCCTCAACCCAGTAGTTTGAGTCAGCAAGGATACAACCCTAAAGGGTTGGATTATTGAAAGATAATTAATTAAGTTATTAATGCGTAATGTGGTAGGCCCCTCTTTTGAAGGTGACGTTACCCACGGCTAAGTGGTTTGAGTCGCATGGATACAATCCCAAGTAGTCGGGTTAATGTATTAATAGTAGTTTACATATGATGTGATCAAGCCATTCGCACCCCCGCCATCCAATACCGGTCGGTATTGAAGGAGGTCCTAGTAAGCTTAACCCAGGTCCTTGCACGATCTATACACTGAACAAGGCAAGAGCCTTACCAAACCATTCCCTTAACCCCCGACAAGGTAGCCAACATATCTCTATATAAACCGTAGAGATATGAATGGTGTAAATCTTTTATTTTATATAGACAGTAAAATAACGCCAAGACACCACGGACAAATGATAAGGAAGTTTCACCTTTAACATAAGAAACTAGTTATTAAAGTCATTAATACAAAACCAAATAAAAAGTGCGAAAAGATTAAAAAACAAAAGTATTACACTAAATGCTTGTCTTCACCAAGTGATGTAAGAGACTTAGGCAAACATGGCCTTTGATTGTCAAGAAATCTTACTATCAATCTTGGATCCCGAGACTACTACACACACTCTATGATGGATGATGGATGATGGATGATGGTGGTGGATGTGGGTGTTGTGATGGTGGTGGAGTGTGGGTGAAGTGGGAGAGAGGTGGTTTGCCAAGGGATGCTTTTGAATTGAACCAAGCACCTCTATTTATAGCCTGCACAGAAGCCCGGACACGGCCCCGTGTCCATCCACTTTCTCTTTCTTCATTAATTGCAATTTGGCTGCATTAGCTCCACACGCCCCCGTGTCCGTTGGGCACGACCCCATGTAAAGAAGCGTATCTGTACTATCAAGATTTGCTTGGATTCTGCGAATCTTAGCGTTGACCACGGCCGTGTTGAGCTAGGCACGCCCACGTGTTGGGAAATAGAAGCTTCTATGCTTTTGTCCTTTCTGCAGACACTGACCACGCCCCAGTTTCCGCTGGGCACGGGGCCGTGTTCAACCTTCTGTTCACTTTATTTTTGCTTGAGAAGATGCTGTCAAGGGTCGAGCATGCCACGTTTATTCCTTTTCTTGTATTTATCTTAGATTTGGATGTATTTTTGCTTCTTTTGTCCGTTTACGCTCATTTAATCCTAAAAATACAAAAGGAAGACAAAAGCACACTTTTTCCAACATTAGTACTTAAAAAGGGTTAGTTTTATGCCTCATTTGATGTAATTTATATGTTGCATTTTACACACATCAGTCAAAAAATTACATTTTTTATACTTGTCGTCCTAGTCGCTTAATTTATATATTCCTGTATTGAATCGCCAAAGTGTTTTCGGCGTGTCGTAGTAGCTTCTCGTGGTGGCGATATGCTCCTTTGTCATCGGTGAACGACATATATTATTTCTTATCAGATATTTATGTGTCTTATTTGTCGTTTGAAATATATATTATTTCTTGGGAATATATATTTATAAGTTCGTCCGTTGCCAGAATTATCCGTTCGTCCAATTATTCGTTTAGAGATATTATATAAACAAGTTTATGTATATCACATTGTCTTTCAATTTCCTTTGTATTTTTGGAATATTAGTGTACATGTATATGTATCATTTTACTTGATTCATCACACGTATTTTCATCACATATATTTTGTGTTCCTTGTATTTGGATATCATCCTGTATACTAAATACGTACACACAATACACTTGTATTATACACCCAAGTTAAAAGTATTTGATGTATATATATTTTTACTTTACATATATATATATATATATATATATATATATACTATTTTAATAAGCATATAGGAAGGGCAAGAATGGTCATTTGCCATTGTACAACCATTTGAAACCCATTGTACAAGCATTTAAGCATGGATGTGTTGAAAACTTCCCTCAAACACGCGACCATCAAAACCCTGAAATTTCATTTCAAAATTCAAATTGAGAGCCATGTATCATTTTCGTTCTCTCTCTTCCTCGAGATCTGGAAACCCAAATCTTTGAAACCCTAAAGCCATTTTAAAATTCAAACCTGCCTTTGTTTCTACATTACCTCTCGAATCTGGAACTGCAAGACAAATTACAGGAGAACAACGATTGGATGTAAGTCTCTTTCTATAAACCGACACTATTTCATGGATTTCAAATCCCAATACAAAAGAAATCTGGTTTTTTTCACCATCCCTCTCTCTTGAAAAACCCTAGATCTGCCTCTGAATCGTTTATCTAACAACAAATCTCACATATTTTCGAGCTTTTTCTTTCTCAAACACAGTGGTGGTGATAACCCAGACGATAGAAGATGTCGGATATGGTGGTCGTGGGTGGAAACCTAGACGGCTGCGGAGGGTGCCTGTATTTTCTTTCAGCAATCTTCTGTGGAGTTTGGGTGGCTTTTTGTCAAGATCCAGTGAAATCACTAGGATTTTTGTGTTACAAGGATTTTTGTGAAAAATTTGTGGTTCCTCGAATGTACCCTGTCTTGAAAGTGTCCCAGTTGCCCTCAGCTGGTAATTTTCATAAGTGTTCTTCATTATCAGTGATTACCACAGCTTCAAACAGCTCTTGTAGATTGTTTTGTTATATTTAATTATATGACAATTATCATGAAATGTTGTAGTTTAAGATAAGTCATTTGACACTCGAATATTAAAACTGGACTCTCTTTTGTGGGATGGGGAAGTAACTGAGGTTTTGTTTTTTCACACTTTTATTTATCTTCGTTGTAAAATTTCTCTGGTTTATGTTGTTATTCAGGGTGAGTCGCCACACGATTTTAGTGTTTGTTGGTGACAAAAGTGGAATGATAAACCGGATTGCAGGAGTCTTTGCAAGGAAAGGGTATCATATCGAGTCACTTGATGTTGGTTTAAACAAGGACATAGCTCTTTTTGCTATAGTTGTAGCTGGGACTTAAAGAATGATAGAGCAAGTTATGAAACAACTTCTAAAGCTTGTTAATGACTTACATTCTGTCTATTGATTGATTCACCATATCATCTATTTGTTTTTTAAAAGCTTTAACTGTCAAATTAACCATTTTAATATGTTGAAGATATCTCAAAGGAACCACAAGTAGAACGTGAGTTGATGCTCATCAAGATAAATGCAGATCCAAGATACCGTTTATAGGTATTTATATAATTATGCCATGCTCTTCATGTTTTGGTTAATGAGTGTTATATATGTTACACTGAAGTACTAAATTGTTCTGATAAGTTGCAATAAGTGTTATATATCTTACCATGTTCTTTTGTGATTCTTACTTTTCAAGTGAAGTGGTTAGTGGACATATTTAGAGCTAAAATTGTTGATATCTCAGAGAAAGTTACACCCATTGAGGTGATGGGAGTCAAAAAACTTTAATCCTTTTGCTATAATTCTTCATGCGACATATATGGAGTGAGTTTTGAGTCTTGATGAATTGGATTATTTATGCTGTTAGTGGGCCTATGTTAATTTGAATATGTACCAAGACCTTATTTATTAGATATGAAATCTATATACTTACTGACTATTTGGAAGACCCGGATTTTAAGATCAGAGAATATAGAGTTTGTAGTCGCACCGTATGAGGCGGATGACAATTAGCGTATTTATCCAGTCTTGATGCTAACAAAGGTGGAATTGCAGCAGTTGGACGAGTGTAATCCTGTTTTATTTTTTCAGAATGGTATCTTGGTTTCACCATGCTATATGATCCAGCGATTTGACATCAACGAGTATATTCATTGAGGTAACTTTTTGGTCAATTAAATTCTAAAATTTTAAATTTCATTGTTTAAATTTGATTTTCATTCACAATATCCATCAAACGGCGTAGCGAGCGCAGCCGCAACGGGAAGACAAAAGTTGGGGAAGACAAAAGTTTTCCCGAGGGCTGGTCAAATTGGTATATTGGACTCTTAACGTGTTTACGGCAGCAAACAGCTGCGTTTTACACACGTTTACTACTGCTTTTGCAACCGTAAACGCGCCGTTAAACGGCTGCAAATGGCTGCGTTTTTGCACCCGTTTACTGCCGCGTTTGTAGCCGTTTAACGGCGCGTTTACGGCTGCAAACGTAGCCGCAAACGTGTGTAAAAATGCAGCCGTTTGCAGCCGTTTAATGGCGCGTTTACGGTAGCAAACGGCTGTGTTTTTACACCCGTTTGCTGCTGCGTTTGCAGCCGTAAACACGCCGTTAAGCGGCTGCGTTTTTGCACCCGTTTGCTTCCGCGTTTGCAGCCGTTTACGGCTGCAAACGCAGCAGCAAACGTGTGTAAATTTATACTTGGTGCAGTTTCTGGATCTAGAAATGAATTTTGATACAGGGTCAATTTATTAGTTATGGTATTATTCTTTCAATTTTTTGTGTGTGTTTTTTAACCCGGTTGACTGTTATGTTTTTAGGGTTTGTGAAACCGAATGGGAAGGCATTTGATTGTGGAACATAATCATGAGTGAAGATGTTCAATAATCTCATAATCGATTCACAAGCTCTAAATACCGAGTTCTTAAACCTAATAGCATAATTGAGGGTTGTGGGTCAAAATTTGGCGAGGTGAGTTGCATTTTGAACTTTTGATCTTTGACTCTTTGAGCATTCAGATTATTGTTTCAAATAAATTGCAATTCTGAGTTTCTGACATTTTGTTGATGAGTTGATATCTGGAAAACTGAATTGAATTTAATTCTATTAGCTTAACTGTGAATTGTTGAATTTAGTTACTATTTGGCCATAGGATTAGTGTTGATTCATATCATGTGTCAAGTTAAAGACTTTATATTTTAGTTTCTTTAAGTTAAGGAATAGTGTCCTTAGGATTTCAAGAATGTTTAAAAAGCTTTGGAAGTGATTGTTTTGTTTTCTTGGCACAGTGTTGGTTGAAGATAACACGATATGGACTTCTGGCCTTGTTTTTGGATAAGGCGAGGTAATCTTATATAATGGTAATCATTACTGTAGGTTATCTCTAAATTATATTATGCATGTTTGGATGGTCTGTATGTGGGGGCTATTGGTGATTTGAAATAGGGATGAGCATCTTCGTACCGGTACGGGGTACCAGTGCCAAATGGTAATGTATCGATTGAATTTTGATACCCGCTATTTTGCGTTTTTGGGATCGGTATTTGTGGTTCGGTACGGTACCGGTATTTTATCGATTTATGGCGTTAATTACCGTACTGGTACCGTACCAAAGCGAACATTTTTTATACTGGTACCTGTATCTACTTTTGGGATCGGTATTTTTGGTGTCGGTACAGTACCGAGCTTATCCTTAATTTAAAAATATACATGTACCGATGGAAACAATTATAAACAAGCGAGTGATCTTAGGATGTATTTAAGAATAACTTGGTTCAAAGGAGTGAACTTTTTTTAGCATGTTAGTAGTTTCAAAAACAACAGCAAAAACATCATCTCTTGCTCATTGGCATGTCATCTACTGTTACAATCATAAATAAATTTGGTTGCTAAACAATGATGTGTAAACAATACATTGGAGGTTTGAATTTATTGGTTTAAAGTTTTAAAGTTAAAACTATTACTTGACTAACGGGTCAAACAAGTACATGATAAAATTTAACTACAACAAGTGTCAGATGGATTGGTCGAGTTACACTAATGATTACAACATGAAACGGGTCACTTCAGGTTTATTATTGTGGTTACGGATGAAACAAAATGGGTCAGACACGTTAGATGAATGATCAATCTGAATTCGCCCATTAATATGTTATGTATTTAGATGCTAACTTCTTACATCTTTTCAAAATAAATGAAAAAAATTATACATTTAATATAAAATTGTTGCTTTAAGTTTATGTTTAACCACCTGGTTTGCCGTAATCTATATCGCCAAGCTACCCAAACTGATTAACTTGTTATTGATATCGTCTTTGCAGGTTGCTGCTGATGGTATTTGGATGGTATGCCCAGAAGCTGGTGCGCTGATCCAGTTTCCTGGCTTTAATGGGTTAGTTTTCAAGGAAAAAGCTCCTTCCTTTGTGACAAAATTTGTTATGCCGAGAAGCCGGTGCGCCGATCCATTTCTTGGCTTTAATGGTAGTTTTCTTGGAAAAAGCTCCCTCCTTTGTGACAAAAAAATTGTTATTTTAATATACCAGTATCTTGTTGCCACTCACAGATGTAGCGTTGACGTTATTTTAAATTCGAGTAGTGTCTGAACTCATGTTACTCTAATGGTGACTGTTAATGGAAAATGTCACTGTTTCATCGGGTTAAAGCAATGGTGGCTAGGAATGTCTTAAGTCAGGTCATCCATTCACCTTATGATCGACTTGCTTGAATCGAAGAAGAAGAAGAAGAGCCGACTTTCATTTTGAATTCAGGCTTTCATCGTGACATTTTCTTTTTCTTTTTCATGTATTTGTAATTATATAACTGAGATATGTAAGACATAGATAAACAATAAAAAAACTAATAAAAAATACTATACAATATATCACAAGATGATTGATAAACTAAAAGAAAACGAGTACCACGTGGTAACAATGAAAATGGACCCGACCAGGTTGGGCTGACCTAAAATGTTTTTTGTTTGAAACGTTTATATATTATTAGAGTGTCAAATATGATTTCCAACGATTATCTTGTATAACTAAAAATTTAAATATTTTTTATCATGTGATCCTTGAGGTTTGATGCTTTAAATAATGAACAGTGAAAACTATAGATCACATTGTTCCTCATTTGAACCGTTTTTACTCTAAATATATTTGATTTTGTAACTAAAGACGCTTCTTGAATCGCATGGGGTAAGAGAACCCGAGTGATTTGGATGTTGGATGTGGAGTTGCTAGCTTAAGGGGATATCTTTTGAGATAGAGGTGGTTGCGTTTTCGTTTGCTCTAATGGATGAACATGAGGCATGTAACAACCTTGATTTTCAAACATGTACTTGTTTGATACACATATCATATTTTGAGATGCAATTTGTTTGATACATGTTTAGTTTTATTGTTGCTGCATGTTTTGCCGACCCAAACACGTGAATAATTTCAATTTGTTCTAGTTTCATACTTATAAACAAGACAATATTAATTACAAGGGCCTAACATGTCATTTTGTGAAAGTATAAGTTAAGGGACTAAATTGTAATTTTTGAAACTTGAAAGTTCGGGTTAAAAACGTAAAATGTGTAAAACATAAAGTTTAGGGTCCTTTATGACATTTTTGAAACTTGTTTTATAAATAAAAATATAAGTTTTTAAAACTTTTAAAAGTATAGGGTTTAAAATGTAATTTTGGAAACTTATATTTTATATAAAATAAATAAATATATATTTTTGAAATTAAAATCCAAGGACCATTGGGTCATTTTTCCAAACTAGTAGTCTAGGGACTACTCTTGCCATTTTTGAAACTGATTTCAGTTAAAAACCCTAACCGGGTTAGAAATTATAAAAGGAAATTCAATTTTAGAAATAACCCAGTTAACATGTTCAGTTAAACAAATCCAGGGACTTTTCTTGACATTTTCGAAGTTTAATTAACTGGATTAACTAACCCAGTTAGCTATTTTATAAAGGATTCTTTATTAAACAACTAACCTAGTTAAGCTTTCTGGTTAAAAGTTGAGGGACCTGTTCTGTGTATACGGAAACCTCAGGGACTGATCTTGAAACTTCAATTCAAAACGGATTACACCGTTTACATCGCCGGAACCAATCCAAATCGCAAACCAACAAACGTTTATGCACCGATTAACACACCTGCATGTTCTCCTCGACAATGTAAAACGTCCAAAGTTCTCAATCTTACCAAACCATGCAACATTGTCTTCGGAACCGGAAATAATTTTTAAAATTTTAAGTGGGATTTGAATTGTCTGTTTCTGTATGTTTTTGGATCAATTGAACTCGTTAAATGATTCCTGATGCCTCTACGAACCTCAGTGACCCTTCAAAATTCATAAACACTCCGTATATCGTCTCTGGTTCACTTCTGTTTCTTCGCCGGATATTACAGCAGCCGGACATACTCGCCGGACATAGCCGGAACCACGATCCGACCAATACCGGAGCTATTTTTGATCGACCATTCGGTATACCTAAGTCTACACTATGTTTACGTTAATTTAATTGTAGCATAAACATGTTTACGATCTGTAATTGCACGGTTGACTTTCTGGTTTGACCAAAACTGGGGAAGATGATGAAATTCTTTTGTATTTTAATTTTATTTTTAATCAGTTTACAACTTAATTCATATTAATTCGATATTAATGATATAAAATCCGAAATTTTTATCATATGTTCCTGACATACTGGTGTATTTATTAAAAATATAAAAGTTTGTAAAATTTTTATAAACCTATTTTATTTTAATTAAAAAAAAAACTGTTCTGGTTTCTAATATTTATGGTAATTCGAAATTTTAGAATTTATTTATGAAATTTTTATGTTAATTATATTGAACAGTATAATTGGTAAAAATAATTTTTTATAAAATATTTGAAACTGTTTTGATATTTTTATAATTAAAAAAGTTAAATCTCATGTTTTATTAAGTTTAATTGTATTAATTTAATTATTCTGAGTTGTAAATTATTTCCAAATTATTTTTATAATTTCATGCATGTTATTTTGAGGTTATTAAAAATCAGAAACCATGTTTAATTATTTTGCATGTTATTTTTATATAATAAACTTTATAAATCAGTTTATGTGCAATTATTATTTTTAATTCCAGAATATTATACAAAATTTATTCGAGGCCATAATATTTATTTTAAATCTGTAATATTGCATGTTAATATTTAGAAATGATATTTCTAATTTTCTGATTTAAATCAATTAATTAGACAAATATTTAGATAATTATTCAGTTATTTCATTTTTAAACAAATAACTAACTGTTTATTTAAATATATTTATTTCTGCCATGATAATTATTTTTAATCTGATTTATACTTGTTATATAATTAAAATGTTATTTTTAATTATTCTGCCCTAAATTAATTATTAGATAATTAATTTGAATAATTATCATATTATTCTGAAAACACATATGTTTTGATAATACTGAAAATAATTTATAAATTCTGTAATTAAACTTGGACTTTTGAAATATGTTTTTAAACTCTTAAATTATACAAACTGTTTACATAACTTTTACAAGATATATATATATATATATATAAATAAACTTAAAAGTATAATTATTTATTTATATATATATATATTATTTGTTTAAATGTACAAATAATAATATTTTACTTATTATTTGTATAACCTAGTATTTTATACTTCTCAAATTTATCAAGTTACCAACGGTTCCCCAAACAGATTGTCAAACCGTACAACACAAAACCTTGTCACCCGTTTATACAAAATCACAGTATTGCCCTTGTTAATGCTATGTTCCATATGTGTTTGTTTCATGCATGTTATAGAGTAGCGTGGAAAGACTTGTTCCTGCAAACTCTTATCTATATATTTGTTGGGATTTATTTCGCAAACAAGGTGAGTTCATAGTCCCCATTTTCTGTTTTGCAACATTTTCGGGGTGAAACATATGTAATAATGTGATATAAGCTCATTTTCATTGTTGTGGCTACCTTGATTGTTTTCTTGCAATTGTTTGATTACTTGATGCTTAATTTACATTCATTAACTCCGATCAAGCCGAGCGGTACATTATAGCGCTATAGGGGGAACGCCTCACCCGACTTCACGGTCAATTGTTGTTGTTGTTGTTGTTGATAGTCATGTTAGTCATTATGCGAGGTCTGGGTGATCACTGCCGTGTCATGCAACACAGGTTTGAATGTTAACCAAGCGGGACTTGTTTCAATCAGTTGTTTAGAACATATCAAATGCCACATTGTTAAACATTTTATTTCATTATCACATTATTTGTTTATTACCAAACTAACCAAAACCTATGAACTCACTCAACCGTTTGTTGACCTGTTTATTTTAACATATGTTTCAGGTGTTGATTGTTTGAAGTTAGCTTTGCTTATGGATCACATAGGATTGCTCAAGACAAGTGCCTTAGCTAAATAAAAACAAGACTTTTGTGAACAATGTGTTGTAGTTGTTATGTACTAGTTTGGATGTGAATGCAATCCTACCAATCAACTTAATTATATTTCAACTTTAATTTAACCACCATGTGCTCATATGCATTCTATCAAGTTTCGTGATGCCCTCGACGTTTCCGCCTCCGGTCAGGGTGTCACAGGTTGGTATCAGAGCCATGGTTATAGGGAATTAGGTTATTAGATATTTCTTTTGACCTAGACTATAACTTACCTAGGACCCCTATCCACTAGATACTTTGTCCGCTTCTTTGTCTCTATCTCTATTCTTAAAACTCTAGCCTCGTCACGGTGGATTTCTCTCGTTTAACTTTTAGGCTATACAAATTACTCATCATCTGTCCTCAGGTGATTTAAAATTTTTCAAAATCTCCTCTGATTTTTACTCTCGTCAAAGTCTTGGGCTCTAATAACGAACTCGTGCAATCTGGAAGGGTGGGTGCCTGTATTATGAGTTTTCTGTCTAGGCAAGCACTTCGTATATATCTCATCAGACGCGAGACCAGTTGTGCTTACCTGGGAATTCTCGGAATGAGTGTCCACTTATAGGCTAAAGCATGACTTCATTAAGTTATAAGGACCCAACTACTTTGATTAGTCACTGATATTGTTTATTAGTAGAATAAACGATGTCCATCCTGTTGTGTGTTTTCTCTTGCCTTCATTGATTTTATGAAACTTTTCCACCAAAAACATTTCATTCCGACTCCTATGACCTTATGTTTTTCCCTACTGCTTGTAGACACGTAGCTAGTCCAATGACTCTCTTGCCCATGATTTTCCTAGCCATTAAAACACAAATCACACTACATCATTTTACTAAAGATATTCACTATCAAGCAGAAACCTAACCAACTTTTATCGCATAACTACAAGGTTTTATAAATAATATAAATCGTTTTACCAAAACTCCTTTCAAATTTAAATTACTTTCGGATCATACCTGTTTAAATTCAAAATTTCAAACCGGCCACAATAAACTATTTTTAAAACGTATAAACAATGAAAACTTCAAAAGTTTGAAACATTTCTAAACACACTACCACCCGAATGACCATCTATAAGTTTTCTTTATATAAGCTATATGGAGACAACCTATCCTTTTTATAGTTTTATTTCGTTAAATCTTTTAAACTTTTCACCTAAACTTGACAGCAATCACCGTCTCCTTTTTCAAAACTTAACATCACCAATTTTCTTTCCGGCTTCTGATCTTTCTTTTGGAAGATGCCTCTACGACGAGACACACGTTTGCCTACCTGGGAACTACCGATGAGAGTACAGTATGCCTATAGGCTCAAGGCATGTTTCCCTAATTCAAAAAGATTTTTTTTTCCTCCGTTTCAGAACAATCCAAGCTCTAATCAATCTACGTTGTACCATTATCAATTTATTATGATACGATTCCCTCTTTTTCAAAGTTCAAGATTTTCTCGAGACCATACCTGTCAGATTCAAATTTTCAAACTAGCTGCAGAACGTAGCATGGAAGCTCTAACCGATCACATGATGTAATCCGGAATCTCCTTATCTATATAAGAGACTCACTACTCGAGCTAATCTACACAAGAACTACAATTTCTGATATAATTCAATACCCCATATCCCAATGGCAAATCTCCCAGCAGCCTATGCTGAATTTTCAAATGCAGCAAAAATTCATCCCTTCCTTCAGTTTACTAAATTACACTATCAAGAGAGGTATCGAAAACTCAAGCATCATGAAGTTCTTACTATTAGCAGTATTGATTGACAACGAATAGGAACGTTTGATTCCAGTGGTTTACTGGCAAGATTACTACTACCTAATACGCCTTGGCGCCGTTTCTTCGACATCCTAGAACCATCATACGATGAATTGGTGTATGAGTTCTTGTCCACTTTCTATTACAAAAATAATGAAAATCTTACCAATAAATCCATTCACTTCCAACTTTGTGGGCAAACTCATGTTATGTCATTAACCGAATTCGCAGTTCATCTGGGCATATATACAGATGAAGAAGTTAAACAACCCATTTTCACGGAGGCATCAACCACTTATTCCTCCGCGGATTTGGTAGGTTTTTGGCAATTCCATTCATTAAAAGAATGGTGTAGCCACAATAATGCTGCGGACTTCATAGACCCTTGTTGTCAATATATGCACCGTGTTGTAGCCAACACTATCACGGGGCGCATGCATCATCAAAGGGTTAAAACAACTGAACTTTTCTATCTGTATAGTATTTTTAAGCAAGTTCCTTGTAATGTTGCCCACGAGCTTGCTGTATATTTTTCTAATCAACAATCACATCCTCTGAAAAGTCTCATGGGAGGGTCTTATATTACAAAAATAGCACAATCATTAGGTGTCTTAAGCGATCAGATTATCCAGGGATTTTCTCCACCGAAGACACCTGGGATTGTAAATCCTTACACCATGAGGCTAACCCCTATTCATATTGGTACACTAACACAATCATCACAGTCGGAGCGAGCTCCAGTTATCTTAGAGAATACCTTCCCACAAGATTTACAACAATCATTTTTGCAGTTTCCTCAACCATCTTTTTATCGGTTTGATATGCAACCACAGCTGCCATACATACAAGAACCTATTACACCTAACCTATCCCAACCTTTAACACCGAACGTCTTACCAAGCTTCCCACCGTCATTTTTCGAGGAGAATTCAACAATGCAAGGAACTTGGTTTGATGAAAACATGGTGACACAAGAACAGTTAGCAACAGAACCCTTTTTGCAAGCACCATTACTGTCACATTCTTTCCAGTCACTGTTGGACGAAGTAGAACAACTGCCAACAACTAATATAGCAGGCCCACGTACGGTGCCTCAAATAGATCTACATCCAGATCAAATGGTAGTTGAAATGGCTAGGTTAAGCAATCAGGTCCAAGATTTGTCACGGCAAGTACAATGGCTGACAGAAAGAAATCAATGGTTGGAAAGTATGCTAGCTGCTCGTATGCGACTGGATCCACTACCTCCACTACCTGATAGTTTTGAGCCTGAAATTGATCCATTTCATGACATGTTCTAAATGTAATTTGCATGATAGACTGTCAAACAAACAATGCCATACGTTTTGATTCAATTGATGTTGTGTTATATTGATGCTTGTTTAATTTAAACAATACCTCAATCTTATTTGTTCTCCTCACTTAACTAGAAGTGCTATGTGGACCAGGCGACGAAACGCGTAATTTTGGGTGCACACTTAATTACGAGGTTTGACGCATGGAAATCATAGTAAGCCTTGTTAAGTAAGGTGGCAGATAAAAAAAAACATTATGTGGTTTTGTGACCATCCATTATTTGCTTATTTGTACACACATTTGTTTGCATAACATTTACATTACATATCTAGCATAGCATGGTGCCACACAAAACAATTTTTATACAATGATACTCGTAAATTCCTCGGAATTTGCAGCACCAAACAATGACTTGATTATCATTACAATTACATTCTACGGTCTCTTTCGAATAAATTTCGGGACGAAATTTTCTAAAGTAGGGGAGACTGTAACAACCTTGATTTTCAAACATGTACTTGTTTGATACACATATCATATTTTGAGATGCAATTTGTTTGATACATGTTTAGTTTTATTGTTGCTGCATGTTTTGCCGACCCAAACACGTGAATAATTTCAATTTGTTCTAGTTTCATACTTATAAACAAGACAATATTAATTACAAGGGCCTAACATGTCATTTTGTGAAAGTATAAGTTAAGGGACTAAATTGTAATTTTTGAAACTTGAAAGTTCGGGTTAAAAACGTAAAATGTGTAAAACATAAAGTTTAGGGTCCTTTATGACATTTTTGAAACTTGTTTTATAAATAAAAATATAAGTTTTTAAAACTTTTAAAAGTATAGGGTTTAAAATGTAATTTTGGAAACTTATATTTTATATAAAATAAATAAATATATATTTTTGAAATTAAAATCCAAGGACCATTGGGTCATTTTTCCAAACTAGTAGTCTAGGGACTACTCTTGCCATTTTTGAAACTGATTTCAGTTAAAAACCCTAACCGGGTTAGAAATTATAAAAGGAAATTCAATTTTAGAAATAACCCAGTTAACATGTTCAGTTAAACAAATCCAGGGACTTTTCTTGACATTTTCGAAGTTTAATTAACTGGATTAACTAACCCAGTTAGCTATTTTATAAAGGATTCTTTATTAAACAACTAACCTAGTTAAGCTTTCTGGTTAAAAGTTGAGGGACCTGTTCTGTGTATACGGAAACCTCAGGGACTGATCTTGAAACTTCAATTCAAAACGGATTACACCGTTTACATCGCCGGAACCAATCCAAATCGCAAACCAACAAACGTTTATGCACCGATTAACACACCTGCATGTTCTCCTCGACAATGTAAAACGTCCAAAGTTCTCAATCTTACCAAACCATGCAACATTGTCTTCGGAACCGGAAATAATTTTTAAAATTTTAAGTGGGATTTGAATTGTCTGTTTCTGTATGTTTTTGGATCAATTGAACTCGTTAAATGATTCCTGATGCCTCTACGAACCTCAGTGACCCTTCAAAATTCATAAACACTCCGTATATCGTCTCTGGTTCACTTCTGTTTCTTCGCCGGATATTACAGCAGCCGGACATACTCGCCGGACATAGCCGGAACCACGATCCGACCAATACCGGAGCTATTTTTGATCGACCATTCGGTATACCTAAGTCTACACTATGTTTACGTTAATTTAATTGTAGCATAAACATGTTTACGATCTGTAATTGCACGGTTGACTTTCTGGTTTGACCAAAACTGGGGAAGATGATGAAATTCTTTTGTATTTTAATTTTATTTTTAATCAGTTTACAACTTAATTCATATTAATTCGATATTAATGATATAAAATCCGAAATTTTTATCATATGTTCCTGACATACTGGTGTATTTATTAAAAATATAAAAGTTTGTAAAATTTTTATAAACCTATTTTATTTTAATTAAAAAAAAAACTGTTCTGGTTTCTAATATTTATGGTAATTCGAAATTTTAGAATTTATTTATGAAATTTTTATGTTAATTATATTGAACAGTATAATTGGTAAAAATAATTTTTTATAAAATATTTGAAACTGTTTTGATATTTTTATAATTAAAAAAGTTAAATCTCATGTTTTATTAAGTTTAATTGTATTAATTTAATTATTCTGAGTTGTAAATTATTTCCAAATTATTTTTATAATTTCATGCATGTTATTTTGAGGTTATTAAAAATCAGAAACCATGTTTAATTATTTTGCATGTTATTTTTATATAATAAACTTTATAAATCAGTTTATGTGCAATTATTATTTTTAATTCCAGAATATTATACAAAATTTATTCGAGGCCATAATATTTATTTTAAATCTGTAATATTGCATGTTAATATTTAGAAATGATATTTCTAATTTTCTGATTTAAATCAATTAATTAGACAAATATTTAGATAATTATTCAGTTATTTCATTTTTAAACAAATAACTAACTGTTTATTTAAATATATTTATTTCTGCCATGATAATTATTTTTAATCTGATTTATACTTGTTATATAATTAAAATGTTATTTTTAATTATTCTGCCCTAAATTAATTATTAGATAATTAATTTGAATAATTATCATATTATTCTGAAAACACATATGTTTTGATAATACTGAAAATAATTTATAAATTCTGTAATTAAACTTGGACTTTTGAAATATGTTTTTAAACTCTTAAATTATACAAACTGTTTACATAACTTTTACAAGATATATATATATATATATATAAATAAACTTAAAAGTATAATTATTTATTTATATATATATATATTATTTGTTTAAATGTACAAATAATAATATTTTACTTATTATTTGTATAACCTAGTATTTTATACTTCTCAAATTTATCAAGTTACCAACGGTTCCCCAAACAGATTGTCAAACCGTACAACACAAAACCTTGTCACCCGTTTATACAAAATCACAGTATTGCCCTTGTTAATGCTATGTTCCATATGTGTTTGTTTCATGCATGTTATAGAGTAGCGTGGAAAGACTTGTTCCTGCAAACTCTTATCTATATATTTGTTGGGATTTATTTCGCAAACAAGGTGAGTTCATAGTCCCCATTTTCTGTTTTGCAACATTTTCGGGGTGAAACATATGTAATAATGTGATATAAGCTCATTTTCATTGTTGTGGCTACCTTGATTGTTTTCTTGCAATTGTTTGATTACTTGATGCTTAATTTACATTCATTAACTCCGATCAAGCCGAGCGGTACATTATAGCGCTATAGGGGGAACGCCTCACCCGACTTCACGGTCAATTGTTGTTGTTGTTGTTGTTGATAGTCATGTTAGTCATTATGCGAGGTCTGGGTGATCACTGCCGTGTCATGCAACACAGGTTTGAATGTTAACCAAGCGGGACTTGTTTCAATCAGTTGTTTAGAACATATCAAATGCCACATTGTTAAACATTTTATTTCATTATCACATTATTTGTTTATTACCAAACTAACCAAAACCTATGAACTCACTCAACCGTTTGTTGACCTGTTTATTTTAACATATGTTTCAGGTGTTGATTGTTTGAAGTTAGCTTTGCTTATGGATCACATAGGATTGCTCAAGACAAGTGCCTTAGCTAAATAAAAACAAGACTTTTGTGAACAATGTGTTGTAGTTGTTATGTACTAGTTTGGATGTGAATGCAATCCTACCAATCAACTTAATTATATTTCAACTTTAATTTAACCACCATGTGCTCATATGCATTCTATCAAGTTTCGTGATGCCCTCGACGTTTCCGCCTCCGGTCAGGGTGTCACAGGTTGGTATCAGAGCCATGGTTATAGGGAATTAGGTTATTAGATATTTCTTTTGACCTAGACTATAACTTACCTAGGACCCCTATCCACTAGATACTTTGTCCGCTTCTTTGTCTCTATCTCTATTCTTAAAACTCTAGCCTCGTCACGGTGGATTTCTCTCGTTTAACTTTTAGGCTATACAAATTACTCATCATCTGTCCTCAGGTGATTTAAAATTTTTCAAAATCTCCTCTGATTTTTACTCTCGTCAAAGTCTTGGGCTCTAATAACGAACTCGTGCAATCTGGAAGGGTGGGTGCCTGTATTATGAGTTTTCTGTCTAGGCAAGCACTTCGTATATATCTCATCAGACGCGAGACCAGTTGTGCTTACCTGGGAATTCTCGGAATGAGTGTCCACTTATAGGCTAAAGCATGACTTCATTAAGTTATAAGGACCCAACTACTTTGATTAGTCACTGATATTGTTTATTAGTAGAATAAACGATGTCCATCCTGTTGTGTGTTTTCTCTTGCCTTCATTGATTTTATGAAACTTTTCCACCAAAAACATTTCATTCCGACTCCTATGACCTTATGTTTTTCCCTACTGCTTGTAGACACGTAGCTAGTCCAATGACTCTCTTGCCCATGATTTTCCTAGCCATTAAAACACAAATCACACTACATCATTTTACTAAAGATATTCACTATCAAGCAGAAACCTAACCAACTTTTATCGCATAACTACAAGGTTTTATAAATAATATAAATCGTTTTACCAAAACTCCTTTCAAATTTAAATTACTTTCGGATCATACCTGTTTAAATTCAAAATTTCAAACCGGCCACAATAAACTATTTTTAAAACGTATAAACAATGAAAACTTCAAAAGTTTGAAACATTTCTAAACACACTACCACCCGAATGACCATCTATAAGTTTTCTTTATATAAGCTATATGGAGACAACCTATCCTTTTTATAGTTTTATTTCGTTAAATCTTTTAAACTTTTCACCTAAACTTGACAGCAATCACCGTCTCCTTTTTCAAAACTTAACATCACCAATTTTCTTTCCGGCTTCTGATCTTTCTTTTGGAAGATGCCTCTACGACGAGACACACGTTTGCCTACCTGGGAACTACCGATGAGAGTACAGTATGCCTATAGGCTCAAGGCATGTTTCCCTAATTCAAAAAGATTTTTTTTTCCTCCGTTTCAGAACAATCCAAGCTCTAATCAATCTACGTTGTACCATTATCAATTTATTATGATACGATTCCCTCTTTTTCAAAGTTCAAGATTTTCTCGAGACCATACCTGTCAGATTCAAATTTTCAAACTAGCTGCAGAACGTAGCATGGAAGCTCTAACCGATCACATGATGTAATCCGGAATCTCCTTATCTATATAAGAGACTCACTACTCGAGCTAATCTACACAAGAACTACAATTTCTGATATAATTCAATACCCCATATCCCAATGGCAAATCTCCCAGCAGCCTATGCTGAATTTTCAAATGCAGCAAAAATTCATCCCTTCCTTCAGTTTACTAAATTACACTATCAAGAGAGGTATCGAAAACTCAAGCATCATGAAGTTCTTACTATTAGCAGTATTGATTGACAACGAATAGGAACGTTTGATTCCAGTGGTTTACTGGCAAGATTACTACTACCTAATACGCCTTGGCGCCGTTTCTTCGACATCCTAGAACCATCATACGATGAATTGGTGTATGAGTTCTTGTCCACTTTCTATTACAAAAATAATGAAAATCTTACCAATAAATCCATTCACTTCCAACTTTGTGGGCAAACTCATGTTATGTCATTAACCGAATTCGCAGTTCATCTGGGCATATATACAGATGAAGAAGTTAAACAACCCATTTTCACGGAGGCATCAACCACTTATTCCTCCGCGGATTTGGTAGGTTTTTGGCAATTCCATTCATTAAAAGAATGGTGTAGCCACAATAATGCTGCGGACTTCATAGACCCTTGTTGTCAATATATGCACCGTGTTGTAGCCAACACTATCACGGGGCGCATGCATCATCAAAGGGTTAAAACAACTGAACTTTTCTATCTGTATAGTATTTTTAAGCAAGTTCCTTGTAATGTTGCCCACGAGCTTGCTGTATATTTTTCTAATCAACAATCACATCCTCTGAAAAGTCTCATGGGAGGGTCTTATATTACAAAAATAGCACAATCATTAGGTGTCTTAAGCGATCAGATTATCCAGGGATTTTCTCCACCGAAGACACCTGGGATTGTAAATCCTTACACCATGAGGCTAACCCCTATTCATATTGGTACACTAACACAATCATCACAGTCGGAGCGAGCTCCAGTTATCTTAGAGAATACCTTCCCACAAGATTTACAACAATCATTTTTGCAGTTTCCTCAACCATCTTTTTATCGGTTTGATATGCAACCACAGCTGCCATACATACAAGAACCTATTACACCTAACCTATCCCAACCTTTAACACCGAACGTCTTACCAAGCTTCCCACCGTCATTTTTCGAGGAGAATTCAACAATGCAAGGAACTTGGTTTGATGAAAACATGGTGACACAAGAACAGTTAGCAACAGAACCCTTTTTGCAAGCACCATTACTGTCACATTCTTTCCAGTCACTGTTGGACGAAGTAGAACAACTGCCAACAACTAATATAGCAGGCCCACGTACGGTGCCTCAAATAGATCTACATCCAGATCAAATGGTAGTTGAAATGGCTAGGTTAAGCAATCAGGTCCAAGATTTGTCACGGCAAGTACAATGGCTGACAGAAAGAAATCAATGGTTGGAAAGTATGCTAGCTGCTCGTATGCGACTGGATCCACTACCTCCACTACCTGATAGTTTTGAGCCTGAAATTGATCCATTTCATGACATGTTCTAAATGTAATTTGCATGATAGACTGTCAAACAAACAATGCCATACGTTTTGATTCAATTGATGTTGTGTTATATTGATGCTTGTTTAATTTAAACAATACCTCAATCTTATTTGTTCTCCTCACTTAACTAGAAGTGCTATGTGGACCAGGCGACGAAACGCGTAATTTTGGGTGCACACTTAATTACGAGGTTTGACGCATGGAAATCATAGTAAGCCTTGTTAAGTAAGGTGGCAGATAAAAAAAAACATTATGTGGTTTTGTGACCATCCATTATTTGCTTATTTGTACACACATTTGTTTGCATAACATTTACATTACATATCTAGCATAGCATGGTGCCACACAAAACAATTTTTATACAATGATACTCGTAAATTCCTCGGAATTTGCAGCACCAAACAATGACTTGATTATCATTACAATTACATTCTACGGTCTCTTTCGAATAAATTTCGGGACGAAATTTTCTAAAGTAGGGGAGACTGTAACAACCTTGATTTTCAAACATGTACTTGTTTGATACACATATCATATTTTGAGATGCAATTTGTTTGATACATGTTTAGTTTTATTGTTGCTGCATGTTTTGCCGACCCAAACACGTGAATAATTTCAATTTGTTCTAGTTTCATACTTATAAACAAGACAATATTAATTACAAGGGCCTAACATGTCATTTTGTGAAAGTATAAGTTAAGGGACTAAATTGTAATTTTTGAAACTTGAAAGTTCGGGTTAAAAACGTAAAATGTGTAAAACATAAAGTTTAGGGTCCTTTATGACATTTTTGAAACTTGTTTTATAAATAAAAATATAAGTTTTTAAAACTTTTAAAAGTATAGGGTTTAAAATGTAATTTTGGAAACTTATATTTTATATAAAATAAATAAATATATATTTTTGAAATTAAAATCCAAGGACCATTGGGTCATTTTTCCAAACTAGTAGTCTAGGGACTACTCTTGCCATTTTTGAAACTGATTTCAGTTAAAAACCCTAACCGGGTTAGAAATTATAAAAGGAAATTCAATTTTAGAAATAACCCAGTTAACATGTTCAGTTAAACAAATCCAGGGACTTTTCTTGACATTTTCGAAGTTTAATTAACTGGATTAACTAACCCAGTTAGCTATTTTATAAAGGATTCTTTATTAAACAACTAACCTAGTTAAGCTTTCTGGTTAAAAGTTGAGGGACCTGTTCTGTGTATACGGAAACCTCAGGGACTGATCTTGAAACTTCAATTCAAAACGGATTACACCGTTTACATCGCCGGAACCAATCCAAATCGCAAACCAACAAACGTTTATGCACCGATTAACACACCTGCATGTTCTCCTCGACAATGTAAAACGTCCAAAGTTCTCAATCTTACCAAACCATGCAACATTGTCTTCGGAACCGGAAATAATTTTTAAAATTTTAAGTGGGATTTGAATTGTCTGTTTCTGTATGTTTTTGGATCAATTGAACTCGTTAAATGATTCCTGATGCCTCTACGAACCTCAGTGACCCTTCAAAATTCATAAACACTCCGTATATCGTCTCTGGTTCACTTCTGTTTCTTCGCCGGATATTACAGCAGCCGGACATACTCGCCGGACATAGCCGGAACCACGATCCGACCAATACCGGAGCTATTTTTGATCGACCATTCGGTATACCTAAGTCTACACTATGTTTACGTTAATTTAATTGTAGCATAAACATGTTTACGATCTGTAATTGCACGGTTGACTTTCTGGTTTGACCAAAATTGGGGAAGATGATGAAATTCTTTTGTATTTTAATTTTATTTTTAATCAGTTTACAACTTAATTCATATTAATTCGATATTAATGATATAAAATCCGAAATTTTTATCATATGTTCCTGACATACTGGTGTATTTATTAAAAATATAAAAGTTTGTAAAATTTTTATAAACCTATTTTATTTTAATTAAAAAAAAAACTGTTCTGGTTTCTAATATTTATGGTAATTCGAAATTTTAGAATTTATTTATGAAATTTTTATGTTAATTATATTGAACAGTATAATTGGTAAAAATAATTTTTTATAAAATATTTGAAACTGTTTTGATATTTTTATAATTAAAAAAGTTAAATCTCATGTTTTATTAAGTTTAATTGTATTAATTTAATTATTCTGAGTTGTAAATTATTTCCAAATTATTTTTATAATTTCATGCATGTTATTTTGAGGTTATTAAAAATCAGAAACCATGTTTAATTATTTTGCATGTTATTTTTATATAATAAACTTTATAAATCAGTTTATGTGCAATTATTATTTTTAATTCCAGAATATTATACAAAATTTATTCGAGGCCATAATATTTATTTTAAATCTGTAATATTGCATGTTAATATTTAGAACTGATATTTCTAATTTTCTGATTTAAATCAATTAATTAGACAAATATTTAGATAATTATTCAGTTATTTCATTTTTAAACAAATAACTAACTGTTTATTTAAATATATTTATTTCTGCCATGATAATTATTTTTAATCTGATTTATACTTGTTATATAATTAAAATGTTATTTTTAATTATTCTGCCCTAAATTAATTATTAGATAATTAATTTGAATAATTATCATATTATTCTGAAAACACATATGTTTTGATAATACTGAAAATAATTTATAAATTCTGTAATTAAACTTGGACTTTTGAAATATGTTTTTAAACTCTTAAATTATACAAACTGTTTACATAACTTTTACAAGATATATATATATATATATATATATATATATATAAATAAACTTAAAAGTATAATTATTTATTTATATATATATATATTATTTGTTTAAATGTACAAATAATAATATTTTACTTATTATTTGTATAACCTAGTATTTTATACTTCTCAAATTTATCAAGTTACCAACTGTTCCCCAAACAGATTGTCAAACCGTACAACACAAAACCTTGTCACCCGTTTATACAAAATCACAGTATTGCCCTTGTTAATGCTATGTTCCATATGTGTTTGTTTCATGCATGTTATAGAGTAGCGTGGAAAGACTTGTTCCTGCAAACTCTTATCTATATATTTGTTGGGATTTATTTCGCAAACAAGGTGAGTTCATAGTCCCCATTTTCTGTTTTGCAACATTTTCGGGGTGAAACATATGTAATAATGTGATATAAGCTCATTTTCATTGTTGTGGCTACCTTGATTGTTTTCTTGCAATTGTTTGATTACTTGATGCTTAATTTACATTCATTAACTCCGATCAAGCCAAGCGGTACATTATAGCGCTATAGGGGGAACGCCTCACCCGACTTCACGGTCAATTGTTGTTGTTGTTGTTGTTGATAGTCATGTTAGTCATTATGCGAGGTCTGGGTGATCACTGCCGTGTCATGCAACACAGGTTTGAATGTTAACCAAGCGGGACTTGTTTCAATCAGTTGTTTAGAACATATCAAATGCCACATTGTTAAACATTTTATTTCATTATCACATTATTTGTTTATTACCAAACTAACCAAAACCTATGAACTCACTCAACCGTTTGTTGACCTGTTTATTTTAACATATGTTTCAGGTGTTGATTGTTTGAAGTTAGCTTTGCTTATGGATCACATAGGATTGCTCAAGACAAGTGCCTTAGCTAAATAAAAACAAGACTTTTGTGAACAATGTGTTGTAGTTGTTATGTACTAGTTTGGATGTGAATGCAATCCTACCAATCAACTTAATTATATTTCAACTTTAATTTAACCACCATGTGCTCATATGCATTCTATCAAGTTTCGTGATGCCCTCGACGTTTCCGCCTCCGGTCAGGGTGTCACAAGGCAAAAGCATAATTTACACTGGCAAGAGGTATTCTCGCCATTTCAATTCCAAAAGGTTGTTATTTCCAAGCAAGACCTTTGTAGACTAAGAAGATATATGTTGTCTCTTTCTTTCATGCAGCTTGTTCGCGCGGGCATGAGTGTGTCTTCTGGTCGGCCAACAAGAGGATATGGGTCTGTACATTACATTCAGCTTATCTTTTTTGGGGTACTTCCTTCATACTATTTGGACATACTTCGGGTTATCAGTAAGAAGTATCCTTGGACACTTATGTTTGTCGAGTGTCACGATATGACTCTTCTTATCTCGAAAGCTAATTTTTTTGCATACCTATAAATTTGTAAAGCAAACATTTATGTTTTAATTTTTAAAATATAACACCAAATCTGTTTAGTAATATGACATAACCTAAATCTGTTTAGTAATTTGATATAATCTACCCTTTTAAATCTTTTTATTAAAGTTAGCAGATAAACATGTATATTTGTCCCTCTTTTTATCTAAGACCGACCCATTTAGCTAAATATATAACATACCCAAACTTATTTAACCTAAATCCAAATTCAATTGAATTTAAATAAATAAATAAAAGTAATTGTAATAACATATGGTTTTATTTCATATTAAACTACAATGTATGTCAAAATATAAACATCAACTGTATAAATCAATCCTAATATATGACAAAAAAAAAAAACAAAAACACCCCGACCAATGGTTTGGTTAAGTCGGAACAAATTCATCAAAATTATGATTTGTTTTAGTTTTCGTGTGTGGAATGCTTGAATTGAGATTTGTAAGGCTATAGCATAGATAACCCACACCGATACTAGACATGCTATACGATGTATCACAAAAGGAATAATAAACTAACACAAAACGACTATGGCGTTGTAAATTATCGTCGCCGCCGCATCACGCGGGTTACCTACTAGAAAAATGAGTGCCAACATATCACGAATAAGAAAACTAACTTAAGTACTATACAATATATCACCAGACGACTGATAAACTAACGGTAAACGAGTATCCTATTCTAAATCGCCACTCCCGCTGCATCACGCGGGTAAATGGCTAGTGTGTGTATATATATATATATATATAGGGTGGGGTTCTATAGTGAACACTAATGTATTTGCGAACTGAGTGAACAAATCTTAACCATTGATTTACACACGTGGATGGCTAGGATTTCATCATCAAATTGTAAAATACACTAGTGTATTTGATCATCAAATCCTGGCCATTGATCTACACACATGTATGGCCAGGATTAGTTCGCTCAGTTCGCAAACTACACTAGTGTTTACTCTTGAACCTAATCCTATATATATATATATATATATATATATAAGTGTTTAGAAAATCCCTTGGATGATTAAGACTTAAACCTTTCCATTAATGTTTATCTAATCACGATTAAGGTTGCTAATCATGATTAACCATTTTAATCACCTTTTAATTATTCCTTAATCGCGATTAGATTTTTAGAAAATTTCGTCATTGTTTCCACTAAACTATTGCGTTTTCCATGTTTTTCTAAACGTATTTTTAAACATGTTTAACCCACTAATCATCATTAATCTCGACCAAGTATCCACATATCACCTTGCATGCATGTATTCCTACATATTTATCATTATTTTCCATGGACTTGTATATATATATTTGTAACATTATACTTAAAATAATGGCACTTTTATATACTTTAACTAGATCTTTATTTTAAACCATCATTATCTCATACTTTGTAATCTAGTTATTTTGTCCAAACACACTTGTTTAAATTACTACACTAAGATTAACTTAGTGTAAATCATGTTGTTTAGCTTTTATAAAAGCCTCATTTATCACAAACCATCCTCAAGTTCATTTCAAAATCCATGGATTATAAGGATAATAATCTTGTTTAGATCTAAACATCACGATGTCTAGATCATAATTTCTAGTCTAGATTATACAAGATCATAATTTTTAATCATCCTACATTAACATAATCATCATAAGCATGTTCATCAACTAGCACAAAGCAACATAATCAACACATAATATATGATGACTATAGACTTTTTATGTTGTGATTAGAGTTTTAGTCTTTGTTTCTTTAATGTTCAAGATGATTAACTTGTACTTTAATAATCTACTTAATATAACAAGCTTAAAAAATAATAATCAAAGAGGATCTTACAACTTTTCAAGAGTTTTAGTGATCTTTAGATGAAGGTTAAGAAGATTATAAAGCTTCCAAGCACCTCCTAATGTTCATCCATGCTTGCAACTTCTTTATATCATCATGAAATGGTCTTGTAATGCTTGATAAATGGTGTTTAATGGGTGAAAATGGTGTGTTATATGTGTGTGTTCGCTGTCGTGAATAAAGGGAGAGAAGGAGGAGGTTTCTTGGCTTTTGAAATGTTGAAAATGATTAGTATTTTGTTGGTGTATGGTTTTAAACTTTCAAGAAATCTTTCAAGAGTCAAATACAAAATCTTGATGTGAGGCATCGTAATAAACTACGAAGTCGTCAGTACCCTCAGGTAGAGATAAGATAGGCGCATCACACAGTTTATCTTTTAATAGTTGGAGAGCCACCTCTTGTTTCTCCACCCAGTCAAACTTCTTATCCTTTTGTGTTAGGGAAGTTAGCGGTTGAGCAATTTTCAAAAAAGTCTCTATGAACCTTCAGTAGTAGCCCGTTAATCCCAAAAATTGTCGCAGTTCCGTGGGGGTCTTAGGCGTTTCCTAGTTCTTGATCGCCTTGATTTTAGCTGGATAGACATGAATTCCTTACTCGTTCACCACGTGTCCGAGAAATTGTACTTCGCGAATCCAGAATTCGCATTTAGAGAACTTTGCGTAAAGTTGTTCTTTCTTCAAAGGCTCCAAAATAGCTCGTAAATGTTGCTCGAGTTCCTCCCTCGATTGTGAATATATCAAAATATCATCAATAAATACGATCACAGCTTATCCAAATACGACTTACACACGCGGTTCATGAGGTCCATGAACATCGCCGGTGCATTTGTTAAGCCGAATGGCATAACAAGAAACTCATAATGCCTGTAACGAGTTCTTGAAGCTGTCATAGGTATGCCTTCCTCTTGTATCCTCAATTGAAGATAACCCGATCTCAAATAGATCTTAGGGTAGAAACTTGAGCCTTGTAATTGATCGAACAATAGTCAATTCTCGGTAGGGGATACCGGTTCCTGATAGAGATCCTACTCACCTCTTGATATTCTATACACATCTGGAAGCTTCCGTAATAGTGATATATGCTAAACATACCCTAAATAACCTTTACATAACTTAGAAATAAGTTTTGAAGGGTTTGGTAAGGCAAAAACAAGTTTATTCGATCACAGGGACTATTTGCGACAAACTGCAAAAGTCTGCCAATTCGCATAGCAATGTACACTCCGGAACAAGATCATAAGCTAAACGTACCCTAAATACCCTTAACATAGCTTAGAAATTATCTTTGAGGGGTTCGGTATGAGAAAATATGCTTATTTGATCAACAGGGACTAAAAGCATCAAAACTGCGAAAGTTTGCATATACGTGCATATCTTGCGTTCTGAACATATCCGGACATCCAAAAATTTTTGTAATAGTGATGGGAATGCAAAAAATACCATTCGTCACGTAATTTGGATCGTTTTCGCGTCCGTTCGAGTTTCGTCGTAATTAACCGAAAAACGCGACCGTACGACCAAACAAACCGACATCCATGATATTTCCAAGCATATTTCAAGTACCCTATGTTTTAACATCCTTGTAGAGCCTTGAAAATGGGTTAACGCGGGTTAAATGCGTCAAAAATCATCAAAACATGCTTCAGGGACCATTTTTGCCAATTTCTGAAAGTTCTGAACTATGAGGGTGGTAGCGTCACGCGATGGGTATCCCCCTGCATGGTGGCGCAACACGAGGACAGCCTAGAGACAGAAACTTCATTTCAGCATCCAGCTCTTGTTTTCTAACTTAGTTTTTCAATGTTTGGGCTATTTTAAGTGATGAGCAAGGCTTTGATTCATGACCACACACTTTGATTCATGACCACACACTTTTTTTAATCCTACAAAGCCTTGGGCAATACACATACAACTGGCATGATCTTGTGGCTTCAATTCAAGTATAAATACCCCCTCAAATCTTCCCATTTCCTTGTTCATTTCTCATTCTTTTCTCTACAAACTCTAAGTAGAGGCTACCACATTGTTGGAGGCCTCTTACCTGAGTTTTTCTAAGAGCACTTGTAAGTGTTCTTTCATGTCTTGTTCATTCATTTCAGCAATTATAAGCTGAAAGTCAAACAGTTTGACTACCATTTGACTTTCGGTTTTGACCATAAATTGGTAAAGTCCTAAAGTTCGTTTGAACTTTGCAACGTGATCGTAATCATGATGGTTATAGTCCCTTACGATTATACCTACTGAATACCACGTTGACTAGTCGAAGTGACGAGTCAAAGTTTCGGTCAAAATGCACGATTATGTGCATTTTGCGACGAAATTATTTTTGGGTATAAAAACACTTTGTTTTGATATCAAATCAGTTTTCTAACTTAGTTAAACATGTTTTAACATGTTTAACTCGTCACTTTTAGTTTAGTGTTTATTTAGGGTCGTAAGTCAAGCGGTCTCGACAACCGCTTAGACTTTCAAATCCAACCCATTTGGTCGATCATTAGGATTCGACCAAACACATTAGGTGACCATAGTTGTATAGGGAATAACCTTCCGAGGTTATACCTTATGGTCACATCGTTTAATTAGTTGTATGATAGGTAGTTTATATGCCTTAGGAAAATGACCAAAATGCCCTTTTGAGCATAATTTCAGTTAAGCATATGTAACCAAAGTTTTGACACTTAAACTGATTATGCAACATTATTAAACATGTTTAGGTATATAAGACTTATCATAGGGCTAGTTAGACCATCCGAGCGCGCATTTGCGCAAATGACGCGTTAAAATAGCGTAAACTACCTTAACGGGTCATAACGGGTCAAAAGCACTTAGGATAGGTTTCAAATCAGAATGTAGGCTTTGTTAAACCATATTACATGAGTTCCAACACTCATTTGGTTTACAAGACCTCATTCTACCCGATTTAGGTCCCGATTTAGGTCCCGATTATTAACATAGTGATTCCATACTAGGTACCACTTGATTCCTTGATTTCCCGAGCTTTGTTAGATCACTTAATCAAGGATACTTGCAATCTTAAGTGAGTACATAGTCCCCTCTTTTACGTTTTCAAATGTTCTTATCCTTTGACGAATTGAACTATTATCTATCGCTTAAACACTGATTTTCAATGTTTGTAAGACTATTTGTTGGTTCGGATTGTTACTTATACATCCATTAACTATGATCAAGCCGATTGGTAGTACGATATAGCGCTATAGGTTGACACCCCATTCCTGTTGTATGGAATGTCAGAACCCAAAGTTTAAACCAAATAGATTTTGCCTTCGTGGTCAATCTATAGTCACCAAAGTGTAGTTTGATACACTAAGGTTTGAATGTATTGCCAAATCACGATCTATGGTACATTTCGGTATACCACTAAGGCATATTTTGATATGTTGCCAACGTGATATTATATCAACCAATGTATAGACTGCAAATGTTTTTCCAATTAAGCCATAAAAACTTATGTTATTTCCAAAACCAAAGCATAGTTTGATATGCTATTGTTTACTAAAGTATAGTTTGATATACTGGAAAATCATGATTATGGTATATTTCGATATACTACCAACGCATATTTTGATATGCTACCAACGTGATACTGTTTTACTAAAATATAGTTTGATATACTACCAAATCACAATTTAAGTATATTTTGATATACTTCCAAAGCATAGTTGATATGCTCTCAATGTGATATTGTTTACCAAAGCATAGTTTGATATGCTATTTACAAAAACCAAAGTATAGTTTGATATACTACCAACTTTTGTTATTTACAAAACCAAAGTATAGTTTGATATACTACCGACTTTGTTATTTCACAAACTAAATTATATTTTGATATACTACCAAAGCATATTTTGATATGATACTTTCAAATCCAAAGTATAGTTTGATATACTACGAATGCTTTCACTCATAAACCAAAGTATACTTGTGATATACTATCAAATCTATTATTTCATTAACCAAAGTATATTTTGATATACTACTTATCCGATTATCTCAAAACCAAAGTATATATTTGTATATACTACAAACCTTTTATCAAAATAATGCGTTTTAGAAACAAAACTTTTTACAAGGATGTGACAACTGTCACTTTTCCATGTATTTTCGTACAATAATGAACAGTAATTTGTACCTTAATGACTGTGCATGATTTAATTAATGACATGAATGATTTTCTGATTGTTGTCATATACATACAAATGCATTTCATGTTGCAAGAATGTTTATCATTATGACATGCAACACAGTGTGGTACAATTAGTGCACAGAACAAAGTTAGCACAGTTATCTGACAAACTAGAAGTACTGACGGGAGTTCAGTACTCAGACAGACATGATGTTAAGACACAGAATGAGACCCGAAACACATAATTACACTAGAATAGTGTGTAGAAAAGTAGGGATCATAAAACTGCCTTCCGAGTGATGATTTAAGTACTAGAAAGTGCCCAAAACACACTAAAACTGCAGAATTCTGCACAAAACAGCAAAAATCAGCATTTTAACTCCAAAATATAATGCAGAAATGTGGTTTAATGGTCCAAAATTCCTTCATAGGTGTCGGGAATCAAAACTGTCATAAAAGACAACATAAAGCACACTAAAGTGCGCTATTTAACACTTTAACGAACCGGTAACCAAACGAACAACCGGACAGTACCCGAAACACCAAAATTTCACTAGAAGCATTGTTTTCATGTATTAAAGCTAGTTATGATCACCCAACACCATAATACACCCTAAAACACTATAACACATTAAACACTAACTAATACCCTTGAATTCTAACCAAATCACATAACTAGAATTAGAAACAAACTAATACCCCCCCCCCCATGTTGTGGCCGGTTATGAAGGGCCCCACCATGCCCAAATCTTTTGATTATTTTATTAACCTTGTTAAGAATATCCTAAACACATTACACAGTGTATAACACTATGTTGGGTGAACTTTTATAAAAACCAAAGGACTTCAACTTCATATCATTCTTCACCTTCAAACTTACACAACTCCTTCTCTTCTTCTCCATTGTCTACGGCCCAACACCCCCTCTCATACTCCTCCATTTTCAATCCATTTTCATACATTCTAAGGTGATCTAAAGATGTAACAAGCATACCTAAGAAGCTTGGAAGCAAGGGAGCTTGAAGGACCTTCTCTTGGAGCTTTTATCCACCACATTTCTCATCATCTTCATACTTGCTTCTTCCCTAGCCATAGAGCTAGTAGTAAGCTCCTTTGATCTTGTTTCTACTCTTGATTTTAGTGTTTAATGTATAATGTAACTTGATAAACTAAAGAATCTCAAGAAAACATAAGCATGATCACGAACATAAAGATTAAAAACATCAAAATCAAAGATGTTTAAGTGTATGTAGTAAACTTGTTTGATGATTTCTTGTGTTTATGATGTAGATCATCATAAGAAGCTTGCTAGATGATGATTAAACACATGATCTAGAAATTGTAAGGATGGATCTTAAGAAAATCATGTTGATCATCCTTTATGTGAATCATGAACTTGAAGATGAGTTGTTTTTGTGTAGGATGATGAATCCTACAAGATGTTAGTCTTGAAAGTAACGGATTTCAAAAATAATATTTTCAAGAAACTAAAGTTTATTTCAAGATTTAACATAGAGTTGGTTTTTAAAGAAAATAAACATGTTTTAAGGGTTAAAGCAAAGCTAGTAAAGTGTATGTAACAAGAAAAATACAAGAAGACTAGTTTTTGTAAAAATCACTTTACAAGTTGTAAAGAATGAAATTCCATAAAAATGAGTTTTATAAAACAAAAACCATGGATTTAGTCTTACTAGACTTTACTAAACAACATGTTAAATTACTACACATTTTTGTTAAACTTCAAGTTCATGACATATTGTGAAAATGCATATTTTTGGCTCATGGTAACTTATATGTGAATTGTTGATGATTGATGATGAATTTTCAAAAGAAAATGATATGCTAATAAGCATGAAAACCTCCATTTTTAAGGGGAAACTATGGCAAAATTTTTGTAGAAATTAAACACTAACAAAAATATTTTTTAAACGAGTGTTTACAAGTAAATTTTGATCGTGGTTTTAATATAAAAATTTGCCATAATTTTTATTATAAAAATTACAAATATTGGAGGTTGATTTTTGATAATAAAAATCACTAAGTATATATTTAGGAAAATATATATTTAGATGTCACAAAAATTGTGTGCTACTTGTATATTGTTTTTATTAGTTATGTTAAATTAGGAACCTTGAAAATAATACACCAAAAATAACAAAATTTGAAATATAAAATATTACCAAAATAACAAGAAAATAAATATATAATTTATACCCAAATATTAGACAATCGGACAAAGGACATTGGACAATATATATATATATATATATATATATATATATATATATCAACAAAATATATAGTAATACTTGTAAAAATTCATATTTAGTAATACTTGTAAAAATCCATATTTTGCTATTTCCTTGGTTTCAATATACCGTTTAACACCCTTTGTCGGGTTACGAATTTATTTCCGAGATATATATATATAGGGAGGAGATCATGCGAGAACCACCCTTATTGTGAGAACCGCGAGAACTAATGTGAACACAACCTAAAATAGCTAAAAAACCTAACCCCCACCCCCCCACCCCAAAAAAAACCTAAACCCCCCGCCAAAAAAACCTAACCCCCCCCCCCAAGCTAAAATGCTAAAAACTAAACCCCCAAAAAAACCTAAAAAAATCTTTAAAAAAATCTAAAAAATCAAAAGAAAATCTAAAAAAAATTTTTTAATATTTTTTATGCTCAAATCGCTACTTTTAGTGGCCAAATATTTTTTTTTTTTATATTTTAATTTTTTTTTGCTTCGAAAAGTAGCGATTTTTATATAAAAAATATTAAAAAAAAATTTTGTGTGATTTTTAGCTATTTTTAGGCATTTTTGATTGTGTTCACATTGGTTCTCGCGGTTCTCGCAATAAGAGGTGGTTCTCGCATGATCTTCTCCCTATATATATATATATATATATATATATATATATATATATATATATATATATATTTCGGAAATAAATTCGTAATCCGACAAAGGGTGTTAAACGGTATATTGAAACCAAGGAAATAGCAAAATATGAATTTTTACAAGTATTACTAAATATGTCTTATTTTGTTGAAATAAAAAATATATTATTTTTGAAGTATATATTTTCATAAACAACACAAAAATATATTATTTGGGTGAAACTAAAAATATATATTTTTCTAAGTTTAATCTTAAAAATATATTATTTTTGAGATTTATATGGAAATATACCTATTTTTGCCAAGTAAAATTTATAGATATTTTTCTATAAAAATTCTCTTAAAATATGTAAATTTTAAGGATATAAATTTGGTGATTTTTGATTATACAAAAATAATATTCCGGAAAATAATACACAATTAAGTATAAAATACTTAATAAATATAAGAAAATACGTATCCTATACGTACAAATACACACCGGAATACACTACCCATACTTGGCAAAATACCCGAATACAAATACACAAGAATGGAAATACACAAGTACAAGTATACCCATACTTGGGAAAATATTTATATGAGAAATATACATGACAAAGCAAGTTAAAAAAAATAAATATATTATTTTTAACAATATTCCAATAATTGAATAAAACTAAATTAAGTTAAAATATCCTAATTTTAACTAATAATTATATAACTTGGAATTATATAACGTACATAAACAGTATAACTCAAAGAATACTAAATTCCAAAAACAAGTCTTAAAACATAAGACCAAGAGTCGTTACACGACTTAATCGTCTAATTAATATAACACGTGTGTAGGAAGTTGTACGACTCGTTGAAGGACCTTTAAGTATACGTGACAGCAGGACACAAACTTGTGAGTTCATATCCCCCTTTTCTTTTAACTGTTTTCGGTTTTATAACTTACGAGGGTGAAATACATGTTTCAAATGTTTCAAACGTTTACAAATGGTATGGTTAGCTAAGGAATGAACTATTAGATCATGTGAATGGTGGGTACAACACTTAAGACCATTAATCCTTGTATAAGGACCGAGGGGCATGAGTGATAGATCTATCTGGGTGTTGCGAGCCCCACCCATGGGCCTGGGAGTGGCCGAATGTGGTGACTATGTCGTCCCAGCCGGGTGGACCGGTACAAAATTCGCTAGGTTTGAGCCTTCTTGCACCATTGCACACATATTGATGACCTTGCAAATCATTAATTGATCTGTTCATAGGCGCTTTCATACCGGATTACAAAAGCATACTTACAAATTATTACAAGTTTATACGAGCGCGCATACAAAATCACATGAACTCGCTCAACTTTTGTTGATATTTTCAAATTACATGTATTTCAGGAAACTAATGGATCTGGCGGCGTTTGAAAGGTTTCAAGTAGTTTTTTCAAGAAGTGATGTCATCCTGTTTTGGAAGGGTTTGATTGGGATATCTTATCTTAGATAAGATATACGAATCACAGCCTTGGTTTAAAAAGTCTTTTGTTTAAAAGTCCTTTATGGAACTTATTTCTATTTGAAAGGTTTGTAAACTAAACTTGAAGTCTGTTGGTTGGTACTTAACAACTTGGGTTTGTAATATTTTGAAACGTATGAATGGATGAACATCATGTTTTAATCATATAGTTGTTTGTTATAATTGATTGCAATGATATTGAGCAAGTCACACATCATACGCTTTCGCAAAAGTCAGGGTGTGACAAAGGATTCATGGCTATTTTTGTAAACATAAAATCTTTTTCTTATGTTAACCAAAGCCATGAATCTAATTCAAAAAACATATGTTACTCACAGGCATTTTTATGCTGACGTCTTATTTTCACATATGTTTCAGGTGCTACTATGTGATGAATGTTGACGCATGCTACACATAGGATGGACTCGTGCCTTAGTGACTTTAAAACTTGAAAGACAATTATCGTATTTATCTGGTTTGTATTAAAAAAAATGAGTCCATTAATGGAATAAAACAAAACTTCAATCACCATGTGTTGTGAAATAATAATTCTGTTACGATACTCCCCAACGTTTCCGCCGCGATTTGTTGTTTTACGTGGTCGGGGTGTGACATGTTTAAACACATAAATGCAGGATATAAATAACTATTAAAATAGTACAGAAATTACCGGTTTCGTGCCAGTTGTCATAGTCTCCCTCCGTTAAAAGAATTTTGTCCTGAAATTCAAGCTGAGTTATCTCTAGCATGAGCTTCCTCAAATAGGTGGTGGTACTTGGCTTTAAATTGATCCTTACGTTACCAAGTATACTCTGGCCCGTGTTGAGAGCTCCAACGTACTTTGACTAGTTTTAGAAAACAAGTTTGATATCAAAACAAAGGGTTTTGATACCCAAGAATAGTTTGGTTGCAAAATACGTATAAACGCGTATTTTGACTGAAACTTTGACTCGTCACTATGCCTAAATAACGTGGTAATCAGTAGATATAGTCACAAGGGACTATAGATATAGTCACAAGGGACTATGACCATCGTGATTACGCTCACGTTACAAAGTTCAAACGAACTTCGTGTTGACCAAAGACTGGTTAAAGCAGAAAGTCAAACACTGTTTGACTTTCGTGCTTGAAAACGCATAAAAGAATGAAAGAATACTTACAAAGGGTCCAAGCTAGGAAGATCTTGATCCAAAATACTCAGGTATGAAGTTTTGAACTTCAACTTAGAGCAATTCAGACCAAGAGTGTGTAGAATGAAGTGAAACAAGTGGGTTTATATTGATTTCGGAGAACCGTTAGGATCGTTTCTCTCAAATCGTGCTTTGATCTTGACCATACATGTGGGCACAAGGATTTGTAAACAATGGGAATATAAAAAACAAGCAAAATCCATCAAATGGTATTGAAAACCCATGAACAAAACCATCAAAATCAGCTGGAATGGATAGATTCAATGTTTCTGTACTGGGAAGCTCTCGTGCCCCACATAAGAGCCATACAAGGCTTACGCACCCCGCCTAAGAAGATTGGCAGAATGACAGTTTTGGACCCTGCAAGCCCAAAACTTGGTTTTCGATGTATTTTTGACACGTTTAAGCCCCGTTAACCCCATTTCAAAGCTCTAAAATGAAGTTAAAGTATAGGGAACTTAAAATATGCTCAAAAACATCTCGGATGTCGGTTCGTTTGGTCGTACGGTTGCGTTATTCGGTTAATTACGACGAAAGTCGTAACGGAAGCAAAAACGATCCAAATTGCGCGACGAATGGAATTTTATCATGCCAATCACTAAAATAAAATGTTTTAATGATTACATAAATTTTTGGATGTCCGGATATATATGCAGAATGTAAGATATGCGCGAAAATGCAAACTTATGCACTTTTTGACGCTTTTAGTCCATGATTGACCAAAAAGTTTATTTTAGCACACCGAACCCGTCAAAGCCTATTACTAAGATATATAAAGGATATTTAGGGTATGTTTAACTTATGATCAAGTTCTAGAATGTTTGTTACAGTACGAATCGGCATACTTTCATTGTTTGTTGAAATTAGTCCCTGTAAGCGAATAAACTTGATTTCGACACACCAAACCCTCCAAAACTTATTTCTAAGTTAGGTAAAGGTTATTTAAGGTATGCTAAGCCCATGTCACTGTTCCGGAGTGTTTGTCGCATTAAACTGATTACGTTTACGTAGCAGTTCGCGTATAACTTTCTAGAAAGGGATTTAGAGCTTGAATTCGAACGAGAATTGATATGTGCAAATGATACACATATTTATACAAATCCCAAATATGAAATACAATATTTCATTGTTTTGGTATTTGTTTGATGGTTGTGGAGGCACAGATGTCACAGTCTCCCCTACTTTAGGAAATTTCGTCCCGAAATTTATTTAGAGGAAACTTGTGAGAGCTCGAAATATGAAGTCGAAAGATAAAACAACACTGGTTAGGGTTCTGAACTTCTAGTAACTTTAATAACATTATGCTTGCAATGTAAGAGGGACACTTATATAAATATATGAAGCGCCATTGGTGCGTCCACCGTACCTCCATTACATTGTTCACGTTTTGTTATTGTTGCCACTATTTGTTCTTACACTTGATAAATCTTACTGTGGTTTCCGTGCACTGAATTTCATAATTATGTATGCATCTATAATTACGTAATTCCTTGCATAGTCCACACAGTGCATTTTATAATGTGTACGGGAAAACCAAATGAACGAACATATGATGAGTATGACTAGACCACCATAGGGTCCTTTTAATTAAATTAACAAATGATCTCTTTAAATAGACAACCAAGGAGTCTTTTCAGCTATATCATAACATGACATTCCCAACCAGATTTGAATCAATCTTTTTAACTAGACCACTCAAGGGGTCTCTTTTGAATTATGGAACGGTACCATATAATCCAAGGGTCTTAACTATTACGTAGAAGCCCATTAAGGATTTGAGGTAGTACCTTTGGATATCCTACTATGAATCCCTCATATGAAGATATGGAAGATTCTACGAGGATTTGGATACGAAAATTCTGATCACACAAAAGCATAAAAGAAAACACATAAACATATAATCACATAATTGTTTAACTTGACCTTTAATTTGCTATCTTTGGACACAGGTATTTAAAGCACACCAGGAATACAATCCGTGGATTTCATTTGGCACTTTAAACATTTCAAAAATCTAACTACGAAGATAGGAAGATCTTAATAGGAATTCGGCGTTGTCCTTATTGAATCATAATATACGCATTAAGGCATACAAGGAATTCAATTAAGGACTCCGATTTAAACGATAATCATCCACAAGGATCTAATCATGAAGATAGGAAGATCCTATATGGATTTTGGAATTCGAAGAGCGGGAGAAGCTTTGAAACCTTGCACTAGACATGCTTAAGTCAAAACACGAGGTAGAATACTCATGGAGTTGAGGTGCTAGATATGTCAAGGTGACATATGAAGCAGAATTTGGAGGTTGGGTACTACGTATGTTAAGTCAATCATACGAGCATAATGTTTTCCGAAAAATATGCATGGGGTTCTTCAAAAATGTGTTTAATGTTTTTAAAACCTTACGTAATACCTTTGAAATCATATGGTAAATATATTAGGTAAATATGTTTATAAATTGTTTTAAAATCATGCGAGATGAATTTTGTAATCATGTATAAGGTTTTTGAAAACATGGATAATGCTTTTGAAATCATGCATTTGATATATTAAGTAAATATACTGTGTTAAAATCGTTTTCAAATTATATGAGATATTTTGAAATCATGAAGTTTGTTTTTGGAAAACATATACTATGTATGTTGTTATGAAAACTAGAATGTAATGATATGGGTATGGGATCGAAAGATACCCTTAGTTATCTAACCAAGGATTTAAAGTGATTACTCAAAATGTCACTTATATTTTGTACTTCGTTTCTTAGAATGAAACGAGTACTTAGAATTTTCGAGAAAATCATGAGCGATCACATGAATGGGAGAACTACAAGAGCAGTTTGTAAACAACATAGTTCCTTAGTGTAGGTATCGTAGGGGTACGCCATACACACATGTAACTACACTTGTACAACAGAATTGTGAACAACTATTTATTTATAAACCAAACAGGTTGTTTCAGAGTTCAAGAAAAACAGAAGAAACAAAAGCATAAGATTTATACTAATTCAAAGCAGCAACGTCTTCTTAATCAGCCAGATGCTCATTCATGGGTCAGATTCGCATTGACAAGCTTTGATCATTTGATCCTGGAATAACCCGTCTCGCCATAGATGTAGCAAGTACCAGGAGGAAAACGAGCTTGAGCAAGGTTGCCTTGGGGTTGGTTTGGACCACCTTGGATTGGGTTGAATCAACAAGCATTTGCTAGGTGACCGAGTCGCCCACATGATGCACACAGACGACACTGTAGGTAAGCTAGGTGAGGTGCATTACATTTGTTGCGCATTGGTGTAGTACCGGTATAAGGTTCCCTTGCAGGAGGTTGAGCAGCAGCAAGATTTTCAACAGCTTTGTTTTGGATAGCAAAGCGGCACACATTAACCAAATGTCCCCATCGTCCACAATGGGAACATTTGCGACAGGGTGTCTGATTCAGATGATGAAGGCTGCATTGATTGCACCAAGGAGCAGTTCCCAAGTACGGCTTCTTGGCTGGTGGTGCTGCCACCTGGCTAGGCTCCGCTTGATTTGGTGCAACAGCTGGAGGATTCTTTGAGGTTTTAGGCTTCTTTGACCTTTTCGAAGGCTTGGCTTTTGCTTCCTTTGATGCTTCTTGGGTGGCTTCATCCTGGAGACGAGACATGGCAACAGCTAATTCAGCAGTCTTCTGGATTACTACGCCTATTCGTTGGGCAAATTTGGTAGCCAGTTCGGACATCTGAGCGTCGCTGCGATGAAGAGACATTCTAGAGGAAATGGAAGACATAGGAAAAAACAAGTGAAATGTTATCGGGTAACCAAAATAGAATGACAACGCATAAAAATTGTGATCATTTGTTTGTTACCTAAGGCAAACAAATAAGACGGTGATTAATCAAAGTAAATGAGACATATTAATGTATCGTGAAGAAATGATTTAGCCTATAACTGGACACTCACCCCAAGAGTTCCCAGGTAAGAGTGACTGGTCCGATTATGTGGATTTGTATGAACACTCTTGTCACACCCCGATATTTCCACATATTACCGGTGGGCCCGGCGGGGAGTATCGTGATGTAGTTGATATCATCATTGTCAATACACATAATATAATAGCACGGCGGAAGGCTTGGTGAAATAAACTATTACAAACCATAGTGTCTGAGTGTTCAAATGAAAGAATATACAGACTTGCTTGTAATAAGATCCACAGGCGGATCATAAAACAAAATACAAGAAACTGAAATAACAGAATCCAGGTATCTAGGGATTTTCAAGATCCTCTTATACGACACCTAGTAGCTCCAGCCTATTTACGAGATGTACCTGTCAATCAGTCTTTAGAAAATACGTCAGTTTACACTGGTAAATACAATTAACTGGTTCGTTTGAAAAGTGTTTATGAAAATTGAATTAAGTGCACAAGGAACAAATCATTTATAACTTGGGACAATTATTTAAGATAATCTTGTATACAGATTTATATGTTTGTCATACAATTGGGGCCGGTTGGAAGCCGGTCTTGATTAACCGACTCACCACTTATAGAACCCACAAAGGAGTTATCCCCAACATGTGGGTTTATGATAATACCTTCTACTGAATCTACTCAATCTGTATTGAAGGTTTAATAACCTATTAGGATGCTAACGGGTCTTTATTTAAGTCAAAGACTTAGACCGGCTAGCTAGAAAGAAACTTTACGGTTCTTAACGCTAGATTAAGCGAAGACCGGAATAGAATATGGTTTAGACCCGAAAAGTTTGGATACTAGTATAATATGGGTAAACTAAACACATTCTGGAATTTGAGGATTTAATGAATAGGTTAAACCCGTTTTTGCTACTTTAAGTAAACTAGTCACATAAGCCGATCCGAATGCATAAATGCATAACGGGTAACCAAATGAATTATATACAGGTCTCAATTGTTATTATGCTTCAAATATGTTAATACATCAGTAGGATGTTAACATATATGCCCAAAAAGTATTTAAAACCAAATTAAGTCCCGTAAGGGCATTTTGGTCATTTTAATGATTATAAAGGAGATTTTATAACAAACTGAGGTTGTGGTCTTTGATAATCAGTAAAAATATTTATTTTATCACATTACATCAGTAAGATATTACACATATGTGAGGTTTACCATTTATGGCCAAACTATGCCCCGAAAGGGCATTTTGGTCATTTCACATATGCTTTTAAGGACATTTTTGGAAGTTTGAGTTCATGACTTATACTTACTGTAATAATATTGAAATTTGTTTAAATATTCAGTAGGTAATAAGTCTTAGGTGTTAAATATGGTTTTAAACCATACTATGCACCTTTCTAGTGTAAAACTCGCTAATTGACGATAATTAAGATGTTTATGTAAATCTGAGATTTTGATCAGTTTTAAATTCTTAAAATAATTTATTTAATGTATGAAATCAGTGGGAAAAAGTTTGGCCTTCGAATCATTTGTTAATCTCATTTAATGCATGAAAGGGTATTATCGTCATTTACCGATTTACACAAGAACTCTATGATATGGGCAGATTAAAATCTGACCAAAAATCCTAAAAATCATTTAAACTAATATCTTAACATTAGGGAATGAGTTTTGGGTAAAAATCCAAGTTTAAACATGTCTTATGCAAGATATCGCAATTTAATTAATAAAAAGCTTCTATTTACGATATCGAGCATAACTTCAGTTTGAGACCAAGAACTAATGTCAAATTTTCGGTACAAGCTTATATATCAGTAACAATGGTTTTTGTCCTCTCACATTTCTAAAAATCTCATTTATATGTCAAAAGGGAAATTTTGGCATTTATAAGCATATTAACAAACAAGAGCATATAATTCAAACTACTAAGGACCAAGCAATATAACTCCAGGGGGTTATACTACTATATAATATGGTCTTAATGGATGCTTAAAACATGAGAGAATTAAGCTTAAACGGGTCAGAACTGAAAGTCAAAGCAAAAGTCAACCTTTTCGACGTTCGGTTATGAACCGACCTTAGACTGATAATTGTCGGGTTAGACAGGTTTAAACATGTTCTAGTACTAATTACAAAGTTATTAGAATGCTAAAATATAATTTATAACCTCTGTTTTATTAGTTTAGATCATTATTAAAGTTTCTATCCAGTTTGACTTTTTGACTAACTAGTTTGACCCGACAATTAACTAGTTAAACGAAATAATTAGGGGGTGCCCTTTTAAGGGTTAATCACCTATATTAATATGGTCACATAACCACTTTTATTTCGGTCAGTGGCTGGACCATTTATGATTAAAACTAAAGTCAAAGTCTAATTACGATATCTTTGACTTTTCGGTTTTTAAGCTAATAAAATGAACTAAGCAGGGACTAAGACACTTACATAAGGTCCTAGCTATCTTTTCTACACTTCTTGATCCTCTTCTAATGCTGGCTATCTCCAGAAGTGAGTTTTTGAATTGTTGCAAATGAAATGAGCACTTGAACAAATGAATTTAGGGTCTTTATATACTAATGTGTCATGCATTAGGATGTTTGCAGCTGTTTTGGAGGCATCTAGGATCACCCTAGGTGTTCTAGTGGTATTACAAGTCTGTTAAACAGCCCATGGTATCGATTAGAATGAGGTTAAGTCAGTTCTGAGCTGAAACTTGCACCTGCCCACACTTTTCTGCGCTGGGCAGTCCCTCGCGGGCCGCGTAGGATCAGAGGGGGGGGGGGTTAGGCGCCCCGCGTCAACCTGTTGATCAGGTTAAACATGTTTCAATCTTAGCAGTTTCAGTCACTGGTCCTTAGAAACTTAATACAACCTCATTTTTGGCATATAAGGCCCTTGTAGTTAGTTTGTAGAGGTTCATGGGAGTATAACCAAACTCCGTTAGGCCCGGTTTCTGTAAATATCACCATAAACACAAGTTTCATCATGTTGACACTTTTCACCCAAAGTCTTGAAAACTTGTATAACGATCTCGAAACCGCATGAAATTTATACTACTTATTCTTGAGAGTATATTTGAATATTTCGAAGCCTCGGGTTCATTTAAAGGTCACTCAGAGGTAAGAATTAACATGTTGACACGTTTAACCCCTGTAGTTTATAATCTTCCGATTATTTTCACAAACGGCTTCTTATATCCAATTAATCACTCGTTTAAGAATATATTCCTCGTGTATGGTCATTCAGAGGCACAAGTTTGGCATGTTAACACTTTTAGTCCCTGTGGTTTCATATTTTCATCATTTGGCAACTTTAGTCCTTCAAACTCAATCTTTCACATATTTAGAGTTTAGGACACGTGTCTTTACATAATTAGACACGTTTTTATGTGGTGTTACATCCTCACCCCCTTAAAAGAAATCTCTACCCTGAGATTTACTGGAATAAGTGAGGGTACTTATGTCGCATAGTAGACTCACCTTCCCACGTAAATTCAGGGCCTCTTCGGGCATCCCATTTAACTTTCACTATTGACACGTGCTTTCTTCGGAGCTTTTTAACCTGACGATCCTCGATCGATATAGGTCTTTCAACAAACCTCAGGCTTTCATCAATCTGTAAGTCTTTATGAGACATAGCTAGCGATTCATCAGCTAGACATTTCTTGTGATTACAGATGTGGAACACATTATGAATTCCACTCAGCTGTTCAGGAAAGTTTAGCTTATAAGCTACACTGCCGACACATTCTATGATTCGAATGGTAGAATATACCTAGGGCTTAGCTTTCCCTTCTTACCAAAACGCATCACACCTTTCCAGGGTGATACTTTTAGTAAGACCTTGTCGCCCACCTTAAACTTTAGAGGTTTTCGCCTCTTGTCAGCATAACTTTTCTGTCTATCCCAGGCAGCTTTCAGGCGATCACGGATTTGGACAATCTTGTCCATTGTTTCAAGGACTATATCAGGTCCTAATAATTGAGCTTCTCCTACTTCTGCCCAACAAACAGGCGTTCTACATTTTCTTCCATACAATGCCTCAAATGGCGCAGCCTGAATGCTAGTATGATAACTGTTATTATAGGCGAACTCGATCAAAGGTAGGTGGTCATCCCAGCTACCTCCCAAATCAATAACACATGCTCAAAGCATGTCTTCCAAAGTTTGAATTGTACGCTCACTTTATCCATCTGTCTGGGGATGGTAAGCAGTACTAAAATTTAAACGAGTGCCTAAGGATTGTTGGAAACTTTTCCAAAAGTGAGAGGTGTATCTAGTATCTCTATCAGAAATAATAGACACCGGCACTCCGTGAAGGGATACAATTTTATCCACGTAAAACTGAGTTATCTTGTCAGAGCTATGAGTTTCCTTAATGGGTAAGAAGTGTGCTGACTTAGTCAGTCTATCAACTATAACCCATATAGTATCATTTCCATGTCTTATTTTAGGTAACTTGGTTATAAAGTCCATAGTTACCATCTCCCACTTCCATGTGGGAAGTTCTGGCTGTTGAAGTAGACCCGATGGCTTTTGATGTTCAGCTTTAATCTGAGCATAAGTCAGGCACTTAACTACATGGGTGGCAATAGATTTCTTCAAACCTAACCACCAATACTTAGCTTTCAAATCTTGATACATCTTGTCACCTCCAGGGTGAATTAAGTATTTAGAATTGTGAGCTTCCTGGAGGATTATATCACGAAGCCCTCCATGAATAGGAACCAAATTCTTCCATTCAGTCTGAGGATTCCATCCTTGCCAGGTGTTAAATGTTCAGCAGTTATACCTAACTTTTCATCTGAAAGGTTAGCTTCTAAAACAGCTTCTTTTTGTGCAGCTAATAACCTTTCATTCAGGCTATTCTTCAATTCAATGCTCTTGGCATTAATCCTGATAGGTTTAACTCTTTCCTTTTGGCTTAGAGCATCAGCGACCACATTCACCTTACCAGGATGGTAGCGAATTTCGCAATCATAGTCATTTAAAGTTTCTATCCAATGGTGTTGTCTCATATTGAGATCCTTTTGATTTAATAAGTGTTGGAGACTTTTGTTATCCGAATAGATCACACATTTAGTTCCATACAAATAATGTCTCCACAACTTTAGCGCGAACACAACATCACCCAACTCCAAATCATGGGTGGTTTAATTCTTTTCAAGCACTTTTAGTTATCGTGATGCGTAGGCGATCACCTTGCCTCGCTGCATAAGTACACATCCCATACCGGTGTGTGAAGCATCACAGTACACGACAAATTCTTCTACCCCTTCGGGTAATGACAATACTGGAGCATTGCTCAATTTTTGTTTAAGAATCTCAAAAGATTCTTGTTGTTTTGGACCCCAATCAAATTTCACATTCTTGCGGGTCAGAGAAGTCAATGGTGCAGCTATCCTTGAGAAGTTCTCAATGAATCTTCTATAATAACCAGCCAATCCCAGAAAGCTGCGAATTTCTGTTGGTGTCTTTGGTGCTTCCCAGTTCATAATGGCTTCTATCTTGGCGAGATCTACTTGGATGCCACGTTCACTAACAACATGTCCAAGAAATTGGACTTCACTAAGCCAGAACTCGCACTTGGAGAATTTAGCATACAACTTCTCTTGTCGAAGCAATTCTAAGATACATCGAAGGTGCTTCTCGTGATCAATTTGGCTACGAGAATAGATAAGTATGTCATCCATGAAGACAATGATAAACTTATCTAAGTATGGCTTACAGACTCTATTCATGAGGTCCATGAATGCTACAGGTGCATTAGTGAGCCCGAAAGGCATCACCAAGAACTCGTAATGTCCATACCTTGTTCTGAACGCTGTCCTTGGTACATCTTCAGTTTTAACCTTGAGTTGATGATACCCAGATCTTAGATCATTCTTCGAGAAATAGCTTGCCCCTTGAAGTTGGTTGAATAAGTCGTCGATCCTGGGCAAAGGTTAACGATTCTTGATCGTTACCTTGTTTAATTCATGGTAATCAATGCATAAGCGCATTGATCCATACTTCTTCTTCACCAACAAAATTGGAGCTCCCCAAGGCGAAGAGCTGGGTTATATGAAACCATTTTCGAGTAAGTCATCCAATTGAGTCCTGAGCTCTTTCATTTCAGTAGGCGCTAGACGATAAGGAGCTCGTGCAATTGGTGCAGATCCTCGTAGAATGTCTATCCTGAATTCAACTTGCCTCTCAGGAGGTAATCCAGGTAATTCATCAGGAAAGACATTAGGATACTCGAAGATAATTGGAATATCTTCAATCTTGGGTTTCGGGTCATTCACTGTCACTTGTGCCATGTAAATGACACATCCGTTCTTCAAACACCTTGATACTTTGAGAATAGACACATTGCTGGGCAAACCATATTGTGTATCTCCTTGGATAGTGACGGATTCACCAGAAGGGATTTTGATGATACTTTGCTTTTTATCGCGGGCAATTTGAGCTTGGTTATGCGACAACCAATCCATGCCTAGAACTACATCAAACCCAAACAATTTCATTGGCAAGAGGGATAGCGGGATACAAAGGTTCTTAATGGATATAAAGCATCCATCAAGAAGAGTTGAAGATGTTTATAAGGTACCGTCGGCAAGCTCTACCTCATATTTTATGTCTAGATTCTTAATAGGTAGATTCAGTAACTTACTAAACTTATGGTCTACAAACGACTTATCAGCACCTGAATCAAATAAAACTCTAGCATAAATACCATTAATGAGGAAGGTACCTGTTATAACGTTTCCGTCGTTCACCGCCTCCCTTGCATTCATCTGAAAAACCCTAGCATTGGTTTTCTTTGCCTCCTTGGGCTTTTTAGCATTCTTGGGGCAATTAGTCTTGATGTGTCCCTTTTCGTTGCAACCATAGCAGGTTGCATCCTTGATGTTTCGGCACTCCACAGATTTGTGCCCTTTCTTCTTGCAGATCCCACAAGGTTTAGCTTGTGGGTACTGGTTGCACTTTCCAAAGTGCCTCTTGTTGCAACTCTTGCATCTGGGCTTGTCACCCGCCTGCCCTTTCTTGAAACCAGAGTTCCCTTTGTTCTTTTTGTTCGACTGATGGGAAAGATCTTCCTCCCTCTTCCTTTTTCCTTCATCGATGGTTTTCTTCGCCCTACTCCTCACAACATCAAGAGTTTGGGACAAAGATAGATCTACAGCAGATCTATATGTGGCAGGCTTAGAAGCCTTGACATATCCTTTAACTTCTGGTGCTAAACCACTGATAAAACACGCAATGCGTTTGGGTTCTGGGTGACCAAGTATGGTACAAGCCTCGACATTGAGTTGAAACTGGTCACATAGGACCTGCAATCTAAATCTTTCATTACCAGAGTGAGGAAATCAGTCTCAATCCTCTCAACTTCATGTTGAGGACAGTAAGTGTCCTTCACAAGATCAACAAACTTGTTCCACGAAAGGTTATACATAGGAACTTTTCCAGTGGATTGCACCAATTCTTTCCACCAAGTTAGGGCATCGCCCTTGAAGGATTGAGACACAAACTTGACTATGTCTTCCTTAGCACACCCACTGATGTCAATCACAGTTTCCATTTCATCTAACCAGTTCATACAGTCAATCGCCCCCTTTTCTCCTGTAAAATCTCTCAGTTTACAGGAGATGAAATACTTATAAGTGCAATGTTTATTGTACCTTGGAGACTGATTATAAACAACTTGTCTCTTTGGTTCACTTTTCTGATTAGATGAGTGTTGAGACTCATCCTTCTTCAGTGTATGCGAATGAGATAGGGACTTCGTATGAGTCTTGGACCGAACATTACTCGGCTCCTTAAACTTATTATCTACAGCTTGTGCAACTGCTGTGTTTATCATCTCTTGTAACTCAGTAGCAGTAACATTTATTCTGCTATTATTGTTTTCTTCCACAGGATGACTGTTTGCTTCGTCAGAGCTAGCCATGATTTGAGTACTAAATCAAATAATAATGATATATTTAGATTATATAATGAATCATCGTATTGATGATTAGATGGTCATGGTATTACTAAACCATATAAACCATTTCAAATAAAAATCAATTCAGTCATGATTTGCCTAGGCTACAACGGAACCATAATAAGCAATTAATAGGATATAATCCTTTATATTTATTAGACAGGGGATATAAATCACAACTGTCAATGTCAAGAAAGACATTTTCATATAGCACAAGGCTTGTCTCGATGGACATTTAGATGGCACAAAAGGCCTTGTCACAAGGATGACTAGAATGTAACCAATGATCTCTTGGATCAGTGATCTTTTAAGGGTTGAAGATAGTTCATCGCCTTTTTGACAAGAAGTTTATAAAATAATCTATCATTATCATTAATATACCCTTGCTTATAAGCATACATCTCAATTGGATGCTTTGGTGTATACATCATATCGATGTTTATTAGCCATGATTTATATAGATCATATAGGCTATGAAAATGACTTAGGAAAGATCCAAGTACATTCAGAAGCTTGTGTAGTCGTTGGAATCACATAGCCAGGAATGTTAACAGGGAATTTATTGTCTTAAAAAGGTTGTACCATCATAGCCATTAATATTTTGGCTAGGTTATACCTTTAAGAATTTCTTTGGCAGATCAATTTAAAATTGAAACGATATGGCACGATGATGTAATAAAAATACATATTTAAAATCCAAGAAGAAATTCCATTAAACTACTAAACTATTACAAAGATGCCCTAAACGTGTCTTTAAATAAACACACTGCCCACGCAGGGGCTACATAAATAGAAATAAGTCTACGCAGGGACTAGGTACTGAAAATAAAATGTCCTCACAGGGACTTGATTGAAAGATACAATACAAAATAAAGTAAACAACTTTCTATTTCTTTTTGCCTTTGATGAGATTCGCAAGGCCCTTGAGAAAGCTGTTATGCTTCTTATTGGTTTCATCTGCTTTTCACTCAACTCTATCTAACCTCTGCAAAATTTCTTGAGTTTGCTCCTGTTGGGGAGGAGGAGGTTGCTGATAAGGTGGGTATTGATACCCTTGCATAGGATATCCAGTTGGGTAAAGTGGAGGATAAGATAAAGGGTAAAGTGCATTATACTGTGCTGCCGTAAGATATGGATCTTGGGCTCCATAATCCGCAGGGGTTGGATACCCAGATGGGTTATACCTAGACGAACCTGGGTATGTTGGTATTGGGTTGTCAAAACCCACTGGCGGTGGCGGTGGTGCATAAGAAACTGGTGGAGGATTATCCTCTGGCACCGCATGCGAGGGTCCACCCACTTGTGGGTCCTCGGGAATATGAGGGTATGAGCTTGAACCTTCAGGGGAACTGAACCGTGGTCCCCCACATATGGACATCCGTGTATTCCTGGTTCGCCTAGGCGGCTCGGGAGGCGGTTGAGGTGGCTCCTCAACAGGTAGAGGTGGTGGGGTAACCGCTTGAAGATACGGTTCATTCAAAGGAGGTTGAGCAGGAGAGTTATGATATGAAGGGCGAATTCCTATTCATATGTGGCCCACCTTTCGGCAAAAGAATCGGGCCCTTGGTAAGGCGATCCTTGATATGGAGAACCGCTGGATATGCTGATAGGGTGGCCAGGTGTCCCGGTTGGTGGTTCTGGGTCAGGGTTGTCATCCATTTCTATCTCTTGGGAGAAGTGTTCTTCGGGTCCTAAAGGATTAAAACCCAGAAGATTGTTGACATAGTCGTTGGGGTTGAACTGAGCTGGGGAATAAATGGAATCGAAGTGATGGAAAGAATGGGAGTGTAAAGAGTTGTACGATTGGTGCGAATGGTGAGAATGGTGTGATTCTTGAGAATGATGGGAATGTTGGGCTCGTCAGGAATGGGTAGCCCAAAGTATGGAGGATCTGAAGGTGAGGATCCTAGCGAAACAGAGTGCCTCGCCGGTTCGAAGGTATGACTCCAGTGATCCCGAGAGTCGGAACTAGAAAAAGATGCTGACGGAGTGCGCCTATGGGAGGGTCCCGCATGGCCTGATGGCCCTCCTCTCATTGGTCCCTTTCCCTTGCCTCGTACACGTGGCGGCATTTTCGATTAGCTAATATGTCAAAACAAGTAAAACAAAAATATAAACGATAAAAGGAAAGTCAAGAATAAATCCTAGGTCATAGGCCTAGACTCAGAAGTCTAAGGAATGTGCTTATTGTGTCATTGAGATTAAACACAAAAGGTTAGTGTTTAATTCACTCAATGTTAGCTCTGATACCAACCTATCACACCCTGATATTTCCACATATTACCGGTGGGCCTGACGGGGAGTATCGTGACGTAGTTGATATCATCATTGTCAATACACACAATATAATAGCACAGCGGAAGGCTTGGTGAAATAAACTATTACAAACCATAGTGTCTGAGTGTTCAAATGAAAGAATATACAGACTTGGTTGTAATAAGATCCACAGGCGGATCATAAAACAAAATACAAGAAACTGAAATAACAGACTCCAGGTATCTAGGGATTTGCAAGAACCTCTTATATGACACCTAGTAGCTCCAGTCTATTTACAAGAAGTACCTGTCAATCAGTCTTTAGAAAATACGTCAGTTTACACTGGTAAATACAATTAACTGACTCGTTTGAAAAGTGTTTATGAAAATTGATTTAAGTGCACAAGGCACAAATCATTTATAAGTTGGGACAATTATGTAAGATAATCTTGTATACAGATTTATATGTTTGTCGTACAATTGGGGCCGGTTGGATGCCGGTCTTGATTAACCGACTCACCACTTATAGAACCCACAAAGGAGTTATCCCTAACATGTGGGTTTATATTTTAGCATTTGCATCTGTCAGGTGTATGCCTACACCCCGTGCAGAGGTCGTGGCCATTTTCAAATGAAATGAGCCGAGGATATCCAGGACACGGTCGTATTAACCCCCAATGCTTATGTTATCAAACAAGACAGATTGAAATGGGTTATGTAAATTTATTAATCACAATCCGATTAAATGATTTCGTACTCGACCAAGTGGTATTATTATAATAACATATCCCAAGCCCGTATAAGGGAAAATAAGTTAAAAGTATTTACCTGAGCTAAAGGTGAGAAGTAACTCAGCCGTATATTCCTAAAGCTTTATGATAATACCTTCTACTGAAGCTACTCAATCTGTATGGAAGGTTTAATAACCTATTAGGATGCTAACGGGTCTTTATTTAAGTCAAAGACTTAGACCGGCTAGCTAGAAAGAAACTTTACGGTTCTTAACGCTAGATTAAGCGGAGACCGGAATAGAATATGGTTTAGACCCGACAAGTTTGGATACTTGTATAATATGGGTAAACTAAACACATTCTGGAATTTGAGGATTTAATGAATAGGTTAAACCCGTTTCGGCTATTTTACGTAAACTAGTCACATAAGCCGATCCGAATGCATAAATGCATAACGGGTAACCAAATGAATTATATACAGGTCTCAATTATTATTATGCTTAAAATATGTTAATACATCAGTAGGATGTTAACATGTATGCCCAAAAAGTATTTAAAACCAAATTAAGTCCCGTAAGGGCATTTTGGTCATTTTAATGATTATAAAGGAGATTGTATAACAAACTGATGTTCTGGTATCTGATAACCAGTAAAAATACTTATTTTATCACATTACATCAGTAAGATATTATACATATGTGAGGTTTACCATTTATGGCCAAACTATGCCCCGAAAGGGCATTTTGGTCATTTTACATATGCCTTTAAGGACATTATTGGAAGTTTGAGTTCATGACTTATACTTACTGTAATAATATTGAAATTTGTTTAAATATTCCGTAGGTAATAAGTCTTAGGTGTTAAATATGGTTTTAAACCATACTATGCACCTAACTAGTGTAAAACTCGCTAATTGACGATAATTAAGATGTTTATGTAAATCTGCGATTTTGACCAGTTTTAAATGCTTAAAATAATTTATTTAATGTATGAAATCAGTAGGAAAAATTTTGGCATTCGAATCATTTGTTAATCTCATTTTATGCATGAAAGGGTATTATCGTCATTTACCGATTTACACAAGAACTCTATGATATGGGCAGATTATAATCTGACCAAAAATCCTAAAAATCCTTTAAAATAATATATTAATAGTAGGTAATGAGTTTTGGGTAAAAATCCAAGTTTAAACATGTCTTATGCAAGATATCGCAATTTAATTAATAAAAAGCTTCTATTTACGATATCGAGCATAACTTCAGTTTGAGACCAAGAACTAATGTCAAATTTTCGGTACAAGCTTATATATCAGTAACAATGGTTTTTATCCTCTCACATTTCTAAAAATCTCATATATGTCAAAAGGGCAATTTTGGCATTTATAAGCATATTAACAAACAAGAGCATATAATTCAAACTACTAAGGACCAAGCAATATAACTCCAGGGGGGTTATACTACTATATAATATGGTCTTAATGGATGCTTAAAACATGAGAGAATTAAGCTTAAATGGGTCAGAACTGAAAGTCAAAGCAAAAGTCAAGCTTTTGCGACTTTCAGTTATGAACCGACCTTAGACTGATAATTGTCGGGTTAGACAGGTTTAAACATGTTCTAATACTAATTAACAAGTTATTAGAATGCTAAAATATAATTTATAACCTCTGTTTTATTAGTTTAGATCATTATTAAAGTTTTTGTCCAGTTTGACTTTTTGACTAACTAGTTTGACCCGACAATTAACTAGTCAAACAAAATAATTAGGTGGTGCCCTTTTAAGGGTTAATCACCTATATTAATATGGTGACATAACCACTTTTATTCCGGTCAATGGCTGGACCATTTATAATTAAACCGAAAGTCAAAGTCTAATTACGATATCTTTGAGTTTTCGGTTTTTAAGCTAATAAAATGAACTAAGCAGGGACTAAGACACTTACATAAGGTCCTAGCTATCTTTTCTACACTTCTTGATCCTCTACTAATGCTGGCTTTCTCCAGAAGTGAGTTTTTAAATTGTTGCAAATGAAATGAGCTCTTGAACAAATGAATTTAGGGTCCTTATATACTAATTTGTCATGCATTAGGATGTTTGCAGCTGTTTTGGAGGCATCTAGGGTCACCCCAGGTGTCCTAGTGGTATTACAAGTCCGTTAAACAGCCCAGGGTATCGATTAGAATGAGGTTAAGTCGGTTATGAGCTGAAAGTTGCACCTGTCCACACTTTTCTACGCTGGGTAGTCCCTCGCGGGCCGCGTAGGATCAGAGGGGGGGTTTACGCGCCCCGCGTCAACCTGTTGATCAGGTTAAACATGTTTCAATCTTGGCAGTTTCAGTCCCTGGTACTTAGAAACTTAATACAACCTCATTTTTGGCATATAAGGCCCTTGTAGTTAGTTTGTGGAGGTTGATGGGAGTATAACCAAACTCTGTTAGGCCCGGTTTCTTTAAATATCACCATAAACACAAGTTTCATCATGTTGACACTTTTCACCCAAAGTCTTGAAAACTTGTAAAACGATCTCGAAACCGCATGAAATTTATACTACTTATTCTTGAGAGTATATTTGAATATTTCGAAGCCTCGGGTTCGTTAAAAGGTCACTCAGAGGTAAGAATTAACATGTTGACATGTTTAACCCCTGTAGTTTATAATCTTCCGTTTATTTTCATAAACGGTTTCTTATATCCAATTAATCACTCGTTTAAGAATATATTCTTCGTGTATGGTCATTCAGAGGCACAAGTTTGGCATGCTGACACTTTTAGTCCCTGTGGTTTCATATTTTCATTGTTTGGCAACTTTAGTCCTTCAAACTCAATCTTTCACATATTTAGAGTTTAGGACACGTGTCTTTACATAATTGGACTCGTTTTTACATGGTGTTACAACTCTAGCCTTGGACAGAAAACTCGGGATACAGGCATCCACTCTTCCAGATTGCACGTGTTCACACTATAAGACCCAAACTTTGACAAGATTTTGAAAACTTTGAAGGTTCAAAACCTTATAATAAATCATCCAAGAATAGATGATTAGTTTTCAAAGCAGATTTGAAATTTATGTTCTTATTGTGGTTGTCGCCTAAAGATAGGTGACGGTATTGTTTTAAAATCTAAACACAAGAATCTTGTGTTAGGGTCCTAGGAAGGTTATAGACTAGGTCCAAGCATTACTAATAACCTAATTCCCTATAACCATGAGCTTTGATACCAACTCTTCTGTCACATGGCGGAATCGTCGGGGAGTGTTGTAACAGAATCATTGTTTCATAACACACGGAAATTTGAAGTTTTGTTTTATTTAAAGATAAACCATTTACATTGTCTTGAAATTTAAACAAACAAGTTATACATAGTCTATTATTGTTATTAAGTCACTAAGGCCTCGTCCAGTCCTAAGTGAGCTTGCATCCTAGCAATCAACATCATTCAATCAACACCTGAAACATATGTAAAAACAAAGTCAGCAAAGAAATGCTGGCGAGCACATAAGTTTTATGAGAGTGTCGGAGTCATGGCTCGTTTTAAACGTTGCAATACCTCATTAAAAACTTTGTTTTGAAAAGTGTATAGTATTGCAACATAATTAACCAACTCAAATCAAGATGGTTATAACTTATAAAATCTCGTAGCCATGATTCTTAACCCAAAACATTTATTTAAGAAAGCCAAATTGTAAATCATCTAGTTAATAAAACTCGTATGGTTTATATCTTTTAGAAAACATCGTTATGTGACGTCGTTTTAACCTCGTTTACCCAAGTGAACTAAATAATGCCACGGAATGTAATATGATAAAAACACTTATATATAAGAAGTACCGGCGGCGTATCTACCATGCTTTTATCATATCACACCTGTCCCATTATCTAATCACAACCCGAAAACCAATCGTTTACCCAATTAGTTTAACTCGATAAAATCGTTTCAATCATTTAAATCATTCTCGTTTTAATTGTGAAAATTACTTTTGGTCGCCTCACTAATAACATCCAAACCTTCGCAACTCGCCTATCGCTTCTCGCATTAACAAACCACCAAAGGGTAAGTTAACAATCACAGATTCAGTCGTTACCCACATACCCCCCACACATAACCATGGGTGCAGTCTGATAACGGGATTTGTTAGATCCTATGGTACCATAACCTAATACTGGCCGGTTTGGCCAAAACTAATGAATGTTATTCGTTATGTAATTACGCCCAACAATTTTATTCACATTATCGAAATCGTTATTAATTTAATATAAACCATATTAATCATTTCGAAAACCATCGTTAAAAAACATAGAAAACATTTAACACATATGAATCACCCCAAAACAATCGAAAACAGTAAAATAGGGGAACTATGTACTCACTTGAGAATGCTTAGAAGCCTTGAATGACAACCAAGCAACGCTAGAGGGATCACGGAAATCAAACGGTACCGAATATAGGTAACTATATTAATAAACCGGACCTAAATCGGAAGATCGGATAGGATGAGGTTTCGTAAACCAAATGAGCATTGGAACTTATATGATATGGTTTAACAAAGCCTACATACTAAATCGAAACCTAACCTAAGTGCTTATGACCCATTACGACTCGTTTAGGTAGCTTACGCTACTTTAACGCGTCGTTCGCGTGAAACGCGTTCGGACCGCCTAACTAGTCCTATGACAAGTATTATATGCCTTAACATGCCTAATAATGTTACCTAATCGGTTTAGATGTAAAAATTTAGGTTACATATGCTTAAAATGAATTTATGCACAAAAGGGGCATTTTGGTCATTTTCCTAAGGCATATAAACTACCTATCATACAACTAACTAAACGAAGTGACCATAAGGTATAAAATCAGAAGGTTATTCCTTATACAACTATGGTCACAAAACATGTTTGGTCGGATCCTAATGATCGACCAAACGGGTTGGGTTCGAAAGTCTAAGCGGTTGTTTAGACCGCTTATCTTACGACCCTATATAAGCACTAAACTAAAACTGACGAGTTAAACATGTTAAAACATGTTTAACGAATTTTGAAAACAAGTTTGATATCAAAACAAAGGGTTTTGATACCCAAGAATAGTTTGGTTGCAAAATACGCATAAACGCGTATTTTGACCGAAACTATGACTCGTCACTATGCCTAAATGACGTGGTAATCAGTAGGTATAGTCACAAGGGACTGTGACCATCGTGATTATGCTCACGTTGCGAAGTTCAAACGAACTTCGTGTTGACCAAAGACTGGTCAAAGCAGAAAGTCAAACATCGTTTGACTTTCGTGCTTGAAAACGCATAAAAGAATGAAAGAATACTTACAAAGGGTCCAAGCTAGGAAGATATTGATCCAAAATTCTCAGGTATGAAGTTTTGAACTTCAACTTAGAGCAATTCAGACCAAGAGTGTGTAGAATGAAGTGAAACAAGTGGGTTTATATAGATTTCGGAGAACCGTTAGGATCGTGTTGCAAATCGTGCCTTGATCTTGACCATACATGTGGGCACAAGGTTTTGTAAACAATGGGAATATCAAAAACAAGCAAAATCCATCAAATGGTATTGAAAAACCATGAAAAAAACCATCAAAATCAGCTGGAAAGGACAGATTCAATGTTTCTATACTGGGCAGCTCTCGCGCCCCGCATAAGAGCCATACAAGGCTTACGCGCCCCGCCTAAGAAGATTGGCAGAATGACAGTTTTGGCCTCTGCAAGCCCAAAACTTGGTTTTCGATGCATTTTTGACACCTTTAAGCCCCGTTAACCCCATTTCAAAGCTCTAAAATGAAGTTAAAGTATAGGGAACTTAAAATATGCTCCAAAACATCACAAATGTCGGTTCGTTTGGTCGTACGGTTGCGTTATTCGGTTAATTACGATGAAAGTCGTAACGGACGCAAAAACGATCCAAATTGCGCGACGAATGGAATTTTATCATGACAATCATTAAAATAAAATATTTTAATGATTACATAAATTTTTGGATCTCCAGATATATTCAGAACATAAGATATGCGCGAAAATGCAAACTTATGCACTGTTTGACGCTTTTAGTCCTTGATTGACCAAAAAGTTTATTTTAGCGCACCGAACCCCTCAAAGCCTATTTCTAAGCTATATAAAGGATATTTAGGGTATGTTTAACTTATGATCAAGTTCCGAAATGTTTGTTACAGTACAAATCGGCATACTTTCACAGTTTGTCAAAATTAGTCCATGTAAGCGAATAAAGTTGATTTCTACACACCAAACCCTCCAAAACTTATTTCTAAGTTAGGTAAAGGTTATTTAAGGTATGTTAAGCCCATTTCACTGTTCCAGAGTGTTTGTCGCATTAAACTGATTACGTTTACGCATCAGTTCGGGTATAACTTTCCAGAAAGCGATTTAGAGCTTGAAATCGAACGAGAATTGATATGTTCAAATGATACACATATTTATTCAAATCCCGAGTATGAAATACAATATTTCATTGACTTGGTATTTTTTTGTTGGCCGTGGAGGCACAGATGTCACATCTTTGCAGAGGTAATCCCGGCAAGTCTTTGGGGAAGACTTCAGGGAAATCCTTCACCATGGGAATGTTTTCAAGCTTCGGTTCCTCAACCATCTTGTCTACCACATGTGCCAAAAAGGTAACACATCCTTTTCGCAAGAATTTCTGGGCCTTCATTCAGTTGTTAATTCATAGGGGCGTGTCGCGCTTTTCTCCATGTACTATGAGTGTTTCATCATTTGCAAGGGGGATGCGAATGATCTTCTCATGGCAAACAATTTCAGCTTTATTCTTGGATAGCCAATCCATACAAACCACAACATCAAAGCTACCTAGCTGGACGGGTAGAAGGTCAATGTCAAATCTTCGTTCTCCAAGCTCTAACGAACACCCTTTAACGACTTCTCCCGATTCGACAAGTTTACCATTGGCTAATTCTATGGAATAAAGGATGTCTAACCTACTAGACTTAACTCCAAGCATATGTTTAAATTCCACAGACATGAAACTAAAATTGGCACCAGTGTCAAATAGTATGGATGCAAAGTGATTGTTAACGAGAAACGTACTTCGTGGGCGTTTCTGGCTCCTATGACAAATTCTCGACCTTGAGAGTTGTTCTCCTTCGGGAAATCTTTCTTGAAGTGTTCCTTACTACCACAACCATAACATCCTTTATGTCGCTTGTTTCCAGTTCCATTCCGATTACCAGCACCATTGCCATTATAATTTTCGTTCTCATTACCAGCACCATTACCATTTCTGTTTCCATTACCATTTCTATTACTGCCTCCATTTCCTTTTCCCCAATAGTCTTCAGTATGGGGACCCAATTTCCCACATTTATCACACCGTGGAATGCGACAAGCTCCCTCGTGATGAAACTTGCACTTGTTACATTTGGGAATTGTGCCCTGGTACCCTCTAACAACGGTGTCATTCGCAGCTGCAAATGTTTCATCTCCTTAGGCGGGTTAATGTCACGTTTCTTGTTGTTGTTGGAGTTTTTGTTGTTTTTGCGGGTTGCATGATTAAGGTTCGAGTGTTTTCTTTTCTTATCCCTAGATGACTCAGCATGCGTTTCAACTTTTTCGGTGATCTTCAATGATAGCTTCTTCATAAGAACAGCATCTTCAGTGAGGCTGACAGCAAAAGTTACAGCCTGGGTAATTGTCACAGGGTTTGCCGCTGTCACCATGCTACGAATCTCCAGAGCCAATCCCCAAATGTAGCGCTCAATGCGCTTAACTTCAGGAGTTACGAGATATGGGATTACTCACGAGATATCATGAAACCTTTGAGTGTACCCTACGATGTCCGTACCAACCATGGACAAATTCCAGAACTCAGTTTCTAGTTTCTAAAGTTCGGCTCGCGAACAGTAGTTTTCCCTCATTCTCTCCTTCAAGTCGTCCCATGACATTCCATATGCCGCGCCATCACCCAAAGTCTGGACTTGTAAGTTCCACCAAGTAAAGGCCTCATCCACAAACAGCCCGGTAACAAAAGTAACTTGTTGATCCACAGTACACTTGCTCATTCAGATCGTGGAATCAGTCTTTTCTGTCCAGCGCACGAAAGCCACTGCACCTCTAGTGCCGTCATAGTTCGGTGGCTTGCATTCTAGAAACTACCTATAGGTGCATCCTGGAATTTATACAACTGATTCATGAATGAGCAAACAATGAAACAATGATCCATTCATAAGTTTCATTAAGTCATGACAAATCAACTCAATGTTACTGTGGTTGGGGTCTCCACCAGATGAATCTCCGTGGTCGTGCCTGCAAGAACCTCCCATGCCGCTGCTGTGTTCAGCACGGTTCGCCTTGTACTGGGGGATGGCGTCAGAAATTATTTCTTCAAGAAAAGAGTTCAACTCTTCTGCAGTCCTCGGTATCAACGGGGGTAGGAGTTTATCTGATCCCCTAGTGTTCACCATTCTCTTGGGAGGTATGTTTCTTCCAAAACATAACACAATATAATTAGGCGTTTATCATATAGCACCATACTTTTATTAACTAAATAATAAAAGAATATACATATATGTATACACAACCAAACAATCCACCAAACATATAAATAAATTCATACAAGCAAATAGGCATGCACAAACAGATAAATAATAATGTGTCGTAAAGATAATCACCGAGTTTTTATATATATCAAGACAACTTGTTACATGATTGTTTGTAAAGGAAACAAAAATGCATATGGGCTACATCACCCAAATCAATACAAGTTCAATACATATAATGGCAAAATATCTTCCTTCACATTGGCGATATTGGTCTTCAAGTTGTCTTCAAAACTCGGCTTCAATCTTCGTATCCCAAAAATGAACTACTCCATACAAAAGTACCTGCAAAGAAACCTAACGGGCTGGGGGAGATGGTGGGGGTGTAGGAAAGGCTAGGCTGAAGAGGTGGGCTACCTTCTCCTCGAGCTCGTAAAATCGACGAAGCAAGAAGCTCACCTGCTGCTCAAGTGTCAGAACTCGAGCAGCTAAGCCATTAGCTGGTACATGAGCAGGTGGTGGTGGTGATGCTAGGGTGGTGGAGATGGTGGTGGTGGTGAAGATGGTGGTTGTGTGACTGGTGGTGGGTAGTCTGGTGGGGGTGATTGTCTGGCATCAGACTCATTCTCAAGGTCATAGATCCTTCGGCATAGGATCTCAACCTGTAGTTGGAGTGACAAAAAGAGATCATCCCGGGTATATATCCAGAGTGATGTGAGGGGTGATATGGGTCGAATGATGGCATCACATGCGGTGGGGATGGTGGAAAAGGTCGGGATGGCTGGTATGTGGGCTCGTCTCATGGGGTGGTATGTGGGGATGTCCTAAGGGCTCTCCCTCGTCAGTGGGGTGGGTGTGTGGGAAGACCGACGTAAACCGTATGCGTCGTATCCAACTCGTGGGTCCTACCAGGATAATTCGTTGTGAGGATCCGTCGCTGGTAGCATGTGTAGGGGTATGTGGAGGTGTATCAGTGGGAGTGGAAGCATGTGCGTGTGTAGCAGGTGCAGCTGACATAGTAGCATCATCTGCAGGATACGCCTCTAAGCCTATGGTCCGGAGTGTAGATGATGTCACTAACTCTTTGGAGTCGGCATCAGAGTCGAGGTCGGAGTCAGAGGAAATGTCGATAACTGAATCAACAGGTGATGCTACCTCTGAAATAGCGACGTCGAAGACCTCGCCATCACCAAGGTCTTCGTCGGGATGGTCAACATGAAACACCGGGATCTCATTGTCGTCGTCTAAGTCGATAACGAACGGCCGGTTTGTGAGACTCGGCAAAATACCGGTAATTCTGTACAACCTGAACAACTATTATAATATACGTTTATGCGTTTTCCGACTTGAATTTATTTAATTAAGTCCTAAAATGTCTAGGATCGTATAAAATCATAGATTAGTATGATAACAATCCAGTCACGATTGAAAACGAATAAAACTATATCCAAAACTCGTGACAGAAATGCGAACAAACAATACATGTCAGTATTAGTCGCGGTACAGTCTGACACGACAAAAACGAGACATAAGGATATGTCTGCACTAATATTCTATAAAACTTCGTCTAAAAATAACATGTGCCTTATATTATTTAGAAAAAAATCCATTTAAAAACCAAATTGCCCAAGTCCGCAGAAAAGTACACTAATCCTGCTGAAGTGTATAGCATTTGGCGGAACAAAACAGTAACTGTCGAAAAACCCAAAAATAAATATCATTTATCATAAATAATATAACGGGTATTAAAAAGACACAAAATCCGCACTTAAATCTTATTGTGTTAAGCTGCACGACTAGTTCAGTAAACTGCCTGGCAACAAAGCCGGTACAGGAACTTTGTCAGAAATAATAAAATTTTTAGTTCAGAAAGTTGGATTAATAATTTGGATGATAATACATGTGCAAAAACAATTTTTGACATGGATTTATATAAGTAAAATGCAATGTCAGTATTTAACCGGTACAAGACCTGAACCAAAATTTTCAACCGATCAACGAACTAATAATTCTAGTGAGTTAGTTTTACTTAGTGTCACATTACTTTAAAATGTGAAACCTTGAAACTTTATGGAAATTTTTATATGAATTATCAAAGTTCATGAAGTTTATATACATTACAAGTTTCTAAAAAAAATAAACAAAATACCCCTTTCCCCCTTCCTTGCTCACGGTTTTGGGTGGGCCCCATGCCACTTATTTCTAAGTTTTGATGTGTTGGGTAATGTAAGTGATGATTAGTGTGCTAGGTGGAAGAACTAGATTAAGTTAAAATTTCTAAACACTCCACCACATCTCATATTTCCAACACATTCATCAAAGACTTCATCTCTTCCTTCTCTCTCCTAGAATCGGCAAAGAACACCATCCGACATCTTCATCTTTTTCAAATTCAAAACACATTATTTTAAAGCTTGCATGGATGATTCAAGACTTTGGTGAAGCTTGGAAATACATTTGAAATATTTTAGCAAGTCTTGGAGTTCTTGGATCATCACCGTCTTCATATCTACATCTTTTCATCATCTTTTCTCCTTGTTCATCCTAGCCAAGTGCTAGTAGTAAGCTTCAAATCTTGTACTTACATTTTTTTTTTGTGATTTATGTTTAAACACAAATGTACAAGTATTCATCTTGAAGATTATTTAAAGAACACAAGAATCACTAACAAAAACTAAACAAACTAATATGATCATATGTTATTTTTTATGATTCTTGATAATCTTAAAGTTGTGTTTATGTAGAAAACTTGATCTTGTATCTTCATGTTTAAAAGTATAATCTAAACACATGCATGTTTAGATCTAGCAAGATTCACCAACAAAATGTTATGAACATAAATTTTTGAATTTAAAATGGACACATGCATCATACGGAATAAGGATTATTATTTAAAACTCATAAACTAGAAATTTTGTTGAAATGGGTAATTAAAGTTTCCATTTTTGGAAAGGTCATGAATATGAACTTGTTCTTGGAATTGTTATGAACACATATTTCTACTTAAAATGACTTCATGAATCACTTAAAAGATGAGTTTTCATATAAAATAATAATCTACAATTTTTTTGTTAAAAATCATAAATAAAGTTTCCTTTTTAGGAAAGTTTAACGCAACAACAAGTTCATGACACTTTTGTTAGCAAGATAAGATGATTCTTAATACTTGATGATGTTTTGAGTTGAAAATGATTTAAAAACAAGTTTGTTTAAACTTGGGAAAAGTCCATAGTTTAAAGGAAACTATGGCAAAAGTTTTATAAAATCGGTTATGATCAAAAGGTGTTAAACGAAGGAGTTGGTGATTAGAAAACAACTTGGGATCTTCAAACTTGATTAAACGGATTGTTGGACAAGAAGTTACAAGTTCACATTTTATAAAGATTTCCTAATGGAAAGTAAATATTTTAGATAAAATATATACTTTAAAGATTCATCAAGTATCATAATTATATATTTTGTATGTATATTATGTATTTAGTTCATGTAGGGATAAATGCAAAAATATACACTTACACAAAGTACAATATATATATATATATATATATATATATATATATATATATATATGTTGGTGTATTACGTCTATCGACTTCGTCTTGTATTAGAATTGTTAGATCAGGGCACATTGTACGAGAAACTAGGGTTTGTGTTAAAGTGGGTAATTTCGCTTGGAACAGCCACTGCCACTTTCAAGGGAAATTAACATTGTAATTCCGCTTGAAATGGTCAGTGCCACTTTCAAGGGAAATTAACATTGTAATTCCGCTTGAAATGGTCAGTGCCACTTTCAAGGGATATTAACATTGTAATTCCGCTTGAAATGGTCAGTGCCACTTTCAAGGGAAATTAACATTTCTAATTCCGCTTGAAAGTGTCAGTGCCACTTTCAACCGGAATCACCTCCACTATATATAGGCTTCATGTCTAGTCATTTGTAATGGAATTAGATTGATATACCGAGGTGCTGCCGGTCTATCTAGTGATTGTAAACAGTGTTAAATCAATATACAAGACGTTTAAAGTGTGAATCAAGCTGTTTCCAAGTCTATACGTCTGTTTCCGCCTTTCGTATAGATAAGAACTCTTCTGAACGACTCGTTTGGATCACAAAACGATCCTACAATATATTAACACTTGAAAAACAAAAAATATAAAAAATGGAATGTCCATCCTTGGACATAAACAAACAATTGGACAATTCGGACACTTATGAAAAATCAGACAAAATAAAATATATTGAACAAACGAAATATACAACATAAACGAGACGGTTATAATACGAATGAATCGGGCGACGCGAATGAACCAAAACGACATGAAGGAAACGATCGAAAACAAACAAACAAACGGCACTCACTTTATTTTTACTAGTAACTTATACAAAATATTTATTAGGTTTATTAAACTAAATTGTTATAAGTTATTATTTTTACTGGTAAGTAATAAAATATGGATCAACCCAAATTTAATAACCATATGGACTAACCCATCTTTTAAAACTAAAAATTGGGCTAACTTATCTTTTAGATTGGACTAAAGCCCACTTTTGTAAACCAATATGAACAAGCCTAGTTTTTACAAGTTGTTTTGGGTTAAGCCCACTTTTGTAAAACTATTCTTGGGCTTAGCCCACTTTTATGAGAATACATTTGGCTAAACCCACTTTTGTAAACTATATTTGGGCTAGGCCCACCTTTTTATAATTAAATTGGTCTAGGCCCACAATTACAAACTTATTGGGTTTGATCCACTTTAAACAATTTGGGCTAGGCCCACAATAGTTAAATGAAATGGGCTAGACCTACACATACAAAGTCAATTGAGTTAAGCCCATATGTACTAAGCATTTGAATTGGACTTTCATATCTAACTAATGGGCTAGGCCCATTCAAACATAAGCAAAATAGAATATATTTTGCTTATGTTTGAATGGGCCTAGCCCATTAGTTATATATATATATTCCAATTGTTTGTTTATGTCCAAGGATGGACATTCCATTTTTTATAGTTTTTGTTTTTCAAGTGTTAATATATTGTAGGATCGTTTTGTGACCCAAACGAGTCGTTCAGAAGAGTTCTTATCTATATGAAAGGCGGAAACAGACGTATAGACTTGGAAACAGCTTGATTCACACTTTAAACGTCTTGTATATTGATTTAACACTGTTTACAATCACTAGATAGACCGGCAGCACCTCGGTATATCAATCTAATTCCGTTACAAATGACTAGACATGAAGCCTATATATAGTGGAGGTGATTCCGCTTGAAAGTGGCACTGACACTTTAAAGCGGAATTAGAAATGTTAATTTCCCTTGAAAGTGGCACTGACCATTTCAAGCGGAATTACAATGTTAATATCCCTTGAAAGTGGCACTGACCATTTCAAGCGGAATTACAATGTTAATTTCCCTTGAAAGTGGCACTGACCATTTCAAGCGGAATTACAATATATATATATACAGAGAGAGAAAGTGTAATGTACATTACGGCTTAACGTACTTTACGTACGACAAAATGCATGATTATTGTATATAACATGCGTGATTTCAGTTAGCCCTGGGTTTGATCAATTTTGTCCAATTCGATTCAAATTTCTTTTCGTTTCACTTCAAATAGGCTATTGTTCGGTCAATTTCATCGAATTGGGTTCGAATTCATCGTTGATTTTGAAAAGTTTCATCAATAAATCGACCCTCGAATTCAATCTGTAGAACAGAGCATGAATTTGTACGTTTGGAAATCGATTACGTCAGTGGTGAATTCGGTTTCGGAAGACCTGAAAACATGAGGAAGTGTTATCGTTGGAAACGGAATCGAAGAAGGAGCTAGAATGATGATGCTGAACACAGTTTTGGAGGTTGAAGATGATAATGAGATAATCACGCATGTGTATATTAAATAATAACGCATGTTGTTTTGTTGAGATTATAACGTGTGTGATTTAACATTGAACGTGCATAATTTCGTGACGTACTGGTCGTACGTTAAGCTGTAATGTATGTTAACCGCTATATATATGGAGAGGATCATGAGAAAACTACATCTAAATGAGAAAACTAGAAAAGTAACTAAAAAAGCCTAAAAAAAGCTAAAAAACATACCAAATTTTTTTTTTACAATTTCTTATAAAAAAATCGCTGGTTTTTATGAATGGAAAAAAATTTCAAAAAAAAATGTGGTTGTACTGCACATGTGCATTATATGTGTAATACAACAAAAAAAAGTTTTTTCTTATTATCTTTTTTTTGAAATTTTTTTTCCATGCATAAAAACTAGCGATTTTTTTATAAAAATTTGTAAAAAAAAAAGTTGGTATGTTTTTTAGGCTTTTTTAGTTAGTTTTTGGTTTTCTCATTTAAACTAGTTTCCTCATGATCCATCCCCTATATATATATACATAAAGAAATAAAGCAAACGAATACAAGTATTATAACGAATTCAAGATGAGATACTTATACGATGAACGAACAAAAACATAAGTGTCTAATGAGATTAGGACACTTGTAGGTCGAGAAACAAACGAAAAACCTGAAATCGAAACGAGATTTGCTTGGAACGCAAATTAGTAAGTTCATGTTTCCCTTTTTATTTAAACGTTTTACAGTTTTAAACTTCTGGGGATGTATACATGTTACAATTGGTATAACTACAAAAATGAAAATATTTAGATCACACGCGGATGAGGATTAATGAACGGACCATTAATGAATAAATGGTGTGACGAGCCCCACTCTTATCGGCATAACAGAGATCGTTAAGAGTGCTTTTGTGTCTAAAACTAGTGTCACTCACACACACGATAAATCGTCAAGGTTTGGTTGCCTCTTATTCGGCATACAGATTAGTGTCCTTGTAAAACACTAATGATCTTACAAGTTTCATTTATACCTATTTCAAATCTATCAAATATTTTGAAAAATGATTCTACACAAATTAATACATGAATTCACCAACCTTTGTTGACGTTTTTCAAAACTAACATGTATTACAGGAAATTAGTGGATGGCCTCGGGAAAGTGTGTCCGTGGGAATGTCAAGTCAAGATGTGGGATGTTACCTTGTGTTAGTCCTTATGTTTGAAACAATGTATTACCAAACTTGTGTTTTGGTACAATGATGTCAAGTATGGTACTTTTTCGAACAAACATATGGTTGTAAATTTGCTTTAAATAAATGTATGGATGAACAACTCGTTATGTTTTACATATATTGTTTACATGGTTGAATGCTATGGTTATCGCTCTGGCCACACCTCACGACGCTTCCGCTAAACCGAAGATCAGGGTGTGACACAGTCCTCCGCGGGAATAGCAGCAAGTGGGACGGCATGAATAGGTAGGGGCTCAAAGATATGCTCTCCATCGGGGTGCCCGATGATGAGATGGTCATGGATGGGTAGAGGTAGAGCAAGAAAGTCATCCTCTAAGGGAGTCACCGAAGTCGGGTAATGCCACTATTAGAAAACTGGGCAATTGTCATCAAAATTTGCCACCAGAAAAAAGGTCGCAAAATTAGCTTCCGTTTTTTCTTCCGAAATCATATTGGTAGCAAATACATGTGAAAAATCCTAAATAATAATAAAAAGTAAGAAAACAGTAGCTAAATGGTATCAAATATGCCAAAATAAAAAGTTTTACGAAAGTTGCCACCATTTTATGACGGACATTCAGTTTGCCACCGTCACATGGTCACAATATAAAGTAAAAATTTAAGTGGAAATATCAAGTTTTTACCCGCTTCCCCAAAATTTAAGCGGGATATCAATTAACTTTGGACATGTTTATCACATCTAGGGTTCTCATTTTGAACTTTGCTTCCCAAAATCTCTAGAACCATCACCTCCGTTCCACAATCACCGATCAAATCATCCTCCACTCCACCTCACTGTCAATGATCCAAAACCCTAATCACTCCCAAAAGGGGCAACCTTTGGACTTCAGCAATGAGCAAATGATTTCTTAGGGTTCGATTTGTTGTGAACTACGACCAATGTCTTGTTCTTCTTAATCGAAGGTATGGATTTTGCTTTTGGTCCAAGTTTTAAGATTCTATTGTTTCGCGATTAATGAGCAAATGATTTATTAGGGTTCATTGTTGATGAAGTATTTATGAGCATCTTTTGTTGGTGTTTATTATTGAATTATTGGCCTTTCAATTGATTTATGGCTTCAATTTCTTACTTTAGCAGATGATTAAAAAAATAAACAAAGCTTTGAGCGCAGATGATTCTTATTTATTCCTCATTCTTGTTCTTATATTTTTTTTTGTGTACGTGAATTTAACCAATAAAAGATGAATATTGCATTTTTTGAGTTTAGAACTCCCAAGTTTTTGTCTTTTTGCTTTGAAATCGTAATGTACATTGATAAGTGATTATACAGATAACAGACTCCTTTCATTTGGTGTTATGCTAGTTACTATTGGATGCTTTCGTTAACAATAACAATAATAACCTCAATTCCAACATTCAAATGTGTAACTTATGTTATTTAGAATCACCACACATGATATATGTTTCTTAAGGAAGACACTTGTAGGTTAATCAGGTAAGGCATTATCTAATTAATACCTTCTGTAATCTTATTTTGTTTACTCAGGCTGGCCCGGCTCGTTTACACCCATATATTAATTATAACCATATATCCACCATGCTTGTTAAAACCAACAATAATAGAAATCAAACCGACATACTCTCAAAGTTTGCTGATCACCATACCTCACTACTCCAACGAGCTACGAGGCACTGCATCATTGTTGTGTGAAGTGTGATGAAGAGTTTAATGTTGGAAGATTGAAGAGTTTGTGGGGTCAGAGCCTGCTAATTACATACTAAGTTGGAGGTCTTGTGTGATAATATGATCAAGATGATGAACGGATTGGCTCGGGTTCTTGAACAGGTTAGTTTGTTTGTGTTTTGATTTTGTTTTTGGTTTTGGTTTTGGTTTTGATGAGAGGTTTGTGAGTTTTGATAAGGTATCGTTGTGTTTGGGTACACGAGAAGAATAACATGAAATTGAGGTGTAAAGTTGCAGCAATTGAATCTCCTCCGGTAGCTCTCATAACTGTTTTCAGCCGGTATCTTTGCATCTCAATCTCCTATTTCTACATGTCAATCTTTTACCATAATACTTGCATCTGTCATCCTGTTGATAACATATTTAAGTGCAGTTTTAGTTTAACCAACATATTAGTTGCATTTGGATACTGATAAACTATGTTAGAGTCATATAGCGTTTGTGGCATTTTTTTGTTTGGATGAACTTATTTACCAATGATTTAGCATGCAATGAGAATCCCTTAGAATTCAGGGTCCTCGGCGAATTAAAAAAAAATAGGCCCTTTCAATCACCATTCGCCACTTTTGTTTAAAAGTGTTTTTTTAAAACAATATTGGGCTAATGGGTTTAGCTGAGTAAATGGATTTAATTGTTTAATGGTCTTAAACTAAATCAAAAGTTGTGGATTTTATCTTTGAACAACATTATGGATGTTTTATTACCGGATTTAGTTTTTATGTTATTTGTTTGTGCTTGAATTTGCATTAAAATGTTTTCTTGTGGATGCAGGAGTTGCTTTGCACGAAGGTTTGATGGATTTTCTAGCAAACTTATGCCTATTCTAAACATTTGGTAAGTCTTACTTTTGCAACATATGCGATAATAATTAGTTCACTTCTGGTAGAGGCTCAATAAAAGATTTGAATTCTGTATGGTGTAGGAACATACTATAATGCCTTTTGAGCTGGACTAAGAAAAAAGAAGAGAACAAAAGATTGAATGAAATTATTGCAGGGTTGGCGATGAAAAAAGAAAAAAAGAAGAGGCGGAGAAAGAGGCGATGCTTGATAGGATGGAAAACATTGAAGCTATGAAAAAGATAAGGTGGAGAAAGAGGCGATGCTGGATAGGATGGAAAATAGTAAAGCAATGTTTAAAGTTAGGTCTCAAAAGATGTAACCGTCGAGTTATGCTATGAACACTTTATTTTGCATATTTGTTATGTTAGGATAAATAAGGTATTTGATGTTCTAATTTGTATTTTTAAGTGGAATGTTTTATATAGTACTGAAAATTTGATAAATGCTTCAATTTATTTAAAAATGTGATCATTATTAGTAGGTTTGTGATGTAAAATAGCGGGAAAAGGGAAAAAATTGCAACTGAAAAGTACAATTGCGACCGCTCTTACGGTGGCAAAATAGCTAAATGGTAGCAAACTTTAAATGAAAATGGTGGCTAAATGCTGGTAATATTGGTGGCTAAATAGTACCGAAATGGTGGCAAAAAAAACCATCACAACTTGATAGCAAACAAGGCCTGGTGTAGAGCGGTCACAAATAACTTTGACCATTTTTGTGGTGGCAAAATGTGGTAGCAAAATATAAAATCGGTCGCTATTTGGTGACATTAGGGTTGTCACACCCCGACCACGTAAAACAACAAACCGCGGTGGAAACGTCGGGTAGTCGAGCAACAGAATTATTGTTTCACAACCATGGCATTTAAAGTTTTGTTTTATTTATTAACAAAAGGGGTTACATTGTCTTTAAACAAAGGAAACATGAGTACATAACATAATTTAAACTATTCTAGCTCCATTTTATGTCACTAAGGCACAGGTCTGCCTAAGTGTATCTTGATCATTCCTATGCATCAGCTCCTGAAAACACATGTGGAAATAGGTACGTCAGCATAAAAATGCCTGTGAGATACATAGGTTTATTGATTTAGGGTTCATGACTTGTAAGTTTAAAGAATTGTTTAACGAAATTTAGTCATGAACCTTGAAAAGTGTTTTCCTTTGTAAATCATATAAACATCGATACGAAATTAGATGATATAAAAGAAAGATGTGTGGTTAAATAAGTAACCAAGTAAAATGAATTTGTATAAAATATGTTGTTTGTAAAACAATGTTTTGTGATGTTATGTTCTTTGTATAAAATGTAACGTGTCTAAATTGAAATGGTTTAAATAACGCCACAACATGTAATATCATAAAAGCACTTATATATAGGAAGTACCAGCGGCGTATCCACCATGCTTTTATCATATTACACACGCCTCGTTATTTAAATCACTTACCCAAACAAACCACCAAATGAACTATTTAAACTATTGTCCAAATGTTTATGTGTAAACAATGTCAAATGCCAAATGTAAATCATGTTCATGTATAATCAAATGTTATGTATGGCGAATAAAAGTGTCTACTCAACCATATGTAAAATGTACAAAACAATGTATTTGAATAAATCATAGTTTAAATCAAAAGTTATATTTTGTAAAATAAATGCATGCTTTACTGATACAAACAATTATGCGGTAATGTTAAAACGCATACATTCAAGCCTTGCGACTGTGGAGACAAACCCTTAAACAAATTAAAGGTTTATCAAAAATTATGAATATCGGATTCAGTCATTCCTTACTTCCAAACAAACCTAGGAAGCAGGGAATGGGAGTTGTCAATTCCTATGGTACCACTACTTACTACCGGGCGGCATGGCCAATGTTAATGAACGTACTTTTGTCCCGTTAAATAAACCTAATGTCATACCAAATGTAAGCATGTTATGTGAAAACAATGTACTAAGTATGCAAAAATGAACATACATAGAATGAATATGATGTAAATCAATGTGTACAGATGCTGAAATGAACATATGAAACAAATGTGTTTATGAAATCAATGTACTAGCATGTTAATTAAACATACATAGCATAAAACATGGATGAAATCATGTACTATATGCGTACTAATGAAGATAGCAAGTATATGTTATTAAAGCATGAAAAGCACGAAAGTAACAAGTAGGCACATGTGTTTCACCCCAAAATGTTTGAAAAATAGTAAAAGAGGGGTCTATGTACTCACTTGAGAATGCTTAGAAGTCTTTGAATAACAACCAAGCAATGCTAGAAGGATCACGGAATCAATCGGTACCTAATATAGGAAACTACGTTAATAAACCGGACCTAATTCGGAAGATCGGATAGAATGAGGTTTCTTAAACCAAATGAGTATAGGAACTCATGTGATATGGTTTAACAAAGCCTACATTCTAAAACGCAACCTATCCTAAGTGCTTACGACCCATTACGACTCGTTTAGGTAGCTTATGCTACTTTAACGCGTCGATCGCGTAAAACGCGTTCGAACCGCCTAACTAGTCCTATGACAAGTATTATATGCCTTAATAAGTCTAATAATGTTGCCTAATCAGTTTAGATGTCAAAATTTAAGTTACATATGCTTAGAATAAATTTATGCGAAAAAGGGCATTTTGGTCATTTTCCTAAGGCATATACACTACTTAGCATACAACTAACTAAACGAAGTGACCATAAGGTATAACCTCGGAAGGTTATTCCCTATACAACTATGGTCACAAAAATATGTTTGGTCGGATCCTAATGATCGACCAAACGGGTCGGGTTCGAAAGTCTAAGTGGTTGTTTAGACCGCTTATCTTACGACCCTATATAAGCACTAAACTAAAAGTGACGAGTTAAACATGTTAAAACATGTTTAACGAAGTTAGAAAACAAGTTTGATATCAAAACAAAGGGTTTTGATACCCAATAATAGTTTGGTTGCAAAATACGCATAAACGTGCATTTTGACCAAAACTATGACTCGTCACTATGCCTAAATAACGTGGCAATCAGTAGGTATAGTCACAAAGGACTATGACCATCGTGATTACGCTCACGTTCTGAAGTTCAAACGAACTTCGTGTTGACCATTGACTGGTCAAAGCAGAAAGTCAAACACTGTTTGACTTCCGTGCTTAAAAACGCATAAAAGAATGAAAGAAACTTACAAAAGGTCCAAGCAATGGAGATTTAATTCAAGTTGCTCAGGTATGAAGTGTGGAAACTCCAACTTAGAGCAGAAATGAATCAATTGTGAAGATTGCAAGAACTCAAGGTGGGTATTTATAGAGTTTGGACAACCGTTAGGATCGTTCCTTGATTTACGAGCTTCAATATCAACCATCCAAGTGTTACCCACTGAAATACAAAACTATGGGTGCCCAAAACAAGCTCATAGAGTTGAAAAACCATGAACCAAAGCCAGAAACCAGCTTCTGATTGCAGAAAACTGGTTTTTGTGGATCTGAGGATCTCTCGCGGGCCGCGTAGACTTTCACTAAGTCTTACGCGCCCCTCCTAAGCCGACAGAATGTCAAGTTTAGTCCCTGCAGGCCTGAAACTTGGTTTTCGATGCATTTTTGACACGTTTAAGCCCCGTTAACCCCATTTCAAGGCTCTAAAATGAAGTTAAAGTATAGGGAACTTAAAATATGCTCAAAAATATCTCGGATGTCGGTTCGTTTGGTCGTACGGTTGCGTTGTTCGGTTAATTACGACGAAACATGAACGAACGCGAAAAACGATCCAAATTGAGCGACGAATGGAATTTTATCATGCCAATCACTGAACTAAAATATTTTAATGACTACATAAATTTTTGGATGTCCGGATACATTCAGAAGGTAAGATATGCGCGAAAATGCAAACTTATGCACTTTTTGACGCTTTTAGTCCCTGATTGACCAAAAAGTTTATTTTTGCACACCGAACCCCTCAAAGCCTATTTCTAAGCTATGTAATATATATATATATATATATATATATATAGTTACACACAAGGATGCAAGTAGTATGTATATTTACTTTAAGTTATCTAATTTGTGCCGTGTGGACTAACTTAAGTTCCTGCGTCTACTCTTGTGTATGGTCTAATGTCACGTAATCGTCCTCGCTTTGTTTTTGAAAAACATTAATTTATGTAGTGGGCTTCGCAGAATGTTTTATGCAATGAAAACTTTTTGTTTTTGTAAAAATTGTTTTATGAGAGGATCCTAAGGATTGTAGACTAGACTCGAGAAAGAATCCCGGTTCACTACAATCGAAGCTCTGATACCAATCTATCACACCCCTTTCAGAGGCGGAAGCACGAGGTGTGATCGTGAAAGGTTCTCATTGCATACGACAAGTAAACATACTATATGATATAAAACAAACTTCAAATTTGCCATTCCAAAGTTTGAACATTAAAAATACGAGTTAAGTTTAGAGTTTACATCTCCACAAAAGATAATTGTTTGAAAAGTTTACAACATCATTTTAATTCAAAGATCAAGGTTTTGTTTCCTATATCTCCGCAAGGTGGCGGGATATAGCAAACAAATCCATCAAAAGGTGGCAATGGAGCGTAGACACATGACATCTTGACATAAACTAACATCTTGAACAAAAGGGGCCACGTGCATCCACTAGTTTCCTGAAATACATGTAAGTTTTGAAAATCGTCAACAAAAGTTAGTGTGAATTCATGCAGTTTATGTAAAACATATGAGTAGTAGTTATAAGAATCATGGTACATAATTGTAAAATGTACTTTAAAAATGTATTCTGTAATGTAAGGAAATCAAGATTGCTAATGTTTCGCGAGGACATTAACATGTGTGGCGACATAGGAAGCATCGAAACCATAGGCATTTTTCCCTCGATTCACGACTCGAGACACAAAAGCACTCTTAAGTTAAATAGAGGGCCAAGAGTGAGGCTACCTGAAACCCATTAGATCTAACCTTTCGCTGCCTGGTCTAGGTGTATAGTTGATTAATGGTGCTTAAGTCTCACCCTATTCGTAAGATGATCTATGCATCGTTCCTTAGTTTTGTTCCAACATACCATAGTACATGTATTTTCCCCAAAGTTTATAAAACAAGAAATGTTTAAAAGTGGGGACATGAAATCATAGATTTGCGTCTTCAGCGTCGAAACTCCACCGGTGTTTGCCTTGTAGATGACGTAACCTATAAACGTTCTACGTACGTTAATCGCCTATACTTGTAACTCACTAAGTACAAGTATCATCTTGAGTTATGTATTTATTTTGTTTTAATCGTATAAGTTCATCATGTCTGTGGGTCGTGCCCATGATGGTCGGGTCTCGCTTGTTCGTCGCATTATTGTAAATCGAACTTGTATTTTTCACTTGTGAGTATATATATTTTATTCCCAAATATATATATTTGTATATAGTATTTGAAAATGATATATGTTAAAAATAATATATATTTTTAACATAACCAAATGTATGATACTTATATTATTTTTCTAAAATAAATATTAGTAATTTGTTAAATAATATTTCTAATATTATTTTAGTATAAGTATACTTAGAGAAGTATACTTGTATTTAGGTGTAAATACTTGTGTATTTTACATTAGTTGCCAAAAATCAATTCTTTGATTTTTAATACTTTTCGGAATTATATTTCTTAAAATAATATATTTTTAAGGTTTGTTTACAATATATATTTTGTCATACTTATCAAGTATATATATTTATTTTTGTCATTTATCCGATTTTGTTTCATTTCCATTAATTGGTAGTAATTATATATATTTGTCCAAGTGTATATATATATATGGGAAGGTTCAAATGAAAACCATTAGTTATTGTGAAAACTCGAAAACTAATTAAAAAAGCCAAAAAAACATACCAAAATTTTTTTTTCATACCATTTTTTGCAATTTTTTATATATAAAAAAATTTCAAAAAAAAAATTTTAGTGCACATGTATACTACAAAGTTTTTTTTTTTTTGAAAAAAAGTTTTTTCTATATATAAAAAATAGCGATTTTTGATAAAAAAAAAATCGATGTGCTTTTTAGGCCTTTTTTAGTTAGTTTTCGAGTTTTCACAATAAAAGTGGTTTTCATTTGAACTTTCCCCTATATATATATAGGGGACCGCTAAAATGAAAACCACCACCAGTTGTAAGAACCACTTTCTGGCCATTAGATCAAGAAGATGGATGGATGAGATTGAAAGTAGTTAAAATTAATATTAAAAACTTTTTGTCTTATTATGTTTTTAAAATTTTATTGTTAAAGGGTATATAAGTAAAATTGTTTTTTTTTTGTCTTTTTATATATATTAATTTTTAATTACCTTTTTTATCATATTCATTAATTACTTTTTTGTCTTAATTATTTTTTATTAAGAAACAGAATTTTTTGTTAAATAATTTGTTGAAATTAGATTTTTATTATATTTTTTTTTTAAGATTTGTTAAAAAAAAGTTTTGAAGAGCCTTTTTTTACGCCCGGCTTTTTCAGGCGTCGTTTTTTTAATACGCCGTCATTTACGTTAAAAACTTTACGTTTTGCGTTAAAAATTTACGTTTTCTGTTTTACATTAAAAAATTACGTTTTCCGTTTTTACGCCCGGCTTTTTCACGCATCATTTTTTAACGGGTCGTTTTTGCACGCGTTTTTTACGTCCGTTTTTTTAACGCCGCGTTTTTTACGTCCCGTTTTTTTTCGTGGCGTTTTTATGCCCGTATTCACGCCCCTTGTTTAGGCGTCGTTTTATCACACGGTTTTTTACGTTTTACAATTTACGTAGAAAAGTTTTACGTTTTATGTTAAATAGTTGTTACATAAAAGTTTACGTTTTACATTTTACGTTAAAAAAGTTTACGTTATACGTTAAACTTTTTAAACTTTTTACGTTTTATGTAAAACTTTTTACGTTTTACGTTAAACTTTTTACGTTTTACGTTAAAAAGTTTACGTTTTACGTTAAAAGTTTACGTTTTACGATAAAAGTTTACGTTTTACGATAAAAGTTTACGTTTTACGTTTTACGATAAAAAGTTTATGTTTTACGTTAAAAAAATTACGTTTTTACGTTTTACGTTAAAAAGTTTACGTTTTTCGTTTTACGCTTTACGTTAAAAAGTTTACGTTTTACATTTAAAAATTTACGTTTTACGTTTTACGTTAAAAAGTTTACATTTTACGTTACAAAAAAATTGGTCAGAGTTTTCTCTGTTTTTGGTCGCCCCGACAACACAAGTTGTCGTTATAATTTTCAAAATTCAATAATCAATCACAATATCAATTTTTGTCAACTATATCAAAACATAACTATATTTTGATCGAATCGGTTCGAGCTCATTTTCACGAAAATAAATAGAACTATAAAAATAACGAAATAAATTGGCCGTAAAATCTTTACCAATCTTCGCGTCGAGACGTTAACTGAGTTGACCGAGTTGACTCGCTGAGTCGACCGAGCCCGATATTGAAGCTGACCGAGTTCCAAAACTGACCGAGTTGACCTGAACCAAAGCTGTTGACCACAGTTAACCGAGCCGCTGACCAAGGTTGACTTTGTTGACCAGAACCCATAACCAATCTAACCCGACTCGTTGAACCATAACCGAACCAAGCTTGACCTGAACAATCTCTGACTTGGTTTGATTGGACTTCACCCGAACCCGAACTTGACCCAAAAAAGGCCCGAAGCTCCCAAAAATTACCCGAGCTGCAACAATTCTGACGTGACCGATTGCCGGCGTACTTCGCTGCCACCACGTCCACCGCCGTCAACACCCTGTACATCATCGACCACCACCAAGTTCCACCTGAAACCACCACCCATTGGCCGAAGCATCGTCGGATCTTAAAAAAAATCAAAAGAAAAGAAGAGTTATGAGGAGTTACCGACGTCCACCTCCGTCACCGCCGCCACCACGTCCACCGCCGTCATCGGTAAACGAGCCGTTGTTCTCCGCCGTCTCCCTCTATCTCTTCGAAATACCTCTATCTCTGCTTCTATGCTTTTGCAGCCGTACGCCACCACCGGTTGGTGGTGGCCGACCGTCTACTCGAAGAAAAACAGGGGCTGGGTGTGTGCGTGAGAGTGATGAAAGGAGGGAGGGTTGAGTGAGCTTGTTGGAGAAGAAAGGGGCGCCAGAATTACGGCCAGAACCGGCTGGGATCTCTCCGGTGACCGGAGTTTTATGAAGGAGATGAAGGGATCTCTCCCTTCATTTGGATGCAGAGAGATTGAAGGGGAGAGGAGTTTGGAGTTTGAATTTTGGAGATGAAGATCTGGATTGTTTTTTTATGAGAGACGAGAAACATTAAATAGAGAGAGAGAGAGGATGAGAAGAGAGAAGCATTAAATGGAGAGAGAGAGTGGCGATTTGACATTTAGGGGAAAAGACCAAAATACCCTTTTAGTTGGCATAATCTAATTGGTTGAGAGTGGTTCTCGCGGTTCTTACAACTGGAGGTGGTTTTCATTCTAGCGGCTCCATATATATATATATATATATATATAGGGAGAAGATCATGCGAGAACCACCTCTTATTGTGAGAACCGCGAGAACCAATGTGAACACACCAAAAATGCCTAAAAATAGCTAAAAATCACACAAAATTTTTTTTTTTTGATTTTTTTAATATTTTTTAGGTTAAAATCGCTACTTTTCGAACCCAAAAAAAAGTTAATATTTTAGCTTGGGGGGGGGGGGGGGGGGGGTTAGGTCAAAAAATTTTTTTTGATTTTTTTAATATTTTTTAGGTTAATGTTTTTTAATATTTTTTTAAATTTTTTTTTTTTTTGCTTCGAAAAGTAGCGATTTTAACCTAAAAAATATTAAAAAAATCAAAAAAAAATTTTGGATTTTTTTTTAGATTTTTTTAGGTTTTTTGGGGGGTTTAGTTTTTTAGCATTTTAGCTTGGGGGGGGGTTAGGTTTTTTTTGGGGGGGGGGGGGGGGGGGGTTAGGGTTGTTTTTTAGGTTTTTTTTTAGCTTGGGGGGGGGGGGGGGGTTTAGGTTTTGGGGGGGGGGTAGGTTTTTTTTTGGGGGGGGGGGGTGGGGGGTTTAGGTTTTTGGGGGGGGGGGGGTGGGGGTTTAGGTTTTTTTTAGCTATTTTAGGTTGTGTTCACATTGGTTCTCGCGGTTCTCACAATAAGGGTGGTTCTCGCATGAGCCCCTCCCCTATATATATATATATATATATATAGGGGGCCGCTAGAATGAGAACCACCTCCAGTTGTAAGAAACCGCGAGAACCACTTTCTGGCCATTAGATCAAGTAGATTGATGGATGAGATTGAAAGTATTAAAAAATAATATTAAGTATTTTTTGTCTTATTATGTTTTTAATATTTTATCTTTAAGGGTATATAAGTAAATTTGTTTTTTTTTGTCTTTTTACTATATATTAATTTTAAATTACCTTTTTTGTCATATTCATTAATTATTTTTTTTACTAATTGTTTTTTATTTATGAAACAGATTTTTTTTGTAAAACAAATTTTTTGAAATCAAATTTTTAGTATATTTTTTTAAAAGATTTGTTTAAAAAAAACGTTTTGAAGATCCGTTTTTTTTACGCCCCGGTTTTTTACGTTAACGTTTTTTTAACATTTTACGCGCCAATTTTTACGTTAAAGTTATTTTACGTTTTACGCGTCGGTTTTTTACGTTTTACGCGTCGGTTTTTTACGTTTTACGCCCCGGTTTTTTTTACGTTTTACGCCCCGGTTTTTTACGTTAACGTTTTTTTTCCGTTTTGCGTTTTACGTAAAACATTTTACGATTTACGTAAAACTTTTTTACTTTTTACGTTAAAACTTTTTACATTTTACGTTTTACGTTAAAACTTTTTACGTTTTACGTAAACTTTTTACAAATTACGTTTTACGTGTACGTTTTACGTAACACTTTTTACACTTCACGTTTTTACGATTTACGTTAAAAAGTTTACGGTTTACGTTTAAAAAGTTTACGGTTTAATTTTTTTTTACAAAAACTTTTTTACGCAAAAAACGAACGCACCCAGAAATCGCAAACTCGGTGAAGCATCTCAGATATATTGTTATCATCATCGACGCCTAAAATTAAAAAAAGAGTAAATTACAAGTTTTGTCCTTTATGTTTGCATCAAATTTCAGGCGCTGTCCTTTACCTTTAAAACTGTCAGGCGGTGTCCTTTACGTTTCAAAATCTTGCAAGTTTTGTCCTTTAACCCAAACCAGGTTAGAATTCTCAGTTAAATTAAGGCATGTGCAGGGCACATGAGGGTAAAATGGTTATTCCCTCTTAAATCATTTAATTCCCCCATTTATATCCTCATTTATATCGCACACCAACCATCAAAACAAATCATTCTCTGCATTTGATGGTTCGATCAGCAAAGGTGCCAAAGGTGCATAGATATCATACCTGGATTGCTTAGGGCTAAGAACAAGTTGGAATCGGAGAAGATGCAGCTGCAACAACAGAACATGAATCTGGAAGAAGAAAACATTAAGCTGCAACAAGAGAACATGAAACTTGAAGCAAAGTCAAGAAAATTGAAAAAGTATCTGGTTTTTAGTTGGATCTGTTTTGTGATGTATGTTCTAGCACTTTTTTCTTTACCTTTTGCATGGCTGACATGCACCCCATTGTCATCTACCTCAAAGTCTGGTTTTGAGCCTTGACAAACTGCCCTAACCCTGCTGTGATCATCTTTGATAATCTTTATAATCCTTCTAGTTTCAACAGCATGTTTTTTTATCAGCTTTTTAGCTTCTTGCTTGCTCCCAAACACCTGCCCAAGGTAAAAGTTTACCAAATTCTCATTTGATCTTCTTATTTGGTGCAGCAAATGTTTCCTGGTGCTTGTATGATTATCATCAGATTCAGAACCACTGTTAAACTTGTCATTATCTAATACATCCCCTTCCATTTCTTCATCACCATTCATATGTTCATTAATGTTGTCCTCAACTTCCATATCAACATTAGCCCTATAGTCACTCATGTCCACTTCATGATCACTCATAGTATTCAATTCATCCACTATGTAATCACTATCATTATCACTCCTACCTTCACTACCATCCCTATCATCAGTAACATCCCTATCCTCCCTAACATCCCTATCATCAGTAACATCCCTATCCTCACTAAAATCCATATCCTCATTGACTGGCACCTTACTACTGGATTCCCCAATAGCCAATATTTGCATTTTTCTTCATAGGGACTATGGCATATGGTCCAATTTCATCTATCTCTTCAATGGTGATGCTAGGTCTAGGAGGGTTTACTAGGTGAGCTAAACAGTTCCTTCATGTTTTTCAAGCCATGAGTGGTATATACATGGATGACCTTGTGCATTTCAACATACCTAGCCAAGTTCCGACAGTCTTGATCACTGGTTAGGTGTTCAAGACCATCATCTAGGGTTTTTTCAGGATTCAAAAACTGGTAATACATTGGGTTCAAGCTATTATACCCTAACTGATCAAGCATAAGATCGACTTCATGAATGGAAAACATATCAATATCTATCAAGTCAACATAACTGATCTTGCCTCCTACATATGTGCGTCCAAGAGGTGATGTAAGCCTACCACCATGATGAATGCAAATGCTAAAGTAATTGGGAAAACCATCTGCAAATTTACAACATTTATGTCATTAATCAACTGATGATCAACAAAAACCACAACATTTTATCCCAAAATCGAAGCTAGGGTTTGTAACTTACCATAAAGTTCAACGACATTTTCATTATCAAGATGATCCCTGATATACCAGCCTTCTTGATCATTCGACATCGGAATCTTGATCGTCTTTTTACAGTGACTAAAACCCTAGAAATGAAAGATGAGTGTCACACCCCGACCACGTAGAACAACAATACATGGCGGAAAACGTCGGGGAGTGTTGTAACAGAATCATTGTTTCATAACACATGGAAATTGAAATATTGTTTTAATGATTAAAGTAGTTACAATGTCATGACAATCAAAGAAACATAACATAAATAACTAGTCTTGCATCTTTTATTGTCGCTAAGGCCCAAGTCCGCCTAAGTGTATCTTGATAAATCCTATGCATCATATCCTAAAACGCATGTGAAAATAGGTACGTCAGCATAAAAATGCCTGTGAGATACATAGGTTTATGAAAATAGGATTCATGACTTATTGTTTAAGAAAATGTTTAGTCATGAACCTTGTAATTTGATTTGTCTTGTAAATCATTTGAAAAATGATAAGATCAGATGATATGTATAAATAAGAGAATAATGTATGGTTAAATGAATCACCATATAAAAATGAGTTTGTATAATTTAAGTTGTTTGTAAAACAATGTATTGTGAAAATAGGTTATTTGTATAAAATGTTATATGTCTCAATTTGAAATGGTTCATATAACGCTACGATATGTAATACCATACAATCACTTATATATAGGAAGTACCAGCGGCGTATCCACCATGCTTGTATCATATTACACACGCCTCGTTACTCAAATCACTTACCCAAACAAACCACCAATGTAAGATGTCTATGTTTATAAACCAATTGCCAAACGTATTGAATAATATGTCAAAATGTCTATGTCAATATGTAAATCATGTAATGTGTAACCAATGTCAATAATGTTTATGTGTCAAATGGTAAATCATGTAATGTGTAACCAAAATGATATGTATGGCTAGTGAAATTATATCAACTAAACCATATGCACAAAAACAACAGTATTGAAGTAAAACACGGTTTAAATCAAAGCTATGTTTTGTGGAAATGCATGCTATACTGATACAAATATCTATGCGGTATTGTGAGAATGCATACATCCAAGCCTTGAGACTGTGGCGATAAACCCTTAAATAAATTAAAGGTTTATCTTGTTGTAACTGTATATCGAATTCGGTCATTCCTTTCATCCCCACCTACCCGGGATGTCCGGAACGGGAGTTGTCAATTCCTATGGTACCACTACCCTACTAACGAACGGCGTGATCGGTGTTAATGAATGTATTGTTCCATTTTATACAAACCAAATATCATATCAAAATGTAAGCATGTGATGAAAACAGATGTACTAAGTATGCAATAGATGAACATACATAGCATGTGATGTGATGTGATGTGAAACGATGTACTAAGTATGAACTAAATGGACATACATAGCATGAAATGTAATGAAATCATGTACTATAAATGTACTAATGAACATAGCATGTATATGATGTGAAAGCATGAAAGTAACAAGTAGGCACATGTGTTTCACCCCAAAACATTTTGAAAACAGTAAAAGAGGGGTCTATGTACTCACTTGAGATTGCTCAGAAGTCCTAAGATAACCACCAAGCAATGCTAGAGATCACGGATATCAAACGACACCTAATATAGGTAACTACATTAATAAACCGGACCTAAATCGGAAGATCGGATAGAATGAGGGTTCGTAAACCAAATGAGTATGGGAACTCGTGTAATATGGTTTAACAACGCCTACATACTAAATGAATCCTAACATAAGTGCTTATGACCCATTACGACCCGTTTAGGTAGCTTATGCTACTTTAACGCGTCGCTCGCGTGAAACGCGTTCGGACCGCCTAACTAGTCCTATGACAAGTAACATATGCCTTAACATGTCTAATATTGTTGTCAAATCAGTTTAGATGTCAAAAGTTATGTTACATATGTTTAAAATGAATTTTGGCATCAAAGGGGTATTTTGGTAATTTACCTAAGGCATATAAACTACCTATCATACAACTACTTAAACGAAGCGACCATAAGGTATAACCTCGTAAGGTTATTCCCTATAAACTATGGTCACCTAAAGTGCTTGGTCGGATCCTAATGATCGACCAAACGGGTCCCGTTTGAAAGTATAAGCGATTGTTTAGATCGCTTACCTTACGACCCTAAATAAGCACTAAACTAAAAGTGATGAGCTAAGCATGTTAAAACATGCTTAACTAAGTTTAGAAAACAGGTTTGGTATCAAAACAAATGGTCTTGATACCCACAAGTAGTTTGGTTACAAAATACGCAAGAATACGTATTCTGACCGAAACTACGGCTCGTCACTGAGCCTAGATAACGTGGTAATCAGTAGGTATAGTCACTAGGGACTATAACCATCGTGATCACGCTCACGTTATGAAGTTCAAACGAACTTCGCATCGACCATAAACTGGTCAATGCAGAAAGTCAAACAAAGTTCGACTTTCGGACTCAAAAAGCAATAAAAGAACGAAGGAACACTTACGAAGGGTCCCCGAATGCTAATCTAGATCAAAATAGCTCAGGTATGAAACAAAGGTTTCAACTTAGAGCACAAATGATCAGATTCTAGTGAGAAATGAAGTTGGGGTATGTGGGTATTTATAGTAAATGGACAACCGTTAGGATCATTTCTTGGAAAATGGGGCACGATCTAAGCCGTACACTTGTTGGAAAGTTGTGGTAACTCATTTGCCATCCACCATAAGAGTTTGACACTTGGCACTTGGCCTTTGGAGAGTGTTAAGGGCTGTTAAAAGCTGAAAAAAAAACGTTTTGCTGCATCTGGCCCCTGTTTACGGACCTAGTTTGGCAGATTTACAGTTTCAGTCCCTGCAACCTCAAAACTTGGTTTTCGATGCGTTTTTTTTGACACGTTTAAGCCCCGTTAACCCCATTTCAAAGCTCTAAAATGAAGTTAAAGTATAGGGAACTTAAAATGTGTTCAAAAATATCTCGGGTGTCGGTTCGTTTAGCCGTACGGTTACGTTGTTCGGTTAATTACGACGGAATGTGCATAAGCGCGAAAAATGATCCAAATGGCATGACGAATGGATTTTTCTTATGCCAAACACTAAAATAAAATATTTTAGTGCTTACATAAATTTTTGGATGTCCGGATGTATTCAGAACGTAAGTTATGCGCGAAAATGCAAACTTGTGCACTTTTTGACGCTTTTTGTCCCTGAATGACCCCAAAAGTTTATTTTAGCATACCGAACCCCTCAAAGCCTATTTCTAAGCTATGTAAAGGATATTTATGGTATGTTTAACTTATGGTCATGTTCCGGAATGTCTGTTACGGTTCAAATTGGCATACTTTCGCAGTTTGTCAAGTTTAGTCCCTGTAAGCGAATTAACTTGTTTTTGCCATACCAAAGCCTTCAAAACTTATTTCTAAGTTATGTAAAGGTTATTTAAGGTATGTTAAGCCTATGTCACTATTTCGGAGTGTTTGTTGCATTAAACTGGTTATATTTATGCATTGGTGCGCGTATAACCTTCCAGAAAGCGATTTAGAGTTTGGAATTGAACAAAAATTGATATGTGCAAATGATACACATATTTTTACAAATCCCAAGTATGAAATATAATATTTCATTGGTTCGGTATTTGTTTGATGGCCGTGGAGGCACAGGTGTTACAATGAGGGATGATCGATGTGAAGCAGGTGAATGAATGAGGGCATGTCTTGTTATAATTAAAGGGGGACAGACAAGTGGGATGTGCAATGACCATTTTACCCTCATGTGCCCTGCACATGCCTTAATTTAACTGAGAATTCTAACCTGGTTTGGGTTAAAGGACAAAACTTGCAAGATTTTGAAACGTAAAGGACACCGCCTGACAGTTTTAAAGGTAAAGGACAGCGCCTGAAATTTGATGCAAACATAAAGGACAAAACTTGTAATTTACTCTTAAAAAAAACCCAACAAACAAAAATCAAAAGAACGAGTGGATTCTAGAAAAAAAAAAACGAAGTTTTGGCTCAGATTTTACGATAATCTGAGGCTGCAAAGTGGGGTTGCAGGTTCAAAAACCTACCCTCCACCAACCTTGACGCGCCAACGTCAGTTTTTTTTTTACATCATCACCGCCGATTCAATAAGGCACCCGATTCAACCGATTTAAACATCCAAAAGGAACAAGAACATCATTCAACACATATTCAAAACAGATTCAAAAAATTCACAGAGATTCAAAAGGCAAACAGATTCACAAACCCACCATCTCCGACCACAAAACACCCACCACATCACAAACCCACCTTCACCAAACCACCCACCACAAACCCACCACAAACAACCACATCACCCTTCAACGACCGCCGCCCCTAACCAACATCACAAACCCACCTTCACCAACCACCCACCACAAACCCACCTTCACCAAGCACATCACAAACCCACCTTCACCAACCACCCACCACAAACAACCACAGAATCAACGGAAACGAAATCAAAAAGATCCTAAACTAACATAATCAGAATCAAAAAAAATCCCAAACCAACATAATCAGAATCAAAAGAAACCCCAAACCCAAGCAACCCCCAACATACCAAATTAAACCCAGCAATGTCGCAAAAGGGTGACCGGATAGATGGTGGCCATGACGGTTCGTTTTCAGGCGATGGTGGCCGACCAACCACCTCGCACAACCGTCTTCTGCCACCGATCAACCACCGCCCCACTACCGCCTTCCGTCGCTGCTGCCGTTGTTTGTGGTGCACCGCCGCCCAAAAGTGGTGGTCGGATCTCTCTGTGATGAGGGTGGGTTGCAGGTTTTTGTGAGGGTGGGTTGCAAGTTTTTGGGATGAGAGAGATGAAAGCTTTCTACAATTTTAAAGAGATGAAAGGTTTTTGGGATGAGAGAGATGAAAGCTCTGCCACTTTTATTAATGGAGAGAGAGACTGTGATTAGACAATGTGAGTAAATGACCAAAACACCCTTTGTGTTGGCATATTTTGATTGGTGGAAAGTGGTTCTCGCGGTTCTTACAACTGGAGGTGGTTCTCATTCTAGCGGCTCCCTATATATATACATATATATATATATATATCTTCCTATATAATAAAGGAAAAGATTAAGAGGACACGTGTCAGCATTACAAGCCCCCCATTCCTTCTTCCCACGTGTCGTCTTCCCGTTTTTTTTTTTAAACCCCTAAATACTTATTTGACCGGAGATGATACGTCGCTTTCTCTCTTTCCTGCAGGTCAATACCTCTCACACGCGCTCATAACCATCTTTCCCTTTTCTTCTCTTCTTCTTCTTCCTTCCATTCTTCAACCTTCTGTATGTATTCCACTTCCAGCTAGGTTTCAAAAAAACCCAAAAGATCCATTATGTATCTCACTTTTTCTCTGAGGTATGTATCACACAGTCCCATCTTTGCATAAAACGCCAATTCCCTTTCAAGAAACACAAATCTCACACAAGAAACACAGATTCTACGGTTGTCCCTGGTTTTTAAACATAATCTGACGGTGTAGATTAGCTTTCACACGGATCGACCTTCGAATTTGGGTTCATCTTTGCATATTAATCTTGTGATGGAGTCTATAAAGCCATACTACATCATAATCTCTCTTCTACTGGATCTGGTTTTGTTTTTCTGGTAAGTTCTTGTATTTTTTGTATTTTATATAGATGTTTAATTTTAAATTTCATTTTCTGTAATTTATCAAGTTAATTATTGAAGTGTATTTACAGGTTGTTGTTTAGTGAAGGAAGTTTTTCTGTTTTTTTTCACGAAATCAGGTTCGTCAATTTCACCTTTCACCTAATTTTTGGTTGATTTTGAATGTTTGTTTCACTTATTAGGGCAAAATTAGCATAATAGGATTTTGGTTGAATTTTTAGTATAATATGTGTATTTTTCGAATTTTCGTTGAATTTGAATGTTTGTTTCGGTTATTAGGGTAAATTTAGCATAATATGATTTTGGTTGAACTTTGGTTGAATTTCAATGTTTTGTTCCAGTTATTGTTTTATGAATCAGTTAATATTCCCCAAAGAACACTAGAACATGGATGCTATGAACAAAAGAGTTGTATGGATGCAAGAACAATAGATCTGTATTTATGAATCTGTTTCATAATATCATTTCAGATCTTTATGTAAAGGTTATTTGTTAATGAATCTGCTAGACCCTTTTCCAACACAAATTTTAAGTTAGGAAGAATGATCGGCTTGAACCCGTTTGTCCACAATCTGACCCAAAATCAATCTGTTTTGTTTCGTATACACCTCTGCTGAATTCTTGATTAACTTATAGATTCTTTTAATGGCTCATATAGAAGCTTTGTGGATTGTGTTGTTGATGTTTCTCTTACAGAAGTTTTTGCATTCAACTCACTCAAATAATTTGGCTATAAATAATAATTAACTAATGAAAATGGATAGAACCTAAGAATATTGCTGCAGGGTAATGGATTATGATGAAAGAAATGATGAATGGTCAATTAGCTACTCACATGCTTTTATGATATTTAGGTTTTTTTTTAACATAATATGATTTCAGATCTGTATGTATCTTCAATTTGTTAATGAATCTGCTAGAACAAAAAGATCTATATGAATCTTTTTCATAATATCATTTGTTAATGAATCTGTTTCATAATATGATTTTTTTTCTTAATAAGTAGTCACCTTAAACAAACAAGAGCAAGTAACAATACCTTTCATTAGAGAGCACAGGTTTAGCATCTTTTACAAAAGGTTCAGAACTCTGCATAAAGTGATGACTTAAAGCCCATCCAATAACTTTCTCCACATCTATTAATATTAAAAAGTCAAAATTGATAAAAAAATTATAGAAGTCAAAGAAAACCTTGGTGAAAAACAGAAACAGTAAAAAGGTGTACTCACTTTCATTTGTCAAAGTTTGATCCTTAATTAGAAGTGCATCAAGGTTGGCGCACTCAAGACCGACGCGGTTCAGAACCTGAAATCAAGAAGTCGAAATTGATAATTCATTAAAGGTGACCAATTTGACCCGTTTATGTATGTATGAGGATTCGAGTTATGTTTTATAACGAGTGAATAAGAAAAAAAGTCAAACAGGTCAAAACTTTCTCAAAGGGTATAATTATGCATGAATTTTAGGATTAATTTCATATATAGTTATATACCCTTACAAACATGAATTTTCATATATACCCAACCAAAACTAAAAATATCATATATACCCTTACAAAGTAGTTAAATTGATATTTTGCAAGTTTGTAGGGGTATATATGTAACTGCCCCCTTTTTGTAAATTAAAAAGTTGATCATTATTGTAATGATATAGGTGTTGTATATAATCATGTCTAATACAATACTTATTTGTAAATGAGTTTCAAAAGATGCTTACTGAACGAATGCTGACAATATTTGATTGTGATTTCAATGTCTCTATATCACGATCCAGCTGTTGCTTCCAGTCTGAAAGTAGCAACTCATCCTACCATGATTTTAAGAAAAGATTACTAACGGCCATAAACATATATGAAACACCAAATTATTGGAAAAAGAAAGTGGCTTTCACTTATTACCTGTGGCAACTGTATAGTCACTTTGTTCGGGAAAAGACGAGTGAGTTGCTTCATTGTTTTTGGGGTTTCTTTGCTTCTATCATGCAGTCTACCAAAATCTTTCTGAATAACATTTAAACGTTATTACATTAATAACCTTGTATGTTATTTTATTGCAACCTGTCATGTTCTATTATATGATTATATGATTACTCAACAATATAACTTAGGCTAAACAAATCAGAGAGTCTATAGTGAAAAGTTGTGATAGATGACAGTAAAATTCATCAAGCTGGACATCGCAAATCTTCTGCTATTCTTTATTGTTAGTTCTTTGCCTACAAACCTGAGATATCGGTTGCAACTAAATTAACTGTTAATACAACTCACTGCAACTTGCACTATTTTTAATAAATTATCAAATTTGAGATACTTGATTATTACCTATATGGCTATGCTACAACAGTTGGTCTTTGTTCTATTACTTTTTTGTTGTTTTAAATTTTATTATTATATACTTATGTATGAAGCTTGCTAACTGTTGATTCCCTTTGCTTCCATTTTTATTATTTTTTAATTGGTTATTATTTATTAATATATATATACCTTAACATCCTTAATATTACATCAGTTCACACTTAATATTATTATTTATGATAAAAGTTGAGAACACAATATTTTATAAAACTCAAGTGTAAGACAACATGTCTATTTGTGTATAAATTATACTTCAAATTTTTAAAAAATGAACTGCTGATTACCCATATGTAATCATATGTAGGCCCTCTAGAAATAAACAAAATACAACTCACTGCAACTTGCACTATTTTTAATAAATTATCAAATTTGAGATACTTGATTATTACCTATATGGCTATGCTACAACAGTTGGTCTTCGTTCTATTACTTTTTTGTTGTTTTAAATTTTATTATTATATACTTATGTATGAAGCTTGCTAACTGTTGATTCCCTTTGCTTCCATTTTTATTATTTTTTAATTGGTTATTATTTATTAATATATATATACCTTAACATCCTTAATATTACATCAGTTCACACTTAATATTATTATTTAGAGTAAAATGCACGGGTAGTCCCTGTGGTTTTGCAAAATAACACCTATAGTCCCCAACTTTTGAAAATTACACCGATGCTCCCTGTGGTTTGACAGTTTGTTACTCGGATGGTCCCTGGAGTGGATGTCAGTTAGTTTTCTCCGTTAAGCGGATGTGAAATGACAAATTTACACTTCATCTTCTCCGCTCTATTAAAACACCCCAACCCCATCCACCCACCCCCACCTTTCTATCTGTTTTTCCCCCACCATTAACCACCCACCTCCCACCTTTAAATTCATTAGATTCTTATTCAGTTCGATTATTAAGTTTGAGTGAAAATTGAAAACGTGTTTGAATTGCAGTGATGGTAAACCACCTGTGATATATCAAGATACACCTGGCATATGCTTAATTTGCTACCAATAATGTTATTGATCAAAATACTAGAATTCAAATCCAACAAGTTAAAGATTCTTCATATTTACTCTCAACTCCAGCTGCGCAGCCTGTGCGAGTTGATACACAGAATCATCAAATGCATCACCAACCTCAGTTTATTCATACTGCTGTTCCACCGCCACAATACCTCCAGCACCACCCATCGGGGATGGTTCCAATGGTGTCGTTGGCTACTCTCACGTTTCTCAACCTTCACAACTCGTTGCTTCTGGTAGCAGTGGAGGTAATTATGTATATGATTTTGCGGATCCTTCACAACAGGGACAGCATATGTACCATGCGGCTCAGCCTTTGCCACCTCAATCCGCCGCTCAATATCAAAACGTAACCTCAACTTTGACTGTTGAAGCTCAAGGTGGATCCCAAATGAACCAGCAAGTGAGAACATCCCATATGATCTCAACTTTGTTTTTAATGATAGGGAAACAGAGAGAAATGTGGGGATGGGTGGGGTGGTTTTGTTTTTATAGATTGAAAAGATGAAGGGTAATTTTGTCATTTCACATCCACTTAACGGAGAAAAATAACGGACATCCACTCCAGGGACTATCCGAGTAACAAACTATCAGACCATAGGGAGCACCAGTGTAATTTTCAAAAGTTGAGGACTATAAGTGTTATTTTGTAAAACCACAGGGACTATCCGTGTATTTTACTCTATTATTTATGATAAAAGTTGAGAACACAATATTTTATAAAACTCAAGTGTAAGGCAGTTTTTATATTGAAGTTCTGCATATGCTAGGGTATTTACCTTCGGAATCTGCCTCATCTTGGTATATTTATAACTTGGTAACTTTGTAAAAAGGCAGTTTCTAATTTAATGTATTAAAATATTTAACTATAAAGGTCAACAATGGTGGATCCTACCATTACCTCTCTTAGTCAAGCTTTGGAAGCTGCTATCATTTAAAGTGAAGAATGCTATTCATGCTGTAGAATTGATCCTCATGGATGAGGAGGTACTTTATAAATTGAGTTAAATGCCATTTTAGTCCCTGTGGTTTGGGCCATTTTGCCAGTTTAGTCCAAAGGTTTCATTTTTAACATGTGGGTCCAAAAAGGTTTCACAGTTACCATTTTAGTCCACTGGGTTAACTTCATCCATTTTTTCTGTTAACGAGAAGGCCAATTTGGTCATTTTGTATGTAATTCTGTTAACTAAAAGGGCAATTCAGCCATATAAAATGACCGAATTGGCCTTCTCGTTAACAGAAAAAACGGATGAAGTTAACCCAGTGGACTAAAATGGCAACTGTGAAACCTTTTTGGACCCACAGGTTAAAAATGAAACCTTTGAACTAAACTGGCAAAATGGCCCAAACCACAGGGACTAAAATGGCATTTAACTCTTATAAATTTATAACACATTCATTTATATTAATTTTATAGTGTAGGTTACACCATAAAACTTTATATTTTTTTGATAGGGTTCCAAAATTCAAGCAACTGTGGCTGGTAATTATCTCGTAAAGTATGGAAAACTACTTCAAGAAAAACGTTGTGTCTTGGTTACTAAGTTTGAAATTGGCGACAACTTGTCTCCGTACCGCCCGACTAACCATCCACATAAACTGTTTTTCAATTTCTCTATCGACATCATGAATTGTGGTGACTTTGGTGGATCAATTCATGGATTCTCTTTTACTTCTTTTGATGTTCTTCGTAATCGTGCTATTCCACAAAACTCTCCTGTTGGTAAGTGCATATTCGATTGATGTTTAGTAACAAATCTATTTTACTTATATTACTTCCGTTCTATTATACTAATTATTTTTTTGTTTCTTTATAGATATAATTGGTTACGTTGATGGTTGGTTTCCTATGATTGATCATACAAGCAGAAATGACAAACTGACCAAAAAAATGAGCTTACAACTTCGTGATTTAGAGTTACATATAATTTTTTTTGAATTTTTTTATACATTGATCAATTACGTCAAGTTTTATAATTTTTTTTTTTGAATAGGTACCTTAATGTTTATGTCACTTTGTGGGGAGATTGTGCGGTGCAAATGTCAAAGTTTATGGAAAACAAACCGAGTGATGTTTTTGTGATACTTCAGTTTGGAAGATATACCTTTCATGAAGGTTTTTTACTTATTTAATAACCTTATCTTGCTCTTTAAGATTCTATATAATTTTGCATAACTTTTTTATATAATTTTTTTCTTAACTATCTAGGTAAGGCATATGTCTCCAGTTGTTTTCAAAACAGCACATTGTATCTGAACGAAAGCATTGATGAGTTAATTGATTTCCAAAAGAGGTAATGCATACATTTTTTTTTTTGGAAATTTATTTGTTTGATTTTATTATTTTATGGCACAACTTTTTAAGTTTTCATAATTTATTGACCAATTATATTTTTAATCATATCAAGGTTACTTGAAAGAAAATCGGATCTCGGTTCTTCAGGCCGTCCTTTGGGTTCATCTCAAGCTGGAAAAAGTATTCATGATGATTTTTTGCTTGAAACTGAGTTCAAAAACATTGATGAGGTTAATACAATCAAACAGCAAAAGAATGTGATTGTGCTTGGTACAATCATAAGTTTCCCTCCTGGTGTTGAGTGGTATTACAATTCTTGTAAGGATTGTATGAAGAAGGTTATTGTTTTGTATTTTATAAGTGATGATGATGATGGATTAGATTTAAGTGAGGACAAACAGACCATTCGATGCATAAATGATGTTTGCAATGAAAAAGGTGTTTCTGTGGTTCCCAGGTAAATTCGTAACCTTATGATAACTTTAACAATTTTATACTTTAGAATGTATAAGTTAACTTCTTTTATTAATCTGTTTTAGGTTGAAACTTCAAATTAGGATACAAGATGGTACCGGTATTGCATCTCTAACTTTGTTAGACCATGTAGCTCGAAAATTACTTGGAAAGAGTGCTCAAGAGTTGGTTGATAAGTTTGTTGATGTATGCGTTTTGGTTTTACTGTTTTCCCATTTACTTTTAATTTATAAAAACTCACATACCTTACCACTGTTTTTATATCTTTTGTTTTTATATAGGGTGAAACGGATAATTTGCTCCCTGATGAAATTAGTAATTTGGTTGGCAAAAAGATGGCGTTTAAGATTGAGATTTCTCACTTTAACGTGAATAATAACTACAAGTCATTCACTATCAAAAGATTTTCTGATGATCCCGCAATAATTTCCCAGCTTGAATCAAAGTTAGGGATTGACCATGTAATTATCTAACCTTTTTTTATACTAAGTCGTTACAGTTATACCGTATTGGACCTACATTCTTGCTTCATCAATTTTAACACTCCTTTATTTGTTTACCAACTGTAGGTTGACCTTTCAAACTCGGTGAATATCACATCTGGTGATTTTGAAAGTACCGAAACTGTCGATCTGAAGGTATTTTTTTCTAAACAAACTATTTGATAAAACCTATTTATTCTTTTACTTTCATATTTAGAATTACATATTACGGATTGTGATTAGCGATTTTAGCAAATATTGTTTACAATAATATATTATCTTCATATCAATATTAAGGATGATACCCCGATATCACTGATTGGTTCAAGCACTGGATCATTATCTGCTGCTGCAAAAAATGCTGAAAACATAAGGGTACATTCCGAGCTGAAGCGTAATCTTGTGGAATCATATGATCATGACGAATCAGCAACAAAAGCTCCTTTATCTTGCAATGAAGGTCTACATTTTGTATTGTTTTATCAGTCTTTTTTTTTTGTAACTCTATATTTCTAATTCAGGTTTTCTATTTAAATTAGATTTCAACACTTATAGCAAAGAGAAGCGCAAGACGAGAAAACATACTACTTACTCGAAGGTATTATGTTTTTTTTTTATTTTAAACACATTGCTATTTCAAAATACAAACTCTTATCTATATTAACAAATCTATTTACCTTGATATGAAGGATTCTATATCAGTCACCACTGATTATCAGACCCCGGTTTCACTGATGGATACAAGGGGTTCGTTGATGGATTCAAGTGCTGGTGGTATGGCTTTGTGTAACAAAAGGGGAGGAAAGATAAAGACCCCACTTGAGTTGAAGCGTACTCTTGCGGAAGAATTTGATTGTGACGAATCTGAAAGTAAAGATCCTTTATCTATGAATGAAGGACCTAAGTCACTTTTGATTCCCAAGAAGGAAAAATGATCATATCTATCTATTGTTAAGACTTTTATTAATCCATGTTTAGGATATCTACTATCTGTTTTTGAAAACTTATTTTGTTTAAGATCAGCTGTATTTTTGGAAACTTATGTTGTTTAACTCAGCTGTATGAATGAATGTTTAATGTTTGGATTTGGTTATTTAAATTTATCCTAGGTTTTAAATCTAAAAAGTTGAGTTTTGAACAATATTATCTAAACTTGTCTTCATTTTATTATTGACATGTATAGATTCTTTTCCGGTGTCTACAACCAAATAAATGAACACAAGTTTATAATCTCAAAGATAATATCTCCAAAATTAAAACATTGCTATTTTAATGTAAACGTTAATTACTAATATGATTCCTCTTGCTCAAAGTTAGGATATATAATTTTTTAATTAACTACTTTTTTATTATTTTCACAGATATGCATCATTATTCCAACATAAATACAACACCATTGTCAAATATTACTACAATGTCTATTAACACTCATCGTAAGTTATTTGTTTAATGATTTATAATATTATTTTTTCAAGTAATTTCCTATATCTTATAATTATAATATTATCTTTTTGTATAGGTTTAAACACAGACACTACCAAGTCTGAGAGTCAGGACAAGAGAAAATTACGAAAACTGTATTTGGATTCAAGAAAGGCTAAAAACTGTTCTGTTGCAGATCATGTTTTTAATAACAAAGAGAATGTCATCAAAAATTCACTATCTTTTAGTAATTGTACCAATGGAAGTATGAGAAGCCCTTTCTCTGACATTAAATCAGGTACTATATTAAAATTCCTTTCCCCACAGCACGTACAAATATATTCTTAACGTAATTTTATTTTCATTATCATAGATATGGCCGGTTTTTTTAATGATTTATAATATTATTTTTTCAAGTAATTTCCTATATCTTATAATTATAATATTATCTTTTTGTATAGGTTTAAACACAGACACTACCAAGTCTGAGAGTCAGCAAAGGAGAAAGTTACGAAAACTGTATTTGGATTCAAGAAAGGCTAAAAACTGTTCTATTGCAGATCATGTTTTTAATAACAAAGAGAATGTCATCAAAAATTCACTATCTTTTAGTAATTGTACCAATGGAAGTATGAGAAGCCCTTTCTCTGACATTACATCAGGTACTATATTAAAATTCTTTCCCCACAGCACGTACAAATATATTCTTAACGTAATTTTATTTTCATTATCATAGATATGGCTGGTTACAGAAACAGAAATAATTCCATGGACATTTGTAACAGTCAACATAGGCAAAATTTAAGCAAGAGTATTTTTGATAAAAGAAATTTGAATGACTTATCCATTAAACAAGTTCATGAAAGTGATATTAAAAAAGACGAATTTGTCGGCATTTCAAAAGGTACATGTTACATTAATATATAGTGTACAATTAAATTAATTGTAATTTGCATCCAACTTTAAAAATTCTAATTACAAGTATTTTTAAAATAATTTTCAACAGATTACGTTGATCACTTTGATCAGAATGTCACTTGCCAAATATGCCAAGCAAAATTATGGGGTGACGAAGCTCGTAGAATGAGTACAAAAAGCCAATTAAATTCAAGTTATTCAATGTGTTGTGCATATGGTAAAGTTCAACTTCCTAACATGAAGGAACCACCTCCGAGTTATCAGTGTCTTTTTAATTCTTTAGATTCAAAAAGCAAGGCATTCTTGAAGAACATCCGTCGATACAATTCCATGTTCTCATTTACGTCCATTGGTGGAAAAGTTGATTCTACCATTAATAGAGGCAATGCTCCTTATATATTCAGATTGGGTGGTCAGAATTACCATAGAATGGGAAGTCTTCTACCAGAAGATGGATCTAAACCAAAATTCTCCCAGCTATATATATATGACACTGACAATGAAGTTTCAAATAGACAAGCCATTTTTGGGTACGTATTCAATGTTACCATTACATTTGTTAAGAATGTGTTATATTTTGAAATAAAACCTGAATGTGTTTATTTTTTTAGTGAATCTAATAAAGCTTCTTCATCAACATCTCGGGATCTTGATTTTCAAGTTATACAACATATACAGAATATGTTAGACTCGGAGAATGTTTTGGTTAAAACATATCGTATTGTAAGATATTTTTTTAAAGAAAACTGCCAGGCTGACCTAAAGTTGCGGCTCATTGGAAGAAGGCAACAAGATGGAAGAACATACAACTTACCAACCGCTTCTGAAGTGGCAGCTTTAATTGTTGGTGACATTGGGGATTCCTTAGAAAATAGAGATATTATTGTTGAAACGAAATCTTGTGGTCTACAACGTATTAGTGAGTTACATCCCTCGTATCTTTCTCTACAGTATCCTCTTTTGTTTCCTTATGGTGATGATTGCTACAGAATTGACATTCCTCATAGAGGTGTTACTCCTTCGACATCAACCAAACGAACATATGTCACTATGAGAGAATTCTTTGCATACAGGATACAAGACAGGCAGGGTGTGTTTTCATTAATTCTAAATTCACGTCGCCTATTTCAACAATTCTTAGTTGATGCGTATACCATGATTGAAACTGAGAGACTAAATTACATACGTCATCAACAAAAGGTTCTAAGATGTGATACTTATGAGAACCTTTCCAATTTACGTAACCATGGTAATATAAATGTATCCACCACTGGAAAGCGTGTCATATTGCCTTCGTCATTTACTGGAGGTGCTCGGTATATGATGCAGAACTATTTGGATGCAATGTCTCTATGTAAGTGGTATGGATATCCAGATTTTTTTATAACAGTAACATGTAATCCGAAATGGCCTGAAATTAAAAGATTTCTTAAGGACATCAATTTAAGTCCTGAAGACCGGCCTGATATCCTATCTAGATTGTTTAAAATCAAGCTCAATGCTTTGATTAAAGACTTGAAGGAGAAGTCATTACTTGGCAAAGTGTCAGCAGGTATTCACTATGAAGACTAATTTTTTATGGATATTTAAAATTTTAATACAAACATTTAATATCTTATTTTCTTTCATTTTTGTAGTTGTTTATACTGTGGAGTTTCAGAAGCGTGGGTTGCCGCATGCGCATATATGTTTATTTATGCATCCCGATCACAAGTTTCCAACTGTTGAACACATTGATCCCCTCATTTCCGCTGAAATTCCCGACAAAAACGATGATCCAGAGTTGTATACTCTTGTCAGTGATTTCATGATTCATGGTCCTTGTGGTGATGACAACATCAACTGTCCATGCATGGTAGATAATAAGTGTTCGAAGGGCTTTCCAAAGAAATTTCATGATCATACATCTATCGATAGGGATGGTTTTCCTCTCTACAGAAGAAGAGATTCAGGAACATTTGTTGAAAAATCTGGAGTTAAGTTAGATAACAGAAGTGTTGTTCCTTACAACAAAACACTTTTGAAGAGATATCAGTCCCACATCAATGTTGAATGGTGCAATCAGGCCGGATCTATAAAGTATTTGTTTAAATATATCAACAAAGGTCCTGATCGGGTTACCGTTTCCATTGTTGAAAGTAACACATCAAACGAACCTGACTCGCCGGTGGATGAGATCAAAAAATACTATGATTGTCGATATTTGTCTGCATGTGAGGCATCATGGCGTATATTCGCATATGATGTTCACTATAGGTATCCTGCTGTTATTCGTCTCCCATTTCATCTTCCGAACCAACAAAATGTCGTATATGGTGAAGACGATGATATTGATCAAGTCCTCAACAGGCCGTCAATGAATTCTTCAATGTTTTCATCTGGATGGATTGTAATCAAAGTGATGACATGGCCCGAGAGCTTACTTACGTTGAATTCCCTACAAAGTTTGTGTGGAAAAAGGATGAACGGTGTTGGAAACGAAGGAAAACTACCGGTTTTTCAATTGGAAGAATTCATGTTGTTTCTCCTACTCTTGACGAGGCTTATTTTTTGAGGATTCTTTTAAACAAAGTTAAAGGTCCCCGATCCTTTGATGATATCCTCACTGTAAATGGTCGTAAATTTAATACCTTTAGAGAAGCATGTTATGCTCACGATCTATTAGATGATGATATGGAATATATAGAAGCTATCCAAGAAGCAAGTCATTCAGGCTCCGGTTTTTATCTTCGCGCATTGTTTGCTACGATGTTGACGTGCCACACTCTGTCTTTGCCGGAACGTGTATGGCAAAAAACATGGGAATTACTATCAGATGGCATCCTTTATAAACAACGAATTATTTTAAAGGCTCCAGGTATAAGTACTTTATAATAATTACTATTTTTAGGTTTATTTATAATCTTTATGTTTATAATTCACATTCACATATATTTATATATATAATAATATATATACTTCTTTGAATAAAATTTAAATCACGTTAAAATGTTATATTTTATCCAATCACTTCTTTTAGATTATAACAAATATTTGTTTCTTATACATTGGATTATGTTAATCTAAAATATATATCTTTAATGTGTTATTTCAGATTTATGCCTTACTGATGATCAAGTTAAAAATCTCACATTGTACGAGATTGAGAAGATTTTAATTCGTAATAATTCCAGCTTACGAAATTTTAATACAATGCCTTACCCTGATCATGAGTTGATTTCTACTTCAAATAATCGTTTGATTACTGAAGAGCTGGATTATGACAGAATTGATCTTCAAGAGGAGTTTGAGAACCTTTTAGTTTCATTAACCGATGAACAAAGATTTATTTATAATGATATCATGAACGCCGTTGAAGACAACAAAGGTGGTGTTTTTTTTGTTTACGGTTATGGAGGTACCGGTAAAACATTTCTTTGGAAAAATTTATCAGCATCTCTAAGATCGAAAGGGGAAATTGTTTTAAATGTTGCCTCAAGTGGGATTGCATCTTTGCTTCTTACAGGAGGTAGGACAGCTCACTCTCGATTTCTCATTCCGATTAATCTGACCGAAGACTCAATTTGTCCTATAATCCCTAACAGTGATGTTGCAAATCTATTAAAGAAAACATCATTGATTATATGGGACGAAGCACCAATGATACACATACATGGTTTTGAAGCTTTGGATAGAACTTTAAAAGACATATTGAAATGTGATGGTTCTCATAATTCCGAAAGTCCATTTGGAGGTAAAACAATCGTATTTGGTGGAGATTTTCGACAAACTCTTCCTGTCATTCAAGGTGGTACTAGACAAGACATTGTTAATGCTTCGTTGACTTCTTCGTACATATGGGACCATTGCAAAGTACTCACTTTAACCAAGAACATGAGATTGAGTGCAGGAAGTGGAATGCATGATGTCGAGCAAACACAAATCTTTGCTCAGTGGTTGTTGGATTTGGGTGAAGGGAAACTAGGCGGATCTAACGATGGTGATGCGATTATAGACATACCCGATGATCTTTTAATCATGGATTCCGCTGATCCAATTTCAAGTCTTATAGATTTTGTTTATCCTTCTCTTCTTGAAAATTACCAAAATTCTGGCTTTTACCAAGAAAGAGCCATTCTTGCACCGACGAATGAAGTTGTTGATGAAATTAATTCTCAGTTGTTGTTGATGTTCCCAGGAGATTCCAAGGAATACCTAAGTTCGGATAGTATTTGTGAGACAGAAAATCTACAGGATGGTTTTGATCAAAGTTTATACTCTCCTGACGTACTAAATGGTCTTAAGATCTCAGGTGTTCCAAATCACAAATTAGTACTAAAGGTCGGTGTTCCCATCATGCTCCTCCGAAATATTGATCAAAAAAATGGGTTGTGCAACGGAACTCGCTTAATGGTAATATCACTTGGAAACCGCGTTATTGAAGCAGAAGTGATATCTAGAAGCAACATTGGTGCTCGAATTTTTGTTCCTAGAATTGGTATAATACCGTCGGATAAGAAGGTTCCTTTTAGATTCCAAAGAAGACAGTTTCCTGTTGCTTTATGCTTCGCTATGACAATTAATAAAAGTCAAGGGCAGTCATTATCCAGAGTTGGTTTGTTTTTGAAAAATCCAGTATTTTCTCATGGTCAACTTTACGTGGCTTTGTCGAGAGTCAAGAGCAGAGACGGACTCAAATTATCAATTCTTGATAATGATGGTAACCTTACTAATAGGACATCTAATGTTGTATACAAAGAAGTTTTTACTTACTTGTAATTTGTATTGGTATTTCTATATGTATTTTGTTTTGTTATCAAAAGCATAGTTTTGATATATTATTGTTTCATAGCATAACACATATTACTACAATCGATTAGTGTTTCATAGTATAACACATAAACGATTACAAGCTAAACATATGTATAATAATTAGACAAAAATGAAGTGGTACCAAAATTCGTCATATATTATAGGCAACACCATGATAAAACTAAATTAATTCATTTTATAGATATAGATTTTTTTAACACAACTCATACCCCGTCAAACATGTGTCAGTAAGGTCTGTCAAACATGTGTCTTACTATGTGAAATTATTTTATAGATATAGATATTTTAAACACAACCCATAACCCGTGAAACTCACGGGTATATAACCTAGTATATATATATATATACACTACTATAAAAAGCATACATGAAGGATAGGAATGGTAATTCGGCAATGTACTTAAAACACCCTCAATGCACAATATACAACACTTAAAGCACCAAGAAACACAAACATAATTTACCCTTCAACTGATTCATCTTAGCCGTCCATTTCTTTCACTTTTTCACACGGATTGTGATCTGGACAGCTGATATTCAGCTCACACGGATCAAGGGTTTTACTTTCATTCCATTTACTCTCACAAAACGTCAACCTTCTCTCTCTCTCGGCGACTCATGAACAGAGATCTGTGAGGATTTCACCAGATCTAGGGTTTTACTTTCGTTCGATTTCAAATCCATGACCCCATCCTGTGACGGTGTGGTGTGCAGTGTTAAAATCCGCCAATTGGGGTTCCGGCAGTGGGATTCTCGAGCAGATTGGTGGCAAATGAGACGAGCATCTGGCGGTAGATGGTGGTTGAGGTAGGTTCCGACAACCCGGTTCCTAGGAGAAAGCGAATCGCTCAAGATTCTGGAAAAACCAAGCAACAAGTAAGGATATAACTACATTTTACTTGTTCGTGTTAAATGTTGAAATAAAAAAATATAAGGGATGAGAGAAATGAGTAGCTAAGTTTATTGAATGATCTCAAATTGTGTTTCATTTTTTTATTTGAAAAGGGTATTGGTGCTATACGATTATGAACTAACCCTAGGATTTGATGTTGTGTAGGGTTTGCCAAGGATATGAGATCAAGTAGGGTTTTGAAAGGGGTAAAACCTAAAACCTATCCAATCACCAGTAATTAAGATTATTCGCAATAAAGGTGGTTCTCGCATGAACCTTACCCTATATATATATATATGTGTGTGTGTGTGTGTGTGTGTCCAATAACGTCCAAATATTGTCCAAGTCCAAGTATTTGTGAGGAATATATTTATATTAATATATATTTTGTATCTTGTCCAAACACCCATTAGTGGGTAATTTGTTGCATATTATATATAAATATTTTCCCTTGTATTTTGGTATTTATACTCCTTTGGAGTATTTAGTGTATTTTTTAAGTTCCTAACATACAATAATACATATATTACACATAATATACACTTAGCACATAATTTCTGTGACCACTAAATATATATTTTTTTCCTAAAAATATACATACTTATAATTATTTTTATTTTTGAAGAAAACTTTGTTTTCTTAACTTGAAATTTGGTGTAAAAATTAGGGAAACCTTTGTAAATTATTTTCGAACAAATTTTGTAAAAAAATTTCACTAAACTAAATATTTTTCTAAGTGTCAAAATTTTATAAAAATTTTGACATAGTTTCCCCTAAAAATGAAGGTTTCCCATGTTTTTAAAACATGTGCTTATTTTCTTTAAATCATCAAAATTTAAGTTTCAACAAATTTAACAAGTAACAACCACAAAAATCATCATGTTTAATCTTATGATAAACTTGAATATTCTTAAATATATGTAGTCTTTCAAATCTACACTTTAAACACTTAGATCTTTCCAAATCAAGTATTCTTGTTAAACTTTAGTAAACTTTTATGAAACTTTCTTTCACAAAATTAACCATCCATAAGTTTAATGGTTCTAAGATCATGAAAAACATAATTGAACACCATTTTCATACTCACTTTGAAGACCTTCAAGTTCACCATCAAATTTCTTCATGGATCTTTAAAGATCCATGCTTAAACTTGTTAGATCTAACATACATCAAACAACACTAAAATCACTTGTTTTCACTTAGATTATGTCAAATTTTCATGTTTTCATCTTTTAAATTTTAGGTTCTTAGACGGTGTAACTTGTACATAACCTTAACGTGAAGTAAAATATGAGTGTATGAAGCTTACCACTAGCTCTTGTGGCTAGGGAAGTGGCAAAGAACTCATGAAGAAGAAGACTGATGAAGAAATGGTGGTTAAAAGCTCCAAGTGATGATCCTTCAACTTCTAATGTCTCACACCTTCTTAGATCATCTTCTAACACCCTTGTATAACCTGGGATCTCCTTGAATATGAAGGAAATGTGGATGTGTGTGTGTGTGTGTGTGTTCTTGAGGCCGAGAGCAAGGGAGAAGAGAGGGAGGAAGAAGGTTTCAAATTTTGTGAAAAGGTGAAAGTGAAGATAAGTGTTTAGGACTTGTGGCTTTATACAAAATCATCCAACATAACATTAACCAAAGGTCTCCATGTTTTTGGCATCTTGGACTAACCAAAGGGTTAGTCAAATGGGGGTGTTTGTGGGCCACTTTTGGGGCCGACCTAAACCAGGGGAGGTTATACGTAATTTTTTGGAAGTAGGGGGGTTAAAGAGGTATGTTAAGAGGTTTAATGTAAAGTTAAGTGTGTTTAAGTGTTATTATGATTTTTAGTGTGTTCTATCATCATAACTAGCTTTAAAACATCAAAACTATGTTTCTAGTCTATTTTTTTATGTTTTGGGTAGTGTGTTAAGTTGTGAATTTTACAAGATATGAAGTACCTTTTGTGACATGTTTTCATTCCCGACAGTTTGCAAGTTATTCTGGATGTTTTATACCACTTTCTGCATGTTATTTTAATGTTTAAATGCTGAATTTTGCTGAAATATGCAGAATTCTGCGTTTAAAGTGCGTTTCGGACAGTTTTTAGTGCTTATTTTATCTTCCGGAAAGTGTTAAGGTAAACCCTTGTTCACAGTTGGGTTTTAATGTATTTTTTTATGTTGGACCTACATCTAAGTCCTAAATCTATCGTTTAACTGCATGCTGAAGTTGTGCTAACACAACTTGTCTAACCGGTGAGTTTACTAATCGTTTTGACGCAACGCTAAATGTATTGCACAATGCGATAAATGAAGTATGAAACATGCATGAATTCATATGTTTAACATGTAACCATATAATGTTGACGTTTAAACACATAAATGCATGAAATAAATAATTATTAAAATAGTACGAAATTTACCGGTTTCGTGCCAGTTGTCACAACTTGATATACGGGGTTGGGCAAATCGTCCATTATCTCATTGTTCTTTTAAAAACAATATCAAGTACAAAACTAACTTCTGGTTTTATATTAATGTGATGTAATTGTTTGATATTGTGTTTCGATTAAATGAATTATATTTATTGCTTTACATTTTAGAGTTGTGACTATAACAATATATTGGAATGTTTAAATTATTATCACCTGATCTTTGAAGTTTTCTTATTGTGTAAAAATCTATAGTTGACCAAGAAATTATACGCATGAAACTCATTAGGAAAAACATTAAAACATGATCTATATGGAAGTAATTTAAATTTGAAATATATATAAACATATATGGGAAAACATTTAGTAGTATTATTAGTGTATCCAACACATGGTGAAATGAGTATAGTATGATGTGGCCTTTATATATGGTTAATGTTTTTACATTTGAACAAATAAAGCAAAAAAAATTGATTACATTTTTTACTCATCTCACAATGATGCCAAAAAAGAGCAAAGGTCGTCAAAAGATCCAAATGGCAAGAATGGAGAAAGAAAGCAACCTACTGGTAACCTTCTCCAAACGGCGTTCGGGTCTGTTCAAGAAAGCGAGTGAGCTTTGCATCTTGTGCGGGGTGGAAATCGCAATCATTGTTTTCTCTCCGGGGAAAAAGGTATTCTCCTTCGGTCATCCATCTGTAGAGATTATCGTTGATCGTTTTCTCAAGCAAAATCTACCACTGTATTCAAGCACGACGCAGCTTATGGAGGCACATCGAAATGCCAATATCCATGAACTCAATAGGCAACTCGCCTATGAGATTAGTCATTTGGAGGTTGAGAAGAACAAAAGTGAAGAGCTTACAAAGATTAGGAAAGAAGGTATTGACAATCATTGGTGGGAAGCACCAATAGAGAGCCTAGGCATAGAAGAGCTTGAGCGGTTGAAGGTGGCTATGGGGTTTCTAAAAAAAGACATTGAGGAACAGAAGAAGAGGATTGTGGCGGCTAACCCACTCCAAATTGTTCCAGTTTCTGGTCCCAATGGTATCGGTGGCGAGTACATTGCTAAGGGTTCTGGACTTGATTTAGCAATGACTCCACATGGTTTTGTGCTTGGATTTGGAAATTTCAGTCGCTGAGTCAGGTAATTTGTTGTGTTTTTATTATTTTTTTTATTTCCATGGTGCAATTTTTTTTCTCTACATATAAACGTTTAACCAAAAGTCAAATAAAAACCACAAACAAGCATTAAATTAGCTAGCTAAAGTCAAAAGTGTTCGAAGGTTTGTTATTCACTGTCATATGTTTTTGCGTTGCATGCAAATCTTAAGAGTTTCTTTTATATATGTTTCACTTATATATGTTTTGGCACCAAATTCAACATCAGACATGAAACTTTATCAAAATTTTGTGTATTAAAATTTTCTATGATTTATCAAAAAGTGTTAGCAAACATTCTATCCAACCAAAAGACAAACACTTGAATCTAGGTGTGATAATTGAACTTCAAATAAATGGAATAATAAGTAGCAATTTCTTTTTAACTTGAATCTGGTTTCTATTTCAAGATGACGAACACGGTGGAGATGGTGATCGATCCGAGTAATTTGGGAGGGTGTTAAGTTCATGAAGTTGTTGATGCTATTGCAAAGGAGTAAATTTTCCATCAAATTTAAAAGTTATTCCTATATTGTTATTTAAAGTATTCTATGAAACAGCACTTGTTACGCCCTAAATTTAATAACTAGAATTGAGTGGCAAACGGAAGCAGGTCGCAAATTTAACTCTTGTTTTAATAGTTTCATGAAATCAAACTCACATTGTAAAAGGGCGATGCTTTGAAGGGGCCGGGAGGGGCGCCCGACCCCCCGAACTTTTCAGCCAGTAGTGTTATATATATAGTTTTCGTATAAAAATATTTGGGTATATATGTTTTCGACCCCCTGGTTCTATAGAAATTTTGGGGTATATACGTTTTCGACCCCCCGTAAAAAAATTTAAGCTTCACCACCGGTGCAGTAATACCCATTATCAGTAGGCTTGTATGCTTGAACCCTTACACACAATCTTTTTTTTTTAAATAAGAACCAAACATTTAATACACGAAGTCATAAAAATTTATTTATTTATTGTCCTTTAACGTCTACAAAATACAATCCTTGATCCGATCCGAGACTTGCAGACCAACGTAACTACACTGGAACCTTACCTCTACATGATTATACACGGTAAGTGTTAGTATAAACCATATAATCAATCCAACTGCTGTTAAAACTTCAAAACAAATCATGTAAATATTATGACCCAACGTAGAGTGCAGCCAGGGGCGGACCCACATGGTCCGGACCGGGGTCCACGGACCCCAATGTTTTTTTAAAAAATAGTAGAACCGGTATGTTAATTTTATCAAGGACCCCATAAAATAAATTAGTTGGACCCCATAGTATTAAAAGCAAAGATGGTGTGGTGGTAAATCCTCTTGTAATTTAACACATAGATCCCAAGTTCAAGTCTTACAAGTCTTGTTTTTTAGTTTTTTAATAAAGTAGTGGTTTCATGTCCACTAAATGCTTCTACATTATTATTTCTTAGCCCTGACCCGACTACGATTACCGACCCGAAAATTTTAATATTTGGTTGTGAAAAATTATTCGACAAAAAATGGACCCCAGTAAAAACTAATCTTGGGTCCGCCACTGAGTGCAGCGTAACACAAAAAGATTTTAGCGTAGCATACAACAACAGCGTGAGCTACGCCGCGTTTTGTATAGATCTGGATAGCCAATGACCCGTTACTTTGCCCCACTTTAATTTTACATGCCAAAACCCAAATTAAATGTATTTAAGTACTAGAAAAACAAAACAAACTTCATATTGGTACTTTAACAAACCAAACCACTAACGTAACAAAACAAATAAAAACAAACTAAACCAATACCGACATAAATGAGCACCGCATTGCAAAGTGTTACCGTCACAGCATCGCCCTATATATATATATATATATATATATAGGTAAAGGATCCTGTAAAAAAGGCCTAAAGTGTGAGAAAGGTAAGAAAGAATCTCAGCCATTAGATCTTTGATCTAATGGTTGAGATAATAGGGACCAAATTGTAAAATGTGTTTTTATTTTTTGGACTAATTTGTAAATTGTAGGGGTAATATAGTCTTTTATATCCACTAGAATTTAGGAAACTGCAAATCATAATCCTACAATTTCGATCCTCTTTCTTCTTTCAGAACTTTACGAACAACATCATCAAATCACCATCTGTTGCTTCAATTAAAACCCTAACACTCCGACGATTGAACATCTCCGCCTTCCTCCGCCGGTTGACATCTCCGCCGATCTCATCTCCGCCGTTCTGATCTCCATCGATTTTCCTCCGCCGATCTGACATCTCTGCCGATCTCCGCCGATTGAACATCTCCGCCGATCTGAATCATCGACGTCTCTGCCGCTCTGAATCATCGACGTCTTCGCCGGTACTGGAACGATGGGTTGTAGTGTTATACAGAGTTAGAAAATGGTAATATGGTGTTATATACCATTCATAGTGTTTTATAGTCATTTATAGTGTTATAAGTCATTTGTAGTGTTATATCTTGTTTATAGTGTTATATAGTTATTGAATGGTGTTATATAATTATTGACTGGTGTTATATATTTATTGAATTGTGTTATATGTGTGCTGAATGGTGTTATTTTTGTTTACTGAATGATGTTATTTTTTGTTTGCTGGATGGTTGTTTTTTTGTTTCTGAATGGTGTTATTTTGTTTCTGAATGGTGTTATTTTGTTTCTGAATGGTGTTATTTTTTGTTTACTGAATGGTGTTATATCTTGTACTGAATGGTGTTATTTTGTGTACTGAATGGTGTTATATTTTTGTTTACTGAATGGTGTTATATTATTTTCGTAAAAACACCATGAATTGAACTATGAATTTTTTAAAACACCATGTCATGAACATGGCTCTGATTCTGTGAATGATGCAAAAAAAATTAAAAAGAATAATGTTATGGACGGTTATATTCCTTAAATCAAGGATTTTCTCTCTCCAAATCCTTAAATCAAGGATTACCATATTTGAATTTGTTAATGCATTTACAATCTTACCCTTTTCAATTAATTTAGATCTAATGGTTGAGATTCTTTCTTACCTTTCTCACACTTTTGGTCTTTTTTACAATAACTCCACCCTATATATATATATATATATATATAACTCCACCCTATATATATATATATATATATATAGGGTAGGGTAGGGTTCATGAGTGAATAATGATTTATTTGTGAACAAAATGAACTTATCCTGACCATTGATTTTGTAGATCTAGATTTTTTCTTTAATCACAAGATTGTAATTATCTTTTGTAACTTACATGTAATTTAATAAAAACAAGGGTATAATTGTATATTTCTATCTTCATTTAATTAATTATTTTTTTCTCTCTCCTAATTTCTCTTTCCAATTAAAAGAATATTTAATTACATTCTCTATATTTTTTTCTTCTCACATATTACCTAACTTATTATTTCATAATTTTTAAAAAATATAAACATTATCAAATATTGTTCCATCTAGAACATAATTAAAAATATTTAATTACATTCTCTATACATATATGTATTAGATCATGTTTGATGAAAAGATGTATAGTGGAAACAATATGTAGTAATACACAAGTGTATAAGTCTGGTATATATCGACATGTATACACTATGTACTTGAATAATACACAGGTGTATACGCCTGGTATATACCGACCCGTATACACATATGTACTTGAATAATACACAAGTGTATAAATCTGGTTTATACCGACCCGTGGAAACAAGATGTAATAATACACAAGTGTATAAGTCTTGTATATACTGACCTCTATACACATATGTTAAAAATCATAATTTAATTAGGTTTAATATTTAATTTTAAAAGAAACATAACAGTTTATTTAAAAAAAACATTAGCCCTTCAATCTCTTATAATTAAAATAATAGAGAAATAATTAAAAATGAGAGTGAGAGAGAGTTAAGAGAGGAGAAAATTAAGGGATTTTAATTAAAAGTACTTGGCTAATGTCAATCTTACCCTTTTAATCTAAAAAATGATCAAGGGCCAAGATTAGTTCACTTAGTTCACTCTTAAAAAGTTGTTCACTCATGATCCTAATCCTATATATATATAGGGTAGGGTTCATGCGAGAATCATCTTTATTGCGAGAACCGCGAGAACATTGTGAACACAACAAAATAAACCTACTACACCACCACCCGAAACCTAAAAAAACACAGAAAATATTTTTTTAATATTTTTTATAAAAAATTTGCTACTTTTCGTCATAAATTTTTTTTTCTGGTGACGAAAAATAGCGATTATTTTATTAAAAAAATTTATGTGTGTTTTGTTTTATTTTTTTGGTTGTGTTCACATTGTTTCTCGCAATAAAGGGTGGTTTCTAACGGATTCTTGTTCCATATATATATATATATATATAGGGTCAGGATTTAGAGAAAACGCTCAAAAGTGTGAGAACGGAGAGAACGCTTATGTATCGTCAGATCAAAACAATCTATGGACTAGATGACGCGGTGGCATTTTCGTAAATAAAATCACTTTTATTAATCTGGCGCGCTTCATTAAGGGTAAAAGGGTCTTTTGACTTAACATAAAATGCCAAACTCACGCTATTAAAATCCCGCCTCAACACACATAGCACACTTCATCATAATATAACGCCATAGATATAAAACGCCAAACTTTGTTTTTAACCGATAAAGCTGAACAAACAGTACTAAAACGACGGAACTTTATTACTAGCGTTTACTGCAATAAAAATCGCGCCTAAAATACGCGCCAAAAACTTCCTATATAAACAAACTCTCAGAATTACTAAAATCCAAACCAAAACCACAAAAACCTATATTTTCCTCTACACCATTCATCTTATAAACGCCAAAATATCAAAGATTCAAATCCGTGTTTCTTTGATATACACTATTTTCTCAATAAACTTTCACTCTATGTAATGAGCAAGATCCTCAATATAAACGCCAAAACATACAAAAACCACAAAACTTCAAAAAAACCATTTCATGGAGATTCTGTTTTTGTTCTCTATAAAGTTTAGCTAAACGGGATGGATAACATTGTTACACATCTTTCTTGACTGAGGATTAACAATGTTATCCATTTCGTTCAGCAAAACATTATTGAGTTTAGCACAGCCAAAAAAAGAAGTTTACGGAAGTTTTATTTAGTGGAGTTATTATTATTATTTTTTTTTTTGGCATTTGATTTCCTTGCCCGGTCTTATATTGTTTGTTATTTAACTTCGAAGTAGCATGTTATGAACAAAGAGATAGAAAAAAGAAAAAGATTCAAAAAAAAAAGCCAAACTGAGAAATGTCTGTGTTCTATAGCATTGAAATAAAAAAAACGCCAAACTACTCTACACTGGCTCTCAAAGACCATCTGTATGTGTTCTGTAAGAATGACAAATACAAAACGCCAAACTACTCTTCACTGGCTCTCGAAGACCTTGTCGATCTTCTTTTAATTACGGCATGTTTGCATGTTGATGCGTATTGTCCATAGGCTTTGCAGTTCTGACACTGTTGTAACACCCCGTAAAAAAAATCATGCCTAATAAAATAAAGACACGTGTCATGGAAGGTAAAATGTGTTATAAGCCCGGATCAAGTTGAAAGATGTATGTAAGGATTTAAAAGTGTCGACATGTTAATTAATACCTCTGAGCGACCCATTTATAAATCCCAAACCTTAATCTGTTTTATAAACATCTGATATTTAGATCCGGTTAATTCTGATAAATGCATAATTTAAATTTGCACAAGAATTTGATCCTATGAGTGGTTACGACAAATTTTACATTCAAGACTTTTTCAAAAGAATCCAAGACAACATAAGTGCATGGCAAGGCTTTCATGGCTTTTCAGAACTGATCAAGCGACCCCATTCTGATGTTAAAGACCTTGGATTCGTATTAGTAAAGTTGCACGGGCAAAGCATAAAAGTTTACAATTTTTTGTCTTCTGAGCATCGGTTACGGACCGTACGATATAAGGCTTATGGTCCGCAAGGACTGTAACTGGCCGATTCAATTCAAGATTGGTTACGGACCGCATCCGTCTGGACTTACGGTCCGTAAGATGTGGATACGGACCGCAAGGGTTCTTACTTACGGTCCGTAAGACTGTCGCTGGCAGTTAAAAATTGGCAGTTGCCTGTTATAACCGGTTACACCGCCTTAGTTGCATGGTTTTTGAAATACATGAGTTGGGCCAGTGGTTTTACATGCATAGGGAACATGGGAACATCAGGAAACAATTATAGACTTAGGTGTGATGATCTTGTTACATGTAGTTCACTATATAAGAACTTGAAGTTGCAACATTTGAACTTGCACAATTGAAGATCATTCAAGGCACTTCTCTGGTCTTCAACAAGTTTCCTTAGGACCCATAATCGTGCTTAGAACTTTTGTAAGTGTCCTTAACCTTTCTAAATTCAGTTTTACTTAGTTTATTAGCCTAAAGTCAAACCGTCGTAATTAAGGTTTGACTTCGTAATTAATCAAAATTTATCCAGTCAAATCTTGAATTGAAAGTACCTATGAGTTGGTAATTATGTGGGTAGTAAACCCTTAAAAGGGCACCCACTGATTCCCACTCTAACTAGGTCAATTGTCGGGTCAAACTTGATTATAAAAAGTCAGCAGAAAGCAATTCTTCAAATAAACACATAATTAACATTGTAGAAGCCATACAACATGTTTTATCACTAATATAACTTGGTAATTAATGTAAGAACATGTCTAAACATGTTCAACCCGACAATTTTCAGTTTAAGCTTGGTTCGGAACCAAAAGTCGCAAAAGTAGACTTTTGCTTTGACTTTTAGTTCTGACCCATTAGAGCATAGTTTAGAAATGCCGTAGGGCTTTATTAGGACCAGGTTACATGTTAGTATAACCCTCTGTGATTATACAACTTGGTTCATTAGATATCCGATTCATATGCATGTTTCCGTTAAATGCTTAAATGTTGACTATTATGCCCTTTTAACCTTAAAACGAGATTTTTGAAAATATAAAAGAATAGAAACCTTTATTACTGATTTATAAACTTGTCCTTAAAATTTGACATCAGTTTGAGGTCTAGATTAGGAGTTATGCTCATTAGCTTAAAGAAAAGTTTTTTATTAATTAAACGACGTAATTAGCATAAAGCCTATCTAAACCCAATTTTGATACCAAACTTTTTACCTACTGATATAAAATAATATTTTGGGATTTTTGAAGATTTTTATTTATTTTTAGGCTGAGCATAACATATGGTTCTAGCTTTGATTCGATAATTGTCGGTTTTGCCCCTTTGGCCTATAAAATGAGTTTTTCAAATATTTTTGATACCAAACCTTTTTCTACTGACCCTATATGATAAATAAAAATTTTAAGCCTTCTGGGATAATAAAAATATCAGCTTTTCTTATAAAACCCAGAAATGGCTTAAACCCGCCTTTTTACGCGTTTTAAACGCATAGTATGTATTAAAACTATTTTACATATATAAGACTTTATACCTACTGATATTTTAAGTAAATTATTATACTTTAGCCGTAAGCAAAAGTTTTAAACTCAGATTTCCAGATTTGACCTTTAAACCTTAGGTGAAATTACCAAAATGCCCCTTCGGTGCATAGTTTGGTTATAAATGATGAATTTCACATATATGTAATACCCTACTGATATAACTTACTAGATTTAGTATTTTTACTGATTATATCAGACCTGAAACTCAGATTTGTATTAAATCTCTTTTACAACCTTTTAAATGGCCAAAATACCCCTACGGGGCATAATTTGAGTTAAAAATTCGTTTTGGGCATAATAGAAGATATCCTACTGATGTCACAACATATTTAAGGCATATTAACCTAGGAAACCTATATATGACTCTTATGGTTACCCGTTATGCATTTTTCGCGTTCGGTTCGGTTTATGTAACTAGTTTACATAAATTGACTGAAACGGGTCAAACCTTATCGTTTTTGTCTCAAAATCCAGAATGTGTTTAGTTTGCCCATATTATACAAGTCTTCAAACTTGTTGGGTCTAAATCACATTCTATTCCGGTCTCCGCATAATCGTGCGTTTGAACCGTATCTTCCTTGAAAACTAACCGATCTAAGTTTAGGCTTAATTAAAGACCCGTTAGGAATCTAATAGGTTATTAAAAACCTTCGTTCCAGATTAGGAGACCCGGTAAAAGCTACTTGCACTTGCTGTTTGTGAATTATACTTGCTCAGGTAAATACTTTTAACTTATTTTCCCTTATACGGGCATGGGGTACGGTATATAAAATACCGCTTGGTCGGGCATTGAATTTTTAATCGTATAAAGGTTAATTTATTGAAATGACCCTTTTAAATTGTTTTGTTTGCTTAAAGCCTTTGGGGGGGTTAATGACCAGGTCCCGGATATCCTTGACATCATTCATTGAATGGCCACGACCTTAGCACGGGGTGTAGACATACACCCGCCGATGCATATATAAATATAAAAAGGTATAACCGCTGGTTTCGAAAAGAACTCGACGCGGGACTATATCATGTGGTGTGTCTATTAATCTTTAACCCGGTACTCAGCCCGGGCTACTGAACGTATAACGAACATGTAATTCTTTTACAAGTTTATATATAAATAATTATCCCAAGTTATAAAATGTTTTTGTGCCTTGTGCATTCAAATCAATTTTCTAAATCTTTTCAAAATGAGTCAGTTAATCGTATTTACCAGTGTAAACTGACGTATTTTCCCAAAAAAAGCTAAGTGCAGGTACTAATCGAAATAGGCTGGCCTTTCCTTAGCATCAATAAAAGTCTTGCAAGCTTGGATGCATTTCAAATCTGATGAACTATGTTTCCTTTTTATTTGATCCGCCTGTGGATCCATTACAGTCCATTTTGTGATATTTTGATATTACTTTATATTCGGTTTGTAATGTGATTCATCTTTTGCTTCCGCTGTGCATTTAAAATTGTGTTGTTTGACTATGACGATATCAACTACGTCACGATACTCCCCACCGGGCCCACGGTACTACGTGGAAATATCAGGGTGTGACAGGTTGGTATCAGAGCCAACACTGAGTGAATTAAACACTAGCCTTTTGTGTTTAATCTCAGTTACACAGTTGCACATTCCTCAGTTTTCGAGTCTAGACAAAGAACTTAGGACAAATCCTGATTTGTTTTATTTTTGTCCTTTATATATTTCCTTGTTGTTATTTTTGTTTATGTTGACAGGTTCAATCATGCCACCAAGGTTCATGAGGGGAAGAGGAAAGGCACCAATCACAGGCCACGACCATGAGGCCGAGCCATCACCCAGACGAACCCCACCGGTCACTATAAGTACAAGTCCACAGGAGCATTGGAGGATGTATATAGAGCCAGCGAGGCGATCCGTCTCGCTAAGTTCATCACCATCCTATCACCATTCCTTCGGGCCTCAATCTGAAAATGATCCCCACAACCCGCAGCCTTCTTTCATCCCTCTCCAGAGATCCAACCCTCACCATTCATTCGATGACCCGACACCTGTCTTCCAAAGCCGGTTCAACCCGGAAAACTACATTGAAGAACCAGTGGGTTTTAACCCATTGGGACCTGAAGACCACTTCTCGGGCGACCATGCGATGGACATGGACGAAGACACGAATCCCGCCGAGCCTCCAACCGGGACCCCTAACCACCCCATCAAGATCTCTAATGGGTCATCATTCCATGGATCACCGTACCGTGGTCCAGACAGTTACCCGGCGAGATTCGCCCAGTATGATTGGGTGTTTACCCCTTCGTACCACTCCTCGCCTCACCACGAGCAGCAGCAGCAGCAGGATCCCTCCGAGGATTCTCGTTTTGTTGCGGTCACTCCACCGCCACCACCACCAGTTCAGCAGCCGCCTCCAGAGCCACCGAGGCGACGAAGATCAAACGCACGGATGTCCGTGCAAGGAGGAGTGTGTATCAGCACCCCTCAACCTTCGAGTGGCAGCCACTACCCGCCACTCCATGAAGACCCGCAGATGGGTGGGCCTTCAAACCCCGTCTCGGAAGTAGACTCTGCACCTGTCGCGCCACCACCGTTGGGTTTTGGTAACCCAATTCCTACATACGCCGTCTCAGCGGCGTATAATCCCTTTGAGCAGCCGGCCCACACCAACTACAATTATGCTGAGGTTGACCCATACCAGGCAGCATGGAATTACAATGCTCTCCACCCTGAGGGGCCTTATGGAGCTCCCTGTGGAGTTGGGTACTCAACTTATGGGTACCAACAACCGCCACCTCCTCAACCTCCACATCGGCAGCCGCCGCAGCCGCATTTGATACCACCAGAGCGACAACAGGAAGTTCTCAAAAGGTTGAGCCAGGTAGAGCGGGAAGTTCAAGCAGAGCGCCAGAACAACCGCAGATTCTTCAAAGGTTTGGAAAGCCTAATCAAGGGGAAGACCAAGGGAAGGGATTTTTGAAGATCCTTGTTTATTTATTTATGTTGTAATCAAGTCCCTGCGTGGACATCTGTCTCTGTATTCCGCCCCTGCGTGGGCATGTCTTTTTGTTTAACCCCTGCGTGGGTATGTTATTTCGGTTTAGCCCCTGCGCGGGCATGTTATTTCTGTTAGAAGTCCCGTTTAGGGCAAACTTGTACTTTTTAATTTGATAGTGGAATGATTAGATTTAAATTTTCATTTTTAATTATATGCATAAACATAAAATATGAAATAAATGAAAAATATTCCTTTTGTAAGATCTACCATTATAATAAAATGATAAAATCTAAAAAGGACAAAACCTAGTCCATGTGTCATAATAAGACAGGGCCAAGATGGTAGTTCCTCAAATTAGATTCAGATCCCTATTAACATCTCAATTTAGAATTTTCTGCGTTAAATATTAAAAAGAATCTTAAAGGTAAAACCTAGCCACATGTCATTCTAGATATGGCCAAGATGGTAAAACCTATTTAAAAAGATTCAATTCCTTGTTAACATCTGTAAACATGTTAACACTCCTGGCAAAATGTGATTCGATAAAATCACATAAGTCATCCTTACATTAGATTCTTCCAATTTCTTTTATTATATTAAACATCCAATAGGGATGTAATGCCTACGGGCCATATTCATTGTCATATAAGACAAACGACAGTGTGGTCTTCGACCCCCTGTTAAGAAGAGGTAATAAACTATGATTAAAACCTCAATACCTTGATCCTATAAGATCATGATTAAAAATTTAAAACTGTCCATGTGACTTGGCCTTTTTGCCATTAATATATTTTAATTATAACTAAGGATTATTATAATGAAAAATCCTGAATATATATATGCTTAACAAATTAATCAAAATGGTTTTTTTTTAATACCATGATTAATAAATCATCTAGAATGATAAAACTGTTATAGACCTCTGAATAAATTGAAAAATCATTATTTTATGTAGCAACCAAGCTACATGCCAGGGTCAGACGAGGTCAACAGTCACCCCAGAGATAATCATGACACCTCCAGAGTCAATGTAGCAGGAGCAGAATTACAGGCATTGATAGATAATGCTGTTACACGAGCTCTGGACAGGCAATTAAATGAATCCAGTGGTACCCATGAAAGGACTCAGTCTGTACCACATACAAAGCCACCCTCAAGAACTCATACTGCTCACAATAGTAATTCCCATCACTCATCAAACCAGAGGAGTGTTCCATCTAAAAGAATCGTGCTAAACCAGGAACCACGTGATAAGGGTTGCTCCTATAAGTATTTTGTTTCATGCAAACCTAGGGATTTCACTGGTGAAAAGGGGGCTATTGACTGCATGACATGGTTAGACGAGATGGACACCGTGGTTGATATCAGTGGTTGCACTGATAAGGATGTGGTAAAGTTTGTATCTCAATCATTCAAAGGTGAAGCACTAGCTTGTTGGAGGTCTTTGATCCAAGGTACAGGGAAAATCCCACTGTACAATCTGTCTTGGGAGCAGTTTGTGACGTTGATTAAGGAGAATTACTGCCCTCAGCATGAGGTTGAAAAGATTGAAGCTGATTTCTTGTCGTTGGTTATGAAAAACCTAGATTGTCAAGCCTACCTTACGAGCTTCAACACTATGTCAAGACTGGTTCCGTATCTGGTGACTCCGGAACCCAAGAGGATAGCTCATTTCATTGGGGGTTTGGCCCCAGAAATCAAGGCCAGTGTGAAGGCCTCCAGACCAGCTACTTTTAGGTCTGCAGCTGATATATCATTGTCTCTTACTTTGGACGCGGTCAGGCAAAGATCGCTCAGAAACACCGATGCTGAGAAGAGAAAGCGTGAGGATGACAACTCACGACGGTCAGCCAAGAAGCATAAGGGAAACAATGACCACAAAAAGAGTTCTGGAAGTAAAAAGGATGGTCAACAATCGGGTGATAAACCCAAGTGTAAAGTCTGTAAGAAGCACCATTTCGGGAGGTGCAGATATGAGTCGAAATCCCAGTCACAGCCTAGAGCTTGTGGGATTTGTAAATCCTCTGAGCACAAGACCTTAGACTGTAAGAAAATCAAGGATGCTACATGCTATAACTGCAATGAAAAAGGGCACATCAAGTCCAACTGCCCAAAGTTTGCAAAGAAAGCTGAAGATTGGAAAAAGACCAACGCTAGAGTCTTTCAGATGAACGCACAGGAGGCGATCCAGAATGACAATGTGATAACATGTACCTTCCTTATTAATGATGTATATGCAAGGGTATTATTTGATTCTGGAGCAGATAAGTCATTTGTTGATGATAAGTTTTGTAAGTTGTTAAACCTGCCGGTTAGAACCCCAAGCATAAAATATGAGGTTGAATTAGCCGATGGCACCATAGAAACCGCATCAACCGTGTTAGATGGATGTTTCATATCCATTAGGAACCACTCTTTTCCATTGCCCTTACTTCCTTTGAAGTTAGCCGGTTTCGACATAGTAATAGGCATAGATTGGCTATCCCATAACCAAGCCCAGATTGTGTGTGACAAGAAGCAAGTAGTGATCAAAACTCCGTATGGTGAGCCACTTACCATACAGGGAGATACTCAGTATGGATTGCCTAAGCAAGTGTCTATGCTTAAGGCTTCAAGGTGTATGAAGAAGAGTTGTGTCATCTACATGGCATAAGTAACTATTGATGAGCCGAAGCCTAAGATTGAAGACATCCCTGTCATTTCTGAATATTCCGAAGTATTCCATGAAGAACTACCTAGTTTGCCACCAGATAGACAAGTAGAATTCAGAATTAACATTATTCCAGGAGCAGCATCTGTTGCAAGGGCACCTTACAGGTTGGCACCAACAGAGATGAAAGAGTTGAGGACTCAGTTAGATGATTTGTTGGCAAAAGGTTTTATTAAACCTAGTTCGTCTCCTTGGGGAGCACCAATCCTGTTTGTGAAGAAGAAGGATGGATCGATGCGTCTATGCATCGATTATCGCGAGCTCAACAAGGTTACTATCAAGAATAGATATCCATTTCCCAGGATCGACGATCTGTTCGATCAACTGCAAGGAGCGAGTTATTTCTCCAAGATCGATTTGAGGTCAGGCTACCTCAGTTGAAGGTTAGAGATGAAGATGTGCACAAAACTGCATTTAGGACTCGTTATGGTCATTACGAGTTCCTAGTGATGCCTTTTGGGCTCACTAATGCACCAGCAGCGTTCATGGATCTCATGAATCGTGTCTGCTAGCCATATTTGGACAAATTTGTTATCGTCTTCATTGACGACATTTTGATCTATTCAAAGAATCAAGCTGACCACGAGAAGCACCTTCGATGTATTCTGGAACTGCTTCGGCAGGAGAAACTCTACGCCAAGTTTTCTAAGTGTGAATTCTGGCTTCGTGAAGTCCAATTCCTTGGACATGTGGTTAGTGAGCGTAGTATCCAAGTAGATCCCGCTAAGATTGAAGCCATCATGAAATGGCAAGAGCCAAAGACGCCCACGGAGATTCGCAGCTTTCTAGGATTGGCAGGATACTATAGGCAATTTATTGAAAACTTCTCGAGAATTGCAGCACCCCTAACTTCATTAACCCGTAAGAATATCAAGTTTAATTGGGGACCTAAGCACCAAGAATCCTTCGACATTCTCAAGCAGAAGTTGAGCAATGCACCAGTGTTGACATTGCCTGAAGGAATCGAAGAATTCGTAGTTTATTGCGATGCATTGCACACAGGTATGGGATGTGTGCTTATGCAGAAAGGTAAAGTTATTGCCTATGCTTCTCGACAGTTAAAGGTGCACGAGAAGAATTACACCACCCATGACTTGGAGTTGGGTGCCGTTGTATTTGCACTAAAACTGTGGAGACATTATTTTGTTTGCTTAAAGCCTTGTTTTAGGAATCTAATAGGTTATTAAAAACCTTCGTTCCAGATTAGGAGACCCGGTAAAAGCTACTTGCACTTGCTGCTTGTGAATTATACTTGCTCAGGTAAATACTTTTAACTTATTTTCCCTTATACGGGCTTGGGGTACGGTATATAAAATACCGCTTGGTCGGGCATTGAAGTTTTAATCGTATGAAGGTTAATTTATTGAAATGACCGTTTAAATTGTTTTGTTTGTTTAAAGCCTTTGGGGGGTTAATGACCATGTCCCGGATATCCTTGGCATCATTCATTGAATGGCCACGACCTTAGCACGGGGTGTACCCGCCGGTGCATATATAAATATAAAAAGGTATAACCGCTGGTTTTGAGAATAACTCGCCGCGGGACTATATCATGTAGTGTGTCTATTAATCTTTAACCCGGTACTCAGCCCGGGTTACTGAAAGTATAACGAACATGTAATTCTTTTACAAGTTTATATATAAATAATTATCCCAAGTTATAAAATGTTTTTGTGCCTTGTGCATTCAAATCAATTTTCTAAACATTTTCAAAATGAGTCAGTTAATTGTATTTACCAGTGTAAACTGACGTATTTTCCCAAAAAAGGCTAAGTGCAGGTACTAATCGAAATAGGCTGGACTCTCCTTAGCATCAATAAAAGTCTTGCAAGCTTACTCGAATTTACAAAAGCAAATGTTATTCAAGTTGTTGGTTAAAGTTTATGAAAACCTCGTTGCCATGAATCTTGAATAACATTTGCTTTTGTAAATTCGAGTAGTAAATCGTCTTGAAAGGAAACTTTGTATGGTTTATATCTTTAAGTAAACATCGTTTGAAAACATTTGTCCAGATGATCTAGATAACGCTACGACATGTAATATGATAAAATCATTTATATATAGGATGTACCAGCGGCGTATCCACCAGCTTTTAGCACATTACTCCCGTCTCGTTATCTAATCACTTACCATAAACCAATTGTGCAAATCGTCTGTGTTATCAAATGTTCGTGTTATAAAACAAATCGTCATCCGTCCGTGTTATAAACCATTTGTCATTCGTCCATGTTATAGACCAATCGTCAATCGTCCGTGTTTTAATTGTGAAAACTTTTAGTCGTCCGTGTTATAGACCAATCGTCAATCGTCCTAGTCACCGGTGATCGACTTTAGAACAGGGGTGACGTTGCCTGTGCTCAAGGAGACATCTTGAGGAACAGAAAGTTAAAGAGACATCTTGGAAAACAAGGTATTAAATAATAGACATTTTGACGATTTTCTATTAGATTTTTAAGAAAAAACAGTAGAAGATGTATGGGGTTCTTATATATAATATATGTATTATATTTCTTTGGGATGTCGTATGTCTTTCTTATTAGCACTTCCATAGAATCAATAAGCATAAGCGTCTACCAATTTACCTAGGTGGACGTAGTTAGGGTGCTTCAATAAGCCCAAGTGTCTACCAATTTACCTAGTGTTAATTCCACTGTGTAAATGACTAAATCCAACTCTAAATGGAAAATTTAACCGCTTGCGTTCATCTACTCGTATCCTACACCCAAGAGTGTGTTTCAACTTTTCTTTCACTATCAGCATTAACGTTGAATATAGCAAGTTGACTCTAATCACCTCCATGTGATACTAAAAGTCTAATCACATTTAATAATGTGTATTTTTTAAGGGTAATTGGATTTTATCACTCTCAACTGTCAGGTATTGGCTGGTGCCACTCCCAACTATTTGTTTGTCTCTCACCACTCCCAACTTAACACTTTGTGTGTTGTGTCAATCCGGTTGAATGGTTTTTAGCTCCCTTTTTGTCTTTTAGTAGCAGATTCACCTGCAATCATTAGTAATTCACAAAGTATTAGCCTAATATCGTCAATAACACAAGTCAAACACTAAGAAATGTTCACCTGTGGAGTGACACAACACAAAAAGTGTTAAATTTGGAGTGGTGCGAGTCAAAGTGATAGTTAGGAGTGGCAGCGAACAATACTCAATACTTAGCGGACAATGCTCAATACCTGGAAGTGATAAAATCCAATAACCCATTTTTTTATGGTAATAAACTTTCTCTAGTCAATTTGGCAATACTGTTGTTAAATCACCATTTGTCGTTATAATTTGCCTTTTGGTACAAAAGCTAGCTTCAGGTAAGTTTGGGTGAAGATCCACGAAGTAACGCAATCTAGCAACTTTGAATGTCTATCATCTAACATGACTATGTGCCCGATTAGTAATGTTATACATCATTTTCTATAAAACTCCTTATGGGTTCTTAAACCCATATAAAACCTATAGAAAAAAAAGTTTGGTATCAAGCACGCTAACAAAATATAAGTTTTCCGGTTATTCATTCTATAGTGTTTACTATTTAAAGAGAAATTGGGACCACCATAAAGAGCTTTCTAGAAAAAATAGTAGAACAAGATGTAACGTCGAAGCACTATAGGATCTTGTTACGAAAAAGATAGAAACGCAGTCTATTAATGTATGTGAGCATGTAATAGTGAAATATGACAAAAGCCACATTTAATTTTGAAGAAGTATATATATATAAAGTAAGGTTTATTTGAGAACCACCCTTATTGAGAGAACCTTTAGAACCAATGTGAACACAAAAAAAATACATAAAAAATTCAAAAAACCCACAATTTTTTTTTATTTTTCTAATAAAAATCGCTATATTTTGTTAAAAAAAAACAAAAAACTTTTTTTTTGAGAAACAGTTATGGATGCATATGTGCATATGTATTATTTCTTAGACAAATTCCGTAATATATTACCTAATATATTACCAGTAGTAGAAAAATGCACTTTCATTTACACTACCATATGTAATAAACTACTTTTTACATTACCAATATTAGAAAGGCAAATTGGCCTGTAATAATCTCACCTACACCTTTTTGGCCAATAATAATCCCACCTCAGAATATTCCCCACACCAGTCCCACCTTTCAGATATTTTGCCTACACTGGTCCTCCGTTAAAAATCCCTAACTCAGTTAGCAAAATGGCTGATGTGGCAGCTGACTTATGGATGATGTATCAAAAAAGATTATGTGGCAGCTGATTAGTATTCCCCTGGTTGCAAAGTCTTAGAAAGTTGCTCGTTTTCTTGCTTCTTTTTTTGTTTCGATTAGAATTAATCCTTTATGATTACTCATATGCTTTCATCATACATTTTGTCTCATCATGAGAATCACAATTCATTCCTGATTTGCTCAAAGTTGGGTGTGTATTATCTGGTCACAAATAAAATGCAACTCTAAAGGCAACATCAAAGAAACTAAAAATAAAAAACCAGTTGATTCAGGTATCATTCTGAATTAGTTGGCTAGTCCTTGAGCTTTTTGTTAGTTTCTTTTTGACAAATCCATTCAAAGATAATGGCTAAAAGGAAGCATCTGGGTAAACAAATATGTTTATCATATGATCGATTCTGAAATGGGTTATTCATTCAGCGAATTATATGTTGAAATAGTGACATTGAAGATGCACATAACCTGTTCGATAAAATGCTTAAAAAATATATTACAGGAAATGATGGTTTTTATTTGATGCCTACATGCTCTGTTTGGGAGCCGCTCATTTTATTCACGTTGAGAGAGATGCTATCTCAAAATCAAAACCAGTTTACTCATGAAGAACGTGGCAGTTTGCTGCTTCGAGAGGTCGTTCTTACTTTCTAAATTACTTGGTTTAAACCATTGTTACTTTTATGGTTCTCCAACCAGCATACTTTCGCACCATCTGATGATTCTCTACCTGAAGAAAAGTTCTGATGATTAACCCGGACCAGTGCACATATGAAGTTATACACCGGATTGATTTAAAAGAAACGCCAAAAGTCTGGTCTCAAACCCAGATAACTGATGTGAATAGAAATACGATGTGAAAGTAGAAATCTGGAGTCAGTCATTAAAATCTGGTCTTGATTCAAGAAATCTGATATGAAAGATCATAAATCTGATCTCTAAGGTCAGAAATATGATCATTTGTGAAAGCAAGAATTTTGATAATGAACCAGTATTTCATCAGATTCAGAAAAGAACTATCAGAATTATCGTATAAATCATATTTGGGAAGATCAAAATTCTGGTAATGAACCAGAGCACTCAAGATCAGATTCAAGAAATGGAAGATCGGAATTCTAATTTGGATTACTTAATAAAAATCAGCAGCAGCATTAGATTAAAGAAGATATATGATGATGGTGAATCTAAATGCCTAACAAGTCAACCAATCGAATTAAAAGGAAAATGTTTTTATCTGATATGTTATTTCAGATGAGTTCATCAGCTGCCACATAATCTTTTTTGACACATCATCCATAAGTCAGCTGCCACATCAGCCATTTTGCTAACTGAGTTAGGGATTTTTAACGGAGGACCAGTGTGGGCAAAATATCTGAAAGGTGGGACTGGTGTGGGGAATATTCTGAGGTGGGATTATTATTGGCCAAAAAGGTGTAGGTGAGATTATTACAGGCCAATTTGCCTATTAGAAATGCACATGTGCATCAATATGTATCAACATGAAATAAGGTGTTTTGGTACAAAAAGTTTGTGATTATAAATGATGAAGTAGGCCCATATACATGTGTTTTGGTTAGTTATATCTAGTGGTTGATGGTTTGATTATATTTGTCACTTTATCATGTAATATGTTGTTTGGATGGTATTATGGATGGTAAAAAGAAATGGTATTGTATTACAGATGGTCGGAGGTAATGGTAGTGTATTATGAATGGTATGATAGATGAAAGGGAATGTGTATTCAAAGTGGTGTACTAAAACACGTTATAACATGTTCATATATATAGATGCACATGTGCATTCCTAGTGTTGTTAATGTTATAACAAGTTCATACATATAGATGCACATGTGCATTTCTATTATTGTTAATGTAAAAAGTAGTGTATTATGAATGGTATTGTAAATGAAAGTGCAATTGTCTGATATTTGTAATGAATTACGAAATTTGTCAAAGAAATGATACATATGCACATGTGAATGGATAACTTTTACTCGAATATTTTTTTAATATTTTTTTTATTGATGAAATATAGCGATTTTTCCAAAAAAAAAATTGAGTGTTTTTTAGATTTTTTTTTAGCTATTTTTGGTTATGTTCATATTGGTTCTCATGGTTCTCGCAATATATATATATATATATATATATATAAGAAGGATCCGTTAAGAACCACCCTTTATTGCGAGAACCAATGTGAATACAACCAAAAATACCTAAAAAAATCTAAAAACACAGACAAATTTTTTATTTTTTTACTACTTTTTTGGAAAAATCGCTATATTTCGTCAATAATAAAAAAAATTAAATTTTTTTTCGAGTAATAGTTATCAATGCACAGGTGCATATGTATCATTTCTTTGACAAATTCCGTAACTCATTAGAAATATTAGACAATTGCACTTTCATTTACACTACCATATGTAATACAATACTTTTTACATTAGCAATATTAGAAATGCACATGTGCATCTATATGTATCAACATGAAATAAGGTGTTTTTGTGCACTACTTTGAATACACTTTCCCTTTAATATATCATATCATCCATAATACACTACCATTACCTCCTACCATCCATAATAAAATACTATTACCTCCTACCATCCATAATACAATACCATTACCAATATTTTCACTTTATTACATGTATCAATACCATTTATACCATCCAATCAACATATTACATCATAGTGACAACTATAACCAAACCATCAACCACTAGATATAACTAACCAAAAAACATGTATATGGGCCTACTTCTCCGTTCAAAATCACAAACGTTTTGTACCAAAACACGTTATATCATGGTTATACATAAGGATACATATGTGCATTTTGAATATTGGTAATGTAAAAAGTAGTGTATTACGGATGGTATTGTAAACTAAAGTGCAATTGTCTATTACTGATAATGTATTACGGAATTTGTCGAAGTAATGATACATATGCACATGTGCATGGATAACTGTTACTTGAAAAAAAAATGTTTTTATTTTAAACGAAATATAGAGACTGTTTAAAAAAATATATTAAAAAAAAATTCTTTTTGAGTGCTTTTGTTGATTTTTTTAGATTTTATTTTGTGTTCACAATGGTTCTCGTTGTTCTGATAATAAAGGTGCTTCTCAAATGAACCTTACCCATTATATATATATATAGTGTAAGTATCTATAGAAAACCCACTTTTATTTAGAAAACTTGGGAAACTCTAACCTCCCGAATTTTTTTTTTTAAAAAAAAAACATACACATGTTATATACATGTTTTTAAGGGTTTTGGGCAAAAAAATAAACAAGTTTTGGTGTAACACGTGTTACAAATATGTCAGATGAATGTAACACGTGTTACACCAAAACTTGTTTATTTTTTAAAAAAATATCTACTCGGCGCTTTTTTGATTTTTTTTTTTCCCAAAACCCTTAAAAACATGTATATAACATGTATAAATTTTTTCAAAAAAAAAAAAACATCAGGAGCTTTGATTTTCCCGGGTTTTCTAAATTAAAGTGGGTTTTCTATACATCCTTCCCCTATATATGTATATATATATATATATAGGATAAGGATCATGTGAGAAGTAGTAGACTAATTGAGAAACTTGAGAAGCATTCTGGACCAAACATTTTCCCTAAGCAAAAAAATGTAAAAAAAAATGCAAACTTTTTTTGGAAAAATCGGAGTATTTTCTTTAAGGTTTTTATTTTTATTTTTTTAAGGATTTATACAAATGTGTATATTGTTAATATTTTAACTATACATGTTTAAAATTGAAAAATAAGTATTATTTAGGGTTTAGCATTTGGGTTTGGGGTATAGCATTAGTATTTAGGGTTTAACTTTAGGGCTTAGCATTAGCGTTTAGCATTAGTATTTAGGGTTTAGCATTATGGTTTAGCTTTTGGGTTTAACATAAGGGTTTAACTTTAGGGTTTATCTTTAGCTTTTGGGTTTAGATTTAGCGTTAGGGTTTGCATTAGGGTTTAATTTTAGGGTTTAGCATTAGGGTTTAGCACTAGGGTTTAGATTTAGGGTTTTGGGTGTTGGGTTTTGGGTTTTGGGTTTATAACACTTATTTTTCAATTTTAAACATGTATATACATATGTGTATAATTGACAATATACACATACATATACTTAAAAGATTAACAATATACACATGTGTGTAAATCCCTAAATTAAACAAAAAAAAAAGCCTTAAAGAAAACCTTCGATTTTTCCCAAAAAAAAAAATTGCGTTTTTTAACCCTTTTTTTTTTTCATTTTTTTGCTTAGGGAAAATGTGTGGTCCAGATTGCTTCTCAAGTTTCTCAAATAGGGTGGACTACTCTTAGGATCCTTACCATATATATATATATATAGGGGATGGATCATGAGAAAACCAAAAAACTAACTAAAAAAAGCCTAAAAAACATATCAATTTTATATAAAAAATTTACAGGTTTTTATGCATTGAAAAAAAAATTTCAAAAAAGAAAATAATTTTTTTTTGTTGTATTGCACATGTGCACTATTATGGATATAGTGCACATGTGTACTACACATATAATGCACATGGGCACTACAACAAAAAAAATTATTTATAAAACTAGCGATTTTTTTATAAAAAATAGTAAAAAAAAAATTTGGTATGTTTTTTTAGTTTTTTTTTAGGTTGTTTTAGTTAGTTTTCTAGTTTTCTCATTTATATGTAGTTTTCTCACGATCTTCTCCCTATATATATATAGGGTAAGGTTCATGCGAGAACCAATGTGAACACAAAATAAAATCTAAAAAAAATCTAAAAAGCACTCAAAAATTTTTTTTTAATATTTTTTTAAAAAAATCGCTATATTTCGTTACCATAAAAATAAAAAATAAAAAAAACTATTTTTTTCGAGTAACAGTTATCCATGCACATGTGCATATGTATCATTACTTCGACAAATTCGGTAATGCATTATCTGGAATAGACAATTGCACTTTAATTTACAATACAATTCTTAATACACTACTTTTTACATTAACAATATTCAAAATGCACATGTGCATCATTATGTATAACCATGATATAACGTGTTTTGGTACAAAAAGTTTGTGATTTTGAATGGAGAAGTAGGCCCATATACATGTTTTTTGTTAGTTTTATCTAGTGGTTGATGGTTTGGTTATAGTTGTCAATTTATGATTTAATATGTTGATTGGATGGTATAAATGGTGTTTACATACATGTAATAAAGTGAAAATATTGGTAATGGTATTGTATTATGGATAGTAGGAAGTAATGGTATTGTATTATGGATGTTAGGAGGTAATGGTAGTGTATTATGGATGGTATGATAGATGAAAGGGAAAGTGTATTCAAAATAGTGTACCAAAACACCTTATTTCATGTTGATACATATAGATGCACATGTGCATTTCTAATATTGTTAATGTTAAAAGTATTGTATTACACATGGTAGTGTAAATGAAAGTGCAATTGTCTAATAGTTGTAATGAATTACGGAATTTGTCAAAGGAATGATAAAAATGCACATGTGCATGTTTTTGTATTATGGATGGAATGATAGATGCAAGAGAAAGTAGTGTACCAACACACCTTATTTCATGTTGATATATATAGATGCACATGTGCATTTCTAATATTGTTAACGTAAAAAGTAGTGTATTACACGTGGTATTGTAAATGAAAGTGAAATTGTCTAATATTGGTAATGAATTACGGATTTTGTCAAAGAAATGACACAAATGCACATGTGCATGGATAACTGTGACTCGATATTTTTTTTTATTGTAAAAGAAATATAGCGATTTTTACAAAAATAAAAATAGTAATTTTTTTTTGTGTTTTTTAGATTTTTTTAGGTATTACTGTTTGTGTTCACACTGGTTATCGCGGTTCTCGCAATAAAGGGTGGTTTCTAACGGATCCTTCTCCTATATATATATAGGGTCAGGATTTAGGAAAAACGGTGAAAATTGTGAGAACGATTTTGGTGTTGACATGTGACATTGATGCTAAATTAAACTAAGGGGTAATATTGTCAAAAAAACTCACTCACATGAACTGGGTGTTCAAATAAAACGCCATAAAAACACACAATTCAGAAAAACGCCATGAAAATACCCAGTTAAAAACGTCATAAAACACTTAGTTCAGAAAAACGCAATGAAAATACCTAGTTAAAACGCCAAAAAAAATATCTAGTTCAAAAAAACACCATGAAAATACTTATTTAAAATGCCAAAAAAATACCTAGTTTAGAAAAACGCCATAAAAACACAGTTCATTGTTTTTTTCGAAAAGTATATCAATAGTATACTCGTTGGAAAGATAAAAAATGCTGAGTTTTACGGTGTAATTTATTTTTCGAAAAATAATCACGTATAAAAAATTTATTGTCGTTTAAATATGATGGGGGAAATGGCATTTGATTAGGATGTGCACCTTAGTTTGTATCTTCCTATTTTACCCATACTTGTAGTTGCAAGGCCCCTATTATTTACAAAAATGTCACCGCATAAATCTCAGCCACAACCACTAAGATCTTGTGGCTGAGAATCGTTCTCACCGTTCTCACACTTTAAGGCGTTTTCTCCTGATCCTGTTCCTATATATATATATATATATATATATATATATAATGTAAGTATCTATAGAAAACCCACTTTTATTTAGAAAACTTGGGAAACTCTAACCTCCCGAATTTTTTTTTTTTTTAATTTACACATGTTATATACATGTTTTTAAGGGTTTTGGGCAAAAAAAAAAAATCAAAAAAGCGCCGAGTATATATTTAAAAAAAAATAAACAAGTTTTGGTGTAACACATGTTACAAATATGTCAGATGAATGTAACATATGTTACACCAAAACTTGTTTATTTTTTTTTTTAAATATCTACTCGGCGCTTTTTTGATTTTTTTTGCCCAAAACCCTTAAAAACATGTATATAACATGTATAAATATTTTCAAAAAAAAAACACATCGGGAGCTTTGAGTTTCCCGGGTTTTCTAAATTAAAGTGGGTTTTCTATACATCCTTTCCCATAATATATATATATATATAGGGTATGGTTATTGTAAAAAAGATTTAAAGTGTGAGAAAGGTGAGAAATATTGTGGAGATGACATGTGTCCTAAATCTAAATTAATTTAAAAGGGTAAACAAGTAATTTTATCATTAATTCGATTAATTAAAAACTTCCCATAACCGCCACCTTAATTATAGGAACTGGATTTTTTTTAAAAGATCTCTATAAACACCATTCAGCAAGTATATAAAACCATTCATCAAGTATATAACACCATTCAGTAAGTATATAACACCATTCATGGACTAAACATCTGATCGAAACATATTTTTTTCTCTAAATAAGTATAGCAATATGGTACTCATATTAAAGATAAAAAACGCTCGTTATTATGGTGTAATTTTTTTTTTAAAAGTTACGTATAAAAAGTTATTAACGTTTAAAAAAAGATTGGGGAAGTTACATGTGCATTAATGTTAGTTTCTTAATTTAAAAATATTAAATTTACCTATATACCCTTAATCTATAAAATTAATATGTTTAATAGTAAACATTATTTACAGTTTTGCCATTATGATCTCAACCATTAGATCAAAAGATCTAATGGTGTAGATTCTTTCGTACCTTTCTCACAAAAAACCCTTTTTTTACAGGAACCTCTACATACATACATATATATATATATATAGGGGATGGATCATGAGAAAACTAGTTTAAATGAGAAAACCAACTAAAAAACCGTAAAAAACATACAATTTTTTTTTACAATTTTTTATATATGAAAAAGAAATTTCAAAAAAAAAAAGAATTGTACTTCACATGTGCACTAATACAGAAAGCCTAAACCACTTAACCCACCCCCACCGACACCCCCCAAAAACCTAAACCCCCCACCCCCACCCCCCAAAAACCTAAATTCATCCTCCCACCAAAAGCCTAAACCCCCCACCCCCCAAAAACCTAAACCCCCTCCCCCCCCCCCCCCCCCCACACCCAAAAACATAATCCTAATCCTAAAAAAAAAACATAACCCTAAAAGATAAACTAAACTCAAAAGCTAATTTTAAGCATGTAATGCATATGTGCAGTACACATATAATCCACATGTACAGTACAAGTTTTTTTTTTTTGAAATTTTTTTATATATAAAAACTAGCGATTTTTTATAAAAAAAAATGTAACAAAAAGTAAATTTGGTATGTTTTTTTAGGTTTTTTTTAGTTCGTTTTCTAGTTTTCTCATTTATATGTAGTTTCTCATGATCCTCTCCCTATATATATATGGTAGGGTTCATGCGAGAACCACCTTTATTGTAATAACCGCGAGAACCAATGTGAATGCAAAAAATACATATAAAATCCAAAAAACACAAATTTTTTTAATAGTTTTCTAAAAAAAATCGCTATATTTCGATGCCAAGAAAAAAACTTTTTTTTTCGAGTAATAGTTATGGATGCACATGTGCATATGTATCATTTGTTGGACAACTTCCGTAATATATTACCAGTAGTAGAAAAATGCACTTTCATTTACATTACCATCCGCAATGCACTACTTTTTACAATATCAATATTAAGAATGCACATGTGCATCATTATGTATAACCATGATATAACGTGTTTTGTACAAAATGTTTGTGATTTTAAATGATGAAGTAGGCCTATATATATGTGTTTTGATTAGTTATATCTAGTGGTTGATGGTTTGATTATATTTGTCACTTTATGATGTAATGTGTTGTTTGGATGGTATAAAGAGTGTTGATGTACATGTAATAACGTGAAATATTGGTAATGGTATTATATTATGGATGGTAGGAGGCAATGGTATTGTATTACGGATGTTAGGAGATAATGGTAGTGTATTATGGATGGTATGATAGATGAAAGAGAAAGTGTATTCAAAGTGGTATACCAAAACACGTTATAACATGTTCATACATATAGATGCACATGTGCATTTCTAGTGATGATAATGTCATAACAAGTTCATACATATAGATGCACATGTGCATTTCTAATATTGTTAATGTAAAAAGTAGTGTATTATGAATGATAGTGTAAATGAAAATGTAATTGTCTGATATTAGTAATGTATTACGGAATATGTCAAAGAAATGATACATATGCACGTGTGCATGGATAATTGTTACTTCAATTTTTTTTTTGACGAAATATAGCTTTTTTTTAATATTTTAAAAAAAATTGAGTGTTTTTTTATTTATTTAGATATATTTGGTTGTGTTCACACTTGGTTCTCGTGGTTCTCTTCTCGCAATAAAGGGTGGTTTCTAACGGATCCTTCTCCTATATATATATAGGGAGAGGATCATGAGAAAACTAAATCTAAATGAGAAAACTAGAAAACTAACTAAAAAAGCCTAAAAAAAGCTAAAAAAACATACAAATTTTTTTTACAATTTTTTATAAAAAAATCGCTAGTTTTTAAGCTTGGAAAAAAAATTTCAAAAAAAAAAAAAAAACTTTGTTGTACTGCACATGTGCAATATATGTGCATTATATGTGTACTACACATGTGCAGTTTATCCGTAATAGTGCACATGTGTAATACAACAAAAAAAAAAAATTGAAAATTTTTTTCCATGCATAAAAAGTAGCGATTTTTTTTATTAAAATTAGAAAAAAAAAATTGTGTGTTTTTTAGGTTTTTTTTAGTTAGTTTTTTTTGTTTTCTCATTTAAACTAGTTTTCTCATGATCCATCCCCTATATATATACATATATATATAGGGTAAGGTTCATTTGAGAACCACCCTTATTGCAATAACCGTGAAAACCAATGTGAACACAAAATAAAATCTAAAAAAAATCAAAAAAACACTCAAAAATTTGTTTTTAATATTTTTTTAAACAAAAATCTCTATATTTAGTTACAAAAAAAAAACTTTTTTTTCGAGTTACAGTTATTCATGCACATGTGCATATGTATCATTACTTCAACAAATTCCGTAATACATTATCAGTAATAGACAATTGCACTTTAATTTACAATATCATCTGTAATACACTGCTTTTTACATTATCAATATTCAAAATGCACATGTGCATCATTAGGTATAACCATGATATAACATGTTTTGGTACAAAAAGTTTGTGATTTTGAATGGACAAGTAGGCGCATATACATGTTTTTTTGGTTAGTTATATCTAGTGGTTGATGGTTTGGCTATAGTTGTTACTTTATGATGTAATATGATGATTGGATGGTATAAATGGTGTTGATATACATGTAATAAAGTCAAAATATTGGTAATGGTATTGTATTATGGATGGTAGGAGGTAATGATATTGTATTATGGATGGTAGGAGGTAATGGTAGTGTATTATGGATCGTATGATATATGAAAGGGAAAGAGTATTCAAAGTAATGTACCAAAACACCTTATTTCATGTTGATACGTATAGATGCACATGTGCATTTCTAATATTGGTAATGTAGAAAGTAGTGTATTACATATGGTAGTGTAAATGAAAGTGCAATTGTCTAATATTTGTAATGAGTTACGAAATTTGTCAAAGAAATGATACATATGCACATGTGCATGTTTGTGTATTATGGATGGAATGATAGATGAAAGAGAAAGTGTATTCAAAGTAGTGTACCAAAACACCTTATTTCATGTTGATACATATAGATACACATGTGCATTTCTAATATTGTTAACGTAAAAAGTAGTGTATTACACGTGGTAGTGTAAATAAAAGTGCAATTGACTAATATTTGTAATGAATTACGGAATTTGACAAAGAAATGATACATATGAACATTTGCGTGGATAACTGTTACTCGAATTTTTTTTTATTTTTTTATTTTTTTATTTTTTTATTAATAAAATATAGCGATTTTTCCAAAACAAAATAGTAAAAAAAAAATTGGGTGTTTTTTAGATTTTTTTAGGAATTACTGTTTGTGTTCACACTGGTTCTCGCGATTCTCGCAATAAAGGGTGGTTCCTAACGGATTCTTTTCCTATATATATATACTGAAAGTGTAAAATACAATATTCCTTAACGAACAATACGTACGATATTGTGAAATTGCATGTTATAAAAAAACATGTTGGAAATCGCATGTTGGTTTTTTTTATGAAATCGCATGTTGGTTTTTTTTTTGTAGCAATTTCGCATATTGGTAAATACGATGAAATCGCATGTTGGTATATAAAGCAATTTCGCATGGTGGTTTTTCAGCACAAATCACATGTTCAAAAGTGAATTCGCACCAGATCGGACGGCTGAGATGATCGCGTACATATTGTACGATAAGAGGCATTGTACGTTAACCTAACCCTATATATATATATATATATATATATATATATAGAAACGGGTTCAGGAGAGAACGGTGAAAAGTGTGAGAACGGTGAGAACGGATCCTGGCCCAACACGTGGCAGGGGGCCCTAATTGTTATGCGGGGGTACGATTTCCCTTTTATACGTTCACTCCTTATTCGCGTTATAAATCTCTTTCAAATTAAAACTCCAAAGATTTATTGTTAGCTCTTACCTCCTTTGCAAGATTTCTCCGATCTATGGCGTTTAACGTGGATTCTGTTCGACAAAGTAAAATTCGTTGGTGTTTTCTATTTTTCGGTCCATCAAATCATCCAACAGATATGGCGTTTTGTTCTTTTATCATTGTTCTATGGCGTTTTTTTGTATTATTATTTTTATAATGTGTTGTATGATTTTCCATAGCGTTATTCAATTATGCAATTTAATCGCCTTTTAATTGATATTTAATCTATTATTCATAACTGCAATTGGAGTTTTCGATATTAATTTTAACTAGGTTTTTTTTCGTGTCGCCGCGTTGCGGCTACTTAAATTACTTAAATTGAATTATTGCAAACAATAAGGGGATTCAACCCGAACATTGTAGCTGAGGAGATCAGATGTATCGACGGAACCTGCCATGCCGGTGTGTGGCTTGGTGCTACGACACATTATAAGAAAAAGCTTCTGTAGATGGATATAAAGATTCTACAAATTGCTTTAATTTTGATACCTTGGACAAAACAATTAGCAATCCAACAACATACAACATATAAATCCTAATGAAAACCACTGCCTTTAGAATCAAATAAATTTCACCCGCCGCGATGCGACGAGGATCCATTCATGTGCATCATAGTTAATAAAACCCAAGTGTTGGCCCATACATGAAGGATGTACAAACGAAGCTATACAAGATGCATTCGCCATAATATTGAAATAAACACCTAACTGGTTTGACCGTAAAAGTCAACATTTGTCTACAAGATGGGAGCTCTACTTTCCTAAAATCCGGCCCAACTCACCACCCTTGCGTAGCCTGAAAAATGTAAAAAGTTAAGTTCTTGACACTTGAATCAAGCTATGATGTCAAAAGCACAAAAAGCGCACGCCTAGGCCGATGCGCCTCGCCTGCGCCTTGCGTCTTTGACAACATAGGAATCAAGTACTGAAAAAAAAAAGCCAAATCTATTATTCTACATACTCCATAATTATGTACACGTAGGAGCTAGCTTCATAGGCATTATGAAACCAAACCACATTTTCATGTCCGTTTATAGATTACAATATCTTTGCTTCTCTTTTAACATCTTCCACAACAGTCGGTTGAGTCATTTGTTGAAAACATCTAAAAAAGTAACTTAAGATCATTAAGCTCATACATGCCAATAAAAGATCAGTTGAAATACTATATCAAAAAATATGAGGATCTTGTGCAGGTTGCAGTCATGACTATTGTGATATGTTTGTAGTTTTTGGTTAAAAAGTCAATATTAAACCTATATATTAAAGAGATATGATTCAAGCAACTGGTCAACTTTTGCATCTTGCAACTTGTGAATTCTTAAAGTAAAAATCTCTAATTTGTATCAACAATTAAACTTTGGGCCATTTGTGGTACATACACACATACAACTGAACCTACCTAGTTAACTACCGTATGCCATAGTTGGTTGTGGCTGCAACTGTGGGGTCCACTGCTGCTGATACAGTTGTAAAATTGACCTCTTACTAATATATAAAAAAACCCCTTTATTTTCTAGTATCTATCAGAATTAATCAGCTAGTAAGTAACTGGATAATAGATCAGCATGCCCAGTATAAGCTAAGGAAGTATGGTTATTCGGGCATTTTGTTAACCATTTACTACAACCTAGTTAATGAGATTCCACACACAAATTTTGTAACACAATGCATAAAGTTCACCCATATTACTGTATGCATTAGGTAACTATTACTAAGAGCCTCACTTGAACATTTTGCAAAAAACTTCTAAATATAATTCTTATAAACAATAAAATTACCTCTGTTTCATAGCCAATTGCTGCTAAAGCTGCTGCAACACACCTATGGATTTTGCGGAACATAACATTATGTAAAACCTTGGTCGAATCACATATGGAAAATAGGATTACAGACCATGACAACCAAAACACACCTATGGACATTCTAAACACCACGACCGAGACTCCTAAAAAGTTACTCGTCATACCTGTGAAGAATAATACGGTGAGGTTTGTCCAATTGAAGTCTTAAAAGATATCAAAAGCTCTCTGCAAAAGCAAGTTGGATGGAAAAAAAAATTAATCCCATGGACGTCAAAACAAATACTCTTAATGAAAAAACAAAATGTATTGGCAAGAAACATCAAAAGTGATGCTTTTGCTCCGAGTTCTCTATACAATATTCATTAAATTTCTGTATGTGTGTACACTTTGGCAATGTCGTCCCTACCAGAACGGATTGCTCCCCCCCTCTTCGCTCTTTTTGCCAGCCTTCTTCAGTGTGCCCATATCGACGACGACGTCATCTATAGATGCCCAAGCACAAACGGATGCTTTTACAAGATATTACTTCAAATTGTTCTAAAAAGTCTGATTATGTTAGCTAGAAAACTAAGAGTGCGTAGGTCAGATTTATTTATTATATATTCACTAATTCAATAACAAAACTTCTCTAGATGCTTTTGTATTAACTAATATGAAATGGAAAACTCCACGAAAAAAAAAACATTTTCTTTAATGTTACTTCTATTAACTATTGATTTCCTTATCATCCCCACATTCTTACCAGCCAAAATGCCAAAACAACATCACTCTTTAAATCTCAAGTGGTTCAAGAATGGTTAAACCAAGGCCCAGTTGTACCATTTGCATTTCCATTGCCATGAACCCCTATAGGATGTCCTACTGACATTGGAGTTGGTGCACCTACGTATAAGCTGTGACCGTGAGAGCGGCCAGATGGACTGGACCCCTTGCATTGTGACAGACCACGAACTTGTATAAGCCCTTCTACATGAATGTGGGTGATTGTCTCGAGCTCCGTAATTGATAGAGCCTCGAGCCCCGCACCGTATAAAGCCATGTGTCTATCCATTTCTTCTTCAAGTGATCCTTCCATCCTACGGATGTATTGCTGCAAATGTAAAGCTGGCAGTTGAGCATACTTCTTGTTTCACTCACTTTCAATACTAAGCAAACATAAAATAGATGTAGCAATGGCCGCTCGTATACCTGTAAACGGGTCAATTTACCTCAAAAAGGGATAAAAGTTAGCTGTTACAGGAATGAGTAAAAACAATATAATCTGAATCTCTCTCCAAAATTCCAATAATCAATTTCAAAACACATGCCCAAACACCACTCAAATAAGCCAGTGAAAAAGAAAACCAAACAAAGATCAAAATAAAAGAACTCAAGTAAAACTCAATAACTCATAATAATTAACTTCTGCAACTTCAATTTTAAATATAATTTCAGTAAATTACCTCAATCCACATAGGTTGTTGTGAAATCTGGAACGGTAAAGCAAGAAGTATCAAGGGTCACGGCGGAACCCTAGACTCGTCGGAACTCGCCACTACCACCTCTGATCCCTCGAATCTTCACCGGAAAGCCCTAGAGTCGACGAATTCGGTTATGTTTGTGGGAGGTGAGCACGCGTAGAAGGCCGGTTGTGTGACAACCCGTGATTTACGGCTCTTAATTACGTAATTAACAGACGATTAACGCGACAATAAATAGTGTTTACAGCACGGATTAACTTAATTAGGCCTTTGGAGCGCCTGGGAACGTCTATCCGTCTTTACAGCGCGCGAATGATGGTTTACAGAGAAACCGGTCGAACGTTAAACGGCAACGGATCGAAACCAAACAGAATACTAACAAACGCCGACAAATATTAAATTTTTACGATATATATTAGCTTCGTAATAAAATTTTTGTGACTACAATCGGAACCGGATCGAAAAACGGATTAAAGACGGCAACGATACCATTTTTCGCGATTATTACCGTAATCGACGAACGGGCGTGCAAACGTCTACCGACCGTACTTGTGTGCGTTTTAATCTATGACGTTAAACAGAGTTCAGGACTTGACAACGGGTCTCGTGGGAATTACGGGCCACTTACACACGAGACGGGCTTGTGGGCCCTGGGCCCAAGCCCAAAACCCACAAGCCTGAACCCGCAAATAATAATCTTGTCAAAATCTTGCAAGATTTGCAAAATCTTACAAATTTCTATGGAATCTCTACAAATCTCTGAAAATATTCAAGATCCACATAAAAGATCTTAACCCTAAGGATGAAACCTATGCCCTGAATGTAAAATAAATACACAATAGAAAATAAAAACTCTCCCCTCTATTTATACGTAGAGCCTGATCCTTCCTCCTCATCCCCAATTAAACCCACAGTACACACACAATTGAAGCTCAGAGAAGTCATCTTCTCTATGAAGGAACCCTACTCTCCTCCTCTGCATATGCAGACTCATCACAAATACACAAGAAGGTTTCACCTTCTCTTCAAACAAAGCTCAGAGCCAAACACCCCCTTCGATCTCCCACCCCCTCTTCCATCGACTTCATGACCGGCGACCGGAGAACAGAACTCCGGCGCCTCTTGTCTTCTCTGGTGGGTACACATCACGGCCCCCCTTTGATTATTAGAACAGATCACCACCACCACCACCACCGTGAGGTGGTGGTGCGGCGGCGACAGAACAGAGAGGCGGAGAGAGAGCCGGGACGAGGAGAGAGAGAGACCGGAAGAGATGAAGAACCGGCGGTCAAAAGCTCGGACCGCCGGTCGGTTAGTTTATACGGTGGTCAACAGGGTTTTCCGTCGGGTTTCACGGTCAGATTTAGAGGTGGTTCACGACTCGGGTTCACGGTAACACCCCCACCCCCCTGCTTATTTCTTCTACATTTCTTTGAAGATTTGATGTCAAAGATGTTCGTTTTGTTCATGATGAAGATCAGGTCAGGTCATAATGGTTTCTGATTCGGGTGTTATTCCCGGGTTTGGTCCAACAGGTTCGGTTCAGTCAACGGGTCAGTTTTGTATACGATTCAGTCAACTCAGCGAGTCAACTCAGTTGACTCGGTTAACTCAGCAAGTTGACTCGGTCAACTCAACCGAGTCAACTCGGTCAACAGCAGCGAGTCAGCTCAAATGGTTCGGTTCGGGTCAAGCGGTTCGTTCAGACGGCTCAGTTTCGGTTTCAGTTGACTCGGTCAAACCGAGTCAACTCAGTCAAACTCAGTCAACTCAGCGAGTTGACTCGGTCAGCTCGACTTTCGACTCGAAGAAGTGGTAAAGATTTTAACGGCGTTACTATTTCGTGTTTTACACTTTTAACGTATCACGTGATAACGAGCTCTCGAAACCGACTAATTATAAATTACATTCGTTATATATTAGACAAGTTTGCACATAGTTGAATCTTGATTAAATTGTGTTGAATTTTTGAGAATAAAAGCGACAACTTATGTTGTCGGGTCGTCCAAAAATAGAGGAAACTCTGCCCGTTTTTCGAGAAAATCCGTAAAATAATTACGTTTTATGATAAAACGAAGCATAACCGATCGACTGCAAATGATTTTTATAAAGTAAAATACAAGTGTGTAACATTTCGGATAACACTTTACAACATCACGACAACGACGATTTGGATGTCATTTTCGACGATTCTTTTACTAAAATAAATATAATTTATATATTTATTTCACATGTCGAACAAAACGAAATCATTTCATAAAAATAAATATAGATTATATTTATTTTTCAAACGACAAACAAGACGACTTCTCTATATGAAAATAAATATAGATCGTGTTTACTTTCAAAAGCAACTCGACGATTCTTTTATAAAATAAATACAACTTTTCATATTTATTTTATACGCCTAAAAGGCACATACGTATATTTTAACAAAGATCATACGAAACACGATATATAATACGAGTTGGTTATATGATATTTTCATACAAATAATCTTTTTGTACACGTACGACTACTCGAGACGGCTAACACACTTACGACGATATATTTATATTTTTATATAAATATTTATTCATTTTAAGTCTCTCGGAAACTAAGTCTCTTTTTCAAGACTTATTAAATTGCTAATGACACTAAACGAGACTTAACTCGTATAACTTAATCGTTTCTATTAAGTTAACAACTTATCGTTGAATCGTCCGATTAACGATTCGGTAGAGCTCGATGACACGTAGTTTAGATACTGCGTTTATTTAGAAACTTATTAGATATTCCGTGTTAGGAATATTGTAGAATGCACGCTAGCAAGTCAACTCTTGGAAACGACATCACGAAGTCGTAAATTAGCTAGCTTTGCACAGGAATATTCAGGTGAGTTCATAACCCCACTTTTTACGGCTTTACATTTTTATAAATGTTTTCGGGGTGGAAAGACATGCACGTTTTGCAAAAGCAAACAAAGTTTGGAACAAATGCAAAACTCGTATTTCTAAATCATATTACGAAGGGATTTCGAGGAACTCAAATGATTTACGAAAGGTTTATACTAAACATACCGGTTTTTACAAAACAAATGAGTATTATCAAAATGTGAATGATTTTCATGACTAAGGACGGATCAATTGGTGATAATATATATAGAATGAGGAGCCAGCCTTTGTGGCTGGGGAGGATCAGCCTTAGTGGCTGGGGAGGATCAGCCTTAGTGGCTGGGGAGGATCAGTCTTAGAGACTGGGGTAAAGTACATGTACAATGATTACAGACATTTTTATACACGGTATGGTTAGCGTAAGGAGGTTTACTACTTAGATCATGTGAATGGGTAGGCAGAACACCGAGGGACTTAAGCGGTAGATCTATCTGGGTGTAGCGAGCCCAACTCTAGGCCCAACAGAATGGACCTCTGTGAGGACCAACAGAACGGACCTTGAGTGACTTGGTTGCCCGACGCAAAAATCGGCTAGGGTTGAGTCTTCCTACTTGCATTTCACACATGCTAATGGCCTTGCAAACCATTGGTGATCTCTTTTCCTTATTTGCTACATACCAGGAACTTTATACTTACGAAACATACTTGTTCATACAAATTAAATACCATGTTTTATACAAAATTTAAGGCATAGGATTATGCGGGTCAAAGTCAGGGTGGGCATTGATGATTATACGAACATTACAAAAACATGGTTTTATGAACATAACGTGTTACAAACACAACGTTTCCATATAACTTTGCAAGAAAATGGTTTTTAAATTCATTTTCTCAATACTACTTCAAAAACCGGTTATTCCAAAGATTTATTTCAAATCTTTCACAACTCAAAGGATTTATTTCAAACCTTTCACAACTCAAAAGATTTATTTCAAATCTTCTACAAACAAACTATGAACTCGCTCAACTTTATGTTGATTTTTCTCGCATGTTCTTTCTCAGGTTGCATTTCTAAGACATGGCACGGTCGGAATAGGAGAACCATGTGGAGTCGAGTACTTAGTGGGCGTTCATTTTCTAAAAGACTTAGCTTATTTGCTTCCGCTGTGCAATGACGATACCAGTCCAGTCATGCCAAGCTCTGATAATTTCGGGGTGTGACAGGTTGCCGGGGACTCGGCGGCTCCCGGGTCGCTGTTTCTCTCTCTTATGCTCGTTGTGTCGTTCTCTTTCTTTATCTCTGCATTTCGCTTTTGAGGAGGGCAAAATAAAGTGGGAAAAAAAGGACAATAAAAAGGCTTGACATGCAAGTTAAGCTAATCTTACCGGAAATATCGCCAACATCCGCGGTCACCGCTCATCGTCTTCCTCGCCTCTACTGTAACCTACACCACCAAAATAAAAAAACCCTAGTCGTCATCTCTGTAATAACCCACCGAACACCAGCGTTTTGGGCACTATGGTGGTCTTTGGTCGACTGGGGTTCGACTTTCTCTTGCCTATCGTTGGTGAGGCCGCTGTGGTTGACCTGAAACCATCAAGAACTCCTCGTCTTGTTCATCTCCATAGCCTCTTTGTGTTTTGGCCACCGTTGAGTGGGGTTCGACTTTCTCTGGCCTATTGTTGGTGAGGTCGCCGTAGCCGACCTGAAACCGTCAACAACTCCTCGTTGTCGCCGTGTTCATCTCCGTGGCGTCTTTGTGTGGAAGCAGGTGAGAAGAAGCCTCTTTGTGTGGCAGTAGCTGAGAAGATGTTGAGAACATAGATAAAAAGATTGTGAAATCTCTAAAATATCCCTGAACTATTCACAAGGTTGTGTTTTTAATATATAGGATAATTGTCGTTTATGTTCTTGTGTATTTCTTATGTTTTTACAATCATTGGCGTTTTTTTGTCTATTTGATTAGTTTAGAATTTTATTTAGCAGTATTTATGAGTATCAGTTATTACTATTTTGTTTATTTGTGTAAACATTAGTTTTGTTAATTTTGGCGTTTTCATTATGATGTTATATTTTGTTAATTATTTATGTTGTTAAGTGTTTTTAATTATTCATCTCATGGTTTTTTTATCATGTCGTTTTTAAATTATGTGTTTATTATGTCTTGTTTATTATTCAATTAATGGCGTTTTAATGTATAATGTTATTACGAGACATCACTCTGTTTTTCTGATTTTTCTGTTCCTCCCTGTGTTTTCTCAGACGAAATCTCTTCCTCGAGTCAAAGGCATTGCCCCAAAATTGGATTACCATTTATCATTCCTGACGTCAGTGAAGAATTAAAGCCCAGAAAGGACATGCTATTCTCAAGCCTTGATGATTGTTATTCAATGTATGTTAAGTATGTCAAGGAGTGTGGGTTTCCAGTCAGCAAAGGGACTACAAAGACAAACTCTAAAGATGTCTTACATATTAAGTATTTCTTGTGTATGAGAGCTGGGGTATATAAGGAAAAGAAGGTTGATACGTTGGACCCCAATCAAAAGGAGCGAGTAGTGCGATCTAAATTTTCAAAGAGGACTGATTGTGGTGCACTGTTATGTGTAGAATTTGAGGATGGATTTTGGAAGGTGTATAAGTTTGTCGAGGAGCACAATCATGAACTTGTTGAACGTCCTGATAAGCATTTTCTTCCAACTGAACGACACCTCACTCAGCTCCAGAAGCATGTTATACACAGCATGTCTAAGCTGAATTTGGGTCCTATCAAGGCGTTTAATGTTATGAAGACTTGTTTTGGCAGTTTTGAAGACGTGGGCGCAAGCAAAGTTGAATTTAAGAACTATAAGAGGCAAATTAACATGTTCATAGGGGAATATGACGCTGATATGGTTGTGAAACATTTGAATGAAAAAAAACATTCCCAGCCTAATTTCTCGTATGATTACATCACAGACGAAGACAATCGTTTGAAGGGTCTTTTTTGGTGTGATGATCAAGCCAAACGTAATTACCACGTGTTTGGTGATGTGATTTCGTTTGACGCCACGTATCGTTCCAACAAATATTTTTTTATAATTCAACTTCTTTGTTTTTAGCGTTTTATTAATTTACATGCATGGCGTTTTTATATTTTACATGCAATGGCGTTTTTTTTAGCTTACATGCAATGGCATTTTACTAGTTTACATTCAATGGCGTTTTATTATTGTTTCATTTCTCATGGCGTTTTCATATGCAGATACTCTATGGTGTTTGTATCGTTCACTGGTATAGACAATCATCACTGCAATGTTACATTTGGTGCAGCGCGTCGGAAACTGTTGATACGTATATTTGGTTGTTAAGAGTTTTTCTTAAACTGTTGGTTCTCAACCAAAAGTTGTTGTCACTGACCGAGATCCAGCGATGAAGAAGGCTATTTCAGCTGTATTTGTTGACACGAGGCATCGGTTATGCATGTGGCATGTGATGCATAAACTTTCTCTGAAGGTTGTTATGCTTTTTTTACCTTTGGAGTTTTAGTATACAATGCGTTTTAAGATACATGGCGTTTTATACCTTGTTACTGTTTTTTTAATTAAGTTTTTTCTTTTGTTTTTTTTATATATATGCATGGCGTTTTCGTGTTATTTATAGGTTGGTGTTAGGCTATGCAATTCCACCAATTTTAAAGAACATATATGTGGTGTTGTGTGGACGGATATTCTCACACCTGAAGAGTTTGAATCAGAATGGGAAACGGTTATTGCAAAATTCAATTTAGAAGATAATGACTGGCTATCTGATATTTTTGCACTTAGGGAATCTTGGATCCCTGCATACTATAGAATGGAGCATATGTCTGGTCTTATGGGAACGACATCTAGGTCGGAGAGTGAGAATCATTTTTTTGGTCAAGTGTGCAATTCAAAAGCTACTCTTGTTGAGTTCATGACGCATTATGAGATTGCAATAAAAGCACAGTGTCACACACATCGTAAATATGATCATGAATCTCGATACAAAAGACCCCAGTTGAAGAGTAGTTATAAAGTGTTGGAAGGGCAAGATGTTGATATATACACAAAAAGTATTTTTTGTGACTTATTGGAGTTGCGGATTGCATAAATCAACATTACGAAGATCAGCCTGATGGGTTTGTTAAGTTTTATGTAAATGACTTCCAACAGCTTTGTACATCCTTATTTGAGGTAAATAATGGCATTTTGGTTTTTATGGCGTTTTCTGTTAATGGCGTTTTATCATATGCAATGTGTTCTTTTCTTTTTTAGACAAACATTCTATGCATGGCGTTATAGAGATATTGTTTTTGGCGTTTTTCATGTATTGTTCCGTAAGTCTGATTGCACATGCAGTTGCTCATGCACACGTTTTGAACAGTTTGGTTTGCTATGTAGACATATATTCTATGTTTTGAGACTTATGGACATTAGGAAATTTCCAAAACAATACATTCTGAATAGATGGCGCAAAGAGACCTCCCCAAACTGCTCTCCTGAATTCTCAATTAGTCGTGAATATTTGACTGAGCTTGATCCTGATGTGCAAAGTATGATGTGAGATATTATTTATTCAACCGAATATACTTTGAACCGTTTATCTGGTAATAAAGAGGAGCTATCCTTATACAAGGATCATGTTCAATCTTATATGAAGAAGGTTCAAGATATGAAGATTGTTGCTCCTCCCGCTAGTTCTAAGGATAGATTTGCTGAGATAACTGGTCAATATAAAAATGACAAGAATCCGATAAGAGTCCCCGTAGGTTATAAATCCAAAGGTTCTGGTTCTCGGAAGCGCCTGAAATCTAAACAGGAGATAGCAATTGACAAAAAGAAATCAAATTCGAAACCCGGGGCCAAAGAAAGACAGTTGTTACACCCCGATATTTCCACGTAGTACCGGTGGGCCCGGTGGGGAGTATCGTGACGTAGTTGATATCGTCAAAGTCAAACAACACAATTTTAAATGCACAGCGAAAGCAAAAGATGAATCACATTACAAACCGAATATAAAGTAATATCAAAGTATCAGTTATATTGCAATACCAAACACTTTTTGATGCAAGGTTTTCACATATCGACTCTAGTAGTCGTACGGGGTATTGCAATATGTATACAAGCCATGAATTTGACACACTCACAAAACCTATGTACTCGCTAGCTTTTTATGTTGACTCTCTTTTCACTTATGTTTCAGGAGCTGTTGTTTGATGTTATGATGCTTCGCGTAGGATTGGACGCGGGCTTTAGTGACTTAAAATCCGAAAAACAATATGTTTAAAATTGTTCCTTTTCCTTCAAGACAATGTTAAACACTTATTAATTCAATGAAACATAACTTCAATTACCATGTGTTGTGAAACAATTTATCCTGGGATGTGACTCCCTGACGTTTCCTCCGCGATTTGTTGTTTTACGCGGTCGGGGTGCTACAATGTATACAGAATCCTTCGTTTTAATATCAACCAAACTTTATAACATTTCGTTTGTCATTCAACGTAAATAGTTATAAAAATAATAACGAAAATTTACGAAGCATATAGCCGCGTACCTTTAAAGCTTTCCCTTTAAGCGGTTATCCATTCCGCCTTGACCGTTCGACGATTCGCCCAATTTGCCTATAGAGTTCAATTGTATATATCACTTAGAACTCAATTTACGATATTTAACACACAATGCATCTAACTAATCAATTAAGTGATTCTTTCGTATTTCTTAATATTTCAAGATCACTTAGACATTTTGTCGAACATCTTATGGGCGAAATCATTATAAAAATATTATCAAGTTCATGATTAACTATTTAACCATGTTTAAACATAAATTTCAAACTCATATGTCTAGTATGCATAACCAACACCTAGACTAGTATCATAACAACCAAGTAACACCAAATCATCACTATAATTCCAAGTGTTCATACTTTTGTTCATAAAACCCATATAGCATATATATAATTAATCATTCAACCATCAGGTTGTGATACAAAATCACTAAATTCTTATCTAGGGTTTGTTCCTAGACTTGTAATCATATCAATTTTACCATATCAAATCATCACCAAATATCAAAATTGAACATACCTTGTGATCTCCTAACTATAGTGATCACAAATTTAGCTTGGAATTGATTCCAAATCTGTTTCCTTTTTTGATTTTGAGAGTATTTGGTGAATTTAGGGTTTTAGAAGAAGAGCTCTATTTTCTCTGGGTTTTGATCAAACAGGAGAACACACATAAGTGTGTGTTTTATGTTTAAAATTTCTATTTATTAAACCTGTTTCAAGTTTGTCCCTTTTTAGTCCCTCTACTTTTAAGATTTATAAAATGGGTTAGAATCCCTTGATTCTTTGTCATTCCATAACATCTAATTAACTAGGTTAAATATTCCTAGTTTTATTTATATATATATATATATATTCACGTATATGTGCATTTAATATTTTTGGGGTGTTACAACAATATTGAAAGTGTAGTATAAAAAACAAACCGTGCTACCCGTAAAAGTGAGGGCTTGGTTTTAGATTTAGGAAAATTGAAGGGGGTGATTATGCACATTAGTTTTAAAACCATGGAAAATCATGGTTCCAAGTCAAATAAAAGGAGTAGATTAAAATCATGGTGCGGCCTTTGTTTGATAAACTTTTCTTAACTATTAAACCGAACTGTGTCCTCCTGACTTTTCTAGTTGCATATACGACGGTATGGCCCATTCAAATTGCATAAATATGTTATGTTTATAAAAACATAACAGTTTAAAAAAAAATTCTAAAACAACCGGTTGATTAAAAACAACGTTACCAAAATTCATAAAATATCACGTCACAATGGTATATTTTGAGATAAACGTCGGACGATATAAACATTTAAAACAATTGGATGATTCTGAAACAATATAGCGAAAATTCACATCGAAACATAGATAAAAATAACCCGTGTGGAGCGTTGATATAAACAAACCAAACCCATAAAAGATCATGTACCAGAAAATTCGGTAAAAACTCTAGATGACAACTTTATTAAAGTTCTGGGGTTGTAGTGTAAATTAGTCAAAGAAAAAGTAAGAAAAAAGGAAAAGTATAATTTTATCAAAATTGAAGGACTGAATGTTGAGCTTATTAAAGATCAGGGGATAATTAAGCAATCATAATTATTATTGTTATATTAATAATAAAATAAGAAGCTACAACCATTCTAGTTATGGATGTGTGGTAGATACTTTTGTCTTTGGGGAGAAAACCAAGGTTCAAATCCTAACACAGTTAGATTATATTTAATTGAGTAAACTGCCATTTTGGTCCCTGTGGTTTGGCCAGTTTTGCCACTTTAGTCCAAATCTCAAACTTATTACATCTGGGTCCCTGTGGTTTGCATTTTGTTGCCATTTTAGTCCAAAACTCAAAATGTCTGAATTTTGACTGATTTACTGACCCTTTTTGTCCTGTTGTGGAGGGGTAGTTTGGGCATTAAATTTTCATTAATGTATTTCAATAATTAAAAAAACCACATAATATTAAAAAACCCCTTAATTCATTAAAAATGCATCTTTTTACAACCAGACACCCTCTGTCTCTCTCTTCTCCCATCAACACTGAATCATCATCATCTGTTTCACCCCTCTGTCTCTCTCTCTTCTCTCTCTCTAACACAAATCAAGTCCAGTTTCATTTTAATTCTAGAAATCCACAAATCAAGTCCAGTTTCATGTAAGCATCGGAATCAGAAACCAGAGAATCATTCAACCCCATTCCACCGGAGAAGTAGAAGTCTATTCCGGCGTCGAGTGGGATGGATCAGTTAACGGAGAAGTCACCATCAATTGAAACCCTTCAACAGAGGGTTTAGTTTCCCCGCCGTCAACAACCAAAAAAACATGTTGCTTAGAGAGAGAGAGAGATCTAACAGAGGGTTGAAGCCGCCGCTTCCACCGTCAACAACCTCTCAAAAAAAAGATCTAACAGAGAGAGAGAGAGAGAGATCTAACCAAAAAATCATTCACCGCCGCTTCCACCGTCAACAACCGTCGGGGATGGTGGTTGTTGGGGTTTCAGTGGGATGGTGGTTGTTGGCGGCAGTGGGATGGTGGTGGTGGGGATGATGCGGTTGTGGGGGTGGTGGTTGTGGTGGTGGTAGTTTAGAGAGAGAGCAGAGTGAGAAAGAACTAGATCTTTAATCTGAATGTGTGTGTATATATATATAATCTGGATCTTTAATTTAGTTTTATAATTAAATTTAGTTTTATAATTAACAAAATATTAAATGAAATGCACTTGGACCAAAATACCCCTGCACAAAAGGTCAAAAGAATCAGCATTCAACAGTCAAAATATGGGTTTTTTGGGTTTTGGACTAAAATGGCAACAAAATGCAAACCATAGGGACCCAGATGTAATAAGTTTGAGATTTGGACTAAAGTGGCAAAACTGGCCAAACCACAGGGACCAAAATGGCAGCTTACTCTATTTAATTTGGTGTAATTTAGGAGTAAAATTATTGTAATATTTCAACAACAACAACAACAATAATTGCAAAAGATGAAAACTCATAACATTGAATCAAACTTACCCATAGAGATTTAACGGTCTGCCAAGACAATATTTCACCTTGAACATCCATGGTACACCAAGGCCGATGGCAAACCATGATACATGACTAAAACTTGGACATTTAAAAAACTGATTAAATAACTAGGGCCAGCACCAGGGGTGGGCTAGCTGCACCCTCGGTCGAGGCCCGTTTTCCCCCGGGGCCCTATATATATGTTTGTTTAGGGGGGGTCCTAAGAGAAACACATGTTAATTCTAATCCCACGTTTTTAAGAGGATTTTTTATACTTGTGTATATTGTTAATTTTTAATTATTCACATATTTAAATTGTCAGTTTTTAAACTATATATACTTGTATATTATGAAACATATATGTATGATACTTATTTTTCAACTTTAGACGTGTATTTTACACATATGTACACTAGAAAAAAAACATGTTCAGAACCATAATATTCCTTTATATATGTATATGTACAATCATTTATACACATTTGTACATAGATGTACATTATCAAACATTGATGTACAATACGTATGTTTCAATTTCAAACACGTATATACATATATGTATAGTTAAAGATTAACAATATACACATGTCTATATATCCAAAAAAGTGCTCACAGAAAAGTTGCGATTTTTTCCAAAAAAAAATAATTGCATTTTTTTCCATTTTAATTAGGAAAAGTGTGTGGTCCAGAATTGTTCACAAAGTTCTTAATTACCCTAGTGATTTCTATAAGTGCGGTAACCTACATGTAACTGTGTGTTAATTGTTATGCGATTTTGGTTTACATAAGTCAAATGAGAGTTTAGCTAAATGAGAGTTTAGAGTTAAAATCTGATTTCTTTCAAAGTTTACAAGTCGACCCTTAACTTTCAAGTTTACTTTAAAGATCTTCTAGCGGCTTTGGCCCACCGCTAGAAGAAAAAATTCTCTAGATGTTTAGACAGGAGATGTTAGGGGTTCAATACAGGAGAGGTTAGGGGTTTAATACCTGAAGAGTGTAACATTTAGACAAAAGAAGTTAAGGCTTCAATACCCGAGGTGTATAACATTTAGCCGCTAAAAATACTTACCTACAAATATTTTTGGGACCTTAATTTCGTTGTGCTAATTTTTAACAATGTTATATTAGTTCTTTAATCTAAATAAATGCATGACCGACCAATGACCATCTACATTTTGACAAGTAGCAATACAAAGAAATTGATAACCAATGATCATGGATTGCTGGTGAAAGACTCTTCGGTGGTTGTGGTAGACTCCACTTTCTAAATTTGCTTACTTTTCTTCAAGTATACAATACATAAAAACTCCACCGGAAACTAATTGAAGCACATATTTACTATATTATTGTACCTTTCGTTTCAAGAGTTCTAATTGTTTATGTATTTATTAATTCGGTATTAAGTTCAAATTAATACATGACTATATATGTAACATTATAATCGTTAAAAATAAAACTCTTCATTAGTCTGTCATTATATATATGTTATATATGTGTGTGTGATATAATACTAAATACTTATAATACTTGAAATTTGGAGGGGTCTCTAATTAATTAATCTCTCTACCAAACTCCAAACACTGAATTCACATATGGACTCCAAAAGGTGATCGAGTTGTCATTAAGGGCAGAATCATGATATCTTCTTTACAAAGCATCCTCAACCATTTACGTCTATAACTAACTCAACTCTATTCTTACAATTGAACCTCAGGAAACAACGACTACCACTACCACCACCATCTTTATTTTCCTGCCACCTGTCGCGATGATGAAAGATCGAATGGAACGTCTTGTAGCTTTTCCCTTTGTTACCGGTTGTGTCTCTGCAGCTAGTGTCGCAGTTTGTGTTCAACATGGTAGAAGACCGAAAGAAGATATTGACTCTTCTCATATGGGTCTCTCTCCACCTCATATTTTTTCTAATAAATTTGAATATTTTTACATAATTATCAACATTCATGTGTTCCTTTCTCAGTTGATTTAAATAGATTATCCTCTTTTATCATACAAGTAAACCAATCATCTTAACTTGTTCTAATAATTTTATGTGATTGTAGTGTGTAGATCATTTGGTATTCCCAAGGATCAAAAAGATGAAGAAGGAGCACCAACTTCAAGTGACAACATGATGAAACACTCATTTAGGTTCACATCACTTTCAAAGCCTAATGTCTCCATTGGCCTTCAAAGGCTCACCAAGAGTATCAAAAATTTGTCTCAATCACTCGGTAGGCTAATATACTCTCCCTCGTTACCATTATATATATATATATATATATATATATAGATATATATATTGTTGACGAGGTTTGATGAATAGTAACTTTATTTGTATAATAATATATAGTTTTTTATTATTTTATTATTTAATATATTAAAATAGTTTATAATTAATTTAATTTTAATAACATATTTTTCTTTTTTTTAAACATATTTTTCCTTTACCTTTTTTTAATAATTGTTTTTTTAACATATATTAATTTATCGATTAATTTTATGCTTCTTTAATAATTTACGTTTATAACTTTTTTTCCAAAATTTAAGTACGAAGTTGTGCTTGATTTCTATTTCTGACATTCCGTTATAAGTTTTGTTAAAAACGAAGTTGTACTCAAAATAAAGTATTTATTTGGTATCATATAACGGTACGATGATAAACTAAATTGTTCTAATGGTTTGACTTTCTAAACTACATGTTTTATTTTCAAATAACGTTTGTTTTACGTTATCATTTGTTCGGTTTCGCCGCAACGCGCGATATAAAAAAAACTATTTCTCTTTACGAAAAATGATATTTAGTTGCACCGTCGGTGGACCTATCCATACAAGTTGGGTATCACCTGCCAGCCATCAAAAAAAATATTTATACATTTATTCAATTCACAAGCAACACCTAAGGATTTTAGATACCGACAACCATGAAAAAAAAAAAAACTTATGACCAATGACACCAAAACAAATTAATTCATTTTTTTTTTTTTTGTATTTTACAAATATAAACCAATTAATTATAAAAAAATAACAAATATAAACCTATTATAGCGCCATTAGTTCATTGGACTTGTATTGTATTTGTTCTTCTAGTGTTCAAGGACGGCGAGATGGATGAAGTGCATATGGAACTGGAAATCGGGCTTCCAACCGATGTAAAGCATGTGGCACATGTTGGATTCGACGGATCTGTAACCTCGGAAGCAAACCGCAATAATGGCGATCTCAATCCCTCGGATTTTCTTGGGTTTTGCCCTATTTCTTTCGCCGAGCTCGAGGAGCGGCTTGCTATGTGTGCGCCACTGGATGCAGCTCACAATGTGGAAAATGTTCGACCTGATGCTATACAAGCTAGTAAGAAAACAGAAGCGAGTATGGCGTGAAAAATTTTGATCATATATATTAAAAGCACCAATTGTCTTTGTTGTATTTGTTTCAATAACCTACATATATTCGTTACTTGGCTGTACTTAAAAAATAGAAGAAATATGGCACTTCTTATAAGTAGCACGAAGGAGTATTTTATAAGTAGGACAAAGGAGTATTTTGGCCCTAAAACACAAACTCTTATCCTTTTGTTTATAGAAAATCTAGTAAAAAATAACATAAAAAATCTAGTATAAAAAAATTTAATCTAAAATTTATACAACAAATCCAACACAAAAAATATAGTACCAAAGTCTAGTGCAAAAAATCCACCACAAAAATGTTATACAACATAAAAACACAAAACAATATCTAAGTTTTTTTTAGTTTTCATAATTTATATTGCGATATGTTACTCAAATTAAAGATAAAAAGATTTCGATTTTATGGTACAATTTAAAAAAAAAATAATATCGTATAAAAAAGTTATGGACATATAAAAAACAGAGAAATATGCATGTTAAGAGAGAAAATCAACAAATAAGTTTTTCCAAGAACGCTCTTAAACTCCTTTTTTTTCCCTACATTTTTATCTTAACCATTAATTTGAAAAATAAAATATTAAGATGTATTCTTACCTACTTACACAAAATTAACTTTTTATTTAATCCTACCGCTATATATATATGTAGGAGAAGGATCCGTAAGAAACCACCCTTTATTGCGAGAACCGCGAGAACCAATGTGAATACAACCAAAAATACCTAAAAATAGGTAAAAAAACAAATAATTTTTTTTTAATATTTTTTATAAAAAAATCGCTGAATTTATTTTAAAAAAAAAATTGGCTACTAAAAGTAGCGATTTTAATGTAAAAAATATTAAAAAAAATTGTGTGTTTTTTTTGAATTTTTTAGATTTTTGTATGTTTTTTTTTTTTTTTTGTTTAGTTTTTAGCATTTTAGCTTGGGTGGGGGAGGGGTTTTTTTTTTTTTTTTTTTTTTTTTTTTTTGGGGGGGGGGGGGGGGGGGGGGGAGGTGTTAGGTTTTATTTAGGTTTTTTTTGGGGTTTAGTTTTTACCATTTGGCTTAGGGGGTGGGCGGTGGGGGTTAGGTTTTTTAGGTATTTTTTGTTGTGTTCACATTGGTTCTCGCGATTCTCGCAATAAAGATGTTCTCGCATGAACCTTACCCTATATATATATATATATAGGGCCAGGATCATTTCAGAACCATAAATATTTACAAAACTTGCAGAACTCCTAATAAACAATCCTTTTATTTATATATTTTATGTTTAGGATAATTTTATCATTTATTATGTGTATTTTTACGATTACATACATGTTAAGAGTAATTTTATCATTTTTGTATGTAATTTTATAATTACACATATGTAAACTAGTTTTTTTACATATATGTAATTAGTTATGACACATATATACAATTTTGGCAATTAAACATATGTAAACTACTTTTAACATGTATATAATTAAAGAAATACATATAATAGATGATAAAAAGATCCTAAATACAAAAACTTATATATAAAATGATTGTTTATTAGGGGTTCTGAAAGTTCTGTAGTTATTTAGAGTTCTGAAATGAATATATATATATATATATATAGAAAAAGTATACCGTACATTACGGCTTAACGTACTTCACGTACGATAACGTGCGTGATTTGTTCTATAACATGTGTGATTAATGTTTTCTATATGCGTGATTATTGTGTTTCAACATGCGTGATTTTGGATTTTTGAGTTATAACGTGCATGATTTTAAAATGAACGTGCGTAATTACCTATCGTACGTGATGTACGTTAAGCCGTAATGTACGTTAACCTTCCTCTATACATATATATATATATATATAGGACAAGGATCCGTTAGGAAGCACCCTTTATTGCAAGAACCAATGTGAACACAACCAAAAATAGCTAAAAAAACACACAAACTTTTTTTTTTATTTTTTTTAATATTTTTTTTATAAAAAAATCGCTACTTTTAGTAGCCAAAAAAATTATTTAAAAAAAAAAAATTTTTGGCTACTAAAAGTAGTAATTTTAACTTAAGAAATATTAAAAAAAATTGTGTGTTTTTTTATTTTTTTTTGTGGTTTAGTTTTTAGCATTTTAGTTTGGGTTGGGGGGTTTAGGTTTCTGGGGGGGGGGGGGGGGGGGGTTAGGTTTTTTGTGGGTTTTAGCATTTAGCTTGGGGAGGGGTTAGGTTTTTTTTTTTTTTGGGGGGGGGGGGGGGTTAGGTTTTTTTAGGCTGTGTTCACATTGGTTCTCGCGGTTTTTGCAATAAAAGTGGTTCTCGCATGAACCTTACCCTATATATAATATTCATCTTCTTTATCATTTTATCATTATGCACATAAGAGAGGAGCCGTATGAGATGAAAATCTCATGTACGGTTCTGTAACGAAGATTCTTTGTTGAATGACGACCGTAACAGATGTCAGCTCAATCCGAAGGAAATTATGCGGAAGCTTTACAGAATTATTATGAAGCTATGCGACTAGAAATTGATCCCTATGACCGAAGTTATATACTCTATAACATAGGACTTATCCAGACAAGTAACGGAGAACACACGAAAGCTTTGGAATATTATTTTCGAGCGCTCGAACGAAACCCATTCTTACCACAAGCTTTTAATAATATGGCCGTGATCTGTCATTACGTGCGACTATTTCCACTATAGAAAGAAAAAAGTAAAGAAAGATCAAATTCGCTAGTAAATACTAGAAAAAGGACTTTCTACATATACATCGTCTTAAACAACGATTTTTATTAGCTGTAGAAAAGAAAGAAACTTCATAGAAGTTGAAATATGAATAAATAGATATGCCTAGCTATTTTAGTCTATGGGTAAAGGATCTAATTGATAGAGTAAGCACCGTAAATATCAATTAGCGAGGTTTTGGCCGATACAATAAGAACTGCTTACTTATGTCATGATGTAAGACAAATGTTAGGAATCTACCTATGTAATAGAGTCGATCCACTAAGGTATTGAGCAGTGGTGTAGGATCAGATCCCAAAGATAGTAAGTCTTTCCTTTCGAAAGTCTTTTTCAAAAAATCTATATAATATCAATTTCTATATGATATGAAACTGAGATAGTTACCTTTCAGAAAATTCTAATGATAGGCGAAATGTCTATGTTTTATTCTTCAAAAGGTGGGAGAAAAGATAAAACTAAAATAAACCGGATTTTAAATCCAAACTTAAGATTTAAGTTTGAAACTCATTTTATTAACTTCTTTTCGTTAACCCGAAAAAATGGGATAGATGTACGAGAAATCTTATTAAGTTAGATATGGTATATTCAAATGGGATACAAAAAGAGTTGACTGGCGAGCCTTATGAGGTAGGAAACTCTCAAGTACGGTTCTAAGGGAAGGAATTAACCCACCTATTCCGACAGGGAGAACAGGCCATTCGCCAGGGGGATTATGAAATTGCGGAGGCTTGGTTCGACCAAGCCGCTGAGTATTGGAAACAGGCTATAGAACTTACTCCTGGTAATTATATTGAAACTCATAATTGGTTGAAGATCACTAGACGTTTCGAATAGAAGATCAGACCTTTTCTTTATTTTAGTTATGATTTAGATTGTTTTAGATATTTTTTGATTTGTTATATATATATATATATATATATATAGGTAAAGTGTAGCGTACAAATCTCCTTATCGTACATTATGTACGCGATACCCACAGCCATACACGTGTCCGGATTCAATTTAATTAAATAAGGGTATATCAGACATTTCATTCGATCATCTTAGGGGAATTCCGGCAATTGGGAAGCAGATATGGATTTCGTTTCGTAACCGTCCAATTAATTATTGTTTGTATCAATTCGATTTTGTAGGGTTTTTGATTTGATTCTTGGTTGAAACTGGATTCGTCATTTAGGATTCGTCAATAGTTTAATTATGTTTGAGTTTTGGGTTTTATTTGATCTGAAGGCTTTTTTTCATTTTATTAGATTGTAACGAGGTTGAAGATAAGTTGTTTATGGTTTTCTTTGTTTGGTTACCATATCGCATGTGTTGTTTGGTTATATCGCATGTATTGTGTTAACATAATACCGGTAGTTAAGAATGGATCTTTTGTATAACTTCGCAAGTTTTAAATTAGACATTTCGCAAACAATGAAATTTAATATTTTGTAATTTCGCATGTTTTAAGTCTGTGATTTCGCAAATCTTAAAGTATTTATCAAATATAGCTTTTAATTTCGCAAGTTTTAAGAATAATTATTTTTATTTTCGCACAGTGTGTTTCATATTTCAGCTCAATAATTGAAATCAAATAATTCAGTTCAATAATTGAGTTCAATAATTCATATCAATAATTTTTATCATATATTTTATATTTTTAACACTCTTTTCAAACATCCTATTAAGAATGGCAGATATACCAACATCATCTTCTTCTGAACCAAGTATCAAGCAGGATTTGAGGAAAAGGATTGAGCAACAAATTCAAGAGGATCGATCATGTCAAGAGATGTTGGAGGCCAACATTTCTCGTGTTACAGAAAACATGAAGAGAAGACAAGAAATTCTGGACTTGCTATCTCAGATGCAAGTGAGTAGTCTTAAAGAAATTGCTGTTATGTTTATGGTGGATTTGGGTGAGAGGGATGAGAAACAGTTGAAAGAGTTGGCTGATGCAATAACTGTCTTAAGATGCTCGATGAAGATGAAAATAGAGTTTCTTTCATCTTTTGAATGAATTTTGTGTTTTTTTTGGTTCATGTTTAAATAAATTCGCATTTTGTGTTGTATAATGGAATTGTATTCGCATTTTAATTGCCACATATTTACTTCAATTTTCAATAATTCATTGTCAAATGCGAAATTAAAATACAACTGCGAAATTAAAAATACTGATATTTGCGAAATTAAAAAACACTAACAAGTTTAAATATTCAACATAAATCCATCACTAAAGAAGTTTACTTTGTTTCCTTCCCAAAATACACACTCATCCTTTCTGGGATTATCTTATCCAAATCTTTCATATATCTTTGTTTGTCTGGCCTTTTATCGAAAGCATATGCCTTTTTAATTATTTTTTGACGGTGGATATTGTGTTCGGATAGAATGATTTTGCTGAGATATCTGTGCCTTAGGAGATGTAGTTGTGCTTGCTGTCTGTTGTTTACTTCATCTTCTTTCACAAATCCGGTCATCCATGGTATTGTGTCTCCTTTGTATGTTTCCATGTGACGCATTGTAAACACTCCACAGTCGACGCCGTTATTCTTTGTCCTCCAATCCATAACTTTTCTTTCGATAACCGAGGTTGCAAGTTCTTCGATAGCCGGTGTTGGTTTTAAAGCCTTTCGTAGGTATAAAACCAATACCCTTCTCTGTAACATAGCAACATTGTGTTAGTAGCTTTTACATAATATATAACATGTATATGTATAAGTTTTTGTATTACCAGTGTGTCTTTTGTACCTTTCCTTAAACTCTTATTCAGCTGCTGAATTGTCAATCAGCTCAATTTTGCCGGTTTTCAAGTGGAAGCACAAGACATAGAAGTGGTCACCTTGAAGTACCGGAATAAACACCAAGTCAACCGAATCAAGTTTTTTAACCTCATATTTTTGTATGATGTCTTCAAAATTTGAGGCAAATATGGTTAGTCGTCGGTTGTCTGTGTATTTCTCCTCGTCGTAAAAGATATCCGGCTGTATGTTATGTAAATAGAATCAATGTTATGCAAACAATGTATTTTAATTTTAACATGCGAATAGTGTATATAACACATGCGAAATTATAACAGTATGAGAATGCAAACAAAGGATTTCTTTTCACATGCGAATAGTACATATAACAAATGCGAAATTAAATCAGTATGAGAAATGTTTCACATGGAAATTTCTTCTATAATACATGCGATTTTAGTTATAATCAGTGTGCAAAATCATTTAATAGGCATTTACTTTTAGAATTTTTCAAATGACAAAATGTATATGAAAATATACCATCATTGTGCTAAACAAGAAGAGTCTGTATGGTGATGATTTCTTATCCCTCTTCTTCTCTTCAAGGTTTAGAATATCTACAAATGCATCTATTCCGTTCGATGCTATGTATTGTTCCCTATAGAAGCTTTCAAATACAGCTTTGAATGTTGCAACTTCAGTTTTTGATCGGTAAAATTCTTCTCTGCCAGTCATAAAATATATAATTAGTTTTTTGTTGTGTGTATATATTTTTAGATGTTTGTTATTTGATATAAGTATTTTACTTACTGTAAGCCTTCAAATGTTGCAAATGTATACCGAATCACACTCAATTCTTGAGTCAATAGTGCTTCGTGCAAGTTTACTACCCTGTTGCAATAAGGGGAACATAATTTTTCTCCAAGCTCTTTACATCTTTTCTCAGCTCGAATTTTGGCTTGTTCTATTGTCTTATAAAGCAGTTCGTTTAACCCTTTTGGTATGGTTTGTTTTGGAACTGGCTTTGGGTTTGTGTTTTTTCTCCCCTTAGTTGTTTTTTTTTTGTTTGTTTTCTTCCATGGTGGGACCCAGGCTCAAAATCAACTCAACTTCATTCAATTCCTCAGCCGTTACCTGAGGGCATTCAACTTCCGGTTCCTTCTCAACGACCGGTTCCTTCTCAACTTCTATTCCCGTATCGGTATGTGGAGGTTCTTTTTGTGTTGTTTCTTTTAAAGAAACTGCTTCCATTTCTGTCACTTTTTCTTGAACTTTTTGTTGAATGTCTTGGGTAGATTCTGAAAGGTTAACTGTTTCTTCGATAACAGTTTCGTTTTCACCAATTTCTGCAGGCCAGAGTAATTTAAGAAATACAATAATTTGTGCTTTTTAATTTTTTTCATAATATAAAGTGTTTTTTTTTACCTTTGGCAGGTTGTTGGTATGTGTATACACCCGGTTCCACAGTTTGAATGTTTGCAAGAAGGGTGTCTGTGACTCCTCCATCATCTGGTTGCAGTACACCTGTAGATACAAATTATTTAATGTTAATACATTATAATCAAAATCGCAGGGTATACATTACATCGCGTGCGAAATCAAATTTGAAGTGTTGTTGACCTAAATCGCATGTGTTTTTATTGGTTTCGCATATGCATAAAAATAGTATTTTTTTTTAAATAATTTCGCATGTGTTAATATTTGAGTTCGCATGTTTTACCTGTTGATGCCATTTCTACCAAAACACTGGATATTACTTTTTGAGCTTCATCATCATTTCTACCTTCTTCGGTTGTAGTAACTTCTTGATGAACTTCTGAAGCTGGATTTTCAGGATCTTGATGAACAGGAGAGGTTGCAGTTTCATGCTCTTGATCCGAAGCAGGCGGCACACAAATGGGATTATTCCGAAGCGTCTCATCCCACTGCTTACAGGCCGCCATAATCTCCGGATCCTAAAAACATTTAGTTCTTGCTTCTGAAACTAAGTTGTTCATCTCGTGAACATCTTGAACCATTTTAATGTACTTTTTGACATTTGCTTTCATTTTCTTTAACAGGTTCTGTAAATATTTTTTTGAGTTAATATACTATTAATTGAAATGTTAAATATGAATGGATTAATTGAAATTAATTTTTTTTTGCGCTTACCTTTTTGTGGGTTCTTGAAGCCTCTCGTTCTTGTTCCTGGGCTGTGTCATAGAATATGGATGGTGAAAGTTGAACAGGAGTGGCGCAATAATCAATCATTTTCTGTGTCTGTGTTCCAACTCCCATCTCAAGGTTCAACTGAGACATTTCATGGATTTCAAAACTGAAATCCATGAAATTATCAATGTTCTCGTTATCTTTTGGCTCTCCCCCGGTTTCTTTGTTTTGTACTCCATGCGCAGTTCTTCTTTTGTAGCTTATTGTGGTGTCAACCGGTGGTCTTAGTGTATAATCTTCCGTTGAAGGACCCTCTTCTTCTTCATTTTCTTCATCATTTTCTTCTTCATTTTCTTCTTCTTCTTCTTCACTCTCACTTGATATCCATTGAGGTTCGTTATCCGAAATATTATCTTCGACTATATCAATCTCCGATGATGTGATATAATGAATAACCGGTATTTCCACAGCTTTCTCAAACAGGTTAAGCCTCTTGTTGTACTCATGCGTGTACAGAAGCTGTATAAATCGCAAGATCATTTAATTATATAACAAAACAAACTAGTATTCTAAATGTGTTATTAAATGTAGTAATGTATACCGTAAGAAAGGCAACAGGTCCCACAAACTGTATATTGTAGTTCTTCCAGCCTGCTCGTGTACGACGCAAGGTGTCGAGTAGAAATGAGCACCAATCTAGATTCTTTATTTCCTCAGCATCTTCTACACCAAGCAAACATCTATCATTTGCAAGTGTTGCCTTTGTAATCTCCGCAAAGAACGTCATCCAGTATACTAGGAAGTTTAATTTAAACAGGCTCCCTCCGTCTCTTTGATTTTCCATTGTATCTGCAATTAAGCCATGGGTAATTCTCCTGTTTTCCTCCCACTGGTGGATGAATGTATCCCTCACAGCATTTCCTGGTTCTTTACTTTTTTCAAGTTTCATTTGCTTTTTAACTTTCCTCTTATCGGCTATTATCTCAACCTTCTTTGGCCCTCTTGGTATTCCAAATACCTCAAAAACCGTGTCCGATGTTATTTTTATTTTGTGTTTTCCCAAGTTTAGCTCATCGGAATTCTCGTCAAAGTTTCTTGCTAGCCAATATGCCAATCGTGTCGAAATATGGTTGATGTTGATATTTAGTATAACACCAAATCCCATATTCCTTACTTCTTCAAGCTGTTTTTCTGAAAATCTACTCACAGTATCCATGTATGAGTTAGGTTGACATCTCAGCAGTATTGCTTCATTGCTGTATTTGAAGAATTCCCTATGTTCTGTTTTAGGTTGTTCCACCTTTTTTGAATGTTTTTTTGTCTGTATCTTTGATTTCTTCTCATCTTTTTTCTTTTTTGGGAGTGGCTTAACAAAGTCATCCTCTTCAGAACTTTCTACAACTATCCTTCTCCTTCTATTCTTGTCAACTTTTATCAGTCTTGATATTGGCCCTTCAAAGTCATCATCAGATTCTATTTCTACAAAATCGCATGCTATAGTCAAGAAACTTTACAAAATCGCATTTATCAGTTAATCATGGACATTAAGTCAATAAGTGATAAAATCGCATGAATTAGTTATCAATTCGCAAATTTTAATAATTCATTGCAAATATTAATAATTCATTGTCAAATTTGCGAAATTAAAAACACAAATGCGAAATTAAAAACACTAATATATTAACAAAAATAGTCAATCTTTATAATTCGCATGCCTTTAATTATCAATTCGCATGTGTTAGTTAAGCATTACCAAAACCTTCAACAAACAGTATTTTATCTTATGAAATCGCATTTGTCATACAAACCCCTCACAAAACCTTATATGATATCGCACATATATCATGTATAATTATGAAAACTGCATAATCATGCCAAACCTAATAAATAAACATACCAGTCATAAACCCTAGCAAAATTGCAGTTGTGACCAATATGTATTTTATAAAACTATATGTTTCAGTTAAAAGATTAATAAACAAACAAAATCGCATTTGACATTAAAGTCCATGTATATTTATACTATAAAATCGCAAATTTCAATCGATACCTGGATTCATCTTCTTCGATTGTGGTCTGTCGTTGTTTGCTTTGCTTCGTTTCTCAAAACTCATGAATCTAACTTGAATCGCAACGGAGAGTAGCAGGGAACTTTTGTTGAAGGAGAATGCAATGTTGATTTTGGGGTTTACGGTATGTTTTGGGGAGTTATTGTGCTGATTGTTAGGGGTTTTGATCTCGCATTTGACGATTTTAACCTTGGCGGTTTCTTTTTATTAATTTTAAATTGATAAAACACGCTGATTAAATGAGATGATCTGACGGAATAGAATGTAGCGTACATAATGTACGATTAGAGTATTTGTATGATAACCGGCCTCTATATATATATATATATATATATATATATATATATATAGGGAGGGGCTCATGCGAGAATTCCATTTATTGCGAGAACCGCGATGTGAACACAACCTAAAATAGCTAAAAAAAACCTAAAAAAACCTAACCCCCACCCCCCCCCCCCGAAAAAAAAAACCTAACCCCCCCCCCCCCCCAATGCGAAATGCTAAAGACTAAAACCCCCAAAAAACCTAAAAAAAAAAACCTAAGCCCCCCCCCCCCCCCAAAAAAAAAAACCTAAACCCCCCTCCCCCCAAACACCTAACCCCCCCCCCCAAGCTAAATTGCTAAAAACTAAACCCCCAAAAAACCTAAAAAAATAAAAAAAAAATCTAAAATTTTTTTTTCATGCTCAAATCGCTACTTTTAGTGGCAAAAGAAAAAAAATTTATTTTTTTTTATTTATTTATTTTTTTGCTTCGAAAAGTAGCGATTTTTATATAAAAATATATTTAAAAAAAATTCTGTGATTTTTAGCTATTTTTAGGAGGTGGTTCTCGCATGATCTTCTCCCTATATATATATATATATATATATATATATATATATATATATATATATATATATATATAGCGTGAGTTTCATTGGGGTACCGGGGAACACTCTTAAAAATTTAACTTAGCATGTTAAAAATTATTATTTTTTAAATCTTTTTCGGCGCTTCTCCTTATATATACTTGTAGAAGCATTTTTAATAAAAAAATCAAAAACTAAAAATATTAACAAAAAATTAAAAAAGGCTAAAAAAACTTTTTTAGAAATTTTTTTTATTCGACTAGTTTCTCCGCCTTTTATAAAGAAAAGCGCTGAAATTTTTTTTTAAAAAAATTGATTTTTAGCATGTTAAGTTAATTCTATAAGATATAACTGTTTTTTAAACATTTTTTTATATTTTTAGATTTTGATTTTTTTATTAAAAATGTTTCTACTTGTATTTATAAGAAAAAGCACAGAAAAAAATTTAGAAAAAAATAATTTTTAATACGTTAAGTATAATTTTTAAGAGTGTTCCCATGTTCCCCACTTTTTTAGGGTTCCCCAATAAACCCTCCCCTATATATATATATATATATATATATATAGGGGGGGGGGGCACTAAAATGAAAATCACCCCAAGTTGCGAGAACCGTGATAACTAGTCTCCACCAATCAGATAATGACAAACCAAAGGGTAATATAGTCATTTAATCAAAGCCATCAAATCATCTTTCTCTGTTTTTAACGTCTTTTTAATTTCTCTCTCTTCACCTTTCTCTCTCTTCGTTTTTTATTTTGTAAAAAAAATTGTAAAAAAGTTTTTTTTTTTTAAAGTTTAAAACTATAATAAAAGGTTTCGTAAAAAATGTAAAAATCTTTAAAAACGTGTGTGTAAAAAAAAGGATTTTGTGTAAAAAAGGTTAAAACCGTAAAAAAGTTTTCGTATAAATTTTTGTCTTTTGTAAAAAAAGTTTTTATAAATTTTGGTAAAAGGTTTTTGTAAAAAAAAAGTTTAAACCGTAAAATAAGTTTTCGAAAAAAAAAATGTAAAAAAGTTTAAAAACCGTGTGTGTAAAAAAAAGGTTAGGACCGTAAAAAAATTTCGTATAAATTTTGGTTCTTTTTTAAAAAGTTTTTGTAAAAAGGTTTTTTTGTAAAAAAAAGGTTTAAAACCGTAAAAAAAGTTTAAAACCGTAAAAAAAGTTTAGAAACATGTGGGCAAAAAAACGGCGCGTAAAAACGATGCGTAAAAAGCGGCTCGTTAAAAAACGGGTGATAAAACTACGCGTAAATACGGGGCTAAAACAGCGCGTAAAAACGGGGCGTAAAAACGGCGCGTAAGAAATGGGGCGTAAAAAACGGCTCGTAAAAAACAGGCTTGTGAAAACGTTTTTTGTAAAAAAATCCTGACGAAAATTGCTTTTTTGTAAAAAAAAATCAGATTTTAAAATGTTTTTAATCAAAAACTCTTATTTTAATAAAAACAATTAATTTAATAAGACAAAGAATGTAATAAAAAACAATACATACAATAAGACAAAACAAGCAAATTTACTAAACTACCCTTTTAACATTAAAATATTAAAGAAATAATAAGACAAAAAATTTAATATTGTTTTCTTAATTTTTAATCTCATCCATCCATCTCCAAAGATCAATGGTTGAAAAGTGGTTCTCGTGATTCTCTTAACTGGGGATGGTTTTTCATTTTAGCGGCCCCTTATATATATAAGGGATGGTTCAAATGAAAACACTTTTAACGCGAAAACTAACTAAAAAAGTCTGAAAAACACACAAATTTTTTTTTCAATTTTTATTAAAAATCGCTAGTTTTTTTATATAAAAAACCTTTTTTCAAAAAAAAAATTTGGTAGTGCACATGTGTAATAATTCACATGTGCACTACAAAAAAAATGAAAAACATTTTTTTATATACCTAAAATAGCGAAAATGTACCGCCCCAAAAAGGGTTAACATGAAAATAAGTTTAAATAATTAAAAGAATTTACTTAGTAAAATGTTACAAAAGCTAGTTAAATGATGGAAAGTGCTTAATTAAAGGAATGTAAACTATATGGGGGTTAAACATAGGCAATGTCAAAATAAGAGTATTAGAAGGTGAAAACCCAAAAAAAACACACACATTTGTGCGTGTCTGGGATCGAACAAGGCTTCCCAAATTCAATCAATTGGATAGGAGTTTAGAAGATAATCTACTGCATGAACTCAAATCTACACTCATCTAAACTCGATTTTTAAGAGGTAAGTCCAATTTCTTGAAATCATGATTTGTAAGAAGTGGGTCATAACCCAATCTTGAGTTTATGCAAATAATTGTCTAAAATGGAGTTATGATTACTCTCTAGAACAGGAATCATGTTTGATTTTAGGTCAATTGAAAGATTTTAGTATAAACCCATTTGATATGAAATTATATGAAAATGGGATGATCAAAATTTGAATTAATCATGTATAGCCTTGAGTTCTTGATGGTTGATCTTGTTTGTGATACATGGACACTAAATGAATTTATGTAGAATAAAAGGATCATATAAACTCGTTTGATTGTTGATGAATTTCTAAAAGAACTAGTTAAAATTGTGTATAGTGTCCTACTAATGTGAAACCCGCCAAGTGTTTGATGAAATGCTTAAGAGAATGTATATATGAAATTCAAAAAATTATGATAATGTTGTTTTATGGTGGAACATGAAAATAATGAAATAGTGTTCGGATGGACTAAATGATAGAATGAATATGTTAATGTAGGCGTGAAGGAAGAATGTTCAAGTGCTAGGAATATGGAAATCGCACAAGATCGAGGTAAGTGTATTTCGAACTTAACCTTGTTTGGTCGTTTAACATTTCTTGCATAAAAGCTTAAGCAATAATTGTTTAGTGTGAATTTGAATTAAGTAGTTTAACCCGTAGTGAACGGGACATTGGTATGATTATATATGAATGGATGAACATTAAAGTTGTCTCGTCATAAACGAGCCGAAGGAATGTTTAGTGATGCAAAAAGGAAAGAGATAAATCAAAAATCCGTATTGAACGGGTGGAATGGGATGTATATAAAGTAATGAAATACACGTATTCGATTCGTTATAAACGAATCGAATGGATGATTATGTAAGTTTACAAATGCCCGTTTAAACGGGTTAATGAATGGCATGAATTGTCTCATATGCGAGACGGTATGTTTCGACCCAATTCATCGGGTGAGAAAATGCATGAATGAAGTGAAGGTTTGAGATGAATTAATTTGATTTATCATATTAGTAGTAATGTATTGACAAATTGAATTTTTTTTTTTTTTTTGATGTAGGTAAATCCTCAACTTAATTGGTTTGGCGACTTGGAACGAGCACACATATGAATCTCGCCTATATGCGCTTCTGCTACTTTTGTACAATGTTTTGGTCAAAAAGGCATTTTTGTTGTAACTAGTTTGTGTAGCATCTAGTCTTTTGAAGTTTGAATTGTTAACTCTTTAAAACCTTTTCTAGATGTTGGTAAATATATGAAAGTAAGGTTTTGGTCTTGTTAAGTCTTTCGAAAGAGTCAATAATGTGCTTGGAATGAAGTTTGTCAAACAGGGATTTGCTTATGTTATGAGCGGGTCATGCCCGAATTTTTTTAAAATAATGGTTTATAATTAACTAAGTCAAAAAGTTAAAGAATGGGGCGTTATAAGTTGGTATCAGAGCCTAGGTTTGAGGGATTCAAGTATCAAGTTCTTGAACCCAAACCGAAAGCTTGTGCAAGTGTGTGTTCGTTTCGAAGCGCAATCAAGTAAGTAAATTGTTACTTTGATTATACCTATAGTTAGTGATAAAAAGGGGAATTTTATATAAATTGCTTATAAACCTAATTTTTTAGGCATATGACGAGGTTAAACAGGTCCGTATTTAAATTACCAACGTGTAGGACAAAGAATTACGTAAAACGGACCTGTAGATTGAAAGTTATGGATGTAGGATCGTTTGTACGACCAAATGAGTCGTTCAGAAGAGTTTTAGCCAATACAAAAGGCGAAAACAGACGTATCGAAGTTATTTCAGCTGAATTACACTTAGAATCACTTTAAACTGTCTCTGTATTGATATCAGATCGTTTTACAATGCTGGAGACACTTCGGCAGAGCTTCGCTACCGGAATCGAAAACGTTACCAATGATTTGAACAAGGCACTATTTATAGACATTGCCATCCTGCACGAAACGGTTCACACGAAATGACTCATGTCATTTCGTACGAAATGGCAACTTCATTTCGTGCGAAATGGTTAATGCCCATTTGGTGCGAAATGGTCCATCACACATATTTCTCGAATTTCGTGCTCTGATCTTTCTAATCTAATACAAGACTCGATACAAGACAAAGTCGACAGACATATACACCAACAGACTCCCCCTTGGATGTTGACGAAGTCTTCAGTGTCGAGTCTTCTATATGTCACATCTTCAGCCTTTATCAATCTTTATGCTCTCTCCAAAATATTCTCCATTGTAAACATCCTCAATCAATCTTTTTCTCTTCTCCAGAATCTCAACCTGTCTCTATCTTCTCTTGATCAGATCTCTTGATTCCTTAAGTTCATCAGCATTAGCAGCTTGCATAGATAGCAGTACCAGAATAAGAAACTAGCTCTTTACATCTTCAGACTCCCTCTGTATGTCTTCAGACTTCCCTTTTCGCTAAGCTGGGATCGCAGTCTGGAATTCTCTCTACATGCTTTGGATCAAACACCTGGCTCTTATAACTCTCACAAGTTCTAAGATCGTAACCTGGCTTTATCCTCATGCTGAAAGTCCACAGGAATCAGAACCTGGCTTTCACATATCTTTCAGAAGTCGAAACTTGGCTGCTTCTACCTGCACAATCTCTACCTCAAAGTAAATTTCACAAATTTAAACATTTAACCAATTAAGAAACCACTTGCAGATATTGTTCAAAATGATTTATCATTTAATTCTCAAATGACCACTTGTAAGAATAACTTTTTCAAACACACTCTCCCAAACCTGTTCATCATGTTCAGCACTTGGAATTTTGAAAATCAGCTCCTCAACATCAGTTGTCGAAAATAAGATGAAATAAAATCTTTTTGAATTTTCAAAATTTTATGCTAAAACATTCCGAAAATATTTTTGGATTTTTGTTTTTAATGAAAAAAAATAAAGAAATATTTGCATACAAAATTTTTGTAAGTTTGTGTAAGAGGATCATATCAGTTTTTGAGACAAAACACAAACACCGTTAAGCTGTAAACATTTTAAGTTCTAAACGATTCACTTAGATTGTCAGTATACTGATCCACTTAAATTTTCACACAAAGTTCAACTGTATCGAGATATGAGATTAATATTTTAATGACTTAAACTTATTCGCATGTCCCACCTCAGAATATACTCCCGTATCCAGACTCCTATATTCAGTCTTACAGGTGAATGTACACTAGTGATATCTGTAAGGGGTTAAATGCGAGACCATGAGAGCTCAGGCTATTGCTTCCGCAAAATCAGAGAGATGATGGTTCGCTTTTCGGTGGGTTCCCTTTAGAGAATCTTTTTTACAACAGCACATGATTAGAATTTTTCAATGTTTCATCATTTTTATGCTGAGGGAGGGCTTTAAGATTAAAGCAATGCAAAGTATTATACGAGGACTAGGCTATTGCTCCCGCAAAAAATCAGAAATCCAGGTATAATACCCCAGATATCACCACGCACAAAGACCTAGTATGTCAGAAATAGAAAGCCATTCAAACAAGATTTCGGGGGTTACCCATATATCCGAGAGATGTTCCCCACGAGATAAGTAAGTTTGATATTTAGGTTTATATCTCGAACACAATTTACTAAGCGTGTAAAAACCTACTGGCATATCATCAGTGAGACCGTTTATCACTTTTGACTTTCCAATTCTTTAGCGTGCTGTGATAGTCCACTGATGTACTATCATTTCCTCTTTTTTTTTCAACAAAACTCATTTTGAATTTTCAAAGTTTTTGGATTTTTGAGATTTTATCATGTTTTTTTATTTTTCAAATTTTTCGAAATTCCTAAAAATTTTTACTCCCCCTAAAATCAAAAATATGTTTCAATTTTTGATTTTCTGGGAAAATTTGAAAACAAACTATACAAACAAACTAACAACTGATTTTCAAGCTTCAATTCGCCATCCACTTGGCATAAACAATCAGAACTCCCCCTGACAACAAACTATTTTCCCATTATGATTTCAAAACACTTAAGTTTGTTTTAATCAAAATGGTTTTTTCAGAAAATAAGTTTTGTTGATTTTCACAAACCACTTGTAGGTTAGGGGTTTAATTCATCACATTGTTTTCTCAACCATTTGTATGAAAGTTAAATTAAGTTCAATTTAATGACCTTGGTTAACCACTTGTAGGTGAAAACCTCTTTTTCAACTACTTGTAAGTTCGCTTACCAACCATACCATTTGCAAATCTAATTATGACAATTTTCAAGAAAAAAAATACCAACTTGTAGATCGAAATATCACACATGTGAATTTCTCAAGAAAGATGCCGATTCCTGCTGCACGATTACCAACTTGGGAACTCCGGCAAGTCCAGGGTTTAATCATGATAGGTACTATCCCAGTTACTAACCTAGGATGACCCATCTTTATCTGGTTTCTTCATTTTCTTTTCATAAAATTCATTTACCCCTTTGACCTTCCCGTCAATCATTTTTCCAAAAATATTTTGAACTGTGGGGTTAAAGGCTTTTGCAACATCAAATTCTTTCTTTTCAGAAAAGAATTGGTTTGAAATTTCAACTTTTCCAATTTTTTATTTTAAATTTTCAGCTCGCAATGGTGGAAAATTTGCATCATCCAATGGCGGTACTGAATTTTCACCTTTTATCTCAACTTGTGGCTCCTCTGACTTTGACGAGTCAGATTCATCGCCAAAAAATAGCTCCTCTAATTTTGACAAATCAGAATCATTGCTTGATCTGTCACTTGATGTCTTAACAACCCACTTGTGGTTGTCAAGATTCACCTTTCTTTTGTAAAAACTTTTTGAACTTTCACCAATCTCAAACTTTGAATTTTTGAAAACGTTAACTTGTTTGGTTGGTAATTCATTCTCAACAACAGTTTCTTTAAGTTTTTCAGAGACTCCCTGTTGTGTATTGATTGCCTTTGAACAGTTTCGGGCAATGTGACCAACAACTTTGCATTTAAAACAGGTTCTTGTCTCTCTCCTCTGTTGAGCAACATTTTTCTTTATTTCCTCTTGCTTCTTTGCAAGGAATTCATTGTTTGTCTGCTTTCTGAACAATTGCTCTTTTTCTTCTTCTGATGATGTTCCTGAAATAAAAACTGTTTTTGGTTTATAAGTTTTCTCATTTTTATGATTTTTCGGTGGAATAAAACCAAGACCTTTCTTTTTGAAATTACCATTATGGTTTGGTTTCTTTTGAAAACCAGAACCAGAACTGTAACCTTTTTTCTTATTTAATTTATATTGAACTCTTGAGGTGTACTTTTTAGGTTTTTCAGAAAGATTTACATCTTTTATTTCAGAAATATTAATTTCTGTTAGTTTGAAAACCTTTTTAATCATTTTAGTTTTAACATTTCTTATTGGAAATTCTTCATCAGAATATAATTTGTCAAAATCATTCAAAGTATATGCCACTTTGAATGTTTCGTCATTCAAATTATTTTGTGACAGAAAATCTTTATTATAAACCCGTTTGTCTTTTTTTACTGATGGACTTGAAGTGTCGGACTCAGACTTTGACTCCTCCGTTTCATCTTTTTCCAACACCTGATCGACCACTTTCTTAATTATCTCTGACTCATGATCAGTGTCGGATGATGTGAAAGTGACATCAATGTTGTCTGGCAAGTTATCTAAAGGCTCAGATTCCCACTGTAAATTGGTTGCCTTTTTTACTCTTTCTGAATTTAGATTTTGTGGAGAATATCCATTTTCAAGCGGGGGTGGACACTTGTTATAGCCAAAACTTTGTTTCTTACCAGAAATCTTCATTTCAGTATCCTCTTTTGTTTCGGAATTCTTCTCTTCAGATTTTTCTTTTTCAAATGCCTTCATACCTTCAACTGTGGGGTAAATCCTGTCAATCACATAAGAAGAACATGAGTAACTTTTTATCAACTTGTTTACTCTTTCAGTTTCTATTCTCTGAGTTTCCAATTTTTGTTCAAGCTCAGCACACATCCCAATGTAATAATTGACCATGTCCTGCTTTATCATGTATGCTCCCTTGAGTGTCTTCATTGCTGTTGCTTGTTCATTACTTGACTCGTTGTATTGATTCATGGCTTTGTTTAAGACATCATACGATTCTTTCAACCTGTTCATGTTGTGAATCAACTCATTGTTTTGCTTTTTCATAGTCTCACAATTTTCGCAATTCTCAGACACCTTTTCTGCAACAACTTCCTTTTTAATCTCGAAGGCTGGAATTTCTTTCTGCTTTATCACTCGAACTTCTTCTTCATCTTTCTTACCTTTCCTTCTTTCTTCGTCTCTCCCAGCTTGAAATTTTAAAAGCTCTTTCATTCTTTCTGCCTCATACGAATAATCATCATCACGATCATCTTGTTTTTCAACCTTCTTCTTTTCCATTCGAGCCCTTTCAGCATCTCTTTCAGCAGCTCTTTCAGCATCTCTTTCGGCTAGATAATTTTAAGTGCTCTTTCATACTATTTGCCCAATAATCAATATCATCATCTTCAACTTTTTGAGCAACAAAAGCTTTATGATCTTCAGTTCTGTTAGGATCATAATCATCCCAACTGAAATCTTTTGGAAGCCTTTCATCATCTTGATCTGTCAAACATGCTTTACTCTCTGCTAAAATATATTTGTCCCAAATAAAACCTTTTGACGATTTTTCATTATCTTGATTAACTAGATATGCTTTCTTTGATTCTTCAATCTCCTTCCTAGCATTAGCAGTTTGTGTTTGTTGTTGATATGGCTGTTGAGCAACTTGATGATAAATTGCTTTCCGATAATAATCATTGTTGTTGAAAGGATTTTGAGCTCCACTTGCTTAGCGATTTGTGCATTCTCTCTTGAAATGCCCTTTCTCCCTGCAACGAAAACAAGTAACTTTAGATTTATCAAATCCTAAAGTAGAAACATTCGCATCACGAAAATCATCCCTTCCAGTTATCTGTTTAAACTTTTCAGCTCTTCTCAACACACTAGCCAAACACCACTTTATATCCATTAACTCCATCTCCTCGGCATCAATCTGATCGTAATCCTCTTTTGTCAACATCGGATTTCTGATCCTTCCTGCAACCAAACTTCCATAAGACTCTAACACAGTCACCAACAAAGACATATGACTTTTTGCTACTTCTTCAGAGTAATTTTGATCATTCTCAAGATTTAGCGCAATGTTTCATTGTAGCACTTTGCCACTCTTGGTTGCTGAAAAATTTGGATCGAATGATGGATATGAGGAGAATCCAGTTTTGCTACTTGATCCCTGAGATGTACTTTCAGAAGAACTTTTTGCATTGAAAGCAGTTTCAATCTTTGGTGCAATGTTGGTCTTAACACTAACACCACCTTTGTAATACAGACCAATATCTTGTTCACCATCATAGTTCTTCATTCTCGCTATATTTCGTTGTTCCATCTCTTGAGCTTCGAGTTGTTCTATAAAATCGCTCAACGTTAGATTATCAAATTCAGGTTTATTTTTCAACATCATAAGATACGTGCCCCAAACATCATGTGGCAACGCATCGGCCAACTTTTCAATCATTTCTTCTTTATCTTTATTTATGTTCAACCTTTGCATATTCTTCAGCAAGTTGCAATATCTTTCTATAATCTGCTTGGTGTTTTCAGTTCTTAATCCACGGAATAAATCAAATTCTTTCTTCAAAAGCGACATTTTGTTCTTGATCATTTCTTTACTTCCAAAAAACTTTGATTTTAATTCTTTCCATATCGAATGAGCACTTCCGTTGTGTTGAAGTAAAATCAAGATTTCTTCCTTAATAGCTTGCTGCAAGAGACTAACCATCAACTTTTCATTTTTGTATTTCTTTTTCTCATCAACATCTAGATCTCTAATATCAACTTTATGTCCGTTGTCCTTAACTGGTCTAATATATCGAAATTCAGTATAATCCCATGCATCTAGGTAATATGCTTGAACCCAATTTTCAAACCGTTCGGCCCATCCACTATACTCCTCAATACTCATCAGCTTAGGCGGTTTTTGTGTGGTCCCTGTTTCATTTTCTAGCATTGTATTCTGAGTTATAGTGATCGGACTAGCAAATGCATTGTAGAACTCGTTCTCCATGTTTCAGTTATCAAAAGTTCACAAACACAAACTTTCAAACGAAATGAACTCTTCAAGCAGAATGGACTTATCAAGCTAAATGAACCTTTCACGCGAAATGAACCTTTCACGCGAAATGGACTTTTCAAACGAAATGGACCTTTACCACGGAATGAACCTTTGGTGTGAAATGAAAGCTTATTTCGTGCAAAATGAAACAAATTCAAATGAAATGGATCACTGATGCGAAATGAAGTACTGTTTCGTGCGAAATGGAGCAATTTCAAACGAAATGATACCAATTCGTACGAAATGATGATGATGTCACCCTTTCGGACAGTTTTTGAACAAATTGATCAAATTTTACTTCGAATTAAAGTCTGATTCTTTCAAGGGTTTGTTAAAACACTGTTACGCACATTATATTTGAAAATCAAGCCATTTTATCCGTGAAAAACCAGTTAATTTTGAAAAGAAGGTGTAGAAAACAGAATTTTCAGTTGAAATGGTAAGAACTCTTCCTCCTGAGCTCTGATACCACTTGTAGGATCGTTTATACGACCAAATGAGTCGTTCAGAAGAGTTTTAGCCAATACGAAAGGCGGAAACAGACGTATCGAAGTTATTTCAGTTGAATTACACTTAGAATCACTTTAAACTGTCTCTGTATTGATATCAGATCGTTTTACAATGCTAAAGACACTTCGGCAGAGCTTCGCTACCGGAATCGAAAACGTTACCAATGATTTGAACAAGGCACTATTTATAGACATTGCCATTCCGCACGAAACGGTTCACACGAAATGACTCATGTCATTTCGTACGAAATGGCAACTTCATTTCGTGCGAAATGGTTAATGCCCATTTCATGCAAAATGGTCCATCACACATATTTCTTGAATTTCGTGCTCTGATCTTTCTAATCTAATACAAGACTCGATACAAGACGAAGTCGACAGACATATACACCAACAATGGAAGTTTTAAGTTGATTTAGAGTAAAAACTAGAGCTGGGAAAAATGCAGGTTTTTATTACAGACCTGCTGGAAAAATGGTTCCCCCGCTCCACGCGACATAAACCATGGCATGTGGCGCTATATGCGACAGCGCTCGGGGCGCGACAGAGTTAGAGTAATCTGTCGCGTGCCGCAAGAGACCCCAAAATGTTCAAAATTTTTTATTTTTGCTGTTTAGATTATAGGACTTGTTCTAACCAGTTTCTAAGACCTCGTAATCCATGTTAAAGTCATTTTTACATTAAGAAAGATGAGGAAACTATATGTTAAAGGAGAAAAGATAAATTGTTAACATCAAAGATTATGATCTAAACGATGCAACATGATCGTCGATGGCAATAATGTATGAAGTATAAGTTGTAAATGGAATGTAGAATGATAATACGAGTTTAAATTTGATGAAGAGGTATGAAAGGAACTCTAACGAATAAGATGAATGTTTTATGTAGATGACGGACACATGGAATATAGATGATGCTGAAGTAGCACGACAAGAAGCATTCGATAATAAGATTATGGAAGTGGCAGAAAAAGTTATACATGCTAACCTACCCCGGTTAGCTCAAGAAGTCGAAAGTCGTGTCTTAAGGATAATTGATACTATGATGACTAGCAAGATTGAGGAGTTAAAGGAGATGATAGAGGGGTCTAAAAGTAAAGGCAAGGAACGAAGATTCATGTATAAGGATTTCATGTCGTGCAACCCTACAACTTATGACGGTAAAATTGATCCGATAGCCTGCCAAAGATGGATCTCAAACATAGAGGCAGTGTTCATACGAAGTCGTTGTGATAAGGAAGACCAGGTGATGTTCGCTACGGGTCAACTCACCTTTCAAGCGAAAGATTGGTGGGACGCGTATAGTAAAGAAATAGGAGAGGACAATCTTCAAGCGATGACTTGGCAGGTGTTAGTGCATTTATGTCTATCGCCTCCGTCATCTCAAGACTGTAGCAGAAATAGATTAAGTTTTGTGCTTATAGTGTTATATTTTAGTAAAAGGCAAGGTGGCATTTGTGTAATTAAGGGGAACTCTCCTTATAAGCCTTGGCCTATAAATAGGGGAGTTAGGGTTAGTGTTAGAGACTTTTGGAGAAACTTTTGGAAGACTTTACACATTTGCACTTTGGAGAGCTCTAGTTCTAGAGAGAGAAACTAGAGAGAGAAAGTGCTGTGTACGTGATTCACGGTTCTTGTACGCTATCAAATCTTCAATCGAATCACAGTTAGAATTACTGTTCGTGTGTTCGGTCACGATCGTTCAAGGATTCCGCACTTCGAACGATCGATTCGCAATCGAAACGGAGACGATTCCGGACCTAACAAGTGGTATCAGAGCGGGTGCTCGGTTGCGAAGATCAAACTCACGATTTCGTTCAAGATTTGATCAGTTTCAGAGCCAAAATTATCCAGATTTGTCAAATTTCTCATATTTTCTTGTTCTTCACGTTTTTATCTGATTTTTGTTGATTTGAACAGGTTTTTACGGTCGAAAATGGCTGAATTTTGGATATGTTGAGCGAATCTACCTGATCTACAAGTATACAAAATTTCAGTTCGAAATTCAAAGCCAGTTAGGAGAAATCGAGAATTTTGTGGTTCGAAAAATGTTAAAAGTTGCTGCTGTTGTTCTTGATGTTCTCCGCGCGGATAGCAATCCGTGCGGATGACCATACGCGTTGACTGATTATTGACCTATCCGTACGCATAAGTTGCACGCACGGATGACATAATACATATTGACTTTGTTGTTGACTCTGTCATACACACGGATAGCCTCATTTCCCATACGCACGGTTGGCAATCCGTGTCACTTGGTCAAAGTCATTTAATCGATTGTCAGTCAACATTATCAGCATTTCATGTGAAACATTAAATTCATTCGGTGTGCATGTGATTGTCTGTTGTCATCAGGTATCACCTTCATTAATAACAACATCACGTGACAGTCTTTATTGCTTTATCATAATAACCGGCCTTCATTAAATGAGTACACGTGATTTGTCAGTCTGCTAGAGTTGTGAATTTGTGCATTCAGTGTCTTCACGTGAACTTGTGCATTCGGTGATTATTACATGTGATTGTTTTAGAATTTTAAAGTCTAGTGCATGTGATATTATTTGTTTGGTCGAATAAGAGTTGTGTCACACGTGCGGTTGGTATTACACACGGATAGCATAAGCCATACGCACGGATTGAGTCATACGTACGTACGAGCCATACGCACGTACGAGCCATACGCGCGGATAGCCATACACGCGGATAGCCCACCCGTACGCATCACCACCCGTGCGGATAACATTATCCGGATCCCCATCCGCACGCACAGCCATCCGTGTTGACTTTTATTTGACCATACGGGCAGATAACTTGTACGCACGGATAACATTTTCAATACGTGTCATTGCACCTCATTCGACCGACCCACATTTTAGTCAACATATTCAGGATTGTTAGTCAACCTTGTCAGCATTACATGTGACTCATTAATGCCTTCGGTGGTGAACATGTGAATTTGTGTGCTTCAATAAAATTACATGTGATAGATAACAGTTTGTCAACACTAAGAGTGTGGCCCAATCACGTTTGTTTGTAAATTGATGTTGTCGGATCCAATTGTTTGAACATTATTTTGTCATCAGATCATTAAATCAAACGACCCAATCAAAGACAACTTAAAATTTGTGAACTACAAAAATTATTGGATTGAACATTTTGAGTCGTTAAACTTGTGGATCAAGATTTAATTGTGTGATTGTTTGTGATTATAAGCCCAAGATTCATAATTGACGGATCAGTTCTCGAACATCATTTCGTGTAGTCCATTCATTTAGTGATTTCATCCAAACAACATTGAATCGTATCCGCAAGTCTTTGACACAAGTCTTAGATTGGTTTCATCAACACACTGTTACATATTCAATCTGTTTTGAATTGATCATTTATTTGTTTGATTGTTCTTAGTTGTTTGAAGATGTCAAGCAGTAAGGTTGATCATGATAGTAACAGTGAAAAAGTCCTCGCTTCTAAAGTTTGTACGTTTACGATCAGTGGGAGTAATTTTATGGAACAGCACTGGTATTTCTGTTATACATGTGATCTGACCGATTCAAAAGGTTGTTGTTCTGTTTGTGCAGATGTCTGTCATCGAGGACATCGTGTTGTCTACTCTCGATCAAGTAGGTTTTTTTGTGACTGTGGAGCAGGGAGTGTACAGGACAGGAGTTGTCAGTGCCTGAAGCCTAGGAAATTCACTAGAGATGATAGGGATCAGATGCCTGAAGCAGATCCTAGTAATGTTGGTGATCATGATGATAAAGTTGCTACTGGTAATCAGTTGGCAGTAAATGATGATCAAGAAGCTAAAAACATGCCAATATTTGATCATGGCGAATCAGATTCTGAGGAGGAGAAGATTTCAAGTCAAACAAAATGTGAAGTTATGATGACTGAAAAACAACAGGTGTTTGAAGAACTAATTACAAAGACAGAAGTTGATGTTGAAAAGATGAATGAAAAATGCTCAAAATGTGATAAACTTGGAGCAGACAATGCCAAATTCTTGAGTGATGCGGAGAATTTGACATTGGAAAACAAAGCTTTGAAAGATGGGAAGAAAGCTGATGATGAACAGATTCTGGAGTTGCGCTTGAACTGCGAAACATTAAAATCTGAAAATGACAAACTCTTGAAGAATGTTGAGAGTTTGTCATTAGAAAACAAAAATTTTAAAAAATTAGAAAATGATTTGAAAAATCAAATAAAAATTTTAGCAAATGAAAAATCATTTTTTGATAAAAATAATTTGGAAAAACAAGAAGCAATAAATTCTCATCTTGAGAATATCATTCGACTTGAAAAAGAAGCCGAATGTAATAGAATTAAAATTGCTGATTTTGAAAACAAATTGAAGAGTTTTGTGACTTCTGCATCATATGTTTGTCCAAAACCGATCAATTCTGTTCCAATAAGTGACAATGTCACAAATTTTGACAAAGTCAAAATTGAAGATTGTGATGACAAAGCTGATGATGAAAAAGAAAAGGAAAAGAAAAGAAAAATATTTTTAGATTTACAAGAAAAATTTAAAAATACTGTTTTGCAATCTACTAAAACAGGTGAATGTTCTAAGCAAAAACCTGTTAAGAAGAGTGTAGAACAGAAACAAAAAGTTAAAAATTCGAAAAATGTTAAAAATGAAAATAAAAGCTCACCAGTTCAGTCATCCAATCATTATAAAAAATCACAAAAATTTGTAAATGAAAACTCACAAAATGTTGGTAATAAGTGGTGCAGGTTTGACCACAGTGCTCAAAAGACAAATCCAGCATTGAAGAGGAGAAATGATTATTACCAAGCCAAACAATGTTATGATTTGAAGGTTTGGACTGACGGAAGTGGATGGTATGATAACAGAGTGTGCTATTCCTGTGGTGAGAGAGGACACATTGCTGTTAACTGCCAGAATCGGTATCTTGAGACAAGAAGATGCTTTGAATGCAATATCAAAGGTCACATTGCCAGGGATTGCCCAAGGAGATCGATGGGAAGATCGAGGGTTGAATCTCAAAGAACGGTAAAGAAACCAGTCACTGTCAAGCCCAAAGAACAGAAAGTGGAAGATAAGAAAGTAAAGCTTTCACAGGGGCAGAGAGACAGACTGAGGAAGAAGAGGAAGAAGGCGAGAGAGTATTTGGAGAAGATTTTGTCTTCAGGTTCACCGGTTGGTTCGAATAAGAGTTCTGATGAATCGATTCACTCGACGGCAAAGTCAAGCAAATCGAATTCTTCAGATACAAATCTGAGGACAGAAAAGAAGAAAAAGAAGAAAGTTATTGGCGATGAATCTGGCTCATCCAAGTCAGACAAGCCAAGTTCGGGCAATGAATCTGATTCCACAAAATCAGATGAGCCACAAGTTGAGGTAAAAAAGGAAGAGACAGTTCCTTTAATGAATGAAGAGAATTTTCCACCATTACAAGCCGCAAACCTAAAATCAAAAGGTGTTGATGCTGGAAAAATGTTTAATAGCAATGTTAAACATATTTTTAGCAAGATGGCTGATGGAAAGGTAAAAGGGGCAAAAGAATTTTATGAAGAAAAGAGAAATGTTCAAAACACACCTAAGGCTGGTCAGGCTTGGGTGTCAAAATCTGTTGGTTGAATTCCTGACTTGCCAGAGCTTCCAGGTTGGTAAGTGTGAAGCAGGTATCGGCATCATTCTTGAGAAATTCACAGGATGGTAACTGTGATATTTCGTCTTACAAGTGGTTAATCAAGGACATTAAGTTGTACTTGATTTTCTACAAGTGATTGTGATGTTTGACCTAATAATGTTAAATTTTTCAAAATGGTTAAAAGAGAACAAGGTTATGTGATGACCCCGAACCTATAAGTGATGGGTAAACAAACTAATTTTTCCGGAAAAACCATTCTGATTAAAACAAACTTAAGTGTTTTGAAATCATTATGGGAAAATAGTTTGTTGTAAGGGGGTGTGTTGATTGAATACGCCGAAACCCTCACGGCTGAACAAACATGATTACTTTCACAAGATTGAAAAACGGTTTTCAAACTGTCGAAAATCAATGAGTTGTAAATCATGGGGGTAATTAGTACTATACGTTATATTTTTCTGCAAATCAGAGCATTTTAAGCAGAAAATGGATGGCGAGACAAAGCTATCAGTGTTGGTTGTCAAAATTTTCTTTATATGATTTTGCATTTTAGGGGGAGTAATGTTGTTAGAAAATCCAAAAACATTTGAAAATTTGAAAATGACAAAAACATGATAAAATTCAAAAATTTGAGTTTTGCGTAAAGAGAGGAAATGATAGTACATCAGTAGACAGTTACAGTACGCTAAAGAATTGGAAAGTTTAAATGTGTTAAACGATCTCACTGTGGATGTGCCGATAGGTTTTCGCACACTTAGTAAACTTTTTCGGGATATAAACCTAAATTCAAACTTGCTTATTTCGTGGGGAACACTACTTGGATATATAGGTAACCCCTGAAATCTCGTTTGAAAGGTCCCTCTTTCTGAGATACTAGGTCTTTATGCTTAGTGATATCTGGGGTATTATCCCGGGACTTCTGATTTTGCGGAAGCAATGGCCTAGTCCCCGGAGAATACTTTCCGCATTGCTTGAAATATAGCACAACCCTCAGCTAAAAAATGATGAAACATTGAAAAATGCTATTCATGGCTGTTGTAACAAAAGATCCTCTAAAGGGGACACACCAAAAGTCGAGCCGTCATCTCTCTGCTGAACGGAAGTTCTGACCTGAGCTCTCACGGTTTCGTACTATAATTTATTCCCCTTACAGATATCATCTAGGTATACTCACCTGTAAGACTGAATATTGGGATCTGGATACGGGAGTATATTCAAGAGGTGGGACACATGAATAGGTTTAAGTTCTTAAAACACCTAATTCGTATCCTGAATCAGTTGAACTTTGTGTGAAAATTTAAGTGGACAAGTATATCGACAATCTAAGTGAATTGTTTAATTCTTAATGTGTAACTAAGCTCAACGGTACTTGTGACTTGTCAAAAACTGATATGATCCTCTAACGCAAACTCAAACAAAAATATTGTCTGTAAATATGTTTGTAAATATTTCTTTACTGCTTTATATTTTCAGAAAATTCAAAAAGATTTTTGATTCTGCTTTATTTTCGACAACCGATGTTTGGGAAGCTGAGTTTCAAAATCTGAGTATGCTGATTGTGTTTCTGAAAATAAAACAAGTTCATTAATTTGAAACTTGAAAATTTTAAAATCAAAAATCAAAAACAGTTTGTGATATCTCCAAGGTCATTAGTTTGGACTTGGATGATTAACTGTGAGGGAGTTGGATGCTTATATTGTTAAAATCTGTAAAAGAGCTAGTTTCCGATCCGGTTCGTTGAAACTGCCAAACCTTTAAAGATTGTTGATAGGGGGAGAGTATCAAGCAATCCTGGATATATTTCATATTATTATATCTTAGTCCCAGGATCTTGATTTAGAAAGTTTGATAGAGCCAGGTTACGATACCTGGACAACGTAAAACGTTTGTTCTTATAAATGTATGAGTGTTGCAGATTCCAGACTACGATCCCGACAGCTGAGTCTAAGGGGGAGTCTGAAGACGAGCTCAACGCAAGGGGAAGCGTGCATAGGCGCCAGGATATTTTTCCCAGAAGAGCTTGTAACCGAAAAGCCAGGTGTCGATCCCAAAAGCACGGAAGCTTGACGAAAGGGGGAGCCTGAAGAGTCTACCAAAAGGAAGGAGCTGGAGCTGAAGACAGATCCACGGGGATTCTGTTCGAGCTAAAGAGAGAGAAAGAAAAGAAGCTACGAGTTTGAATGTTTGAGATTGACTGCGGCAATATCCAAGGGGGAGTCTGTTAGTGCATTTATGTCTATCGCCTCCGTCATCTCAAGACTGTAGCAGAAATAGATTAAGTTTTGTGCTTATAGTGTTATATTTTAGTAAAAGGCAAGGTGGCATTTGTGTAATTAAGGGGAACTCTCCTTATAAGCCTTGGCCTATAAATAGGGGAGTTAGGGTTAGTGTTAGAGACTTTTGGAGAAACTTTTGGAAGACTTTACACATTTGCACTTTGGAGAGCTCTAGTTCTAGAGAGAGAAACTAGAGAGAGAAAGTGCTGTGTACGTGATTCACGGTTCTTGTACGCTATCAAATCTTCAATCGAATCACAGTTAGAATTACTGTTCGTGTGTTCGGTCACGATCGTTCAAGGATTCCGCACTTCGAACGATCGATTCGCAATCGAAACGGAGACGATTCCGGACCTAACAGCAGGAATTTAAGGAGCCTTTTCTAAGATATCATTGTCCTCAGTCAGCCATTGATAAGATACAGGAAGATTTCTTACGCCTCCAACAGAAAAATGAGACGATTAACGAGATAACAAATACCTTCTTGGATAAGATGAAGTTCTGTGGAGATTTTGTGAAGACGGAAAGAATGAAAATCTATCGCTATCATGGTATCTTAAAAGCGGAATATAGGGAGTCTATCACTCCCTCAAAGTGTGAAACCCTCGACGAACTTATCAATTTGGCTTGGGATAGAGAACTTGAGCTTAAAAGACAGGAAGAATGTGGTGAAAAGAGATCGACAGAAAAGGGGACAAATGCAAGTCCGTCTAAAAAGGCGAAGTTCCAAGATCATGGAAGAAAGGATAAGTCGAAAGGTGGTATTACTCCTTGTAAGACCTGCAGGAAACTTCATACCGGGGAATGCCTTCTAGGCAAGAAGGGATGCTATAAATGTGGTGATGAAGGACATCCGTACTACAAATTCCCTAACAACCCAAAGACTTGTTACAACTGTTTTCAGAAAGGGCATGTTAAAGCGGAGTGTCCTAAACTACAACAGGGAGTGAAGAAGGAAGGGAAGAAGGAGGAGAGCTCCAAAGCGAAAGGGGGGATATTCCAAATAACATCCGAACAAGCCAAGGCTCACCCGGATGTCGTTTCAGGTATCTTTTTGCTAAATTCCTTGCCAATGTATGTTTTGTTTGATACCGGAGCCACTATGTCGTTCATTTCGAGTGAAGTGGTACAACACCCTTCATTTAAGATTGAAATAATGTCGATACCTTTAGAGGTAGAAATAGCCGATAGCAAGAATTATTTGTTGCACGAAGTTTGTAGAAACTTTAAGTTGATCTTAGAAGATGAGGAATTTAACATTAACCTTGTACCAATGACTTTCGGGGAATTTAAAGTGATAGTGGGTATGGATTGGATGGGCCGAAACCATGCGGAGATTAATTGTGAAAATAAAACTATATCTATCCAATCTCCAAGTGGGAAACAACTAAAAATTCAAGGGGAAAGAAATATAGAAACAAAACTTTGTACCATTGCCCAAGCAGTTAAGTATGTAGTTAATGGAAGTAGAGCCTACTTAACTTACGTAGTGGATACCCAACAAAGTCTCCCGAAGTTTGAAAATGTCAAAATAGTGAATGAATTTCCGGATGTGTTTCCAGAGGAATTACCGGGACTCCCTCCCGAAAGTGAAATAGAGTTTCGAATTGAATTGAATCTGGGTGCAAAACCGGTAGCTAAGGCTCTGTACAAGCTGGCCCCCACCGAGATGCGGGAGTTAATGACATAGTTACAGGATCTCCTCGACAAGGGCTTCATACGCCCAAGTGTGTCGCCCTGGGGAGCGCCCGTCCTATTTGTTAAGAAAAAGGATGGGTCAATGCGCGTGTGCATCGATTATAGAGAATTAAATAAACTGACCGTGAAGAACCGCTACCCTTTACCCAAAATTGACGATCTTTTTGATCAGTTACAAGGGACGAGTTGGTTCTCTAAGATAGATTTGCGTTCAGGATATCATCAAGTCAGGGTACGAGAAGAAGACATTGCAAAAACTGCATTTAGAACCTGGTACGGACATTACGAGTTTCTAGTTATGTCTTTTGGGTTGAGGAATATGCGCCAACGGCGTTTATGGATCTTATGAACCGGGTATGTCAACCCATGCTAGATAAATATGTGATCGTGTTCATAGATGATATTTTAGTCTATTCGCGAAGCAGGGCTGAACATGCGAGACACTTACGGGAAGTACTTGAAATTCTCCGTAAGGAGAACTCTATGCAAAATTCTCAAAGTGTGCCTTCTGGCTCAGAGAGGTGCAATTTCTCGATCATGTTATAAACTCGGAAGGTGTTTTGGTTGATCCGTCAAAGATAGAGGCCGTAATGAAATGGGTCTCCCTGAAAAATTTCCAACTGAAGTAAGGAGTTTCTTAGGTCTCGCTGGCTATTGTAGAAGATTTATACAAGATTTTTCAAAGATAGCGTTACCTCTAACGAAATTGACAAGAAAGAAAGAAAAGTTTGTGTGGGGTAAGGAACAAGAAGAAGCCTTTCGAGTGTTAAAGGAGAGATTGTCGAGTTCCCCTGTGTTGACCTTACCAGACACGAATGAAGATTTGGTTGTTTATTTAGATGCTTCACATCAGGGCTTAGGATGTGTTTTAATGCAAAGAGGAAAAGTTATCGCGTATGCTTTGAGACAACTAAAACCGCATGAAGGGAACTACCCAACCCACGATTTAGAATTGGCAGTGGTAGTATTCGCCTTAAAAATCTGGAGGCATTATCTGTACGGGTCGAAATGTACAATATACTCGGATCATAAGAGCCTCAAGTATTTCTTCGGATAGAAAGATTTGAATATGAGGCAGCGGAGAGGGCTGGAACTTATTAAAGACTACGACTGTGATATCCTTTATCACCCGGGAAAGCAAATGTCATAGCGGATGCATTAAGTCGAAAAGAGCATCCACCTCCGATTCAAATAAAGTCCATGAAGATGATAGTTACATCTTGCCTCCTTGATATGATTCGAGACACTCAAATAAAGTCGCTAGAGGCTGGAGACCCAAAGAAGGAGAGAACGAAAGGTATAGCCGAAAAATTGGAAGAAAACTCGATCGGGCTCAAAACGAGATTCGGTCGAATTTGGATACCACGGTTTTGCGAAGTCAAGACCGCGTTACTCGAGGAAGCTCATAAGTCATGGTATTCGATCCATCCCGGGGCAACAAAAATGTACCGGGACTTGAAGACAAATTACTGGTGGCCGGGTATGAAACGCGAAATTGTTAAGTATGTCGCGAAATGTTTAAAATGCTCCCAAGTGAAGGCAGAACATCAAAAACCATACGGGGAGTTACAACCCTTGGAAATACCCGTATGGAAATGGGAAGAGATAACGATGGATCTGGTGACCAAGCTACCTAGAACGAAGAAGGGGCATGACACAATATGGTTAATCGTAAACAGACTCACAAAAAGGGCCCACTTTTTACCTATCCGAGAATCTTACTCATCGGAAAGAATGGCAGAAGTGTATATGAATGAAGTAATTTCTCAACACGGGGTGCCCGTGTTAATCATCTCAGATCGGGATATGAGGTTCACCTCTCATTATTGGTAGAAGTTTCACGAAATTATGGGCATGAAACTACACATAAGCACTGCCTATCACCCTCAGACTGTCGGTCAGTCTGAAAGGACCATCCAAACACTTGTTGATATGTTGAGGGCATATGCCTTAGATTTCGGCGAAAATTAGGATGACCATTTACCACTAGTGGAATTTTCTTACAATAATAGCTATCATAGTGGTATTCAAATGGCTCCATACGAATTATTATACGGGAGGAAATGTAGGACTCCTGTATGTTGGGGCAAAGTTTGACAAAGAGAACTTGGGCCAAATGATTTAATAGCCATGACAAATGAAAAGATTGATTTGATTAGAGCTCGACTGAAAGCAGCTCAGGACCGGCAAAAAGCCTATGTGGACAAGAGAAGGCGTCCTATCGAGTTTCAAGTCAGAGATTATGTTATGCTGAAAGTATCTCCATGGAAGGGCATAATCTGTTTTCGTAAGCGGGGTAAATTGGGTCCTTGTTATATTGGACCATTTAAAATTGTAGCTCGAGTCGGGAAGGTTGCTTATCGCTTAGAATTGTCGTCTACTCTAGACATGATTCACGACACCTTCCACGTATCGCAATTAAGAAAGTGCCTTGCCAATGAAACGGCGTCTGTGCCTCTTGATGACATTGAATTGGATGAGGGGTTAAATTATGTCTAAAACCCGATAGCCATTAAAGATGTTAAAGTAAAGAACCTTCGCAATAAATCCATTAGACAAGTCTTGGTTCAATGGCAACACCAGAAAGGATCGGAGCTTACATGGGAAACGAAAGATGAGATGCGGGAGTACTACCTTTTTCTTTTCGGTATGTAAATGTTAAAATTTGTTATGTGTTCAGGTTTCGGGGACGAAACCTCCTTTAAGGGGGGGTAGACTTGTAACACCCCAAAAGGGTTAACATGAAAATAAGTTTAAATAATTAAAAGAATTAACTTACTTAGTAAAAATGTTACAAAAGCTAGTTAAATGATGGAAAGTGCTTAATTAAAGAAATGTAAACTCTATGGGGGTTAAACATGGGCAATGTCAAAATAAGAGTATTAGAAGGTGAAAACCCGAAAACACACACATTTGTGCGTGTCTGGGATCGAACAAGGCAGGGGAAACAAGGGTGAAACCCTTGTTTACCAAATTCAATCAAATGGATAGGAGTTTAGAAGATAATCAACTGCATGAACTCAAATCTACACTCATCTAAACTCGATTTTTAAGAGGTAATTCCAATTTCTTGAAATCATGATTTGTAAGAAGTGGGTCGTAACCCAAGCTTGAGTTTATGCAAGTAATTGTGTAAAATGGAGTTAGGATTACTCTCTAGAACAGGAATCATGTTTGATTTAAGGTCAATTGAAAGATTTTAGTATAAACCCATTTGATATGAAATTATATGAAAGTAGGATGATCAAAATTTGAAGTAATCATGTATAGCCTTGAGTTCTTGATGGTTGATCTTGTTTGTGATACATGGACACTAAATGAATTTATGTAGAATAAAAGGATCATATAAACTAGTTTGATTGTTGATGAATTTCTAAAAGAACTAGTTAAAATTATGTCCTAGGATAATTATGTTTAGTGTCCTACTAATGCGAAACCCGCCAAGTGTTTGATGAAATGCTTAAGAGAATATATATGTGAAATTCGAAAAATTATGATAATATTGTTTTATGGTGGAACATGAAAATAATGAAATAGTGTTCAGATGGACTAAATGATAGAATGAATATGTTAATGTAGGCGTGAAGGAAGAAAATTCAAGTGCTAGGAATACGGAAATCGCACAAGATCGAGGTAAGTGTATTTCGAACTTAACTTTGTTTGGTCGTTTAACATTTCTTGCATAAAAGCTTAAGCAATAATTGTTTAGTGTGAATTTGAATTAAGTAGTTTAACCCGCAGTGAACGGGACATTAGTATGATTATATATGAATGGATGAACATTAAAGTTGTCTCGTCATAAAAGAGCCGAAGGAATGTTTAGTGATGCAAAAAGGAAAGAGATAAATCAAAAATCCGTTATAAACGGGTGGAATGGGATGTATATAAAAGTAATGAAATACACGTATTCGACTCGTTATAAAAGAATCGAATGGATAATTATGTAAGTTTACAAATGCCCGTTAAAACGGGTTAATGAATGGCATGAATTGTCTCATTTGCGAGATGGTATGTTTCGACCCGGTTCATCGGGTGAGAAAATGCATGAATGAAGTGAAGGTTTGAGATGAATTAATTTGATTTATCATATTAGTAGTAATGTATTGACAAATTGAATTTTGTTGTTGATGTAGGTAAATCCTCAACTTAATCGGTTCGGCGACTTGGAACGAGCACACATATGAATCTCGCCTATATGCGCTTCCGCTACTTTTGTACAATGTTTTGGTCAAAAAGGAATTTTTGTTGTAACTAGTTTGTTTAGCAACTAGTCTTTTGAAGTTTGAATTGTTAACTCTTTTAAACCTTTTCTAGATGTTGGTAAATATATGAAAGTAAGGTTTTGGTCTTGTTAAGTCTTTCGAAAGAGTCAATAATGTGCTTGGAATGAAGTATGTCAAACAGGGATTTGCTTATGTTACGGACGGGTCATGCCCGAATTTTTTTAAAATAATGGTTTATAATTAACTAAGTCAAAAAGTTAAAGAATGGGGCGTTATTGAAAATTGGTATGCAAAAAAAACAAAATTGGTATGTTTTTTAGGCTTTTTTAGTTAGTTTTCGAGTTTTCGCGATAACTAGTGATTTTCATGTGAACCTTCTCCTATATATATATAGTTAATCAATTAGGCAAAATCATTTGTTCGGTCGATCACGGTAAAGAACAAATAAAAATAAAAATAAATGCAAAAAATTTTTTTTTTTGGAAAAATCGGAGCTTTTTCTTTAGGTTTTGTTTTTTTTTTTTTTTTTTTTGGCTATTTATACACATGTCTATATTGTTAATCTTTTAACTATATATATGTGTATATTGTCAAATATACATATATGTATATACATGTTTAAAATTGAAAAATAAGTGTTATTTAGGGTTTAGCATTCGTATTTAGGGTTTAGCATTAGGATTTAGGGTTTAACATTAGTATTTAGGGTTTAGCATTAGGGTTTAGCAATAGTATTTAGTGGTTAGCATTAGGGTTTAGCTTTTGGGTTTTGCTTTAGGGTTTGCATTAGGGTTTAACATTAAAGGTTTAGCTTTAGGGTTTAGCTTTAGCTTTGGGGTTTAGCTTTAGGGTTTAAGATTTAGCTTTAGGGTTTAGCTTTAGCATTAAGGTTTAACTTTAGGGTTTAGGGTTTTTTTTTCAATTTTAAACATGTATATACATATATGTATAATTAACAATATACACATATGTGTAGTTAAAAGATTAACAATATACACATGTGTATAAATCCCCAAAAAAATAAAACCTTAAAGAAAAAGCTCTGATATTTCCAAAAAAAAAATTGCATTTTTCACCTTTTTTTTCTTTTTTGCATTTTTTGCTTAGGGAAAATGTGTAGTCCAAATTGCTTCTCAAGTTTCTCAAATAGGGTGGACTTCTCTTAGGATCCATACCCTATATATATATATATATATAGGTGAAGAGTACTGTACAATATTGCTTATCATACAGTACGTACGCTTCAATCTCAGCCGTCAGATCATCTTCTCGCATTTTAAAATCGCATGTTGTTTTTTTATAACAATTTCTCATGTGATATTTTTTGATGAATTCGCATGTTGTTTATTTGTACCAATTTCGCATGTGATAATTTTGATGAAATAGCATGTTGTTTTTTTTATAAAAATTTCGCATGTGATAATTTTTTATGAATTCGCATGTTGTTTTTTGTACCAATTGCGCATGTGATAATTTTGATGAAATAGCATGTTGTTTTTTTTGTAACAATTTCGCATGTGGTAATTTTGATGAAATCGCATGTTAAAAAACCAACATGCGAAATTGTTACAAAAAATGCGAATTCAATGAGGGAAGATAATCGGACGGCTGAGATTGTAACGTACGTAATGTACGATAAGGGCATTTGTACGTTAACCTAACCCTATATATATATAGGGAGGAGCTCATGCGAGAACCACCTTTATTGTGAGAACCGCGAGAACCAATGTGAACACAACCTAAAATAGCTAAAAAACCTAACCGCCACCCCCCCCCCCCCAAAAAAAAAAACCTAACCCCCCCCCCAAAAAAAAAAAAACCTAAACCCCCCTCCCCCACCCCCCAAAAACCTAAACCCCCCACCACCCCCCCCCCCCCCAAAGCTAAAATGCTAAAAACTAAACCCCCAAAAAACCTAAAAAAATAATAAAAAAATCTAAAATTTTGTTTTTGAATTTTTTAATATTTTTTATAAAAAAATCGCTACTTTTCGAAGCCAAAAAAAAATTAAAAATTTTTTTTTTTTTGCTTCGAAAAGTAGCGATTTTTTTATAAAAAATATTAAAATATTCAAAAAAAAAAAATTTGTGTGATTTTTAGCTATTTTTAGGCATTTTTGGTTGTGTTCACATTGGTTCTCGCGGTTCTCGCAATAAGATGTGGTTCTCGCATGATCTTCTCCCTATATATATATATATATATATAGAGTAGGAGTTCTGCGGAAAGTGTGTTTTTCCTATAAAGTCTAGGAAGCGATCTGGGCCATCCGATTGGTGTTTTTAATGGCTTAGATCAAATGGATGGCATTTTCGTAATATTTGAGTTATATAATTAGAGACTTTTAACATAGTGAGGGTATTTTGGTAATTGGAAGTGTTTTAAATTAGTCAAGAAACTGTCATATCAATAACCAATCCCTAAAATCATGGGATTTCCCCTCTTTCTATCTCTCTCTCTCTCCCTAAATGCAACCAAAGAAGAACCAGCCATTTTTCCTGCAAATATTCTTATCCGATTGGTCATATATCGGTTGTTTTTCATACTTGTTTCAATTTTTTAATCTATCATTGAATCGGGTTCTTATTTTTAGTCAATGGACCTCAATGTTTGACATGTTAGAGTGGGCTCTAGGTTTATGTGTTTTACCATTTTAATGTTGATTGATGACAGTGTGTTGAAGACGAAGACACTGGGTTGTGTTGAAGACGAAGACACTGACAGTGTGTCTAGCAATCTGCTTGCTGTTAAAACACAATGTCAAGAAATATGCTTGCTGTTAAAACACAGTGTCAAGAATCCTCCAGCAATCTGCTTGCTGTTAAAACACAGTGTAAAGAATCCTCCAGCAATCTGCTTGCTGTTAAAACACAGTGTCAAGAATCCTCCATCAATCTGCTTGCAGTTAAAACACAGCGTAAAGAAATCTGCTTGCTGTTAAAACACAGTGTCAAGGAAATCTGCTTGCTGTTAAAACACAATGTCAAGAAATCTGCTTGCTGTTAAAACACAATGTCAAGAATCCTCTAGCAATCTGCTTGCTGTTAAAACACAGTGTCAAGAATCCTCCAGCAATCTGCTTGCTGTTAAAGCACAACGTCAAGAAATCTGCTTACTGTTAAAACACAGTGTCAAGGAAATCTGCTTGCTGTTAAAACACAATGTCAAGAAATCTGCTTGTTGTTAAAACACAGTGTCAATAATCCTCCAGCAATCTGCTTGCTGTTAAAACACAGCGTCAAGAAATCTGCTTGCTGTTAAAACACAGCGTCAAGAAATCTGCTTGTTGTTAAAACACATTGTCAAGAAACACAGCGTCTTGTATCATTTAAATTGAAACTGTCAATTTGATTTAAATGGAATATTTAGTTTCCATAGTTAGTTATCCTAATAAAATAATCCATAATTAAAATAATATTCAAATTACACAATTGCCCTTTTAGTTAAAATCCTTCAATGCCACATGTCGCGTTCTTATTGCTTCCTAGACTTTCTAGGAAAAACACACTTTCCGCAGGAACCCTACTCTCTCTCTCTCTATATATATATATATTTATATGAATTAGGTTAATGTATAAGAGCCCTTATCCTACATTACGTACGCGATCATCTCAGCCGTCAGATCTTCATCCCACATTGAAATCGCATGTTGGTTTTTTGTAACAATTTCGCATGTTGGTTTTTTAACATACGATTTCATCCATGCTATTTTATATCATGTGATTTCACATCGCGTACCATTTTGTACAATACACTTTATATATATATATATATATATATATAGAGAGAGAGAGAGAGAGAGACAGAGTGAGTGAGAGAGAAACGAGTTCAGGAGAAAACGGCAAAAAGTGTGAGAATTGTGAGAACGCATCATGGCCCAACACGTGGCGCGGGGCATGATCAGGGTCCGAGGGGTTTTTTGTCTTTTTAGTATTATTCTCCTTTCTCGATTTTCGCGTTTGACATGCTGCTTTATTTTTTGCGTGCAAGATAATTTTGGCGTTATGTTGAATTATTAATTACTTGGCGTTTTACTGTTTTTCTCAGATTTCTTCTCGTTGAATTAATTCTTTTTGTGTCACATAGTTATTTTTTTTGGCGTTATGGCTTTTTCCATCTCAATTTTTGGCGTTTTGTATCTTTTTGTTAATAATTGATTACCATATATTAATATTTTATAAAATTACAATAATACGAAATCAAAATAAACTAATAGTGTTCCGTAGGTGGGATTACATCAGAGATGTACCTATCGCTTTGTTCATCACTTTCTTCAGATTCATCATCATCAAATTTTAGATTTGCGTATAACGCCATTAGCTCGTCTCTTCTTTGCTGCAGCCTATTCTTGAATATCACTGCATCCTTGGATTTTGGATCATTTGAAGGTGCTAAATCATAGAGTTGTTCAATGATAGATAGAAACCCTGTCTTCAACATTTCTTCCATTGGCAATGAATATTGCACCCCGTTTTTATAAGTCACTTCAAGCGTTCCTTCTTCCTCATGCATCACCCAACTCCTAAGTTTTGGTATAGGAGTATCGTCAATATCATCATCATCTTCTGCCGGAAATTTTCTCTTCATTCTTTTTATTACAGTTCTGGTTCTTTCACAATCGTTAGCCATTGGAACCCCAAGGGCCAGGATGTCCTTCTGAACCCCTTCATTCATTCCAAGAATGGCTTTGATTGTCCTTACCTTTACCCTTCTCCTATCAGAGAACTTTATGATGAATCGTTTCTCTTTCCTTTCAAACCTCCATGCAATAACCTTAGCCATTTTTAAAGTTTTTGGCGTTTTGTACAATATGTGGCGTTTTCGTCAATTTTTTTGGCCTGTTTGAGCTTGTGTTCTCATGGTCTTCTTTTATAGTGACTTTTTTTTCCCGCGCATGAAAGGTAATTATGGCATTTTGAAAAAGATAAATAAATTTAATTTCCCAAGTATTTTGTTTTTAATATAATAAATGTTAGTAATTATGTTTTCCGTCGTTTCATTTTACTGTTTTTTTGCAGTTACCGTGTTTTGTTTTCAGACTCAACTGTTTTTATGCTGTAACACGTCTAACCTTGACGGCTGTAATTATGGCATTTTGTTTTCCAATGGCGGTTAGATAACGATTGGACTTTTTTTTGTTTTATATTCTTTGCACATTGTTTCACGCTTTTTTTATAATAGTAGTTCAAAGTAATTTTATTATAGTTTGGTAGTTTTTTGGAGGCGTTTTTATGGCATCATGGCGTTTTACAAGCATTTGCTCATTTTGGCGTTTTATTATATATTTCATTATAGTACTAATGTGCTTTTGTTGTTTATTAACTGAAATTACAAAACAAACAAGAGATAAAGAAAATTAAAAAAAACAAAATAGAAGCAATTTATGATTTAAATCTTCAGTGTCATCAGTCTCTTTTTTTCTTTTGAAACTACAAGAACTGTGACAAATAAATGACGTTTTGTGTTTGGCGTGGTTTATTTTCTTTGTTCATGTGTTGAAGTGTCTTTGTGGATGTTGGAGATATAGATCAACCCTTTGTGGGTGGCTGTTATCAGCCTGTCGTCTTCATTATAATCATCGAGGCCAAAGTAACATTTACACTGGTATAGGTCTCTTCTTCTCATCCAAACCTTCTTCAAGAACAAAGATGACAGAATGACATATGGGTGTCATCAGTCTCTCTTTTTTGAATTTTTTCCATCTCATGCAGCAAAATCTTAGTACACTCACGTAACAAATCTTTAAGCGAAACTTCATGCAGAACATTACTGAGTATCACAGAAAAGTTGTTTGCCATCGTTGTATATTTTGGCGTTTTACATTGAGTTGTATTTTTTTTAGGAAGCACTGTGTCCTTTGTGTGTGTGTTTTTTTTTCAATGGCGTTTATGTGAGAAATGATGTTTTACCTTTTTTTACCCTTAATGAAGCGCGTCCACGTAATAAAATTGATGTTATTTACGAAAATGCCACCTCGCCAATCTAGTCCATAGATTGTTTTGATCGGACGATCAATAAGCGTTCTCACCGTTCTCACACTTTCTACCGTTTTATCTAAATCTTGGCCCTATATATATATATATAGGAGACGGATTCGTTAGAAACCACCCTTTATTGCGAGAACCGCGAGAACCAATGTGAACACAACCAAAAATACCTTAAAAAATATAAAAAACACCCAACTTTTTTTATTATTTTTTTTGGAAAAATCGCTATATTTCGTCAATAATAAAAAAAATTCAAAAAAATAAATAAAAAAAATTTCGAGTAACAGTTATCCATGCACATGTGCATTTGTGTCGTTTCTTTGACAAATTCCGTAATTCATTACAAATATCAGAAAATTGCACTTTCATTTACACTACCATTCATAATACACTACTTTTTACATTAACAATAATAGAAATGCACATGTGCATCTATATGTATGAACTTGTCATAACATTAACAACACTATAGAAATGCACATGTGCATCTATATATATGAACATGTTATAACATGTTTTAGTACACCAATTTGAATACACATTCCCTTTCATCTATCATACCATCCATACTACACTACCATTACATCCTACCATCCGTAATACAATACCATTGCTTTTTACCATCCATAATACAATATTATTACCAATATTTCACTTTATTATATGTGCATCAACACCCTTTATACCATCCAAACAACATATACATCATAAAGTGACAAATATAATCAAACCATCAACCACTAGATATAACTAACCAAAACACATGCATAGGTCTACTTCATCATTTAAAATCACAAACTTTTTGTACCAAAACACCTTATTTCATGTTGATACATATAGATGCACATGTGCATTTCTAATATTGGTAATGTAAACAGTAGTGTATTACATATGGTAGTGTAAATGAAAGTGCATTTTTCTACTACTGATTATATATTATGGAATTTGTCCAAGAAATGATACATATGCACATGTGCATCCATAACTGTTACTCGAAAATAAAACTTTTTTTTTGGTAACAAAATATAGCAATTTTTATTAGAAAATGTTGGTGCATAGATGTCTGTTAACTTCCTCTTTATAGAGTCTTGTATCTAGATAAGATAAACCAGTGCACAGCAGGATAGAAATTAGGTTTTTCATGTTAAAGGGGTATTTCGCATGAAATAGCAAGTGCTATCTCGTACGAAATAACACAAAGGAATTTCACATGAAATAGCAAGTGCTATTTCGTACGAAATTACCTCCCCTATATATAGTGGACCTGCTGATTCATTTGTAACGGTCTTGATTTTAGAGCCGAGGTGCTGCCAGTTTGTTAAACGATCAGGATTACTTTGTAATCATTAATAAAAGGATAATTAAGAGGAATCAAGCTGTTTCACATCTATATCACTGATTCCGCCTTTGATATGGATCATAAACTCTTCTGATTGACTCGTTCAGGTCACACGTCGATCCAACAGAAAAATATTAAAAAAAATTGTGGATTTTTTTAGGTATATATATAGGGAAAGGATCTATAGAAAACTTATTTGTAGTAAGAAAACCTAGTAAACTCTATGATAACCATTGATCAACATGATCCAATGGTTGAAATTATTAGAGAGTAATTTGATTTAAATTTAATACCATTTAAAGTGGCTGGAGGGGTATTTTGGTCAAGACATATTACACAAAGTACAAACGAAATAATATTAAATAACATTCTTTTTCCACCTTTCATTTCACCAACATTCTCTCTCCACATTTTCTCTCATCAACATTATCTCTCTACCTTTTTTCTCTCACCAACATTCTCTCTCTTACTTTATCTACAACTTTATTTTTCATTCAAATCAATTTTAAATTTCAGATTAAATAAATTCGTTTTTATTATGACAAGATTTTTTTTGTTCGTCGTTATACTAATAATTGTTACATATGTAACTAGTTGATATGTGAAACTGGTATAACAAAATAAAGGGGAGACATGGATTGTATAAAGAGAGACAAATAAGGTAGGGCGTCCACCCACTTCTCACACCATTTTTCCAGTTTCACATCGTGGTGACTGATTGTCAGATCTGAAGCTATGGTGACAAATTTATAGATCTGGAAACGTCTCGTACCAACAACCGACTTCTTCCAACAACCAACAACCACTAGCACAACCGTCTTCTTCCTTGTCGGCGGTAAGTAAAACCGGATTCGGCAACACCACCAACAGCCACTAACACAATCGTATTCTTCCTTACCGACGGTAAGTGAAACCGCTATCGTTAAACGTTGTAGCCGTCAATCAGTAAGTGAAACCACCTAGTGTACTTTAAACAAATCGTCTTCTTCCAATAACCACTGTCGTTAAATGTTGCAACGGCCAATCGGATGTTGTGATTGCTGAAACCACATTCAATTAGTGGCTAATCGGTTATTTTGTGGGATATGATTTCAATCAGTGGCTAATCTGTTGTTTTGTGGGATATTATTTTTTGGGTCAATGTGGCAAGTGAAAAAAGGATAAGAAAACAATGATGAATGGAATTGAATGTATTAATTGCTAGGTGAAAAAAGGCAGGTGAAATTGATATGTTGTATACATTTTAGCATTGTATTTCATATTTTGTATTTTTTGAACGTTTAGCATTGTCAGTTTGCTTGTGCAAGTTAATTTGATCTCTTTTTAGTTTGTTACATGTGTTACCTGGTTTTCCAGGTAACATGTGTTACAATGCTATATCCTATGCAACTACTTTATGTAACACGTGTAACACATGCTACATCTTGTTTTCTCTAAATAAAGGTTACATGTGGTAACATGTGTAACGTGGCTATACAAGTGCTAGCCTCTGGTGTAAAACATGTAACTACTCTATGTAACATGTGTAACACATGTAACATCATGTGTTATCTAAAAATATGTTACAATCAGTGTAACACGTGTTACAAATAAAAGATAACATGTGTAACCTTGCTATGCAAGTATTGGCCTCTGGTGTAGATCACGTAACTACACTATACAACATATGTAACTTGGTTGTACATGTGTTATCCACTTTGGAGTAACACATGCAAAACATGGAAATTGATAAAAAGATATTATCCAATCAAAACCTTCATGAACATATGAGCCCATACGTGGAAATGTTTGACCTTGATTGGTACGTGGAGGTAATGACAAGTCACCATACTCATCACTCAATTGATCTATAAAAATGGTGGGAGCGATAATTACGTAGGGTAAGGCTAACTGTGACAATTTATACACATTAAAAAAATTGTAGCATAGGGGAACCCTTGTAGCATATACAACAAATATACTAGTTAAAAAATGGTTGAATATGTTGTGACATATGTTAAACCAATATGAAGTGGGTTTTGATATGTTTAAACCTTTGTAAGATGAGGGTGGAACAAAGATCCCAATATATAACCATGTAACAGATGTTCCAAGCAGTGTTGCATGTATTAGGAGTATAAAGTGGCGTACAATCCAACAATATTACATCATTTATGGAGTAAAAAATCATGAAGGTGTAAGAAGATCAGGATATGTAACTTTTGCCATAATCCCACCGTTTAATAATGTAACTTGTGTTAGGAGTTTCAAATGTAACTTGTGTTACATTTAACTTTCTAATATAACACATAAACAGATGGAAACAGAAAATTTATAAGGGTGCAAACACTTCAAATGTAACTTGTGTTACGTGTAGCTTCCTAATATAACACCATTAGGTTAAAAAACACGTTAACACGTGTATACTCAGGTTGTAGGCCAGAGTCTCTAACATAAGGGTGTAACGTGTATATCATGAGTATACATACGTTACCACTTATGTAAGACATGTAACTCCATGTATGTAAACGTATGTTACATGAGTTACACATACTTGTAACATGTGTAACCTGGATATACATGTGTTATCCTCTGGTATAGAATATGCAACGACTCTATGTAACATGTGTAACCTGGATATACATGTGCTATCCTCTGTCATGAATATATGCAACGACTCTATGTAACATGGATATACAATAATTATAAACCAGATTAACACAAAACGTTGGTCACATCATTCCTTTTGTCCAGGTGTGTAACATTGAAAACAAAGATGACACCTACCTAGTCGTTACATATTTAACAATGGGTTGTTGCATATGTAGTTGTCAAAAAAAGTAAAATATGTATTTGTAAAAAATGTAACATATGTAGCTGGCAGAAAATGTAACATATGTAACAAAATAAAGAGACAAATAGATTGTATATATTATAAAAAAACATTACAATCAAACTTAAACTTAACAAAAGTGTTTTATATGAACTTAAATTTATAAAAATGATCCAAAAACTATCATAAGTTAACAAAAATCTAACTATGCTTCGCTTCTTGAGAACGATCTTCATCTTGAACACAAAACATCCATTCACCTATGAACAAAACAAGTACATCAGTATTACATCAGAGGCTAACACATGTATAACCAAGTTACACATACAACCTATATGTTGTAACATGTGCTATACTGCAGGTAACACATGTTACACCAGAGGCCAGAATAGAAGACACATTATAATATGCAAAGCCAAGAATTTAAACCTTCTTTGAAATGTGAGGTGTAACAAAAGTTTTCATATAAACATAAACATTTGAACAATGATTCAAAACTATCATAAACTAATAAAAAACATAAACCTTAATTATGTGTCATTCCATGATATTAAACATACATTCGACATCTAAATAGATCGATACAAAAAGATTAACTAGAATAATATATAATAAAATATTGATTTGGAAAATGGAATCTCAAGCAAAAAAATATCAATTAATTAAACAGTTCATTAAACTCAAAGATCGATAGCAAAATAACGGTTCATATCAATTCATATATTTAATCATTTTAAAAGAAAAAAAATGATTTACATATTTTTGGGACCCGTAAAAATTTACTTTTGTGAGAAATACTAATCGATATAAAAAACAGTTCACATAAATTTTAAGATGTGTAACAATGTCACAATGCCTGTTGTTATTTGAAAAAGATATACAATTTTAAGATGTGTAACACATGTTACAACTACCTATTCTTTTCAAGTAACAATGAAAAAAGATATCTTTATTGTTACTTCAAAACAATAAGCAATTGTAACATGTGTTACACATATTAGGAAATATTGTAATATAAGAGCTACATGTGTAACACATGTTACAACTGCCTATTGTTTTGAAGTAACAATGAAGGAATCTTTTTTCACAACATTATGCAGGCACATGTAAGAATGCCTGATGCTACTTCAAAACAATAGATAATTCTAACATCTGTAACACATCTTAGACGGCCCACATGTAAAGGTGTCAGAAATGTAAAAAATGCAGATTTGTAACACATGTTACAATTGCTTATTGTTTTGAAGTAACAGTAAATATATATTTCTTCACAACCATTTATCTTAATAGTTAGATGTGTAATACATGTAATACGCCTAACGTTTGTTAGGAGACATTGTAAGACAAGAGCTACATGTGTAACACATGTTACAACTGCCTAATGTTTTGAAATAAGAATAAAGGAATCTTTTTAAAATGCATATTGTTACTTCAAAACAATGGACAATTTTAACATGTGTAACACATCTTAGAATTGCCTATCGTTTCGAAATAACAATGAATTTATCTTTTTTCCAGAACCACTTAGAGTAAGGGTTACATGTGTAACATATGTACAACTATCTGAAAATTAAAAAAGGCAGATCTGTAACACATGTTACAAATTGTTTTGAAGTAACAGAAAAGGTTGTAACGTAAGAGCTACATGTGTAACACATGTAAAACATGTTCCATATATTAGGTGTAATATATCTACTAACTTGTTTGTCTGGTAAGTAGCATCGAATGCTAACACATCCCCAAAAGCCTTGTAGTTTAGCTTGGAGACCTCATCAGCCCAAAACACAACATTCAATTTCCCATCAGATACAACAAAGTCATAATAGAAGTTTGGAAGACTTTCCCTTTGATCACGAAGGTGATCCAGAAAAAGTTGAGCATCTCGGTTACCTATAAAAGTCCTCAACTTCTGGCTAAAGTTTTTAAAGTCGTCGGGAGTACCATGCACGTTGTGATGACCACCTTTAATACTTACAAGGCACCTGTGGGCCTTGACCGGACCAATACGATTAATGCTCATTTGGTGAATAAATTGTTGCGTTGCAAATGGGAGTTTTCTTGATATTGTTGAAAAGTCGCAGTTGAATGGGTCAATAAGGGGGTGATTATGCACATCAATCCAGTTGTGAACATCAAAACGAGTAGGGTTTTGCGTGATGAGGACAAGAATCTACGCCTTGCAATCAGTGTATGTGAATGTACTTTTCCTGTTGGTCATCACCGAAGACTCACAGAGAGTGTCGAACGTCCTTTTCTGTTGCGGTTTAGCAGCTTTCGAGCACCTCAGGTATTTGTGCGCCGCATACCCATTCCAAACTTTTGTTTGCGCCTTTTTTACATTGAAGCCAGCTTGATATATGTATGCCTTATACGTTGCAATAAGCTCCTCAAATGTGTCGTATGATTTTCCAAGAACGGGATGGAACTCCTTGTCAACAATAGGAGTCCAATATTTGGTTCCTTGTGGGGTCTGAGTTACAAAGTAGCGGGGAGTTCCTTGTTCATCTGTGTATAAAATGTGTAAATTAAACAAAAACTGAATCTTTTTTCCAAAAAATACATATTTAACACATGTTACAACTGAGTAATTTTGAAAAATATCATAAAATGTATCTTTTTTGGAAAACCTTGTCATAAGGGCTACATTTTGTAACACCATCATGGATTTTTTTAATTTTCTGTAAGGTTTTAACACATGTTACATGTGTAATGTGTACGTGTTACGTTGATCAATGCATATGAGACTTGTAAACAATGCATGTTTTTTTTACAATGTTACGAATGAATATTTTTCAAAAATATTTATGGTTTCAAGCGGCCAAAAAGGTTAAAGATAACCTTCATGAACATCAGGTCCGTTTAGCGGGAATTTCCCTCTGTCGTTAGCTCGTGCGCGTAGCGGTGATTCCTCGTCATACTCACCACTCCACATATCTGAAAATCGAGTTTGCAACGGTAATTAGAAAAATAAGAATAAGGTATTTTTTTTAGAAAAAAAAAAGCTTTTAAATCTAAATGTTAAAACCTTCTTCATTTGGTGAAAACATCTGAAAGTGATACTGTTGAAGTTCTACCTCTGGCTGCATGTTCTCATCTCTAATATGTCTAACACCTGGTTATACCATAAATCATAAACTTGTATAGTAATGGGTTTCAAATACCAACAAAACAAAAATAAAATACAAATTGGTTGCTTGGTTGTGCAAGATATTAAAAAATGTGAAAAAACTTCAGATATGTTAAACAAAAGGATCCAAAACAAATCATCAAATCCGCAACACCAACAAACATGTAAATGGCAGGGTGTTCATGATTGACTCATAAAAAATGAAGAACAGGAACCAAAAGAATATGATTACCCAAAAAAGAAGATGATTGACTCCTAAAAAAAGAAGAACCGGAACAAAAAAAAAAAACATGATTGTCTTCTAAAAAAAAGAGAACAAATTTTTGATTCATTCACATACCTGAAGAACCTGATGCCTGCTGGAAGTAAACAGCCGGTGATTCATCGCCGATGAAGTTGTTCCGGAATACACGGCTAGGAGAATAAGTCTGAAAATCGGCCATGAAAGATGGAAGAAAGCAATGGAGTTAGGGATTTTGAAGAAGAAAGGAATGGAGGATGAAGAAGGAAGAAAGAAACGGAAGTTCTATATATATTTTTTGGTTTAAAAAGGTGATGAGTTGATGGGTAATAAATGTGACTTGATGGGATGGGGAAGATGGTGAAGTGATGGCTTGAACAAATGACCAACTTGCCATTTTAACATGTGTTTTAAAGAAATGATGTGGATCAATCTTGTCCACACAATTCAGGTTTCCCAAGTTTTCTAGATTAATTGGGTTTTCCATAGATACTTATATTATATAGGGTAAGGTTTTATATATATATATATATATATATATATATATATATATATGGGGTTGGATCATTAGAAAACTAGTTTAAATGAGAAAACAAAAAAACTAACTAAAAAAGCCTAAAAAACATACCAAATTTTTTTTTTTACATTTTTTTTATAAAAAATCGCTAGTTTTTAAACATGGAAAAAAAATTTCAAAAAAATAAAATACATTTTTTTTGTTGTATTACACATGTGCGCTATTACAGATATAGTGCACATGTGTAGTACATGTGTAGTACACATATAATGCTCATGTGCGGTACAACAAAATTTATTTATTTATTTATTTATTTTTTTTGAAATTTTTTTTATATATAAAAAGTAGCGATTTTTTTATAAAAAAATTGTAAAAAAAAATTGGTATGTTTTTTGGCCTTTTTTTTTGGTTTTTTTAGTTAGTTTTTTAGTTTTCTCATGATTCTCTCCTATATATATATATGGTAAGGTTCATTTGAGAACCACCCTTATTGTGAGAACCGCGAGAACCAATGTGAATACAGCAAAATATAGCCTAAGAAAACGTAACCCCCCCCAAAGCTAAATGCTAAAAACTAAACCCCTCAAAAACCTAAAAAACCTAACCCCCAAAAAAACAAAAAAAAAATCTAAAAAACACACAAATTATTTTTATTTTTTTTTAAATATTTTTTACTTAAAAATCGCTACTTTTTGTAGCCATTTTTTTTTATTTTTTTAATAACGAAATGTATCGTATTTTAAGTAAACCATATTTAAAAAAAAAAATTTGTGTGTTTTTTAGCTATTTTTGGTTGTGTTCACATTGTTTCTTACGTTTCTCGCAATAAAGGGTGGTTACTAGCAGATCATTCTCATATATATATATAGTGTGAGGTTCATTGGGGAACACTCTTAAAAATTTAACTTAACATGTTAAAAAAAACTTTTAAACATCTTTTTCGTCGCTTCTCCTTATATATACTTATAGAAACATTTTTAATAAAAAAATCAAAAACTAAAAATATTAAAAAAAAAACAATTAAAAAAAGGCTAAAAATTGGTTTTTTTAGAAAAAATATTTTTTGCTCGACTAGATTCTCATCCTTTTTATAAAGAAAAGCGCTGAATTTTTTTTTAAAAAAAATTATTTTTAACATGTTAAGTTAATTCTATAAGATATAACTATTTTTTAAACATTTTTTTTATATTTTTAGTTTTTGATTTTTTTATCAAAAATGTTTCTACTTGTATTTATAAGAAAAAGCGCCGAAAAAAAATTAGAAAAATATTTTTTTTAACATGTTAAGTATAATTTTTAAAAGTGTTCCCCCGTTCCCCACTTTTTTAGTGTTCCCCAATGAACCTTCCCCTATATATATATATATATATATATATATAGGGAAAGGTTCAAATGAAAACCACTAGTTATTGTGAAAACTCGAAAACTAATTAAAAAAAGCCAAAAAAACATACAAATTTTTTTTTTTTTTTTTTGCAAACCAATTTTTCGCAGGTTTTATTATATAAAAAAAATTCAAAAAAAAAAATATTGTGTAGTGCACATGTGTAGTATTACACATGTGCACTACACAAATTTTTATTTTTTTTTGAAAAAAAGTTTTTTTTTATACATAAAAAGCAGCGATTTTTATAAAAAAAATTGAAAAAAAAATAAAATTTTTGGGTGTTTTTTAGGCTTTTTTTAGTTAGTTTTCGAGTTTTCACAATAAAAGTGGTTTTCATTTGAACCATAATAGGGGAAGGTTCAAATGAAAACCACTAATTATTGTGAAAACTCGAAAACTAATTAAAAAAGCCAAAAAAATACCAATTTTTTTTTTTTTGCATATTAATTTTCGCAGGTTTTTTTATATAAAAAAAATTTAAAAAAAAAAAATTTCTTTTTTTGTGTAGTGCACATGTGTATGTGTACTACACATGTGTATTATTACACATGTGTACTACAAAAAAAAAAAAAAATTTTTGAAATTTTTTTTTTCATATATAAAAACTAGCGATTTTTATAAAAAAAATTGAAAAAAAAAATTTTTTTTGTGCGTTTTTTAGGCTTTTTTTAGTTAGTTTTCGAGTTTTCACAATAAAAGTGGTTTTCATTTGAACCATCCCCTATATCTATACTATATAATAAAAGAAACCAATGAAAGGACACATGTCATTCATTGAAGCCATATATTTTTATAGATAATTAATATCAATTAAAAAATAATTATAAAATTAAATTTAATATAAATTTAAACAATTTGTATAGGAGATAATATAATATTTTATAATATTTATAACTTTGTTATAGTTTCCTTCTTACCCTAAAACTTTATCAAATTTTATCTTTACCCTTTCTTAGCCCTTAAGTTCAGGAAATGCAATTTTTAGTCACTTAACTTTTTATGAACTTTGTGAATGCCACTTTGACCCCCTCAAGAGTTTATGCCTTGACGATATAAATTCGAGTTAGTCGGGTCGCGTATAATACGTTATGATTGTACGATATAAATTCGATTTACGTTACGTTTTGATCCAATCGCAATGCAACTATAGGATGCATTGAGTTCAATCGGATACGTCAAAACGTGCGTTTTCATATGGTTAACACATCACATAATGCTTGGACTAATCCCTTCGATATAAATTAATATAATGTAAATGATTTATTTATTTTATTAAACTAAAATAGTTAAGGATAGAACCTATTTCAAAAATGTTTATAAGGGGTAAACAAAAATATTAATCAATGTTTATTGGTTCTATACTTTTATTTCCGTGTTCAATCACTATGTTTACGTGACATTTATAAGAACCATCACCGCAATCACCCCATTCATCGTATATCGAGTATATCCGTTAGATTTTTTTAAAAGATATTACTACACAAAATTGCATTTATGCAACTCGTGTAATACACGGGGTATTTTAAAAATATAACTTTTTTATTATGTAGTATATAAAATTAGAGTTATTCAATCCATATAATACATAGGGTTTATAAATATACAACTTTGTATTGTTTGGTATATAAAATTACATGTGCTCAACCAGTATAACACATGAGGTTCTTAAAAATGTAACTTTTTTCATTATTTAATATATAAAATTAAATTTACTCAACCCGTACAATACACGGGGTTCTCAAAGATATAACTTTTTTTATTATTTAATATATAAAACTATATTTATTCAACCCGTGTAATACACGGGGTTTTAACATAGTATATATATAGTTTATCTCATACATGTCCCATGTGAATTTCCGAACACGTCTCATTACATGTCTCAAATATATTTAGGGTCTTTCAATCTGGTTCGATTTTTTTTTTTAACTGTACTTTCCAAGAACATAAAAAATATTTAGCAATAACCATCGATTTCAAATATCTAAATTGGTGTGATGATTCCACATATGTCATAGTTTCTTCTTCGATTATGATTATACAATCAATCCTTATAGAATATTTTCTCTCTTTTATAATTATTATATTTATTTATATATATTAATACAAAGTCATTATGATTAGTGTTTTAAAAATATTTTAATATTGTTTATTTTTAACATTTAATTATGTTATTAATATATTTTTAATTGATTTTGCATGTTTTTTTTCTTTTATAACTATTAAGATACGGTATTTTATATAATTTTTAGTATGTCGTCTCGACGTGCCTAAATTTTTCTCTGTATTGATACGTTTTTTTTCCTGAAACTGAGTTGGGAGTGGTAAAGCTTAAGTAATCGAAGTACAAATGTACATGTTATAAAACTTAACTCACATTTAGTTTGGTACCGGTGTTTGTTTTTATCGTATTCGGTCGATGTAAAACGCATATTAATTTCTATACTGAGTGTATGTATTGTACCGGTACTGTAACGAACCGAATGAACCGATATCGATCGAATGTTCGCGGTAACGTACCGCCACAAAGCGCGGGCAAACATACTAGTTATATATATTAATACAAAGTATTCATGAATAGTGTTTATAAACTATTTATTGTTATATTTAGTGGTTGAATATTTAATAATTATTATTAAACATTTATATACTATTAATTTGCATTAGGTTGTAGCATTAAGGTATTGTACTATACGTTAATATGGTGTTTTATGCATTGCTTTGTTGCAAGTTGTGTTGTTTTGTTTGTAAATTATTATTAATTGTAATAATCTAATTAATTTAGCCAAAATCTTGTTAATTTACATTTACAACAGTTTTATGCTTTATGTTGTTGTACCCTATGCTTAGGGGGTTTTTCAAAAAAAATGGATTTTTCATTTCTAACCCAAAATTTATCATCTTTTTCAATTTAAACCCAACATTTTTTTATTTTCAGCTTTGGTTCCCCATACTTTTCATCTTTGCAATTTTTTAGTTTTAAATTTCATTCTAAATTTTGCGAGTTACACGCCGCAACGTGCGTGTGGGGTTCGATGTTTTTCGACTATTTTTTCCTGTTTGACACTTTACAGGCCAGTCGCGAAGCGTCTCTTTTTCCCAGTTTGAAAGGTTTGTCGCATCGCGCGAGTCCTAGATAAACTTAGTTATTTTTCCTATGTTTACGTTTCGGTCTAATTTTTTCGCATTGACACACTGCAACGGATGTGCATGGTTCAACGATTTTACATCTGCTTTTTATTGGGTTTTATATTTTTTCCTTTTCATTTAATTTGTTTTTACGAGTTTTTCCGGTGTTGGTGGTCACTGGCCAGCATTGGTGCTACTTGACACGGTTTTACGCCCCTACCGCAACGCGAGGGCTCTTAATACTAGTTAAACATAAGTATAAACATATTATATTTATTAAATTAATTATTGATATTATTTCATTAAGGGTTAATATCGATAAATAGTTGTATTTTCTTTAATAACTTTTAATATTTAAGTTTTTTTTATAAAAGATGAATACGCAATTGTATTTAAACATTTTTTCTTTACATTCTGGTATAAGTTTTTTTTCTTCAAAACACTGTTGTATTCAAATAGAATATTTTGCTGGTATACGTATTGTGATGAAGCGAACCGATTCTGACCCAACAAAATCGATATATATATATATATATATATATATATATATATATATATATATATATATATATATATATATATATATGTATTATCGAAACTGGTACCAGTGTCCGGTTTTATGGTTTTCGATTGAGGTAAAACATGCAACGATATCCTTTTGGACATACCGTGACTTTATTTTTTAGGTTTTCTCTTTCGCTTGGTACAACAAGTGACGGTACCGTACCAAATCGAGTCTTACCGATTGAATTCCCGCCGCGTAGCGCGGGGAAATCCCGCTATTATGGTATTATTAACAACTGAAAGAAATATTAGATTTTAAGGGTAAACACTTCAACAGTCAAATTAGCAATAACTGAACGACATGAATGACTCGATCATGTAACGCATTTTAGCAACATTTGTGTTTATACCATTTCGCTACATTCCCAATGTTATGCAATCATTATTCTTCCATATGAATGATTTTCGTGCATTGATTTCCTCCTTGGGGAATTGTTTATCAGAACAAAGAAAATCGTTCAAGTGGACCTTCATGATATGGTATTTCGCTTTGACGTACTGTGTATATGGTTGTAAAAGTCCCGCCTAGGCTCCGAGTACTCCCCGAGTACTCGCTAAAAGGTAGGCTGCCGAGGCCCGAGTACTGTTCGTCTAGGCCAATTACTCCCCTAGTAATCTCCGCCTAGGCCGAGTACTCCCGAATCCGACTAGGGAGCGCCTAACGACTTTTGCAACCATGACTGTGTATAGATTAAGTGCATATATATAGCCGGGAGGGATAAAGTGGTGATAAAAAGTACCCCTCTCCTAAAGATATATAGGATATTTATACACACACCTTTCATGTGTCACTCACATGATGTGCAATTTGGGGGATACCAACATACTACAATGCATCTTAGATGGGATGGCTGTTATATGTTAACGCATTCATGCCGGAAGGTGGAGGGATATTAATTGTATTTACTGCCAATACACCATTTGGACGAGCAATGTCCTTGGGCTATTGTAGCAAAGTACAAAACATAAACATTGTGTCACATGCAGGCGTACGTCGTGTTTCATTTTATACTCTCACTTGGCACTGCGCAATCGTTCAGCACTTTGTCACATGTCATTTCTTGTGGTGATCAGTAGTTGTATCCTAATAATATCAGCATCAGTTCTTGTTTAAGAATGAGCTTCATGTGTCTCAGTTCATCCACATACGATCCAGACCATCGTTACTTGCATGGTTTAGGTTTGTTAAATAGAAAAAGTAAACCTAAAATCGAAATTTATAAACTATGAATATTTTTAGAGTTGGATTAAATCTCTTTTCTTTTAGATGATGGCCAAAACAATTAGTTTTGTTATGAATTATTCCATTAATAGATCTATTTTGTCTTGTCTAAATGGTAACCCAAATAAGGTAACCTCCACATAGCTGTAGCTTTACCTTTTAACTTTATACCGTTGAAGTGTTTATATATCGCTAAAATCGACTAAGTTGTTTCAACGGCTAAGCCGGTAATTTGTCTAGGTTGTGGTTTTCTAGATAGAATTAAGATTTTCACTAAAACCAGCTAAACCAGACTGTGAACACGTGTTCAAAGTTTAAAGTAAAAATATATAAAAATCACATGTCGAAAGCAAATTCCAAGTTTCGAACCATCAATGGTTCGTTATTACACTCTTCAAACAACCCAAAATCTTAATGTAACATACAACGATAGAGACTAAACTTCTTAAAAGAAACGACAATTGATAGCAAACCTGAATTATTAGCCCCGATCCGAATGAACAGGTGCGATTTACATCAACTTATGGATGGTTTTCATATCAATTGCTTCAGGGAGTGTACCCTTTTGAACATGATCCCACCACTTGAACAAGAAGTTGTCAACCACTAACCTGAACCATGGAGACAACTTCAAGCCCTCCTCGCCCGCATCTGCCTTCCTTAGCAACTCTTTCAGCTGTTCTTGGTTCACATACTTGATATCCGCCACTTCATCTGGGTTTGGGTTCACAGCAACGTCTCGCACAATGAAGAGTAGGTAGTCAACTGAAAATGTATGTCAGAACGTTAGTTAGTTTTGGATCTTGGAAAGTGTTTCGGGGTCAAATCAACCCATACAACTATAATATCGTCAACCAACCCGTCTATTTACCTATGAGTTGGCATGTTTAGTTAAACAAGCTGTGTTCAGCTTGACCAGGTCAACCATCAACCCAATAACGACCCGTCTAACCCATTTATTACAACCCACCAAACCGTTTACAAGGTTTCCCACTTGATTACAACATGTTTAACTCATTAATTACAACCCCCCAACTCCATTCAACACGCCAAGAAGATAATTAGGTTTTGGGAGGTCATATCTAACCCATTTAATGAAAGGTCCATGTTCGGGTTGACATGTTTGATTTAATGGGTTGTGAGAGTTGGCATGTCGGGTGGCGGCCTGGGAGGGGTTATCCCCTCCGCGGTCAAGGGTACCGTGCATTACCCTTTTTGAGTTGGCATGTTTAACCTGTTTAACTAAACAAGTCAACCTACCAGCCCATTTTAACACATTACTACTTGATTACAACACCTTTAACTCGTTTAGATAAATGGTCTAAGGGCCGTGTTCGAGTTACTCAATTTAAAGTGTACACAGATTAGGGTTGATGTCTTCTTTGACACAATAACTATACGGGCGGGTTCAACGATCAACCCGACACAATTCACACCCGTAGTTTGGCACATCTAAAAGTAGTCCTAAGGAATTTCTATAATAGACGGGGAAAATAACTCAATCTAAACAAATATGGTAAGAAAGATGATTACGTTCATGTTCTCCCCACTTTCCATCAGATGGAGCCTTGTAGAGCATGCGACTCAAAGGAGTAAACTGATCAACAGGAACGTCTTCAGCAGGGATGCCGAGTTCATCCAACAGCTTCCTCTGTGCAGCATTTCTCACACCTGAATCCAAACAAATCAGCATGCATCTCTATTTCCATTCCTATAAAAATTCATAATATGTAGTAGGTAGATGATTATGGAATTTTTGGCAATACCAAGACAGTTTTCAGGAATAAGCTCGGATTCTCGGTAGAGTGGATGGCTGCAACAGGTGTTGGTCCATACCAAAGGAAATGTCACCTTGGTTGCAGACCGTTGCTGCAAGTACACCACCACGTGCAACAAAGTTTAGTCATGAAAACAAAAAAAGAATTTACACAAAAAAAGAGTAAAGTAATCTACCTGAAGGAGTAACTCGTATTTTGAATTGAACAGAAATACGCTGAATGCTCTGTGCAGCATGTTACCTTTTTCAATCTTCTCCCACAAGTGGCCTGCAAATTCATGAATCGGTGATAAATATAATGTTAACTATTCTTAAGCCCCCCGCGTTGCGGAGCAAAGGGCATAAAACTGTGCTAAGTAGCAACTAAACGACGACCAAAATCAGGAAAAAGAGGAAAACAAAAACACGAATTTTGAGCACCAATTGACTCATGTGACGTAAAACGTAGACAAAGTCGAATTCATACCGAACATATTAGAAAGTCGAGGGGTTCAAAGTGATATATTATTGTAAAAAGTTTTTAGAAAATGGGGGGCAAAGTTGAGCGGAAGGAAAAAAAACCTATGTGACCACCGAACACCGTGCTAAGTAGCAACCAAACGACGACTAAATCCGGGAAAAAAGGTAAAACAAAAACACGAAAGAAAAAAGTTTACATTGAAACGTAAACAAACTTGTATTTATACCGGCACGTAAAACTCGAGGAAATAAAAATGACATTTTACAAAGTTTTTAAAACGTTGAGGGGCAGTAAATGTTAATGTTGAAAGTTAAGAGGTTTACTCGAAAAACAATAAAAAAACATTAAGTGACCAAATAGTCACTATTCATTAGTCTGTTAGGCTATCTCCAACGCCGGAGAAAAAGAAGAATCCGTCCATGTCCTTGATGATGTGGCTTGATGACATGAGAGAGAGATGAGAGAGAGTAGAGAAATCTGATGCTAAGGGCGGAGAACAAATACGTTTGTTGCAGAGTTAGGGGAGATTGTGAGAGAGGTGATGGGGCCCACTGTTTTGCCGCCCGTTGCAGAAGATGGGGTTAAAGGGTGGGCAGCTGAGGTGGCCCGGGCAGGAGAGAAACGGGCGAAAGAGAAAAGCCCCTGCGTTGTGGATAGTCTTAGAAATAGAAATTAACATATACAATATATAGAATATTAGGGGTGTTTATAAAATGTTGAAACCTAATGAACTGTCAAAACTGAAGCAGTTTGGAGTTCAAAAAAGGGCCCAAACACCAAAACCAAACCGTTTTTGCAGTGGCCGACCCGGTCAACGATGACGATTTGGTTTGTAGTGTTCCAAAATGTAGTTACCGGTTTGGCCAATAAATTCCGGCAAAACCACCCGAACCGGACAATGAAAACCTCTAATGAATATGTAATAGTGATAATGTGATACGATTTGCAGATAGTGGGTTTAGTGTTAGTGAGACAGCAACTTTGTCTTTTGTTTTCTTTATATTTGTTTGATGTGTCAGATTAGGTAGCTTTTTAATTATGAAAAATGGTATTTAGAGTAGGAATGAGCTCGGTACCAACCGGTAACGAAAATATCGGTACCGAAAATCCCAAAAAACGGCGGTACTGAGAAAACCCGTTACGGTTCGGTACCGGTACTGACCGGCATTTGAAGGTAAAATTCGATAAATACAAATGCTAAATGTCAGTACCGATTAATAAACTCGGTTCGGGAAATTCAGTACCGGTTCCGAACCGGTACCATTAGAGTTTGTAATTGCAGAGTGCCCTTCTCGAACTGGGTTGTTTCTGTTTTTATTTCTAGTAATCAAATCATCCAATTTGGGTATCTATCATAATGACAATAATAATTGGCAAAAATCTTATAGAAATCTATTATTATACCGACATTGCAAGCATGCAAAAGAACCCGCAATTACCATTTTTACATAAGTTAACAAATAAACAAATATGGGGAGCTCCATAATGCAATAAAACATAAGTGCTTCTTACATGTATCGTAAAACTCACCCTATTAGCATTCAACGAACGAATCCATATTTGTTATCTGATGATGGGTTATAAAGAAAAATATTTCATATTTGTTATAAAATTGTATGGGATCTTAAGCTGAGATAATTCTTACATATTTGGTTGTCTTATGCTCATAATGGATAGAAATTTACAACTTCACATTAACGTGTATTATTCACCATGTTATTCAAGTTTAGAAAGAAATATTAAACATTTATTAGAAGAAGCATTTCTTACAAAAATTTATATATATATATATATATATATATATATATATATATATATATATATATATATATATATATATATATATATATATATATATATATATATATGTGTGTGTGTGTGTGTGTGTGTGTGTATATTACTATTACTATATACATATATATCATAATATTGAGCAAGTTTCTGTATATTATTTAATTCCCTAGCTTAGATAAGGTCCAGGCATTAAAGTGTCAACATTTTCAGTTTGTTCATAAAAATAGAAGATAGATACATAATCATTCTTACAGTTGTATTTGGTATCATGCCCAACCACGTTGTCGTTCTCATCCAGCAATATGCATCTGCAAAAAATTAAGATACCAACAACTTTAATGGTCTCATTAAAGAACGTATATCAAATCTAAGATCTAGTAAATTGTAACTCAAATGAAAACATTGAACTTAAACTTTTATATGAAGATGTCCTTGACTCCTGTCATTGTGTATGTAACAAGTTTTATTTCCAACTTATGTTTACAAAAATCCTGATGACATCCCTTCAACATTTATGAGTCAAGATATATTCATTTAAAGTGTCTTGGAGCCTTTGGCAGAGAACCAAGATACCAATTTAGGAGCACATAAACAAAGACAAAATAATTTCTGTAGAAAAAATACCAGCTTTCACATAAAGAGGAAAATCCCTCACTGTTGTTGATTAAATCAATCAGGACCCTTTGAAACACAAGGGAATTGACGGGGCCCACACAAGCAATTAGTTCAAAACATAAAACTTAACATACGAGTGTTATCTTTTTATATGAAACATAAAACTTAACATACGTGTGTTATCTTTTTATATGTAAATCAAGACAAGACTTGATATTAAATAAAAATTCATAACTTCATATGTGATATAACAGGATCAAGATCCTATCGTCAACAAACATCTTTATAACTTCATTAGTTTCTGTTTGCTCATTGAACGGCTCATAATAACTTTATTTTGTGAGAATTTTACTATTTGAACCATCTATTCATTCAAATTCTTTGTACAAAACCACAACTGGCATGAGCACAGATATGTATTTAAATTTATTTGCCTGTTGTCAATCACTATCGGAGAAGCTATAGCGTACACTCTAATTACTAACGAGCAACACAATATTGACTGATTCAAAAAAAAATATGTATACAATGAAATCAACCCTCAGAGATCCTCTTCTTGATCAGTCAACCAAAAAAATATATTAACTCATATCAACTATCATCTGACACATCCGCAGATCCGCTACAGATGTCTCCGGTTAACCCGTTAAAACAACTCATGATTAGTTCATTAGTTGAAACTATATCGGAATCAACCAACATAAACTCTTTTAAAACCATTAGCCTCTCAACCAAACGACGAGACGATCAACTAAATGACGGTTACCTAATCAACTCTAACTAACTTCAAAAAACACAAAATCCGTAAAATACCTAATTGATTAAACGAAAACAGATCCGATCAATCGGTGCAAAGTTGATAAAACAAAGACCCAAACAATTCACGACCATCAATCAACATCAGAAACTCATGATCATAAATCAACGCTAACTAACATTGAAAAAAAAAAAAAAAACCTAATCGAGTAATCGAAAAAAAAAATCCGGAAAACCGATTGAAGTTAAACAGAAACTTACTCATCGTCAAACATGAGGCGTCTCTGGACGGCGTCCATGCCGGAATCATCACCCATGGCGGCGGTTACGGTGGCGTAAGAGCGGGAGGAGGTTTGAGGAGGGTTTAGGAGGATAAGTGAAGAGCGACGCAAAGTTAGTGTGGAGGCGATGGTTTTTATGGGGGGAAATTTTAACATTTTGTGGAGTTAGAGTTAGGGTCACATTCTTTGAGACATGATATTTATTTATTTTATTATTACATTTTTTTTTTGAATGGCAACGCTTACACCCTCCTAAATTACACCAAAATAAATCCTAAACTACACCTTGCTTGGGATTGAACCCAAGACCTCCTTTCTAAGAGGCATAAGCCTCTACCAAGTGGGCTAGCCCCACATTATTTATTTTATTATTACATGACAATGCTGACTAAATATCGCATTTGGGAGTATTATTATATGGCTGTTATGTTCGACACATACACCCCCTTTGGTTATATGTTTGTTTGTAAGAGTTAGACCTTTGTTGGAGCCATTAGAAATGTAAGGAAGCTATGGCGGAAAGCAGTTGTGGTCTGTTATCTATCGAGGAGGAGACATTTATTTGGGTCAAGAGCAGAGCTTCAGGTGCAGCGATGGATTGGAATAGTTGGTTAGATTTCAATATTTTTGTATGACCATTTGTTTTGTGTTTTGAAACTTTGTTTTTCAGCCTTTGGCTGGTTACTATATTTATATATAGTCGTCGTTGTTCAAAAAAAAAAAAAAATATCAAGTGTAGTGTCAGATGGTTGCCTAACATTGATCCACACAAGTTACCTAACAAAGCAAGGCACACATGCAAATGTATTTAGTCATAAGCAAATATCGTAACCGTCATTGCCTTCTAAAACTTCTTTCTCGAAAGGGAGCAAGCAATTAGTTATTTTTATTTAATAATTGATTGCTCTCTCTTTCTAGAAATAATTTTTTTTTTTTTTTTTGTTAATCTTGCATCGAATAGTGGTCATGAGATCCAACACTTGTAACAAGACGAACAATAGGTTTCCTGTCTCATATTATAGACATTACAACTTTTGTGAAAAAAATGGCTTAACTACAACAAAACTTATATAAGTCACTAAGTATATCAATGTATCTACGTATACAAGTGATTATACATTTACTGTCATTTATCATTTATCTACGTATATAAGTAATTATACATTTACTATTACTACGTATAAGTCACTAATTATATCATTTATCTACACATACAAGTATTTATACATTTACTATTACTACTAGTACTAAGTCGTACTTTTAATCATGTAGGTTATATTTATTAGATAAAAAAACAAAAGGATTATAAAGATCTTAATTATATTATTATAACTGATTCTAAGTTTTGAAATCAAGTCTTCTTATTCACATTATAAGTGATTCTAAGTTTAGGAGTCAAGTCTTCTTATTCACAATTAGAAAACAAGACACTATTTCTTTCAAGTCCTATTTTAATCTACTATATATATATATATATATATATATATCAATTTAAATTTAAACTCTTGATGAATAGTAAAACCAATTTTTCAAGTTATTATATTAATTTTTTTAATTTCCATTTTCACTTTTTACTTATACTTTAAAAAATATACATTTTTAACTCATTTAGTTTGATTTTCTTTCGATAACTCGCGTTTTTAATTTTGTTAAAATTTGAATATGTGAATGTTTTTATCGGCACATCTATATAAACTTTGTCAATTTAAACTCTCGGTGAATAGTAAAATCAATTTTTCATGTTATTATATTTACTTCTTTTTAATTTCTATTTTCACCTTTTATTTATACTTAGAAGAAATACATTTTTAACTCATTTAGTTTATTTAGTTTGATTTTCTTTCGATAACTAGCATTTTTATTTTTATTAAAATCAGAATATGTAATTGTGTTTAATATGTTTTTATCAGCGCTTCTATATAAACTTTGTTAAAAAAGAGTTTTATTCAAAATAGTACGGTGACAACCCAAACCAAACCGAACCGGTTCCGGCGTCGGCATTGGGATTGTCTATTGTTATCGTAATCGATATTGGGCACGCGTATTATATAACTTTAGAACCCTGATGAATAGTAACATAAGTTTTGCATGTTATTATATTAAATTTTATGTTCCTGTTTCACTCATTATACTTTAAATAATATGCAATTTTAACCCATTTAGTTTTTATTTATTTTGATTTTTCTTCTGATAACTCGCATTCATTATTTTTTTTCTTTTTAAAGATGAGTACGTGATTGTGCTTAAAACTTTTTTCTCGGTGTTCCTATGAACTTTGTAGAAAAAAGATTTTTATTACGAATCGAACTTACACCGACATCGGTACCAATATTGTTATTATCATAACTGGTACCGATATTTGTTTTTATTGTTTTTTTATTGACATCGATACAAATATTGTTATTAACGAAACCTGAACCGGTATTCGTCTTTATGTTTTTCATTGTAAAACACATTCTTACGCCCCGCTTGCGGTATGCCCATATAATGTATATATGTGTGGGCGCTCGGGGGGCAAAAGTGAAAGTGCACTAATTCTAACGTTATTTTACTAATTTCGTGAAAATAGCGTTAAAAGAGGGGGATGGTTAATCATGCATCATGTGGTGGCGTTGATAGCCAAAAGACAGGGGGTACATGCACTAATCGGCGTTTGTCTCAATTGTTGAGTGTTATGTGCCTTATGTCTAAGGCTTGATGCAAAACTACAATCGAGCCGTGGGTCTCATTAGAAGCAGCCTCTCTATTCATACGGGGTAGAGATAAGGCTGTCAACATCTCACCCTCGTCAGACCCTACCTTAGCTTTGCTATTGGTGAGATATACTGAGTATGATGATGATTGTAAAACACATTCTTTTGCGCATTTGATGACTTTAAACCGAGTGTCAGTGTAACACCCCGACCGCGTTAAACAACAAACCGCGGTGGAAACGTCGGGGAGTCATGTCACAGAATCATTGTCTCATAACACATAGAGTTTAAAGTTTGGTTTTATTTAATAAAATGTTTACATTTTCTTAGATTAAACGGAAAACATAACAAAAGTTAATATGTCTTGCATGCTTTTAAGTCACTAAGGCCCAAGTCCGCCCTAAGTGTAGCACGATCACATTAAACATTAGCTCCTGAAACACATGTGAAAATAGGTACGTCAGCATAAAATTGCCTGTGAGTAACATAGGTTTTGTTGATGAGGATTCATGACTTGAAAGTTAAAAGAAGTGTTGAACTAAAAAGTAGTCATGAATCCTTACAAAATGTTTTCTTTTGTAAAATCATATGAAAATCAAATGATTTAAAAGAAATAATGCATGGTTATATAAATAACCAAATGAAAGTAACTTTTATAAAATGTGTTATGTCTTGAAATAAAATATCATGTCTTGTACAAAAGTTATCGTGTTTTGTATAAAAGATGTCATGTCTTGTCTTTGTCGAAGTGGTTTAGATAACGCCACGATATATAATGTAATAAAAGCACTTATATATAGGAAGTACCAGCGGCGTATCCACCATTCTTTCATCACATTACACGCGTCTCGTTATTTAAATCACTTACCATAAACCATCAAATAAATGTCTTGTTAAAACCAATGTCAAATGTCATGTATAAACAATCTCTTGTATATCAAATGTCAAGTAATAACCAATATCTTGTATGATAAGTAAAAAGTCTTTACTTAAACCACATGTAATAATGTCATGTATAACCAAATGTTTTGTGTAACCAAATGTCGTGTACAAAACAATGTCTTTGAATAAACAAAAGTATTGTTCAAATCAAAAGTTATGTTTTGAAAACTATTGCTTTTATTGTTATAAACATTTATCTGAAGTTTGTCACCGAATACATTCAAGCCTTGTTGACTGTCGGATAAACCCTTATCAAGTCAAAGGTTTATCAAATGTTTATCGGATTCTGTCATTCTGTTGGTGCATGCGTCTGTCGACTTCGTCTTGTATCGAGTCTTGTATGTAACTAGATAGATCAGGGCACGAAAATCAAGAAAGTGTGATTAGAGGTAATTCCGCTTGAAATGACACTAGGTCATTTCAAACAGAATCAGGAGGTTATTTCGCTTGAAGTATCATGTTGATTTCGCTTGAGATATTTCAAGCGAAATCAGATTTCGCTTGGAGCTGTTTCAAGCGGAATCACATGGTCTACAAATACCTTGAGTGCCATTTCATTTTTAATCTTTTCCGGTCAGAGCAACGAAGTGCTGCCGAAGTGTCGTCTCGCTGTAAATCATTGTGAAATCAATATAACGACAGTTTAAAGTGATATTCTAGCATAATTGACCTTGATACGTCTGTTTCTGCCTTTCGTATTGAGTAAAACTCTTCTGATCGACTCGTTCGGGTCTGAAAACGATCCTACAAGTGGTATCAGAGCTCAGGAGGAAGAGTTCTTACCAATTCAGTTGCAATTTCTGTTTTCTACACCTTCTTTTTCAAAATTGGCCGTGAAAAGTGGTCAAAATGTTCTGATTTTTACACATCTTACTCGGAATAGTATTTTAACTAATCCTTGAGTAAATTAGACCCTAATTCGTTCTAAAACTGGTAAAATCTATAATTCCGCTTGAAAAACAGCTCGAGAATATGACATCAACATAATTTCGCTTGAACTGATCTGTTGATTTCGCTTGAAATCACACTTTGAATCTGATTTCGCTTGAGAAATTGTGTTGATTCCGCTTGAACCAGTATTCTGCTTGAAAAGTTCTATTGATTTCGCTTGAAACTTGATATTCCTCTTCAATGTCTTAATTCCGCTTGAGTGATCTTGTTTGAAATCAGTGATTTCGCTTCAACAGGATATTTCGCTTGAACAGTGATTTTATTTGAGAACTTAATTTCATTTGAAAGACAGTATTTGTGAATTTTTGAAAAAACCGAAACATGGAAGAGGAATTCTACAACGCATTCGCTACTCCAGTTACCCTAATTACTCTTGCACAGAACACGATGTTGGAAAATGAAACGGGGACGATGCAAAAACCGCCTAAGCTCATGAACATCGAGGAGTACAAGGGTTGGGAAGGACGATTTGAGAACTGGGTACAAGCAAATTATCTGGATGCTTGGGATTGTGTCGAGACAAAATACGTTAGACCAATGAATGATGACGAAGAGATTATTGCTATTAAAGATTTGAGTGCCGAAAATAGAAAGAAATACAAAGATGAAAAAATGATGTTAAGTCTTCTACAACAAGCTGTGAAAGAAGATATCTTGGTGTTATTGCAACATAATGGAACTTCTTATTCAATCTGGAAAGCCTTAAAATTGAAGTTTCATGGAAGTCAAGAGATGGTCAAGAACAAGAAATCACTTTTGAAGAAAGATTTCGATCTGTTTAGGGGTTTGAAAAATGAAATTACAAAGCAAATCATTGAGAGATACTGCAATTTGCTAGCTAACATGAAGAGGTTGAGCATTGAGAAAGATAATGAGGAGTTGATTGAGAAGCTAGCTGATGCATTACCATATGAGACTTGGAGTACATATCTCATGATGTTGAGGAACAAGAAAGGTTTTAGCAATCTGACACTGAGCAAGTTCATTGAAAAGATTGAGGCTCAGGAGATGGAACAGAGAAAGGATTTAAGAATGAAGGATTTTGACGGTGAACAAGACATCGGACTTTATTACAAAAGTGGTGTCAGTGATAAAACCACCAACATGTCACCAAAGATTGAGACAGCTTTCAATGCAAAGAGTTCACATGGAAGTTCATCAAAAGGATCAAGCAGCAAAACAAGTTTTTCATCATATCCGTCATTTGATCCGAACATTGCAACAACCAAAATTGACAAGAAGCTACAATGCAACATTGTTTTGAATCTGGAGAATGATGAGGATTATTCAGCAGAAGTAGCTAAGAGTCACATGTCTTTGTTGGGAACTGTGTTGGAGTCTTATGGAAGTTTTGTGGCAGGTCGGATCGGGAATCCAATGCTTACAAAAGAGGATTATGATCAAATTGACGCTGAGGAAATGGAATTGATGGATATTAAATGGTGTTTGGTAAGTGTGTTAAGACGAGCTGAGAAGTTTAAGCAGATCACAGGAAGAGATGATTTACGTGAAGCTAATGTTTCTACTTTAGGTTTTGATAAATCTAAAGTCACTTGTTTCGTTGCAGGGAAAAAGGACACTTCAAGAGGGAGTGCAAAAACCGCGAAGCAAGTGGAGCTCAAAATCCATTCAACAACAACAATGATTACTACCGGAAGGCCATATATCATCAAGTTGCTCAACAACAACAAGAACCACAAGTGGCACATGGTAGGAAAGTAATCGAGGAATCTTCAAAGAGAGCTTGTATGGTGAATCAGGATGACACAGAGCAAAAAAAAAAGGATTCAGTTGGGACAAATATATTTCAGTTGATAACAAAGCATCCCTGATAAACCAAGATGATGAAAAGTTAACGGAAGGATTTAACTGGGAAGGTTTTAGTTGGGATGATTATGATCCAAACAAAACTACAACTCACAAAGCTTATGTCGCTCGTGTTGAAGAAGATAGTGATGATGATCGTGAGTATTATGCAAGAAGATTGGCTGCTGATTTGAAAATGATAGCAGAGAGTGATAGTGATGACAATAAAGCTAAAAAGAAAAAGAAACAGGTCAAAACACCAGTTAGTAGTGATGATGAAGATGTTCCAGTTATAAGGAAGAAGGTAAAGGAGGTTCCAAAGTTTAAAGTTGATGAAGAAGTTGATGCAAAGAAGAGTCTGGTGATTTGTGAAAATTGTGAAGCTGTAAAGAAGCAGAACAGCACATTGATGAACAACATGAATAGGCTGAAAGAGTCTTATGATGTTCTGAACAAAGCCATGAATCAATACAATCAATCAAGTGAAGAACAAGCAACAACCATGAAAACACTTCAGGGAGCTTTTATAATAAAGCAGAAAGTGGTGAACAACTACATTGAGAAGTGTGCTGTGCTAGAACAGAAACTTGAAACACAAAGAATTGAAAATGAAAGAGTTAATCGTTTGTTAAAAAGTTACTCATGTACTTCTTATGTCATTGACAGGATTTATCCAACTGTTGAAGGCATGAAGGCATTTGAGAATGATGAAGTAACTGAAGAACAGAAGGTATTTGAAGAAAAGACTCCTGACAAAAGGAAAGAAAAGAATAAGGATACTAAAGAAAAGACATCTGGTAAGAAACAAGGTGTCAGTTACAACAAGTGTCCACCCCCTCTTGAAAATGGATATTCTCCGAGAAATCCAAATTCAGAAAGAGTCGAAAAAGCAACAAATTTACAGTGGGAGTTGGAGTCTTCAGTTAACTTGCCAGAAAATATTGATGTCACGTTTACGTCATCTGACACTGATCATGAGTCCGAGTTAATAAAGAAAGTGGTCGATCAGGTGTTGGATAAAGATGAATCCGAGGAGTCAAAGTCAGAGTCTATGTCAGAGTCAAAGTCTGAGTCCAGCATTCCGAGTCAAACTGACAAACAGGGCAAAAGAGTTTACAATAAAGAATTTCTTCTGTCAAAATCTAATTTGAATGACGAAACATTTAAAGTGGCTTATACTTTAAATGATTCCGACAAATTATATTCTGATGAGGAATTTCCAATAAGAGGTGTTAAACCAGAAATGATAAAAAGGGTTTTCAAACTAACATAAATTAATATTTCTGAAATAAAAGATGTAAATCTTAATGATAAACCTAAAAAGTACACCTCAAGAGTTCAACAAAGAGAAAACAAGAAAAAGGGTTACAGTTCTGGTTCTGATTATCGAAAGAAACCAAACCATAACGGTAATTTTAAAAAGAAAGGTCTTGGTTTTATTCCACCAGAAAATTATAAAAATGAAAAATATGTTCGAGATTTTAAATCAAAAATGATATTTGTGTCAGGAACAAGTGCTGAAGAAGAACAAAAGAGTACTTTCTGGAAGCAGTCGAATAAAGAATTCCTTGCGAAGAAGCAAGAAGATATGAAGACTGTTGATCAGATGAAAGAAACGAGAACCTGTTTCCAATGCAACACTGTTGGACATATTGCCAAGAATTGTTCCAAGGTGATAAAATCAAAACAGGGAGTTTCTCATAAACTGAAAGATAAAGAAGTTGTGTTTGAATCACCAATTGATAGAATAAAACTTTTCAAAAATTCAATTTTTGAGATTGGTGAAAGTTCAAACAGGTTTTACAAGAAAAAGGGAAACCTTGACAACCAGAAATGGGTTGTTAAGAAATCAGATGATAGTTCTAGCAATGATTTTGATTTGTCAAAATCAGAGGAGCTATCTTCTAGCGATGAATCTGATTTCACAAAATCAGAGGAGCCACAAGTTGAGGTTAAATGTGAAAAATCAGTGCCGACTGTGGATGATGTGAATTTTCCACCACTTCGGGCTGAAAATTTTAAGAAGAAAATTGGTAAAATTGATATTTCAAATCAGTTCTTTTCAGAAAAGAAAGAGTTTGATATTGAGAAAGCCTTCAGTTCCAAAGTTCATAACATTTTTGGAAAAATGGTTGACAGGAAGGTAAAAGGAGTCAAGGAATTTTACGAGAAGAAAACAAAGAAGCAAGGTAAAGTATCATCCCTGGTTTGTGACTGGGATGGTACCTACTATGAACAGTAAAATCCTGGACTTGCCGGAGCTCCCAAGTTGGTAATTATGGAGCATGATTCAGCATCTTTCTTATATTGTTTTTTGAAAAATTGAAATTTGGTTACAAGTGTGACTTGCCGGAACTCCCAGGTTGGTAAGTGAGGAGTAGGTATCGGCATCCTGAGAATTCAACCTACAAATGGTATTGGTTGGTAAGCCAAGTGGTTGAAAAAGGTTTTCACTTACAAGTGGTAAATCAGGGACATTAAGTTGTATCTGATTTCCTACAAGTGGTATTTTGAAAAACAATGTGATGAACCCCTAACTTACAATTGATTTTATAAAATCAACAAAACTTATTTTCCGGAAAAAAACATTTGATTAAAACAAACTTAAGTGTTTTGAAATCAATGGGAAAATAGTTTGTTGTGAGGGGGAGTTCTGATTGTTTACGCCTAGTGGATGGCGAATTGAAGTGATTCGATATCAGTTGTCACTTTGTTTGTACAGTTTATTTTCAAATTTCCTTTAAATGTGTTTGCATTTTAGGGGGAGTAAGAAATTTCAGAAAATCCAAAAACTTTAGAAAATTTGAAAAAGACAAAAACATGATAAAATTTAAAAAATGAGTTTTGTGTCAAAGAAGAGGAAATGATAGTACATCAGTGGACAATCACAGCATGCTAAAAAAATAGAAAGTAAAAATGTGATAAACGGTCTCACTGATGATGTGCCAGTAGATTTTTGCACATTTAGTAAATTGTGACGAGATATAAACCTAAATTTCAAACTTGCTTATATCGTGGGGAAACATCTCTTGGATATATGGGTAACCCCCGAAATCTTGTTTGAAAGGTCCCTCTTTCTGAGATACTAGGTCTTTATACTCGGTGATATCTGGGGTATTATCCTGGGACTTCTGATTTTGCGGAAGCAATGGCCTAGTCCCCGGAGAATACTTTATGCTTGCTTGAAATATAGCGCCGCCCTCAGCATAAAATGATGAGACAATAAAATTGCTAATCAATGCTTTTGTAAAAAAGATCCTCTAAAGGGGACACACCAAAAGTCGAGCCGTCATCTCTCTGCTCAACGGAAGTTCTGACCTGAGCTCTCACGGTTCCTCGCAATATAACCCCTTACAGATATCATCTGTGGTATACTCACCTGTAAGATTGAATATTAGGATCTGGATACGGGAGTATATTCTGAGGTGGGACACGCGATTAAGTTTAAGTGCTTAAAACATTAATCCGTATCTGGAAACTGTTGAATTTTGTGTGAAAATTTAAGTGGATCAGTATACTGACAATCTAAGTGAATCGTTTAGAACTTAAAATGATTAAAGCTTAACGGTGTTGTTGATTTGTCTCAAAAACTGACATGATCCTCTTACGCAAACTCACAAAAAATATTGTTTGTAAATATTTCTTCTCTTCATTTCATTACATTTAAATATCCAAAAAGATTTTAGTATGTTTTAGCATAAATTTTGAAAAATACAAAAAGATTTTCGACAACTGATGTTGGAGAACTGATTTTCAAAATTCCAAATGCTAGATATGATGAAAAATTGGGTTGGGAGAGTGTGATTTGAAAATAAAAATGATATATCTTCAAGTGGTTTCATCAGAGATCTACATTGTAAAATCATTCTTGGATTGAATAATTCCTGCAAGTGGTTTATTGTCTGAATATCTTATCCACAAGTGGTCATTAGAGGGTGAGAGTTATTTTTATAAGTGATCATCAGAAAATTTATTTTTGGGTAGAGATTTGTGCAGGTAATGATAGAGTCAGGAATCGATCTTGAACCTGTGGAAAGAGCATAGAGCCAGGTTGCGATTCTGGAAGAAAGAGAAGAGAGAGATTTGAGGACACTTACAGCGTCAGATACTTCAAAGAGTTCGAGAGGACTGATAAAGACTGAAGATGCGAAGACTCGACACTTAAGACTCGTCAACATTCGAGGGGGAGTCTGTTGGTGCATGCGTCTGTCGACTTCGTCTTGTATCGAGTCTTGTATGTAACTAGATAGATCAGGGCACGAAAATCAAGAAAGTGTGATTAGAGGTAATTCCGCTTGAAATGACACTAGGTCATTTCAAACGGAATCAGGAAGTTATTTCGCTTGAAGTATCATGTTGATTTCGCTTGAGATATTTCTAGCGAAACCAGATTTCGCTTGGAGCTGTTTCAAGCGGAATCACATGTTCTATAAATACCTTGAGTGCCATTTCATTTGTGATCTTTTCCGGTCAGAGCGACGAAAGTGCTGCTGAAGTGTCGTCTCACTATAAATCATTGTGAAATCAATATAACGACAGTTTAAAGTGATATTCTAGCTGAATTGACCTTGATACGTCTGTTTCCGCCTTTTGTATTGAGTAAAACTCTTCTGATCGACTCGTTCAGGTCTGAAAACGATCCTACACATTCCCTAAAGTCACTTCCAAACAAACCTAGGAAGCGGGAACGAGATTGTCAATCCTATGGTACCATTACATACTACCGGGCGGCATGATCAATGTTAATGAATGTATCTTGTCTTGTTCTACATACCAAAATGTCATAATCAATGTAAGCATGTCATGTAAAATATCTTTGAAAAACCATGTACTAAGTATGCTAAGTCAACATACGAAGTATAGTGTCCATGAAATCAATGTGCTAGATATGCTAAGTCAACATATGTACCAAAAGTATCTTTGAAATCAATGTGCTAGGCATGCTAAGTCAACATACGAAGCAAAATGCAATTTACATCGATGTGCTAGATATGCTAAGTCAACATATGCAGCAAAAGTATCCCTGAAATCAATGTGCTAGGCATGCTTAGTCAACATACGAAGCAAAACATAATTGAATCATGTACTATATGTGTACTAGATGAACATAGCATGTATATGTCATGAAAGCATGAAAGTAACAATAGGCACATGTGTTTCACCCCAAAATATTTGAAAGAGTAAAAGAGAGGACTATGTACTCACATGGGATTGCGTAATAGTCTTGTAATAAAGATCAAATAAAGCTTGAAGGACCCAGGGATCAAATGGCACGTAGTATTAAATAACTATGTTAATAAATCGGGACACTAATCCGGGGGATTGGATAGAATGAGGTCTTGTAAACCAAGTGAGTGTTGGAACTCATGTGAAATTGTTTAACAAAGTCTACACTCTGATTTAAAAGTAACCCTAAGTGCTTTTGACCCGTTATGACCCGTTAAGGTAGTTTACGCTACTTTAACTTGTCATTTGCGTAAATACGCGTTCGGAATGTTAGATCTTAGATATGATTAGTCTTATATGCCCAAATATGTTTGAAAATGTTATTACATCAGTTTATATGTGAAAAGTTTGATTACATAAGCTTAAAATGAATTTATGCATAAACAGGGCATTTTGGTCATTTTCAAGGGCATAATAACGACTTATCATATAACTAACCAAACGAAGTGACCATAAGGTATAACCTCAGTAGGTTATTCCCTATACAACTATGGTCACAAATATGTGTTTGGTCGGATCCTAAGATCGACCAAACGGGTTGGATTCGAAAGTTAAAGCGGTGGTCAAGACCGCTCGACTTACGACCCTAAATCAGCACTAAACTAGAAGTGACGAGTTAAACATGTCAAAACATGTTTAACTAAGTTGGAAAACTGATTTGGTATCAAAACAAAGTGTTTTGATACCCGAAAATAGTCCGTCGTAAAATGCACATAATTGTGCATTTTGACCGAAACTTTGACTCGTCACTTCGACTAGTAAACGTGGTAATCAGTAGGTATAATCGCAAGGGATTATAACCATTGTGATTACGATTACGTTGCAAAGTTCAATTGAACTTTGACTTGACCAATTCATGGTCAAAACTGAAAGTCAAACGGTAGTCAAACTGTTTGACTTTTAGCTTGAAATAGCTAAAATAAATAAACAAGACTAGGAAGAACACTTACTTGTGTTCTAGGATACAAGAATACTCAGATGGGAGGCCTCCAAATATGGTAGCAATTCCAACTTAGAGCATGGGATGAGAAAGAAAGGAATGAGCAAGTTGGTAAATGAAATGAATAGGCTATTTATAGTTGTTCTTGAAGTTTAGGATCATGACAAGTGTCTTTGAGTATTGCCCAAGGCTTTATAGGATTAAAAAAAGTGTGTGGACAGGAATTATAGCCTTGATCATCACTCAAATTGCCCATAATAATCCAAAAACCATGTTAGAAATCAGGTTGCAATGAGCTGGAAGCTGGCAAGAATATTCTGTCAATAGGGAGTGTCGCGTGGCATGCCAGAAATACAGTGGGGTGTCGCGTGGCCCGAGGGCATGCAACAAAGTTTCAACTTTTGTCAGTTTCAGTCCCTGCACACAATTAAACTTGTTTTTGACGTATTTAACCTCCTTTAAGCCAAATTTCAAGCTTTATAAGGATGTTAAAGTATAGAGGACATGAAATAAGCTCGGAAATATCATGGATGTCAGTTCGTTCAGTTGTACGGTCACGTTTTTCGTTTAATTACGACGAACGCTTTAACAAACGCGAAAACGATCCAAATTACGAAACGAATGGTATTTTTGCATTCCCATCACTAAAATACAATATTTTAATGATTACAAAAATTTTTGGATGTGCGTATATGGTCTGTATGTAGAAATATGCGAATTGGTAGACTTTCGCACTTTGACGCAAATAGTCCCTGTGCATGAATTATCATGTTTTTGACATACCGAACCCCTCAAAACTAATTTCTAAGTTATGTTAAGGGTATTTAGGGTATGTTTAGCTTATGTCATTATTCTGGAGTGTGTGTTGTGTTAAACTGATTACGTTTATGTAACAGTTTACGTATAACTTTCTAGAAAAAGTTTAAGAGTTTGAAATTGAACAAGGATTGAAAACATGAAAATATCATAAGAAATTACAAAATCTTGAAATGAAAACACAATGTTTCATTAATAATAAAGTTTTTCGAAGTTGTACAATGATTACAAAAGCACAAATGTCATAGTCTCCCCTACTTTAGGAAATTTCGTCCTGAAATTTTAATTAAAGGAAACTTGTGAGAATATTTGTGGATATTTCGCCTTCATTTGATCCTCTCATTCCCAAGTAAATTCTGGGCCACGTTTGGATTCCCAGTGAACTTTGACAATTGGTATGCACTTGCATTTGAGCTTCTTGACTTCACGGTCCAATATTTCCACCGGTTTCTCGACAAAGTGCATCGTGTTATCAACACGAATTTCATCAAGTGGTATGTGGAGGTTTTCATCAGCCAAACACTTTTTGAGATTATACACGTGGAAAGTTGGATGAACATTTCCAAGTTCAGGAGGCAGCTCAAGTCTGTAGGCTACTTTTTTTATTCTTTCAACGATCTTAAATGGTCCAACATATCTTGGTGCAAGTTTTCCTTTCTTTCCAAATCTGATTACACCTTTCCAAGGGGATACCTTGAATAGGACGTGATCACTGACTTGAAATTCCAAGGGCTTGCGTCGTCTATCCGCATAACTCTTTTGACGGCTTCTAGCTGTCAAGAGGTTATCGCGAATTTTCTTGACTTTGTCTGTAGTCTCTAGAATAAGTTCAGGTCCGGTGAGCTGAGCTTCACCAACCTCGTTCCAACAGACCAGTGAAGGATATTTTCGACCGTATAAAGTCTCGAAAGGAGCCATGTTGATGCTGGAGTGATAACTATTGTTGTAGGAGAATTCGATCAACGGTAGATGCGAATCCCAATTACCACCAAAATCAATCACACAAACTCTAAGCATATCCTCCAGTGTCTGGACTGTTCTTTCAAATTGTCCATCCGTTTGAGGATGATACGCTGTGCTCAAATTAAGTTGGGTTCCCATGGCAGATTGCATGGTTTTCCAAAAGTGAGATGAGAATCGAGCATCACGGTCAGATATGATGTTCAAAGGAACACCGTGTTGGGATACAATCTCATCTACATAGATCTTGGCAAGTTTGTCAACAGATAGATCCTCACGGATCGGCAAGTAGTGTGATGACTTTGTTATACGATCAACGACTACCCAAATGGCGTCATGACCTCTATTTGTGCGTGACAGTTTGGTAATGAGATCCATAACAATGTTTTCCCATTTCCAAACTGGTATCTCTGGTTGCTCCAATAATCCAGAGGGATGTTGATGTTCCACCTTAACCTTGAGACAAGTAAGGCATTTGGATACATATAAGGCAATGTCTTTCTTCATACCCGGCCACCAATACTGGGTTCGAAGATCCTTATACATTTTATCTACACCAGGATGGATTGAATAACGAGACTTATTGTCACACCCCGACCGCGTAAAACAACAAACTGCGGCGAAAACGTCGGGGAGTGTAGTAACAGAATTATTGTTTCACAACCATGGTATTTAAAGTTATGTTTTATTTATAAACAAAAAGGATTACATTGTCTTAAAACAAAAGAAAACAAGAGTACATAACGAAAATTAAACTAGTCTAGCTTCATTTTATGTCACTAAGGCACAGGTCCGCCTAAGTGTATCTTGATCATTCCTATGCATCAGCTCCTGAAAACACATGTGAAAATAGGTACGTCAGCATAAAAATGCCTGTGAGATACATAGGTTTATTGATTTAAGATTCATGACTTGTATTTGAAAGAAAGGTTTAACAAAAGTTAGTCATGAATCTTACTTAAAAAGTTTTCTTTTATAAATCATATGAAAATCGATAAGTAAATAGATGATATATAAAAGAAGGATGTGTGGTTAAATAAATAACCAAGTAAAAATGAATTTGTATAAGTTATGTTATTTGTAAAACAATGTTTATGTGAAAATATGTTCTTTATATAATATGTAATGTGTCGAAATTGAAATGGTTTACATAACGCTACGATATGTAATATCATAAAAGCATTTATATATAGGAAGTACCAGCGGCGTATCCACCATGCTTTTATCATATTACATACGCATCGTTATATAAATCAATTACCCAAACAAACCACCAACATGTCTTGTTTAAACAAATGTCAAATGTTTATGTATACGATGTCTATTGTCAAATGTAAATCATTTAATGTGTAAACAAATGTCATGTATGGTAAGTAAAAAGTGACTACTTAAACCATATGTAAAATGCACAAAACAAAGTATTGAAATAAATCATAGTTTAAATCAAGGTTATGTTTTGTAAAATAAATGCATGCTTTACTGATACAAACATCTATGCGGTATTGTTACAATGCATATATTCAAGCCTAGTGACTGTGGCGACAAACTCTCAAACAAATTAATGGTTTATCTGCATTATGTAAATTGGATTCAGTCATCCCTTACGTCCAAACAAACCTAGGATTCCAGGGATGGGAGTTGTCAATTCCTATGGTACCATTACTTAGTACTAAGCGGCATGGCCAATGTTAGTGAACGTATTTTTGTCCCATTTAAACAAACCAAATGTCATACCAAATGTAAGCATGTTATGTGAAAGCAATGTACTAAGTATGCAATAAAAGAACATACATAGCATGAATGTGATGTAAAACAATGTACTAAGTATGCAATAAAAGAACATACATAGCATGAATGTGATGTAAAACAATGTGTACATGTGCTGAAACGAGCATATGAAACAAGTGTGTTTAATAAATCAATGTACTAGCATGTTAATAAAACATACATAGCAAAAAGATGGATAAAATCATGTACTATATGAACATAATAAGCATAGCAAGTATATGATATAAAAGCATGAAAAACACGAAAGTAACAAGTAGGCACATGTGTTTCACCCCTAATGTTTGAAAAACAGTAAAAGAGGGGTCTATGTACTCACTTGGGATTGCTTAATAGTCTTTGGATAACAACCAAGAAATGCTAGAAAGATCATGGAATCAATCGGCACCTAATATAGGTAACTATGTTAATAAACTAGACCTAAATCGGAAGATCGGATAAAATGTGGGTTCGTAAACCAAATGAGTGTAGGAACTCATGTAATTTGGTTTAACAAAGCCTACATGTAACACCTGTGCCTCCACGGCCATCAAACAAATACCAAACCAATGAAATATTATATTTCATACTTGGGATTTGTAAAAATATGTGTATCATTTGCACATATCAATTCTTGTTCAATTTCAAACTCTAAATCGCTTTCTGGAAGGTTATACGCGCACCGATGCGTAAATATAACCAGTTTAATGCAACGAACACTCCAGAATAGTGAAATAGGCTTAACATACCTTAAATGACCTTTACATAACTTAGAAATAAGTTTTGGAAGGTTTGGTATGCCGAAATCAAGTTAATTCGCTTACAGGGACCAAAGTTGACAAACTGCGAAAGTATGCCAATTTGAACTGTAACAGACATTCCGGAACATGACCATAAGTTAAACATACCATAAATATCCTTTACATAGCTTAGAAATAGGCTTTGAGGGGTTCGGTGTGCTAAAATAAACTTTTGTGTCATTCAGGGACTAAAAGTGTCAAAAAGTGCACAAGTTTGCATTTTCGCGCATAACTTACGTTCTGAATACATCCGGACATCCAAAAATTTATGTAAGCATGACTATATTATATTTTAGTGTTCGCCATAAGAAAAATCCATTCGTCGCGTCATTTGGATCGTTTTTCGCGCTTATGCGCATTCCGTCGTAATTAAGCGAACATCGCGATCGTACGGCCAAACGAACCGACATCCTAGATATTTTTGAGCATGTTTTGAGTTCCCTATACTTTAACTTCATTTTAGAGCCTTGAAATGAGGTTAACGGGGTTCAAACGCATCGAAAATCGCTTAAACGGGCTGCAGGGACCATTTCTGCCAATTTTGAAAGTTTGCTGAAACAAGGGGGCAGTGGCGTAGCGCCACTGCATGTAGCCTTACCAGTCGCGCTACGCGACTGCCTATTCTGGGCAGAAAACATGCAGAAACTTCAGTTTTTCGCTTTCGGGACCAGATTCGACGTATTAACAGCTGTTAACAGCTGTTCTCCACTCCTTAATCCCTTGCCACATGTTGATACCCTATGGTGAGTGGCCAATTTAGTCACCATGAGTTTCCGACAAGTGTACGGGTTGGATCATGGCACGTTTTCCACCAAACGATCTTAACGGTGGACCGAATACTATAAATACCCCAACACCCCCATTGCTAAACTTACAAGAAACTTGATTTGAGAAACTCTAAGTTGAAACATTTGTTTCATACCTGATATTTTTGAATCGAGTTTAGCATTCGGGGACCCTTCGTAAGTATTCTTTCGTTCTTTTCCTTATTTTATTGCTTTTCGAGTCAGAAAGTCAAACTTTGTTTGACTTTCAGCGTTGACCAGTAATGGTCAATGCGAAGTTCGTTTGAACTTCGCAACGTGAGTGTAATCACATTGGTTATAGTCCCTTGGGACTATGCCTATTGATTACCACGTTGTCTAGGGTCGTAGGGTAAGCGATCTAATAAATCGCTTATACCTCGAACCCGACCCAGTTTGGTCGATCATTAGGATCCGACCAAATACATTAGGTGACCATAGTAGGTAGGGAATAACCTTCCGAGGTTATACCCTATGGTCACATCGTTTAAGTAGTTGTATGATAGGTAGTTTATATGCCTTAGGTAAATTACCAGAATACCCTTTTCATGTATAATTGGTAATTAAGCATATGTAACCTAAACTTTTGTCACATAACGAATTATGTAACATGTTTAGGCATATAACACTTGTCGTAGGACTAGTTAGACGGTCCGAACGCGTTTCACGCGCACGACGCGTTAAAGTAGCATAAGTTACCTTAATGGGTCGCGATGGGTCGAAAGCACTTAGGTTAGTCTCTTTGTAGTATGTAGGCCTTGTTAAACCATATCATATGAGTTCCAATACTCATTTGGTTTGCCAAGCCTCATCCTATCCGATCTCCCGATTTAAGTCCGGTTTATTTATATAGTTTAGATTTGCCGACTGATTCCGTGCTCCCTCAAGCTTTGTTTGGTTGTTGTTCAAGACTCCTAAGCACTCTCAGGCGAGTACATTTTTCCCCTCTTTTACTGTTTTCAACTGTTTTGGGGTGACTCATATGTGCTAAATGTTTTATCAATGGTTTCGAGAACAATTACAATGTAGTTTCAAGAACAATAACAATTATTTCAAGAACGCTAACAATGATTTCAAGAACGAATACAATGATTTCAAAAACTAATAACAATTTCAAAAAGTGAACAAACTTGTTGGTTGTAGTTTACATGACCGATGACATTCATTAGCAATGATCAAGCCGACCAGTATTAGGTTATGGTACCATAGGATCTGACAAATCCCGTTATTTACTGCACCCATTGTTATGTGTGGGGGTTGTGGGTAGCGACTGAATCTGTAATCATTAACTTATCCTTTGGTAAGGGTTTGTTAAGAACGAGAACGAGAGCGAGATGGAGCGAGGAACGCGTCAAGAAGGTTTGAATGTTATTAGAGAATCGACCATAAAGTAGTTTCACAATTAAAATATTAACTTACCCTTTGGTAAGGGTTTGTTAAGAACAAGAACAAGTTTTAACATTTGTGTAAACATTTGTATATGATTGACATTTGATCATGCTTTTCCCACAAAACATAACTTTGATTTAAACCAAGTTTTACTTCAATACTTTGTTTTTGTGCATATGGTTTAGTTGAGACATTTCACTTGCCATACATGACATTTTGACATAGACATTTGACATGGATATTTGACATAGACATTTGACATGGATATTTGACATAGACATTTGACATGGATATTTGACATAGACATTTTGACATGATTTACATCTTGACATGAATACTTTGACATATTACCCAATACATTTGACAATTGATTTAAACATAGACTTCTTACATTGGTTGGTTTGGATTGATTAAGTGATTATGTAACGATGCGTGTGTAATATGATACAAACATGGTGGATACGCCGCTGGTACTTCCTATATATAAGTGTTTGTATGGTATTACATATTGTAGCGTTATTTGAATCATTTCAGTTTGAGACATAGAACATTTTATACAAGCAACATACTTTTCACAAGACATTTATTTACAAACAACTTATCTTATACAAACTCATTTTACATGGTTATTCATTTAATCATGCATTATTCTCTTATTTATACATATCATCTAAACTTATTATTTTTCAAATGATTTACAAAGACAAAGCAAATTACAAGGTTCATGACTAAACATTTTCTTAAACAGAAGTCATGAATCTTATTTTCACAAAACCTATGTACTCACCAGCATTTCTTTGCTGACCTCGTTTTCACATATGTTTCAGGTATTGTTGGATGATATCGATTGATAAGATGCATGCTCACATAGGACTGGACAAGGCCTTAGTGACTCAATAATAATGATAGACTATGTCTAATTTGTGTATTTAGATTTCCAGATGATGTAATTATTCAATGTTTAATAAAACGAAACACTTTTGGTATCCATGGTTATGAAACATTAATTCTGTTGCAACACGCCCCGATGTTTCCGCCGTGATTTGTTGTTTTACGCGGTCGGGGTGTGACACTACATTCTAAATCGAAACCTAACCTAAGTGCTTATGACCCATTACGACCCGTTTAGGTAGCTTACGCTACTTTAACGCGTCGTTCGCGTAAAACGCGTTTGGACCGCCTAACTAGTCCTATGACAAGTATTATATGCCTTAACATGTCTAATAATGTTGCCTAATCAGTTTAGATGTCAAATTTTAGGTTGCATATGCTTAAAATGAATTTATGCGTAAAAAGGGCATTTTGGTCATTTTCCTAAGGCATATAAACTACCTATCATACAACTAACTAAACGTAGTGACCATAAGGTATAACCTCGGAAGGTTATTCCCTATACACATATGGTCACAAAATATGTTTGGTCAGATCCTAATGATCGACCAAACAGCTCGGGTTCAAAAGTCTAAGTGGTTGTTTAGACCGCTTATCTTACGACCCTATATAAGCACTAAACTAAAAGTGACGAGTTAAACATGTTAAAATATGTTTAACAAAGTTTGAAAACAAGTTTGATATCAAAACGAAGGGTTTTGATACCCAAGAATAGTTTGGTTGAAAAATACACATAAACGCGCATTTTGACCGAAACTATGACTCGTCACTATACCTAAATAACGTGGTAATCAGTAGGTATAGTCACCAAGGACTATGACCATTGTGATTATGCTCACGTTGCGAAGTTCAGACGAACTTCGTGTTGACCATAAACTAGTCAAAGCAGAAAGTCAAACACAGTTTGACTTTCATGATTAAAACACGTAAAAGAACGAAAGAAACTTACAAGAGGTCCAAGAAATGGAGATTTGATCTAAGAATTCTCAGGTATAAAGTGTATAAACTTCAACTTAGAGAATAATCAGATCGGTGTTAGTTCCAAATGAAAATCATGTAGGTATTTATAGTTTTCGGGCCACCGTTAGGATCGTTCCTCGATAAACGAGCTTCGATATTGGCCTTACAAGTGTACCCCCTGTTTTACAATATCATGGGTGCCCCTAAACAAGCCCATAGAATCATAAAAACCATTTGAAAATCATGGGAACAGCTGGATCAAGCTAGAATCAAGTTTTTGCTGATCTGCAGGTCACTCGCTCCCCGTGTACGAGCCAGGGCTGGCTTACGCAGCCCGCCAGAGCTGGGGATATCAGCAACAGTTTCAAAAACTTCAGTTTTGGTCCCTGCACATGTTTATGCCCATTTTCTACACGTTTAAGGCCCGTTAAGCCATTTTCAAGGCTCTACAATGATGCATGAGCATAAGGGACATGAAACATGCTTGAAAATATGTCGGATGTCGGTTCGTTTGGTCGTACGATCACGTTATTCGGTTAATTACGACGAAACACGAACGAACGTGAAAAACGATCCAAATTGCGCGACGAATGGAAATTTATCATGCCAATCACTAAAATAAAATATTTTAATGATTACATAAATTTTTGGATGTCCAGATATATTCAGAACGTAAGATATGCACGAAAATGCAAACCTATGTACTTTTTGACGCTTTTAGTCCCTGATTGACCAAAAAGTTTATTTTAGCACACTGAACCCCTCAAAGCCTATTTCTAAGCTATGTAAAGGATATTTAGGGTATGTTTAACTTATGATCAAGTTCCGGAATGTTCGTTATAGTACGAATCGGCATACTTTCGCTGTTTGTCGAAATTAGTCCCTGTAAGCGAATAAACTTGATTTTGCCATACCAAAGCCTTAAAAACTTATATCTAAGTGATGTAAAGGTTATTTACGGTATGTTATGCATAAATTGATGTTCTGGAGTGTTTGTCGCGTTAAATTGATTATATTTACGCATCGGTTTGCATATAACTCTCCAGAAAGCGATATAGAGTTTGAAATTGAACAAAAATCAAAATATGCAAAATGTCAAACATAAACAAACAACTATTGGGATCAAATAACATTGTTTCATTAATAACTGAACAATTCAGGGTTTATACAATGTTTACAAGCACAGATGTCAAAGTCTCCCCTACTTGTGTAAATTTCGTCCCGAAATTTATTTAGAGGAAACTTGTGAGAAAAGATGCAGATATTTCGCTTTCATTTGATCTTCATGTTACCAAGTAAATTTTGGTCCACGTTTAGATTCCCAGCGAACTTTGACAAGTGGAATGCGTTTGCATTTGAGCCATTTGACTTCACGTTTATAACGACCCCCAATTAAACCGACACCCTCATAAATTTTCCGACACCCTAATATATTTTAAAATATCCCAATATGTCCTAAAATACACCCCATACGCGAAAACGAGCCCCGAATATCTTAAATATCATTAAAAATAATCAAAAAACAGATTTTTGGGGTTTAGGCGGGCCGCGTAAGGTGCCCCTTAACCCTTACTCGTGTTGAACCTATAAGCTGACCCGGATAACCTACGCATTTGACCGGGTTTGACGCGGGCTGTGTAGCCCTTTGTTAACCTTTACGCGGGCCGCATAAAAGGTAAAAACAGGCCCTATAAGTAGAGGCCATCAGATCTTCAGTCTGTTCGCTCACTTTCTTTTCTCAATCACGAAAATCTGATAGTAGGCATAATATACGGGTATTATACCCTCCTAAATAGCGAAGGTCTGCTCCGTTGTAAATATCATAACCCCTGGATACGTATTAGATACTCTGCCCGATTGATCTAGGGTTCCGTAACGGCTGTCGTGGTTCTGCCCTACGTAGTTGTTGGAATGCCATCTCGGGGAGGGTATTACTAATGTTAAAATGGGTTATTATACTAACACTTGTGCTTTTGTGTAAATTATAGATAATTCTCAGGAAACCCTAAAGGATAATCTAAGACAGCAATGTGAGTTGATCCGCTTTTTATAAACTTTTTGTTAATTGTTTTTACAAAACCTCATACGATTAATTATATATTAAGCAGTTATTGAGTATTTGTAAGGATACAATTATCGTGAGTATGTTGGGGTTTTGTATACAAAATTTGTTACTGGAGTGGTAACATTTCCACACGTCGGGTCTGACAATATCACGGGTGATAATTGATATGACACAAGGAAGAAGATTGCAGAAGAAAAAGCATTCGGGAAAATGCTCCACTCATTGCAATTTCTGCAAGGCACCAGGACACAAGGAAGAAGATTGCAGAAGAAAATCCAGTAATGTACTATGCTTCAACTGTGGAGAAAAAAGGTCACATCAAGCCAAACTGTCCAAAATTGGCTCTAGCTGTTAACAACAAGAACACTAAAAATGCTAGAGCATTCGTTCTAACTGCAGATGAAGCCAAGATGATTCCAGACGTGATAGCTGGTACGTTTTTAGTTAATGATGTTTTTGCTAAAGTATTATTTGACTCTGGTGCAAACCAAAGTTTTATTAATACTTCGTTTTGCAAACTTCTAAATCAGTCATTAACTAAACTACCACAAGAATGTTTAGTAGAGACAACTAATGGAGAAACTGTTAGGATTTCTGAAATCTTGCAGGGAGCAAGAATAGAGTTTTTAAACCAAAAGTATATTGCAAACCTTTACCCAATGAATCTGGCAGGATTTGATGTCGTTTTAGGAATGGATTGGTTAATAGCCAATAAAGCCAGTATTTTATGTGATCAAAAGTCAATCCAAGTAAATTCACCAAAAGGTGAAAAGATCACAATTAAAGGTGATAAACCATCTAGATCCACAAAATTCATCTCTGTGATGAAAACTGCAAGCTATATAAGAAAAGGATCTTTAGTGTATTTGATTTCTATAATCACTAACACTAAAGGAAAAGAACTAAAAGACATTCTAGTAGTGTCTCAGTTTTCAGATGTATTTCAAAAAGAATTACCAGGATTACCACTAGACAGAGAAGTTGAATTCAGAATTCACCTGCTACCAGGAACGGCACCAATTGCCAAAGCACCTTACCGTTTGGCACCCGCCGAAATGCAGGAACTAAAGAAACAGTTAGATGAATTATTAGAGAAAGGATTCATACAGCCGAGCTCATCACCATGGGGAGCGCCAATTTTATTCGTTAAAAAGAAGGACGGATCGATGCGTATGTGTATTGATTACCGTGAATTGAACAAGGTCACGATCAAGAATCGGTACCCATTACCAAGAATCGATGATCTGTTCGATCAACTGCAAGGAGCTCGATTTTTCTCTAAAATTGATTTAAGATTAGGATATCATCAATTAAAGGTACAGGAAGAGGATATTCCTAAGACCGCCTTTAGAACCAGGTATGGCCATTATGAATTTACTGTCATGCCATTTGGTCTAACCAATGCCCCAGCCGTATTTATGGGCATGATGAACCGAATATGTAAGTCATATTTGGATAAATTCATAATTGTTTTTAGGCAAATTGGAAATAAATAATCCCAACTCACTGTTATTGGCCAATAATAATCCCAACTCATTTAATCACCAATAATAATCCGAACTATTAACTTTTGTTTGTAAAATACTCCCACGTTAAAAAAAACACTAACTAGGTTAAAATATTGCTGATGTGGCTTAACATATGTGGACTGACGTGGCTGGTTAACATCCTACCTGTGTATAAAATGATTATCAGCCTCATTTGCACACACAATCGACTGAATTTGCCCAATTTATAGAATTAGGGTTTTGAAGGAGAGTGCGATTATGTGTGCAAATGAGGCTGATAATCATTTTATACACGGGTAAGATGTTAACCAGCCACGTCAGTCCACACATGTTAAGCCACATCAACAATATTTTAACCTAGTTAGTGTTTTTTTAAAGTGGGAGTATTTTACAAACAAAAGTGAATAGTTCGGATTATTATTGGTGATTAAATGAGTTGGGATTATTATTGACCAATAACAGTGAGTTGGGATTATTTATTTCCAATTTGCCTATAGCCTTGTTTTTATTGATGATATTCTCATTTATTCTAAAAGTAAGGAAGATCATGCAAAGCATTTGCACGCACTTCTAAGTCTATTAAGAAAAGAAAAGCTTTATGCTAAATTTTCAAAATGTGAGTTTTGGTTAGAACAGGTACAGTTTCTTGGACACTTAGTGAACCGGGAAGGAATTCATGTGGATCCCATAAAAATCGAGGCGATTACTAAATGGAAAACCCCTGAGTCACCAACCGAGGTTAGAAGTTTCTTAGGATTGGCTGGTTATTATAGAAGATTTATTCGAAATTTCTCTAGAATAGCCATTCCTTTAACTAAGTTAACTTGTAAATCTATTAAGTTTGAATGGGGACCAAAACAAGAAGAAGCATTTAGAATTCTTAAGCAAAGATTAACTAATACACCCATACTAGCATTACCAGAAGGAACTGAAGACTTTGTAGTCTATTGTGACGTCTCCAAACTAGGGTATGGATGTGTATTAATGCAATTTCAAAATGTTATAGCTTACGCCTCTAGACAACTTAAGAATCATGAAGAAAATTATTCAACCCATGATCTAGAATTAGGAGCAATAATTTTTTCTTTGAAAATTTGGAGACATTACCTTTATGGTAGTAAGTTTACGATATTTACCGATCATAAAAGTTTAAGATATGTCTTCGGGAAAAAGGAGTTGAATATGAGATAAAGGCGCGGGATGGATATGCTTAGTGATTATGATTGTGATATCCAGTATCATGAAGGAAAGGCAAATGTAGTTGCCGATGCTTTAAGTCGAAAGTATCATGACAAGCCAAAAAGGGTACGCTCTCTTAAATTAAATCTACAAGTAGATTTAAATGATCAAATCAGAAAAACACAAGAATCAGTAATCCAGGATGATACTGAAAAACTAAAAGGTATGATCAAGGAATTAGAGCAAGGAACAGATGGAATTTGGAGATTCCATAAAAAGAGAATGTGGATACCTAAATTAGGAAACCTACGTCATCGTATATTAGAAGAAGCCCATAAGTCTAAATACACAATGCATCCAGGAAGTGATAAAATGTACTAGGATTTAAGAAAGAATTTCTGGTGGATAGGAATGAAAAAGGACATAGCAACCTATGTTTCTAAATGTTTAACCTGTTCACAAATTAAAGTTGAATACTAGAAACCCTCAGGTCTGTTGCAACAGTTAGAAATGCCAGTATGGAAATGGGAATTGACAACAATGGATTTTGTTACCAAATTACCCAAAACAAGGAAAGGTAATGATACAATCTGGGTGATTGTAGATAGGCTAACCAAGTCAGCTCATTTCCTACCAATGAAAGAAACTTTCAGTATGGAACAGTTAGCTAAATTATATGTAAATGAAATAGTTTCATTACATAGAATTCCTTTATCAATTGTTTCTGATAGGGATAGCCGCTTTACATCTCATTTTTGGTCAAGTGTCCAAAAGGCAATGGGAACCAAATTAAATCTGAGCACATCTTATCATCCTTAAACAAACGGACAAAGCGAAAGGATGATTCAAACAATGGAAGACATGCTTAGAGCTTGTGTAATTGATTTTGGAGGTAATTGGGACGATCACTTACCTTTAATAGAATTTTCTTATAATAATAGTTATCACATAAGTATGAACGCTGCACCATTCGAAGCACTTTATGGACGAAAGTGCCAAACCCCAGTCTGTTGGGCAGAAATCTGGGAAAAGCAACTATCTGGACCTGAGATAGTACAAGAAACAACCGACAAGATCATTCAAGTCAAAGAACGATTAAAAACAACACGTGATCTACAGAAGAGCTATGCTGATAATCGACGCAAACCCTTGGAATTTCATGTAGGAGATAAAGTATTGTTAAAAGTCTCACCTTGGAAAGGAGTAGTAAGATTCATCAAAAGAGGAAAGCTAAGTCCCAGGTATATTGGACCTTTTGAGATTATTAGAAAAATAGGACCTGTAGCCTATCAGCTACAACTGCCAGAGGAAATGGCAGGAATACATGATGTATTTCATGTATCTAATCTCAAGAAATGCCTAGCTGATGAATCGCTAATGGTACCTGTTAAGGATATAGAGGTAAATGAACAACTCAAGTTTGTAGAAAGGCCTCTATAGATCGAAGACAGGAAAGTCAAAAACCTCAAACACAAGAGATTAGTTTTGGTCAAAGTGAAGTGGGACTCCAAAAGAGGACCTGAGTACACATGGGAGCTTGAATCAGAAATGCAAAGGAAATATCCACACTTGTTCCAGTAGATCTTGAGGACGAGCTCTAAAACAAGGTGGGGAGGATATAACAACCCTCATAAATTTTCCGATACCCTAATATATTTTAAAATATCCCAATATGTCCTAAAATACACCCCATACGTGTAAACGAGCCCCGAATATCTTAAATATCATTAAAAATAATCAAAAATCAGATTTTTGGGGTTTAGGCGGGCCACGTAAGGTACCCCTTAACCCTTACGCGGGCCGTGAGAGGCAAAAAATGTGGCGCAACCCGGTGATGACACGTGTCCGACTCGTGTTGAACCTATAAGCTGACCCGGATCACCTACGCATTTGACCGGGTTTGACGCGGGCCGTGTAGCCCTTTGTTAACCTTTACGCGGGCCGCATAAAAGTAAAAAACAGGCCCTATAAGTAGAGGCATCGGATCTTCAGTCTGTTCGCTCACTTTCTTTTCTCAATCATGAAAATCTGATAGTAGGCATAATATGCGGGTATTATACCCTCCTAAATAGAGAAGTTCTGCTCCGTTGTAAGTATCATAACCCCTGGATACGTATTAGATACTCTGCCCGATTGATCTAGGGTTCCGTAATGGCTGTCGTGGTTCTACCCGACGTAGTCGTTGGAATGCCGTCTTGGGGAGGGTATTACTAATGTTAAAATGGGTTATTATACTAACACGTGTGCTTTTGTGTAAATTATAGATAATTCTCAAGAAACCCTAAAGGATAATCTAAGACAGCAATGTGAGTTGATCCGCTTTTTGTAAATTGTTTTTACAAAACCTCATACGATAAATTATATATTAAGCAGTTATTAAGTATTTGTAAGGATACAATTATCGTGAGTATGTTGGGGTTTTGTATACAAAATTTGTTACTGGAGGGGTAACATTTCCACAAGTCGGGTCTGACAATACCACGGGTGATAATTGATATGAGTTGGAAACAAATATAATTGCGAGATCGCCCTCAATACTGTACAATGGGTTTTATTAAAACTTGATTAAATTGGGATTCACTCACCAGTATTTTCCACTGACAAAATGTTTTTAAACGCGTTTCAGGTAACAAACTGTGAAAGCCAAATAGAAGCCAGCTGGATAGCACTGAAGACTTGGAAAAGTGGCAATAAAGTTACCTAAAATAAAATAGATGTTTTTATTAAATAAAATAGGATTTATTCCTATGTAAATGTGTGTACTGCAAACTTGGGTTTATCCCATGTGTTTAATGTTATGAAAATGTGATATTTTACTCTGATCAAATATTTCCTAACTACGGTCCTGATGAAAATTCCGCTGCCAAATTAGACAAACACGCGATACCACCGAAACTGGCTCGCGGCTGTCCGTTCCCGGGGATTAGGGATCGGGGGTTGCGACAACGTTCCATGATTTCCACAGGTTTCTCAACAAAATGAACCGTGTTATCCGCACGAATTTCATCAAGTGTTATGTGGAGGTTCTCATCAGCTAGACACTTCTTGAGATTGGACACGTGGAAGGTTGGATGAACATTTCCAAGTTCAGGAGGTAACTCAAGTCTGTAGGCTACCTTACCGATTCTTTCGACGATCTTGAATGGTCTAACATATCTAGGTGCAAGTTTTCCTGTCTTTCTAAATCTGATCACACCTTTCCAAGGTGAAACCTTGAGTAGAACGCGATCACCAACTTGAAATTCCAAGGGCTTGCGTCGTCGATCCGCGTAACTCTTTTGACGGCTTCGAGCTGTTTGAAGGTTATCGTGAACTTTCTTAACCTTATCTGTTGTCTCTAGAATGAGGTCAGGTCCAGTAAGCTGAGCCTCACCGATCTCATTCCAGCAGACTGGTCAACGACATTTTCAACCATAGAGAGCTTCGAAAGGAGCCATGTTGATGCTTGAGTGATAACTGTTGTTCTAGGAGAATTCAATCAACGGAAGATACGAATCCTAACTACCACCAAAATCGATCACACAAGCTCTAAGCATATCCTCTAAAATCTAGATTGTTCTTTCAGATTGACCATCAGATTGCGGATGATAAGCTGTGCTCAAATTAAGTTGGGTTCCCATAGCAGATTGCATGGTTCTCCAAAAACGAGATGAGAATCGAGCATCTCTGTCAGAAATAATTTTCAAAGGAACGCCATGACAGGATACAATCTCATCCACATAGATTTTAGCCAGCTTGTCAGCAGATAGATCCTCACGGATCGGCAAGAAATGGGCTGTCTTTGTAAGACGATCAACAACTACCCAAATAGCGTCATGACCTCTCTTTGTGCGTGGAAGTTTGGTAATAAGATCCATTGCAATGTTTTCCCATTTCCAAACTGGAATCTCTGGTTGCTCCAATAAACCAGAGGGATGTTGATGTTCAGCCTTAACCTTAAGGCAAGTAAGGCATTTGGATACGTATAAGGCAATGTCTTTCTTCATACCAGGCCACCAATACTGAGTATGAAGATCCTTATACATTATGTCTGAGCCAGGATGAATAGAATAACGAGACTTATGAGCTTCATCCATAAGCAAGGTGCGAAGATTGTCTTGACTTAGGACCCACAAACGATCCATGAAATAATACAATCCATTGTCTTTTAGCTCAAGATTAGGCTTAATGTGATAGGGTAATTCCTTACCCATCAATCCTTGCGAAACACAAGTATGTTGAGCCTAAGATATGCAGGTTTAAATATCAGATCGAACTCGAACACAATGAAGCTTGACATGCTCTTTACGACTCTAAGCATCGGCTACGACATTAGCCTTACCAGGATGGTAGCGAATTTCGCAGTCATAGTCGTTTAGAAGTTCAACCCAATGTCGTTGCCTCATGTTGAGTTCTTTCTGATTGAAGATGTGCTGAAGACTTTTGTGGTCAGTGAAAACCACACATTTTGTACCATACAAATAGTGTCTCCAGATTTTAAGAGCGAATACAACTGCACCTAACTCAAGATCATGAGTCGTGTAGTTCTTCTCGTGAACCTTCAACTGTCTTGATGCGTAAGCTATGACTTTGTTCCTTTGCATGAGAACACAGCCAAGACCTAATTTGGATGCATCACAGTATACAACAAAATCATCATTGCCCTCAGGTAAATATAGAATAGGTGCATTGTAGAGTTTCTGTTTCCAGGTCTGAAAAGCTTCTTCCTGTTTGGATCCCCAATCAAAGGGTTTATTCTTCTGAGTTAGAGCAGTTAGAGGAGCTGCAATCTTTGAGAAGTTCTCGATGAAGCGGCGGTAATAACCCGCGAGACCAAGGAAAGAACGAACTTCAGTTGGTGTAGTAGGCGTATCCCAATCCTTAATCACACTGATCTTGGAGGGATCTACATGGATACCTTGTTCGTTGATGATATGTCCCAAAAATTGAACTTCCTTAAGCCAAAATTCGCACTTGGAGAATTTGGCGAAAAGTTGTTCTTTCTTCAGGAGTTCCAGAGTAAGACGAAGATGTTGTTCATGATCGGCTCACGTCTTAGAATAAATCAAGATGTCCTCAATGAAAACGATGATGAACTTGTCCAAATAAGGCTTACAAACCCTATTCATCAAGTCCATGAAAACAGCAGGAGCATTAGTCAATCTGAAAGGCATAACTGTGAACTCATAATGCCCATATCGAGTGCGGAAAGCAGTCTTGGGAATATCTTCTTCAAGCACACGAAGCTGATGATACCCAGAACGAAGATCAATCTTTGAAAAATAAGAAACACCCTGTAATTGATCAAAGAGATCATCAATGCGAGGTAGGGGATATCGATTCTTGATGGTAAGCTTGTTAAGCTCACGGTAATCGATGCACATTCTGAAAGAGCCATCCTTCTTCTTGACAAAAAGAACGGGAGCACCCCAAGGTGAAAAGCTAGGACGGATAAAACCTTTGTCAGAAAGCTCTTGAAGCTGCTTAGATAACTCTTGCATCTCAGACGGCGCAAGACGATATGGAAATCGAGCGATAGGATTTGCACCAGTTACAAGATCAATACGAAACTCGACTTGGCGTGCTGGGGGTAAACCAGATAATTCTTCAGAAAAAACATCAGGATAATCCCGAACAATAGGGATATCTTGAATAGACTTACCTTTGCCTTTATCCGCTATAACATGTGCTAAGAAAGCAACACAGTTCTTGCATACTTCCGAGCATGAGTATAAGACATGAGTTTGAGACTACTAGCAGGTTTCTCACCACGAACCTCTAGGATCTTACCTGATGAAAGAGGCACACGAACAATCTTTTCAAAACAAATTACCTCTGCATGATGCTTGGCTAACCAATCGATTCCTACAATAATGTCGAAGCTTCCAAGTTGCATAGGCGTGAGGTCAATAGGAAAAAGATGGTTATTAAGGTTCAATTGGCAGTTTCGAAGAACAGAATCGAGAACAACGGGTTCACCACTAGTAACTTCCACTATCAAGGGTTTTCCTAGTTTTGTTCTGGACATGCGGAGCAAAGGCTCGAAAGATAAAGACACAAAACTCTTATCGGCACCTGAATAAAAAAGAATAGATGCAGGCTGATTATTAACAAAGAACGTACCGTTCACCACCTCGTTGTCTGCTCGCGCCTCATTAGCATTCATGTTGAAGACTCGTCCATGAGCCTGAGCCTGATTTGCATTGGCTAACCTCGAACACTGATTTCTGTTGTGGGTCAGATCCCTACAGTTGTAGCACGAACCAGGAGGATAGTGAGGTCGTGCAGCCTGAGCCTGTTGTTGAGCAGGTGGTTGTGCAGCTTACTGAGCGGGGTTCTGTGCAGCTTGATTAGGAGCAAAACAACAAACACTGGCAAGATGACCCGATTTTCCACAATTAGCACATAAACGACACGGAACTTGAGGTTGATGGTGACTATTGCATCTGTTGCACAACGGTGCATTCCCCGCATACTGTTTCTTTGCTGGTGGTTGTGCGAGTTGGTTAGGAGCTGCCTAGTTTGGATGTGCAGTAACTGCGAAATTCTGAGAAGCCTTGCGCTTCTTAGACCTCCTTGAAGACCCAGTTTACTTACCCTTCTTACCCTCATTCTTGTCAGATGACTGCTTCTTATCCTTGTCACCTTTCCTGTGTAGTTTACCCTTTCTGATCTGCGACTCAGTCAATGTCACAGCTAACTCGATTACCTGACGAACTGTGGTAGGGTTACTACCAGTGACGATGTCTTGCACAGAGTCAGGTAAACCATCAACATACCTCTTGATAGCTTTCTCGAGTGGGGTAACCATTGTGGGGCATAACAAACTCAGATCTTCGTATCTGTCTGTATAAGCCCGATATTCACTACTGTCCTGCTTCAAATCATCAAACTCCCTTTCCAACGCCCTCTGTTCATGACGAGGACAAAATTCCCTCATCATTAAAGCCCTAAGCTCTACCCAGGTCTGTGCTAAAGCAACCTCAGCACCACGGTCTCTCATTACCCCGTTCCACAAAGTAAGAGCCCTCTTTTGAAATACGCTAGAGGCAAACTCGACTTTGCGATTATCAGGACACTGAACATGACGAAACGTACTCTCAATGCTCTCAAACCACTGTAGGAGCCCAGTTGCTCCCTCAGAACCACTGAACTTGAGTGGTTTAGCCGAGTTGAAACTTTTGAAGTTGCTTGGAGCATTATTTTTGTTGTTGGCTTGGTTAACTTGAGCAATAATGTCTGGGAGTACAGTAGCCATTTCCCCAAGGAGGCATTCTACAAGAGGAAACATGAGAGAAAACGAGTGAGATGATTAGATGGAAAAATGAGATGATACAAAAATCGACAAAAAGCAAAGAGGGTGGTCATTCGTCCGTACTACAAAGAAAACAAACGACACACAGTGACTAATCAAAGTAAATGGGTTAAAAATAATGTATCGCGAAGTTATTCTTTTGCCTATAAGTGGACACTCACCCCAAGAGTTCCCAGGTAAGAGTTACTGGTCCGATTATGTGGATTTGTACGAACACTCTAGCCTAGACAGAAAACCCGAGGTACAGGCATCCACCCTTCCAGATTGCACGTGTTCACATTATTTAGACCCAAAACTTTGACGAGATTTTGAAAACTTGGAAGGCACAAGGCCAAAAGAATCATTCAAGAATTGATGATTGAATTTTCAAAATCATTTTGAAAAATTGGAGGGTTCAAAACCTTATAACAAATCATTTAAAAACAGATGATTGATTTTCAAAAATCGTTTTGGAAAATTGAGTTCTTGTTTTGGGTAATCACCTAAGGATAGGTGAAGTGCAAGTCACACCCTGGTTTTTTCGGAAGCGTGGTTTATTTGGTGTGACTTCTTAATACCATAGCAATCAATCATAACAATGCTATATGATAAAAACACGAGATGTTCTTCCATTAATATAGTTTAGAAAATGCATAACATACTTGTCTTGAAACATCCACCCCAAAATAAGTTACAAACCATGACTAGTATAAAACGAGTTCATAAGACTCAACAAAAGACTTTCAATAAAACGAGGTTTAGAGACATGTAACCCGTCCAGGAAGAGGTTACACTTCCCAAACCCTACAACCCTGGATGACATCTTTATTTAGTACGCAGCATGACTGACATGCATCACTTGCCAGATCCGATTAATTCACTGAAATACATGTAGTTTAAAAATATCAACAAAAAGTTGAGCGAGTTCATGTGTAAGTCTGTGTGTATAAACCTTTGAAATATGTCTTGTATGATACAGACTCAAGCGAGTAGGAACCAGACTGATCGGGCAAGGCCTCCACAACAGGAGCCTCGATAGGTGGCACAACAAGGGCATCAACAGCAGGAACCTCAACCACATGAACAACAGGGTCATTGACCGGAATATCAGCAAGTGGAATATCGTCATCCATCGTGGCCCCGCCATCCTGGTCACCCTCCGGGGGACCCTCGATGAATAGATCGATGTCGTAATCAGATAACGCGTCAAGAGGCTGTTCCTCAAAAGGGAACTGCAGCAAGTGGGAGAGGGGTAGGGATCTGGACAAGTGGTAGATTCTCTCCCGGTAGACCATCAACTAAGGGCAAGTCGTCTCCAAAGTCCGGTAGGGCAAAGGGCTGAAAATCATCCTCGTCGGTACTCGTGGTGTCTGATGTATAAACCTCCGGGTCCGTGGCTATCGTCATCGGAGGTAATAGCCATAGGGTCTATCGTGTCGGACACTCCACTATCAGAAGAAGATGCCATGGTGTCTGTAACACAACCACAACATATGCACATATATCAGATAAGCATGTAAGCAAATAGCAATGTAATCATGTATGCATCCTAGTCTTCCCAGACTATCCCACCCAGTCTCTTAGACTGAACTCCCTAGTCTCTTAGACTAACTCCCTGGTCTCTAAGACCAAACCTCCCAGTATCTAAGAATAACTCCCTGGCCTCTAAGACCAAACTTTCCCAGTCTCTAAGACTCATTCCCTGGCCTCTAACACAAAACTTTCCCAGTCTCTATGACTCAAATTTTTCCCCAGTCTCTAAGATTGAAATTTTCCCCAGCCTCTAAGACTGAACTCCCTCAGTCTCTAAGACTGAACTCCCTCAGTCTCCAAGACTGAATTATATACATAGCCTTTTTGAAATGTGTATTCGTGCCTTTTGTTTGTAAAAATGTTTGTTCCTGGATCTGGACGTTTTGTGTATGCAATGTAAAAATGTTTGAAAACATTTTCGTGAGAGCCCTAGTGATCATAGTCTAGACTCGAGAAAGAAATCCTTGTTCGCTATGATCGAGGCTCTGATACCAAGCTGTCACACCCTGGTTTTTGCGGAAGCGTGGTTTATTTGGTGTGACTTCTTAATACCATAGCAATCAATCTTAACAATGCTATATGATAAAAACACGAGATGTTCATCCATTAATATAGTTTAGAAAATGTATAACATACTTGTCTTGAAACATCCACCCCAAAATAAGTTACAAACCATGACTTGTTTAAAATGAGTTCATAAGACTCAACAAAAGACTTTCAATAAAACGAGGTTTAGAGACATGTAACCCGTCCAGGAAGAGGTTACACTTCCCAAACCCTACAACCCTGGATGTCATCTTTATTTAGTACGCAGCTTGACTAACATGCATCACTTGCCAGATCCGATTAATTCCCTGAAATACATGTAGTTTAAAAATATCAACAAAAAGTTGAGCGAGTTCATGTGTAAGTCTGTGTGTATAAACCTTTGAAATACGTCTTGAATGTATAAATGTCCCTGGTATGTAGCAATAAGGAAAAACAGATCACCAATGGGTTGCAAAGCCAATGGTATGTGTGAAAATGGTGCAGGAAGACTCAAACCTAGCAAATTTGTCTCCGGTATGAAGACATAGTCACCACTATGGGCCGCCCCGGCCTCATGGGTGTGGGCTTGCTACACCCAAATAGATCTATCACTCATGTCCCTTGGTCCTACAATGAGGATTAATGGCCTTAAGTGTCATGCCCACCCCTCACATGATCGCGTAGTAAAACCCTCCTTAAGCTAACCAAACCATGTATAAAAATGTCTATAATAATTGTAACATGTATTCCACCCCCGAAGTATAAAACTGAAAACAGTTAAGAGAAAAGGGGGATATGAACTCACAGTAGTGCGTCTCCTGTACCGTAACTCAACCTCTGTCAGCTACACGACAACCTACAACGTACTATTGTCTATTAGACGAACGGGCCGTGCCTTGGCTTAGAGTTTAATGTTTTGAGTTACGTTTCTTATATTATTCCGAGTGATAATTATTTGTCAAAATAATTAATATTTCAACTTAAATTATATGTAGTGTTGGAATAATTGTTCATTCAATATTCTTGTATTAACACTTCTAAAGTATTTAACTCCGTACTTCTTTCCCACGTATGGGGGTATTTATACATGTTCAGTCGTATTTTAAATAATATATTTTTAAGTCCCACTTAGAAAATATATATAACTTATTTGTCAAAAATATAGTATTCCAAAATATATATATATTTTTCCCAAAAATAATATATTTCACTTCTTGTCCAAAACAACATTTACCAAAAATATATTTGCAAAAGTATGTCCGGAATATTTCATAAGTTACATTTTAGCGTTTGGTTCCATAATAACAAGTGTGTAACTTAATCATTTATTCCTTGCAATTGTTGGCATTATTTTGGAGTTGTAATTTCATGGTCTTTCGTTAAGATATATTATTTTGTCCTAAAATAATATAACTAATCCACAAATCAAACAAATATCCACACGAGTGTCTTAATACGAAATATATATTCTAAATATATATTTGACCATTTTCATGTATAAAACCAACCTCTGATACTTTGTATTTTCGTTACAAAAATTATGGCAAAGTTTATTTTTTTGAAGGACAAAGTTAATAATATACTTGTAACGCTTGTTAGAAAAATATTTTCTAAGTGTTGGAATTTTTAGAAAATTTCGCCATAGTTTCCTTTGTAAATGGAGGTGTCCATGCTAAATAGCATATCATTTTCTTTTCCAAAAATCATTCAAACAATCAACAACAAGTCACTAAACCATATTATGTTCACCAAGTGTAAAAACTATATGATTTTCATAACGTCATGAACTTGATATTTCACAAAAATATGTAGTAACTTGATAAAGCGTTTAGTGGCCTTAGTTACCTTCCAAAGTGTATTTATCCCTTTAAAAATCTCATTTTTAAAGAATCTCGGTGTTAACAACTTGTGAACAAATTTTACAAAAATATATATCTACAACATCTTCATGTTTTACTAGCCTTCCTACACTTATTTTATTTCAAAAATAATGTAAGTGCAAGAAAAGTTATGATCTTTTAAAAATTGACTCTTGAACTTGGTTTGTTTAGAAAAATCATTTGTAAATCTTGGATTTACAAGTTTACTAGTTCACTTGGTTTGTCATTTTACAAGAAAATCCTTTAACTTTCAAGTTCATGTTTGATCAAGAAGGTGATTATTTCATGTGAACCCATAAACACCTTCTAACTTGTTAACCCATGTTTTTAATCATACTTTAACAAGTTCCATATGATGATCAACATCATATTATCAAGAAATCAACAATCAAATGCCATGCATGCTTTAATCAACCTTAATTCAACAAGATTTCATCATATATCATCTTTATGTAAAGCCTTATGTTCATGTTTTATGTTTGTGTTCTTGTAGTGTTCATATGATTTCATCATAATATAATCTTTAACCACTAAAACATGAAGTAAACAAGAGTTTAAGGAAGTCTTACAACTAGCTTAAAGCTAGGGAAGAACTCAAGAACAAAAGATGATGAAGATGGTGTGTAAAAGTAAGTGATGAAAGCTCCTTGATGATCCACAAGCTACAACCTCCTTTCGTCACCTTCTAGTACTTGAATAAGCTTGAAAATTGGTTGTATGGTGGTGACAATGTGGTGATGGTGGCGGATGTAGAGTGAGCCGAGATGGTGAGGGAGGTGGTGTGAAGTTTGTGAAGATATGATGAAGATATGATCTTGTAAGAACTCTCCATAATTATAATCATACTCCAATATTATGTCCAAGATCACAAGCAAAGATCAAATAAAATAATCAACAAATCTAGTGAGTGGGGTGTGGGTCCGCTTTGTGGACCGCAAATGGAGAGGGGGGGGGGGGGTTAATTGTAAAATTTGAATGATAGTAGGTAAATATTTAGGAGGTTAAGTGTAAAAATCTAGTATATTATGTGTATGATATGTTATATAATGTGTTGGGGTATTCGGGGACCATAACTAGTCCAAAAATAATGAAACAATGTTTCTGACAAAAATTTGGTGTCCCGGGTAATGTCCAGTTGTTCGGTTAGATACCGGTTCGTTAAAGTGCTAAGTTGTTCCATATAGTGTCCTTTATGTATCTTTTTGTAACACTTTTAATTTCCAACACTTAGGAAAGCATTCAGGACCATTTAGTCAATGTTCTGCCTATTACTAGCATTTTAAAATGCTGAATTTTGCTGAAAAAATGCAGAATTCTGCACTTAAAGTGAGTTTTAGGCACTTCCCGGCACTTTATCTATCACCTAGTGATACAGTCTTATGGTCCTCACTTCCCTACACACCATACTAGTGTAGTACCTTGTCCCTAGCCCATAATGGGTCTCAAAACACCGTCTGTCTATGTACTGGCACTGTCAATATATTTCTGAGTTATCCGCTCACTGTGCAAACTGTGCTTTGTGCATCAAGTATGTCACTAAAGTTTGTCTGTGATAAATGGTGTGACAGTATGAAATGTGATGCACGTGTATGTATGATGCAGAAATCATAAAGCAGTTTAAGTCAATAGTTATAATCAAACACAAATTTAATATTAATTAATTGTACGGATACCTGTATTTATGAGGGTTGTCACATTCTCCCCCCGTTAAGAAAATTTCGTCCCGAAATTTTAAGTTCTACTTCTAGTTGCAGGGGTCTTGGGGAACAAATGTGGGTATTTTTCCCTCGTGTGATCCTCACGTTCCCAAGTGAGCTGTGGACCGTGGACCGTGTCGAGCGTTCCAACGAACCTTGACGAGTTTGACACTACTCCTGCGTGTCTTGTTAATCTTCCAATCCGTGACCTCAACTGGTTCTTCAGTAAAGTGGAGTGTGTCGTCAATGTGAATTTCGTCGGCAGGAATGACCACTGTCTCTTGAGTTGGAATCTTTTTCAAATTAGATACATGAAATGTATCATGAACGCCGTTTAGTTCAGCAGGTAAATCCAACTTGTATGCTACGAGACCAATCCGTTCCAGGATTCTAAATGGACCAATGTATATGGGGTTCAACTTCCCACGCTTCCCAAAGCGTGCCACACCTTTCCAGGGTGAAACCTCCAACAATACCATATCTCCCACCTCAAATTCCAGAGGTTTTCTTCTCCGGTCCGCATAACACTTTTGTCGATCACGAGCCGCTTTGATGCGTTCTCGGATCTGCATATTCTTGCCCAGCATAAGGGTGATCGACACTTGCGTCCATAAAGAGCTTCGAACGGTGCAGCCTGAATGCTTGCATGATAACTGTTGTTGTATGAAAATTCGACCAATGGTAGGTGAGTGTCCCAACTTCCACCTAAATCCATTACGCAAGCTCGCAACATGTCTTCCAACGTTTGAATCGTTCGCTCGCTCTGTCCGTCTGTCTGCGGGTGAAATGCAGTACTCAGATTCAGCTGAGAGCCAAAAGCTTCCTGGAAGGATTGCCAAATCCTTGACACGAATCTTCCATCTCTATCAGAGATAATTGAGAGAGGCACTCCATGTCGTGCAATAATCTCTCTCAGGTATAGCTCAACTAACTTGCTCGTGTTGTCTTTCTCTTTGATTGCCAAAAAGTGTGTAGATTTCGTTAAACGGTCTACTATTACCTAAATCGTATCATGGCCCTTGGGCGTCCTTGGCAATTTCGTTATGAAGTCCATAGAGATCTGTTCCCATTTCCATTGGGGTATTTCAGGTTGTTGCAAGAGACCTGAAGGCTTTTGGTATTCAACCTTTACCTTGGCGCAAGTTAGACATTTGCCAACATATATCGCAACATCGCCTTTCATCCTCGGCCACCAATAGAAATCCTTTAGATCTTGGTACATTTTATCCGATCCTGGATGGATCGAGTACCGTGACTTGTGAGCCTCATCAAATATAACGTGTCTCAGACCACCAAAGAAAGGAACCCAAGTTCTTCCCAAGAAACATAACGTTCCATCCTCCTTTGGTACCAATTGCTTCTCCATCCCACGGAGATATTCATTCACAAGGTTTTCCCTTTTGAGAGTTTCTCTCTGCGCGGCACGAATGCGCAACGAGAGGTCTGTCTGAACAATCATTTCCAAAGCCCTAACCCTTATGGGCTTAATCCTTTCTTTTTGACTTTAGGCATCGGCGACTACATTCGCCTTCCCTGGGTGATACTTGATTTCACAATCATAGTCGTTCAACAACTCTACCCATCGTCTTTGTCTCATGTTAAGCTCTTTCTGATCGAAGATATGCTCTTGTGACCAGTATAGATTGTACACCGCGTGCCATATAAGTAATGTCTCCAGATCTTCAATGCAAACACCACAGCGCCTAACTCCAAGTCATGCGTGGTGTAGTTTTTTTCACGAACCTTCAGCTGGCGCGAAGCATAGGCTATAACTTTTTGTCGCTGCATCAGCACACAGCCTAAACCTTGACGCGAGGCGTCACAATATACCATGAAGTCGTCCGTGCCTTCGGGTAAAGATAAGATTGGTGCGTCACAAAGTTTGTTCTTCAACAACTGAAATGATTCTTCTTGTTTGTCTCCCCAATCAAACTTTTTATCTTTCTGGGTGAGAGAGGTCAAAGGTTGAGTGATTTTTGAGAAATCCTCAATGAACCTGCGGTAGTATCCTGCCAAACCTAGGAACTGTCGAATTTCGGTTGGCGTCTTAGGAGTCTCCCAATTTTTGATTGCTTCAATCTTTGTAGGATCCACATGGATTCCATTTCCATTTACCACATGAGCAAGGAACTGAACCTCGCGTAACCAGAATTCGCACTTCGAGAACTTAGCGTATAACTTCTCTTTCTTAAGCAGCTCTAGAATAGCTCTTAAGTGTTGCTCATGATCTTCCTTCGTCTTTGAGTAGATCAAAATGTCATCAATAAACACGATCACGAACTTATCGAGATACGGCTTACAGATTCTGTTCAACAAGTCCATGAACATGGCTGGCGCGTTTGTCAACCCGAACGGCATAACCAGGAACTCGTAATGTCCATAACGAGTCCTAAAGGAAGTTTTTGGAATACTCTCCTCCTGAATCCTCAGCTGGTGATAACCCGATCGTAGGTCGATCTTTGAGTAAAAACTTGAACCTTGTAACTAATTGAACAGGTCGTCAATCCTTGGCAAATGATATCTATTCTTGATTGTCAACTTGTTCAGCTCCTGGTAGTCGATACACATGCGAAAACTACCATCTTTCTTTTTAACGAACAGGACTGGAGCTCCCCAAGGCGAGAAGCTTGGTCTGATAAATCCCTTATCTAACAGCTCCTGGAGTTGTGTCGACAACTCCTGCATCTCTGAAGGTGCAAGTCGATAGGGTGCCTTAGCCACAGGCGCGGCGCCTGGGACTAAGTCAATAGGAAACTCGACTTGTCTTTGTGGCGGCAATCCTGGCAAGTCTTCTGGAAAGACATCAGGATATTCCTTTACGACTGGAATGTCTTCTATCTTTGGCTCAGCGGCCTCCTTATCCACGATGTGCGCCAAGAAGGCAACACATCCTTTCTTCAAACATTTTCTAGCCTTCAAGCAACTAATGATCCTTAAGGGCGTATCACGCTTCTCTCCGTGTACCACAATTGTTTCTCCATTCGCCATTGGGATGCGAATGGTCTTCTCGTGACATACAATTTCGGCTCTGTTACTTGACAACCAATCCACTCCTACTACCACATTGAAGCTTCCCAACTCAACTGGCAGTAGATCCAGTGTAAACTCGTGCTCTCCCAGCTCGATTACGCATCCTCTGATGACTTCATTCGTTTCAACTAGCTTTCCATTAGCCAGTTCGATTGAGTACGGAATATCTAACTTACTAGCAGTTAACCCAAGCATACTTTTAAATTCTAACGATACAAAGCTATAGTCGGCACCAGTGTCAAATAGAACAGATGCAAAGCGTTTATTTATAGGGAACGTACCAATGACAACGTTCGGGTCCTGGCGTGCTTCCCTTGCTCCAATGTTGAATACCCTTCCCTGAGCTTGATTGAGTTTTGAGCGGCCAGTCTTCCCACAGGACTCACATTTCCTGAATTTGCATGGGCCGGGGTGATGATATTGGCATGCATCACACTTGGGCAGAGTGCCCATGTATCCTCTTTCTTTGTTTTCGGCACCAGTTTTGGCCCTAGCTGGTGCACTTCCCTCATCTTTCTTGCTGACACTGCTGGTACCCTTTTTGAAGTTTGAGAAGTTCCTCTTGTTCTCACTTGATGATGATTCAACATGTGTTTCCTTCTTTTTCGGTTCAGAGATTGAAAATTTGTTTAACCGGATGGCTTCCTCTGTAAGTGCCACGCTGAGATCAATGGCTTCGGTAATCATTGGAGGCTTGGACGTTGTTACCATGCTCATGATCTGGGGTGCCAATCCCCAGATGAAACGCTCAATGTGTTTAAATTTAGGATCAACCATATAAGGTACAACGCGTGACGAGTCGTGGAACCTTTGTACATATTCAGCAATTTTTAGACCGTCCATTTTGAGGTGCCAGAATTCACTTTCCAACTTCTGTATTTCGGCCCGTGAACAGTATTTCTTCCTCATGAGCTCCTTCAGCTCAGTCCATGTCAATGCATACGCCGCCACCTCCCCCAGGGTCTGTACTTGAAGATTCCACCAGGATAAAGCACCATCAAGAAAGAGCCCTGAGATGTATGTAACTTGGTGTTCAGGAGCACACTTGCTCATCCTTAAAACAAAATCCGTCTTTTCCGTCCATCTGACGAAAGCAACAGCACCTCCAGTGCCGTCGTAGTTTAAGGGCTTACAATCCAGAAATTGTTTGTAGGTACAACCTGTGCATGCAATATCATTAACAGAAAGCATTAGCGGATGTGTAAGAAGTATGCAAGCGTAACGTAATATATCTCAAGCGACTTGGACATTACCATTGGGTGGGTTGTGGTTCCTTGAGGAACCTCTGCTAGTCTCGGCACAGGAGGCTTCATACTGTGCTATTGCTGCGGTAATTCGCTCCTGTAACTCAGCCTAAGTGGTAGGCAAACGTGTGTCTCATCGTGGAGGCATCTTTTATAAGAAGATTGTAACAGTCAGGTCATAGTAAGTATAGTAAGTAATATGCGTATGTAATAACATCCATCAACACAATAATATATAACATCTCATGTCATAACACAAACAAATAAATCAACAATGCATGTAATGAGAAGGCTGCGATTGAGCTTTGCATATAACAAGACCACCAGTACAGTTTTACAATTGTATCATATGTCAAAAGAGACTAAGGGTCACATCACCCTTGTCTGAATCGTCTAACAATATACAACAACCCAAAAAGTCAAATATCAAAAGTGTGGTCTTCAAAAGTCTTCACAATCATTGCTCAATAGCTGTCTTCTCACCAAAAGTAGCCTATCTGCAGGAGACCTAAAACCCCTAAGCTGATGGTGGGGGAGGAGGAGGTGGAGGAATGAAAATCAATCTGCGCAAATGCGCCAAATCCTCCTCAAGAGCATGGACAACACGCAGTAGGTAAGCAATCTGCTGGTCCGTGGTGAGGAAGCGGACATCAGAATCAGGGTGCAGTCCAAGAGGAGCTGGTGGTGTCGCAAATGGAGACTGGCAATGACAAGGGGGAGGACGCGGGATCCTCTCCAGCTCCTGGACTCGTCTGCTCAACGCATCCTACTGTAACTGCAAGGATAAAAGTATATCATCCGTCGTATACCCAACATGAAAAGGATGGTATGGATCTGACAAAGGCATGACGTTGGGCGAAGACCACATAAATGGCTCGCCCGTATGTGCTGAAGAAGTAAAAGCAGTGTGTGCAGTAGATGCAAAAGGGGGTATAAATGGAAAAGCTGCTGTCATAGGTGATATGTGATCATGCTACTGAGTAGAAGGTCCTTCCCCTGGACGGGAAGGAGGAATGTCCTGGAAAAAAGTGACGGGTAAATCCATGCGGTGGACGTCTGACACGGGAGGGCGAAACTGTGGGACATCAACGGGTGCAAAAACAGGTGCAGCGGGGGGGGGGGGGGGGAGTGACTGGTAGAACAAAAGGAGGATAGTCATCATCATCCTCAATCCACCTGTTACGGGTGTCGACATATCTGGGATCTATGTGTGTAGCAAAAGGTGCACGGTCAACAAACACCGGCATAGGGTCAGGTAGAGGTGCAACAACTGGGACATCAACAACTGGTGGTGCAATGACCGGAACATCAACAAGTGGTGGTGCAACAACTGGTGCATCAACAACTGGTGGTGCAACAACTGGTGCATCAACGGGTGGCTCAGCAGGTACAAACTCATCCTCGGGATCCGAGTCAAAGACATGGGGAACAATGGGTGCAGCAAACATCACCATGTCTGAATCAGTGTCGGTGGAGTAGTGCTGCACGTCCTGGGCGTGAAGAGTGGCGGATGATACAGACTCAAGCGAGTAGGAACCAGACTGATCGGGCAAGGCCCCCACAACAGGAGCCCCGATAGGTGGCACAACAAGGGCATCAACAGTAGGAACCTCAACCACAGGATCAACAGGGTCATCGACCGGAATATCAGCAAGTGGAATATCGTCATCCATCGGGGCCCCGCCATCCTGGTCACCCTCCGGGGGACCCTCGATGAATAGATCGATGTCGTCATCAGATAATGCGTCAAGAGGCTGTTCCTCAAAAGGGAACTGCAGCAACTGGGAGAGGGGCATGGATCTGGACAAGTGGTAAATCCTCTCCCGGTAGACCATCAGCTAAGGGCAAGTGGTCTCCAAAATCCGGTAGGGCAAAGGGCTGAAAATCATCCTCGTCGGTATTCGTGGTGTCTGATGTATAAACCTCCGGGTCCGTGGCTATCTTGTCATCCGAGGTAATAACCATAGGGTCTATCGTGTCAGACACTCCACTATCAGAAGAAGATGCCATGGTGTCTGTAACACAACCACAACATATGCACATATATCAGATAAGCATGTAAGCAAATAGCAATGTAATCATGTATGCGCCCTAGTCTCTCAGACTAACTCCCTGGTCTCTAAGACCAAACCTCCCAGTCTCTAAGACTCACTCCCTGGCCTCTAAGACCAAACTTTCCCAGTCTCTAAGACTTAACTTTTTCCCCAGTCTCTAAGACTGAAATTTTCCCCAGCCTCTAAGACTGAACTCTCTCAGTCTCTAAGACTGAACTTCCTTAGTCTCTAAGACTGAATTATATACATAGCCTTTTTGAAATGTGTATTTGTGCCTTTTGTTTGTAAAAATGTTTGTTCCTGGATCTGGACGTTTTGTGTATGCAATGTAAAAATGTTTGAAAACATTTTCGTGAGAGCCCTAGTGATCATAGTCTAGACTCGAGAAAGAAATCCTAGTTCGCTATGATCGAGGCTCTGATACCAAACATTTTCGTGAGAGCCCTGGTTTTTGCGGAAACGTAGTTTATTTGGAGTGACTTCTTAATACCATAGCAATCAATCATAATAATGCTATATGATAAAAACACGAGATGTTCATCCATTAATATAGTTTAGAAAATGCATAACATACTTGTCTTGAAACATCCACCCCAAAATAAGTTACAAACCATGACTTGTTTAAAACAAGTTCATAAGACTCAACAAAAGACTTTAAATAAAACGAGGTTTAGAGACATGTAACCCGTCCAGGAAGAGGTTACACTTCCCAAAACCCTACAACCGTGGATGACATCTTTATTTAGTACGCAGCTTGACTAACATGCATCACTTGCCAGATCCGATTAATTCCCTGAAATACATGTAGTTTAAAAATATCAACAAAAAGTTGAGCGAGTTCATGTGTAAGTATGTGTGTCTAAACCTTTGAAATATGTCTTGTATGTATAAATGTCCCTGGTATGTAGCAATAAGGAAAAACAGATCACCAATGGGTTACAAAGCCAATGGTATGTGTGAAAATGGTGCAGGAAGACTCAAACCTAGCAAATTTGTCTCCGGTATGAAGACATAGTCACCACTATGGGCCGCCCCGGCCTCATGGGTGTGGGCTTACTACACCCAAATAGATCTGTCACTCATGTCCCTTGGTCCTACAATGAGGATTAATGGCCTTAAGTGTCATGCCCACCACTCACATGATCGCACAGTAAGACCCTCCTTAAGCTAACCATACCATGTATAAAAATGTCTGTAATAATTGTAACATGTATTCCACCCCCGAAGTATAAAACTGAAAACAGTTAAGAGAAAAGGGGGACATGAACTCACAGTAGTGCGTCTCCTGTACCGTAACTCAACCTCTGTCAGCTACACGACAACCTACAGCGTAGTAATGTCTATTAGACGAACGAGCCATGCCTTGGCTTAGAGTTTAATGTTTTGAGTTACGTTTCTTATATTATTCCGAGTGATAATTATTTGTCAAAATAATTAATATTTCAACTTAAATTATATGTAGTGTTGGAATAATTGTTCATTCAATATTCTTGTATTAATACTTCTAAAGTATTTAACTCCGTATTTCTTTCCCACGTATGGGGGTATTTATACATGTTCAGTCGTATTTGAAATAATATATTTTTAAGTCCCACTTAGAAAATATATATAACTTATTTGTCAAAAATAATGTATTCCAAAATATATATATATTTTTCCCAAAAATAATATATTTCACTTCTTGTCCAAAACAACATTTACCAAAAATATATTTGCAAAAGTATGTCCGGAATATTTCATAAGTTACATTTTAGCGTTTGGTTCCATAATAACAAGTGTGTAACTTAATCATTTATTCCTTGCAATTGTTGGCATTATTTTGGAGTTGTAATTTCATGGTCTTTCGTTAAGATATATTATTTTGTCCTAAAATAATATAACTAATCCACAAATCAAACAAATATCCACATGAGTGTCTTAATACGAAATATATATTCTAAATATATATTTGACCATTTTCATGTATAAAACCAACCTCCGATACTTTGTATTTTCTTTACAAAAATTATGGCAAAGTTTAGTTTTTTGAAAGACAAAGTTAATAATATACTTGTAACGCTTGTTAGAAAAATATTTTCTAAGTGTTGGAATTTTTAGAAAATTTCGCCATAGTTTCCTTTGTAAATGGAGGTGTCCATGCTAAATAGCATATCATTTTCTTTTCCAAAAATCATTCAAACATTCAACAACAAGTCACTAAACCATATTATGTTCACCAAGTGTAAAAACTATATGATTTTCATAACGTCATGAACTTGATATTTCACAAAAATATGTAGTAACTTGATAAAGCGTTTAGTGGCCTTAGTTACCTTCCAAAGTGTATTTATCCCTTTAAAAATCTCATTTTTAAAGATTCTCGGTGTTAACAACTTGTTAAAATATTTTACAAAAATATTTATCTACAACATCTTCATGTTTTACTAGCCTTCCTACACTTATTTTATTTCAAAAATAATGTAAGTGCAAGAAAAGTTATGATCTTTTAAAAATCGACTCTTGAACTTGGTTTGTTTAGAAAAATCATTTGTAACTCTTGGATTTACAAGTTTACTAGTTCACTTGGTTTGTCATTTTACAAGAAAATCCTTTAACTTTCAAGTTCATGTTTGATCAAGAAGGTGATTATTTCATGTGAACCCATAAACACCATCTAACTTGTTAACCCATGTTTTTAATCATACTTTAACAAGTTCCATATGATGATCAACATCATATTATCAAGAAATCAACAATCAAATGCCATGCATGCTTTAATCAACCTTAATTCAACAAGATTTAATCATATATCATCTTTATGTAAAGCCTTATGTTCATGTTTTATGTTTGTGTTCTCGTAGTGTTCATATGATTTCGTCATAATATAATCTTTAACCACTAAAACATGAAGTAAACAAGAGTTTAAGGAAGTCTTACAACTAGCTTAAAGCTAGGGAAGAATTCAAGAACAAAAGATGATGAAGATGGTGTGTAAAAGCAAGTGATGAAAGCTCCTTGATGATCCACAAGCTACAAGCTCCTTTAGTCACATTCTAGTACTTGAATAAGCTTGAAAATTGGTTGTATGGTGGTGACAAGGTGGTGATGGTGGCGGATGTAGAGTCAGCCGAGAGGGAGAGAGAGATGGTGAGGGAGGTGGTGTGAAGTTTGTGAAGATATGATGAAGATATGATCTTGTAAGAACTCTCCATACTTATAATCATACTCTAATATTATGTCCAAGATCACAAGCAAAGATCAAATAAAATAATCAACAAATCTAGTGAGTGGGTTGTGGGTCCCCTTTGTGGACCGTAAATGGAGAGGGGGGGGGGGGTTAATTGTAAAATTTGAATGATAGTAGGTAAATATTTAGGAGGTTAAGTGTAAAAATCTAGTATATTATGTGTATGATATGTTATATAATGTGTTGGGGATTTTGGGGACCATAACTAGTCCAAAAATAATGAAACAATGTTTCTGACAAAAATTTGGTGTCCCGGGTAATGTCCGGTTGTTCGGTTAGATACCGGTTCGTTAAAGTGCTAAGTTGTTCCGTATAGTGTCCTTTATGTATCTTTTTGTAACACTTTTAATTTCCAACACTTAGGAAAGCATTCAGGACCATTTAGTCAATGTTCTGCCTATTACTAGCATTTTAAAATGCTGAATTTTGCTGAAAAATGCAGAATTCTGCACTTAAAGTGAGTTTTAGGCACTTCCCGGCACTTTATCTATCACCTAGTGATATAGTCTTATGGTCCTCACTTTCCTACACACCATACTAGTGTAGTACCTTGTCCCTGGCCCATACTGGGTCTCAAAACACCGTCTGTCTATGTACTAGCACTGTCAGTATATTTCTGAGTTATCCGCTCACTGTGTTTCTGTGCTTTGTGCATCAAGTATGTCACTAAAGTTTGACTGTGATAAATGGTGTGACAGTATGAAATGTGATGCACGTGTATGTATGATGCAGAAATCATAAAGCAGTTTAAGTCAATAGTTGTAATCAAGCACAAATTTAATATTAATTAATTGTACGGATACCTGTAATTATGAGGGTTGTCACAGTGCATGTTTTAAGATCTAAACACAAGATAACTTGTGTTAGGGTCCTAGAAAAGTTATAGTCTAGGTCAAATCATTACTAATAACCTAATTCCATATAACCATTGGCTTTGATACCAACTTCTTCTGTTTCACCCCGACCGCGTAAAACAACAAACCGCGGCGGAAACGTCGGGGAGTGTAGTAACAGAATTATTGTTTCACAACCATGGTATTTAAAGTTATGTTTTATTTATAAACAAAAAGGATTACATTGTCTTAAAACAAAAGAAAACAAGAGTACATAACGAAAATTAAACTAGTCTAGCTTCATTTTATGTCACTAAGGCACATGTCCGCCTAAGTTTATCTTGATCATTCCTATGCATCAGCTCCTGAAAACACATGTGAAAATAGGTACGTCAGCATAAAAATGCCTGTGAGATACATTGGTTTATTGATTTAAGATTCATGACTTGTATTTGAAAGAAAGGTTTAACAAAAGTTAGTCATGAATCTTATTTAAAAAGTTTTCTTTTATAAATCATATGTAAATCGATAAGTAAATAGATGATATATAAAAGAAGGATGTGTGGTTAAATAAATAACCAAGTAAAAATGAATTTGTATAAGTTATGTTATTTGTAAAACAATTTTTATGTGAAAATATGTTCTTTATATAATATGTAATATGTCGAAATTGAAATGGTTTACATAACGCTACGATATGTAACATCATAAAAGCATTTATATATAGGAAGTACCAGCGGCATATCCACCATGCTTTTATCATATTACATACGCATCCTTATATAAATCACTTACCCAAACAAACCACCAACATGTCTTGTTTAAACAAATGTCAAATGTTTATGTATACGATGTCTATTGTCAAATGTAAATCATGTAATGTGTAAACAAATGTCATGTATGGTAAGTAAAAAGTGACTACTTAAACCATATGTAGTAAAATGCACAAAACAAAGTATTGAAATAAATCATAGTTTAAATCAAGGTTATGTTTTGTAAAATAAATGCATGCTTTACTGATACAAACATCTATGCGGTATTGTTACAATGCATACATTCAAGCCTTGTGACTGTGGCGAGAAACCCTCAAACAAATTAAAGGTTTATTTGAATTATGTAAATTGGATTCAGTCATCCCTTACGTCCAAACAAACCTAGGATTCCAGGGATGGGAGTTGTCAATTCCTATGGTACCATTACTTACTACCAAGCGGCATGGCCAATGTTAATGAACGTATTTTTGTCCCATTTAAACAAACCAAATGTCATACCAAATGTAAGCATGTTATGTGAAAGCAATGTACTAAGTATGCAATAAATGAACATACATAGCATGAATGTGATGTAAAACAATGTACTAAGTATGCAATGAAAGAACATACATAGCATGAATGTGATGTAAAACAATGTGTACATGTGCTGAAATGAGCATTTGAAACAAGTGTGTTTAATAAATCAATGTACTAGCATGTTAATAAAACATACATAGCAAAAACATGGATAAAATCATGTACTATATGAACATAATAAGCATAGCAAGTATATGATATAAAAGCATGAAAAACACGAAAGTAACAAGTAGGCACATGTGTTTCACCCAATATGTTTGAAAAACAGTAAAAGAGGGGTCTATGTACTCACTTGGGATTGCTTAATAGTCTTTGGATAACAACCAAGAAATGCTAGAAAGATCACAGAATCAATCGGCACCTAATATAGATAGGTAACTATGTTAATGAACTGGACCTAAATTGGAAGATCAGATAAAATGTGGGTTCGTAAACCAAATGAGTGTAGGAACTCATGTAATATGGTTTAACAAAGCCTACATTCTAAATCAAAACCTAACCCTAACCTAAGTGCTTACGACCCATTACGACCCGTTTAGGTAGCTTACGCTACTTTAACGCGTCGTTCGCGTAAAACGCGTTTGGACCGCCTAACTAGTCCTATGACAAGTATTATATGCCTTAACATGTCTAATAATGTTGCCTAATCAGTTTAGATGTCAAATTCTAGGTTACATATGCTTAAAATGAATTTATGCGTAAAAAGGGCATTTTGGTCATTTTCCTAAGGCATATAAACTACCTATCATACAACTAACTAAACGTAGTGACCATAAGGTATAACCTCGGAAGGTTATTCCCTATACAACCATGGTCACAAAATATGTTTGGTCGGATCCTAATGATCGACCAAACGGGTCGGGTTTGAAAGTCTAAGCGGTTGTTTAGACCGCTTATCTTACGACCCTATATAAGCACTAAACTAAAAGTGACGAGTTAAACATGTTAAAACATGTTTAACAAAGTTTGAAAACAAGTTAAACATGTTAAAACATGTTTTGATACCCAAGAATAGTTTGGTTGCAAAATACGCATAAACGCGCATTTTGACCGAAACTATGACTCCTCACTATACCTAAATAACGTCGTAATCAGTAGGTATAGTCACCAAGGACTATGACTATCGTGATTACGCTCACGTTGCGAAGTTCAAACGAACTTCGTGTTGACCATAAACTGGTCAAAGCATAAAGTCAAACACAGTTTGACTTTCATGCTTAAAACGCGTAAAAGAACGAAAGAAACTTACAAGAGGTCCAAGAAATGGAGATTTGATCTAAGAATTATCAGGTATGTTAAGTGTATAAACTTCAACTTAGAGAATAATCAGATCAAGGTGTAAGTTGCAAATAAAAATCATGGAGGTATTTATAGTTTTCGGGCCACCGTTAGGATCGTTCTTCGATAAACGAGCTTCGATCTTGGCCTTACAAGTGTACCCCCTGTTTTACAATATCATCGGTGCCCCTAAACAAGCCCACAGAATCATAAAAACCATTTGCAAATCATGGGAACAGTTGGATCAAGCTGGAATCAAGTTTCCGCTGATCTGCAGGTCACTCGCGCGGCGCGTACGAGCCAGGGCTGGCTTACGCGGTCCGCCAGAGCTGAGGATATCAGCAACAGTTTCAAAAATTTCAGTTTTGGTCCCTACACATGTTTAAGCCCATTTTCGACACGTTTAAGGCCCGTTAAGCCATTTTCAAGGCTCTACAATGATGCTTGAGCATAAGGGACATGAAACATGCTTGAAAATATGTCGGATGTCGGTTCGTTTGGTCGTACGATCACGTTATTCGGTTAATTATGACGAAACACGAACGAACGCGAAAAACGATCCAAATTGCGCGACGAATGGAAGTTTATCATGCCAATCACTAAAATAAAATATTTTAATGATTACATAAATTTTTGGATGTCCGGATATATTCAGAACGTATGATATGTTCGAAAATGCAAACTTATGCACTTTTTGACGCTTTAAGTCCCTGATTGACCAAAAAGTTTATTTTAGCATATTGAACCCCTCAATGCCTATTTCTAAGCTATGTAAAGGATATTTAAGGTATGTTTAACTTATGATCAAGTTCCGGAATGTTCGTTACAGTACGAATCGGCATACTTTCGCAGTTTGTCGAAATTAGTCCCTGTAAGCGAATAAACTTGATTTTGCCATACCAAAGCCTTCAAAACTTATATCTAAGTTATGTAAAGGTTATTTAAGATATGTTAAGCATAAATTGATGTTCCGGAGTGTTTGTCGCATTAAACTGATTATATTTACGCATCGGTTTGCGTATAACTCTCCAGAAAGTGCTATAGAGTTTGAAATTGAACAAAAATCAAAACATGCAAAATGTTAAACATAAACAAACCAATATTGGGATCAAATAACATTGTTTCATTGATAACTGAACAATTCAGGGTTTATACGATGATTACAAGCACAGATGTCACACTTATAAGCTTCGTTCATCAATAAGGTGCGGAGATTGTCTTGACTTGGAACCCACAAATGGTTCATGAAATAATATAACCCATTGTCCCTTAGTTCAAGATGAGGCTCAAGATGATGTGGTAATTCCTTACCCATCAATTCCTGTGTAACACAAGCACGTTGAGCGTGAGAGATACGGGTTTGAATATCAGATCGAACTTGAACACAATGAAGCTTGATGCGTTCCTTACGACTAAGTGCATCCGCCACAACATTCGCCTTACCAGGATGGTAGCGAATTTTTAAATCGTAGTCGTTTAGAAGTTCAACCAAACGTCGTTGCCTCAGATTTAGTTCTTTTTGATTGAAAATGTGTTGGAGCCTTTTGTAGTCAGTGAAAACCACACATTTAGTACCATATAAGTATTGTTTCCAAATATTGAGAGCAAAAACTACAGCGCCTAACTCAAGATCATGTGTCATGTATTTCTTCTTGTGGATCTTTAACTGTCTTGACGCATAGGATATGACTTTGTTTCTTTGCATGAGAACTCAGCCAAGGCCTAAGTTAGATGCGTCACAATATACGATAAAGTCGTCGTTGCCCTCAGGTAAAGACAAGATAGGTGTATCACAAAGTTTCTATTTCAGGGCCTGAAAAGCTTCTTCTTGTTTGGGTCCCCACTTAAAAGGTTTATTCTTTTGAGTTAAAACACTGAGAGGAACCGCAATCTTTGAGTAGTTTGCAATAAAGAGGCGGTAATAACCCGCGAGACCCAGAAATGAACGAACCTCGGTAGGAGTAGTAGGTGTATCCCATTCCTTAATCACACTGATTTTGGTGGGATCTACATGTATACCTTGTTCATTGACAATGTGTCCCCAAAATTGAACTTCCTTAAGCAAAATTCACACTTGGAGAACTTAGCAAAAAGTTGTTCCTTCTTTAGGAGTTCCATCGTTAGATGGAGATGTTGTTCATGGTCAGCTCGTGTCTTTGAATAGATCAAAATGTCATCAATGAACACAATGATGAACTTGTCCAAATAAGGCTTACAAACCCTATTCATCAAGTCCATGAAGATGGCAGGAGCATTCGTTAAACCGAAGGGCATAACTTTGAACTCATAGTGACCGTATCGTGTGCGAAAAGCAGTCTTGGGAATATCTTCTTCGAGTAAACGAAGTTGATGATACCCATAACGTAGATCAATCTTCGAAAAGTGAGTAGCACCCTATAGCTGATCAAAGAGATCATCAATGCGAGGTAGGGGATATCGATTCTTGATGGTGAGTTCGTTGAGCTCACGATAATCGATACACATTTGGAAAAATCCATCTTTCTTTTTCACAAATAGGACAGGAGCGCCCCAAGGTGAGAAGCTTGGACGAATAAATCCTTTGTCAGAAAGTTCCTGAAGCTGTTTTGATAATTCTTGCATCTCAGACGGTGCATGATGGTATAGAGATTTAGCAATAGGGTTGGCACTAGGTACAAGATCAATACAAAACTCAACTTGACGTGGTGGGGGTAAACCAGGCAACTCTTTAGGAAATACCTTAGGATAATCCTGAACAACGGGGATATCTTGAACAGTCTTACCCTTGCCTTTCCCCTCTATGAAATGTGCCAATAAGGCCACATAATTCTTTCATAGGTATTTTTGGGCTTGGGTGCATGTCATGAGTTTGAGCCTGCTAGCGGGTTTCTCACCACGAACCTCTAAGATCTCACCAGTCAAAAGTGGCATACGAACAATCTTGTCAAAACAAACCACCTCTGCATGGTATTTGGTCAACCAATCCATTCCTACTATAACGTCAAAGCTTCCAAGTTGCATTGGTGTGAGGTCAATGGGAAAAAGATGGTTATTGAGGTTCAACTGGCAATTTCGAATGACATAATCGAGTACAAAAGGTTCACCACTAGCTATCTCTACTGTCAAGGGCTTTCTTAGTTTTGTTCTAGTCATGGAAAGAAAAGGTTCAAAGGCTAGGGATACAAAACTTTTATCAGCACCCGAATAAAAAAGAACAGAAGCAGGTTGGTTGTTAACAAAGAACGTACCGTTCACCACTTCATTGTCTCCACGCGCCTCATTTGCATTCATATTGAAGACTCGTCCACGAGCTGGGTTTGCATTTGCCAACTTCAGGAAATTGTTTCTGTAGTGGGTCAGATCCCTTTAGTTGTAGCAAGACCCAGGCGGATAGTGAGGTCGTGCAGGTTGTGCTGGTTGTTGAGCAGGGTTTTGAGCTGCTTGATTTGGTGTAGGAGCAAAACGACAAGTGTCGGCAAAATGACCAGATCTCCCATAGTTGGTACAAATGTGGCTCTGTAAATGGGGTTGGTGGTGACTATTACACTTGTTGCACAAAGGTGCAGTGCCAGCATACTGTTTCTTGGTAGGTGGTTGTGCGGGTTGATTTGGTGCAGGTTGATTGGGCTGAGCGACAACAACAAAATTCTTGGAAGCCTTACGCTTCCTAGACTTCTTTGAAGACTCAACTTTGTTACCATTTTGTTTGTCCTGAGTTGTCTTAGCAGATGCTTTCTTGTCACCCTTCCGGTGGAGTTTACCATTCTTGACTTGAGAGTCAGTCAAGGTAGCAGCGAGCTCAATGGCCTGTCGGACGGTAGTAGGGTTGCTGCCTATGATGTCATTCCCCGATTTGCAGCGGAAGAAAAAAAAACGTGGGATGCAACAGACACCTCTGGTACAAGCACATTCTTTGTAAAGACACTACACTTTATTAATTACAAAATGTTGATTACATACTACATGTATGTCACAACTGCGTGTTCCCATGAACCATATAAGTCTTCTAAGTCGCATGCGTCTATCTCAATATTTGCCAATAAACACGTATTGAACAACATACACGGATCACATCAGTCTCAAGTTACCTGAAATGCATGTTAGTTTTAAAAAGGGTCAGCTAAACGCTGCTGGTGAGTTCCACTGGTTTGGTTGTTTCGTTTTAAAATGTATCAACATGTTTAATTGCACATATGACGGTTCATAAATGGAATTACACGAGTGTCACAAGTGAAACCTAGACTGTTTTAATCGTACCGTGTCACACAGACACATACTCGCACCACCTGCATCTCATGAAGTTCAATGCCCTCGGGTAGTTATGTCTAACAACATAACCTGGTTAGGACGCGTGGAGTTGCCTGGCTGCCGGCTCCACCTATCCGGCGACAACTGGGTTTGTCAGACCAATAGTACAATCCACTGCCCAAGGCTTACGTTAATCACTTGTATCGGGGCTAATATCGTGTGTTAGATAATTAACATCATACAGTTTGAGCAATTAACATAGTTTGTAACATGCAATTCACCCCAGAAAACAAGAAAACAGTTTAAAAGTGGGGGAAGTGAACTCACAGTGCAAATAGTAGTCTCGGCTAAAGAGTGTTTAATCAACAAAATCAGCTTTAATAGCACACATGCAAGTAACGACTCAAATCAGTATCTAAGTCGGTAATGGTTATAACTTAGATTTGGTCAGGAGTTTTCACCCCAGATTGAGTCTATAGGACACGGGTATGGTGATGGAGGTCAGGGTAGTATTTGTTTTCAGTTTGGCTTCCGGGCACCGTTTCCCGTGCCAGTCAATGTCAGTAGTTTAACGTGTTCGGATAATGGTACGGGAATACCAATAGTTCCAACACGTTGTTATTTAAGAATGATTAATTTTTCATTAAGGGAGTTTAGGTGTTTGGGCAGTCCAGGTTGCCCAATTTTGAGTTTCCGTTTCCACCGTCGGGGATTTTCCGAAATGGTATTGGACACACCCCGAGTGTCCAATCTGCCCTGGAATCTCCCGGAATACTTCCCGTGTTTCAATTATAGTATTTGTCAGGTTGGGTCAGTTCCCAGTTCCGGCAGGTTCGTTACACGGTAAACTGCCGAAATTGATTTAAAATAACCCATTTTTAATTCCAAAATTCCCATTTTATCTATAATTTGAATAAAATTCTGAAAATTTTTATATCACTCAGTACAAATTTGTAGAATATGGCAAAAATTTCTAGGAATTTATTTTGGCATTTTACTTGTCTAAATAAATTATTTGTAAAACCATATTTAACCACATAATTAATATTAATTACCATTGATCTAAAAATTCCCAAAAAATTCCTGGATATCCCTTATGTTTTCAAAAACATCTTCAAAATTTTTAAGATTTTTCCGATTTCGTTTCGGTGCGTTTCCGACTACCGAAAATTCACAAAAACGCGGATTTTTAACCCAAATCAAAACTCAACCAATGGACTCCGAATTTTCCCAGAACATCCCACATATGTTTCTTAGTGTCTTTGTAAAATTTGGTGATTTATTGAATCCGTTTGGTGTTTTTTCCAGAATTCCTTGAGTATAAGAGTCAAAATTTCACCAAAAATCATAGAAAATTCCAAAAATTCTAAACTTTTACATGGTCCTTCCTGACACTACCCTTCATCACTACACCAAATTTCTGCTCAAGCCAAGTATAACGGACTAAGTTATAGTCCGAACAATATTCTGCCTAGTCTAGATTCAAGTTTCGGGTCATATACCTAGCGATTCCTTCGATTCCGAGCGTTCCTTGTGAGTCCAGAAGTATGTGTGGGCTATATTTAGTACCTAAACATCAAGTACAATCCAAATATGCTAGAACTTAGATCAATCAAGCTTTGTTTCATTGTTTTTCGGTTAATCGAATAGTTATGCGATTTTTGTCGAATAGTTGTTGATTAGGGTATCAAAACTCATAGATTTGTAACCATGGCTGCCATATAACACCAGGGAACTCCCATGGTGTTCTTATTCAGCCCCTAAACTTGTTTAAACCTTCAAAATTCATGGATTAAAAAGGGTTTTTAGGTTGTAAATCATGTATAATTAGGAAATCATGGTTAAAACTATAAGAAACAAGGCTAATACCTTGGATTTGATGGTGTTTTGGACAAGATCAGCTGAGATTCAAGTGTGAGAGTGCAGGTCTCATGGAAATTTTAGATGAAAATGGAATAAATAAAAGGACTAAAAAGAAAAAAATATAATAAAATAAGGGGGTGGGGCGGTTTGGGTGTGGGTCCCACAAGGGACACCTCGTGCTTCATTATGAGCGCTTAAAGATGATGTTTATCTTCCGTTGAGAGCTTAGGTTCGCTTACGGGTCCCGGACGCGTTCTCGATTTGCGTGACGGACTCCTTTTCGCGCGTACTTAGTGTCAGAAGACTCGGTTTTAAAAATCATGCATAACCGTCTTGAAATCCGAACCCAGTTATGTTTTAATCATAAAAGACTCGTATTAGGGTGGTTTAATTGTTTTTAAGCTTGATCAATCGTTCCTTGCACTTTTGATTGCCTTATGTTATTCCTGAAACGAAGGCGTTTCCCTAACCGGGAAGCTGCTTCGTTTTGCGTGCCCGATCTCTGATTGGCTTCAAACCTTATGTCACAGTCTATGGCACAAAACTAAGTTGTTCCTGTAACTAGAAATATTAAATGATGCTACCGATAACCTAATAATCAATGTCAAAGGCGCTGTTAAACGGAACACTCCCGTTTAACACGTGTTTCAAGGCTAAGGACACAAACTTTGCACTGTTGGCCCTTATTAGTGTCATGTTAGTCATAACGTGTTCTCGGATTCCTCCGAGGCATAACAGATATCGTTTAATCAAGCATATAAGTCACACATGTTTTTAGGGTTTTCGCGAGATTAAAGTGTTAAATGTGCTTTACAGTTTTGGACCGTTTAGGGTGTACCTGGTTTCGTCATTGGTGTCACAGTCTCCCCTGGTTTAGAAATTTCATCCCCGAAATTCAATTCGTCTAGTTAGGGAAGAGATGTGGGTACTTTCTATGGAACTCATCCTTCCGTTCCCAGGTATACTCAGGTCCTTGCTTCGAGTTCCATCGGACTTTCACCAGCGAGATTTTGTTATAACGTAGTTGTTTGGTCTTCCTGTCTACTATTTCTACCGGTTCCTCCATAAATTGGAGTTTGTCATCAATGTTCACATCTTCTAATGGTATAATAGTTTCTTCATCCGTGAGACGTTTCTTTAAGTTGGATACGTGGAAGACATCGTGAATTGTGCTCAGTTCATCTGGTAGTTTCAGTCGGTACGCTACAGATCCAACCTTAGCAATAATTTCATACGGCCCAATGTATCTTGGAGCCAACTTTCCCTTCTTGCCAAACCTGATCAATCCTTCCCATGATGACACTTTTAACAGTACTTTGTTGTAACACCTGTGCCTCCACGGCCATCAAACAAATACCAAACCAATGAAATATTATATTTCATACTTGGGATTTGTAAAAAATATGTGTATCATTTGCACATATCAATTCTTGTTCAATTTCAAACTCTAAATCGTTTTCTGGAAGGTTATACGCGCACCGATGCGTAAATATAACCAGTTTAATGCAACAAACACTCCGGAATAGTGACATAGGCTTAAAATACCTTAAATAACCTTTACATAACTTAGAAATAAGTTTTGAAGGCTTTGGTATGGCAAAATCAAGTTAAATCGCTTATAGGGACTAAAGTTGACAAACTGCGAAAGTATGCCAATTTGAACTGTAACAGACATTCCGGAACATGACCATAAGTTAAACATACCATAAATATCCTTTACATAGCTTAGAAATAAGCTTTGAGGTGTTCGGTGTGCTAAAATAAACTTTTGGGTCATTCAGGGACTAAAAGTGTCAAAAAGTGCACAAGTTTGCATTTTCGCGCATAACTTACGTTCTGAATACATCCGGACATCCAAAAATTTATGTAAGCATGACTATATTATGCTTTAGTGTTTGGATTACCAAAAATCCATTCGTTGCGTCATTTGGATCGTTTTTCGCGCTTATGCGCATTCCGTTGTAATTAAGCGAACATCGCGTTCGTACGACCAAACGAACCAACACCCGGCATATTTTTGAGTATGTTTCATGTCCACAATGTTTAGACATCATTTTAGGGCCTTAAAGTTGGCTTTACGGGCCTTAGAAAGATGTTTGCTTATACATCGAATCTAGTCCTTCCCACTTGTTGCACATGGTTTTGGGAATCTATGGGCTGGTATTTTGGGCACATGGTATTACAATACCATGGGTGCTAGTGTATGGCCAAGATTGAAGCACTTTTTCCAAGAAACGATCCTAACGGTTCGGGAAATCCTATAAATACCCCACCCCCCATGCTTCAAAATTACAAGAACTTTGATTTGAGAAACTCTAAGTTGAAACTATTGTTTCATACCTGAGATTTTTGAATCGAAGTTAGCATTCGGGGACCCTTCGTAAGTATTCTTTCGTTCTTTTATTGCTTTTCGAGTCTTTCGAGTCTGAAAGTCAAACTTTGTTTGACTTTCTACATTGACCAGTTATGGTCAATGCGAAGTTCGTTTGAACTTCGCAACGTGAGTGTAATCACGTTGGTTATAGTCCCTTGGGACTATGCCTACTGATTACCACGTTGTCTAGGGTCGTAGGGTAAGCGATCTAATAAATCGCTTATACCTTCGAACCCGACCCAGTTTGGTCGATCATTAAGATCCGACCAAATACATTAGGTGACCATAGTAGGTAGGGAATAACCTCCCGAGGTTATACCCTATGGTCGCTTCGTTTGAATAGTTGTATGATAGGTAGTTTATATGCCTTAGGTAAATTACCAGAATACCCTTTTCATGTATAATTGGTAATTAAGCTTATGTAACCTAAACTTTTGTACATAACTGATTATACAACATAATTAAACACGTTTAGGCATATAAATACTTGTCATAGGACTAGTTAGACGTCTCGAACGCGCTTTGCACGCACGACGCGTTAAAGTAGCGTATGTTACCTTAATGGGTCGCGATGGGTCGAAAGCACTTAGGTTTGGTTTCATTGTAGTATGTAGGCCTTGTTAAACCATATCATATGAGTTCAAATACTCATTTGGTTTACCAAGCCTCATCCTATCCGATCTCCCGATTTAAGTCCGGTTTATTTATATAGTTTTAGATTGTCGACTGATTCCGTGCTCTCTCTAGCTTTGTTTGGTTGTTGTTCAAGACCTCTAAGCATTCTCAGGCCAGTACATTATTCCCCTATTTTACTGCTTTCAACTGTTTTGGGGTGACTCATATGTGCTAAATGTTTTCGATGTTATAACGATGGTTTCAAAAACGATTAAGACGATTTATACAAAACTAATAACGATTTCGATAAAGTGAACAAACTTGTTGGTTGTAGTTACATAACAAATGACATTCATTAGCAATGATCAAGCCGACCAGTATTAGGTTATGGTACCATAGGATCTGACAAGTCCCGTTATTTACTACACCCGTAGTTATGTGTGGGTGTTGTGGGTAGCGACTGAATCTGTAATTTTTAATTTACTCTTTGGTAAGGGTTTATTAATGCGAGATGTTAATCTATCCTTTGGTAAGGGTTTATTAATGCGAATTATTAATCTATCCTTTGGTAAGGGTTTATTAATGCGAGTCAAGAAGGTTTGAATGTTATTAGCGAGACGACCATTTAAGTAGTTTCACGACCTAAAACGAATTTAACGATTGGGTAAACAATTGGTTTTCACACGATGTTTTAACGATTGGGTAAACGATTGGCTTCAAAGCGATATACGATTGGGTTTTGGTTATACATATTACATGATTTACATTGGGCATGAACATTACTTTGGTGGTTTGGTTTGACCAAGTGATTAAGTAACAATGCGTGTGGAATATGATACAAGCATGGTGGATACGCCGCTGGTACTTCCTATATATAAGTGTTTGTATGGTATTACATATTGTAGCGTTATTTGAATCATTTCAGTTTGAGACATAGAACATTTTATACAAGTAACCTACTTTTCACAAGACAATTATTTACAAACAACTTATCTTATACAAACTCATTTTACATGGTTATTCATTTAATCATGCATTATTCTCTTATTTATACATATCACTTGAACTTATTATTTTTTCAAATGATTTACAAAGACAAAGCAAATTACAAGGTTCATGACTAAACATTTTCTTAAAACAGAAGTCATGAATCTTATTTTCACAAAACCTATGTACTCGCCAGCATTTCTTTGCTGACCTCGTTTTCACATATGTTTCAGGTATTGTTGAATGATATCGATTGATAAGATGCATGCTCACATAGGACTGGACAAGGCCTTAGTGACTCAATAATAATGATAGACTATGTTTAATTTGTGTATTTAGATTTCCAGACGATGTAATTACTCAATGTTTAATAAAACGAAACACTTTTTGGTATCCATGGTTATGAAACATTAATTCTGTTGCAACACGCCCCGATGTTTCCGCCGCGTTTTGTTGTTCTACGTGGTCGGGGTGTGACAGAAAGATGGTATCAGAGCCAATGGTTATAGGGAATTAGGTTATTAGTAATGCTTTGACCTAGTCTATAACCTTCTTAGGACCCTAACGCGAGTTTACTTGCGTTTAGTCATAAAACAATACCGTCACCTATCCTTAGGCGACGACCACAACAAGAACATAAATTTCAAAACCGCTTTGAAAACTAATCATCTGTTCTAGGATGATTGATTACTAGGTTTTGAACTCTCTATTATATGGTTTTGAACCCCTTTGAGTTTTCAAAACTTCGTCAAGGTTTTGGGTTTTAAATAATGTGAACACGTGCAAACTGGAAGGGTGAATGCCTGTATTCTGGGTTTTCTGTCTAGGCAAGCACTTCGTATACATCTCATCAGACGCGAGACCAGTTGTGCTTACCTGGGAATTCTTGGGATGAGTGTTCACTTATAGGCGAGCATGTCTTCGCGATACATTATTTTTGACCCATTTACTTTGATCAGTCACCGTCTCATTTGTTTGCCTTAGGTAACAAACAAATGATCGCAATCTTCATGCGTTATCATTCTGTTTTGATTGTCCAATAGTCTTTCACCTGTTTCTCCCTACGCCTTTCTTTTTCTTCAAGAATGTCTCTTCATCACGATGACGCCCAGATATCTGAGCAAGTAGCCAAAATTCGCTCAGCGAATAGGCGAAGTAGTCCTGAAGACTGTTGAATTAGCTACTGCCATGTATCATCTCCAGGATGAAACCACTCAAGAGTCACCAAGACAGGCAGGACCTAGTCAGGCGACAACACCATCAGCCAATAAACCAATCGAGGAATCAAAGACCATGGATGAACGATCCCCTAAGAAGTCAAAGAAGCGAAAGGCTTCTCAGAACTTCGCCATGATCGCTCATGATTCCCTCGAAAATTTTAAGTACTCGTTTCACTCTAAGAAACAAAGTACAGAAAATTAAGTGACATTATGAGTAATCGTGCTTTTCGCACATCTGTGCCTTTAAATCCTTGGTTAGATAACTAAGGGTATTTTCAAATCTCATACCCATTATGTTTCGATTTTTCAACATACACAGTACCAGTATTTCAAAACAATCTTCATGATCTCAAAACATTTCATATAGTTTGAAAACAATTTTTCTAGATGCATTGTCTATGTTATTTCAAAAACATTGGCCATGTTATCAAAATCAACCTTCCTAATTTCAAAATATTTCATATAGTCTGAAGACAATATTAACACAATACATTTTCTTATCAAGTGCATGATTTCGAAAAGCATCATTCATGTCTTTCAAAAACCTTATACATAATTTCAAACTTTCATCTCGCATGATTTTAAAACATTTTTGTAAATATATCTACTTAATACACCCACTTTATGATTTCAAAAAGTATTATATATAAGGTTTCAAAAACATTTTTTTTACCCCATGCATAGTCTTCCAAATATATTTTCCTCACACATTTACTTAACCTTCAAATTCTGCTTCATATGTCGCCTTGACATATCTAGCATCTCAACTTCATAAGCATTTTACTTCATGTTTTGACTTAAGCACATCCCGTGCAAGATTTCAAAACATCTTCAACTTCTAAAATCCATATGGGATCTTTTTATCTCCACAATTAGACCCTTGTGGATAATCATCATTCAAATCAGAGTCCTTAATTGGATTCCTTATGTACCTTAATTCGAACATTTCGATTCTTTATAATCGAAATCGAATTTTCTCTTCAAAAATCTTTCTATCTTTATAGTTAGATTCTTGATAACGTTTAAAGTACCAAATGAAATCCGCTGAATGGATTCCTAGTGTGCTTTAAATGCATGTACGCAATTTACAAGACAAATTAACGAACAATTTTGTGGTTATGTGATATGTGTTTATGTGTTCTCCTCTATGATTTTGTGTGATCCGATTTTCAAATCCTCATAGAATCTTTTATATCTTCATATGAGGGATTCGTAGTAGGATATTCAAAAGGTACTACCTTAAATCCTTATGGGCTTCTACGTGGTAGTTAAGACCCTTGGATTATATAGTACCACTCCATGATTCATAAGAGATCCTTTTAGTGGTCTAGTCTAAAAGATTGATTCACAATTTGGTTAAAGAACGACATCTAGTGATGTAGCTGGACAGACTCCTTGATAGTCTATTTAGATCATTTATTGATTTAATTATAAGGACTCTATGGCGGTCTAGTCATACTCATCACAGGATTGTTCATCTGGTTTTACCCGACACATTATAAAATAGACTGTGTGAACTGTGCAAGGAATTGTCTAATTATGGACGCGTACATAATTATGAAATTTAGTGCACAGAAACCCAGTAGGATTTATTATGTGTAAGAACCGATAGTGACAACAATAACAAAATGAGAACGATGTAATGGAGGTATGGTGGACGCACCAATGACGCTTCATATACTTGTATATAAGTATCCCTCTTACATTGCAAACATGATGTTATTAAAGTTACTAGAAGTTCAGAACCCTAACCAATGTTGTTTGATCTTTTCAACTTCATGTTTTAAACTCTCACAAGTTTCCTCTAAATAAATTTCGGGAAGAAATTTCCTAAAGTAGGAGAGACTGTAACACCTGTGCCTCCACGGCCATCAAACAAATACCAAACCAATGAAATATTATATTTCCTACTTGGTATTTGTAAAAAATATGTGTATCATTTGCACATATCAATTCTTGTTCAATTTCAAACTCTAAATCGCTTTCTGGAAGGTTATACGCGCACCGATGCGTAAATATAACCAGTTTAATGCAACAAACACTCCGGAATAGTGACATAGGCTTAACATACCTTAAATAACCTTTACATAACTTAGAAATAAGTTTTGAAGGCTTTGGTATGGCAAAATCAAGTTAAATCGCTTACAGGGACTAAAGTTGACAAACTGCGAAAGTATGCCAATTTGAACTGTAACAGACATTCCGGAACATGAACATAAGTTAAACATACCATAAATATCCTTTACATAGCTTAGAAATAAGCTTTGAGGTGTTCGGTGTGCTAAAATAAACTTTTGGGTCATTCAGGGACTAAAAGTGTCAAAAAGTGCACAAGTTTGCATTTTCACGCATAACTTACGTTCTGAATACATCCGGACATCCAAAAATTTATGTAAGCATGACTATATTATTCTTTAGTGTTTGGATTACCAAAAATCCATTCGTTGCGTCATTTGGATCGTTTTTCGCGCTTATGCGCATTCCGTCGTAATTAAGCGAACATCGCGTTCGTACGACCAAACGAACCAACACCCGGCATATTTTTGAGTATGTTTCATGTCCACAATGTTTAGACATCATTTTAGGGCCTTAAAGTTGGCTTTACGGGCCTTAGAAGTGTCGGAAATGGCATAAACACATAACAGGGACCAAAACTGTCATTTCTGAAAGATGTTTGCTTATACATCGAATCTAGTCCTTCCCACTTGTTGCACATGGTTTTGGGAATCTATGGGCTGGTATTTTGGGCACATGGTATTACAATACCATGGGTGCTAGTGTATGGCCAAGATTGAAGCACTTTTTTCCAAGAAACGATCCTAACGGTTCGGGAAATCCTATAAATACCCCACCCCCCATGCTTCAAAATTACAAGAACTTTGATTTGAGAAACTCTAAGTTGAAACTATTGTTTCATACCTGAGATTTTTGAATCGAAGTTAGCATTCGGGGACCCTTCGTAAGTATTCTTTCGTTCTTTTATTGCTTTTCGAGTCTTTCGAGTCTGAAAGTCAAACTTTGTTTGACTTTCTACATTGACCAGTTATGGTCAATGCGAAGTTCGTTTGAACTTCGCAACGTGAGTGTAATCACGTTGGTTATAGTCCCTTGGGACTATGCCTACTGATTACCACGTTGTCTAGGGTCGTAGGGTAAGCGATCTAATAAATCGCTTATACCTTCGAACCCGACCCAGTTTGGTCGATCATTAAGATCCGACCAAATACATTAGGTGACCATAGTAGGTAGGGAATAACCTCCCGAGGTTATACCCTATGGTCGCTTCGTTTGAATAGTTGTATGATAGGTAGTTTATATGCCTTAGGTAAATTACCAGAATACCCTTTTCATGTATAATTGGTAATTAAGCTTATGTAACCTAAACTTTTGTACATAACTGATTATACAACATAATTAAACACGTTTAGGCATATAAATACTTGTCATAGGACTAGTTAGACGTCTCGAACGCGCTTTGCGCGCACGACGCGTTAAAGTAGCGTATGTTACCTTAATGGGTCGCGATGGGTCGAAAGCACTTAGGTTTGGTTTCATTGTAGTATGTAGGCCTTGTTAAACCATATCATATGAGTTCAAATACTCATTTGGTTTACCAAGCCTCATCCTATCCGATCTCCCGATTTAAGTCCGGTTTATTTATATAGTTTTAGATTGTCGACTGATTCCGTGCTCTCTCTAGCTTTGTTTGGTTGTTGTTCAAGACCTCTAAGCATTCTCAGGCCAGTACATTATTCCCCTATTTTACTGCTTTCAACTGTTTTGGGGTGACTCATATGTGCTAAATGTTTTCGATGTTATAACGATGGTTTCAAAAACGATTAAGACGATTTATACAAAACTAATAACGATTTCGATAAAGTGAACAAACTTGTTGGTTGTAGTTACATAACAAATGACATTCATTAGCAATGATCAAGCCGACCAGTATTAGGTTATGGTACCATAGGATCTGACAAGTCCCGTTATTTACTACACCCGTAGTTATGTGTGGGTGTTGTGGGTAGCGACTGAATCTGTAATTTTTAATTTACTCTTTGGTAAGGGTTTATTAATGCGAGATGTTAATCTATCCTTTGGTAAGGGTTTATTAATGCGAATTATTAATCTATCCTTTGGTAAGGGTTTATTAATGCGAGTCAAGAAGGTTTGAATGTTATTAGCGAGACGACCATTTAAGTAGTTTCACGACCTAAAACGAATTTAACGATTGGGTAAACAATTGGTTTTCACACGATGTTTTAACGATTGGGTAAACGATTGGCTTCAAAGCGATATACGATTGGGTTTTGGTTATACATATTACATGATTTACATTGGGCATGAACATTACTTTGGTGGTTTGGTTTGACCAAGTGATTAAGTAACAATGCGTGTGGAATATGATACAAGCATGGTGGATACGCCGCTGGTACTTCCTATATATAAGTGTTTGTATGGTATTACATATTGTAGCGTTATTTGAATCATTTCAGTTTGAGACATAGAACATTTTATACAAGTAACCTACTTTTCACAAGACAATTATTTACAAACAACTTATCTTATACAAACTCATTTTACATGGTTATTCATTTAATCATGCATTATTCTCTTATTTATACATATCACTTGAACTTATTATTTTTTCAAATGATTTACAAAGACAAAGCAAATTACAAGGTTCATGACTAAACATTTTCTTAAAACAGAAGTCATGAATCTTATTTTCACAAAACCTATGTACTCGCCAGCATTTCTTTGCTGACCTCGTTTTCACATATGTTTCAGGTATTGTTGAATGATATCGATTGATAAGATGCATGCTCACATAGGACTGGACAAGGCCTTAGTGACTCAATAATAATGATAGACTATGTTTAATTTGTGTATTTAGATTTCCAGACGATGTAATTACTCAATGTTTAATAAAACGAAACACTTTTTGGTATCCATGGTTATGAAACATTAATTCTGTTGCAACACGCCCCGATGTTTCCGCCGCGTTTTGTTGTTCTACGTGGTCGGGGTGTGACATTTGTCACCTACTTCAAATGACAACGGTTTCCTGCGAACATTGGCGTAACTTTTCTGCCGATCTCGGGCCGCTTTCAATCTACTTTGGATCTTATGCACCTTGTCTGTCGTCTCTTGAATTAGTTCAGACCCCGTGAGTTGAGTATCGCCCACTTCAGCCCAACAAAGTGGCGATCTGCACTTCCTGCCATATAGTGCTTCGTATGGTGCAGCTTGTATGCTACTATGATAGCTGTTATTGTAAGAGAATCTAATGAGGGGAAGGTGCTTATCCCAACTTCCTCCAAAGTCTAGGGTGCAAGCACGAAGCAGATCCTCCAATGTCTGGATAGTTCGTTCTGATTGGCCGTCGGTTTGGGGATGGTAAGCCGTACTCAGGTCTATTCTAGACCCCAAAGCTTCTTGTAACTGTTGCCAATAGTGTGAAGTGACATAACTATCACGGTCTGAAATGATTGCAACTGGTACCCCGTGTCTAGCCACAATTTCATTCTGTAGGATCGTTTTTAGACCCGAACGAGTCGATCAGAAGAGTTTATCTCTAAATGAAAGGCGGAAACAAACGTGTAGAGTTCAATTCAGCTAGATTTACTCTTTAAACTGTTGTATGATTGATTTCGTAACGTTTTACAACCTGACAACACTTCGGCAGCACTTCGTTGCACAAGCCGGAAAGTTTCAAATGATGAAAGTTTGAAGGGTATATATAGGCTAGAGCTGTCCGTTTGAAGGTGACATGCCACCCTTCAAACGGTCACCTCTTCAAACGGTCATGCATGTTCAAACGGTTACAAGTTTCAAACGATTACAACTTCAAACAGTCAACATCCAATTTCATATTTCATGATGTCACTTGTGATGTCACCTATGTGATGTCACTTGTGATCTCATGCTTGTTTAGATTTGCAACGAACTCGAGGCTCGATATAAGACGAAGACGACATATGTATGCATCAACAGACTCCCCCTCAGATGTTGACGAGTCTTAAGTGTCGAGTCTTTAACTTCTTCAGTCTTTATCAGTCTGTTCACTTTCTTCAAAAATTTCCATTTTAAGCATCCTCAATCAATCTCTTACTCTTTCTCGTAATCTTCAGGATCTGAATTTGGCTCTACTATCTTCAGACTCCCTCTCGATGTTTTCAGACTCCCCCTTTCACTAGGCCGGGATCGCAGTCTGGAATTCACTTTCCACAGGTTCTTAGATCATAACCTGGCACTCATCTAACTCAGGTTTCGGAACCTGGCTAACCTGCATAACTCTACCCAAAAATAAGTTTCACAAATTTTAAACTTTTCCAAATTTAAAAACCAATTGCAGGTACCATTCAAAAAATGATTTAATCTTTGATAATCATTTGAAAACACAATTTCTTCATACGTTCTTTCCCAAACCTGTTCATCAAGTTTAGCACTTGGAATTTTGAAAATCAGCTCTCCAACAACAGTTGTCGAATTTTTTTTTTAAATTTTTTTACAAAATTTATGCTAAAACACACTTAAACTCTTTTTGAATTTTTGAAAGAAAGTAAATGCAGTAAAGAAATATATACAAATCACTAACACCGTTAAGCTTGATTTCATTTTAAGCTCTAAACGATTCACATTGATTGACGATATTATTGTCCACTTAAACTCAATCTAAAAACTTTCGAAATGCTTACCGATACGTTAAAGTATATTAATTTTGCACTAAGTACTTATGGACCCCACGATCTCAGCATATCCCCTCATCATGTAATACACTATCTCAAGCAATGCCTTTAAACTTTTATCAACTGTGATTTGTGCGAAAACAAAGCAGAATGTTTAAACATTAACAATCAGGTCGATACTTCCGTATACGCAGAGAAAGTCCAATGTTTAAACAAAATAAGAAAAATAAAACAAGTTGAAGTTGTTTAGGCTTTAACCACCAGGTCGATACTTCCGTATACGTAGAGGAGGTCCAAAGCTTAAACGAAACACCAAAGAAAATAAAACAGAACGTTTAGGCAACAACATCCAGGTCGATACTCACGTATACGCAGAGGATGTCCGATGCTTAAACAAAATAAAGAAATAAAACAAGTTTAAATCTTTGCAAAATGAAATGCATAAAATCACAGTGACTTTTCAGCAAAGTTGTGAAAGTTCACAAACTTAACCAGTTTTATATCTTTCGACAATCAGCGATTACTGAGTAGGCACACAGTCAAGAAGGACAAAACTAAGTACTATGCTTTCAACCATGTTTCCCACTTAGAATTAGGCTTTTTCATTTAAGTTTGTATCGTTATTGCAAATCTACTAGTCTAGCTGAGCCTACCGTCACATCTTTAGTGAGACCGTTTATCACATTTTAACTTTCCATTTCTTTAGCGTGTTGTGACAGTCCACTGATGTACTATCATTTCCTCTTTTATGCAACAAAAACTCATTTTTCATTTTATCATGTTTTTGGCTTTTTCAAATTTTCTAATGTTTTTGGATTTTCTGAAATTATACTCCCCCTAAAATACAAATACATCTAAAGGAAATATGAAAACAAACTATACAAGCAAACTGACAACTGATATTGAATTGCTTTAATTTGCAATCCACTTGGCATAAATAATCAGAACTCCCCCTTACAACAAACTATTTTCCCATTGATTTCAAAACACTTAAGTTTGTTTTAATCAAATGGTTTTTCTGGAAAATAAGTTTTGTTGATTTTACCATTTGTAGGTTAGAGGTTTGGTTCAACACATTGTTTTTTTTACCCACTTGTAGGAAATCAGATACAACTTAATGTCCCTGATTTACCACTTATAAGATCAATCCAATCAAGCATTTTCAACCAAACATCATCTGTTGGTTGAATTCTCAAAGTGCCGATTCCTACTCCACACACACCAACCTGGGAGTTCCGACAATTCACACTTATACAAAAACAATTTTCATACACAATGAAAGATGCCGATTTATGCTCCGCGATTACCAACTTGGGAGCTCCGGCAAGTCAGGTTTTTACTTTTTTGAAAAATATATCCACCCAAGCCTGACCTTCCTTGGGTGTAACAACCTCTTCTTCATCTTTACTTTCAACAGACTTGTAAACATTCATTTTGGAAGCATAGAATTCTTTAACTCCTTTGACCTTACCATCGACCATTTTCCCAAAAATGTGTTTCACATTTCTGTTGAAAGCTTTATCAACATCAAATTTCTTTTTGTCAAAATAAAATTGATTTGAAATTTCAACGTTTCCAACTTTTTTCTTAAAATTTTCAGCCCGCAAAGGTGGAAAATTCACATCATCCACTTTTGGAACTGATTTTTCAATTCTTTCTTCAACATGTGGCTCCTCTGATTTTGTGGAATCAGATTCATCACCAGAACTGTTTCCTGAACCCTTAACAACCCATTTTTTATTTTTCAGGTTTTCTTTTCTTTTAACCACATTCTTTGAACATTCACCAATCTCAAAGGTTGAATTTTCAAAGCCTGTCAATTTTCTGGTTGTAAGTTCAGTTTTCTCAACAACTTTTTCTTTCAATTTACCAGAGACTTCCTGTTTTGGTTTGAATGTTTTCGGACAATTTCTAGCAATATGACCAGCAGTTTTGCACTGAAAACAGGTTCTCGTTTCTGTAGTCTTCTGAGCAACACTTTTCTTCATCTCATCTTGCTTCTTTGCAAGGAATTCTTGATTTGTCTGCTTTCTGAATGCTTGCTCTTTCTCATCATCTAAAGATTTTCCTGAAACAAACACAGTTTTTGGTTTAGAAAATTTTTTATTTATATGATTTTTCGGTTGATTAAATCCTAATCCTTTCTTTTTGAAATTACAGTTATGGTTTGGTTTTTTATGAATACCAGAACCAGAATTGTAACCCTTTTTCTTGTTTAATCTTTGTTGTACTCTTGAGGTGTAAGGTTTAGGTTTTTTAGAAAGATTTACATCTTTTATTTCAGAAATATTAATTTCTGTTAGTTTGAAAACCTTTTTAATCATTTCATTTTTAACACCTCTTATTGGAAAAATCTCATCAGAATATAATTTGTCAGAATCTTTCAAAGTATATGCTACTTTGACCGGTTCATCATTTAAATTAGATTTTGATAGCAAAAATTCCTTATCATAAACCCGTTTGTCCTTTTTGATTGTTGACTTTGACTTGTCGGATTCAGACTTTGACTCGGATTTGGGCTCCATTTTTGACTCCTCTATGTCATCTTTATCTAACACCTGATCGACCACACGTTTAATCAACTCGGACTCATGATCAGTGTCAGACGATGTGAACGTAACATCAATATTTTCTGGCAAATTATCCGACGACCCTGACTCCCACTGTAAGTTAATTGCCTTTTTGACTCTTTCGGAATTTGGATTTCGAGACAAATATCCATTTTTGACCGGGGGCGGACATCTATTGTAGACAACACTTGGTTTCTTACCAGAAATTTCTACTTCATCCTCTTCTTTTGTCTCGGACTTCTTTTCTTCCGAAGTCTTCTCTTCTTCAAATGTCTTCAATCTTTCAACAATCGGGTAAATCCTGTCAACAACAAAAGTAGAACATGAGTAACTTTTCAATAAATTGTTGACTCTTTCAGTTTCAATTCTTTGTGTTACCAACTTCAATTCCAGCTCAGCACACTTCTCTGTGAAATAGTTGACGTCATCAAGCTGTCTCATGTAAGCTCCTTTGAGTGTATTCAATGCAACTGCTTGTTCACTATTCAAATCAGTGTACTTGTTAATCTCTCTGTTCAAAGTATCATAAGATTCTTTCAATCTCTTTATGTTGTGTAGCAGCTCGTTGTTTTGCATGATCAAAGAATCACAATTCAAGAACTTTTCAGGAACTTTGACTGCTTCAGTATCAACTTTGATTTCAAATTCCAGAACATCTTTGACTGTTCTTTTCGTTTGGAAAAACTCAGCTCTTTTCTTTTTCTCGGCTTCAGCTTCAGCTTTTAACCTTTCTTCTTCTTCTTCTTCCTCTTCTTCAATTTTCTCCATTTTTCCTCTTTAGCTTCCCTTACTTTTCTGTATTTTGCAGCCCATTTTTCATCATAAGCATTAGCAATAAAAGCTTTCAGAGTTGAAATCTCTTTATCCGGACAATAATCATCCCAGTTGAAATTTGCCCAGCTAAAATCTTCTGGTAACTTTTCATCTTCTTGGTCTGCCAAACACACTTTACTTTCTGTTGGAATATATTTATCCCAATTAAATCGATCATCCTTGCCTTGATTAACCAGACACGCTCTCTTAGAATCTTCAATCACATTTCTTCCATGTGCAGTTTGTGCTTGATTTGGTGCCTGTTGTTGTTGATATGGCTGTTGTGTGACTTGATGATAAATCGCCTTTTTGTAGTAATCGTTGTTTCCGAAAGGGTTTTGAGCTCCACTCGCTTCTCGATTTGTGCGCTCTCTCTTGAAATGTCCCTTTTCCCTGCAACGAAAACAAGTAACTTTAGATTTATCAAAACCTAAAGGTGAAACATGTGCCTCACGAAAATCATCTCTGCCTGTGATTTGTTTAAACTTTTCAGCCCGTCTTAACCCACTAGCCATGCACCATTTAATATCCATCAATTCCATTTCCTCTGCATCAATTTGATTGTAATTCTCTTTCGTGAGCATAGGATTTCCAATCCTCCCTGCAACTAATCCTCCATAGGATTCAAGCATGGTCACCAACAAAGACATGTGACTTTTTGCAACTTCCTCAGTATAATTCTGATCATTCTCAAGCTTTAAAGAAATGTTGCATTGAAGAACTTTTCCACTCTTTGTCGTAGAAAACTGTGGATCATATGTTGGAAACGAAGAGAATCCTGTTGTGCTGCTTGATCCCTGAGATGCACTTTCAGAAGAACCTTTTGCATTATAAGCAGTTTCAACCTGAGGAGAAAAATTTGTCTTTTCACTAACACCACTCTTGAAATACAAGCCGATGTCTTGTTCTCCATCGTAATTCTTCATCCTGGCGATCTTCCTCTGCTCCATCTCTTGAGCTTCCAGATGTTTGATGAACTCACCCAGTGTTAACTTTTTATATTCCTTTCGATTGTTTCTTAACATCATCAGAAATGTTCCCCAAGTATCATGTGGTAACGCATCAGCAAGTTTCTCAATTAGCTCATCAGTATCCTTTTTGATGCCTAATTTCGTCATATTTCTCACCAAGTTACAATATCTTTCAATAATCTGCTTGGTGTTTTCGGATTTCAACCCACGAAATAGATCAAATTCTTTTTTCATGAGAGACATCTTGTTTTTAAGCATATCATCACTTCCTATAGACTTTGCTTCCAATTCAGTCCAGATTGAATATGCACTTCCATCATGTTGAAGCAAAATCAGAAAGTCCTCTTTGATCGCTTGCTGTAACAGACTCACCATCAATTTCTCATCTCTATACTTCTTTTTCTCCTCAGCACTCATGTTATGGCTCATTTTCTAAGCATACATATCCTGACCAATATCCTGCCTTTATTTGTTTATTTGTGACCAGGATGCTGGAAGAGGATATTGCTAACATCTTGGGTGATATCCTGAGGTTTATCGAATTAACCACGTGCAGGTTAAAGGCTGAGACTTGCTAACGGTCAAGTGGACTTCTTCTCCTCAAGACTCGGACGTGTTTGTTGAAGGAGAGACGTTGAACCCGAAAGACCAGGTCTACAACGTTCGATTAAGGAATATTCGGTGGATCTCGGAAGTTTAGGATAGTTTGTTATATTATCTTTACTATAAATAGATGGGGGCGGATCAGTTTAAGGAACACAATTGACACTTACACTCTCGAACACTTTCAATCTCAAGCTCGTTGCAAACACCACACTTGTATTCAAATTTCATTGTAACACATAGTCGATCCGCACCACATCCTGCACTGTATCCTGACGTTTGAAGTAATAAGAAGAACAAGGCAGCTGCGATTGTCAGCTCCCGAGGTTTTATGCCGGCGATCTAGATTGATCAAGGGCTTTCCTCGTACATCTCGTGTCGTTTGCTTTACTTTTGCTCATAGTTTGATCATAGATACAGCTCAATATCCTGAGCCGTATCCTGAATACCGATTTTTCTAAATAACTTAACAAGCATATTTTCAATACACTTTTTAGCACACTACCTCACTTTACTAATTTGATCACTTAATTGCTTCAGTAATTTTTAACCAAAACAACTCAAATGATGTTGCAACAGTTGTGCAAGCTTTTAAGATGGGATTACAAAAGGATTCTCAGTTTTATCAGGATCTTGTAATGAATCCCTGCAGGAATCTCGACGAAGCCCGTAACAGGGCTTTGAGATATATCCGTCTGGAAGATGACAGGCAGATGCAAGAGAGAATGAACTCATCCAACACTTATGAGTCGACCAATAGGAAGTCTGAATCATCATTCAAGTCATATCGGCCTAAGCCATATGGTAGAAATGAGAATAAAAGAGTGAATGCTGTTGAAGATGAGGATCCTGAAGAATATCCTGAGTTGTCTGAATATTGCTTTTCTGTTAACATTCCTGAATTGATGTATGCCATGCAGGGTCTGGGAGACAAGGCTAGGTGGCCTCGAAAGAGTCAACAGAAAGCTGACTGGAAAGATAAGTCAAAATGGTGTACTTTCCACAAAGATTTCAGACATATGACTGAGGATTGCATTGCTCTAAGGAAAGAAATAAGCTATCTTCTAAGCAAGGGATATCTGAAAGATCTCTTAGGAAAAAGGAAGAATAAGGGTCAGGATACTGAGAAGGATCCTGAGCGAGCAGCATCACCTCCCGTGGATGCCAAGATAATCAACTTCATTTCGGGAGGATCCGACATTTGTGGGACTTCGTATTCGGCGGCAAAGAGACATGCAAAGGAAGCTAAGGCCGAAAGGGGAGATAGACCTGTCAGGATGACTACCCTCACAACTGACAAAGTGATCACTTTTGATGCTGATGACAGGGATACTGTCCAGGATCCTCACCATGATGCTCTGGTAATAACGTTATATGTGGCTAACCATTTTGTACGCAGGATATTGGTTGATAATGGCAGCTCCGTCAACATAATCCAACTAGAAACTCTGAAGAGAATGAATGTATCTCCAATGGATATCACTTCAAAGTCTACCGTGCTTGTTGGGTTCAGTGGAGAGGCTAGAAACACAGTGGGAGAGATAAAGTTACCAGTATACGTTGAAGGAGTCAACTCAATACAACGTTTCTGTGTGATGGATTCTCTATCCTGCTATAACATCATACTGGGAAGACCGTGGATTCACGATATGAAGGATGTGCCATCAACATATCACCAATGCATCAAAATACCTACCCCTTGGGGAGTTGTCAAAGTTGATAGTGATCAGCAGGAGGCGAAAGAATGCTACTCATCCTCGATGAAATCCTCAACCAAACCTAGTGCGGCATAGCAATTAAAGACGCGGGCCCAGGATATCGTGGAAGATCCGGAGCAGGATGTGAAGAAAATTATCCTGGACCAGGATAATCCTGATATTTCGGTGCTCGTAGGGACCAATATCCCTCAGGATATTGAAGAACAATTAATTAACTTTTTGAAATGCAGGATGTCGACATTTGCATGGAAGCATGAGGATATGACAGGCATATCCAAAGACATTATCACTCACAAGCTTGGAATTGATAAATCATTCAAGCCTGTTCAGCAAAAAAAAAGGAAGTTTGCTCCTGAGCGGAATACGATTATCCAAGAGGAAGTTGAGAGATTATTGAAGTCCAGGATGATCAGAGAGGTTAAGTTCCCAAGGTGGCTAGCAAACGTGGTTGTGGTACAGAAGAAAAATGGGAAATGGAGAGTTTGTGTAGACTACACAGACTTGAACAAAGCTTGTCCTAAAGACCCATTTCCTCTTCCCCACATTGATGCAATGGTAGATGCCACTGCCGGGCATGAGATGCTGACCTTCATGGATGCATCCTCAGGATTTCAACAGATCCAAATGGAGCCTTCTGACCAGGAGGATACTGCCTTCATGACACCAACAGGTATTTATTGTTACACAGCTATGCCTTTTGGTTTGAAAAATGCAGGTGCGACATACCAAAGATTGGTAAACATGATGTTCAAAGACAAACTGGGGGACACCATGGAGGTGTACATCGACGACATGGTGGTAAAATCAAAGAAAGCTCAGGATCACCTCCAGGATATTAAAGGAGCATTTGATATCCTGGATCAGTATAACATGAAGCTGAATCCTGCCAAGTGCCATTTTGGAGTAGGGGCAGGAAAATTTCTAGGATATATGGTGACCAAAAAAGGAATAGAAGCGAGCCCGGAGCAGATTAAAGCCATCTTGGATATTAAATCGCCCTCAAATATGAAGGATGTTCAACGATTAACAGGGCGAGTGGCAGCATTAAACCGGTTTATCTCGAGATCCTCAGAGAAATGTAAAGATTTTTATGATATCCTGAAGAAGAACAAAAAATTCGAATGGGGTGAGAAGCATGAAGCAGCCCTACAGGATTTGAAGCGATATCTCTCAACCGCACCTCTATTGATGAAACCTGAAAATGGTGAACCACTATCCCTATACCTTGTTGTATCAGGGAATGCTGTAAGTGCCGTTCTTATAAAAGACCATGAAGGTCAGTAATATCCTGTTTATTATGTTAGTAAAAGTTTGTTAGATGCTGAAACTAGGTATTCTCATTTAGAAAAATTGATATTAGCTCTAGTCATGGCATCGACAAAGCTTAGACATTATTTCGAGACACATAGGATACACGTTAAAACAAATTATCCTGTCAAAAATGTGCTTAGGAAACCAGAGATGTCAGGCAGGATGGCCAAGTGGTCAGTGAAATTAAGTGCTTATGATTTAGTATATGAACCTAGGAATGCCATAAAGTCTCAGGCTTTAGCTGACTTTGTGGCTGATTTTAGTAGTGACATTCAGGATGAGGTAGACCTAGAAGTTCAACATTTAGGAGAATCCTCAGGATCCTGGACATTATATACTGATGGTGCATCTAATGTAAAAGGAGTAGGATTAGGAATACTACTAAAATCGCCACAGGGGGACATATTACCCCAGGCTATTAGGTGTGAATTTCCTGCTACTAATAATGAGGCAGAATATGAAGCTTTAATTGCAGGATTAGAATTGGCTAAGAGTATGAGTATCAAAAACTTGCAAGTATATGTTGACTCTTTGTTAATTACTAACCATTTTAATGGATCCTATGCAGTTAAGGGTGAGAAATTAATCGAATATCTTGATATTCTCAAAAAATTAGCAGGATATTTCGATGTTTTTATACTTGAACAGGTACCAAGGGAGGATAATGCTGAAGCGGATGCCTTAGCAAATTTGGGATCATCGGTCAGGATACCTGAAGGGACCCAAATACCAATATTACATGTCTTATATCCTGCAACGAATCCTCAGGATAAAGAAGTAGCAGGTATTCAGGATCCTGGAGCAGAGCATCCTGAAGAGGATCCTAAATCCTGGACGGCTCCAATCATGAGATATCTCAAAGAAGGACACATCCCTGGAAATGAAAATCCTAAGGCATTTAGGATGAAGGTATCACGATTCACTATTATAAATAATATTTTATACAAGAAATCTCTTGCAGGACCGTATTTAAGGTGCTTGGAGGATCCTGAAGCCAAAGAAGTACTTCAGGATATACATGAAGGGGATTGTGGTAACCATACTGGGGGAAGGTCGTTATTCTCAAAAGTATTAAGGACAGGATATTATTGGCCAACAATGAGAAAAGATGCCGCAGAATATGCTCGAAGATGTGACGCATGTCAAAGACATAGTAACATACTGCATCAACCTGCTGAACCATTATATCCTATTGTTTCCCCTTAGCCATTTATGAAGTGGGGTATGGATATAGTGGGAAAGCTACCAAAAGCTCCGGGAGGAAAAGTCTTTATGCTGGCAATGACGGATTATTTCTCTAAGTGGGTTGAAGCTGAAGCATTTGTTCAAGTTAGAGACCAAGAAGTAGTATCCTTCATAAAGAGAAATATCCTGACCAGATTCGGAATACCAGCCAAGATAATCTGTGACAATGGTTCTCAGTTTATAAGCAAGAGAACTACTGACTTTTGCAAGAGTTGGGGAATCAAAATGATAACATCTACTCCAGTACATCCTCAAGCGAATGGACAGGCAGAATCCTCAAACAAGATAATTGTCAACAACTTAAAGAAAAGGCTTGGAGCCAAAAAAGGAAGATGGGCAGAAGAATTACCCTTTGTTTTATGGCCTGATAGGACAACGATAAAGAATGCAACAGGCCAAACCCCATTTTCCTTGGTATTTGGAGCAGAAGCAATGATTCCAACGGAAATGACAATACCTAGTGCAAGATCTACCCTAAATGATCCTGAGCAGAATCCTGAAGCCTTGAGTCAGGATTTAGACACTATAGATGAGAAGAGAGATGCGGCAAGGCTAAGGATGGCATCATATCAACAGAGAATATCCAGGGCATATAACAAGAATATTAGGACCAGAAGATTTAAGGTTGGAGATTGGGTGTTAAGAAAGGCTTTTCAGAATACTACTAATCCTGCCGATGGCAAGTTAGCTCCAAAATGGAAAGGACCATATGAAGTTGAATCAGAAGCAGGGAAAGGAGCATACAGACTCAAGAATATAGAAGGGGATATGCTACCGAGGTCTTGGAATGCTATACACCTTAAGCTTTATTTCAAGTGAGTTTAGAATTTAATTTCTAACTCAGGATGGTATGAGTTCTACCTTTTTTAAATATGTTTGGTTTAATTTGTTCTTTGTAACCCAATACTAACTTAAGCATCGGAGGGGTGTTAGCCAAGCTAACACCCACCTTAGTGTAAGGATGTTTTGCAGTATATGCTTCGGGATATAGCTCCGGGATGCTCACTCAGGATATTTCGGAAGATTAGAGGATTGGCCCCCTCTCTCACGTACAAGGGATCCTGATCCCTTCCCAGGTTTAAAGGTATTCACCTTTCTTCCGAATTGGGTTTAAACACCCCGCCCGGAGCACAAGTTATTCAGGGATAGTTCAAGGTGGCGGGACCAGTCCATGTAAAAGTGGCAGACAATTTCGTTACTGTTGGCTATATCCTGAATCCTAAAGGTATATGAGGATTGATCACCCTCTCTCACGAAAGGGTATTTTCATACTCTCTAAGGTTTAAAGGTTTTCACCTTTCTAAGTCTTGGAGTTTATACACTCCCGCCTGTAGCGCATGAAAATTTGGGATTTTCCCCAGGATACAAGGGATTTATCTCCAGTACATCCTTGGGTTTTACCCTTGGGATCTAAAAAATTGCCTATACGATGGAAATTGACATTCAGAAGGTGTCTAAGTGTTTGAAGACATTGTACACAGGGGACATTCCTACCAAGGCACTGATGTAAAGCTCAAAGGCTAAAGCTCGGAACTAGTATGCTAAATATCTCACACAGGGGACATCTTCATTGGAAATGTTGCAAGGAGATTGAGGTTTGATAATAGGGTTATATACTACTCCGGGTATGATCTTTCCTTTGCAAACATCGTCTAAGTTTTTAGTAACACTATGTTTTATAAAAGGTCAAGTATCCTTATGTATTCTCAAAGTCCTTTTCAGGATATTTGATTAAGGTGTTTGAAACTAGTATTAGTTTGGAACTTTGATCGTTTAAGTATTATCATAAACTGGTTTTGGAAAAATAAATTGTTTTTAAAAAAATTTTCTACAAAGTTGAAGGAATGTTTGGGAGTCCTATCTAATAAAATTTTTTTGCTGAGTATACTGATCAGGATATCTTCATAGGATAATAATACAACATTTTTACAAAGCTAAGAGTTACACTAAGCAACAAGGCAATAACAAATAAGTCAAAAGATAGTTATATTATTAACAAGTTAAAAGTTGTGCTTTTGGTTTCACCTCAAACCAAGGCCCATCCGCCAAAAGCACAATTAGTTTTTACCATACTTGTGTAATGGTTGCAGGATATATCTCAAAACAGGACCTGTCCACCTACAACCGTTATCATGTTCAAAACGAGTTATACTAATTGATGACCAAGGGCTTCGTCCTAAAACCTAGGACCCATCCACCTTTGGTCATAACATTGTTCTAGTGCAGGAAACATAAAATTGTTCGAATAATCTAAAGGAAATAAGCTCTAGGGGGTAGTGCCTTCTTCGTCCATAGTGGTTTCAGCAACATCCGCCTTGGGATCTGCCTCAGCATCCTTCTCAGCATCGGTTGCTTTTTCAACTGCTTTGGAAGATTCTTCGACAGCTGATTTGAAAGAAACGCCGCCGAGGTTCTTTAGCTTGGTCTCCCAGGCACCTACATCCCAAGAAGGGCAATCGAAGCCTAATGATTTGGCTTCGTCGGCCATCTTCAACCTGGCTTGAAGGAGAGAAATGACGACGGAACTCTTGAGGCTTTCCCGGTAGCTGACCATATCTCATTCGTATTGCGTGTGGGCAGCTTCAAGGTCGGTCTGGGCCTGAAGAGCAGCTTTGTTGAGAGCAGTTTGGTGTTCTTGAGTCATGGCTTTAAATTTCTGCTCGTAATGACGAGATTTGGCGGCTGCAATCATGCCTTGATCAGAGATTGTGGTTTCAGCTTCCTTTAGCTTGGTTTCAAGCGTCTTGTTGAGCTTGCAGGATTCTTGATATAAGTTAACCAAACGCTCAAGACCCTACAAAGGTAAGACGACAGGTATTAATATTGATAAATCTTTGATAATAATGTAAATCGCAGGATATAATATGAGAATACTAACCTGGTTAAGAAAAGAAGTCATAAACCCGCTAGCTTCAATGAACCCGTGCTTCTCATAAGGAAATGTGTCAGAAATGACGGGGGAATCAGGTTCTTTCCTTTTGCGGGAACTTGAACTCCGGGGCTTGGTAGCCGGTGAAGGTTTGGGAATAATGATGGCTTTGGAACTACTGGGTTTGGATGTGGCTGTGGTCTTGGGGCTAGGTTCTTTCTTGACCTGGATCTGATCAGAATAACTGTCCAATTCGTCGAGGTCAAAGACTTCAGGGATCTTGGCCGGTGCTGCGTAAAGGGAAAAGTTTTACTCTTCATTTTACTATTATACTATCTTGACTAATTATTATGAAAGTAATCCTTACCAGACATTTCGGATGACGAGTATTGACTGGAACTGGGGACGTGTGTGGTGAAGGTCCTGTCTATTGCTGGTAACTGGTAAACAGTATTGATTCTTTCTTCTGACTCGGCGGTAGGAGGAGCGACTTCCTTGAAGTTCACTGCATAAAGATCAAAAAGAAGGATATTAATAGAAGATTAGAATTAAATGGTCTATGGGAATATTTATAACCCTACCGGTGGTTAACCACTCCACCGGAAGGTTGGCACCCTCAGCAATGGAGTCTCGTTTGACAAAGAAAAATTTGCGTTGCCATCCGTCTTCGTTTTTGGTGGCTTTGAGAATCAGGGGTTTGCTAGGGGTCGAGAAGAGCAAGAACCGGCTAGTGCCATGGGATCGGAGGCGATAAGCAATAGGCAAATCCTCGATGCGGAGGTCAGAACAATGGAGGTTTTTGATTTGGTTAAGTACAATTAGTACTCTCCAAACCATGGGCATAGTTTGAGCAAAAGAGATGCCGGTGGTTCGAAAGAATTGCATCATGAATTCAGGAAAAGGGTATCGAAGACCTAGCGAAAAAGGATATGCTGGAAAACAAACCCATTCAGTGGAAGAAACATCCGATCGGATTGACCGATCGAATGGTCTAAAGACCGTGTTATCAGGGAAAGCGTCGGAGGCTCGTAAAGCTGCAATATCTGCGTTGTCAAAAGCACATATCTCTTTTTCGGGATTTTTAAGGAGATTCTGCTGGGTGAAGGTCTCGGCATCCATTGCAGGTAAGGCGATGTAAATTGACGGAAAGTAAATCAGAAATGGAGAATTACCTGAAGGTTCTGTTGAAGATATCTGCTTTTCAAACAAGAAAAGAGAAGATATAGGGGCATTGTGGATCTCCATTGAGTAAAAAACGTGTTGGAAGTTACGATGTGATCTTGACCGTCGCTTCGTTTTAAATTCCTTGAGTTATGGGATAAGATTTTTGAAATATATCCGTTGGATTGGTATACCAATTGATATAATTGTGGACAATTGTTATGGCTCATTTTCTAAGCATACATATCCTGACCAATATCCTACCTTTATTTGTTTATTTGTGACCAGGATGCTGGAAGAGGATATTGCTAACATCTTGGGCGATATCCTGAGGTTTATCGAATTAACCACGTGCAGGTTAAAGGCTGAGACTTGCTAACGGTCAAGTGGACTTCTTCTCCTCAAGACTCGGACGTGTTTGTTGAAGGAGAGACGTTGAACCCGAAAGACCAGGTCTACAACGTTCGATTAAGGAATATTCGGTGGATCCCGGAAGTTTAGGATAGTTTCTTATATTATCTTTACTATAAATAGATGGGGGCGGATCAGTTTAAGGCACACAATTGACACTTACACTCTTGAACACTTTCAATCTCTAGCTCGTTGCAAACACCACACTTGTATTCAAATTTCATTGTAACACATAGTCAATCCGCACCACATCCTGCACTGTATCCTGACGTTTGAAGTAATAAGAAGAACAAGGCAGCTGCGATTGTCAGCTCCCGAGGTTTTATGCTGGCGATCTAGATTGATCAAGGGCTTTCCTCGTACATCTCGTGTCGTTTGCTTTACTTTTGCTCATAGTTTGATCATAGATACAGCTCAATATCCTGAGCCGTATCCTGAATACTGATTTTTCTAAATAACTTAACAAGCATATTTTCAATACACTTTTTAGCACACTACCTCACTTTACTAATTTGATCACTTAATTGCTTCGGTAATTTTTGACCAAAACAACTCATATCTCTGATTGTTAACTGAATACCATTTCTTGTGGGCCTTTCATATGGGTCTTCAGTGTGTTCCCAAGCATCCAAATGATAAGCTTCAACCCAATTTCCAAAACATTTAGACCAACCATTGTAATCATCAATATCCAGGAGCTTAGGTGGTTTCTGTGATGTCCCCGTTTCATTTTCAAGCAATGTACTCTGAGTAATTGATATCGGACTAGCAAAAGCATTGTAAAACTCGTTCTCCATGTTTTCGATTTTCAAATATTCACAAACAGACAGTTTCAAACGAACAAGTTCACCTCGTGAAATACCTGACAATACAAAAACAAATGATCAGTTTAAACACTTATCAATTTAACTGAAACAAACTGATACTCGGACTGGTGAATATTTTGTGCAGACTGATTTTGATGTGAATTGAGTTCGATGTCAAAACGTGCGAACAGCTATGACCTGGATCAAATTCGAATGATCTGACCCTTTTACGTGCAGACTGACAAACTTTCAAATGACCTGATGAACCTTTAAACACTTTGAACTTAAATCCAAATGACCTAGACTTCTTGATTGTAACCTCGATACGACAAAAATGACTTGATCACTTTTAACAATAACACATGGGCCGAAAACTCCCAATCACTACGCAGTTATAAAATTGCGCCAATCTATTAATTTGGATCTGTTAACAAACCACTTTAATTGAATACAATTGGACCGCTAATTTTATTGAACAGTGCAGTCTTGATTATCACAATGCTGTTTTCTGTTAATCCATGAATCGACAAACGTGATATTACTCAATTGATGATTGGACCGATTATAAGAATCTATCAATTCACAAGAATCACATGCCAACTTTAATGAGCCGACAATTCAGTTTATGATCACATGCACTGATTTCAAATAATGAACCGACAATATGAATCTTGGGCTGATTAATTTGATATTACTCAAAATCTGATTGGGCCTCACTTATTGTTCTCATGCAAAACTGACCAACTCACATGCAACTTTGACCAAAACACTCATGTGACCAACTTATACATCTTTACCAACTTTCACATGCAACCCGACAAAACGTGTGGACAATTTTCGAGAGTCACATACAAGCTGACACAAACATGATTTCTTTTCCAACTACTGACACCTCGTAAAATGTTACACAATATTCGATGAACACACTTTCAAATGGGATAGACACAATGTTTCAAACGGACATGCCCAATTTCAAACGGAAGTTGGCAGTTTCAAATGGTCAGGTGCAGATTTCAAACGGTAGGGTGCAAATTTCAAACGGTCAGTCCAGTTTCAAACGGTAAGGCGCAAATTTCAAACGGTCAGTCCAGTTTCAAACGGTAGGGTGCTGCTTCATTCAAACGGACACCAGTTTTCAAGCCATTTTTACCAGTTTTACTTCGAATTTTAAGCTGAAACTTTCAAGGGTTTGTTAAAATGCCCTTTTACACATTCTGTGAAAGATTTATCCAATTTTAACCGTGAAAACTTGAAATTTTGAAAGACGATGTAGAAAAACAGAAATTTTTAAGCTGAATCGTATAGAACTCTTCCTCCTGAGCTCTGATACCACTTGTAGGATTGTTTTCAGACCCGAACGAGTCGATCAGAAGAGTTTATCTCTAAACGAAAGGTGGAAACAAACGTGTAGAGTTCAATTCAGCTAGATTTACTCTTTAAACTGTTGTATGATTGATTTCGTAACGTTTTACAACTTGACAACACTTCGGCACCACTTCGTTGCACAAGCCGGAAAGTTTCAAATGATGAACGTTTGAAGGGTATATATAGGCTAGAGCTGTCCGTTTGAAGGTGACATGCCACCCTTCAAACGGTCACCTCTTCAAACGGTCATGCATGTTCAAACGGTTACAAGTTTCAAACGATTACAACTTCAAACGGTCAACATCCAATTTCATATTTCATGATGTCACTTGTGATGTCATGCTTGTTCTGATCTGTAACGAACTCGAGACTCGATATAAGACGAAGACGACAGATGTATGCATCAACACATTCGTGTAGTTCTCGGCCAATTTCTCGGTGTTGTAGGTTGTACGAATCGGAATAAAGTGTGCCAATTTGGTTAGTCTATCTACTACTACCCAAATCGCATCATGACCTCGGGGTGTTTTTGGAAGGTGGGTCACGAAATCCATCGTGATTTGCTCCCATTTCCATTGAGGTATTTCGGGTTGCTGTAACATTCCTGAGGGTTTCTGGTATTCTGCCTTTACCCGGGCACAAGTCAAGCATTTGCTCACGTACTCTGCTACGTCCTTTTTCATACATGGCCACCAATAAAATTACTTAAGGTCGTGGTACATCTTGTCTATGCCGGGTTGAATAGAGTACTTAGATTTATGAGCCTCATCCATAACCAGTTGACGTAGGTCATGGAGAGTAGGAATCCATACCCTATTTTTGAAATACAACACTTCATCCGGTTTTGTGACAACTCGAGTTTCCAAGATTTCCATCTTCGCATTTTAGTGCACGTTATTTAATTTTTATTTTATTTTATTGTTTATGTTGTTTGTTACACGACTCGTTGTTTCACAACGATCACCTTTGTAATACGTTATCTCGTATTTCGATTGATATTTTATGCTTGGGATCCATAATATTTATTATATGTGAGTGTGTGTTATTAAGGTTTGTATTAATTAACATGTTAAATAAGGATGGATATCTTACTGAAAACAAGTACTTATGAAATCACCCACTCATGAAAACACTTTGAGTGTTTTCGTCTAACATGGGCCCAAACGAAAACAGAGACTGGGCCTTGGCCCAGTGGGGTATTGAGATATTTTATAAACAATCTTCTCAGAGAAGTTTCACATTTACCAAACCATATCTTATCACAATTGTTTCTCTCTCTATCTCTGAAACCCACAAAGAGTTCCTCATTTGAAGCAAAAACCTCTGTTTAATCCTTGGTTAGTGATTTCATGATTCAAGTTTTTTCTTGTTGCATATCGTATGATTTTGGATGTTTAATCATGATGTATGTATACATTTATATATGTGATTATGTGATTGATCATTGTGTGATTGTTAGATAATTATTATCTATGAACTGTCTGAATATTGGATGTTTGGATCAACAGTGAGTATATGTTATGAATGATAAACTGATGGAATCATGTTCTAGATTTCACAATGATATGGTAATGTATTTGTTACATATTTGATTAAATGATTTCAAGTTTATCAGATCATGTAACTGTAATGGAAATTATAGTTGCTGGGTTTTTAAGTTACAGTAAGTATTTGTGGAAGATGATGATGCTCACGAAAACACCCCCCCACATTAATCAACTGGACGAAATCACATAAAGTGATTTCGGCCCAAACATTTACGGCCCAAAGGGGGTTTTCGGCTATAAGGGGATTTCGGCCCAACCTAGATTTCGGCCCACTTAAGTGATTTCGGCTAAAGGTGTTTTCGGCCATAGGGGTTTTCGGCCATAGGGGTTTTCGGCCATAAGGATTTCGGCACTTATGTGTTTTCGGCACTAAAGTGTGTTTGGCAACTTATATACTGTTAATAATTAATGTCATTAAATATGTTATTCAATTAAACTAATCACTTGAATAACTCAGTTAGTTTATTTAACTTTGTTAAATATGTATTTTGAGAACTTCATTGTTTGAGTAACTCTGTTAGATGACAATTCTGTTAAGTTGATTAACTGGGTTAACTGACTTACTCTCTGTTTGTTTATTATTTCAATGAAGTGGATTAATTCTGTTATTCCATGAAATCTGTTAACTTTATTTACTTAGTTAATTTGCTAGATGTCAACTCTGTTAAAGGTATGGATGCGATTAACTGCTTATGTTGCATGATATGAACTGTCAAACACTCCATGATATTACTGTGACACTAGTTCCATGTGAAACTTTACAAACAATGTGAACTGATTAAGTATACGTGCACTATAGGACTTGACTGATTTAATTGTGAGCACTTAACTTAGCATACCGAGCAAAACAAGGTGAGTTCACACTCTTTCTAAGGCATGGGATTCCCGGTGATTTGGGAATGGGTTAAGAAATTAAAATGGAACCTACATATTCTCCTTGGGTAGGATATGTACCGCCATCCTTCATGGGTAGGATGCCAATATTAATCCTGCGTATTCTCCTTGGGTAGAATACATACGTTCGTCCTCCTTGGGTAGGACAACAACCTTAACGCATGCTCGTCCTCCTTGGGTAGGACAACAACCTTAACGTACGAAAAACCTAGGTACACTCACACTCGCTACGGTCCTTGGATCAAGAAGGGCGCGTACAAATACGACTAGTCTACACATGGGAAGCCCCCACTAATAATCGCACAGATGCCTGGATTGGCCGCGATGAGGATTAATACGATACATGGTTTACTAAACGAACATACAATTTACGATATGAACATTATAACTAAATAACCAACTGTGAACTCGCTCAACTAGTTGTTGACTCTCTGTTACATGCCTTGCAGGACTTTAGGTACTTTTGGAGCTTGCACGGGAGGCACGGTCGTTGTGGACATGGATCGTGAATGTGTTATTAAACATTATGACATTTTGTACTTAAACCTATGTTGGGTTTTACATTATTGCTTCCGCTACACACTTGTTTATATTTGGTTTTGGGAACACCTATCGTATTGACGAATGACTTTTACTATATACTTATGTTCAATATGATTGGTGGCTTGATCCTGGTCATGTCACGCCTCCAAGCGGTGGTACTCCGCGTGTGGATTTTGGGGGTGTGACAGATTGGTATCAGAGCCATTGGTTATAGAGAACTCGGTTTTAATAAAGGGAAAACGTTTTTATTAAAACCAGACTATAACCAGAACAGTGCTCAACGATCCACAACGACCCCTCGCTCCACGTGCAAGACTCATCACTCTAGGTAATATGGTATATGTTTTATTGCCTACTTGCTAGAATTGCATAGAACTTTGCTCGTGGTATGCTTAGATTACATTGTCTACTATACGTTAATTGCTCGAGAACACTTGTGTGCTTACTCTCTTCTGTCACCGCACTATTCGCGAACCTCTCTCACTTATGTTGCATTTGCTATGAAGATCATGGCCGGATGTATTAACTTGACTCAAGCCCAGTTGACGGCTCTCATTAACGAACGAGTTGCTGTGGCACTCGCAGCCATACAAGCAGGAGGTCAACACACTCAGCCACCTGTTTGCACCCTCAATAATCTCAAGGATTGCCGACCTAGTACCTTTAGCGGTACCGAGGGAGTTGTAGGCCTACTCCATTGGTTCGAGGGGCTCGAAACTGACTTTGAGGTGCGTGATTGCCCTGAGTCTCGTAGAGTAAAGTTTGCTACTGGAACACTCGAAGGTGCTGCATTAACCTGGTGGGAAGCACAGGTTCAAATGTTAGGGCTGGCAGCTGCTAATGCCACCCCCTGGAACGAGTTCAAGGACTTAGTTAAGGAAGAGTTTTGCAGTCAGGAAGACATCCACAAACTAGAGGTGGAGTTCCTCTACTTACAAATGACGGGGTCTGAAATTGAGGTTTATACGAAGAGATCGAATGAATTAGCCACATTTTGTCCCACTATGGTAGACCCTCCCACCAAACGCATCGAGCTGTATCTCAAGGGTCTGGTGCCCGAAATTCAGAGTCATGTGACCGCAGCAAATCTTGGCACTATCCAGCAAGTCACACGGCTTGCTCATCGTCTCACAGATCAGGCAGTAGAACAAAACAAACTACCGAAACGTGTTAAAGCTGCTACTACATGTGCTTCTAGTGACAACAAACGCAAGTGGGATGGAAACTTGAGCAAGGGATTAATTCCGGTTCAGCCTCTGGCGCAGCAGCAAAAGATAGATGACTACCAGAGTCCCAGTCAGCAATTTTCTGGTAGTCGTGGGCAGAGTGGATATCGAGGAAATCATCCAAAGTGTAACAGATGCAATAGGCACCACAGCGGTCAGTGCAACAAGGGTCATTGTCAGAGGTGTCTCAAGATAGGTCATGAAGCTAAAGATTGTCGAAACTCACGTCCTGTAACTCAAGAACAGCAACAACCCCGTGATTGGTCAGGGTGACGCAAGGAATGATCCCAACGTAGTTACGGGTAAGTTTCTTCTCGACGACTTTTATGTTACTGTATTATTTGATTCGGGTGCGGATACCAGTTATATGTCTCTAAGTTATCCAAATGTTAAAACATGCACCAACTCCCTTGAACACCAAACCTGTCGTAGTGTTAGCTAATGGTAGAAGTCTAGAGGCCACTCATAGTTCAGGGTTGTAATCTTATCCTCGCTGGTCAGACGTTCTCTATCGACCTCATTCCTATAGTGCTGGGCAGCACCTGTAGCTCGCGCACCGTATCGCTTAGCTCCATCAGAATTGGAAGAACTATCGAAGCAACTCCAAGGGCTCGTGGATAAGGGCTTTATACATCCTAGCTCTTTGCCCTGGGGAGCTCCAGTATTATTTGTGAAGAAGAAAGACGGTACCTTTCGCATGTGCATAGATTACCGCGAACTAAATAAGGTGACGGAGAAAAATCGCTATCCACTTCCACGCATCGACGACTTATTCGACCAGTTGCAAGGGTCGAGCTATTACCCAAAGATTGACCTGAGATCAGGTTACCATCAACTGAGAGTCCGGGATGAGGACGTCTCCAAAACAGCATTCAGAACTCGCTACGGTCATTACGAGTTTTTGGTCATGCCATTCGGGCTAACGAACGCGCCTGCGGTTTTCATGGATCTTATGAACAGGGTGTGCAAACCTTATCTTGACAAGTTTGTTATTGTTTTCATCGACGACATCCTAATTTATTCGAAGAATCGGGAGGAACATGAGCAGCATTTACGACTTATTCTGGAACTCCTTCGAACGGAACAACTGTACGCTAAGTTTTCAAAATGCGACTTCTGGCTTCGTGAAGTCCACTTTCTAGGCCACGTGGTAAACAAGGATGGGATTCATGTTGATCCATCCAAGGTAGATTCGATCAAGAACTGGCCTGCACCTCGCACACCAACAGAAATACGCCAATTCTTGGGTTTGGCGGGTTATTACAGACGGTTTATCAAAGACTTCTCAAAGATTGCACAGCCGCTTACATTACTGACACAGAAAGGTGTTGTTTACCGTTGGAGTGATACACAGGAAACAGCGTTTCAGCACTTAAAGGATAGACTTTGTAGCGCACCTATCCTCTCATTGCCTGAAGGCACGGACGATTTTGTAGTCTACTGTGATGCATCTATCCAAGGTCTTGGATGTGTGTTGATGCAACGGGATAAAGTTATTGCTTATGCTTCACGCCAACTTAAGATTCACGAACGGAATTACACTACGCACGATTTAGAGCTTGGAGCTGTTGTCTTTGCACTCAAGATATGGAGACATTATCTGTATGGCACCAAGTGCACCATCTACACCGATCACAGGAGTCTTGAGCATATCTTCAAACAGAAAGAATTGAACATGCGACAATGTCGATGGGTCGAGTTACTGAACGATTACGAATGTGCTATAAAGTACCATCCGGGCAAAGCCAATGTGGTGGCCGACGCCCTCAGTCGAAAGGATACTACACCTAGGCGTGTACGAGCGTTGCAACTCACTATTCAGTCTAGTCTTCCTTCACAGTTACGAGATGCTCAGGTAGAAGCATTGAAACCAGAAAACGTCAGGGCTGAAGCCCTACGCGGCTCAAGGCAACGGTTAGAACAAAGGGCAGACGGCGCCTATTATGTAACCGGACGCATCTGGGTCCCACTCTATGGAAATTTACGCGAGCTTGTAATGGAAGAAGCTCATAAGTCTCGCTACTCAGTACATCCGGGTTCGGATAAGATGTACCACGACCTCAGAACTACATATTGGTGGCCTAGCATGAAGGCCCACATAGCAACTTACGTTAGCAAGTGTTTGACTTGTGCGAGAGTCAAAGCGGAATATCAGAAACCATCAGGCCCACTCCAGCAACCTGAGATACCACAATGGAAATGGGAGCAAATTTCCATGGATTTTGTTACTGGCCTACCTAGATCTCAGCGCGGAAATGATACTATTTGGGTGATCGTAGATCGACTCACAAAGTCTGCTCACTTCTTGGCTATCAAGGAAACGGATAAGTTCTCCACTCTAGCAGACGTATACCTTAAGGAAGTTGTCTCGAGGCACGGGGTGCCCACATCTATTATCTCTGATCGTGATGCACGTTTTACTTCAGAACTGTGGCAAGCAATGCACAAATCTTTTGGCTCTCGAGTAGACATGAGCACAGCTTATCATCCTCAGACAGATGGGCAGTCTGAGCGCACTATTCAAACTCTAGAAGACATGCTTCGGGCGTGCGTAATTGACTTTGGCAAGGGCTGGGAAAAACATCTGCCACTTGTGGAATTTTCGTACAACAACAGTTACCACACCAGCATAAAAGCTGCTCCGTTTGAGGCATTGTACGGGCGTAAATGCCGATCACCTCTTTGTTGGGCAGAGGTGGGTGACAGTCAGATCAAAGGTCCAGAAATGGTAGTTGATACTACTGAAAATATTGCTCAAATACGACAACGCATGGCGGCAGCTCGTGACCGTCAGAAAGTTTACGCCGATAAAGACAGGAAACTACTCGAGTTCCAGGTTGGGGATCGAGCACTACTTAAAGTTTCACCCTGGAAGGGTGTTGTTCGTTTTGGCAAACGAGGCAAACTCAATCCACGATACGTTGGACCATTTGAAGTCATTGAGAAGATAGGCAAAGTGGCCTACAGACTGAACTTACCAGTTGAACTCAGTGCAGTTCACAACGTCTTTCACGTGTCGAATCTGAAGAAGTGTCTGTCAGATGAGACCCACATAGTTCCTCTGAAGGAGCTCACTATCGACGAACAGTTGCAATTCGTCGAGGAACCAGTTGAAATCACGGACCGGGATGTTAAGGTCCTCAAGAACACCAGAATACCTCTTGTTCGAGTTCGTTGGAACTCCCGTCGTGGCCCAGAGTTCACCTGGGAACGCGAAGACCAAATGGAACTCAAATATCCCCAGTTGTTCGAAAACAATGCAACTACTACTGAGGCTGAAGCTACTACAGAATTTCGGGAAGAAATTCCAAATCAACGGGGGGATGATGTGACACCCCAGGAAAACCAGTAAACGATAACTTACCTAGCTTCCTCAGAAACCGCATGCTAAATTTCGGGACGAAATTTCTTCCAAGTTGGGGATAATGTGACAACTCGAGTTTCCAAGATTTCCATCTTCGCATTTTAGTGCACGTTATTTAATTTTTATTTTATTTTATTGTTTATGTTGTTTGTTACACGACTCGTTGTTTCACAACGATCACCTTTGTAATACGTTATCTCGTATTTCGATTGATATTTTATGCTTGGGATCCATAATATTTATTATATGTGAGTGTGTGTTATTAAGGTTTGTATTAATTAACATGTTAAATAAGGATGGATCTCTTACTGAAAACAAGTACTTATGAAATCACCCACTCATGAAAACACTTTGAGTGTTTTCGTCTAACATGGGCCCAAACGAAAACAGAGACTGGGCCTTGGCCCAGTGGGGTATTGAGATATTTTATAAACAATCTTCTCAGAGAAGTTTCACATTTACCAAACCATATCTTATCACAATTGTTTCTCTCTCTATCTCTGAAACCCACAAAGAGTTCCTCATTTGAAGCAAAAACCTCTGTTTAATCCTTGGTTAGTGATTTCATGATTCAAGTTGTTTCTTGTTGCATATCGTATGATTTTGGATGTTTAATCATGATGTATGTATACATTTATATATGTGATTATGTGATTGATCATTGTGTGATTGTTAGATAATTATTATCTATGAACTGTCTGAATATTGGATGTTTGGATCAACAGTGAGTATATGTTATGAATGATAAACTGATGGAATCATGTTCTAGATTTCACAATGATATGGTAATGTATTTGTTACATATTTGATTAAATGATTTCAGGTTTATCAGATCATGTAACTGTAATGGAAATTATAGTTGCTGGGTTTTTAAGTTACAGTAAGTATTTGTGGAAGATGATGATGCTCACGAAAACACCCCCCCACATTAATCAACTGGACGAAATCACATAAAGTGATTTTGGCCCAAACATTTACGGCCCTAAGGGGGTTTTCGGCTATAAGGGGATTTCGGCCCAACCTAGATTTCGGCCCACTTAAGTGATTTCGGCTAAAGGTGTTTTCGGCCATAGGGGTTTTCGGCCATAGGGGTTTTCGGCCATAAGGATTTCGGCACTTATGTGTTTTCGGCACTAAAGTGTGTTTGGCAACTTATATACTGTTAATAATTAATGTCATTAAATATGTTATTCAATTAAACTAATCACTTGAATAACTCAGTTAGTTTATTTAACTTTGTTAAATATGTATTTTGAGAACTTCATTGTTTGAGTAACTCTGTTAGATGACAATTCTGTTAAGTTGATTAACTGGGTTAACTGACTTACTCTCTGTTTGTTTATTATTTCAATGAAGTGGATTAATTCTGTTATTCCATGAAATCTGTTAACTTTATTTACTTAGTTAATTTGCTAGATGTCAACTCTGTTAAAGGTATGGATGCGATTAACTGCTTATGTTGCATGATATGAACTGTCAAACACTCCATGATATTACTGTGACACTAGTTCCATGTGAAACTTTACAAACAATGTGAACTGATTGAGTATACGTGCACTATAGGACTTGACTGATTTAATTGTGAGCACTTAACTTAGCATACCGAGCAAAACAAGGTGAGTTCACACTCTTTCTAAGGCATGGGATTCCCGGTGATTTGGGAATGGGTTAAGAAATTAAAATGGAACCTACATATTCTCCTTGGGTAGGATATGTACCGCCATCCTCCATGGGTAGGATGCCAATATTAATCCTGCGTATTCTCCTTGGGTAGAATACATACGTTCGTCCTCCTTGGGTAGGACAACAACCTTAACGTACGAAAAACCTAGGTACACTCACACTCGCTACGGTCCTTGGATCAAGAAGGGCGCGTACAAATACGACTAGTCTACACATGGGAAGCCCCCACTAATAATCGCACAGATGCCTGGATTGGCCGCGATGAGGATTAATACGATACATGGTTTACTAAACGAACATACAATTTACGATATGAACATTATAACTAAATAACCAACTGTGAACTCGCTCAACTAGTTGTTGACTCTCTGTTACATGCCTTGCAGGACTTTAGGTACTTTTGGAGCTTGCACGGGAGGCACGGTCGTTGTGGACATGGATCGTGAATGTGTTGTTAAACATTATGACATTTTGTACTTAAACCTATGTTGGGTTTTACATTATTGCTTCCGCTACACACTTGTTTATATTTGGTTTTGGGAACACCTATCGTATTGACGAATGACTTTTACTATATACTTATGTTCAATATGATTGGTGGCTTGATCCTGGTCATATCACGCCTCCAAGCGGTGGTACTCCGCGTGTGGATTTTGGGGGTGTGACAGGTTTCCTCACAAAATTCCCTTCATTTCCGTGTAAGTTTTCTATTTAGTTGGCCTTCCTCCAAAGCTTCCATTTGAGCATTACGAATCTGCTCTTTAAGACTGGTTTGAACAGTCATCCCAAGAGCTCACACCCTGAGCGGCTTTACTCGGTCTTTTCTACTCAAGGCATCGGCTACTACGTTAGCCTTACCTGGATGGTATTTTATTTCACAATCGTAATCGTTCAATAGCTCCACCCATCTGCGTTGTCTCATATTTAGCTCCTTTTGATCGAATATATGTTGGAGGCTCTTGTGATCTGTATAAATTGTACATTTCGTACCGTACAAGTAATGCCTCCAGATCTTAAGTGTAAAAAACACTGCGCCCAACTCTAAATCATGTGTTGTATGGTTCTTTTCATGCACTTTCAATTGTCTGGAAGCATATGCAATAACCTTGTTTCTCTGCATCATTGCGCGTCCTAGACCACGCCGAGATGCGTCGCAATACACTACAAAGTCATCATTGCCCTCTGGCAAAGTCAAAATTGGCTCCTCATATAACTTTTGTTTTAACAGCTGAAAAGTTGTTTCTTGTTCTTCTCCCCATTCGTACTTTCGATCTTTCTTTATCAAGGCAGTTAAGGATTGAGCAATGCAGGAAAAGTTTTCAATAAAGCGACGGTAATATCCAGCCAATCCCAAGAATTGGCGTATCTCTTTCAGAGACTTAGGCGCTTGCCAATTCTTAATAGCTTCGATCTTACTAGGGTCAACATGAATCCCTTGTTGATCTACCACATGTCCTAAAAATTGCACCGCTTGTAACCAGAAGTCACACTTTGAAAGCTTGGCGTACAACTTCTCTTTCCTCAATATCTCTAGTATGGCTCGTAGATGGTGCTCGTGTTCCTTTTTACTCTTGGAATAGATCAAAATATCGTCAATAAAGACTATGACGAATTTATCTAGATATGGTTTACAAACTCGGTTCATGAGGTCCATAAATACCGCGGGTGCGTTGGTTAACCCGAAGGGAATAACCAGGAACTCATAGTGACCGTACCGAGTTTGAAAGGCTGTTTTAGGGATATCTTCCTCTTGAACTTTCACTTGATGATAACCGGATCTAAGATCGATTTTGGAAAAGTAACAGGCTCCTTGCAACTGATCAAATAAATCATCGATTCGCGGAAGAGGATATCGATTCTTTATGGTAACCTTGTTCAGCTCCTGGTAGTCAATACACATCCGAAAGCTTCCATCCTTCATCTTTACGAACAAAACTGGGGCTCCCCAGGGAGAATAGCTGGGACGGATAAAACCACGATGAGGTAACTCCTGCAGTTGTGTGGATAACTCTTGCATTTCAGACGGTGCAAGACGGTACGGAGCTTTAGCGACGGGTGCCGTTCCTGGTATGAGGTCAATCCGAAACTCGACTTGCCTATTGGGCGGCAATCCGGGTAATTACTTCAGGAACAAGTCGAGGTATTCACGTACTACTGGAATCTTTACCACCTTTTGTTTACACAACACTTCTGCATGATGCTTGGACATCCAGTCCATTCCTACGACAATGTCGAAACTACCAAGTTCTACGGGTAAGAGGTCAATAGAAAACTGGTGATCGTTAAAGGTTATAGGGCAGTTACAAATTAGTTGGTAACTAGTGATCGGTTTCCCGTTGGCAGTTCAATTGAATATGGTTGTTTCAAGTCATTAGCAGGCATATTCAACAATGGCAAAAATGCAGTCGAAACATAACTCCTATCCGCGCCCATATCAAAAATACTGAAGCAACTGATAGGAAACGAGGAATGTACCTGTCACCACGTTCGGATCTTGGCGTGCGTCACCAGACCCAAGTATAAAGGCACGACCTTTAGCTGCATTTGAGGTAGAAGCTTGGCCCTACGTATCCCTTCCTGCTGGCTGTTGAGCAAACTTTGGGCAGTTTCTTCGGAAGTGCTCCGTACTGCCACATCCGTAGCAAGTACGAGGGTAGGTAATCTGCTGCGTTGGTGGTTGGGGTCATTGCTGAAGAGGCTGAGGCCTTGGGGTTTGGAAACGGTTGGGTTCCAATAGTGTCTTACAGTTTCGGGTATAATATCCACTTGTATGGCACCTCGAGCAGATCCCTGCTCGACATGCACCATAGTGGTGCAAAGTGCACTTGTTGCATTTTAGGGCTGTTCCTTTATAGCCACCAGAGTTTCCCGTTGGTGTAGTCATGGCGTAGCTTTGACTAGTGGCTCTCCCCCTCTTCGGTATGGCTACCCCCGCTCGACTACTTTCCGTGGCCTCTCGCTTATTTCCTGCCGGCTCTCCCGGCATTTTCAAAATCTTGCGTCTAACCATGTCGTACGTAACCGTGCCCGACCTAGCTACCACTCCGTGCATGGTCAGCTACTCCACCGAATTAATGATACTCCTTACTTCCGGGGCCAGTCCCCAGATATACCTCTCGATCCTCTTGGCCTCCGGTCGAACCATATACGGCAAGATGCGTGCCAGTTCATTGAAGCAATTTGTGTAACCTGCATGATCCGCACCTTGCATCTGCAGGTTCCAAAACTCATGCTCTAGCTTCTGAATTTCGTGAGCTGGGCAGAAACTTTCTCTCATTAGTATCTTAAGATCATCCCACGTCATAGCATTAATCGCGTCCTGCCCGCGAGATTGCACACTAGCATTCCACCAGTTCAAAGCGTGGTCGGTAAAAGTGCAAGCTGTATACTTTACCGCACAGTCACCCGGATAATTACTTATGTTAAGGACCGATTCCGACTTCTCGATCCATTTCACAAACTCGTTCGGTCCTTCAGTTCCATTAAACTCCATTGGTTTGCAATTCATAAAGTGCTCATTGAGTTCAGCTCACGCAAAACCATCTCGGTTTAGATTGGGAAAATCGTGTGGTTTTATGAACCCATGGGCTAGAACCCGAATCCATAGTCACCCTAGTTCCGATAGGGATAGTTGACCACTGAATTTGATTCTTCCCGATAGTCTCATATTCGTAATACCATAAACAAGAAAAGACGACCCAGCCCTCGAGTTGGTAAAGGCTAGGGTCGTGGAGTTTGTCGACTCTTTGCCTTAGGATTAGTCAGTTCTGTGTCTTAATAGGACAGGAAATGAATACCTGCTGCTAGGAAATGTAATAACATTGATCCATAATTGCTTGGCAACCTCTTGAAATAACAGGATCAACTTTAAGAAAAGCTGAATAAAAAACCGTACTCAATCGAGGTAAGCCTAGCACTCTGACGGATAGGATACGAGTAGAGGTTATGAATGCCATTTTGCAGCCCGTTGGTGCATCCAACCAAGCACCGATTTCCACTTGGGTCGTTTGGTTTGACTTGGTATCGCACATCGTGGTATTTACAATTCGTAGCGTATTTTAAGTAACTCTGCAGGTTTGAAGAGAATTAGTTATAGCGTTGAAATCTTATTCTTATTTTTAAGTATACAATACGTGCTTATCACAGGAAATCCTCCCTCTAGATGAGTACGATATCCGAGGGACGTATTCGAAAGATTCAATAGTCCCTTCATCTGGAATGATCGGGACTATTAGATTTACGGTTTAGCTTTCCCCAGGATTAACCCAAAGGTTGTTATATGTCGACCCAACTACCTTTCATTTAGAATTACCGCAAACGTGTATAGATATCGTGGTTAGAACAACTGTGGCCTCATCTTTCGCATCAACCAGGGTTGAAGTCTCAACACTGCATTGCCCAAAACATAACCGAACGGATTGCAACATGAAGCCCGTCTGCCCTGAGTAACGGTACCTTGATAATGTAGCCGGGTGTTTATATATAGGAAGTACCGCAACATATCCACCACACCCATATACATGATCAATGTTCCGTTCACCAAAATATTCAGGCCTAATATTACTTTCCGTGAATAACCAACTGAAATCCGAAACACTCATTAATCGAGAAAAAAAAACACAATGTAACCGACGGTCACACGAAACGAGATTTCACAACGCAAAGCGTTCCAAGGAATCTGTATCATCACAAAATTTATACCCAATGGAACCGAATGACAACGGGAAGGGTAACTTATTCACGCGCTCCATGCCATCTCCATGACCCGGAGATCATCATATTATGATATAACATATATCGAAACATGTGCTAAGGAATACCACGAAGCATTCTAGTATCACATGACATGAAGGCTAAAGCCAATATTGTAAACAGAAGAGGAATCCAGCGGACAATCAAATGGATCATGGATTCACGGACGAAAAAGTTTCGTAAGATGCTTAAACTCTACGACTGTATAACAATCGAATGTGAAGAAATGAGAAGTGGAGTAAGGATCCGTACACGTCCTCCCAGTCTATCAGAACGACCTGAGCGTTCTTTGGGTATCTATGTTCTTTTTGAAGTATCACTCTAGTATATAACCATCGTTATAGTAGCTATAAGAGTAGAGTTGGTGAGATCGTATCATAATAAAGTCTTGAGTTCTCACATCATAAAGTATAAGTAACAAATGTGTGAGTGATAGGAATCAAACTCTAGTATATATTAAATATGTGATCAGTAGGAATGTGGAATGGACTGTAATACAAGTTTTCTACCTATCACTAAGGCACATGCAGTAACGTATAATCCACCAGTCCCAATTCATGTATCAATCCACACACAAACATCCACACACTATCACCTTGGTACACGCATGTATCACTCCACATATTTAAGCGTGTTTATTGCCACGACTTTCCCAACACCGCCTCGTATGAGCAAGTCTGCTATTACGTTCCGGACCATAATAACCCACTTGCCCCACAAGGCCATCCTGGTACTCGCCAATAGGATACTTTACAGTGTTCATTAACTACTTTTAGTAGTGGTTAATTTTCCAGTGATGTCCACTAAGGTCCGAACCTGGAGTTATAGTCTAGGTTTCCTTAAAGGCACCTAATTCTCTATAACCAATGGCTCTGATACCATCTTCTGTCACACCCCGATTTGCAGCGGAAGAAAAAAAATTGTGGGATGCAATAGACACCTCTGGTACAAGCACATTGTTTATAAAGACACTACACTTTATTAATTACAAAATGTTGATTACATACTACATGTATGTCACAACTGCGTGTTCCCATGAACCACATAAGTCTTCTAAGTCGCATGCGTCTATCTCAATATTTGCCAATAAACACGTCTTGAACAACATACACGGATCACATCAGTCTCAAGTTACCAGAAATGCATGTTAGTTTTAAAAAGGGTCAGCTAAATGCTGCTGGTGAGTTCCACTGGTTTGGTTGTTTCGTTTTAAAATGTATCAACATGTTTAATTGCACATATCACGGTTCATAGATGGAATTACATGAGTGTCACAAGTGAATCCTAGACTGTTTTAATCGTACCGTGTCACACAGACACATACTCGCACCACCTGCATCTCATGAAGTTCAATGCCCTCGGGTAGTTATGTCTAACAACATAACCTGGTTAGGACGCGTGCAGTTTCCTGGCTACCGGCCCCACCTGTCCGGCGGCAACTGGGTTTGTCAGACCAATAGTACCATCCACTGCCCACGGCTTACGTTAATCACTTGTATCGGGGCTAATATCGTGTGTTAGATAATTCACATTATACAGTTTAAGCAATTAACACAGTTTATAACATGCAATTCACCCCAGAAAACAGGAAAACTATTTAAAAGTGGGGGAAGTGAACTCACATTGCAAATAGTAGTCTCGGCTAAAGAGTGTTTAATCATCGAAATCAGCTTTAATAGCACACATGCAAGTAATGACTCAAATCAGTATCTAAGTCGATAATGGTTATAACTTGGATTTGGTTAGGAGTTTTCACCCCAGATTGAGTTTATAGGACACGGGTAAGGTGATGGAGGTCAGGGTAGTATTATTTTTCAGTTTGGCTTTCGGGCACCGGTTCGCGTGCTAGTCAATGTCAGTAGTTTAACGTGATTTGATAATGGTACTAGAATACCAATAGTGCCAACACGTTGTTATTTAAGAATGCTTAATTTTTCATTAAGGGAGTTTGGGTGTTTGGGGAGTCCAGTTTACCCAATTTTGAGTTTCCGTTTCCACCGTCGGGGATTTTCCGAAATGGTATTGGACACACTCCGAGTGTCCAATCTGCCCTGGAATCTCCCGGAATACTCCCCATGTTTCAATTATAGTATTTTTCGGGTTGGGTCAGTTCCCAGTTCCGGCAGGTTCGTTACACGGTAAACTGCCGAAATTGATTTAAAATAACCCATTTTTAATTCCAAAATTCCCATTTTATCTACAATTTGAATAAAATTCTAAAAATTTTTATATCACTCAGTAAAAATCTGTTGAACATGGGAAAAATTTCTGGGAATTTATTTTGGCATTTTACTTGTCTAAATAAATTATTTATAAAACCATATTTAACCACATAATTAATATTAGTTACCATCATTAATCTAAAAATTCCCAAAAAATTCCTGGACATCCATTATGGTTTTAGAAACATATCCAAAAATTGTAAGATATTTTTGATTTCGTTTCGGTGTGTTTCCGGCTACCGAAAATTCGCAAAAACACGGATTTTTAACCCAAAACAAAACTCAACCAATGAACCCTGAATTTTCCCAGAACATCCCACATATGTTCCTTAGTGTCTCTGTAAGATTTGGTGATTTATTTAATCCGTTTGGTATTTTTTCCAGAATTCTTTTGTATAACAGTAAAAATTTCACCAAAAATCATAGAAAATTTCAAAAATTCTAATTTTTTTCCCGGTCCTTGCTGACACTACCCTTCATCACCACACCAAATTTCTGCTCAATCCAAGTTTCACGGACCAAGTTATAGTCCGAACAAGTCTAGATTCAAGTTTCGGTTCATATACCTAGCGATTCCTTCGATTCCGAGTGTTCCTTGTGAGTCCAGAAGTATGTGTGGGCTATATTTAGTACCTACACATCAAGTACAATCCAAATATGCTAGAACTTAGATCAATCAAGCTTTGTTTCATTGTTTTTCGGTTAATCGAATAGTTATGCGATTTTTGTCGAATAGTTGTTGATTAGGGTATCAAAACTCAAAGATTTGTAACCATGGTGATGTGTTGGTCAAACATGTTGCATTTTTATTAGTTTTGTATATATTTTAGTTAATTTCGAGTCATTTTGGGTATGTTTTAGTATACTTAGGTTGTATGGTATCCTATAAGAGTTAATGGCTGAGAAGTGTAAAAAGAAAAAGAAAAAAAAAGATTTAAATTAAGAAAAGCTTACAAACTATATTGCATACAAGAATGAAAAGTAATTAGACTTTAATTGCAAATTCAGAAGTGTTTTGAGATTAAAAATGAAATAACATTGAATGTTGAGATGAATTGCATTAATAGTATTAATTGTTTATTTTGGAGTTGTAGGGATCGTGACATAACAAGAGTTCATGGGCTATCTTATTTGGACTCAACTTATATAATTAAAGTCATGACATCAGGCATTTAGGGGGTTAAAAGAAAAGAATTGGCAGCCAATGAAGAGGGCTGTTTGGCGCAAGAATTAAAAAGAAAAGAGTAGGGCCCAAGGAAAAAGAAAAGTATTATTTATTTGGGAGTATATATGCACGAATGAAAAAGAAGGATTGGAAGCCATCAATACATACAGAGGGCCGATATTCAGCCGTCGAACAAGAAGCTAAAGGACGAAATTGAGCATCACCTTTCATCATTCTCTTCATCTCAAGCTAAAGCCACTCAATGACATCTAACCAACTCGGGATGACAACCGAAGCGGCGAAGACTACCATGAGCGGCTAAACTTTTTGTGACTTCTGCCCGGATGAACGTTTACACGGTTTGACATAATTATTTGTTTTTCTGATTTTTGTAAACTGGTACAGCTTGACCACTTGTGTTGGATTTTTGTAAACTGGTACACCTTGCGTTGTTAGCGGGTTAGTAAATTGGTGGGTGGTTGATACAAACAAACGGGTTATTAGGTTGCATAGTGAATCTTAAAAACTATCCCTATTAACTAATCAAATTCATTAATTCCGAGGCCATGTCTATGTGGTGTTTTGAATCAGAAAACGGATTTTTATATTAAAACGGGTATTCGGGATTCCGGGTGGAGGTTACTTCTTCTCATCTTGATAACACTTTTCGTGACAAATCGTGTTTTCTTTTAAAAAGACAAACAAACCCCCAATTTAGATAGTTTACTTTTAATTAATTTTCTTTAACGCTAACCACAAATTCCCCGTGGATACGATACCCTACTTACGCTATCTACGTAGTTTAATTAGGTTTTTGCATGACCCTTACGACAGTCATCAAAATTGCGCCGTTTCCGGGGAATTCGTGCGCTTTGTGTTAGTTTAGTAGTAGTTGTTTCTTTTATTGTTTTTGAAAAAAAAAATCATAAAAACCAAAAAAATTTTATTTTTGTTTATTTTTGTCTTGTTCGGTATTACGCTTTGTTTTCTTGTTTCCTTGTATGCAGGTGATCTTTTTGCATGCATACTCGGTTTTCAGGAAGATCTTCTCCGCTCTTATTTGATCCCGAAATTGAAAAGACCGCACGCCAAAATCTGCTTCTTCGTTCAGCCTTGAAGGGGAAAGCAATTCAAACCACCATGAATCCATCAGAAAACCAATCCACCCCACAACAGCAAACACCATAACAAACATCGACTACTGAATTGCCACCGATGCCACCACCTCCATTTACATCTGAACCACAACAACAAACCCCACCCATTGCATCATCATCAAGCACAACCACCCAACCAACCTTTGCTCCAACTGGAGAATTTCATTTTATTGGTGAACCACTTTACACTCTTGAAAGTCGACTACCACCACAACCCAATCCTTTGCGGACCGTGAATCAACCAAACCTTGTGCCACACCCGAACCAGTCGGGTGCTATGTTTGAGAAAGTGGACAATAAGGCGAGAACAGAGACATGGGATGATGGTTACAGAGATGAGGAGTGGGGAATAAACGATGGGTATATGGGATATCCAGGTGGGTACCAAAATCAAGCATTTAATCGCAATCAACCGGTGTATCAGCAACAGAGACAGCCACGGGGAGTAGATGCTTATCAGCCCCCACCACAGGTTCATAGTGCACCAGCTGCACCTCGTCAAAGACAAAGAGATCCTCGATTTCCGGATCCGACTATTCGAGGGGTTGAGTGTCACTTCAGACCACACATTGCTGAGCATGCATCACCGATAGTGATGCCAGTAGCACCGGGAAATATGGAACGTTCGTTTGAAGCAAAACCACACATTCTGAACATGCTACCTACTTTTCACGGGAAAGGTATTGAGGAGCCATATGCACACATAGCAGATTTTGAGGCAGTTTGTGGTATGATTGCTGGACACGGGTTCACGCCAGATCAGGTTAAGTTGGTGTTATTTCAGTTTTCACTAAAGGATGCTGCGAGGGATTGGTTTACATCTTTGCCATATGCTAGTATTTATACATGGCAAGAGCTGCAGCAACAATTTTTGGATGAGTATTATACCCCGCAAAGAACTAAAGCGGGGAGAGCAGCAATTAGAGAATTCCAACAGTTACCGGGTGAGCTTCTTTACGAGTCTTGGAAACGGTTCAATCAATTGATCCGTAATTGTCCTCACCACGGTATTCAAAGATGGGAGTTAATTACCGCCTTCCATGATGGGATTTCAAATGAGGATAGACGAGATATTAAGGCTATCACCGGGGGTACCTTTTTGAGAAATCATGTGGATGTAGATTGGGAGTATTTGGATACTGTTGCAGCGGATTCAAAGAGGCAAGCACAATCGGATAGGAATAAAAAGTATCCGATTGTGGCACCATCAAGTGCGGGAGCCTCTAATGCAAGGGTTGCTCAGCTAGAGAGAGAAAAGGAGGCGTTGGAACGCCAGTTAGCGAAGTTTAAAGGTCTTGGCGAACGGGATGCATTGCATGCGGCGCAAACCTTTCCGGTTTGTGATTCATGTGGAGAGTTGGGTCATATTTTGGATGCATGCCCAGGTCAGTTTGTAGCGGCTGAGGAGGACGTGAACATGGTGTATGGAGAGCAAAAGAATTATGATATGAACTCAAACATATATCATCCAGGTTTGCGTAATCATCCAAATTTTCGGTACAGTAATACTAATCAATTGAATCCTAATTTTCAGGTACTAAATCAAGGAAGCCAGCCGTATCAGAACCGACAATCAAATTATAATCAGAATTATAATCAAGGAAATTACAACAAGGGCAATCAAAGAAGCTATCAGCAACAACAAGAGCAAGGCAAGTCAAATACTTCAAACGAGGAGATTTCCAATAGTGAGATTATGGAGGTGTTGAAGCAAATAAAAAAGGACCAAGAATTGCAAGCTAAGGCATATCAATCTTTGGAAAATCAAGTTGCTCAGTTGGCGGTTGATGTGAAGGAGGTAAGAAGAGATCCAGGGAAGTTACCGAGAGACACCACGAAGAATCCGCAACATCACGCACGAGTTAATTCGGTAAGTACCAGTCCCGTTTCTGAAATTGTTAATACAGATCTTACTTCTTCGTCCCAAGTAGTTGCAGGTATAAGTGACGGAGGTGAAGAAAGTGAATTAGGAGCGCCGCATGTGCCTATTAAAGTAAGGAAGCTGAAAATCCACAAGGCGTTGTTGGATTACGGGGCGAGCACGAATATTCTGCCAGGCAGCTTGTTTGATCAGTATGAGTTTGGTCAGTTGCATGATTTTGATAGGAAGGTGATCCTGGCGGACGATACTTGGAAGCAACCGCGTGGGATTGTTAAGGATGTGAAGATCCAACTTGGTGAGTTTTATTATTCGGTCGACTTTTTAGTGTTGGATTATGCACCAACAAGGACGAGCGAGCAACAAAAGGTAATATTGGGACGTCCGTTCTTGAATGCCGCCAATGCTCAAATCAACTGCAGAGAAGGATTGATTACAATGAGTTCTGAAAACCCTAAGTTGATTTTTAATGTTTATTCCAAATCTATTACTTACGAAATTATTTCTAATTCATATGAAGCAGTTGCTACTGATGAGATTGGTATTGAGTTTGACAGGTTTAAACAAGAGATGAACGAAGAATCGGTGAACAAGATAAAGGTGAAGAAACAAGGAAAAGCAGGGAAACCCCCCGATGGTGGAAACGCATGGAGAGATGATGCCAAGGTTGAATTTAATTCACATGATTATGCAAACTTTCCAGACTATTGGAAGCAAAGTGATTTAGAAAAGTCTGGAGGTGAGCCGATCTTTGAACCACCTTGAAGAGTGCAGGTATGATCTGGCTGAAGATCTAAAACTTAGCGCTCTTAGGAGGCAGCCTAAGGTTTGTCGTTTATTTATTTTTTATTTTTTTTCGTATTAGTTTAGTTTAGTTAGTTTGTGTCAAAACCGTGCAATCGTTCAAGTGTGGGGAAGTCTAAGGAGGTTCGGCTAAGCTCTAGTGCAGTTGAGGGCAACGCACACTTGTTTGGGGGGTAGGGCAAAGTGATTATAAGATTACATAAAAAAAATCGGCCCGAAGAAATGATTTTTGGAGCGTTTTTGCATAATTTTCGCTTGTTTTCGGTATATTTTCGAAGTGTTGCAGGAAAAAAAAGATGATTCAGAGAAAGAAAATCATGGAAAAAGGAGTCACATGTACGTTTTTATTATAAAGTTACATAAAATATTGTTTGGGAGGTGAATACATGAATAAGGGAAAAATTTTCTAAGGCATAACTAAAAAAATTTGAGAGTTTCTGCTGGAAAAGTGGGTCACACGCGTGTCGCGGGGGTCTCCACTTATATCTCCGCGTGTCGCGGCCAAGTATAAACAAAACCCTGATGTCACACAATTAATTCAGATGTCACACCTAAAATCCTCTACCCTTTTCTTTATTCTCCGGTGAATAACCTACCATCTCAGTTAATCATTACACATCTCTGGTCGACCACCGCCGACACCTCTTACCACCTCCGGCCATTGTATCCATAGTTCCTCATCACAAGTGTTTCTTCACCATGACCACCTCCTATCGACCACTGTACTCGTCGAACACCATTGACGGTCGCGGCAATATCGTGGGATTCAGTAGTGGGTTGAAATTGAATGCGAAGGGGATGTGTTTGAGTGAAGAATAGGTCGGGTACTGCGATTTGGGATGACTTTAGTTCAACTTATAAGAGTTTTGAGGCTGCTGTTTGCTGAAAATGGGTAGATTGTGAGAAAGTTGTTTTTAAGTTGGGAGAGAAAAACAGTGAGTTGGTTTGATAATGAACTAAGTTGTGATAAAAAGGTTGGGATGTTTTTGATAGATATGGGTAGTATTTGGTTTAATTGAATCTACGAGGTGAAAAAGAAGTCGAAAGTGTTGGTATTTATTAAGACATAACCATATAACGGCATTTGTGGAAGTTAGAATTCGGATATATGATGCAAGAATTTTGGATGTGTGATGAGGCGTTTAAGTAGCTAGTTGCTAGTAGTGAAGATGAAGTAAATGTTCGGGGTTACAGAAAAGGGCCGATGAGCGGATAGTTTGTGTGCATGCACTAGTTTGGAAGGGTAAGGTGTGCAAAAGGGACAATAAAGTTGATGTATTGTCCGGTGAATACTTATTAGGCGATTGGTTTGAACTAAAAGTAGGCCGGTTGGGTTTATTCGGGATTGTGAGACATGTTTTTGCTCGTGTGTCTCTGTTATTAACCAGTTTAACCTGTTTGGGAGCTTGTGAGTTTTAATTTTGCAGGTTTCGATCATTTTTGTCCATACTCAATCTCCATTTGGACGAAAGTGATTCGAATTATATAAAGACAAGCATCCCATGTTGAAGCAGCCGCGCATGAAATGCTATACGGTTGCGGTGGAACGAGGCTCAAAGGATCCAACCGCGTCAAATCAGGGGAGTCTGTTCCATTTATTTATTTATGTATTTTTATTTATGTTTCTAGTGTGTCCATAGTTTCTCACTCCATTGAGGACAATGAAGGAAATAAGTGTGGGGAGGGGAAACTAGCATTTAGTTGTATCTTAGTGTCGTGTCGTAAAAATAAAAAAAAATAAAAACTTGAAAAAATCTAAAATCCAAAAAATTGAAAAAAAATAGAAAATGTCCCGTGAAGGTTTTTGCACAAAATGGAAAATGATAGGTATAATTGAATCATTGACTTTTCGATTACTATATATATGAGATAATAAATAATCGGTCACGCGTCTAATTTAGGATATGTGGGTAGGCCCAGCTGGTTGAAAGGTTCCTTAGGCTTGATATAAAACAACTTAAAATAGGAGTCTTGTGGGTTCCCGCCTTAGGAGCTATGGTAAAACTGAAACTGTGGAAAGTATAAGGGGTACGTCATAAGTAAAAAACTTATAAGTTTTTCCGAGTAAACTGGTACACCTGTTTCTTTTTGTGAAAACAAATCCGAAACAATGTGGCGCCCAAAAAAAAAAATTCCATCCATTCATCTGAGCGCATGTAAAAAGAAGAAAAAAAAAAAGAAAAGAAAGCCTATGGCATTGCCGCGGGGATATCGACTCATGCGGTACATACCCTCTAGGTGGAGTTATAAAAAAAAGAGACGTGAAGTTTATGGCATTAACCACGGGGATGGTGACTCGTGTGGCATATGTCCGCTGAACTGATCGTATACAAAAGCATGTAAGCTCGCAATATCATCCATCTATCCATCATAAAGTTTAATCGGAATAATATAAGAGTTTTTTATATAAGGCGGTAGATTATAAATCTTTTAATCTCATAAGTTTGAAACGGGAATAGGTGGAGTCGTAGTCTTTTGAGTGTGGGATCCATAGATGACTATATAATACTTTAACTTAATTGATCGAAAATAAGGGCTTGGAAACTGGCGGTTGGGTTTAAGTGGACCGTATATCCACAATCTTTGTTAACGTGTGATGTGATTTGTTTTAATAAAATAATTGAATACATTGGAAGCCATTTGTTTTGATTGTGATTCCATTGCAAATAATTTTTCGAGGACGAAAAAAGATAAGTGTCTTGGTCAAACATGTTGCATTTGTATTAGTTTTGTATATATTTTAGTTAATTTCGAGTCATTTTGGGTATGTTTTAGTATACTTAGGTTGTATGGTATCCTATAAGAGTTAATGGCTGAGAAGTGTAAAAAGAAAAAGAAAAAAAAAAGATTTAAATTAAGAAAAGCTTACAAACTAAATTGCATACAAGAATGAAAAGTAATTAGACTTTAATTGCAAATTCAGAAGTGTTTTGAGATTAAAAATGAAATAACATTGAATGTTGAGATGAATTGCATTAATAGTATTAATTGTTTATTTTGGAGTTGTAGGGATCGTGACATAACAAGAGTTCATGGGCTATCTTATTTGGACTCAACTTATATAATTAAAGTCATGACATCAGGCATTCAGGGGGTTAAAAGAAAAGAATTGGCAGCCAATGAAGAGGGCTGTTTGGCGCAAGAATTAAAAAGAAAAGAGAAGAGTAGGGCCCAAGGAAAAAAGAAGAGTATTATTTATTTGGGAGTATATATACACGAATGAAAAAGAAGGATTGGAAGCCGTCAATACATACAGAGGGCCGATATTCAGCCGTCGAACAAGAAGCTAAAGGACGAAATTGAGCATTACCTTTCATCATTCTCTTCATCTCAAGCTCAAGCCACTCAATGACATCTAACCAACTCGGGATGACAACCGAAGCGGCGAAGACTACCATGAGCGGCTAAACTTTTTGTGACTTCTGCCCGGATGAACGTTTACACGGTTTGACATAATTTTTTGTTTTTCTGATTTTTGTAAACTGGTACAGCTTGACCCCTTGTGTTGGATTATTGGTAAACGTTTCTTGTGTTTGAATTACTTGTCGTTTATTAAGCGTATTGGCAACTTCCTTGCGTTGTTAGCGGGTTAGTAAATTGGTGGGTGGTTGATATAAACAAACGGGTTATTAGGTTGCATAGTGAATCTTAAAAACTATCCCTATTAACTAATCAAATTCATTAATTTCGAGGCCATGTCTATGTGGTGTTTTGAATCAGAAAACGGATTTTTATATTAAAACGGGTATTCGGGATTCCGGGTGGAGGTTACTTCTTCTCATCTTGATAACACTTTTCGTGACAAATCGTGTTTTCTTTTAAAAAGACAAACAAACCCCCAATTTAGATAGTTTACTTTTAATTAATTTTCTTTAACACTAACCACAAATTCCCCGTGGATACGATACCCTACTTACGCTATCTACGTAGTTTAATTAGGTTTTTGCATGACCCTTACGACAATCATCACATGGCTGTCATATAACACCAGGGAACTCCCATGGTGTTCTTATTCAGCCCCTAAACTTGTTTAAACCTTCAAAATTCATGGATTAAAAAGGGTTTTTAGGTTGTAAATCAAGTATAATTAGGAAATCATGGTTAAAACTATAAGAAACAAGGCTAATACCTTGGATTTGATGGTGTTTAGGACAAGATCAGCTGAGATTCAAGTGTGAGGGTGCAGGTCTCATGGAAATTTTGGATGAAAATGGAATAAATAAAAGGATTAAAAAGAAAAATATAATAAAATAAAATAAGGGGGGTGGGGTGGTTTGGTTGTGGGTCCCACAAGGGACACCTCGTGCTTCGTTATGAGCGCTTAAAGATGATGTTTATCTTCCATTGAGTGCTTAGGTTCGTTTACGGGTCCCGCACACATTCTCGATTTGCGTGACGGACTCTGTTTCATGCGTACTTAGTGTCAGAAGACTCGGTTTTAAAAATCATGCATAAACAATCAACACTTAAACTTAGTGAACAAGACTTGAAAACAATCAACAAAACAAGTGCAGGCTGCTGTTTTTCCAAAAATCAAGTTTCTGCCCAGATAAGGGCGTCGCCGGACGCTACGGCATAGGCCTTCTGCTGTCGCCGGACGGGAGGGCCTAGGCAGAAGTTTTAGAATTGGCAGAATAGGTCCCTGAACACTTCTATGTGTATTTTTGACGCATTGAACCCCTGTTAACCCATTTTCAAGGCTCTACAAGGATGTTAAAGCATAGGGGACATGAAATATACTTGGGAATATCATGGATGTCGGTTCATTTGGTCGTACGGTCGCGTTGTTCGGTTAATTACAACGAAACTTAAACGGACGCGAAAATGATCCAAATTGCGCGACGAACGGTATTTTTGTATTCCCATCACTAAAATAAAATATTTTAGTGATTACAAAAATTTTTGGATGTCCGGATATGGTCAGTGTGACAACTGTGCTCTGTAAACGATGTACGATGTAAAACAATATCAATTATCAATGAAACGATGTGTTTTGGTGTTAATATTTGTGTATTTGTGTTTGACGATTTTACGTTTTGATTCTAGTTCGATTTCAAGCTTTAAATCGCTTTCTGGAAAGTTATACGCAAACTGATGCGTAAATGTAATCAGTTTAACGTTATAACCACTCCGGAATAGTGATATAGGCTTAACATACCTTAAATAACCTTTACATAACTTAGAAATAAGTTTTGGAGGGTTTGGTGTGTCGAAAACAAGTTTATTCGATCGCAGGGACTATATGCGACAAACTATGAAAGTATGCCGATTTGTACAGTAACGAACATTCCAAAACTTGATCATAAGCTAAACATACCCTAAATATTCTTTACATAGCTTAGAAATAGGCTTTGAGGGATTCAGTATGCGAAAATATGCTTATTTGATCAATAGGGACTAAAAGCGTCAAAAAGTGCATAAGTTTGCATTTACGCGCATAACTTACGTTCTGAACATATCCGGACATCCAAAAATTTTTGTAATTATTAAAATATTTTATTTTAGTGATTGGAATGCAAAAACACCATTCGTCGTGTAATTTGGATCGTTTTCGCGTCCGTTCGAGTTTTCGTCGTAATTAACCGAATAACACAACTGTACAACCAAACGAACCGACATCCGAGATTTTTTCAAGCATATTTCATGTTCCCTATGCTTTAACTTCATTTTAGAGCATTGAAATGGGGTTAACGGGGCTTAAAAGCATCAAAAACTGAGATTATGGCTTGCAGGGACTAAAATTGACATTCAGTTAAACTTACTAGGCGGGCCGCGAAAGACTGTGTCTGAGTCTACGCGGGGCGCGATAGACTTGCAACTCAGAAACATTGAATCTGGCTCCAGCAGCTGTTTTCAGGGAATTTCACCATGGTTTTGGCATACCATTTGATTGTTTTTGGACTCCCATTGTATTAGAAACAATGTGCCATAAGTGTATGGCCAAGATTGAACCTCCTAACACATGGAATGATCTCATTAATCCAATCTTTCTATAAATAGACTTGGGTTTTTCACTTCATTCCTCACACATTGATCTAAATCTGCTCTAAGTTGAAGCTAAGGCTTCATACCTGAGTGTTTTAGTTAAATTCTTCCTAGCTTGGACCCTTTGTAAGATTCTTTCACGCTTATTTATGTATTTAAGCATGAAAGTCAAACAATGTCTGTTTGACTTTCTGCTTTGACCAGGTTTTGGTCAACACAAAGTTTATTTGAACTTTGCAACGTGAGCGTAATCACGATGGTTATAGTCCCTTGTGACTATACCTGCTGATTACCACGTTGATTAGTCGAAGTGACGGTCAAAATCCCCATTATGCACATTTTGCGACGAAACTATTTTTGGGTATCAAAACACTTTGTTTTGATATCAAACCTGTTTTCTAACTTAGTTAAACATGTTTTAACATGTTTAACTCGTCACTTTTAGTCTAGTGATTATTTAGGGTCGTAAGTCAAGCGGTCTTGACAACCGCTTAGACTTTCGAACCCGACCCGTTTGGTCGATCGTTATGATCCGACCAAGCATATCTTGTGACCATAGTTGTATAGGGAATAACCTTCCGAGGTTATACCTTAGGGTCACTTAGTTTAATTAGTTGTATGATAGGTAGTTTATATGCCTTAGGAAAATGACCAAAATGCCCTTTTCATGTATAATTTGATTTTAAGCATATGTAACTTAATTTTTGTCACTTAAACTGATTATGCAACATATTTAAACATGTTAGGGAATATAATACTTATCATAGGACTAGTTAGGCGTCTCGAACGCGCTTTTGCGCGAATGACGCGTTAAAGTAGCGTAAGCTACCTTAATGGGTCGTAAGCACTTAGGATAGGTTCCGACTTAGAATGTAGGGTTTGTTAAACCATATCACATGAGTTCCAATACTCATTTGGTTTACAAGACCTCATTCTACCCGATCTTCTGATTTATGTGTCGATTTATTAACTTAGCGATTCGATTACTAGGTGCTATTTGATTTCCTTGGTTTGCCCGAGCTTTGTTAGTTCACTTTAATCAAGGATACTTTGCACAACGATGTGAGTACATAGTTCCCCTATTTTACTGTTTTCAATTGCTTTGGGGTGATTCATATGTGTTAAACAATTTCGATGCTTTCAACGATGATTTCAAAAACGAATACTATGGTTTATATTAAACAAAAACGCTTTTGATAATGTGAACGAACTTGTTGGGATGTAATTACATAACGAATGACATTCATTAGCTTTGGCCGAGCCAACCAGTATTAGGTTATGGTACCATAGGATCTGACAAATCCTGTTATCGGACTGCCACCATGGTTATGTGGGTAACGACTGAACCTGATGACTGTTAACTTACCCTTTGGTGGTTTATTAATACGAGTTGAACGATGGATTAGTTACGAAGGTTTGAATGTATTCACGGGACGACCAAAAGTTAGTTTTCACAATTAAAACAAGAATGATTTGAACGATTGGAAACGATTTGAACAATTGAACGATTTGAACGACTTGAACGATTTGGAACGATTTAAACAAATGAACGATGGTCTATTACATGAACGAGTTAAACGATTTAAAAAATGGGTTTTTGGTAAGTGATTAGATAACGGGACGGGTGTAAGGTGATAAAAGCATGGTAGATACGTTGCTGGTACTTCTTATATATAAGTGCTTTTATCATATTACATTCCGTAGCGTTATTTAGTTCACTTGGACGAACGATTTTATACAATGTAACGCAACAATGTTTTCTATACGATATAAACCATACGAGTTTTATTACGAGAACGATTTACAATTTGGTTTACATAAACAAATGCTTTGGGTTAAGATTCATGGCAACGAGATTTTATAAACAATAACCAACTTGTTTTGAGCTGGTTATTCATATTGCAATACCAAACACATTTTCAAAAGTAACTCTTCAATTATCGACTCTTGTAGTCAAACGAGGTATTGCAACATGTAAACGAGCCATGAATCCGATACTCTCACAAAACCTATGTGCTTGCCGGCATTTCTTTGCTAACTTTATTTTCGCATACATTTCAGGTGGTGTTGAATGATGTTGATTGCGACTTGGATGCATGCTCACTTAGGACTGGACAAGGCCTTAGTGACTTAATAACGATGAAAGTTGATATATGAACTTGTTGATATTTTAATTTCAAGGCAATGTAAATATTTAATAATTCAATAAAACGAAACTTTTGATCCATGTGTTGTGAAACAATAATTCTGTCGCTCCACTCCCGGACGTTTCCGCCGCGGTTTGTTGTTTTACGCGGTCGGGGTGTGATAGACGAGTTGGTATCAGAGCTCATGGTTATAGGGAATTAGGTTATTAGTAATGCTTTGACCTAGACTATAACTTTTCTAGGGCCCTAACGCGAGTTTTCTTGCGTTTAGATCTTAAAACAATACCGTCACCTATCTTTAGGTGATAACCACAACAAGAACACAAATAACAAATCCGTTTTGAAAATCAATCATCTATTCTAAGATGATTTGTTATAAGGTTTTGAACCTTCAAAGTTTTCAAAATCTCGTCAAAGTTTGGGTCTTATAATGTGAACACGTGCAATCTGGAAGGGTGGGTGCCTGTATCCTCAGTTTTCTGTCTAAGGCTAGAGTGTTCGTACAAATCCACATAATCGGACTAGTCACTCTTACCTGGGAACTCTTGGGATGAGTGTCCACTTATAGGCTAAAGCAGGTCTTCACGATACATTATATTGACCCATTTACTTTGATTAGTCACTGTGTGTCGTTTGTTTGTTCGAGGTAACAAACGAATGATCACCTTCCTTATGTTTTGTCCATGTTTTCAATACCTCTTTTGTTTATCCAATTGTCAATCTCACTCGTTTCTAATGTTTCCTTGTTCTTTTTAGAATATGCCTCCTCGACGAGATGCACAACCTCAAACTAATGCCGAACTCGCAGCTATTATCACTCAGCAGACCGCTGCTGTGATTCCGAACCTAATAACTCAAATGTAACAACTGTGCTTGTAATCACTATGAACAGTTCTATTATCAATAAAACAATGTTATTTGATCCCAATGTTTGTTTTGTTATGTTTTACATTTTTTCATGTTTTGACTTTTGTTCAATTCCAAACTCTACATCACTTTCTGGAGAGTTATACGCAAACTAGTGCGTAAACGTACTCAGTTTAATGCGAGAAATACTCTGGAACATCAACATATACTCAACATACCTTAAATAACCTTTACATAACTTAGAAATAAGTTTTGAAGGCTTTGGTATGGCAAAAACAAGTTAATTCGCTTACAGGGACTAAATATGACAAACTGCGAAAGTATGTCAATTTGAACTGTAACGAACATTCCAGAACATGACCATAAGTTAAACACACCTTAAATATCCTTTACATATCTTAGAAATAGGCTTTGAGGGGTTTGGTGTGCTAAAATAAACTTTTGGGACATTCAGGGACTAAAAGTGTCAAAAAGTGCACAAGTTTGCATTTTCGCGCATAACTTACGTTCTGAATACATCTGGACATCCAAAAATTTATGTAAGCATGACTATATTTTATTTTAGTGTTCGCCATAAGAAAAATCCATTCGTCGCGTCATTTGGATCGTTTTTCGCGCTTATGCGCATTCCGTCGTAATTAAGCGAACATCGCGTTCGTACGACCAAACGAACCATCATCCGGCATATTTTTGAGTATGTTTTGAGTTCCCTATACTTTAACTACATTTTAGAGCCTTGAAATGAGGTTAACGAGGTTCAAACGCATCGAAAAAGGCCCTAAACTCGTGCAGGGACCATTGCTGCCAAAATTGAAACTTTCTGATTCAGGATGAGTGCTAGCGTAGCGCGAGCCCATAGGGCTTATCCGTCGCGCTACGCGACTGACTATCTGGGCAGATTCAATGTTTCTAATTACAAGTTGCAACTAATTGATTCTTAACCACATGTTTTGAGTTGATGTGTCACTAAGATAAGGAGCATTTGTGGCACCATAACATTCCGACAAGTGTACGCACGAGATTCGATCACGTTATTCAAGAAACGATCCTAACGGTTACCCGAAAACTATATATACCCCATGCCTTTCATTGTTTTTAAGCACTAGAATCTTATTAGTTGTGTTCTAAGTTGAAACCTTGTTTCATACCTGAACTATACTGATCTAGATTAGCATTCGGGGACCCTTCGTAAGTATTCTTTCGTTCTTTTCCTTATTTTACTGCTTTTCGAGTCAGAAAGTCAAACTTTGTTTGACTTTCAGCGTTGACCAGTAATGGTCAATGCGAAGTTCGTTTGAACTTCGCAACGTGAGTGTAATCACGTTGGTCATAGTCCCTTGGGACTATGCCCACTGATTACCACGTTGTCTAGGGTCGTAGGGTAGGCGATCTAATAAATCGCCTATACCTTCGAACCCGACCCAGTTTGGTCGATCATTAGGATCCGACCAAACACATTAGGTGACCATAGTAGGTAGGGAATAACCTTCCGAGGTTATACCCTATGGTCACATCGTTTAAATAGTTGTATGATAGGTAGTTTATATGCCTTAGGTAAATTACCAGAATACCCTTTTCATGTATAATTGGTAATTAAGCATATGTAACCTAAACCTTTGTCACATAACTGATTATGTAACATGTTTAGGCATATAACACTTGTCATAGGGCTAGTTAGGCGGTCCGAACGCGTTTCACGCACACGACACGTTAAAGTAGCATAAGCTTCCTAAACGGGTCGTAATGGGTCGTAAACAATTATGTTAGGTTTCATTTAGTATGTAGGCTTTGTTAAACCAAATGACACGAGTCTCTACACTCGTTTGGTTTACGAAACCTCATTCTATCCAATCATCCGATTAAGGTCCGGTTATTAACATAGTTACCTATATTAGGTGCCGTTTGATTCCGAGATCTCTAGCATTACTTGGTGGTTATCTTTAGACATCTGAGCAATATCAAGTGAGTACATAGACCCCTCTTTTACTGTTTTCCAAACATTTTGGGGTGAAACACATGTGCCTACTTGTTACTTTCATGCTTTCCTGTTTTCACATCATATACCTGCTATGTTTGTTAGTACATTATAGTACATGATTTCATTACGTTTCATGCTATGTATGTCCATTGTGTGCATATTTAGTACAATGTTTTACATTACATTTCTACTATGTATGTTAACTGATAGCATGCTAGCACATTGATTTACATGACTTTTCTGCTTTGTATGTTAACTTAGCATACTTAGTACATTGTTTTTTATATAACATGTTCACTTTTGCTATGACATTTGGTTTGCACAAACGAGACTATTATACGTTCATTAACATTAGCTACGCCGCTCGGTAGTAAGTACTGGTACCATAGGACTTGACAAATCCCATTCCTGACATCCCGGGTTTGTTTGGATGTAAGGAATGACTGAATCCGAATACAATTCTTTTGATAACCTTGACTGAAAGGGTTATCCGACTGTCTCAAGGCTTGAATGTATGCGTTAACTTACCACATAAATGTTCGTATCAGTGTATCATGCATCACTTGGCAAAACATAACTTTTTGATATATTCAAAATACTTTGTTTTGTACATTTTACTTATGGTTTAAGTAGTCTTATTTTACTTACCATACATAACATTTGTTACACATTACTTGACTACTTTTGGACTATCAACATTTGACAGGGTTTATACAAGTACTATTGACTATTGGTTTAAACATAGACATTATACTTTGTTGGTTGGTTTAAGTGACTTAAGTAACGAGATGTGAGTAATATGATACAATCATGGTGGATACGCCGCTGGTACTTCCTATACATAAGTGATTGTATTATATTACATATCATAGCGTTATTTAAATCATTCATTTTGGACTTATACATTTTACACAAGTGACATGTTTTTACAAGACTTTGGTTTACAATACAGTTTATTTTATACAACTCATTTTGCATGGTTATTCATTTAACCATACATTATTCACTTATCTATACATATCATCTGGACATATTGTTTTTTTCAAGCAATTTACAAAACAAATCAAATTACAAGGTTCATGACTAAACATTTTCTTAAACTTAAGTCATGAATCCTATTTTCACAAAACCTATGTATCTCACAGGCATTTTTATGCTGACGTACCTACTTTCACATGTGTTTTCAGGTGCTTTTCCGTAGGATGACGATCATGACACTTGGGCGGACCTGTGCCTTAGAAACTTAAAAATGAAGCTAGACGATGTTTAATTATGTACTAAACTCTTAAATCTCTGTTTGAAACAATGTAACACTTTTGTTGATAAATAAAATACAACTTTGTTTGCCATGGATTTGAAACAATTAATTCTGTTACAACACTCCCCGATGTTTCCGCCACGTTTTGTATGTTATACGTGGTCGGGGTGTGACAGAAGAGTTGGTATCAGAGCCAATGGTTATAGGGAATTAGGTTATTAGTAATGCTTTGACCTAGACTATAACTTTTCTAGGACCCTAACACAAATTAGTTGTGTTTAGATCTTAAAACATTTACATCACCTATCCTTAGGTGATTATCAAAACAAGGAACCAAAATTTTTCCGAAACGATTTTTGAAAAACAATCATCTGTTTTTGAATAAATTATTACAAGGTTTTGAACTCTCTTTTATATGGTTTTGAACCCTTTTCAGTTTGGTTTTTGGCCTTGTGCCTTCAAATTTTCAAAATCCCGTCAAACGTTTTGGGTTTTAAATAATGTGAACATGTGCAAACTGGAAGGGTGAATGCCTGTATTCTGGGTTTTCTGTCTAGGCAAGCACTTCGTATACATCTCATCAGACGCGAGACCAGTTGTGCTTACCTGGGAATTCTTGGGATGAGTGTTCACTTATAGGCGAGCATGTCTTCATTATACATTATTTTTGACCCATTTACTTTGATTAGTCACTGTGTGTTGTTTGTTTGCTCTGTGATACGGACGAATGACCACCATATTTGCTCTTGTTGATTTTGTTTCATCTCATTCTTTTCATCCAATCATCTCACTCATTTTCTTTCATGTTTTCCTCTTTTAGAATGCCTCCTCGACGCGATCCTCGAACTTTTACTATTGAAGAGATCGCAGCCCTGGTTTCTCAGCAAGTGGCTGCTGTACTTCCCGGGGTTGTAACTCAAGTCCACGATATATTTAACAACAACGGCAATAACAACAACAATAACGCACACTGTAATTTCAAGAATTTCAATTCTGCGAAGCCGCTTAAGTTTTCTGGGTCGCAAGGAGCAACTGCGCTCCTACGGTGGTTTGAAAGTATCGAGAGCACATTCTTACATGTGCAGTGTCAGAATGCGCGTAGGGTTGAATTTGCTTCAAGCGTGTTTGAGAAGCGAGCGCTTACCTGGTGGAATGGTATTAAGCGCGATAGGGGTGCCGAAGTGGCGTTGGCACAAACATGGGAAGAGCTTCGGGCTCTCATGATGAAGGAGTTTTGTCCCCGTCATGAAATTCGAGTTTTGGAACGAGAGTTTGATGACTTAAAGCAAGATGGGGCTGAACACCGTGCATACACGGATCGTTTTGAAGAACTCAGTCTATTGTGTCCCACCATGGTTACCCCTCCGGATAAAGCGATCGAGAGGTATATTGATGGGCTACCCGATTCTATTCTGGAGATTTTGACTGGTGTTAATCCTACTACCCTTCGCCAAGCTATCGAGTTGTCTGCTACCCTCACTGAGACTCTAGTCAGGAAGGGTAAACTCACCCGCAAGGGTGATAAAAAGAAGGAGACTAATTCTGAGACAAACAAGAATAAGGGTAAGGGTAAGGAAGGTGAAGCATCAAAGAAATCAAGGAAGCGAAAGGGTGCCCAAAATTTTGCTGTTACTGCACAGGCTCAAGCTGCACCAAATCAGCCTGCGCAACCACCTGCCAAGAAGCCTTATTTTGGCAATGCACCTTTGTGCAACAGGTGTAACGGCCATCACCAACCACATCTCCAGTGTCGTCAGTGCACCAACTGCGGAAGATCTGGTCATCTTGCTGTCAACTGCCGCATTCCTGTCAATCAGAACCAGGCAGTCCATAACCAAGCTCAACAAGTTGCCCAGCCTCTAGCTCAGCAACAGGGCCAAGCTGCACGACCTCATTTTCCTCCTGGTTCGTGCTACAATTGTGAGGATCTGACCCACTACAGGAACCGGTGCCCAAGGCTAGTCAACCAGAACCAAAATCTGAATCAGGCTCTGGCTCGAGGCAGAGTCTTTAACATGAATGCCCAAGAGGCGCAGGCGGATGATAACGTGGTGAACGGTACGTTCTTTATTAATAATCAGCCTGCATCTGTTCTCTTTGATTCGGGTGCCGATAAGAGTTTTGTGTCATTGTCTTTTGAGCCGATGCTTCGAGTGTCTAGAACGAAACTAAGTAAATCTTTGACAGTAGAGGTTGCTAGTGGTGAACCCATTATTCTTGATTCTGTTCTTCACAACTGCCAATTGAATCTTAACGATCATCTTTTTCCTATCGATCTCACGCCTATGCAACTTGGAAGCTTCGACGTTATTGTGGGAATGGATTGGTTATCCAAGCATCACGCAGAGATAGTTTGTTCTGAGAAGATTGTTCGTGTACCGCTTTCGACAGGCGAGATTCTGCAGGTTCAAGGTGAGAAGCCTACCGGTGGTCTCAAACTCATGTCTTGTTTTAAAGCTCGGAAATATCTGCGGAAGAACTATGTGGCTTTCTTAGCACATGTTACAGAAGATAAAGGCAAGGGTAAGTCTATTTCAGATATTCCTGTCGTTCGGGATTATTCTGAAGTGTTCCCTGAAGATTTACCTGGTCTACCTCCAGTACGCCAAGTCGAGTTCCGCATTGACCTCGTACCTGGTGCAAATCCCATTGCCAGAGCTCCATATCGTCTTGCACCATCTGAGATGCAAGAGTTGTCTAAGCAGCTTCAGGAGCTCTCTGATAAAGGTTTTATCCGTCCTAGTTTTTCACCTTGGGGTGCTCCCGTTCTTTTTGTAAAGAAGAAGGATGGATCCTTTAGGATGTGTATCGATTATCGTGAGCTTAACAAGCTTACCATCAAGAATCGATATCCCTTACCTCGCATAGACGACCTCTTTGATCAGCTACAGGGCGCTTCTTATTTTTCGAAGATTGATCTACGTTCCGGATATCATCAACTTCGGGTGCAAGAAGAAGACATTCCGAAGACAGCATTCCGTACTCGTTATGGGCATTATGAATTCACAGTCATGCCATTCGGTTTGACTAATGCTCCTGCTGTTTTCATGGACTTAATGAATAGGGTCTGCAAACCTTATTTGGATCAGTTCGTCATTGTTTTTATTGACGATATCTTGATTTACTCTAAGACGCGAGCTGATCACGAGCAGCATCTTCGTCTTACTCTGGAACTCCTAAAGAAAGAGCAACTTTTCGCCAAATTCTCCAAGTGTGAATTCTGGCTTAAAGAGGTTCAATTTTTAGGACATATTATCAACGAACAAGGTATTCATGTAGATCCCTCCAAAATCAGTGCGATTAAGGATTGGGATACACCTTCTACTCCTACTGAAGTTCGTTCTTTTCTTGGTCTAGCGGGTTATTATCGCCGCTTCATAGAAAACTTCTCGAAAATTGCAGTTCCTCGAACTGCTCTAACTCAGAAGAAAATGCCCTTTTATTGGGGAAACAAACAAGAGGAAGCTTTTCAACACTTGAAGCAGAAGCTTTGCGATGCGCCTGTTCTATCATTGCCTGAGGGTGATGATGATTTTGTCGTGTATTGTGATGCATCGAAATTGGGTCTTGGTTGTGTTCTGATGCAAAGGAACAAAGTCATAGCCTATGCATCAAGGCAGTTGAAGATACATGAGAAGAACTACACCACTCATGATCTTGAGTTAGGTGCAGTTGTTTTCGCTCTAAAGATCTGGAGACACTATTTGTACGGTACAAAATGTGTGGTTTTCACTGACCACAAAAGTCTCCAGCATATCTTCAATCAGAAAGAACTCAACATGAGGCAGCGACGTTGGGTTGAGCTTTTAAACGACTATGACTGCGAAATTCGCTACCATCCTGGTAAGGTGAATGTCGTAGCTGATGCATTGAGTCGTAAGGAACGTACTAAGCTTCATTGTGTACGTGTTCAATCTGTTATTCAAGCTCGATCCGATATTCAAGCACGCATTTCTCAAGCTCAACAATCTTGTGTTTCACAAGGATTGATGGATAAGGAGTTTCCTTATCACATAACACCTGCTCTGGAACTGAAGGACAATGGATCATTTTACTTCATGGACCGTTTGTGGGTCCCAAGCCAGGATGATCTTCGTACCTTGCTTATGGATGAAGCCCATAAGTCTCGTTATTCTATTCATCCGGGCTCAGATAAAATGTATAAGGATCTTCGTATTCACTATTGGTGGCCTGGTATGAAGAAAGACATTGCCTTATACGTATCCAAATGCCTTACTTGTCTTAAGGTTAAGGCTGAACATCAGCGTCCTTCTGGTTTATTGGAGCAACCAGAGATCCCAGTTTGGAAATGGGAAAACATTACTATGGATCTTGTTACTAAACTTCCGCGCACAAAGAAAGGTCATGATGCCATCTGGGTAGTCGTTGATCGTCTTACAAAGTCAGCACACTTCTTGCCAATCCGTGAGGATTTTCCTACTGACAGACTTGCTCAAATCTATGTAGATGAAATTGTGGCTCGACATGGTGTTCCTTTGAACATCATTTCTGACAGAGATGCTCGTTTCACTTCTCACTTTTGGAGAACCATGCAATCTGCTATGGGGACCCAACTTAATCTGAGCACAGCTTATCATCCGCAAACGGATGGTCAATCTGAGAGAACAATCCAGACTCTGGAGGATATGCTAAGAGCTTGTGTGATCGATTTTGGTGGTAGCTGGGATTCACATCTTAAATTGATTGAATTCTCCTACAACAACAGTTATCACACTAGCATCAAAATGGCTCCTTTTGAGGCTCTCTATGGTCGAAAATGTCGTTCACCAGTCTGCTGGAATGAGATTGGCGAGGCTCAACTTACTGGACCTGCCCTCATTTTAGAGACAACTGACAAGGTCAAGAAAGTTCGTGATAACCTTCAGGCAGCTAGAAACCGTCAGAAGATTTACGCGGACCCAAAATGCAAAGCCTTTGAATTTCAAGTCGGTGATCGAGTATTACTTAAGGTCTCACCTTGGAAAGGTGTGATCAGATTTGGAAAGAAAGGAAAACTTGCACCTAGATACGTTGGACCATTCAAGATTGTCGAAAGAATCGGAAAGGTAGCCTACAGACTTGAGTTACCTCCTGAACTGGGAAATGTTCATCCAACTTTTCACGTGTCCAATCTCAAGAAGTGTACAGCTGATGAGAACTTCTCCATACCGCTTGACGAAATTCGTGTTGGCAAAACACTGAAATTTGTTGAGAAACCAGTGGAAATCATGGAACGTGAAGTCAAGTGGCTTAAACGCAAGCGCATTCCTTTGGTCAAAGTTCGCTGGGAAGCTAAACGTGGACCTGAGTTTACTTGGGAACGCGAAGATCAAATGAAGGCGAAATATCCACATCTTTTTCCACGAGTTTCCTCTAAATAAATTTCGGGACGAAATTTCCACAAGTAGGGGAGACTGTAATAACTGTGCTTGTAATCACTATGAACAGTTCTATTATCAATAAAACAATGTTATTTGATCCCAATGTTTGTTTTGTTATGTTTTACATTTTTTCATGTTTTGACTTTTGTTCAATTCCAAACTCTACATCACTTTCTGGAGAGTTATACGCAAACTAGTGCGTAAACGTACTCAGTTTAATGCGAGAAATACTCTGGAACATCAACATATACTCAACATACCTTAAATAACCTTTACATAACTTAGAAATAAGTTTTGAAGGCTTTGGTATGGCAAAAACAAGTTAATTCGCTTACAGGGACTAAATATGACAAACTGCGAAAGTATGTCAATTTGAACTATAACGAACATTCCGGAACATGACCATAAGTTAAACACACCTTAAATATCCTTTACATAGCTTAGAAATAGGCTTTGAGGGGTTTGGTGTGCTAAAATAAACTTTTGGGACATTCAGGGACTAAAAGTGTCAAAAAGTGCACAAGTTTGCATTTTCGCGCATAACTTACGTTCTGAATACATCTGGACATCCAAAAATTTATGTAAGCATGACTATATTTTATTTTAGTGTTCGCCATAAGAAAAATCCATTCGTCGCGTCATTTGGATCGTTTTTCGCGCTTATGCGCATTCCGTCGTAATTAAGCGAACATTGCGTTCGTACGACCAAACGAACCATCATCCGGCATATTTTTGAGTATGTTTTGAGTTCCCTATACTTTAACTACATTTTAGAGCCTTGAAATGAGGTTAACGGGGTTCAAACGCATCGAAAAAGGCCCTAAACTCGTGCAGGGACCATTGCTGCCAAAATTGAAACTTTCTGATTCAGGATGAGTGCTAGCGTAGCGCGAGCCCATAGGGCTTATCCGTCGCGCTACGCGACTGACTATCTGGGCAGATTCAATGTTTCTAATTACAAGTTGCAACTAATTGATTCTTAACCACATGTTTTGAGTTGATGTGTCACTAAGATAAGGAGCATTTGTGGCACCATAACATTCCGACAAGTGTACGCACGAGATTCGATCACGTTATTCAAGAAACGATCCTAACGGTTACCCAAAAACTATATATACCCCATGCCTTTCATTGTTTTTAAGCACTAGAATCTTATTAGTTGTGTTCTAAGTTGAAACCTTGTTTCATACCTGAACTATACTGATCTAGATTAGCATTCGGGGACCCTTCGTAAGTATTCTTTCGTTCTTTTCCTTATTTTACTGCTTTTCGAGTCAGAAAGTCAAACTTTGTTTGACTTTCAGCGTTGACCAGTAATGGTCAATGCGAAGTTCGTTTGAACTTCGCAACGTGAGTGTAATCACGTTGGTCATAGTCCCTTGGGACTATGCCCACTGATTACCACGTTGTCTAGGGTCGTAGGGTAGGCGATCTAATAAATCGCCTATACCTTCGAACCCGACCCAGTTTGGTCGATCATTAGGATCCGACCAAACACATTAGGTGACCATAGTAGGTAGGGAATAACCTTCCGAGGTTATACCCTATGGTCACATCGTTTAAATAGTTGTATGATAGGTAGTTTATATGCCTTAGGTAAATTACCAGAATACCCTTTTCATGTATAATTGGTAATTAAGCATATGTAACCTAAACCTTTGTCACATAACTGATTATGTAACATGTTTAGGCATATAACACTTGTCATAGGGCTAGTTAGGCGGTCCGAACGCGTTTCACGCACACGACACGTTAAAGTAGCATAAGCTTCCTAAACGGGTCGTAATGGGTCGTAAACAATTATGTTAGGTTTCATTTAGTATGTAGGCTTTGTTAAACCAAATGACATGAGTCTCTACACTCGTTTGGTTTACGAAACCTCATTCTATCCAATCATCCGATTAAGGTCCGGTTATTAACATAGTTACCTATATTAGGTGCCGTTTGATTCCGAGATCTCTAGCATTACTTGGTGGTTATCTTTAGACATCTGAGCAATATCAAGTGAGTACATAGACCCCTCTTTTACTGTTTTCCAAACATTTTGGGGTGAAACACATGTGCCTACTTGTTACTTTCATGCTTTCCTGTTTTCACATCATATACCTGCTATGTTTGTTAGTACATTATAGTACATGATTTCATTACGTTTCATGCTATGTATGTCCATTGTGTGCATATTTAGTACATTGTTTTACATTACATTTCTGCTATGTATGTTAACTGATAGCATGCTAGCACATTGATTTACATGACTTTTCTACTTTGTATGTTAACTTAGCATACTTAGTACATTGTTTTTTATATAACATGTTCACTTTTGCTATGACATTTGGTTTGCACAAACGAGACTATTATACGTTCATTAACATTAGCTACGCCGCTCGGTAGTAAGTACTGGTACCATAGGACTTGACAAATCCCATTCCTGACATCCCGGGTTTGTTTGGATGTAAGGAATGACTGAATCCGAATACAATTCTTTTGATAACCTTGACTGAAAGGGTTATCCGACTGTCTCAAGGCTTGAATGTATGCGTTAACTTACCACATAAATGTTCGTATCAGTGTATCATGCATCACTTGGCAAAACATAACTTTTTGATATATTCAAAATACTTTGTTTTGTACATTTTACTTATGGTTTAAGTAGTCTTATTTTACTTACCATACATAACATTTGTTACACATTACTTGACTACTTTTGGACTATCAACATTTGACAGGGTTTATACAAGTACTATTGACTATTGGTTTAAACATAGACATTATACTTTGTTGGTTGGTTTAAGTGACTTAAGTAACGAGATGTGAGTAATATGATACAATCATGGTGGATACGCCGCTGGTACTTCCTATACATAAGTGATTGTATTATATTACATATCATAGCGTTATTTAAATCATTCATTTTGGACTTATACATTTTACACAAGTGACATGTTTTTACAAGACTTTGGTTTACAATACAGTTTATTTTATACAACTCATTTTGCATGGTTATTCATTTAACCATACATTATTCACTTATCTATACATATCATCTGGACTTATTGTTTTTTTCAAGCAATTTACAAAACAAATCAAATTACAAGGTTCATGACTAAACATTTTCTTAAACTTAAGTCATGAATCCTATTTTCACAAAACCTATGTATCTCACAGGCATTTTTATGCTGACGTACCTACTTTCACATGTGTTTTCAGGTGCTTTTCCGTAGGATGACGATCATGACACTAGGGCGGACCTGTGCCTTAGAAACTTAAAAATGAAGCTAGACGATGTTTAATTATGTACTAAACTCTTAAATCTCTGTTTGAAACAATGTAACACTTTTGTTGATAAATAAAATACAACTTTGTTTGCCATGGATTTGAAACAATTAATTATGTTACAACACTCCCCGATGTTTCCGCCACGTTTTGTATGTTATACGTGGTCGGGGTGTGACATCAGATCAATCAAGCGAACAATAATAACAACAACAATGCTCAATGTAGTTTCAAAATGTTTAATTCGGCTAAACCACTAAAGTTTTATGGGTCTCAAGGAAAAACTGCGCTCCTACAATGGTTCGAGAGTTTGGAGAGCACATTTAGACATGTTCAGTGTCCGAATGAGCGAAAGGTTGAGTTTGTGTCTAGTGTTTTTGAGAAGCGTGCTCTAACATGGTGGAACAGTGTGATGCGGGATAGGGGTGCCGATGTGGCGATGGCACAAACTTAGGAAGAGATTCGGGCTCTCATGATGAAAGAGTTCTACCCCCGTCACGAAATAAGGGCTTTGGAGTGAGAGTTCGACGATTTGAAACAAGATGGGGGAGAACACCGTGCGTATACGGATCGTTATGAGGAGTTAAGTTTGTTGTGTCCTACTATGGTTACCCCGTTGGAAAAAGCGATCAAGAGGTATATAGATGGTTTTCCTGATTCTGTGCAAGACATAGTTACTGGTAGTAACCCTACCACTGTTCGACAGGATATCGAATTGGCTGCAACACTGACTGAGTCTCAAGTCAGAAAAGGTAAACTGACCCGCAAGGGTGACAAAAAGCAGTCAGCTGATACCACACAAGACAAGGGTAAGGGTAAGAAAAAAGGGGAGTCGTCAAGGAGATCGAGGAAGCGCAAGGCTTCCCAAAATTTTGCTGTTACTGCTCAAAACGCTCAGAACCCACCAGCACAAGCTCCTGCCAAGAAACCGTATGCTGGTACTGCACCTCACTGTAATCGGTGCAATGGTCATCGTGCGACTCAGCAAGCATGTAAACAATGTACCACTTGTGGTAAACTTGGGCACACGGCCAACATTTGTCGATTGGGTCAGAATCAAGCTGCTCAGAATCCAGCACAGGCTTAGGGAAACGCTGCTAGATCATTCCTTCCTGGCTCATGTTATAATTGCGGAGAGATGGGTCACTTCCGCAACAACTACCCGAAGCTGCTCAACGCAAATGCAAATCCCGCTCGTGGACGAGCGTACAACTTGAATTCAAACAAGGCTCGTGCTAACAACGAGGTTGTTAATGGTACGTTCCTTGTTAACCATCAACCTGCATCTGTTCTTTTCGATTCTAGTGCCGATAGAAGTTTTGTATCATTATCATTTGAGGCTTTGCATGCGATACCTAGAACAAAACTGAGAAAACCCTTATCTGTTGAAGTTGCTACTGGTAAACCTCTTATACTCGATTCTGTTATTCGCGATTGTCAATTGAACCTCGATAACCATCTTTTTCCTATTGACCTCACACCGATGCAACTTGGAAGTTTTGATATTATCATAGGAATGGATTGGTTGACTAAGTATCATGCTGAGGTGGTTTATTTCGATAAGATTATTCGTATTCCTCTTTCGTCTGGGGAAGTCCTAGAGGTTCATGGCGAGAAACCATCTGGTGAATTGAAACTCATGTCGTGTACTAAAGCCCAAAGTTATTTATGTAAAGGATATGTAGCTTTTCAAGCATATGTCACAAAGGAGAAAGGTAAGAGCAAGTGTATACAAGATATTCCGATTGTTCGAGATTATCCAGAGTTGTTTCCTGATGAACTGCCTGGTTTGCCACCAGTTCGTCATGTCGAGTTTCATATTGATCATGTACCCAATGCTAACCCGATTGCTAAAGCACCTTATCATCTTGCACCATCTGAGATGCAAGAATTATCGAAACATCTTCAAGAGTTATCAGACAATGGATTCATCTGTCCGAGTTATTCACCTTGGGGCGCTCCTGTCCTGTTTGTGAAAAAGAAAGATGGATCTTTCCGCATGTGCATCGATTATCATGAGCTTAATAAACTTACCATCAAGAATTGATATCCCCTACCACGAATTGATGATCTCTTTGATCAGCTACAAGGGCTACATGTTTTTCCAAGATTGATCTGCGTTCTGGGTATCATCAGCTTCGTGTACTCGAAGAAGATATTCCAAAAACTGCTTTCCGCACAAGATATGGTCACTACGAGTTCACTGTCATGCCTTTTGGTTTGACGAATGCCCCAGCTGTTTTCATGGATTTGTAAACCTTATTTAGACAAGTTCATCATTGTATTCATCAACGATATTTTTATTTATTCGAAGTCTCGAGCCGATCACGAACAACATTTACGTCTAACGATGGAACTTCTGAAGAAGGAACAACTTTTTGCCAAATTCTCCAAGTGTGAATTCTGGCTTAAGGAAGTTCAATTTTTGGGTCATACTGTCAATGAGTAAGGTATTCATGTGGATCCTTCCAAAATAGCTGATATTAAGGATTGGAACACACCTACAACACCTACAGAAGTTCGTTCTTTTCTTGGTCTTGCTGGATACTACCGTCGATTCATTTCGAACTTCTCAAAGATCGCGGTTCCACTCACTGCTTTGACACCGAAGAATAAGCCTTTTGAGTGGGGACCTAAACAAGAGGAATCTTTTCAAACGTTGAAACGAAAACTCTATGATGCTCATGTCTTGTCTTTGCCCGAGGGAAACGATGATTTTGTTGTCTATTGTGACTCGTCTAATCTAGGCCATGGTTGTGTTCTTATGACAACTCGTATTTCAAACCTTTAGTCGTACTTTGATGTAACTTGTTTTGAACGTTATGTGATTACTTCATAAGATTATAATGAGATATTATGAATGTTATGAGTGTGTGATGGTATTGTAAATGTGTATGTATATTATCTAAGTTGGATCGCACAAGCCCTTTTAGGCCACACCCTTTGAACTCGAAACCAAGGGCAGCCCATGTACGGGTTCGGCCCACTCCTCTTATATACATATACAAGCACCTATTGTGGGGTTTTGTTTCTCATTATTTGCAAAACACACAACACACAAACCATATTCTCTCTTTCTCTCCTCCCGAAGTCGACGGCAACATCACCTCTCCTCTCGAAGCTTTCTTGTTCGGATCAACCCTTGTTCTACCCTTTAAACTGGTTAGTATATTACTATTGATTGTATGATAGATGATGTTATGGCTTATATGTTTCTACATAGTGATTTAAGGATGATATATGATTAATTATAATATAAATTGTTGAGGTTTGGTGTTCATGTAAATCGGCTCACATGTGTGTTATGATTAGATCATTATAGGAGTTTGATGATAGTATGATATTGATATTATTCAAGAATCGAACACATGTTAATTGGTTGTTGTGCGAGTTTATGAGGATGATTTGTTGTGTTGTCATGTTAGGATGCATGCTAGTAATCAAGAACATGAGCCGTGTTAGTGTAGTTTAATGTTATAAGTTGTTGTTATGCCTTGAACATGATTAGGGTTCATATGAATTAATTGACAAAAACCATGATTTGATCGACTAATGTAAAGATAGAAACTGTTAGAATTAGTTTGCAAAATAAATGGAAACGGGATAACTAAATTGCATGAATTATGGAATGTTAAAACTAATCGCACAAGGCTAGTTGCACAAGCCAGTCGCACAAGTTAAGATGTGTTAGGGTACAACTGGTTAGGCACATTGTACAACTCATTAAGCATAAGCGCACAACATCTTGAGAGTCGCACAAGGTTGTGCTGATCGCACAAGATGTTGGGCCACTTAAATGTTTAATCTGTTTGGCCGAATAGCCCAAAACTCCAATCGCAGAAGTTATACTGGATCGCACAAGTGTAACTGGACCGCACAAGTTGATTGCCTGTTTATATGTTTGGGCCGTATAGGTTTTGGATTGCATTGCATTTGTTATTGGGCCGGGTTTGTTTGGATCACACAACCCGTTGTGAGTCGCACAAGGTTGTGCTGGACGCACAATAGGTTGGGCCGGTTGTTATTGGGCCAGGTTTGTTTGGATCACACAACCCGTTGTGAGTCGCACAAGGTTGTGCTGGACGCACAATAGGTTGGGCCGGTTGTTATTGGGCTTCACCTTTTGGATCGCACAAGATGATTGGGCCTGCACAACTATAACAGCCCAATCATCTGAGTCTCACAAGTTGGACATTATGTGTGTACTTGACTGTTAATGTGTTCTACGTGTTTGCCATGATCATTACGTATTCGTAACCTGTTAGCTTATGTGTAAACTTATGTCCACTACTTGAACCTAGACCTGACTTGTATGCTAACCATGTTAGGACGTGGTTGACCCCAAATAGCTTAAGTGGCCTTTTCGTTTATCTGCCGAGCTAACCTAAGGTGAGTTCACACTTTCTTCAAGGCATGGGATTCCCGGTGGTTTGGGAATGGGTTAAGGAACTAAAATGAACCTGCATATTCTCCTTGGGTAGAATATGTACCTCCATCCTCCATGGGAAGGATGACAACATTAAACCTGCGTATTCTCCTTGGAGAGATTACGTACCTCCATCCTCCATAGGCAGGATGACAACATATAACTTACTAGACAAAACTCTATCATGAAGTCCCTCATTTTTATATTGACTTAATCGCCGGGCCAATGGCGAACGGGTTATTAGTTAAATAACGCTATTAGGTTTGACAAGCCTCACACCATGCCGCAGAGGACGGGAGTGGACTAATGGATCTAGGCACTTAGTCAATGATGATAGACATTGACACAGGACACATAAACATGTCTTCAGTCAGTAGTCGATATGGTAACGGGTCTAGTGGTTAACATGGGGTAGTCCCCACTGGTTATGGTTTGGGAAACAAGGAACTGGTTAACTCATGGTTTTCGATGTAACTTACGGTTTTTGAAACAACAGTAAAATGGACAACCAACTGTGAACTCACTCAACTTTGTTGTTGATTCGTTACTATATGCCTTGCATGTCATTAGGTGCATAGGTGGAGCTTTCACAGGAGGTCGAGGTCGTTATGGGACATGGACTGTTGAGTTCCATGTTAAACATTTGAACTTTTAAACTTATGTTTTGGTTTTAAACTTTATGCTTCCGCCGATAACTTGAACTTGGTTAATTTGTTTTGGATACCAATTATATTGTGGTTGGTTTTTACATTTACTTTAATACATTGTTCAATATGATTGGTGGCTTGATCCTGGTCATGTCACGCTTCCTGTGGTGATACTCCACTTATTGATTTTTGGGGGTGTGACAGATTGGTATCAGAGCCATTGGTTATAGTGAACTTGGTTTTAAAAAGGGAAAAGCGTTTTGACAAAACCAGACTATAACCTGTACAGTGCTCAACGATCCACAACGACACTTTGCTCCACTTGCAAGACTCAACACTACAGGCAGTGTTGTAAAAGTCGGATTCCAAGGCCAAGTACTCGGTGAGTACTCGGTCCTCGGACCTCCCCCCCCCCAAGGCGACTTCCTCCTAGGCGGACTCAATTAGTCTGTCTCGGTCAAAGTCGGTGCCTAGTCGGCCTAGTCGGACGTACTCGGAAAGAGTCAGCCTATGCGGTCAACGTGGTTTGTTGACTTTTAATTAGTTAAAATCGGTCAACATCGGCCTACTCGGCCTTGTACTCGGACTACTTGACCTTGTACTCAGACTAGTCAGACTTTTATTCAGAATATTTGAACTTTAAACATGTTTCATTTTGAATTATACTCAGTTGACATGAATTATGCTTATTTTAACATATATATAATATATAACAATTAATTTTCTTTATATTTGCCATGTCCGCATACTCCCCGAGTACTCTCCGAGTACTCCGATTACTCCGAACTCCCCAGTCGGCTGACTAGGGACCGCCTAGCGACTTTTACAACACTGACTACAGGTAATATGGGTTGTGTTTGTATTTCCTGCCTATTAGTTTAAGTAGTGCATTGATCATGGTATGCTTAGTTGACACAGTGACTGATAGAAACCCTATGTGCTTGCTCTCTTCTGTCATCCCATACTTTTGAACTTTCGCTACACCTTTTCTCACTTGTGTTTACTTCAATGTGAAGATCATGAGTGGACGTCTCAACTTGACTCATGTCCAGCTGACGGCTCTAATCAACGAACGAGTTGCTAAGGCACTCGCAGCAGCTCCAGCAGGAGGTATAACCTGCCATTTCGACCCATCCTAGGATGTTTAGATCCTACTCTCGCGAACCAACTCTCGTGCTTAACCTTGTCTTTTCTTTCTCACACGACAGGTCAGCATGCTCAACCTCTTGTGTGTACATTCAAGACCTTTATAGACTGTCGACCTAGTACCTTCAGTGGAATAGAAGGAGCTGTAGGTCTTCTCCACTAGTTCGAGAAGGTCGAATCTGTCTTCGAAATGTGTGAATGCCCTGTTTCTAGTAGGGTGAAATTTGCTACGGGAACTCTTGAAGGAGGTGCGCTCATGTTGGTGGAACGCTCAGGTTCAAATGCTAGGGTTGGCAGCTGCAAGTGCCACCCCATGGAATGACTTCAAAAATCTGATCAAAGAGGAGTATTGTCATCGTGATGACATTCACAAGCTGGAAGTGGAGTTCTACAATTTGAAGATGACGGGGTCTGAAATCAAGGCATATACGAAGAGATCGAATGAACTAGCTGCTTTGTGTCCTACCATGGTGGACCCTCCCTGCAAACGTATCGAGCTATACATCAAGGGTTTAGTGCCAGAAATTCAGAGTATGGTTACTTCAGCTAACCTTCTCACGATTCAGCAGGTCATACGACTATCCCACCGTCTCACTGATCAGGCAGTTGAGCAGAACAGGCTGCCAAAGCGTATTAGTGCTACCACTACTTCTGATGTTCCTACCGACAACAAGCACAAATAGGATGGAAATTCAAGCAAGGGTTCAGCTTCTTTTCAGTCTCAGTCTCAGCAGCAAAGGACTGACGACTACAAGATCCCTGGTCAACAATGAGGGTACAAGGGAAATCAACCTAAGTGTAACCATTGTAACTTGCATCACAGTGGACCGTGTAGCAAGGGTCGCTGTCATAGATGCAACAAACCTGGTCATGCAGCGAAGGATTGCAGGAGCCCATATCCTGCGAATCAGAATCGTCAGCAGCAGCAACAAGCTCCACAGAACCAGCAACAGCAACAACAACAGGGTAATAATAAAGGGTGTTTTCAATGTGGGGCTGAAGGCCACTTTAAAAGGAACTGCCCACAACTGAATCAGAACAACAACAACAACAACCAGGGAAATGGGAACAACAATGGGGGTAACAACGATGGCAATGGTGCCAGGGGACGTGCATTTGTGATTGGTCAGGGTGATGCAAGGAACGATCCCAACGTCGTGACAGGTAAGTTCCTACTAGATGATTTCTTTGTTTCTGTTTTATTCGATTCGGGTGCCGATACTAGTTATGTGTCCTTAAAAGTTAGTCACATGCTTAAGCGTACCCCAATTCCCTTAAACACCAAGAATGTTGTAGAATTAGCAAATGGTAAAAGTCTTGAGGCCACACACATAGTTAAGGGTTCTAATCTCACACTCGCTGGTTAGACCTTCTCTATCGACCTTATTCCCATCGTTCTTGGTAGCTTCAACGTCGTCATTGGGATGGATTGGTTATCCCAACATCGAGCAGAGATTCTTTGCAAGGAGAAAATCGTTCGCATTCCCTATAATAGTAAGGAACCTCTCGTAATTCGTGGCGATAAGAGTGGTGCTGTTGTGGGCATCATCTCTTTCCTTAAGGCTGTCACACCCCGAAATTATCAGAGCTGGCGTGACTGGATTGGTATCTTCATTGCACAGCGGAAGCAAATAAGCTAAGACTTTTAGAATGAGAATGCCCAATAAGTACTCGACTCTTCATGGTTCTCCTATTCCAACCGTGTCATAATTTCTGAAATGCAACCTGAGAAAGAAACATGCGAAAAGTCAACATAAAGTTGAGCGAGTTCATAGTTTGTTTGTAAAAGATTTGAAATAAATCTTTTGAATAACCGGTTTCTGAAGTATTGTTAAGAAAACGAATTTAAAATCATTTTCTTGTCATGTTATACGGAAACTTTGTATGAAAACATGTTATGTATCTTGTATAATTCAAGTATTTCTGTATGTATCAAGTATTTCTGTATGTATCTTGTATAAATCAAGTATTTCTGTATGTATCTTGCATAAATCAAGTACTTCTGTGTGTATCTTATTGTTAATGGGTTGCAAGGCCATTAACATGTGACACGACATAGGAAGCAACCAAACCATAGGCATTTTTCTAGTTGTCGATTCACGACTGAGACACAAAAGCACTACTCGGTACTAGTTTTCACCAAGAGTGTGGCTGCCCGGACACCCGTTAGACCTAACTTTTTGTTCTGCAGTCTAAGTGTGTACACGATTAATGGTGCTTATGGTACCCTATTCGTGACACGATTTCTCGTATCATTCCTCAAAACGCATCATACTTGGTACTAATTATCACCAAGAGTGCTTCTTGTTTTTGTATCCATCATACCATTTATAAACATTGTATTATTTGTAACATGTATTTCACCCCCGAAGTTAAAAACTGAAAACAGTTAAAAGAAAAGGGGGAGCATGAACTCACTGGGTTGTCTCGTTTTACGTATGCAGACCAACCTAGTCTCAATATTATCACTAGACGATCCCTTTTGTTTTGTAAAAACCGGTATATTTAGTATGATCCATTCGTAAACCATTTGAGTTCCTTGAAATCCATTTGTAACATGGTTTAGAAGTATGAGTTTTTGTTCGTTCAAAAACTTTGTATGTTCTTGTAAAACGTACATGTCTTTCCACCCCCGAAAACATTTATAAAAATGTAAAACCGTAAAAAGGTGGGGTTATGAACTCACCTGAATATTCCTGTGCAAAGCTAGCTATATACGACTTTGTGATGTCGTTTCCAAGATTTGACTTGCTAGAGTGCGTTCTACAATATTCCTAACACGGAATATCTTATAAGTTTCTAAGTAATTGTGGTAACTACACTACGTGTCACCGAGCTTTACCGAATCGCTAACTCAACGATTTGACATAAATTGTTAACTTAATAAAAATGATTAAGTTATATTCGTTTAGCTTCGTTTGTTGTCGAAATAACTAATAAGTCTTGAAAAGACTTGGTTAACGATATATGTCTGTTTGTTTTTGAAAATAAATATATACTATATTTATTTTATAAAAGGGTTCGTGTTGTACGATATTTTGAAATAACTAAAAACATAAACTATATTTATTTATGAAACGAAACTATGTTGTTTGATATTCGAAATAAATATATAAACTATATTTATTTTATAAAAGAATCATTGTGTTGTTTGGTATCCGAGAATATAATAACTATATTCGTTTGTTGTAAATAATTTCTGACTCGTCGTTTTCGTAAGGTGTAAAGTGTCGTCGAAAATAATTTTATATTTGTATTTGTTTTATAAAAGTCGCTTTATATCAATAATTGTTGTTTTTCAATAAAGCACGTTTTGTTTTATAATAAAACTCGTTTTATTTTACGGATTTTCTCGAAAAACGGGCAGAGTTTCCTCTGTTTTTGGACGCCCCCGACAACACAAGTCGTCGGTACTTTTCACAATTCAATCAATATACAAAATATATATAATTTTTATGAGACGACAAAGTATAAACTAAACGTTATATCAAATCGGTTCACGTTAATAGCATAAGAATTATTAAAAAGACATAAAAACTCACGCCACTAAAATTCTTTACCACTTCTTTCGCGTCGAAACATCGGACAGTTTCACTAAGTTGACCGGGGCAACTGAGTTGACTCGCTGTGTTGACCTGAGCAGACCCAGTTGACCCGTGCCGAGCCGAATCTGACACGAACCACGAACCAAGAGACCCGAGAGCCTGAACTGAAATCTGAGTTGTGTTTGATCGGCAGAGTTGACCGATTCAACTCACTGAGTTGACCGAGTCAACTCGCTGAGTTGACTTGAACCGACCGCGCCGCAAAACTCGAACCACCCGAACTGAACAAAGACCCGTGTTGACCCGAACCCAACTGAAGCCAAACCCAACCCATTACTGTCATTGTTGCCTTCTGTTGAACAAACTGAAACAAACCTGACCAGAACCGAACACGAAACAAAAATAACTCAAACCAGGTCGTGGCTCGAATCAAACCCTTACCATCGTCTGTGTCGTCGCCGGCTGCTGTCACCCATCCTCATCGCCCGCCGACACACATCATCATCACCTTCATCTGTTCGTCATCATCTCTATCACCGGTGGTTCGCCGGTAAACCGTCGGGTCGTCGGTAAATTGATGGGAGAGAAGAAGGAACCAGGAGGTTGGAAGGGTGTTTTGTCGGAGAACAGGTGGCGTCGATTTCTGACCGGAATTACTCCGGTGATCTGAGTAATGAGAGAGAAGCAGGGAGTTGGTGTGGTGTGCGGCTAGGGTTTCAAACCCGTCGTCCAAACTCGCCGGAGAAGGAGGAGCGCCGGCCAGAATCCGGATCCGATCGCCGTTCATGAGAGAGAGGGGATGGGAGTGGATTTTGTAGTGTGGGTTTGCATCAGATGTGAAGATCGAGAGGGCAGTAGATGGCAAGAAGGGGGTTTCCCTGTGTTTGTTTAATGTAATTGAGAGAGAGTGAATGTAATATGTGTGGGTTTTGTATTTAAAGGAGGATAGTGTTTCAAGTATTGAGACAAGATCTCTTGTTGAGATCTGGTAAATATTTGGAGAGATTTAAAGAGATCTTGTGGGGATTTTATATGGATTTGATAAGATTTTGTATAGATCTTTAAGATCTTGACAAGATTTAATATATTAGGTGTAGATTTAGGCTTGAGGGTTTTGGGCTTGGGCCCAGGGCCCACAAGCCCCTCTCATGTGTAAGTGGCCCGTAAATCTTACGAGGCCCGATATCGCAACCAAACTCTATAAGCATAAATATATTATTGTAATATCCATATTTGTCGGTGTCGTCAGTTTTTCGTACGGTTTCAGTTTATTACTGTTTAATTTCCAATAGTACCTCCGCAGATCGCCATACGCACACTGTAGAACCGCATAAGCGTTCCTAAGCTTACTGAGGCCCTAATTAAATTAATTTGCGTCGTAAACACTATTTAATGTCGCGTTAATCACCTGTTAATCACGTAATTAAGAGCCGTAAATCACCGGTTGTCACATTCTCCCCCTGTTAATAAAATTTCGTCCTCGAAATTTAGACTACGTCAACTCCTTAGAGTTACGTTATAGGTAAGTAAATACGAATAATGTCAAAGGAAACGGGACATACTGATACAGTCACCAATGTGACCGAGTTAACAGGGGTCCAATAGAAAAGGAATTTCAACCAATAGAATTCCAGGTGGACGTTTACAATATGCAAATGAATGTTAGAAACAATAACATTCGCTAAGAGAAGCTTAGAATCAACAAGCTCAAACGAAATAGTTTTGCATGAAACGCTCGATCATGATCAACCCAAGCTGCAAGTTCTACCGACGCCACAAGGTGTCGTAGTGAATGAAACAATGCAATAATAGTGGTGATTGAACAAGTATCACCTGTGTTTTGCATCAAATGCTCAATCGTAATTAGCCCAAGCTACAAGTTTATACTGACACCACAAGGTTTCGAAATCAACAAACAACTTAATGGAGTCGTAGACCAAACAAATCTACTACGACTCAGAACAGTGAAGCGTTTGTTAAAACGAATTCGAATATGATGTTTCCAATACATCATATGGTGTCTTGAATTGAATATGTGTAATGAACAAGTTCAAACAATTGAATTTGATTTCGGAGCAAGTCGACAATAAATACATGTATCGACAAGAAAGCTTTCGTCATGGTCACAATGAAAAACCAGGTATGTAACTTGAAAAGAAAAGAAATTTCAAGAAAATGTCTTGACTTGATAACAAAGAAGCCAACAATTACAACAATGCGGGTCATTCGAATCACAAATCAATAATTAGATTTAGCGAAATAATATTTGAACTTTAATTAAACGCTTATTTGAAACGGAACCACATGCGTAACAAACGATGCATGCGTAACATATAAATTTTCAAGAAATGAAGCAAATGAATATTCGCTATACTGAAAGAAATGATCGTGACACAATGACCATTAAGAAGAGTAGAGATACGAAAATCTACTCAGTAAATGTGAAAGTCGAAATTTCAATAAAAGAAATTTAAGGACTTTACCTGGGGTTGCATGTGACGTCCGGTTGTTAAGTGACATTACCGTGGAATGTCGAGCATAGCGTATTCACCGTTAATGCGATAGGGGGAATGCGGAGACAAGCGTCTTCTTCTTAGCATGACTCGTGTCATTTGCAGGACTACGTTCCAACTGCCGCTTCCTCGAAAGTCGTATGTGACGTACTTCAACCTCCGTTGATGTATAGCTTAAGTTTCACGTATACCTGTGCACTAGCGTTTCGTTATGCGTAGGCTGCCTGCTCGGGAAGTCAAAATATCATAGACAATATGAATAATAGTGTGTGCCCGAGTGAATAGACATGGTCCCTACGTGATGACCTTTAATGAACTTCAATCATAAGTTTCTGAAGGTCTTAAATGCATGTTTCCTAAACTCCCAGAGTTTTGTGTACTGTATGTAAATGTTTTTGTGTACCGTGTGTAAAACACCACTCTAGCGTATGTTTGAAAACAAAATCTTGACTGTTTGTTTTTCAGCAATGGTTGGAGATCATATTCGAGTACTATGCGTTCTGTATGCATTCAGGTTTTAATATTTTAAGTTCCCAGAGGATAGTGAGGTTAGAGCCTAGGTATCTCTACAGAAACCTAATTCGCTGTAACCTATAGCTCTGATACCAATCTGTCATACCCCGAAATTATCAGAGCTGGCGTGACTGGACTGGTATCTTCATTGCACAGCGGAAGCAAATAAGCTAAGACTTTTAGAATGCGAATGCCCATTAAGTACTCGACTCTTCATGGTTCTCCTATTCCAACCGTGCCATAATTTCTGAAATGCAACATGAGAAAGAAACATGCGAAAAGTCAACATAAAGTTGAGCGAGTTCATAGTTTGTTTGTAAAAGATTTGAAATAAATCTTTTGAATAACCGGTTTCTGAAGTATTGTTGAGAAAACGAATTTAAATCATTTTCTTGTCATGTTATATGGAAATTTTGTATGAAAACATGTTATGTATCTTGTATAATTCAAGTATTTATGTATGTATCTTGTATAAATCAAGTATTTCTGTATGTATCTTGTATAAATCAAGTATTTCTGTATGTATCTTGTTGTTAATGGGTTGCAAGGCCATTAATATGTGACACGACATAGGAAGCAACCAAACCATAGGCATTTTTCTAGTTGTCGATTCACGACTGAGACACAAAAGCACTACTCGGTACTAGTTTTCACCAAGAGTGTGGCTGCCCGGACACCCGTTAGATCTAACCTTTTGTTATGCGCTCTAAGTATGTACACGATTAATGGTGCTTATGGTACCCTATTCGTGACACGATTTCTCGTATCATTCCTCAAAACGCATCATACTTGGTACTAGTTATCACCAAGAGTGCTTCTTATTTTTGTATCCATCATACCATTTATAAGCATTGTATTATTTGTAACATGTATTTCACCCCCGAAGTTAAAAACTGAAAACAGTTAAAAGAAAAGGGGGAGCATGAACTGACTGGGTTGTCTCGTTTTACGTACGCAGACCAACCTAGTCTCAATATTATCACTAGACGATCCCTTTTGTTTTGTAAAAACCGGTATATTTAGTATGATCCGTTCGTAAACCGTTTGAGTTCCTTGAAATCCATTTGTAACATGGTTTAGAAGTATGAGTTTTTGTTCGTTTAAAAACTTTGTATGTTCTTGTAAAACGTGCATGTCTTTCCACCCCGAAAACATTTATAAAAATGTAAAACCGTAAAAAGGTGGGGTTATGAACTCACCTGAATATTCCTGTGCAAAGCTAGCTATATACGACTTTGTGATGTCGTTTCCAAGACTTGACTTGCTAGCGTGCGTTCTATAATATTCCTAACACAGAATATCTTATGAGTTTCTAAGTAATTGCGGTAACTACACTACGTGTCACCGAGCTTTACCGAATCGCTAACTCAACGATTTGACGTAAATTGTTAACTTTATGAAAATGATTAAGTAATATTCGTTTAGCTTCGTTTGTTGTCGAAATAACTAATAAGTCTTGAAAAGACTTGGTTAACGATATATGTCATGTTTGTTTTTGAAAATAAATATGTACTATATTTATTTTTATAAAAGGGTTCGTGTTGTACGATATTTTGAAATAAATAAATACATAAACTATATTTATTTATGAAACAAAACTATGTTGTTTGATATTCGAAATAAATATATAAACTATATTTATTTTACAAAAGAATCGTTGTGTTGTTTGGTATCTGAGAATATAATAACCATATTCGTTTATTGTAAATAATTTCCGACTCGTCGTTTTCGTAAGGTGTAAAGTGTCGTTGAAAATAATTTTATATTTGTATTTGTTTTATAAAAGTCGCTTTATATCAATAATTATTGTTTTTCAATAAAGCACGTTTTGTTTTATAATAAAACTCGTTTTATTTTACGGATTTTCTCGAAAAACGGGCAGAGTTTCCTCTGTTTTTGGACGCCCCCGACAACACAAGTTGTCGTTACTTTTCACAATTCAATCAATATACTCAATATATATAATTTTTATGAGACGGCAAAGTATAAACTAAACGTTATATCAAATCGGTTCGAACTCGTTCACGTTAATAGCATAAGAATTATTAAAACGACATAAAAACTCGTGCCACTAAAATTCTTTACCACTTCTTTCACGTCGAAACATCGGACAGTTTCACTGAGTTGACCGGGGCAACTGAGTTGACTCGCTGTGTTGACCTGAGCAGACCGAGTTTACCCGTGCCGAGCCGAATCTGACGCGAACCACGAACCAAGAGACCCGAGAGCCTGAACTGAAATCTGAGTTGTGTTTGATTGGCTAAGTTGACCGAGTCAACTCGCTGAGTTGACCGAGTCAACTCGCTGAGTTGACTTGAACCGACCGCGTCGCGAAACTCAAACCACCCGAACTGAACCAAGACCCGTGTTGACCCGAACCCATCTGAAGCCAAACCCAACCCATTACTGTCATTGTTGCCTTTTGTTGAACAAACTGAAACAAACCTGACCAGACCCGAACACGAAACAAAAATAACTCGAACCAGGTCGTGGCTCGAATCAAACCCTTACCAACGTCTGTGCCGTCATCGGCTGCTGTCACCCATCCTCATCGCCAGCCGACACCCATCATCATCACCTTCATCTGTTCATTATCATCTCTATCACCGGTGGGTCGCCGGTAAACCGGCGGGTCACCGGTAAATCGACGGGAGAGAAGAGGGAACCAGGAGGTTGGAAGGGTGGTTTGTCAGAGAACAGGTGGCGCCGATTTGTGACCGGAATTACTACGGTGATCGGAGTAATGAGAGAAAAGCAGGGAGTTGATGTGGTGTGCGGCTAGGGTTTCAAACCCGTCGTCCAAACTCGCCGGAGAAGGAGGGGCACCGGAGCGCCGTCCAGAATCCGGCTCCAGTCGCCGTTCATGAGAGAGAGGGGATGGGAGTGGATTTTGTAGTGTGGGTTTGCATCAGATGTGAAGATCGAGAGGGCAGTAGATGGCAAGAAGGGGGTTTCCCTGTGTTTGTTTAATGTAATTGAGAGAGAGTGAATGTAATATGTGTGGGTTTTGTATTTAAAGGAGGATAGTGTTTCAAGTATTGAGACAAGATCTCTTGTTGAGATCTGGTAAATATTTTGTAGAGATTTAAAGAGATCTTGTGGGGATTTTATATAGATTTGATAAGATTTTGTATATATCTTTAAGATCTTGACAAGATTTAATATATTAGGTGTAGGTTTAGGCTTGTGGGTTTTGGGCTTGGGCCCAGGGCCCACAAGCCCCTCTCATGTGTAAGTGGCCCGTAAATCCTACAAGGCCCGATATCGCAACCCAAACTCTATAAGCATAAATATATTCGTCTAATATCCATATTTGTCGGTGTCGTCAGGTTTTCATATGGTTTCAGTTTATTACCGTTTAATTTCCAATAGTATCTCCACAGATCGTCATACGCACACTGTAGAACCGCATAAGCGTTCCTAAGCTTACTGAGGCCCTAATTAAATTAATTTTCATCGTAAACACTATTTAATGTCGCGTTAATCACCTTTTAATCACGTAATTAAGAGCCGTAAATCACCGGTTGTCATAAATGCCCAGAAGTGTTTGCGAAAGGGCCACACTGCCATTCTTGCTCTCGTTACTGACACTTCAACGAAAGAAAAGAAGATAGAAAATATTCTGATTGTACGCGACTTTCCTGTGGTATTTCCTGAGGAATTACCTGGTTTACCGCCTCATCTTCATGCCGAGTTTCAAATCGAGCTAGCTCCTGGAGCAGCACCTATAGCTCGTGCACCTTATCGTTTAGCCCCATCTGAACTAGAAGAACTATCAGCACAAGTACAAGAGCCCTTGGACAAAGGTTTCATTCATCCTAGCTCTTTGCCCTGGGGAGCTACAGTCTTGTTTATGAAGAAAAAGGACGGTACCTTTCGAATGTGCATAGACTATCGCGAACTCAACAAGGTGACCGTGAAGAATCGTTATCCTCTCCCGCGTATCGATGACCTGTTCGACCAGCTGCAAGGGTCGAGCTTTTACTCTAAGATTGATCTGAGATCGGGCTATCATCAGCTGAGAGTTCGAGGCGAGGACATCTCTAAGACAGCATTCGGGACTCGTTACGGACACTACGAGTTCCTAGTCATGCCTTTTGGGCTAACAAACGCACCTGCGGTTTTCATGGATCTTATGAACCGAATGTGCAAACCTTACTTGGATAAGTTCGTTATTGTGTTTATCGACGACATCCTAATCTATTCCAAGAGTTAGGAGGAACACGAGCGTCATCTGCGACTCATTCTGGAACTTCTTCGAACAGAACAGCTTTACGCTAAGTTCTTGAAATGTGACTTCTGGCTTCATGAAGTCCATTTCCTAGGCCACGTGGTTAATAAGGCTGGGATTCATGTTGATCCATCCAAGGTTGACTCAATCAAGAATTGGCCTGCACCTCGTACACCAACTGAAATCCGTCAATTCTTGGGTTTGGCGGGTTACTACAGAAGGTTTATCAAGGATTTCTTGAAGATTGCGCAGCCTCTTACTGTTCTTACTCAGAAGGGTGTCACGTACCATTGGGGTGATGCTCAGGAATCCGCATTTCAGCAGCTGAAGTCGAAGTTTTGTAGCGCACCTATTCTCTCGTTACCTGAGGGCACAGACGATTTTGTGGTTTATTGTGATGCGTCAATCCAAGGACTTGGTTGTGTGTTGATGCAACGTGAAAAATTCATTGCTCATCACGCCAACTTAAAGTTCACGAAAAGAACTATACTACTCACGACTTGGAGTTGGGAGCAGTGGTGTTTGCTCTTAAGATATGGAGACATTACTTGTACGGTACCAAGTGCACCATTTACACCGATCACAAGAGTCTCCAGCATATCTTCGATCAGAAGGAGTTGAACATGCGACAGCGTCGCTGGGTCGAACTCCTTAACGATTACGAATGCGCCATCAAGTACCATCCAGGCAAGGCCAATATTGTGGCTGACGCCCTCAGTCATAAAGAAACCAAACCTAAGCGTGTACGTGCGTTATAGCTTACCATTTACTCTAGTCTTCTTGCCCAAATTCGTGATGCTCAAGTCGAGGCATTGAAAGAAGAGAACATTAAGGCTGAGTCCCTACGAGCATTGGAGAAACGATTAGAACTAAAGGAAGACAGTGCTTACTACTTTGTGGGGCGCATCTGGGTTCCATTTTATTAGGGGTGTGCATGGGTCGGTTTGGACCAAAAACCATAACCATAACCGTGATGTCGGTTATTGGATAACCATAACCGATCGGTTATGGTGGTTATGGTTATTCGATTTTGATGGTTATAGCGGGTCGGTTATGGGTGGTTAACCGTGTATTTAGCTTAGCTAAAAATAGCTTAATTTTTTTAACATAGAATAAATTGTTATTGCATATTTGTATATATTAGCATATGACATAGTATTAAAAATACATATAATCTATAATATTAATACCAGTTATTATCGAATATTCAAATAAAGTGATATGATACATTCTATAAATTCAAATAAACATTCGACCAAAACCAGAAAATAATATGAAAAACCCATAAATACTAAAAATCTTTAGTCAAAAACATCAAATATTAAAAATATGGTGAAAAGTCCTAAATCCTACAAAGATTTATTACATGTCGGTTCGGTTCGGTTATTGTGGGTATGAAAAAAATGATAACCATAACCGACCCGCTACTTTCGGTTTTCAAAAAAACCATTAACCGACCCACCGGTTTTTTATTTGGTTCGGTTTTTTCGGTTCGGTTTTGTCGGTTAATTCGGTTATGGTTCGGTTAATTCGGTTTTTTGCACACCCCTACATTTTATGGTAAACTACGTGAGCTTGTGATGGATGAATCACACAAGTCTCGTTACTCAGTACATCCTGGTTCTGATAAGATGTACCACGATCTCAAAGCTATGTACTGGTGGCCCCACATGAAAGCTAACATAGTGACCTATGTTAGTAAATGTTTGACCTCTGCTAGGGTCAAGGTTGAATATCAGAAGCCATCAGGCCTACTTCAACAACCAGGGATCCCGACATGGAAATGGGAGCAAATTTCCATGGACTTCGTCACTGGCTTACCTAGATCTCAATGAGGAAATGATACCATTTGGGTGATAGTGGATCCACTAACCAAGTCTGCACACTTCTTGGCTATCAAGGAAATAGATAAGTTCTCTACCCTGGTAGACATCTATCATAAGGAAGTAGTCTCGAGGCACGGGGTGCCAACTTCCATCATTTCTGATCGTGATCCGCGTTTTACCTCTGATTTGTGGTAAGCGATGCAAAAATCCTTTGGCTCGCGTCTAGACATGAGCATAGCATATCATCCATAGACAGATGGGCAGACTGAACGCACCATCCAGACTCTTGAAGACATGCTTCGAGCATGTGTAATCGACTTTGGTAACGGCTGGGAAAGGCATCTACCTTTGGTGGAGTTTTCATATAACAACAGTTACCACACTAGCATCCAGGCTGCTCCGTTCAAGTCGTTGTATGGACGGAAATGCCGATCACCCTTATGCTGGGCAGAAGTTGGTGACAGCCAAATCACTGGCCCAGAACTCATCGTCGACACGACAGAAAAGATTGCCCAAATACGATAACGATTGGAGGCAGCTCGTGACCGTCAGAAAAGCTATGCTGATAAGCGAAGGAAACCACTCGAGTTCCAGGTTGGGGATCGAGTGCTACTAAAAGTCTCACCTTGGAAGGGTGTGATTCGTTTTGGTAAATGAGGCAAGCTAAATCCATGTTATGTTAGACCTTTCGAAATCACTAAGAGAATTGGCAAGGTGGCCTATAGATTGAATCTACCTGAAGAACTCAGTGAAGTTCATAACGTATTCCATGTGTCAAATCTGAAGAAGTGTCTGTCAGATGAGACCCTCATAGTCCCTCTCAAGGAACTCACTATCAACGATCAGTTGCAATTCATCGAGGAACCAATAGAGATTACAGACCGATATGTTAAGGTTCTCAAACGTACCAGAATACCCATTGTTCGAGTTCATTGGAACTCCCGTCATGGCCCAGAGTTCACCTGGGAACGAGAAGACCAAATGAAACACTGTTATCCCTAGTTGTTCGAGAAAAGTGAAACCATTACTGAGGCTGAAGCTACTGCAGAATTTCAGGACGAAATTCCAAACCAACAGGGGAAGGATGTGACACCCCAGGAAAACCAGGAAACCACGCAACCTAACTAGCTTCCTCAGTAACTACATGCTAAATTTCAGGAAGAAATTTTTTTCAACTTGGGGACGATGTGACAACACGTATTTCAAACCTTTAGTCGTACTTTGATGTAACATGTTTTGAACGTTATGTGATTACTTGATATGTGACACCCGGTTTTTCAGGTCGTACCGTACAATCGTAACACGCGTTGTGAATAGGTAACAAGGCTGTATTTGACTGGTTATGATGTTTATATGTGAAATTTAATGAGTTGGTAAAATTAAACTTTGATAAAAATTATGTTGGCAACGATAAGATAAACACTTATCGTGTAACGGTTAAAATGCGAAACGAACGTCGGTGACCACCCGATCCATGTTAAAATCCTAAAAAAAGTCTGTTATGATTAGAATAATAATTTTAATCATATTCGTGAGGAAAAATAAATTGAAACTCTAAGAAACTCTATTTTTCGGGTTTAAGCGTGTACCGCACGATGCAGCGCGTGTACCGACAAAATACTGTCAACACAGCCTATCAAGGCAACTGATAATCATTTTAGTAATAATTTAATGACTTTATTACTTTAGAATGATAAAAATAAATAAAAACGCATAAATCCCTATTTTTGCGAATTTAAGCGCGTACCGCACAGCATAGCGCACATACTACCAAATACCGGCAATGTAGCTAGTCCAGGCAAACAAAATATTGTTCAATAATATTTTGGTGAGTTTATTTTTATAGAGTGATAAAAATAATTTAAAACGCACTAAAACGGGATTAAAACGCTAGATAAAATACCCGATATCTAGTAAAATACCAGTTTTTAATCTATATTGTATATATATATGTGTGTGCATCGTATATATGAGAGAGAAGAGAAATATGGCAGCCATGCACAATGTTTTCTCACTCTCTCTCCTCCCTTTATTGGGCTAAGTGGGAGGTGGATGACGATAAAGATCTTTGAAGCATTCAAAATCTTGTAAATTCCAAGATTTATGTCACAAAAGCACTCCAACTCTCTCTCACTAAAAATTTCAGCCGAAAACACCCCCCATATCTCATTAATTTCAAAATTTGAACATTGTTCTTGAATGTTCATACTCATTTCAATGTGTTTTCAAGTCCCTTTAATGGTTTAGAAGTGATTCCATTGTGTTTCAAGCAACAATCAAGACCCACACCATCAATTTTTACTAAAAATCATTCAAGAACTTGAAGGTATAAAATATATAATAAAAACCTCGTTTTTGATTTTTGATGTTCTTGATGGCGATGAAAGTTTCTCTTGTTCTTGAGTTTAATCACAAAACTTGAAAACTAAAAAAAAGGATTTTTGAATGAAATAAAAATGGGTGTATAAATATATATATATATGTATGGCCGTGAGTTTGTGTGTGTGTGTAGGTGATTATGTTTTGATTTTTGATTGAGTGATTCTTGACTAACATGTTACTTGAATGTTAGATTACATGCATGTTTTAAAGGTTGTGATATGGAAGCTTTTTGGATTGAAATGAGTTTAAGTGAAAAGTGATTTTTTTAGAATCATATGTATATGTATATGGCCGTGTATGTATGTATATATATATATACATGCATGAGAATTTTTGATTCTTAAAAGTTCTAGATATGTAAGAATGTGCATGTCTTGCACTTATGATGAATGAGTTGGATGATAATCATGTTTAGAATATGATTGTTCTTGAATACTTGAACATGATTTAAATATAAGTAGAATATATATTTTAGTGCATATAAAATGATGTTGATGTTGTATGAGTGCATTAGATGCACGTACATGAACATGCATGATGATTAGTGGTCATAAAATGATGATTTAAGCATGATTTGATAAAAATGAGTTTTGATCAGAAAATAAACACTAAAAATATGAGTATTTGAAGTGCTAAATGATATAAAACTTTGTCATAAGGTTTACTAGCTTTGCATGTTATACATGCGGCTTAGAAACTTATAAAATAGGTGAAATAATGTGATTTGAGTATGATTTAGTAAAAATCAGTTATGAGCAGATTATAAACACTAAAATAAAGTTAATTTAAATTTCTTAGTGCTTTATAACTTTGACATAATATTTACTAGCTTTGCATGTTGTACTTGGTGCTTTAAAAGTTGTAAAATACGTGAAATCGCGTGCTTTATGTGACTTACACAAAAACTGCACTAATCTGATTACAACCACTATTTTAATCAGTAAATAACATGTATTGTGTTAAAATATCAAGTCGTTTCGAGTTGGGATGATTATAGTAACGTTTAACGCAAAACTATGCGTTAAAACGGTCAAAAATCGGCTTTTCGAGTGATTTTTATAAAACTGATTTAGATCAGTATGTAAACTGATATTTTTAGTTTAAAAATAAGCATTTTAACTGAATTTAAGTCTACTTGGTGTTTGGTTGGTCATACGTGACTTCCGACGCCCGAAAACGTTACCGAATCGCTAAAATACGCATTTTTCTAAGTACACTAGTATGAGTAAAATTTTGGGTAAACCTTATGTGTTAAAATGTGTTATGTGATTTAAACATGAAAATCTGAAAGTATGTTAAGTTTTAACATGTTGTTGGAAGTTTAGACTTTGCATGTATATTTGTGCCTTTTGTGCGGTAGAAACGGTAAAAATCGCGTTAAAGGTGTAACTTGTTTGTCGAGCATGAAAATTTGATACTTATGAGATGTTTTATGCATATTTGATTTAAAAATGACAAAATAGATAAGTTAACAAGAATTCGCGTGTTTCAGTGTTAAATTATGTAAACATTTATGTATATATTACGAAGCGCAAATCGTAGATATATTGCGTATAAACGGGAGAGTTAACGGATTTACACAATAATGGTCACCAATAAAATCGTTCAAGTCGAAAAATCATATATATATATATATATGAACTCATATATATATTAACGTGCCAACATAATAAAAAATGACAACTTTTCGAGAAAATCTCAAAGTTATGTGATAATTCTAAGAAACGGAGAAACTTAGGATTTTTGTGTTAAATATATATTGATTTAGAATTATTCCTATATTAGGACGTATATAACAATCAATCTCTGGGATTGCGATATTAAAATACGCACCCAAAGGTGAGTGTCACTAAACCCCTCTTTTTACTGCTTTGTACATATTTTGGGGGTAGAACACGTCATTAAAAAGGGTTTAATAATGTTTTTGAAATAAAACATACCTTTTAATATAAAATATATATTTTCACTGAAAATATATGAGATTTGATAAGTTATACGTTTCGAAGTAAAACATTTTTGATGAATGAATATTGTATGTACGGTATTTCTTATGTGATACAAGACCGTACGGTTGGGGACGAATTCTTGACTGGGTGTCATATGTTGGAGACTAAGGGGAATTCGTATAACGTCGTGTATTAAATTGTCATATTAGTAGGATATATATATATCGTACATGAGACAGACATCATATTGTTCTTCGAGAAAGAACCATGCGCCCATGATGTCGTTTAATCAGTTAAGTATTGCACCCGATGAATTGTTGGTAGATCTATCGGGTTGACAACCCCGTCGTGACCGGTCGCCCCGTGTCAATGTCAAACGACGAATTAATATTCTATTTATTGTCTAGCTTTGATTATCCCTGCATGGTTAATATATAGTTCGTATCGTCTAGCTAACATACGAGTCTAAAAGTTGACGTAATAATTTAATATACAAAACCTGGGTAATATATATTACTGTTGTCGGATTGATGAACCGACGGAAGGCCCATGGATTTTATTAAGGAAGTAAAATGGACTTTCTAAAATTTATATGGATGTTTTCCAATAAACACCTAATCAGAAAGTTTTCCTTGGAATAAAATTGGTTATAAGTGAATAAGTGAACTCATCTTCCTTTATGTTGACACTTGATTTTTAACGTGTTCTACAGGTACTTGAGTTCGGTGTGACACCCGTGTCACTGCGACCATCAAACAAATGCCAAACCAATGAAATATTGTATTTCATGCTTGGGATTTGTAAAAATATGTGTATCGTTTACACATATCAACTCTTGTTCGATTTCAAGCTCTAAATCGCTTTCTGGAAGGTTATACGCGCACTGATGCGTAAATATAACCAGTTTAATCTAACGAACACTCCGGAATAGTGAAATAGGCTTAACATACCTTAAATAACCTTTACATAACTTATATATAAGTTTTGGAAGGTTTGGTGTGGTGAAATCAAGTTTAATCGCTTACAGGGACTAAAGTTGACAAACTGCGAAAGTATGCCAATTTGAACTGTAACAGACATTCCGGAACATGACCATAAGTTAAACACACCATAAATATCCTTTACATAGCTTAGAAATAGGCTTTAATGGGTTCGGTGTGCTAAAATAAACTTTTGGGTCATTCAGGGACTAAAAGTGTCAAAAAGTGCACAAGTTTGCATTTTTACGCATAACTCACGTTCTGAATACATCCGGACTTCCAAAAATTTATGAAAGCATGACTATATTATATTTTAGTGTTCGCCATAAGAAAAATCCATTCGTCGCGTCATTTGGATCGTTTTTCGCGCTTATGCGCATTCCGTCGTAATTAAGCGAACATCGCGTTCGTACGACCAAACGAACCATCATCCGGCATATTTTTGAGCATGTTTTGAGTTCCCTATACTTTAACTTCATTTTAGAGCCTTGAAATGAGGTTAACGGGGTTCAAACGCATCGAAAAAGGCCTTAAACACGTGCAGGGACCATTCCTGCCACTTTTGAAAGATTTCTGAAACAAGAGGGTGCTAGCATAGCGCGACTGCCTAATGCCTTGGCAGTAGCGCTACGCGACTGCCTATGCTGGACAGAAAACATGCAGAAAACTCAGTTTTTCACTTTCGGGACCAGATTCGACGTATTAACAGCTGTTAACAGCTGTTCTCCACTCCTTAATCCCTTGCCACATGTTGATACCCTATGGTGAGTGGCCAATTTAGTCACCATGAGTTTCCGACAAGTGTACGGGTTGGATCATGGCACGGTTTCCATGAAACGATCCTAACGGTTCGGGTATTCCTATAAATACCCATCCATCCCCAACTTCATTTCTCACAAGAATCTTGATTTGAGAGCTCTAAGTTGAAACCATTGTTTCATACCTGAGTTCTTGGATCGAGATTAGCATTCGGGGACCCTTCGTAAGTATTCTTTCGTTCTTTTATTGCTTTTCGAGTCTTTCGAGTCTGAAAGTCAAACTTTGTTTGACTTTCTACATTGACCAGTTATGGTCAATGCGAAGTTTGTTTGAACTTCGCAACGTGAGTGTAATCACGTTGGTTATAGTCCCTTGGGACTATGCCTACTGATTACCACGTTGTCTAGGGTCGTAGGGTAAGCGATCTGATAAATCGCTTATACCTCGAACCCGACCCATTTGGTCGATCATTAGGATCCGACCAAATACATTAGGTGACCATAGTAGGTAGGGAATAACCTTCCGAGGTTATACCCTATGGTCACATCGTTTAAGTAGTTGTATGATAGGTAGTTTATATGCCTTAGGTAAATTACCAGAATACCCTTTTCATGTATAATTGGTAATTAAGCATATGTAACCTAAACCTTTGTCACATAACTGATTATGTAACATGTTTAGGCATATAACACTTGTTATAGGACTAGTTAGGCGGTCCGAACGCGTTTCACGCGAACGACGCGTTAAAGTAGCATAAGCTACCTAAACGGGTCGTATTGGGTCGAAAGCACTTAGGTTAAGTTTCATTTAGTATGTAGGCCTTGTTAAACCAAAAGACACGAGTCTCTACACTCGTTTGGTTTACAAACCCTAATGCTACCCGATCTTCCGATCTAGGTCCGGTTTATTAATGTAGTTACCTATATTAGGTGCCGTTTGATATCCGCGATCTCTAGCATTGTTTGGTTGTTACTCAAGGACTTCTGAGCAATCTCAAGTGAGTATATAGACCCCTCTTTTACTGTTTTCCAAACTGTTTTGGGGTGGAACACATGTGCCTACTTGTTACATTCATGCTTTCCCGTTTTCACATCATATACCTGCTATGTTCGTTAGTACATTATAGTACATGATTTTATGACATTTCATGCTAGGTGTGCCCAATTGTGTGCATTACTTAGTACATCGTTTTACATGACATTTTGACATAGACATTTGACATAGACATTTCGGCATAGACATTTTAACATGATTGACATTTGATCATGCATTTCCCACAAAACATAACTTTGATTTAAACCAAGTTTTACTTCAATACTTTGTTTTTGTGCATATGGTTTAGTTGAGACATTTCACTTGCCATACATGACATTTTGACATAGACATTTGACATGGATATTTGACATAGACATTTTGATATGATTTACATCTTGACATGAACACTTTGACATATTACCCAATACATTTGACAATTGATTTAAACATAGACTTCTTACATTGGTTGGTTTGGTTTGATTAAGTGATTAAGTAACGATGCGTGTGTAATATGATACAAGCATGGTGGATACGCCGCTGGTACTTCCTATATATAAGTGTTTGTATGGTATTACATATCATAGCGTTATTTGAATCATTTCAGTTTGAGACATAGAACATTTTATACAAATAACATACTTTTCACAAGACATTGATTTATAAACATCTTATCTTATGCAAACATATTTTACTTGGTTATTCATTTAACCTTACATTTATTTATACTTATCATCTGATCTTATCGATTTTCAAATGATTTACAAAGCAAAGCAAATAACAAGGTTCATGACTAAACATTTTCTCAAACATAAGTCATGAAACCTATTTTCACAAAACCTATGTATCTCACAGGCATTTTTATGCTGACGTACCTATTTTCACATGTGTTTTTCAGGAACTGTTGCATAAGATGATCAAGATACACATAGGCAGACTTGGGCTTTAGTGACAATAAAAGATACAAGACTAGTTAATTATGTTGTATTTCCTTGTTTGTTAAGACATTGTAACACTTTTAATCAATAAAACGAAACTTCAATTGCCATGGATTTGAAACAATTAATTCTGTTACAACACTCCCCGACATTTCCGCCACGTTTTGTATGTTCCACGTGGTCGGGGTGTGACAGAAAAGATGGTATCAGAGCCAATGGTTATAGGGAATTAGGTTATTAGTAATGCTTTGACCTAGTCTATAACCTTTCTAGGACCCTAACGCGAGTTTACTTGCGTTTAGTAATAAAACAATACCGTCACCTATCCTTAGGCGACTACCACAACAAGAACATAAATTTCAAAACCGCTTTGAAAACTAATCATCTGTTCAAGGATGATTTATTACAAGGTTTTGAACCCTCTATTGTAAGGTTTTGAACCCTCTGTTATATGGTTTTGAACCCCTTTGAATTTTCAAAATTCTCGTCAAGGTTTTGGGTTTTTAATAATGTGAACACATGCAAACTGGAAGGGTGAATGCCTGTATTCTGGGTTTTCTGTCTAGGCAAGCACTTCGTATACATCTCATCAGACGCGAGACCAATTGTGCTTACCTGGGAATTCTTGGGATGAGCGTTCACTTATAGGCGAGCATGTCTTCGCGATACATTATATTGACCCATTTATTTTGATTAGTCACTGTCTCATTTGTTTGCCTTTGGTAACAAACAAATGGTCACAATCTTCATGCGTTGTCATTTTCTCTCGACTATCTTTCCCTTGTTTCCTCCCATGTCTTCTATTTTCTTCATGGTGCCTCTTCATCGCAACAACAATGTCCGAACCAGGTGCTGCAATTACCCAGCGAATAGGCGTCGTACTCCAGAGGACCGTTGACTTAGCTATCACCATGACTCGCCTCAGGGATGAAGCCGTAAGGGAACTGCTCCTTGGTGCAATCAATGCAGCTGTCATCATCCAAACCAAATACCCTGTTTCAAATGTACCCACGGTGGACGATGGAGACATTTGGTTAACATGTGTCGCTTTGCTGTTCAAAGCAAAGCAGTTGAAAACCCTGTTGCTGCTTAACCTTCAAGTTATGCTTTATATGTCGCCTTGGCATATCTAGCGTCTCAACCTCATGAATTTTCTACCTTGTGTATCGACTTAAACACGCCTAGTGCAAGGTGTCGAATCACCTTTCGTTACACAAATTCCAAAATCCATGAAGGATCTTTCTATCCTTATAATCAGATCCTTGTGGATGAATATCACTCAAATCGGAGCCCTTAATTGAATTATCCGTATGCCTTAATACGTACATTACGATTCAATAAGGACAAAGCCGAATTCTTATTAAGATCTTCCTATCTTCATAGATAGATTCTTGAAATGATTAAAGTGCCAAATGAAATCCACGAATTGGATTCCTGGTGTGCTTTAAGTATCCACGTCCAAAGATAACAAATTAATAACCAAGTTAAACAACTATGTGATTATGTGCTTATGTGTTCCCTTTTTATGTTTTTGTGTGATCCAAATTCTTGTCATCCAAATTCTTGTCATCCAAATCCTCGTAGAATCTTCCATATCTTTGTATAAGGAAATTCATAGTAGGATATCCAAAGGTACTATATTAAATCCTCAATGGGCTTTTACATAATAGTGAAGATCCTTGGATTATATTGTACTATTCCATAATTAGACCCTGAGAGGTCTAGGTAAACAGATTGATCCAAAAATCTGGTTAGGAATATCATGTGATGATATAGCTGAAAGGACTCCTTGGTGGCCAAATTTAAAAGGATCCTTTGTCGATCTAATTAAAAGGACCCTATGGTAGTTTAGTCACACTCATCATCAGGTTTGATTTTTCCTCCCCTTCACATTTCAGAAAAATTGTGCGGACTATGCAAGGAATTGCGTAATTATGGATGCATACATAATTATGAAATTCAGTGCACGGAAACCACAACAAATTTTGTCATGCGTCTAGAGTCTATTCTGTTCATTTTTGTTTCTGAAGATGTAAAATGACTATTCCGTTCATTTTTGTTTCTGAAGATGTAAAATGACTATTCCGTTCATTTTTGTTTCTGAAGATGTAAAATGACTATTCTGTTCATTTTTGTTTCTGAAGATGTAAAATGACTATTCCGTTCATTTTTGTTTCTGAAGATGTAAAATGACTATTCCGTTCATTTTTGTTTCTGAAGATGTAAAATGACTATTCCGTTCATTTTTGTTTCTGAAGATGTAAAATGACTATTCCGTTCATTTTTGTTTCTGAAGATGTAAAATGACTATTCCGTTCATTTTTGTTTCTGAAGCTGTAAAATGACTATTCCATTCATTTTTGTTTCTGAAGATGTAAAATGACTATTCTGTTCATTTTTGTTTCTGAAGATGTAAAATGACTATTCCGTTCATTTTTGTTTCTGAAGATGTAAAATGACTATTCTGTTTTGTTTCTGAAGATGTAAAATGACTATTCTGTTCATTTTGTTTCTGGAGATGTTGTGGAAAATGACTATTCTGTTCATTTTTGTTTCTGAATAATGCCTGTTGAAAATAACTCCGTTCATTTTTCATTTCAGAAAAAATGTTCGTTAAAGAGAAATTACAGGATTACGTCTTGTTCATCTTTGATGGTTATTTAACACAAAGTCACAAATAGACTCCTACGAATTAATTTCGGGACGAAATTTCCTAAAGTAGGGGAGACTGTGACACCCGTGTCACTGCGACCATCAAACAAATGCCAAACCAATGAAATATTGTATTTCATGCTTGGGATTTGTAAAAATATGTGTATCGTTTACACATATCAACTCTTGTTCGATTTCAAGCTCTAAATCGCTTTCTGGAAGGTTATACGCGCACTGATGCGTAAATATAACCAGTTTAATCTAACGAATACTTCGGAATAGTGAAATAGGCTTAACATACCTTAAATAACCTTTACATAACTTATATATAAGTTTTGGAAGGTTTGGTGTGGTGAAATCAAGTTTAATCGCTTACAGGGACTAAAGTTGACAAACTGCGAAAGTATGCCAATTTGAACTGTAACAGACATTCCGGAACATGACCATAAGTTAAACACACCATAAATATCCTTTACATAGCTTAGAAATAGGCTTTAATGGGTTCGGTGTGCTAAAATAAACTTTTGGGTCATTCAGGGACAAAAAGTGTCAAAAAGTGCACAAGTTTGCATTTTTACGCATAACTCACGTTCTGAATACATCCGGACTTCCAAAAATTTATGAAAGCATGAATATATTATATTTTAGTGTTCGCCATAAGAAAAATCCATTCGTCGCGTCATTTGGATCGTTTTTCGCGCTTATGCGCATTCCGTCGTAATTAAGCGAACATCGCGTTCGTACGACCAAACGAACCATCATCCGGCATATTTTTGAGCATGTTTTGAGTTCCCTATACTTTAACTTCATTTTAGAGCCTTGAAATGAGGTTAACGGGGTTCAAACGCATCGAAAAAGGCCTTAAACACGTGCAGGGACCATTCCTGCCACTTTTGAAAGATTTCTGAAACAGGAGGGTGCTAGCGTAGCGCGACTGCCTAATGCCTTGGCAGTAGCGCTACGCGACTGCCTATGCTGGACAGAAAACATGCAGAAAACTCAGTTTTTCACTTTCGGGACCAGATTCGACGTATTAACAGCTGTTAACAGCTGTTCTCCACTCCTTAATCCCTTGCCACATGTTGATACCCTATGGTGAGTGGCCAATTTAGTCACCATGAGTTTCCGACAAGTGTACGGGTTGGATCATGGCACGGTTTCCATGAAACGATCCTAACGGTTCGGGTATTCCTATAAATACCCATCCATCCCCAACTTCATTTCTCACAAGAATCTTGATTTGAGAGCTCTAAGTTGAAACCATTGTTTCATACCTGAGTTCTTGGATCGAGATTAGCATTCGGGGACCCTTCGTAAGTATTCTTTCGTTCTTTTATTGCTTTTCGAGTCTTTCGAGTCTGAAAGTCAAACTTTGTTTGACTTTCTACATTGACCAGTTATGGTCAATGCGAAGTTTGTTTGAACTTCGCAACGTGAGTGTAATCACGTTGGTTATAGTCCCTTGGGACTATGCCTACTGATTACCACGTTGTCTAGGGTCGTAGGGTAAGCGATCTGATAAATCGCTTATACCTCGAACCCGACCCATTTGGTCGATCATTAGGATCCGACCAAATACATTAGGTGACCATAGTAGGTAGGGAATAACCTTCCGAGGTTATACCCTATGGTCACATCGTTTAAGTAGTTGTATGATAGGTAGTTTATATGCCTTAGGTAAATTACCAGAATACCCTTTTCATGTATAATTGGTAATTAAGCATATGTAACCTAAACCTTTGTCACATAACTGATTATGTAACATGTTTAGGCATATAACACTTGTTATAGGACTAGTTAGGCGGTCCGAACGCGTTTCACGCGAACGACGCGTTAAAGTAGCATAAGCTACCTAAACGGGTCGTATTGGGTCGAAAGCACTTAGGTTAAGTTTCATTTAGTATGTAGGCCTTGTTAAACCAAAAGACACGAGTCTCTACACTCGTTTGGTTTACAAACCCTAATGCTACCCGATCTTCCGATCTAGGTCCGGTTTATTAATGTAGTTACCTATATTAGGTGCCGTTTGATATCCGCGATCTCTAGCATTGTTTGGTTGTTACTCAAGGACTTCTGAGCAATCTCAAGTGAGTACATAGACCCCTCTTTTACTGTTTTCCAAACTGTTTTGGGGTGGAACACATGTGCCTACTTGTTACATTCATGCTTTCCCGTTTTCACATCATATACCTGCTATGTTCGTTAGTACATTATAGTACATGATTTTATGACATTTCATGCTAGGTGTGCCCAATTGTGTGCATTACTTAGTACATCGTTTTACATGACATTTTGACATAGACATTTGACATAGACATTTCGGCATAGACATTTTAACATGATTGACATTTGATCATGCATTTCCCACAAAACATAACTTTGATTTAAACCAAGTTTTACTTCAATACTTTGTTTTTGTGCATATGGTTTAGTTGAGACATTTCACTTGCCATACATGACATTTTGACATAGACATTTGACATGGATATTTGACATAGACATTTTGATATGATTTACATCTTGACATGAACACTTTGACATATTACCCAATACATTTGACAATTGATTTAAACATAGACTTCTTACATTGGTTGGTTTGGTTTGATTAAGTGATTAAGTAACGATGCGTGTGTAATATGATACAAGCATGGTGGATACGCCGCTGGTACTTCCTATATATAAGTGTTTGTATGGTATTACATATCATAGCGTTATTTGAATCATTTCAGTTTGAGACATAGAACATTTTATACAAATAACATACTTTTCACAAGACATTGATTTATAAACATCTTATCTTATGCAAACATATTTTACTTGGTTATTCATTTAACCTTACATTTATTTATACTTATCATCTGATCTTATCGATTTTCAAATGATTTACAAAGCAACGCAAATAACAAGGTTCATGACTAAACATTTTCTCAAACATAAGTCATGAAACCTATTTTCACAAAACCTATGTATCTCACAGGCATTTTTATGCTGACGTACCTATTTTCACATGTGTTTTTCAGGAACTGTTGCATAAGATGATCAAGATACACATAGGCAGACTTGGGCTTTAGTGACAATAAAAGATACAAGACTAGTTAATTATGTTGTATTTCCTTGTTTGTTAAGACATTGTAACACTTTTAATCAATAAAACGAAACTTCAATTGCCATGGATTTGAAACAATTAATTCTGTTACAACACTCCCCGACATTTCCGCCACGTTTTGTATGTTCCACGTGGTCGGGGTGTGACATTCGGCTTCGGGAATTATGGCGTATCTTATGGTTGTTGATGCATGTTTTGTCACTTAAATATGTTGGACTAATTTTTAAAATTTTCTGGGACAAATGTAATAAGATCCATAAGGATGAAAACAATTTAACTATGGTGTGATTGTAACGGACTTTAAGACTTCACGTTTTAAAATCTAGGTTTTAATTAAGTGAAATGTTCAACAAATTAATGCATCGATCATCAAGATATAAATGGGCACCAGCTTCCATCACCACTACGTTTTATATTCCACTGCGACGTTATTGGGGTGTGACAGAAGTTGGTATCAGAGCCAATGGTTGTTAGCGAACTAGATGTTTTCGGAGGAAAACACTAGACTTCAACTGAAGAATTTTGGGATTTAAACTCCAAAATTCTCGAAGCCAAGATTTTTAAATAAATGTGGAAATTTTATCATCTATGAAAACCCTTATGTGTTTATGTGCATACGTGATTTTCAATTTATTTGGGCCTTATGTGTTACTATTCATATTGATCACACACTTACTTTGTACGGTTACGATATGTCACGTCCCGGTCTATAGAGCCATTAGTAGTCCTGCTCACTGATGTTGTCGAGCCTACACTTGAGATTCCTTCGCCCGTCGTTATAGAATTGTCTATTCCGCTATTCGAGTCTCGTGTTTTGCTACACCTCTTTTAAGTCTACACTCGTTGTAGGAAGAGGACTCGACCCATTAGAGAGATCGCATCGAATTCGAGAGTTAAGATAGCGTCCGCTATGAAGAGGCAGAAAGGGGTTTGGCTCAATCGCTCCCACTACGATCGTCAGTTCACCACGTTGCGCGGAGGCATGGAGACGATGAAGGACTTAGAGGGACAGATGGACTGTGATGTTGAGCTAGAAGAGCTTGTTAGGAAGATGTTGGACTTCCAGGGAATTGAAGCGTTAGTTGTTGGTTGTTTCTGTTGTTTGTTATGTATGTCTCATTTGATGAACCCTATTTATGGCTTGCATGCCAAATTTTCAAATATTTATGGGGAAATTTCATATAGACTTGTAACGGGTGTTGATGTAGACACGCCGAATTTTGATTAGTCTTGGTACTAAAAACAAGCTTTGTAAAATTTCTGGTATAAATATCAAATGGGTTTCTTTTGGTTTAAGAATTGTTCTCATTAATATGTGGAAATTATACATGCGCAATGTTGGGTCCACTACCATTTAATGATTCAATTATTCTTGGCTATCATCTTATGTGATTATTATTGTTGTAAATAATAGCAATGACGAAATGCCGCCAAAAGCGAGACAGGGTTCTGGACTACCTATTACCCCGGAAGAGTTGGCACAACTCATAACTCAACACGTTAATACTGCCATGGAACAGTGCGAAGCTAACCAAAATAATGGCCAGAAACGTGGATGTGATACTCATGGGTATGGTTTTGGTGCGACACAGATCGGAAACCCTTCAAGTGATATAATGATCGGAAATTTTTAGTAGTTCATGTGTTATGATATAATCAGAGCGTTTTACTGATTTTCATTAACCTTGTGAATAGCACATAGATGTACACGGAAAACACTCCATGGTTGTGAACCAAGATCATTTACTGGTACCCTATGCAATGACATGGCAACGGTATGCGTGACATCGAGCCGTCACAACGGATCGACCATTAAAATAATTCCGCATTCCGAGCCTAGGTCTGGGGATTCGCGAAAGCAAAAGTTTGAGAGTTTGAGGAAAGATACCGATGAGAAGCGTGGTGAGGAACGCAGATTGGAGAAAGCGTTTGTAGCTAACCCTAGAGAGGGTCGGGAAAGGATAATGCCAGGGATGGCAGGGGTGGTTCTGAGAGAAAGACTCACGAGGGTGAGCGGGGAAAGTGCGCCAGATGTGGTCGGACTAGACATATGATTTGCAAGTGCTATGCTAAGAGTACATCGGAGGAAGGTACGCGCGAGGGATGCTACGAGTGTGGTGAGTAAGGACATTACAAGAGAGATTGTCTGAGAATGAAGGGTCAGGATGCCAGGGGTAGAGCGTTCGAGCTAAACGTTGGGAAAGCATGAGACGATCTTCTTGTTGTTGTTACCGGTATGTTTCGAATAAAAAACCAATCTATGTTCATGCTCTTAATACCAAAGCTGACATAAGTTTTGTTTGAGAAACTTTGAACCCTTTTTGTGTTCACCTACAAGTAAGCTAGGTATAAAGTGCCCGATAGAACTAGCAATTGGTAAGTTGATAGAAACTAGTAAGGTTGTTTGCAGTTGTAGTATTTAGTTAGGTGATCGTAGTTCTAGTGTTGGTTTATTTCCAGTGGAACTGGGGAGCCTTGATGAAGATGTGAGGATGGACTAATTATCCGAGGATGAAGTGGGGACTATCGCTTGAAGTAGCTAGATAGGATATCTCGTACTGATGACGGTAGAAAGGTGGTAGTTTTTCACGAAGACCGACCGAGTCGAGTGTCGAGTTTCGAGTGTTGAGTATAGATTGTTGAGAGTCGTCAGTGTTGGGAAGATGTTCAAGTTGTTGCGAAAAGGCTATCCTGCGTTCTTTGTTAACGTTGTGCATATGAAGGCCAAATGTAGGAATGTCGAAGAGATTCCAATTGTTCGCTAGTATCCGGAAGCTTTCCTAAAAAGACTTATCTGGATTGCCCCCTGCGAGACAGATCGAATTCCGAATCGATCTGGTATCCAGTGCTGCATCCAATTGCACAATCTCCTTATAGATTAAGCACCATCTGAGATAATAGAAATGTTAAATCAGCTTCAAGAGCTATTAGTCAAAGGTTTCATTCGATCAAGCTTTTCGTTTGAGATGCATCTGTTTTGTTGAGGAGGAAGAAGGATGGATCCTTCAGGATGTGAGAGGATTTCAGAGAGCTGAACAAGTTGACTATCAAGAATTGGTACCCTTTACCGAGGATTGACGATTTGTTTGATCAAGCTATAGGGATCCAGCTACTACACGAAGATCGATCTACGATCAGGATATCATCAGGTGAAGGTTGCTGACGAAGTTGTTTCGAGGACTGCTTTTCAAACGTGATATGGCCATTACGAGTTATTAGTCATGCCTTTTTGACTAAATTAATGCGCCATTTATATTCATAAATCTCATGAACAGGGTATGGAAACCCTAATCGGATAAATTCGTGATAATACTCATCGATGACATACTTGCCTATGCGCGAACCAAGGAGAATCATGAGTAACGTTTGAAGTTAACTATGGAGTTGGTGAATGATGAGGAGCGCCAAAGACCCCGTCAGGAGTATGATGATGATCCATAGGACTAGCTAGGTGCTACCAGAGATTTATTGAGAATTTCCCTAAATTAGTGCAGCCTCGACACTAATAACCCCAAAAGGAAAAGGGAAATTGATTGGACAGCAATATAGTAGGAAGCTTTTCAAACCTTTGAAGGAAATGTTGAGAGCATGTACAATGGATTTCAAAGAGAGTTAAGATACTCACATGCCCTTGGCAGAGTTATCTCACAATAATAGTTAACACGCTAGTATTCAGGTTGCTCCGTTTGAAGCCTTGCATGGATGGAAGTGTTGATCACCACTTTGTCAAGCTGACATGACAAAGGACAATTAACCAGACCTTAGTTTATCTAGGGAACCAACGACATGATTTGTCTGGATCGAGGGAAGGTTAAAAGTCGCCAACTGATCAACAGAAGGATTACATGGACAATTGAAGGAACTATTGCGATTCCAGATTGAAGATTTGGTTCTGATAAAGGAGTTATATTGCAGAAGTGCTATTATGTTTAGCAGAGAGAAGAAAAGCTGAGCCACATTGACTTGGTCTTTTCAAGACCCCATCTTGAGTTGGATCAGTCACATATAGGCTCAAGCTACCATAAGGATGGAGTAGTGTACATGATGTATTGTTTGGATTCAGTTGAGAAAGTGTATAATGGATAATACATTGATTTTGTTCTTTATAGAGATTTGTTTGGAAGATAAACGGAGGTTTATCGAAGCACCGTAGAAGCAGTATGTATAGCTAGAAGAGTTATGCTAATAACCGGACAGGCGATTACAGCATTCTAGTCGTGTATGCGATTTATTGATTTGGCGATTTGTGGATATCTGAAATGAATGCAAGAAGGAAGGAAGACGAGTTTACGAGATTTGATTCTTTCGAGAGCCCATAGCGAGTTGAATCAATCGTGTGTAAACTCGGACTACTTCAGGTTTAGGGTAATATATATGTAAATATACGTGTGTAGAACCCGAAATGGTGAAACTTCGACTTAATCTTCTTGATTAAGTGCTTGTAAATGTTGAACCTTGGAAAGGGTGGAGAGCGTTAAGATGTGAGATTAGGAATTAAGAGTGTATGTAATATAGGTCTATGAAGATTCTTTGTAAGAATCAAAGTTTCTCGCAGAAACTATACGACTATATTCATTAAACCTGTTTTTACTATTTCCACTTTGTGCGAAACCAAAACCTGTAGAGTAAAATTTCGGGAACGAAATTTCCTAAACAGGGGGAGACTGTGACACCCGGCTTTTCAGACCGTATCGTACAATCGTAACACGTGTTGTGAATAGGTAACAAGGCTGTATTTTACTGGTTATGATGTTTAAATGTGAAATTTAATGAGTTGGTAAAATTAAACTTTGATAAAAATTAAACATTTATCGTGTAACGGTTAAAATGCGAAACGAACATCGGTGACCACCCGATCAGTGTTAAAATCTTAAAAATAGTCTGTTATGATTAGAATAATAATTTTAATCATATTCTTGAGGAAAAATAAATTAAAACGCTAAGAAACTCTATTTTTCGGGTTTAAGCGCGTACCGGGCGATGCAGCACGTGTACCGACAAAATACTATCAACACAGCCTGTCAAGGCAACTTATTATCATTTTAGTAATAATTTAATGAGTTTATTAGTTTAGAATGATAAAAATAAATAAAAACGCATAAATCCTTAATTTTGCGATTTTAAACGCGTACCATTTAGCACAGCGCGCATACTGCCAAATACCGGCAACGTAGCCAGTCCAGGCAAAGAAAATATTGTCCAATAATATTTTGGTGAGTTTAATTTTATAGAGTGATAAATATAATTTAAAACGCACTAAAACGAGATTAAAACGCTAGATAAAATACCCGGTATCTAGCAAAATACCAGTTTTTAATCTATATTGTATATATATGTGTGTGCATCGTATATATGAGAGAGAAGAGAAATATGGCAGCCATGCACAATGTTTTCTCACTCTCTCTCCTCCCTTTATTGGGCTAAGTGGGAGGTGGATGATGATAAAGATCTTTGAAGCATTCAAAATCTTGTAAATTCCAAGATTTATGTCACAAAAGCACTCCAACTCTCTCTCACTAAACATTTCAGCCGAAAACACCCCCCGTATCTCATTAATTTCGAAATTTGAACATTGTTCTTGAATGTTCATACTCATTTCAAAGTGTTTTCAAGTCCCTTTAATGGTTTAGAAGTGATTCCATGGTGTTTCAAGCAACAATCAAGACCCACACCATCAATTTTTACTAAAAATTATTCAAGAACTTGAAGGTATAAAATATATAATAAAAACCTCGTTTTTGATTTTTTATGTTCTTGATGGCGATGAAAGTTTCTCTTGTTCTTGAGTTTAATCACAAAACTTGAAAACTAAAAAAAAACAAAAGGATTTTTGAATGAAATAAAAATGGGTGTATATATATATATATATATATATATATATATATATATATGTATGGCCATGAGTTTGTGTGTGTGTAGGTGATTATGTTTTGATTTTTGATTGAGTGATTCTTGATTAACATGTTACTTGAATGTTAGATTACATGCATGTTTTAAAGGTTGTGATATGGAAGCTTTTTGGTCTGAAATGAGTTTAAGTGAAAAGTGATTTTTTTTAGAATCATATGTATATGTATATGTATATGGCCGTGTATGTATGTATATATATACACATGCATGAGAATTTTTTATGCTTAAAAGATTTAGATATGTAAGAATGTGCATGTCTTGCACTTATGTTGAATGAGTTGGATGATAATCATGTGTAGAATTTGATTGTTCTTGAATACTTGAACATGATTTAAATATAAGTAGAATATATATTTTGGTGCATATAAAATTATGTTGATGTTGATGTTGTATGAGTGCATTAGATGCACATACATAAACATGCATGATGATTAGTGGTCATAAAATGATGATTTAAGCATGATTTGATAAAAATGAGTTTTGATGAAAAAAATAAACACTAAAAATATGAGTATTTGAAGTGCTAAATGATATAAAACTTTGTCATAAGGTTTACTAGCTTTGCATGTTATACATGAGGCTTAGAAACTTGTAAAATAGGTGAAATAATGTGATTTGAGTATGATTTAGTAAAAATCAGTTATGAGCAGATTATAAACACTAAAATAAAGTTATTTTAAAGTGCTTAGTTGTAACGCCCAGCATCCCTAAACTTTAGGCTCTTGGCAAGATCAGTCCCTGAACTTTTATCTATTGTCAATTTTAGTCCCTGAAGTTATGTGATGTTAATACTTTGATACTTTTGGCATGAATCTTATTGATATTGAGGCTTGATACTATGATGCTTGATTCTTTATTCTGGATGCTTGATTCTTGACACTTAAACTATGAGACTTGACACTTAATCTAGACACTTGATTCTTGATAATTAAACTAGATACTTGATTCTTGATACTATGGAAACTAGATTCTTTATGCTTCTTGAGACTTGATACTTGGACTCTTGTTTCTCGAAACTCTAGGAACTACAATTCTTGACTCTTGAAACTTATTTGGTGCTTGACTCCTTAGACTCGTGAAACTTGATTCTTGGTTGAACGAGAGACTGGAGCCTTGTCACTGGCGGAATATATGAAACTTTGAAACTTTGATGTTTATGATGTAATCTAGTTATGAGATACTTTTACCCAAACCATATGCAACGCAACGCGAAACGAATAAAAATCAGGAACGCGGAAAGAATGGATTGGCCAGAGTGGCCATCCGATCAGATTGCCACCCGATCGAATGGCCACCTGATCGGATGACCACCCGATCGGGTGACCACTCGAACGACCGGCCACCCTAACCACCTTGCACCGCCTCCACTTCATCTCACACTATAAATAGACCTGTCACATCACCTTTTTCAGTGATGTGACAGCCCTGGTCGACTCAAATGCACAAGCACCTTTCTCCTCCGTTTTCTTGCTGATTTCGGTACGTTTAAGGCTAGATTCTTGTACTTTCTTGATCTACACATCGTTCTCTATGTGATTCTCACTTGAAATCACACTTTTCACTGTGAAATCTCTCAGATTTGAGATCTTAAGGATGACATCATCATAGTGGTTGGTACAAACTGACATATAAGGTCATTCTTGGTGAGATCAAGCTAAGATCTAGGGGATTCCATGATTATATCACTAAATCTAACCTAAATCTAAGCATTTTCATGATAAAACTTAAGTTTCTTCATTACTTCTCCAACCTTTACTCTAGATGATGAGATCCGATCCTGAAAGGACTATAGACTTGATTAGTAGTCTAGAGTCAACTCAAGGACGGATTTCCACCGAAGAATGATGGCTGGAACATGGATTTTGACATAAACTCATCAAAGGCATACGGCTGATCGAACAGGGGTGATTCCCACCTAATTAGGACCGCTGTGTACCGATAGGTTTACCATTGTCTTGATACATGTCGTGCCGTCACAGTTAAACTAGAAACTTAGAGATTTTACAAAATGGCAAATAAGATCAAGGATCACCCGATCGAGCAGCAATTCTATCGGACAACCATCTGATCGGACAACCACCCGATCGAGTGACATAACCTTGAAACTTGGAAGCTTGGAAAGCCTTGATCGTGTGGCAACCCGATCGGACAGCCATCCGATTAAGCGGCCATCCGATCAGAGTCAACCATCACACTAATCAACTCATGACACTTGGATCGAGTGACCACCCGATCGGACAGCCATCTGATCGGGCAGTCACCTGTCCCACCTACTCTATAGCCACCCGATCGACTGGCAATCCGATCGGACAGCCGTCCGATCGGACAGTCCTCCGATCCGGTAACTAACTTGACACTTTGCGTAATCTCGTTACTCTGCCCGACTCTTATCCTATTGTAATCTAATCAGGCTAATTCTAAAAGAGCACCCTTTGATCCAATAGCAGTTTATACTGTTAAGCAATCACGGTGAGTATACTCGATCCCCTTTTTACTTTAAACTTTTGGGGTGTAACATGTATTCTATGAAACTTAGATTTGAATCTTTGAAACTTATACTCTATCCTATGTGAACATGAAACTTATGATTCTTGATTCTTGACTCTTTGTGCTATGTGACGTTTAATCCAGAGTATGTAGTTCCGCCTTAACAATAGTAGCGCTATAGGAGATGCACCTCTCCCATTATTCTCGGGGGGTATTGTTAGGAGGATTCTAGTTTACCTTGAGTTTTGGGTAAACACTAAAGCATCAGGATACTTGGGCTATCACTGCGTGGACTGCGACACTAGCACGGTTGAAACTATTTTATTGTTTACACTGTGGATATGAGTTGTTTTAATCTACTATTCTATTATCAAACTTGTATACTCGCCAATACTTTTGTATTGATATTTTAATACATGTTGCAGGCTGATAGGATGCTTGGAATGCATGGAATTCAGCTAGGAGATGCTTAGAAACGTCGCCTAGTTAATATTAGTCTTTTGAACAATTAGAACAATTTATGATTCGGTTTGTAATATAATTCTTGTGATGACGTTGATAGACCTTTGCATGAAATCAATTAATCTTTATTGAAACAATAGTGTTATGTAATTCTCGTGAGCAATCTGAATGCTTAGTGCTCGCACCCCGATGTTTCCGCCATTGGTTGGGGTGTGATAGATTGGTATCAGAGCCATAACTATAGGGAATTTGGATAAGTAGGAATACTTGCCCTAGTCTATAGTTCTAGGAATCTTGACTCTTATTTGTTATTTAAGACTTGTGTATTCTACCATATCTGCTTCCTAGCAGTACTTGTTTATGTTAAACTTACATGCCTTTCCTAAGGCTAACATAATATACACTTGATGCTTTGGAAACACTGTTAATCAGTGTTCGTATTCTGCACGAGGTTTGCCCTCAAGTTAGGAGTGACATCCAAACCTTAATGGAAAATCTCCATGTTATTCTAGTAGGTCTTATCTGTGGATGAGTACCAACGCTATTAGGGTACGATGTTGTCAAGCTAGAGGTGAAACTCAGATCTTGATAACTCGTCCCACTCCTTGATTTCATGTCTCGCCAAAGTCTCGTAACTTCCGATCAATTGAGTACGTGAAATGACCAAAAGGACGAATATCGTAGGCCTAACATCGATGACGTATTTGTCTAAGTAAGTCAAGATACGCTACCTCAATCGGAAAGGAGTTTGAATCACTTTGGTTAGTCACCGTTCCTATACCCGGAACACTCTATGTTTTATGAGCCTATCTTGCTTTTATGTTATCTCGATTTTATGCTTGTGGTTTTAAACTCGATTCTTCGATCATTTGGTATGCTTTTCACATGGATCACACATTGCCCGCAATCTAAAACATAAATTCTAATCTCAGATCGAACTAAATTTATGAAGCTTTATTCTATGTGCAATCTATATGATAATGTGAATGTAAGACACTAGGTGTAACATGGCATGGAATACGAGGGGAAAGTGACGTGTCCGAAACATGGTGGATACGCCGCTGGTACTTCCTATATATAAGTGTTTCTAGCTTGTTACCAACTTTCGTACCAAGTGCCATGCGAAATTTAGTGTCTGATATGGGATTCTAAAGCTACGAAAGGTCTATTTGTGTATCCTATGAGAAAATTATGTGAAATTTATCGTGTACTCTCGTGAAAACTACGAATAAGCTACGTATGTGTGAATGGAGAAAAAAAAATATGAAATGTAGCCTAGCGCCAAAGACAAGGGGAAAGTGGCATGTCCGAAGCGTGGTGGATACGCCGCTGGTACTTCCTATATATAAGCGTTTTTGGCATGCTACTAAACCTTCGTACCACGCGCTAAGTGAAATTCGTAATTTTGTAGGCTCGGGTTGAGTGATTGAAATCTACCTTATTAATCTATGTGGTTGAATCTATCTGGTTAATTTATGTTTGAGAAGTGGTGAAACCAAAAGTGGTGATTAACGAGGCATGACACCGACGACGAGACAAACGTGGCATGATTGAAGCATGGTGGATACGCCGCTGGTACTTCCTATATATAAGTGCTTCCGTCATGTTGCCGAACTTTCGTAACACGTGCCATGCGGGATTTCGTTGTTTGTGGATTGTTAGCACAAATCTATGTGAATCTATTGAATCTATTGGAGACTATTGAGCCTATTGAATCTATTTGGAGTCTATTGAATCTATAGGAAACTATTGAATCTATTGGAATCTACTTGAGACTATTTGAATCTATTTGGATTAATCTATGATGAGCGTGGATATCGACTTGTGAACATGACATCGATTGCGAGGTGGAAGTATTGTGTCCGAAGCGTGGTGGATACGCCGCTGGTACTTCCTATATATAAGCGCTTCCGACATAATGCCAAGCTTCGTACAACATGCCATGTGAGCGTAGTGGATTGCAGTGTGTAATCTATTGGAATCTATTGGTTTAGTCTACGTGTGTATTGTGAAAAGGATGAGTGTATTGTTTGGCAATTGTGACACGTAACATGACGCCGAGTGCGGGGTGGAAGCAATGCGCCCGAAGCATGGTGGATACGCCGCTGGTACTTCCTATATATAAGCGCTTCTGACCTGTTGCCAAACTCCATACAACGTGCCATGCGAAGGTTGTGGGTTTGCGGTATCTATGAGAATCTTGTGAATCTTGAGTCTTAGTCTACCATGCGTGAATCAATGTTGACCTATGTTAATTTAGACTTATATGATCCTCTTGTTGGATCCTTAGGATGTCTTCTCGAAAGCTATCCGACACTCTCAGGAAATCCAGGGAGAAGTCTCAGAAACAGATGATGTCGTTCATGGCCGACCAGATTGCCTGAGTCGTGCCAAAGATCGTCTCTGAGCTCCAAGGATCAAACACTCCTCCATCCTCTGTGGACTCAAAGGCCGAGAAGCAAAAGCCTACTAGGTTCAACTACAAACATGTCATCTCTTGCAACCCTAAGTCTTTCACGGGTAGTGATGGGGTGACTGCTTTGCTCGAATGGTTCGACAGCATCGATGTTACCTTCATTAACAGGGAGTGCCCGGATCACTTAAAGACTAGGAGTGCAACTGGGATGTTCCAAGGCAGAGCGTTAGAGTGGTGGTCGAATGAGAGAAACATCCGTTCAAACAAAGATGCCCATGCTCTTCCATGGCCTGAGGTGCGAGAACTCATGATGCACGAGTTCTGCCCTCCTCATGAACAACTGAAGCTTGAAGAAGAGTTTTGGCACCTGAAGCAGGTTGGTGATGATAACCTGGCCTATACTACCCGTTTTAAGCAGCTGACTCCTAAGCGAATGATAACCAAGTACATCAATGGTCTACCTCCTGCTATGCGTGATTCTATTGAAGCAACTCAACTGGAAACTATTGAAGAAGTCTATCGTCTGGCAGCAAGTTTGAACAATAACCGTGTGCGTGATAAACAGTTCGCTACTCTTGCTCCCCCTAAGTCTGCAAATCAAGTTACCCAGCAGCTAGGCGGCGGCAAGAACAAGAAAAGGAAATCCCAGGGTTCTGGATTTAATGCTATTACTCCTGCTGCAAACTCTGTTGCTAAACCTGCTCCTGCTCCTGCTGCTACTAACCCTGCTACTCCCGAAGCTAAGAAGAAATGCACTGGGCCTCATCCCAAGTGTGCAACTTGCAACTACCATCTTCCTGCAACTTCTGCATGTCGTCTGTGCACCAACTTTAATCGCTACGGTCACATGACTCCCTACTGTCGTCAAGCTAACCCTGCATAGCAAGCTCAGCAAGCCCCAGCTCAGGCAGCTCTACCTGCACCTCCAGCTCCTCTACAGAACCCAAGGCCAGTCAACTCTGTTCGTGCATGCTACAAGTGTAGAGATACTACCCACCTCCATAACCAGTGTCCTCAGCTGAACCAGGACTAGCAGCCAGCCACTTGTGGACGAGCGTTCAACCTAAACGCGAATCAGGCTCGTAATGACATTGATGTTGTCAATGGTATGTTCCTTGTTAATAACCTTTATGCTTCGATTCTACTTGATACTGGTGCCGATAAAAGCTTTGTGTCCGTGGAATTTGAGTCCTTGATAAACTGTACACGCTCCAAGTTACCTAAGTCGTTCTCTGTTGAGGTCACCAATGGTAAGTCGATTCTTGTTAATTCTATCGTGCGTGATTGTTCCCTGACTCTTAACGATCACGTGTTCTCCATTGATCTCATACCCATGCATTTGGTTAGCTTTGACGTTATTATCGGTATGGACTGGTTGCGTAAGAACCATGCCAAGATTGTTTGTCATGAGAAACTTGTTCGTCTTCCTCTTCCCTCTAGTGATACTTTGATCGTCTATGGAGACCGACCTTCAAAAGGACTGAGATTGATGTCATGCACATAAGCGAGCAGAAACTTACGTAAAAAAACCATGCCTTCTTGGCCCACGTGGTGGAACAAAAAGTCAAGGGGAAGAACATAAGCGATGTTCTAGTGGTGTGTGACTTCACCGATGTCATTCCTGAAGATCTTCCTGGTCTTCCTCCTCCCAGATCCGTTGACTTTCGTATTGATCTCGTACCTAGTGCGACTCCTATCGCCAGGGCTCCTTACCATTTTGCACCTTCCGAGATGCAAGAGTTATCTAGTCAACTACAGGAATTACTCGATAAGGGTTTTATTCGCCCAAGTACCTCCCCGTGGGGTGCTCCCGTATTATTCGTCAAGAAGAAGGATGGTTCCTTCCGTATGTGTATCGACTATCGTGAACTTAATAAGCTTACTGTGAAGAATCGTTATCCGCTCCCTCGTATTGATGACCTATTTGACCAACTACAAGGCGCGTTGTGTTTCTCGAAGATTGACTTACGTTCTGGATATCATCAACTACGTGTCCTCGAAGATGATATTCCTAAGACTGCGTTTCGTACTCGATATGGGCACTACGAGTTCGTAGTCATGCCTTTTGGCTTGACCAACGCACCTGCAGTGTTCATGGACCTTATGAATCGTGTTTGTAAACCCTATTTGGTTCGTTTTGTGATAGTCTTTATTGATTATATTCTTATTTATTCTAAGTCTAAAGCTGATCATGCTCGCCATCTACGTCTTATGCTTGAACTTCTATGTGGTGAACGTCTATATGCTAAATTTTCTAAGTGTGAGTTTTGGATTGATAAAGTACAATTTCTTGGTCATATTGTTAGTAGTCAAGGTATCCATGTTGACCCTTATAAGATTGAGGCAGTGAAGAATTGGTGTACGCCTAAATCCGTGTCTGAGATTCATTCTTTTCTAGGATTGGCAGGTTACTACCGCCGATTCATCGCGGATTTTTCTAAAATCGCTGTTCCTCTTACTACGCTAACCTAAAAGGAGAGACCTTTTGTTTGGGGTCCCGAACAAGAGAATTCCTTTCAAACCCTTAAGAACCTTTTGTGTAATGCTCCTGTGTTAACTCTACCTGATGGCAACGACGATTTTGTGGTATATTGTGATGCCTCGAACCGTGGATTGGGTTGTGTGCTCATGCAGCGGGACAAGGTTATTGCTTATGCCTCTCGTCAGCTCAAGGTACATGAGAAAAACTATACTACTCATGATCTAGAGCTTGGTACGATTATTTTTGCGTTGAAGATCTGGTGACACTACCTTTATGGTACAAAGTATGTGGTCTTCACCGACCATAGGAGCCTTCAACATATCTTTGACCAAAAAGAGCTGAACATGCGACCGAGACGTTGGGTGGAACTACTTAACGACTATGACTACGAGATTCGCTATCATCCTGGCAAGGAGAATGTAGTAGCCGACGCCCTTAGTCGTAAGACCCATTTCAAGGCTATTCGTATCTCTAGTGATCTGCATGCTTGTATTCGTGAAGCTCAATTTTCGTCAGCAAATGAAGGAAGTCTAACTGTTGAAGTTCATGGCGCTAATGTGAATCAACTCGAAACTAAATCTGATGGTCTTCAGTATTATCTAAATCGCATCTGGGTGCCAGATCGTGATAATCTTCGCGAGCTCACTATGACGGAGGCTCACAAATCCCGTTACTCTATCCATCCAGGTGCCGATAAGATGTACCAGGATCTGCGTACGACTTATTGGTGGCCAGGCATGAAGAGGGACATTGCTGTATATGTGTCTAAGTGCCTTACTTGCTTGAAGGTAAAGGCTGAACACCAGCGTCCTTCTGGACTCTTAGAATAACCCAAAATCCCTGGTTGGAAGTGGGATAGCATTGCTATGGACTTTATTACTAAGCTACCTCGTACCTCTAAAGGTCACGATAGTATCTGGGTGATTATTGATCGTTTGACCAAATCCGCTCACTTTATTCCTTTTCTTGAAGATTACAGAGTGGAGAAACTTGCTCGAGTCTATACTGATGAGATTATATGCCGTTATGGCATACCTCTTGACATAATCTCTGACCGTGATGGTCTTTTTACTTCATGTCTTTGGCAAACATTTCAGTCTGCTATGGGTTCGCACTTGAATCTTAGCACGGCCTTTCATCCTCAGATGGATGGACAGTCCGAGCATACTATTCAAACCTTAGAGGATATGCTCCATTCTTGTGTCATCAAGTTTGGTGGTAACTGGGATGTACACTTACCATTGATAGAATTCTCGTACAACAATAGCTACCATTCCAGTATTCAGATGGCTCCTTTCGAAGCTTTGTATGGGTGAAAGTGCCGATCTCCTTTCAGCTGGCATGAGGTTGGGGAAAAGCAGTTCACTGGCCCTGAGATTGTTCAAGAGACAACGGATAAGATTCTTTAAATCCGTGATAACTTGATCAAGGCTAGGAGCAGACAAAAGAGCTATGCTGATAATAGGCGAAAGCCTTTGGAATTTGCTGTTGGTGACCGAGTTCTTCTCAAGGTATCTCCCTGGAAGGGAGTAGTTCATTTTGGAAAGAAGGGAAAGCTTGCTCCTCGCTATGTGGGTCCTTTCGTGATACTTGAAAGGATTGGCAAGGTAGCATACAAACTCGACTTGCCACAAGAACTAAACAACATGCATCCAGTGTTCCACGTATACAACTTACGAAAATACCTAGCCGACGAAGGACTAAAGGTTCCTCTTGAAGACTTGCAAACAAATGAAGCTGTTCAGTTTGTGGAGAAACCGGTCGAAATCATGGATCAAACTGTCAAGCGTCTAAGGCGCAGCAAAATTCCCATTGTCAAGGTTTGATGGGAAGGAAAGCATGGTGCCGAATTCACTTGGGAGTTGAAAAGTGATATGAAGGCCAAGTACCCGCATCTCTTCGAGCAGTCTTCTTTTAAGATTTCGGGGACGAAATCTCCTAAAGGAGGGGAGACTGTAACGCCCAGCGTCCCTAAACTTTAGGCTCTTGGCAAAATCAGTCCCTGAACTTTTATCTATTGTCAATTTTAGTCCCTAAAGTTATGTGATGTTAATACTTTGATACTTTTGGCATGAATCTTATTGATATTGAGGCTTGATACTATGATGCTTGATTCTTTATTCTAGATGCTTGATTCTTGACACTTAAACTATGAGACTTGACACTTAATCTAGACACTTGATTCTTGATAATTAAACTAGATACTTGATTCTTGATACTATAGAAACTAGATTTTTTATGGTTCTTGACACTTGATACTTGGACTCTTGATTCTCGAAACTTGAGGAACTATGATTCTTGACTCTTGAAACTTATTTGGTGCTTGACTCCTTAGACTCATGAAACTTGATTCTTGGTTGAACGAGAGACTGGAGCTCGTCACTGGCGGAATCTATGAAACTTTGACGTTTATGATGTAATCTAGTTATGAGATACTTTTACCCAAACCATATGCAACGCAACGCGAAATGTCACACCCCCAAAATACCACATGCGGAAACCCCTGCGAGGCGTGCGACATACCAGGATCTTAGCCACCAATCACATTGAACTCATAATCATATTTAAATAAAACTTTCATTCATTATCATAAGGTGTTACAAAGCATTACATATATTTCATTATACACAGCGGAACCAAAACTCTTTTGTTAAGTGTTTCATAAACCATGCGTATGTAAACCATTAGACTTGTGTTGTGATTCTATTTATCTCGACCCATGACCACTCCAACGTCCTAGACAGCATGTCCCAATGCTATAAACCTATAGACCTGCAAGCATGCAGACAAGTGTGTCAGACGACGCTGGTGAGTTCAAAGTTTTGTTAATGCGTTTAGTTACCAGATATGTATATAAAACGTTTCACTGATTTGATTTGATGTTGTTATTAACTCGATTACCGCAAATGGCTACAAGATGTATTTGCCCAACCCCAATGCCTCTATCAAAGCATTGGTCAAGTGGTCAAGGTAATTAGTTCACGCCCGTCCTCCCCGGTATGGTGTGAGGGTGCCAATCCTAATAGCGCTATCAACTAATAACCTCGTTGCCTTCCCGGCAACTATCGGTAGATGTAAGGGGTCTTATATGATAGAAACTGAGTATAATAACAAACATCCCAATAACCTGACATTCCTCCCCGGAACGTTACCCGATATCCCTCCCTAGGATGCATGCTTGGAAAAGAGCAGTGAACTCACCTTAGATTGCTCGGTATGTTACGTTACTTGTTCCAAGTTAACCAACCAATCCCTACCGTGTTTACCAAATATAATCAGTCTCATATACACACAATTCATGTATTCTTTGTACACATTGTACAAGTAGCGTACACATAAATCACATAACATCATGCACGTCGTATCGAGGAATCATGTCACATAACAATCCATAAGAACATGTAATCATACGTTCATTATCATGCAAGCTGTGTTAGTTAATCACACAATCCAAGTGGTAATATATATCATGATATTACCTAGTTGGTGTTATAATTCTCTAATATCAACTAATTTGTATGGCCATTTATTTAGAAACCATGAGCCTTAACAGTGTGATCCACCAGATATGCCCACTTAAATGTATTAGATCCTATTAAATATCAAGCCCATGTATGTGTGTGGGTATGTGCAGCCCAAAGTGATGGTTTACCCAAAGTTGAATATGAATTGATTGGATCAAGATAGCCGCCGACATACTAATATGATCACATGCGAGCCTCACACCCGATGTCATGAATTGACATAATAAAGGAACAATCACTTGACAATAAATGAAGTCTGATGACTCTTATAATCATGGCCGACAATTATTAAAGTATTCAAGAGATTATTGGACCGAATCATTGAGTGGGCTGACATCTTATTGGGCCGCTAACCTATATCTTGATTAATGAATCTAAGTAAACCACATACACAAGGAATCAGTGGCCGACAATTTATAATGATAACACACAATTGCTTTTCCATTCTCACTGAGCCGATACCTTTTGAAACTTCACATGCAGATCAATATTCAAGGAATTTTAAGTGGACCTCTATTTTATAATGGCCGCCAACTATATTCAAATTATTTTCTCATTGGGCCGCCATTAACTACATATATATTTATATATATATATATATATATGTCGGCGAAACCTATCTTGACGAAACATCATTGCTTCGACGAAAGGCAGGCCGACGAAACACCAAGTTTCGTCGAGATTAAGTTGTGACGAAACACCAAGTTTCATCGAGATCAATTATGACGGAAAAACTCTACGTTTCGTCGAACCAAAACAGTTACAGATCCAAATCAGCTAGAACCCTAATCGTTTTCTAACACATCGTGCACAAAATTCAGAACTTATCATACATACATTCATCACAAGGATCATATCATTATTCGTCATCAATGGTTTCGACATGGATTAATCAACATAATATCCCTAAGAATCAAATAAAAGTTCATGCATTCATTTTTGCTAATCGAATCAGATCAGGGACTTTCAGTTATCCCAACGGATGCATATTATCATTCCCTAATCTAATCAATTTATGATCTCATCATGTAACTGGATAATCCCTATCGTATGGATATTAGTTCACATATATGTTTTGACAAGTATATCCCAAAGAACAGTTTCATGTTAACCATAAATCATGCAATACATTCAAGAGATCAACACATCCAATTAATCTACAATTACCATGCTAGACATACCCGAATATAAGAGAGGACAAAGGTTTCGGATGATGATGATGATCCGACTGTTGCCGTCGTTCGCAAGAGTGAATGAGGGAGTTTAGGGTTTGCCAAGGTTTGCAACTAGAAAATACGTATCATCCAGTGCCTATATGCGTGACACATTGGGTAGGTTTGGGCCTGGTTGGACTCAAGGGTCTTGGGCCTTGAAGTGTCTAGTATGCACAAGTGATAGTGTTGTGAGGTTCTAGTGGAGGGTGTCCAATTATAAGCATACAAACATAAACATTTAATAGTGCACGAGATAGGTCAATGAACACAGAGACACAGGCTAAAGGTTTGTGGAATTTCAAGTAGTGCTAACCTTAAAGATCCGGGTTGTCACATCATCCCCAACTTGAAAGAAATTTCGTCCCAAAATTTGATAAGTAACCCAAAAGTAGTGAGGTAATAGACCAGGATGACTGTGAATACTGTGAATTTTTCACGGGTACCACATCATCCCCAACTTGAAAGGGAATTTCGTCCCGAAATTCGCTAGTGACATCAGGAGTTGCTACAATTGTTTGAACAACCGAGGATACTAGAGCTTCATCTGTTCTTTGCGTTTCCATGTGAACTCCGGTCCGTGTCCTGAGTTCCAACAAACTTTCATGATTGGAATACGACTTTGTTAACGAGCCTTGAGTTCCTGGTTCATGTTCTCAATGGGTTCCTCAACAAGCTGCAACTTGTCGTTAATTTTAGGCTCTAGTAAGGGTTTCACAAGTGTTTTATCGGACGAATACTGCCTTATATTCGAGGCATAAATATCATCGTGAACGTTATCCAATTCATCAGCTAACTTGAGCTTGTGAGCCATGTCATCGATTCGTTCCAGAAATCCAAATGTTCAAACACATCGAAAACTAAGCTTGCCTTATTTTCTATAACGCACCGCACCCTCCCAGGGTGAGACTTTCGATTATGACACGTTCGCCTACAATGAACTCCCAGTGTTTCCTAAGCTTATCAATTTTCCTGGCAGTCACGCGTTGCCGTCAAACAATTTCCGATCTAAGCAATCTTCAAGAGTTTCGAGCACAAGTCCCGGACCTGTGATTAGGTTGCCATCGATCTTAATCCAACAAGGAAGTTAGCGTTACTGTCCATGCGATGTCTCAAACAGAGCTGTCTGAATACTAGAATGGTGGCTGCTACTGTAGAATACAACCAAAGATACGTGTCCTTCCAATTTTCACTAAATCCATCCACACACATGCTCGCAGCATATCTTCGAGTGTTGAGATGGTTTGCTTACTTTGTCCGGTTGTCATACGGTGATAAGCAATGCCCATGTCTAGACGTGAGCCCAGGGTATCGTGTAGTGCCTGTCATAAATCAGGTATACCTCAAAATCAGAAGTAACGGGAGTTGGCACCTCGTGCCTGGAAGCCGCCTCTTTCAGAGGAACGTTCACAGCTGTGAAAACTCGTCAGTTTCCTTGGTTGCAAGATGGCATGCTGGTAGCGTGAGACAATCAACGATCTCCCAAGTTTTATTGTTTCTGTTGCGATGCTTCTGGTTGCTGATACTCCACCTTGACTTTCCCACAAGCCAAACATTATTCATATACCTTTCTAGGTGGGCCTTCATGCCCGATCACCGGTACAAGATTCATAGATCCTAATATCTCTCATTAAAACTCAGACGACTGGAATATCAAGGCAGGGGCGCTTTGCTCAACACAAATTCCCTAGAGTTTCCGTATAATAAGATCCACGTTCATTCCACGAGGTAGCGAATATCGTCTGACCTGCCAAGGTTGCTTCTCCATGCCCCGCATGGGTTCAACATGAAAATCCTCTTCCATCAGTTCTCTAGTTTGAACAGAGCGAGTCTGATCGGGTAAGTTAGAGTCGATAGTGAGCTGCAAAGCCTGCGCACCTTCAAGTTCCACAGTCGTAATCATCCAAAAGTTCCATCCAGCGATGCCATTAACCGATTTAGCTCTTTCGAAACCAGGGTACACGGGAGGCCCTTGTGACCGGTCTAAGTAGTGCATTTGGTACCGTCCAAGTAATGCCTCCAATTTATATCCATAGACCACGGTTTCCACCGCAGGTTGTGTCTCATGGAAATCTCTTTCGTAAATCCACTATGTGCGTCATTGTCTTCTCATGTTGCATCGGCGTGTAACTGGGTCTCCATTTCGAACCATCATGGGATACCGTTAGATCACCCGTTCCCTCAAGTATAGACAACACCCTGCTGTGTTCCCTCAGGGCATTGTTGAATCGGATTTCTAAAGCTGAAAAGATGTTTTCCTATTTTGTCTCTCACGAATACACAACACCCTGCTGTGTTACAGAGATTTAAGCCGCGCAGTCCTCGAGAATCTTGTGGTTAATCTGCAATGGTATCTAGTGAAACCAGGAAATTGCTGTATCCTCGAAGGGATCCTTGGTGTCGATCAATTTCTAACAAAATGAATCTTAGCGAGATCCACGTGTATTCCCCACTTCGTTGATTACATGACCAAAATGTACCTCTCGAATCCTGAAGTTACCTTTAACAAGACTTCGCGTGTAGTGGTTCCTCCCTCATGAGTTTTTAAAACACAAATTCCATCCATGACGTTCCTTTCTCTTGGAAATGATTCAACACGTCCTCAATAAGCTTGGCCGATTCATGTGTTCCATACAGCTGCTGGTGTGATGATTAGCCCAAAGGTTGTTGAATACAACGTCGTAATGGCCACACTGCGTTTGACATGCCGTTTTAAGAACATACTCCTATTGGACTTCCACCTGACGATAGCTCGTTCGTTAGCCAATCTTTGAATGGGAGCTTGACCCTCACAACTGGTCAAGAGGTCATCAATTCAATGGTCGAGGCAAGCGGTTCTTGACTGTCATCTGGTTGAGTTTTTGATGATCGGTATCCATACGAAAGGCCCATCTTCACGGATATAACTGGGCTTCGCAGAGCGAAAACTAGATCCGTCAAAACTCCGGTCCCACAGTTCCTGTAGTTGGTTTGACAGTTCTTGGAACCCTCCTGGTGCAAGACCGTAAGAAGTACAAAGAATCATGGCTGCCTCTGGTGCGGGATCAACTGAGAGTCCATCTAACAGTTGTTGAAGTAAACCTGAAAGTTCCTCGAGTAGCTCACCGAAAGAAACCACGAACAATTGCTGGATCCTTGATCCCCTTTTACTTAGCTTTAACATTGGTACGAGTGGCAACACAGCGGGGTAATCCTTCCATGGACACTTCTGGCCTTCATTGCTGGATTGATGCTAACCTCTGTGCCACTCCTATACTTTACTATAGGCGACAACTTTCTCCCCACGGGGTATATCTGCGCGATATCTGGATAACCAATCCATACTGACTACTGCACCAAAACTATCAAGGGTAGTAGAAAAGAAGGTCGATGTCGAACACTTGTCCCACTAGGTTGAGTTTGCATCCCAACGGACATATGGAGTTTCCATTATCTTGCCATTAGCCAATTCCACATCAAGTTCGGTTCCAAGAAGTATCGGGGTTAAACAGAACCGAGACTAAGCGATTTGCTACCCAAAAATGTGTAGGCCACCATGCTGCTGTAATCCTGGCGTCGCCCAAGTCAATTCCTACATGTCCTTCCACGAGTACCACTTCCAGTATTGTTGTTACGGTTGCGAGGATTTCCAATGTTGTCATTATTCCTTGGTTGTTGACGTCTTGACTTAACAGCAGTCATTCCTTGCCAATATCACCTTCGTTTTCATGCTACGTTTACCAGTACCTTAAAGTTGCCATGACTGTCGCCTCTAATGTCGTTGCTTAAAATGGATCCCTACGATCCTTCACCGACAAAGTCCATCTTGTCACGTTTTCGTGCCACATCCTGAAGCGTTACTCATTATGCTGACAGTCACACATTCTATACTACAGTCGATTGTCATCGCTGATCTCCCGATTGATTCGTAAGAGTTGACTCTCATAAGTCGTTTAGGATTCGATCGAAGCCAAGTTGCTGATGTTCGTTGCCAGTAATCAGGGTCGTGCTAATACTGAGGTTGGTGAGGCTCTTCGCTCATCCTCTAGTCCATCGTTCTTGCAAGTTAACTGGGTAACGCACGATATGTTTCCAGGGTGTTGCAGATGTGATCGCACTTCGGGGTCTAAGACGTCAGTACATTGAGTTCCAACAACAAAGAGGAGTGAGGGGGGGGGGTATAGACCAATCATTGACGCTGCAATGTCCACTCAGGGAATTTCGTACAAGCACCTAGCATCCTACACAGTTCGCTAGGCATTCAAATGGGTGTTCAGGTAATACTCGATAGCATCGAGATTCGAAAGGTTTCAGAGGGAAATAGAAAGATCACATTCAAGTAGGAGACAATCACTGCTATGACTCCTATTGACGGTGGTGTTTCACATCAACCAAATAACGGAACGAAACCCCTTTTCACTTGTTAAGCCTCACTGGGACCCACATGCACCCACATTATTATTATGTGTGCACCCACAATAATATTGCGATTTGCATGCTCATCTCAGTTCCTCCTAACTCATGTAAAATGGTTCCCCAAACTCGAGTGCCAAACAGAGGTTATCAGAATGATAAGATCTCAGAAATCCCAAGACAATGACATACTACCAATGCATCATAATGTAAGCAAGCAATTCATGTAGTCATACTATGGTGACAAGTGTGTGTCCGTATGCTACATCATAAACAAATGTGTACTCGCCATGTAATGTATGCAACAAGTGAAAAGGACGAACCTTGCAATCTGGAGCTGAGTGTCGTGGTCGTATTCACGTATTCAGAATGGTTCGGTTATAGTCTAGTTTTACAAAAATGTTTTAAAACCAAGTTCACTATAACCAGTGGCTCTGATACCAAACTGTCACACCCCCAAAATACCACATGCGAAAACCCCCATGAGGCGTGCGACATACCAGGATCTTAGCCACCAATCACATTGAACTCATAATCATATTTAAATAAAACTTTCATTCATTATCATAAAGTGTTACAAAGCATTACATATATTTCATTATACACAGCGGAAGCAAAACTCTTTTGTTAAGTATTTCATAAACTGTGCTTATGTAAACATTAGACTTCTGTTGTGATTCTATGTATCTTGACCCATGACCACTCCAGCTTCCTAGACAGCAAGTCCCAATGATATAAACCTATAGACCTGCAAGCATGCAGACAAGTGTGTCAGACGACGCTGGTGAGTTCCAAATTTTGTTAACGCGTTTAGTTACCAGATATGTATATAAAACGTTTCACTTATTTGATTTGATGTTGTTATTAACTCGATTACCGCAAATGGCTACAAGATGTATTTGCCCAACCCCAGTACCTCTATCAAAGCATTGGTCAAGTGGTCAAGGTAATTAGTTCATGCCCGTCCTCCCCGGTACGGTGTGAGGGTGCCAATCCTAATAGCGCTATCAAATAATAACCTCGTTGCCTTCCCGACAACTATCGGTAGATGTAAGGGGTCTTATATGATAGAAAATGAGTATAATAACAAACATCCCAATAACCTGACATTCCTCCCCGGAACATTACCCGATATCCCTCCCCGGGATGCATGCTTGGAAAAGAGCATTGAACTCACCTTAGATTGCTCGGTATGTTACGTTACTTGTTCCAAGTTAACCAACCAATACCTACCGTTTTTATCAAATATAATCAATCTCGTATACACACAATTCACGTATTCTTTGTACACATTGTACAAGTAGCGTACACATAAATCACATTACATTATGCATGTCGTATCGAGGAATCCTGTCACATAACAATCCATAAGAACATGTAATCATACGTTCATCATCATGCAAGCTGTGTTAGTTAATCACATAATCCAAGTGGTAATATATATCATGATATTACCTAGTTGGTGTTTTAATTCTCTAATATCAACTAATTTGTATGGCCATTTATTTAGAAACCATGAGCCTTAACAGTGAGATCCACCAGATATGCCCACTTAAATGTGTTAGATCCTGTTAAATATCAGGGCCATGTGTGTGTGTGGGCATGTGTGTCCCAAAGTGATGGTTTACCCAAAGTTGAATATGAATTGACTGGATCAAGATAGCGGCCGTCATACTAATATGATCACATGCGAGCCTCACACCCGATGTCATGAATTGACATAATAAAGGAACAATCACTTGACAATAAATGAAGTCTGATGACTCTTATAATCATGGCCGACAATTATTAAAGTATTCAAGAGATTATTAGACCGAATCATTGACCGGGCTGAAAACTTATTGGGCCGCTAACCTATATCTTGATTAATGAATCTAAGTAAATCACATACACAAGGAATCAGTGGCCGACAATTTATAATGATAACACACAATTGCTTTTCCATTCTCACTGAGCCGATACCTTTTAAAACTTCACATGCAGATCAATATTCAAGAAATTTTAAGTGGACTTCTTTTTTATAATGGCCGCCAACTATATTCAAATTATTATCTCATTGGGCCGCCATTAACTACATATATATATATATATATATATATATATATATATATATATGTCGGCGAAACCTATCTTGATGAAACATCATTGCTTTGACGAAAGGCAGGCCGATGAAACACCAAGTTTCGTCGAGATGAAGTTGTGACGAAACACCAAGTTTCGTCGAGATCAATTATGACGGAAAAACTCTACGTTTCGTCGAACCAAAACAGTTACAGATCCAAATCAGCTAGAACCCTAATCGTTTTCTAACACATTGTGCACAAAATTCAGAACTTATCATACATACATTCATCACAAGGAACTGGTTAACTCATGGGTTTCGATGTAACTTACGGTTTTTGAAACAACAGTAAAATGGACAACCAACTGTGAACTCGCTCAACTTTGTTGTTGATTCGTTACTATATGCCTTCCAGGTCGTTAGGTACTTAGGTGGAGCTTGCACAGGAGGTCAAGGTCGTTGTGGGACATGGACTGTTGAGTTCCATTTTAAACATTTGAACTTTTAAACTTATGTTTTGGTTTTAAACTTAATGCTTCCGCTGATAACTTGAACTTGGTTAATTTCTTTTGGATACCAATTATATTGTGGTTGGTTTTTACATTTACCTTAATACATTGTTCAATATGATTAGTGGCTTGATCTTGGTCATGTCACGCCTCCTGCGGTGATACTCCGCTTGTGGATTTTTTGGGGGTGTGATAGTTCTCATGCAAAGAGGCAAAGTTATAGCATATGCGTCAAGACAATTGAAAGCTTCACGAGAAGAACTACACCACTCATGATCTTGAGTTGGGTGCTGTGGTTTTTGCTCTCAAAATTTGGAGACACTATCTTTATGGCACGAAATGTGTGGTTTTCACAGACCACAAAAGTCTCCAACACATTCTCAATCATAAGGAGCTAAACATGAGACAACGACGCTGGGTTGAGTTATTGAACGATTAATATTGCGAAATTCGCTACCATCCTGGTAAGGCGAATGTCGTAGCTGATGCGTTAAGTCGAAAGGAATGAGTCAAGCTTCATTTTGTTCGCACTCTATCCGATATCCAATCATGTGTCTCTCAAGCTCAACATACTTGTGTTTCACAAGACTTGATGGGTAAGTAATTACCACGTCAACTAGAGCTTAAACTCGAAATGAAAGACGATGGGTTACTCTATTTCAAGAATCGTTTTTGGATTCCGAAACAAGATGATCTTCGCACTTTAGTGATGGATGAATCTCATAAGTCTCGATATTCTATCCATCCTGGTGCTGAAAAAATGTACAAGGATCTTCGTACTCAGTACTAGTGGCCTGGTATGAAGAAGGTGTCACACCCCGACCTCGTAAAACAACAAACCGCGGCAGAAACGTCGGGGAATGTCGTCACAGAATTATTGTTTCACAACACATGGCAATTGAAATTTTGTTTTATTAAACTTCAAGAGGTTACAATGTCTTCAAAACAAAGATACATAACATAATCAACTAGTCTTGCATCTTTTGTTGTCACTAAGGCCCTCGTCCAATCCTATGTTTGCATCATAATCATCTAACAACAGCACCTGAAACACATGTGAAAATAGGTACGTCAGCATAAAAATACCTGTGAGATACATAGGTTTTATTAAAATAGGATTCATAACTTGTAAGTTTAAAGAATATGTTTAACAAAAATTAGTCATGAACCTTGTAAAATGTTTTTCTTTTATAAATCATACAAAAGTGATAAGAAATCAAATGATTTAAATGAAAGATGCATCGATAAGTAAATAACCAAGTAAAAATTGAGTTTGTATAAAAATATGTTGTTTGTAAAACAATGTTTTGTAAAGATATGTTAATTGTGTAAAATGAAATATGTCAAAATTGAAATGGTTTAAATGACTCTACGATATGTAATAACATAAAAGCACTTATATATAGGAAGTACCAGCGGCGTATCCACCATGCTTTTATCATATTACACACGCCTCGTTGCTTAAATCACTTATCCAAACAACCACCAACAATTTCATGTTTAAACCAATTGTCAAATGTCTATGTGAAAACCATGTCTATTGTCAAAATGTAAATCATGTAATGTTTAAACAAATGTCATGTATGGCAAGTTAAAAGTGACTACTTAAACCATATGTAAAAATGCACAAAACAAAGTATTTGAATATACCAAAAGTTATGTTTTGTAAAATCCATGCATGCTTTACTGAAACAAACATCTATGCGGTAATGTTAAAATGCATACATTCAAGCCTAGCGACTGTGGCGACAAACCCTTAAACGAAATTAAAGGCTTATCTAAACTATGTATATTGGATTCAGTCATCCCTTACGTCTAAACAAACCTAGGATTCTAGGGATGGGAGTTGTCAATTCCTATGGTACTATTACTTACTACCAAGCGGCGTGATCAAAGTTAATGAATGTATTTTCGTCCCATTTAAACAAACCAAATGTCATACCAAATGTAAGCATGTTTTATGAAAATAATGTACTTAAATATGCTAAATGACATACAAAGTAGAAATGTTTAATGTAAACCAATGTGTAAATATGTTGAAATAAACATATGAAACAAAATGTAATATGTAAAATCTATGTGCTAGCATGTTAATAAGACATACATAGCAAAACATAATGAAATCATGTACTATATGTGTACTAATGAACATAGCAAGTATATGTTATAAAAGCATGAAAAACAGGAAAGTAACAAGTAGGCACACGTGTATCACCCCAAAACATTTGAAAACGTAAAAGAGGGGACTATGTACTCACTTGAGGGTGCATAGAAGTCTTGAATAACAACCAAGCAAAGCTAGAGGGATCACGGAAATCAAACGGCACCTAATATAGATAACTACATTAATAACCGTACCTAAATCGGAAGATCGGATATGATTAGGTTTTATAAACCAAATGAGTATTGGAACTCATGTGATATGGTTTAATAAAGCCTACATACTAAATCGAAAACTAACCGAAGTGCTTATTACCTATTACGACCCGTTTAGGTAACTTACATTACTTTAACGCGTCGTTTGTGTAAAACGCATTCGGACCGCCTAGCTAGTCCTATGACAAGTATTATATGCCTTAACATGTCTAAAAATGTTACCTAATTAGTTTAGATGTAAAAATTTAGGTTACATATGCTTAAAATGAATTTATGAGTAAAAAGGGCATTTTGGTCATTTTCCTAAGGCATATAAATTACCTATCATACAACTAACTAAACGAAGTGACCATAAGGTATAACCTCGGAAGGTTATTCCCTATACAACTATGGTCACAAAACATGTTTGGTTTGATCCTAACGATCGACCAAACGGGTCGGGTTCGAAAGTCTAAACGGTTTCTCAGACCGCTTATCTTATGACCCTATATAAGCACTAAACCTAAAGTGACGAGTGAAGCATGTTAAAATATGTT